>JALGQJ010000003.1:11345420-12719170 GCA_023055345.1 Quercus wislizeni | reverse complement strand
TGTGTGGCATTTGTAATTACTAGCCATCATTGTCCTCTATTTGGTTGTCGAGAAAGTGGGGGTAATGGAAGGAAAATGATGTTTGCTTAATTTTAATGTTGGTGTTTTGCTGGCATTTGAATAATGAGAGATTTGGATTTCTCATTTTTTAAATTTATCTTCCCATTTTCTCTATCATTTTATCGGCAACCAAACACAGAATAGAGGTTTTGTCTTCTTTTATTTTTGTTTTCTTTTTTCTCCGCAACCAAACGGTGGACCACTTTCAGTTTCTTATCTTATTCCTGTATTTTCCTATCATTGAGCTGTTATTGTGTTTATGAGCATTTTGGTAATTTTGATAATTGGGTAATTGGATGGGTTGGGGTTTACCCATTATAATTGGGTTGGGTTGGGTTGGGTTTGAGTTAGAAGCAATTAGTTAAATGAGTTTTAATGGGTGAATGAGTTTTATATACCCAACCCAATTATGCCCACCCATTTGACACCCCTACTATTTACTCCCCACTGGCCATTTGGCTTTGCTTAAAGCTTACTACCACTGTTTTCAGACCCGGACCAGACTGAGAGGTCGAACCGTGAAAATCAGGAACTGGATTGAAATTCGGTTTTTTAAGCATAGAGAACTGGGCATATGTGGCAATTCCATAAACCCCTAAAACTAGGGTTGGACTGCACGGTTCATGTAAAACTGGTGGCAAGAACCATGCGATCCAACCCCTTAGCAATTTTTTTTTTTTTTAAATTTTATAAAAACAACTTAAAACAATTTTATTCTACTTAATTAAATTATCCATCTTGTAAAAGGAATAAAAAAAATTATAATTAAAATCCTTCAAAGATATTCAACTTTACTTCAAAAATTAATCATAAATTTTAATGTTTTCACAGTTATTATTTTATTTTATTAACTTTCTTATTTAATTATTAAATATATGCTTGAAAATCATTAAATTTCCCTCACATATATAGATATATTAGTCAATTTTGCTAGTTTTATAAATTTAATATCTATATTTAGGCTTTAATTAATTATTAAATTAATTATGACATTATCACAATTCGACCCGGTTCAATCTTGGGTTGACCTCAAAAATCTTGAACCTCTCCCTTTTATGGTTCAATAAACGGTCCGGGTTTTAAAACCATGCTTATTACATGTTTATTAAACATGATTCCCACCTATTTTTAGAGTTTTTGTGCATGATGACATAGCCAATATTACTTATCTCAAAAATTCACATTTGAAAATGGGGAAAAATAGCACATTTGTGATGCTTATCTCAAAAATTCATGACTTATTTTTTCTGTCGTGTGCAACAGCATAAGTCATGACTTATCTCAAAAATTCACATTTGAATGGGAAAACACTGTGTTGGTGAGTGTCACATGAGAGAAAAAATAAATGATAAAAAAAGCTTATATACCTTTAAAAAAATAATTTTAAATTAATATGACTCGTTAAGCATTCTAGAAAAAAAAACCTTGAACACTCTAATAAAAATCCAAGCCCACTAAAAATAAATTTTGACCTAACTAGAATTTTGGTCCATTGAAGGTTGATTTTTGTAATTTGCATTGAAATAGTAATTTTAGATCAACAACTCAATTGTCAAACCGCAATTTTATCAAATTTTTAAAATTGTGTTTTCAAAAAGCATATTTTAAAATCGCTATTTTTTAAAAATAAAACACATTTTTTTCAAACAACTAATCTATTAGTATTTTATTTAGTCTTTAACTAAATTTGTTAGATTTATGTGATACATTTTGTGCATAACATATATGCACTAAGATAATTCATGAATGCTTTATTATTATTATTATTTTGATAGTATTCATGAATGCTTTATTGAACATGATTAATGTAATGGTTGAATGTCTAAGTTAAATATATTGAATGAACTTATAGTTTATCCATTATTATTTTGCTAGTACCATGGACAAATTTCTTTTAAGAAAATAAATTGTATTGCAAAATTCATCATCTAACTAAATTCATATTGAATTAAATAATATTTTTTCAGATTCTAGGATATAAGAAATTTCTCATATTTTCATCTTAATGATCTTGAGAAATAAGAAGAGCATATTTACAAAGAGATTGTTGTTAACCTCTTAGCTATGATTTCCCTTTAAAAAAAATATAGTGGAGCATTTTGTTTATTTATATTTTTACTTATTTAGACAAGATGTTACTAGATAAATGATTGCTTAGTTTTGTACAATAAAAATGATATCGTTGATAGCATTGATAACATAGTTATCATACACCTCGATTTTAAAATATGACAACTCATAAAATGGAAATTTTAAACTTTTATGTATTTGTGTGTGTGTTTGTGTTTTTTTTTTTTTTTGTTGCCTTGATATATTCAAGTTTTATTATTTTATTTATTTAATAAAAAAATTTTAGTGATCACCCTGCAGAAAATTCCTTGAGACACCACTGGAAAAATAGCAACATTAACATTAAGGCATTCCATGTTTGGAATAATAAATGCTAAAATTTTATGATAGCTTTTCAAACAAAATAACACAAGAATACACTTCTTATTCTTTTTCCATAATCAACACCAAAACACTTTATTACGGAGTTCAAAACTATAAATCGTTGGTGATAGATTACTAGTCATCTCCAAATTTAAACCCAGCATGAACCTCCAAATTATGGCCAGTGACAAACTGGGAATCCTCAGAAGCAAGAAACACCACAGCATCTGCCACATTTTTTGGCATCAGCACCCCACCTTTCAAGTTTGAAGTCGACTCTACTGCCTTATCCACCTCTTCATCATCTTCCGTTTTCAACATGTCCTTCATCAATTGCGTCCCAACTGACCCCGGTGAAACACAATTTACGCGTATCCCATATGAACCCACCTGCAAGCTCGCCGACCTCACTAACCCTAACACTGCGTGCTTCGACATGGTATAGTCGATAGTGTTTTTGGTACCACGAGTCGCCACCACGCTCGCTGTGCATATTATGCTCCCCCTCACGTGCCCTTCCACCATCGCGTTCACCGCATGCTTCACGCACGCCACCATCCCACGTGCGTTAACCGCCATGATCTTGTCGTAAGCCGACAAGTCTATGTCGAACACGGTCTGCTCGCACGTGCGGGTTGCTCGAGCCATGCCCGCGTTGCTGAACATGACGTCAAGGCGTCCGTGCGTTTTGACTGTGGAGTCTACCAATGTCTTCACATGTTCCTCGTCGCTGACGTCACAGTGGACATAGCTACATATGTTGGGGCCGATAGATGCAGCGACATTTTGGCCCTTCTCGTCTTGGACGTCGGCAATGACGACGGCTCTTGCACCGTGAGAGGCGAAAAGGCGAGCCGTGGCCTCGCCCATGCCACTTGCTCCGCCAGTGACTATGGCCACTTTGCCTTCGAGCTTGTTCTTTGGAGTTGTGGAGTCTGTCATTTCGTTTGTTTGAGATAATCAAGTGATTGAATACCTTTGTTATGTCAAAAATGCTAAGACCACGGTAATTATATATGTTACTCTTTCATTTGTTATTTACTATTTTTAGCCAACTACTCCAAAGAAAGGTTGTTCCAAGTGTTAAGGTTTATACCATCCAATTGTGCCACGTCATATTCTTAGTTCACTCCAAATATAGAGTGAAGACTAGAGAGTTTTGCAATGAGTTGCTATGGTATCTTACAACTAAGGGTGAAATCATGATGGTTTGCCTCTTCATGAGTTGGCAAGAAATCATATTATTACTAAATAAAGAAAACTATCAATTTATAATTTATTAGTTTCAAATTATAAATTTATTTAATATCGATTTATTAGCTAGTTATAGCACTAGGGACAATTTTAATTTTTTTAGGCTTGTCTGACATTTAATGTGATATTCTTTGTATTTTTTGTGCAATTATTCAACCACACTCACCCTCTTCCCCATATCAACTATAACCCCACTACCAATTAACCAGCCAGATGTTTTTACTAAAGGTCCATTTGGTTGAAAAAATGGAAAATTGAAATAATAGAAAATTGTGGAAGGATATATAGAAAAGTGAGAGGATAGAAAAAATATAATTTTCCCTCGTGTGTTTAGTTGGAAGAATGAAAAAATGGAGGGATGGAAAACTCTTTCATTTGGTTGAGGAGAAAAGTGAGAAGATAGAAAATGTAGTTTATATAAATCTACTCGTATGTTCTTATTACATAATATGTAAGAAATAATTTATATTACACTCATTAAATAATTAAAATATTACTTATTATAATATGTGTGTGTGCGCGTGCGCACGCGCGTGTAAAATAAAAAATAAAAATAAAAATAAAAAAAGGTGAACACGTTATAAAAGGACAAAAAGGAAAAAAAAAACAAAACAAAACAAAACAAAAACAAAAAAACTAGGAAGATTTGGCTAGTGTGGAATATTGGGATGTAGTGGAAAGGGAGAAAAAAGAAAAGAAAAAAAAGATGTGTGATGGGGGCACTGTGGTGTAGTTGGTTGCTATTTAAAAGAGGGGTATAAGTGTATTAAAGCATGGCTGAAACTACATTTTTCATAAATCAACCCAGTTTTCTCTCTATTTTAGAGAGAAAATATTTTGGTAGGTCTGGGGAGAAAACACTTGGGCCCCACAACTTTTTTTCTCTCCCCCCTCCCAACCAAACAACCACTAAAAATGTCAGTTCTCCACTTTTCTCTCCTAGATTTTTCATCCTTCCTAAAATCTTTTCAAACAAACATACCCTAACTGTACCATTAATTAATTACTCACTCCATCTATTCTCTTTATAAGTTATAATAGGTCAAACTCACACATGCTGTACACTACAAAGTTTTGCAACATTTTCTAAAGAAGAAAAAAAAAAAAAAAAAAAAAAAACAGTACAGCCACACTCATAAACACAAACCATATAAATCAGAACGAAGAGAGATTCTAAGTTATAGACAAAATACATAAATGAGTATGGAGGAAGAGAAAAATCAAATGAGTCACTAACGCATTGGGTTAAAGTGCACAAATTATTACACAGGCCATAGCACATCAGCCCTATTTTATAAAGTAGGGACACATTTGATACACTAAATGAGAATTATGACATAAATAGTAATCTTTATAACTGAGAATAAAATGTATTGTAATAGAATAACTAAACCTTATTTATAAGTTATATATTCTAGAAAATAATATTTTTTAAATTTGAAAGTGAGATGAGTTTTGTTTTGAAGATTTTTTATTTTTATAATTGTTATGTGCATATGAAAAGTTTGTTTATTTAAAAATATATAATTTTATAAATTATTACACCTATTAAGTAATATTCTCTCCATCCCACTTTTTTTGTCCTATTTGAAAAGTCAAACTTTTTAAGGAAATATCATTTATTGTCTTGTCTACCTTTTAAAAATGTATAAGTTTCCAAAACTACCCTTAAAAATTTTTATCAAAAAATTGAATTAGTAAATTAACATGGGTATAATAGGAACATTAGTAAATTAATGACTTTTATTTTTAGAAACAGGACAATATTTTAGGACATCTCAAAATGGAATAGAGGACAAAAAAAGTAAGATGGAGGGAGTAATTATTACAACCATTTTAAAAATGAATGATTATTCCTCATTTCAAAAATAGTTATTTATAAGAAATAATCATTCCCTGTAGTAAAAATATAATCAAACTACAAAATAGTCTAAACCATAAGAGCATCTCCAATAGATTAGCTATTGATGGTGTATCAAGTATATCTCGCTGTCCATAAAAGGGCGTTCGTGAGAAGGAAGTAAAAGATTGGACGAGTGTAAGATTGGACGAGTGGGTCATGCTCTAATATGTTCGTCCATCCTTAATAAAGGACTAACGAGCATATTGGCTCCAAGCATGAACTGAACTTGTCCTTAGTTATGTCGTTCGTTCTTGACCAAGGACGGACGAGCACACTGAGTTTTCCTTAAACATGCTTCTCGATTTATGCGTAAGGAACAATTTGTGATTTTCTGATCCGAAGCCTCTACTATTGCTTATGAAATGCCGGTTCAAATATCATAACTTCCATAGCGGTTATGAATTCCTTAACAAGAAGAACGGTTATAGAAATAATAACCGTTCCATGTATGCTATATAAGCATTCGCCCGCACAAAGGTAAGGCATTCAGACACTTATGTTCTAGAATAAATCTCTCTCCCTACCGAGAATTATAAGTTTACTAACTTCATCATCGGAGGACCTTTGGCCAGTCCCCACCGGTCCCCTCTGACTTATTATTTGCTTTCAGGATTAAGCCTTAAGATCACCAATGTTCGAAACTCGCCAACCTACTGATTTCTGTGGGAAACATCAGTTGGCGCCGTCTGTGGGAAAGGAAATTCTTTTGCAGTTTTCTTTTCTGTGACAAAAGGCTGATGGTTCGAACCAGGTCGATGGCTACCAGCCCAGGCCATCAGGGAAGTAGAAACGCTTTAAGCAACCCTCATTGCAGTCCCCAATCTGCACCAGCCATGCAGACATCATCTGCCCAACATGTGCAATCTATGGCAGCCGCAATGGCGGAGTTAACTCGCCAAAATCAAGAGTTAAGAATGGAGATTAATCTGAGAAGGCAGGCACGTGAAGAATGTGAAGGAGGAGGACAAACACAAAGTCATGATGATAGAGAGAATATTGAAATTGGAAATCAGTTACGAGGCACCACTTCACAAACGGTACCATACTTGAAGGAAGAAATGGACCAAATGAAGAAAGTCATGGAAGAAATGAAGGAAAATATGAGAAGGGTGAATCCTATAGAAGATTTGATCCATATAACTGATTCACCCTTCACAGCTTCCATCAATGGCCACCCTCTACCTCCAAAATTGAAAATGCCTTCTCTGGATTCTTATGATGGAACGCGTGACCCGTTTGATCACGTTGCTACTTTCAAGACGATAATGCATCTTCAGGGGTTCCAGATGAAATCATGTATAGAGCCTTCCCTACCACCCTTAAAGGTCCGGCACGAGTCTGGTTCAGCAAAATACCCCCGAATTCAGTAAGTTCGTTTGAAGAACTGAGCAAGTTATTTGTTAACAATTTCACTGGGGGATAAAGACACAAGCGTTCCTCGTCCAGCTTGTTGACCATAGAATAGGGAAAGAATGAAAGCCTACGGTCATTCATCACAAACTTTAATAGATAAGCCCTAAGTATAGACGAAGTGGATGATAAGCTTTTGTTGGCAGCCTTCCACAATGGGGTTAATTTTGACTTATTTATTCACAAACTCTATGAAGAAGAGTCTCAGTCCATGGCCGAGTTCGTCCATTCAGCTCAAAATTTCATGAATGTAGAAGATGCCATTATAGCTAAGAAGAGGAAGAGATCTGAAAGAATGGAAGGAAACCCTAGTCGACAATTTGAGCAGGGCCCTCGTCCAAAGAAGGGATGGACAGAGGAAAGGAAAGACCGAGAAAATAAGAAATCTGGCCCTTTAGCACGGAATCAACAGTATACCCCATTGAATGTACCACTTGAGCAGGTTCTTATGCAAATCAAGGACGATCCATCCTTGAAGTGGTCGGAGAAAATGAAGGGAGATCCTAATAAGTGTAATAGGAGTAAATATTGTCGCTTCCATAGAGACCATGGACATGATACGGACGAGTGTTTTGATCTAAAGCAGTAGGTTGAAAATCTTATAAGGCAAGGAAAACTAAAGAGTTTCGTTGGACGAGACCACAAGGACGAGAAATTGAAGGGTAAAGCAAAAGAGTCATCACGACCGCCGCTCGGAGAAATCAGAGTTATTATAGGGAGAAGTTCAACAGGCCAGTCGTCCAAGTCCAAAAAAGCATACTTAAAAGTGGTGCAGAATGTCCAACTTTCTAAACGATCTCAGAGAGCAAAGTCCACGGACGAGCAGCCAATCACTTTCATAGACGAAGATGCTGAGAGAATTCACCATCCTCATGATGATGCTATCATCATCACCTTGCTCATTACTGACTACACAACCAGAAGAGTGCTCGTGGATAACGGAAGCTCAACAAACATCTTGTATTATCCAGCTTTTCATCAGATGAGGATAGAACGAGATCAGCTCCGTCCAGTGAATTCTCCCCTAGTAGGTTTTGGTGGAATGAAGGTGCAACCTGTGGGTACCATTTTCTTGCCGGTGGTAGTAGGGACATACTCGCAGCAAATTATCAAGAATGTGAACTTCCTTGTAGTAGATTGCTCGTCCTTATATAACGCCATAATTGGAAGGCCAACTTTGAATAGTTGGAAAGCTGTCACATCTACCTACCATCTGTCAGTCAAGTTTCCAATGGAACACGGAGTAGGGCAAGTACAAGGAGACCAGTTGGTGGCGAGGGAATGTTACCTGGCCATATTGGCCATGGACGAACAGGTTCAGACCATGAATATTGAAGAAAAGAGAATTGTAGCAGAGCCCACCGAAGTGTTGGAAAATATTCCCTTACATGAAAGTAACCTTGAGAGGTATACCAAGGTTGGGGCAGATCTAGAAGAGAAGAGTAAGAAGAACCTCGTCCAATTTTTGAAAAAGAACGTTGATGTATTTGCTTGGAGTCATGAGAGTATGCCAGGTATAGACCCTGGTGTTATTACCCATCGTCTAAATGTAAGTCCATCTTTCAAGCCAATACGACAAAAGAAAAGGGTGTTTGCTCCTAAGAGAGATAGTGCTATTAAAGACGAAGTTCATAAGTTAATGGCGGCGAAGTTTATACGAAAAGTGTATTATCCAGATTGGTTAGCTAACGTAGTAATGGTCAAAAAGGCGAATGGCAAGTGGAGAATGTGTGTAGATTTTACTGATCTAAACAAGGCTTGCCCCAAAGGATAGCTATCCATTGCCGTGTATTGATCAACTGGTGGATTCTATCGCAGGTCATAAATTACTGAGTTTCATGGATGCATTCTCGGGATACAACCAAATAAAGATGGACAAGGCTGACCAGGAGAAGACGTCCTTTCTTACCAGTCAAGACTTATTCTGTTATGAAGTAATGCCTTTTGGATTGAAAAACGTTGGAGCAACATACCAACGACTGGTCAACCACATGTTCTGTCCTCAGATTGGGCGAAACGTAGAAGTATATGTGGATGACATGTTGGTGAAGAGCCTGGACAAGGGGAAACATCTAGACGACTTGCAAGAGACATTTAATACACTCAGGCAGTACAATATGAAGTTGAATCCCAGTAAATGCGCTTTTGGAGTTACATTAGGGAAATTTCTTGGATTTATGGTTTCACATAGAGGAATTGAGGCAAATCCGGAAAAGATTAAAGCAATTCTAGATATGAAGCCTCTGCAGAATATCAAAGAAGTCCAGTCTCTTACCGGACGAGTTGCTGCCCTCAACAGGTTTGTTTCCAAAGCTACTGACAAGTGTTTACCATTTTTCAGGATTCTAAAAAGAGCATTTGAGTGGACGGACAAGTGCCAAAAAGCCTTCCAGGACTTAAAAATTTATCTCGTTGCGGCACCATTGCTGAGTCCGTCTGTGATAGGAGAAGAATTGTTTCTGTACCTGGCAGTAACTCCACATGCTATAAGCTTAGCGTTAATAAGAGAGGAAGGAAAAATATAGAAGCCGGTGTACTATACTAGCAAGGCATTGAGAGGAGCGGAGAGACGATATCCGCTGATAGAAAAGTTAGCTTTCGCCCTCATCACGGCTTCCAGAAAGTTGAGACACTACTTCCAAGCACATGTAATCAATGTTATGACAAACCACCCGCTTAAGAAAGCCATGAACAAATTGGAAGCCGCAGGACGATTAATCTAGTGGGCAGTTGAACTAAGTGAATTTAACATCCGATACCAACCAAGGCATGCCATAAAGGCTCAGGCCTTAGCAGATCTCATTGCAGAATTTACACCAAGCTATGATGACATAGAGCGAATGGAAGATAATAAAAGATGGGTCATCCATGTGGACGGTTCATCCACACAACATGCAAGAGGAATAGGAGTGGTTTTGCAATCCCCCGAAGGAGATAAGTTGAAGTACAAGCTCCGTTTGCAATACCAATCGACCAATAACGAAGTTGAATATGAAGCCCTCCTTAAAGGGTTGGAACTGGCCAAGTCTGTGGAAGCAAGGTCAATACTTATCCTGGGTGATTCTTAGCTGGTCATGGGTCAAGTGAATGGGGCGTATGAGGCAAAGGAAGGACGAATGAAAAAATACTTGGAGAGAGTATTACTTCTTGTGAAGAAATTTAAGGAAGCTAATTTCGTTCAAATCCCAAGGGAGGAGAACGTGGAAGCAGATGTTTTAGCGAAGGAAACTTCAACGACCAAACCCATGGATGAGTTCGATGAAGTTCAGTACATCCCAAATATAGATCTCCTGGAAGTACAGCAAATAGAAGATAGAGGGAATTGAATGACTCTAATAGTATCATACTTAAAAGATGGAAAGCTTCCGGAAGGGAAAGCCAGAAAACTCAGGGTAAGAGCAGCTAGGTACGTCCTTATGGATGAAGTTCTATACAAAAGAGGTTTTTCTCAACCTTATCTTAGATGTCTAGCTCCGGATGAGGCGAATTATATGTTAAGGGAGATTCATGAAGGAGCCTGTGGAAATCACTCGGGAGCCAGATCCCTTATCCATAAGGTCGTCTGTGCAGGATATTACTGGCCAACTATCCAAGCTGATGCGAAGGCTTATGTCAAGGTGTGTGACCAATGCCAACGATTTAGTAACATCCCAAGGCAACCATCAGAATATCTCACCCCGATGACGGCCCCGTGGCCTTTTGCTCAATGGGGCCTAGACATCCTAGGTTCCTTTCCAGTCAAAACTAGACAGATGAAGTTTCTAGTGGTGGGTATTGATTATTTTACCAAATAGGTGGAGGCTGAACCGTTAGCAAACATCACACAATAGAATGTTAAAAATTTTGTCTAGAAGAATATTGTGTGCAGGTTTGGAGTGCCCAAGGTGTTAGTGTCTGATCATGGACGACAATTTGACAATATAACCTCCAAAGACTTCTGTACACACTTCGGAATTCAAAATCATTACTCCTCCCCCGCCCATCCCCAAGCAAACAGTCAGGCTGAAGTAGCAAATTGATCCTTGTTGAAAATTATCAAGACTCGGCTTGAGGGGGCAAAGGGAGTATGGCCAGATGAATTACCAGGTGTTTTATGGGCGTACAGGACGACAATGAGAACCCCTACGGGGGAAACTCCTTTCAAGCTAGCATATGGAAGCGAAGCAGTCATACCTACAGAAGTACACATGGCCAATCATAGGGTGATGATGTATCAAGAAAAGGATAACACTGAGCAACTCCATTTGAACCTTGATCTTATAGACGAAGTGAGGATGGATGCAGAGCATAGGACAGCGAAGTACAAGAACCTCATGGCTAGGCAATATGATGCAATGGTGAAGCCAAGACGTTTCAACATAGGGGATCTCGTCCTGAAGAAGGTCTCTTTGGCAACCAAGGACCCATCTCATGGGAAATTGGGCCCCAATTGGGAAGGACCCTACAGAATTATCAACTGTAAAAGGCAGGGGTCTTATTACCTGGAGGCCTTGGACGGGAGAAAATTGGAGCACCCTTGGAATGTGGAGCACCTGAGGAGGTACTATCAGTAAAAGTAAGCCTAGACGAGTATTATTATAGACGAGCTAGGAGTCTACTTACGTTCTACTTATGTTTGATGTGTGTTTAATATTGCAAATATGTTATATGTGTTGAGCTTATTTGTGCTGTGATGATGTACGAAGTTATGGAGTTTGTACTTATTAAATAAAAAGGCATTAACATGTATATGCCTTATCTGTAAAAAAATATTTATGTTATGTACAAAATGTTGTGAGAATTTTAACTCCATGATTTTTTCGTTCAAAGCTAACCCGTAAGGGAGCTCACAAATCAAGACGAGTAAATTCCCTGGATTCGGGGATGTAACGTCTGAATTAAAAAAAATTTAGTATACTCATTCAACTCATGGACAAGGAAAAGACTTGTAAAATATTCTGTTCAATTCAAGGACGAGAATTAAAGGCCAACTATAACAATCCAATCTTTGGACGAGTAAAGGTTGGGCAAAACACAAGATAGTATGTGAAATTAGCTTGCAAGTCTAAGGACGAGTAAAGTTAAATGAAAATACTACCTGTAAGGACGAGTTAGATCAAGTATGAATGTTTATGTTTTCTTCGCCATGGACGAGCTAAAGCAGGTAAAATAAGCATTCATTCACAAAGATAAAAATTCTATCTATTAACTAAAGGGTGGACTTCCAACGTCCAAAAACCCTTGTTAAATCGAAACAGAGATTGTTTAAGACCTTGTCCTAAAGCTATGGACGAGGCAAATGTATTCAAATTACATAAAAATGTCCAAAAAACTAAGGACCAAATAAAAGCCAAAATAGGTAAAAAGAAAAAATACAAGGATTATAAAAGTTTCGTCTTTAAACTAGGGGGGCATTTGCTTTGGGGTCGTCCTTGGGAGGCAAGGTTGTAGCATCATCCTCAACATTGGCGTCCTCAGAGCTAGCTTGAAGCAGGGAGCTGGTAGCAGCAGCCAGATTAAGCTTAATGGAGCTAAAGTCCACTTCAGGGAAGTTTTCCATAGCTTCCATTCTGAAATCCTCGAAGCCTGTTGCATAATTGGCGTCCAGGAGCTTAGTATATTCGTTGGACGACTTGAACTCAGCCACTGCATCAACCTTTGCATTGGAGAGAAGAGTACTCAGCTCGTCGTTTTTCCTTTGAAGGTGATCAAGACGAGTATCATTCTCCATTGCATTAGCTTTTAGCTCCTTAACTAGGTTTAGCAGTTCTTTCCCCTTCTCCTTAGCTGAAGCAGCCACTTCAGCCCATTTTTTGGATTCATCGTTTAACTCCCTAATCCTCGCCTCTAGTAATATCCTCGTCTTGTCCAATCCTATGGCCTGTCTGGACGCTGCTATGAACTTTGACATACCCTATAAAAAGTGAAGGGAAAATAGCCAAAGTCACAAATAATTATAATAAAAATAAAGATAAAAATAATGTATATGTTTCCAAAGACGAGGCAAAGACCCTTACCTTAAAAAGATCATGAATACCAGAATGTTCAAAATCCTTTAGGGACATGTCGTAGCAGACGTTGATATCCTTATCCGTAACAGCCTTTTGAAAACGTTCACAAGCTAAGTTTTCATTCTCAATGATATTTGTTGGGACGTGCGCAGAAGGCTGAGATGTCGCAGGTGCAATCGTCTTGGACGGAGGAGTCTTAGACGACGTGGTCTCAGTCGGGGTAGACGAGTCTACATCATATATCTTGATGGACGACTGAGGTGGAGGAGGGTTAGGCTTAACCGTTTGGGACGGCGCATGCTTAGCCTTTTTGCCTCGTCGGCTAGGGAGGTTGCCAATGTCTAAGTTTTTAGACGAAGGCTTCCTTTTATCCCCAGCCGACGACGAACCTGGGCTTGGGTCTCAGGACGACTCTCCTCGCCCACAACTTCTTTCTCCTTATTCTCCTTCATTGTTGACATTCCTAAGATAAGAAACACCAAAACAGTAAGTAATGTGTTATAAATAAGTTAACAAGTATGACAGGACGCTTAAATTACTATCAAATGAAAACTTACTTCTGCGTACTGTAACCTCGTGAGCGATGGCCTCGTCTGAAGGTTCAGGGCCAAGTACCCACTTGGCAAGACGCCTTAAAGTAACTAAGGAATGAAAATCCCTCTCAGTGTGAAGACGAGCCCTATGGACGCGATCACGATGGAATTTACTTAGGGATGGTCGTTTAACACTTGTAAAACAAGTAATAGGCAAGAGTTTAAAAAAATATATATACATGTTTATACAAAAAAGTGAAGAGAAAGAAGAAAGGGGAGGGACGTACCTTCAGGACGAAGGTTTCCTAAGTCCCCAGAGTAAGGGGCGAATGGGTCCCTGCCAACGTCCACAGGGTTCCCTGACCAAAAGCCAGAGACAAAAATAAACTCTGACTTCCAATTCCTGTCAGACGAGGCCAGAGACTTGATTAATCTACAATCTTTGCCCCTAGCCGTGAATTGATGGAAGCCAAGGGATTGATTTATTTCTGAGGGTTTGTAACAAAAAATGAACTCGTCCACAGTGAGAGGACAATCCCCTCCAAATACTTCCCTCCACAAAATTTGCATAGAGATGATCAATCTCCATGTGTTGGGTTTAATTGACATATGCCTAAACCTAACCTAACCAGTAACTCTCTAGCAAATGTATTTAGGGGTAACCTAAAACCTCCTAAAAAATAAGCCTCATTGACGCCTACTCCAAAACGAGGGTTACAGCACCATTCTCCACAGACGGGCAACCTAGGTTAAACTCGTCCGAGATCTAGTACCACGTCCTAAGATTACTAAGCCTTTGCTCATTTGTTTTGGAGTGGATACCAACTGCACAACTGTATACGGTCTCCTCCTCGTCCAAAGGACTGGATGGAGGTACACTAGACGAAACACCAGCTTGGGAGCCAGAGGCTTTCCTAAGTTGTTCTTGGACGACTTCCAAAGGAAGCCCAGGGACGCCAGAGGTATACCCCTCGTCCGAAGAACTCTCTTCACTACTATGGCTACTATGATTAGAGCTATTATCACTTGAGGAGTCATAATACTCGTCTATAGCCTTTTCTATACTATCGTCAAACGAAGGAACAGAAATTTCAGACATTTTTGGAAAAACTAAAAAACCTAAAAACGAGGAAAAAAGAAGATATCTGGATCTAGACGGAAGAAGCCTATGGACGCAGAGACTTTTAGACGAGGCTCTAGACGAGGAATGTCAGAGGAGAAAATTTTGCAAATGTAGGGGGTAATGGAGGAATTCCACTATATATAGGCAGCTGACCTGGGCACATGAAGCGACATGAACCAATCCAGAAATGACACGTGGCTCTCACCTCGAGAACACTGATCGACTTAACTGGTAACCAATTAAACTATGACACGTGGGAAAAAAAAAAAGAGAGAGAGAGATATATAAATATATATATATATATATATATAAAATAATAATAATATATATATTTTCCACATAATGGCCCCTTCACATGGACGGCCCCTATAGACAAGGGGGCAACTGATGGTGTATCAAGTATATCTCGCTGTCCATAAAAGGGCATCCATGAGAAGGAAGTAAAAGATTGGACGAGTGTAAGATTGGACGAGTGGGTCATGCTCTAATATGTTCGTCCATCCTTAATAAAGGACGGAAGAGCATATTGGCTCCAAGCATGAACTGAACTCGTCCTTAGTTATGTCATCCGTTCTTGACCAAGGACGGACGAGCACACTGAGTTTTCCTTAAACATGCTTCTCGATTTATGCATAAGGAACAATTTGTGATTTTCTGATCCGAAGCCTCTACTATTGCTTATGAAACGTCGGTTCAAATATCATAACTTCCATAGCGGTTACGAATTCCTTAACAAGAGGAACGGTTATAGAAATAATAACCGTTCCATGTATGCTATATAAGTATTCGCCCGCACAAAGGTAAGGCATTCAAACACTTATGTTCTAGAATAAATCTCTCTCCCTACTGAGAATTATAAGTTTACTAACTTCATCATCGGAGGACCTTTGGCCGGTCCCCTCTGACTTATTATTTGCTTTCAGGATCAAGCCTTAAGTTCGTCAGTGTTCGAGACTCACCAACCTACTGATTTCTGTGGGAAACATCAACTATATCTATTTTTTTGGAGAGAAACCCCACTGTTCACACTCCAACAGATTCTCTAAATACAAAACTTTTCCAAATTTTTTTTGAAGTTGCTACAGTGCTTCTCTAGATATAGAAAACACTGTAACAACTACATATGAATTTTTTTACTTAAAAAAATCATACAACTCAATAAAAAATAATTCTTTCTCTCTCCTCTCACAACAGCTACAAACACAACAATCATTTCTCTTAAACATCTCTAAACTCAAGCATAATCAAAATACAAACTCAAAAACACAATCTTAAAATTAATCAAATCATAACAAACAAAAAAGAAGAAGAAGAAGAAGAAGAAGAAGAAAAAGAGACAGAAGCCATCTAACCCATCTGGGTTGCGTTGGGGAAGAAGACGAGTTGCGGCAGAGTAGAAGGCGTGGCTTGGCATAGTGAACACCGATTCTACGCCTGCCTATGTCCTTCGATCAATGGTGGAGCAAGCAATCGTTTGTTCTTTCTCTGTTTCTTATCACTACTAGAGAGTGTTCTAGAATCAAGTAGAAATAGAAAAAGTAGACAAAGAGAGAGCTGGAGAAAGTGAGATCCGGAATGAACTAGAAAAAGACAAAGAAGGGTAGATAAAGATATGAGTGGGATACGTGTGTGATGGAGAAAAAACCAAGAGAGAAAAAAAAAAGAAACATATGGGTGTAATTAAGAAAGGAAAAATAATATAAAAAATAAGAAATGGCAATTAAGAAATGCTATCACAATATTTTCACAGTAAATTTTAAGTAATAGATTGTTATTAGCTAATATTAGTAAGTAAAAAAATATTTTCAGTGGTGGGTTCACATTATAACTAGTAACAACTTTCCACATAAAATTTTGATGTGATTCTTGTAAAAGTATTGTGAAAAATGTTGTGGATATTACACTTTTCATTGAAAAATATAATTGTTGGGAATGAATATAGGAAGAATAAATGATGATAAAAAATAGAACAAAGAATGAATGAAGAAATAATATTTAAATGACATGGAGAAAATGATGGAGAAAATGATAGAGAATCTGTTAAAAGTGTATTTAAAAAAATAGGTAGGTAAAAGCTAAATGTTACCGTTCACTGTCCAAACAGTACAAAAATTTAAATAAATTGTTAGAAATGCTCTAAGAATAGCCATTATACATTACAGTACTTGTTAAAGTCTACCAAACATGCTCTAAGGAAAATAAAACAAACAAACAAATTTAATCCAACTACTTTAACCAGTGATTTGCCTAAAATTCCTTATACCTAATTGGTCAATTTGTCACAATTTTGGAATTGGGTTCACAACCCACATTTTCTTTTTCTTTTTTCTTTCTTTCAATTTTTTAATGTCATGTATTCGACTCATAATTTGTTTTTATCTATATCACGGAATGGGTTTAAGACCCGTGTATCTCCTGTATTGCGGATTAAGCTCAGGGCCCATGCTTTTTCTTCCAAGGATCAAGGGTCATAGCCTACATCGATCATTTCTGTCATCTCGCATCGAATGGATCTTCCCAAGAGTAAAAGATCATATTTACACAAATTGAATCATGGGAAAAAATACCAATTACAAGATCGTCAAATTATTTGGGCCATTACAACACAATCATTGCGATCTATTATGCAATAACCAACTAAAGCAACAAACGTGCCCCGCACCACACTGTAAAATTAAGAGGACACAACACACAAAGATACAAACATATAGAGTAATAGGGTAGTGTGTCCTTAGCCAACTCTAAACTCTAAACCCACCATCTATCACCAAATTATGGTCAGTGACTCGGTGACAAACTGGGAATTCTCAGAAGCAAGAAACACCACAGCTTCAGCCACATGTCCTAGGGCACAAGTCATTAGGCAAGCCCATACCTCCCCCATTTTGTAAAGTTAGAAAAATGAGATTTTATTTTTATGGCCCGCATATCTCTTGTATTGCGGATTGAGCTCAAGTGTCAAGGCTCTTGCTTTCCCTTCAAAGAATCAGGCTAATAGCCTTCACCATTTCTCTCATCTTTCATCGAAGAAGAAAAAAAGAAAGAAGAAGAAGAAGAAGAAGAAGAAGAAGAAGATCATATTTACACAAAATGGGTCGTGGGGGAAAATATCAATTGCAAGATAGTTAAATTATTTGGGCCATTACAATCATGAGGCTCATACAGAAATCTTAGAAACTCAATTCTTGATGGGAAAATTTTTCATTTTGGGTTGGCCATGCACTAAAGACATAAGGCCCACTTATGTTTCTTAAAATGCTCAAACTTTAAATTGTTGGGAATTTATATCCTAATTTCTAACTTGTAAAATGCAAAAATAGAGAAAACTTGCGCAAACAAACAATACACCACATATAAGTTTTATGTGGCTTTACAATGTGCTTATACGTCCACGAAAATGCAACATTTTTTATTATGTTAGAGGGAAAAATATGAAGACGACAGTACAATTTTCAATACATCAATCCAAAAATGAGCCAAAATTTATTCTATTGGTCCAAGCTTTCACATCATGGTTAACTAAGCCTCACAAAATATCTCATTAATTTAAAATTATAATGCTTTTAAGCCGAGTGAGGTCACAAATTGAATCAAACACAAAATCAAGCTCCACATAACCCAACATAAATTGCTATTAAAATTAACAAGTGTGACAACTAAATACAATGTTAATAGCAAGTGGCATATTTTAATCAGCCAGTATTCTCAAATAGTAAAAAGGTAGATAAACAACATCTTTTAATCACGTTAGAGAACTCAAATGAACTTGATACACTTTCTTTGTTTCTTATGTTAACCATATTATCGAAAAAAGTGAATATTTATTTCATTTTCAAAACTTTCATCTAATAATAATAATAATAATAAATAATAATAATAATAAAAATAAATAAATATACCAAAAACAACAAAGATGAACTAACAACAAAGAAATAGACAAACATAAAGAAAATAGCCATGTCAGCGCACAAAAACAGAAATACAATCCCAATAGTTTTATCTTTTTGGTTAAAATAAAAAAAAAAGATGACCAGGACAATCACTATTTACTGCATGCGTATTTTTACGCGTGATTCCAGCCTATATTTAAAGTGTTTGAAATAACTACGTAGCAAATATTACTTATCTCAAAAATTCACATTGAATGGGAAAAATAGCACATTTGTCATGACTTATCCCAAAAATTCATGACTTATTTTTTCAGTCGTGTGCAACTGCATAAGTCATGACTTATCTCAAAAATTCACATTTGAATGGGAAAACTCTGTGTTGGTGAGGGTGGGTCACATGACCACCCTCACTTGTGAAAAAAAAAATCAATTTTAAATTAATATGACTTATTAATCGCCCTAGAAAAAGAAAATCTGACCAACCTAAAGAAAACCTTGAACACCCTAACTAAAAATTTGAGTCCATTCATCAAAAAAAAGAAAATTAAGTCCATTAAAAATAAAATTTAATCATTCCACAACTTTATTCCGTTGAAGGTTAATTTTAGTAATTTGCATTGAAAACATAATTTTAGATCAATATCTCAATTGTCAAACCACAATTTTATCAAATATTTTATTGTGATTTTTTAAATTGTGTTTTCAAAAGGCTTGTTTTAAAATTGTTATTTTTAAAAAAATGAACACATTTTTTCAAACAGCTAATTTGTTAGTGCTTGTTTTAGTCTTTAATTGAATTTGTTAGATTTATGTGGTACATTTTGTACATAATGCATATGCACTAAACAATGCCCGGATGCTTTATTAAACATGATTAATGTAATTGTTGAATGCCTAAGTTGAATATATCAAATGAACTTATAGTTTATTCTTTATTATTTTCCTAGCACTATGGACAAATTTCTTATAAGGAAATAAATTGTATAGCAAGATTCATCTTCTAAGTAAATTTGTATTGGCTTGAATAATTTTCTTTAGATTCTAGGATATGAGAAAGGGTCTCATATTTTCATTTTAATGATCTAGATAAATAAGAAGAGCATATTTAGAAAGAGGTTCTTCTTAACCTCTTAGCCATGATTTCTCTATATAATATAGAAAGATAGATAGATAGACATACACTGGAGCATTGTATCAATTCAATCCATATGAGTTTAAAAAATACAAAAATTGGTTGGAACAAATCATAAAAAAAATGATGATGCGTTTTGCTTATATTGTTACTTATTTAGAAAAGATGCTGGTAGATGAATGATTACTTAATTATTTGTATCCATTAAAAAAGATATAGCCGATAGTATTAATAATGAAGTTATCATACAACTATTTTAAAATATAAAAACTCACAAAATAAAAATTTTAAACTTGATGTATTTGCATTTTTTTTTTTTTTTGAGACGTCAATATATTCAAGTTTATTATTATTATTATTGAAATTTTTTAATGACCACCCTAAAAAAAATTCTTTGAGCCGAAAACTGCACCACTAGAGCATTCTCAGTTTGAAATAAGAACTACTATAACTTTATGATAGTTTTTCAAGCAAAATAACACCAAAACACACTTCATATTCTTTTTCGATAATCAACACCAGAACACTTTATTATAGACTTTTAAAAAGTTCAAGTTATTTCATTATTGCATCTAATAAGGTCATTATGCAATAACCAACTTAAGCAACAAACGAGCCTCGAACCACAACCACCACACCAGTGAAATTAAGAGGTCACAACGCACAAATAAACAAACATATAGTAATATTCTAAATTCTATAACATTGGTGATGGATTACTAGCCAACTCTTAAACTTTAAGTTTAAACCCAGCATCTACCACCAAATTATGGCCAGTGACAAATTGGGAATCCTCAGAAGCAAGAAACACCACAGCGTCCGCCACATTTTTCGGCATTATCAACCCACCTTTCAAGTACGAACTTAACTCTTGCACCTTACCTACCTCCTCATCATTTTTCAACCCCATCGTGTCCTTCACTAATGGCGTCCCAACCACCCCTGGTGAAACACAATTCACACGTATCCCATATGAACCCACCTGCAGGCTCGCCGACCTCATCAACCCTATCACTGCATGCTTCGACATAGTATAGTCGACAATGCCATAGGAACCAATACTTGCCGACACGCTCGCTGTGCAAATTATGCTCCCCTTCACGTGCCCTTCCACCATCGCCTTCACCGCGTGCTTCACACACGCCACCATCCCGCGGGCGTTCACCGCCATGAGCTTGTCGTAAGCCGACAAGTCTATGTCCAACACGCTCTGCTCCTGCGTGTCGGTCGCTTGACCCATGCCCGCATTGCTGAACATGATGTCGAGGCATCCGTACTTATTGACTGTCGAGTCTACCAACGTTCTCACCTGTTCCTCGTCGCTGACATCGCAATGAACATAGCTGCATATGTTGGGGCTGATAGATGCAGCGACGCTTTGGCCCATTTCGTCTTGGACGTCCGCGATAACGATGGCTCTTGCGCCGTGAGTGGCAAAATGGCGAGCCGTGGCTTCGCCTATGCCGCTTGCTCCGCCAGTGACTATGGCCACCTTGCCTTGGAGCTTGTTCTTTGGCGTTGTGGAGTCTGTCATTTCGTTTGCTTGTGTAAATCAGGTGATTGAATATCTTTGCTATGTCAAAAAGGCTAATTATATGCATATTAATCTTTCATTTGTTATGTGCTACTTTTAGCCAACTACTCCCAAGAAAGGTTGTTCCAAGTGTAAGGGTTTACACTCTCCAATTGTGCCACGTCAGATTCTTGGTTCAATCCAAATATAGAGTAAAGACGAGAGTTTTGCAATGATTTGCTGTGTTATCTCAAAACTGCGGGTGAAATCATACTGGTCTCCCCTTTATGAGTTGCCAAGAAATGACTGATAGCAAAATATCACTTTAATCAATGGCTACTTGAAAAATGTAATATATAATGCCGAAAAATTAAGTTAGATGTTCATTTGTTGCATCTTACTATGTTAGCATTTTTTTCAGCAAAAAATACTATTAGCATTTACATCCGACTCTTCCTATCTTTATTTAATAAAAATTAACAAATTACACATAAAATTGGTTCTAAATCTAGATAGCTATAAAATTTCAATTGTGTGTGTGTGTCTCTCTCTCTCTCTTGGAATTTTCTTCAAGATGATAATTAAGAAACTTAAATTTAAAAATAATAATAAAAAAAATAAAAATTGAATATATTAACGTCATAAAAAACATGTAAATACATAAAATTTAAAAATTTTCATTTTACAAGTTTTCAAATTTTGAAATCGTTGTATGATAACTTTATTATCAATGCTATTAGCTGCATATTTTTCAATGCACACAACTAAATAATCATTCATTTACCTGTACATTTTCTAAATAATTAATACTATAAACAAAATGCATCATCTTTTTATTTTTATTTTTTATGACTCATTCCAACCAATTTTTGTATTCTTTAAACCAATAAGGATTGAATTGATGCAATGCTCCACTATATATATATATATATATATATATATTAGGAATATGGGCTAAGGGGTTGACAAGAACCTCTTTGTAAATATGCTCTTCTTATTTCTCTTAATCATTAAGATGAAAATATGAGACTTTTTCTCATATCCTAGAATCCAAAAGAAGATTATTCAAGTCAATTCAAATTTGCTAAGAATATAAATCTTGCAATACAATTTATTTTCTAATAAGAAATTTTTCCATAATGCTAGTAAAATAAAAAAAATGATAAATTATAAGTTTATTCAATATATTTAACTTAGGAATCCAACCATTACATTAATCGTATTTAATAAAGCATTTAGACATTACTTTAGAGCATATGCATTACGTACAATTAAAGACAAAAACAAGCACTAATAGATTACATGTTCGAAAAAAAAAAGTGTTTATTTTTTAAAAAATAGCGATTTTAAAATGTGCCTTTTATAAAATACAATTTTAAAAGTCACAATTAAATATTTGATAAAATTGTGGTTTGACAATCAAGCTATTGATCTAAAATTGCTGTTTCACTATAAATTACTAAAATTAACTGTGGGGCTGAAAGATTTGGCAAGCCCGGCTCGTTTTATATCAAACCCAAGGCCCACGCTGAGAAAAAGGAAACGTCCGAGGATGAATAATAAAGGCCCAAGGCTATTGTGAGGCTTCGCCGAGGACCATCCCGTCCTCGGTGAACTGGGGTCACTGAAGGAAAAAGCAACACACCCTCAAAGGCAGCCCTCCCTATCGTCCCAAAGAAAAGAACCAACACAGGGAGACAGCTATGAAAGGAGGAGCAATTCTAGGAGAGGTTGTCACCTCCACATTTAATGCCCGCAGCTGACAGTCTGGCCGCATTAATGAAGAAATGACCCTCGAATAGTGTCACATTGTTTGCTGCAACTCACAGCAAGTGGAGGAAGGCGTCGGATGGGACATGCACTCAAGTAGCGACCTGCATAATCAACAAATGGACGACCAAGATCAATAAGAGAAGGATATATAACCTAAAATGTCCCCCAGGGGAAAGGGGAGACAGAAAAAGAAGGAGAAAAAGAAGGAAGACGGTTGCAGTTCTTAGGGCTCCTGAAAGCTCTCGCCGTGAAGCACCAAAGAACCGAGAAGAAGAAGAATTTATCCTCGGACAAAGCCCGAGGATAAACTTTTACCCTTTCTCCACGCATTCGGCCATTCCACTTCCTTACGGTCTTGTCCGACTGCTAAAGCTCTCACTAAGGCCCAGTTCTTGAGCCCATTTCTCTACCAATTTCATTGTATTGGGCCTGTTAGGTTTGGGTTCATTCACATCTACAGTGAAGGGCCTCCCAAAAGTAGACCCTACAATTGGCTCCGTCTGTGGGAAGAACTTGTGTGCTAGTGAGAACAACAATCAAGGATGGTGGGATCAGACCCCCACAGGGCAGGCTCCCATCAGCCTGAGCCAACC
This sequence comes from Quercus wislizeni, assembly GCA_023055345.1. Taxonomy (NCBI): domain Eukaryota; kingdom Viridiplantae; phylum Streptophyta; class Magnoliopsida; order Fagales; family Fagaceae; genus Quercus; species Quercus wislizeni. Next base: position 12,695,563 of record JALGQJ010000003.1, on the reverse strand, counting down.
AGATCCCAGCAGCAGGGTAATTTTCCAAACCCTGAGCATGGTCAAAATGAAGAGAACGGAAGGTTTCAGGAAAGAAGCATAAACACCACACAAACCAGCAAAAGCCATTCCTGTGTGGGCAGTCACATATCCCAGAGATGGGATGACAAACAAGCCATGCAGCAAGAGATAAATGACTTGAAGAGAAAGCTGCGCCTTGCACAACGAAGACAATCCCCCCTAGCCCAGACACACCTCTTGACGATGAAAATGATGACGACTATAGGCAAAGGTCCAGGACCCCCCCAAGCGAGACTTTCTCTCATATAGAGGAACGTCACCAAAGGCGTGAATGCAGAAGCCCATCTCCAAGGGGCTTGGGACACGACGCCATGAGCAGGGCACTAGACCAGCTCTCTAAGTCACCTTTCACACGCCGTATCAAAGGGACTGCGCTCCTCTGGCAATTCTAGCAGACAACCTTCACCATTTACAATGGCAATACGGACCCCGTGGAGCATGTGAGCCAGTTTAACCAAAGGACGACAGTCCACTCTAAAAATGAGGCGCTGATGTGCAAGGTTCTCCGATCCAGCTTATGACCAGCAGCAATGAGGTGGTTCAACGGTCTAAAGGCGAACTCCATAGATTCATATAGGCAGCTAACCCAAGCCTTCGGTTCTCGCTTCATCACGAACAGCAGAGCCTCTTAGCCCTTAAGCGCATTGTTGTCATTATCCATGCGTGACGGAGAGATCCTGAAGACCTACTCGGGTAGGTATTGGGAGATGTATAACGAAATGGATGGCAACTTCGACGACATCGCCATCAACACCTTCAAGAGCAGCCTCCCAGCCAAGCATGGCTTAAGGAAATCCTTGACTGGCAAGCCTGCCACCAGCGTGCGCCAGCTAATGGATCAGATCGATAAGTATAAGCGAGTAAAAGAAGACCAGATGCAGGGCAATGGAAAATAGAAGGTTATCCCTCAAGAGATGAGGGATTTCAGGTCAGACCGATACACCAACAGTCGCCCGAGGAGAGACTTCGCGAGGCAATCGGAGACGACCAACGCGCGAAATGTTGGGGCTATATTCCGAGAACCAATTCATCAGGTGCTAAAGAAAATCAAGAGCAAACCATAATTTAGATGGCCGAATAAGATGGCAGGAGAGTCCACAAAGCGAAACCAGAACCTTTATTGCCAATGCCACCAGGACCACGGATATACCACGGAGAACTACAGGAACCTTTGGAATTATCCGGACTAGTTGGTCTGATAAAGAAAGTTGAAGCACCTTCTGCATCATTCTAGCGGTCATCAGAACTAGACACATCAAGAATCCCGAAGGGATGCTACCCTGAGGCCACTTGTAGGGACGATCAATACGATCCTAGCCACACCAGGAAGAACGGGAGCCTACCCCTCACGAGTATTATCCATGACTCAGCTGCTTGCCAAAGAATCCCAACCGAGGCCGAAGAAGGCCAGAAGGAACTTTCACCCCGTCTTAAGTTTTTCAGAGGAAGACAAGGTCGGAACCACCCAACCCCATGACGATGCGCTGTTGATCACCCTCAAAATCGGGGGCTACAATGTGAAAAGAGTGATGGTGGACGGGGGCAACGCTGCTGAGATTATTTACCTCGACCTCTACAAGGGTTTGAAATGAAAGCCTGAAGATTTGCTGCCGTGCAGCTCCCCCTTAATGTGCTTCGATGGAAAGCTTGTCATTCCAAAGGGCATGATCAGGCTACCTATCCAAATGGGCCCAGAGATTGTGGAGGTGAACTTTATCATAGTCGACACTTATTCTCCATACAAAGCCATCGTTGGCAGGCCCTGGTTTCACACCTTAGGAGTCGTTGCCTCCTCCTTGCACCAGAAGGTAAAGTTCCCGTTGGGAGATCAGATCCTCGAGATCCGAGGCTGCCAACCCACGGCAAGGCAGTGTATGGTGGCTGCCATCTCACATCGGCTCGATGCGGAGTCCTCGGCCCCTGTGGAAGAAGATTTATAGCAATCAAAAGCCCTGGCTCCACCACTTGAAATAGCCGCCGAGGAGGCAAAATGCGAAGATCTAGAAAGGGTGGTGGTCGGAGGCAACTCGGAGAGGTTCTTTTAGGTAGGGGCCAAGTTGCCTCCTCAAGAGGAGGAAGAGCTGGTCGAGTTTCTCAAAGGGAATATCGACTTGTTTGCATGGGATGCCTGCGACGCTCCAAGGATCGACCCAGACTTCATCTACTACCACCACCTCAACGTCAACCCCTCCATTACCCCCAAAAAGCAATCACCCTGACGCCTATCTAGAAAGCATGTTGAAGCAATTAGGGAAGAGGTAGTGAAACTTAAGCGTGCCGATGCTATAAAAGAGGTTTTTTACCACGAGTGGTTGGCCAACACCGTGGTGGTCAAGAAGAAAAATGGAAAGTGGCGAGTTTGTGTGGATTTTACGGACCAAAACAAAGCATGCCCAAAAGACCCATTCCCCATGCCTCGGATAGACCAGTTGGTGGACGCCACAGCAGGGCATCCTCGGATGAGCTTCTTGGATGCTTTTCAGGGCTACCATCAAATACCGCTGACCCTGGAGGACCAAAAGAAGAGAGCTTTTGTGACGCCTACTGGGAACTACCACTACAAAATAATGCCGTTTGACTTAAAGAACGCAGGTTCCACCTATCAAAGGATGATGACTAGGATGTTCAAGCCGCAATTAGGCAAAAACATCGAAATCTATGTTGACGACATGGTGGTAAAGAGCAAGATGGTGACTGAACACTTGGGAGACCTCGGCGACATTTTTGACGTCTTGAGGAGGCATAAGCTACGCTTGAACGCTTCCAAGTGCTCTTTTGGCGTGGGATCAGGCAAATTTTTAGGTTACATGGTCACACATAGGGGAATCAAGGTCAACCCTGACCAGATCAAAGCCATTAACAACCTAAAACCGCCGCAAAATGCCAAAGAAGTCCAAAAGCTCACCGGGATGATCGCCGCCCTGAATCGATTCATTTCCAGATCGGTGGATAAATGCAGACCATTCTACCTCCTGATCAACAAGTGGAAGGGATTTGAATGGTTCAAGGACTGCACAGCAGCCTTCCAGCAACTCAAGGAATATCTGTCGCGGCCACCCATCATGTCTAGTCTTGCGGCCGATGAAGTCTTATACGCATATATCGCCGTGGCCCCCCACGCTGTGAGCTTAGTACTAATACGAGAAGACAATGGCCTTCAAAGGCTGGTCTATTACGTAAGCAAATCGCTACATGAGGCCAAGATCAGATACTCCCCCCTAGAGAAGGCAATACTAGCCGTGGTCCATGTTTCGCATAAGCTTCCCTACTATTTGCAAGCCCACAAGGTAGTGGTTCTAACTCAACTACCCTTGAAATCTGTACTCCAGACTGTAGATTACACTAGAAGGATCGCCTTATGGAACACAATTCTGGGAGCTTTCGACATCAAGTATATGCCTCGAACCTCCATAAAGGGCCAAGTCCTGGCTGACCTTGTAGCTAAATTCGCTGAACCGCTAGTAGAAATATTAACCAAACTACGCGGCGTGGAAGGAAAGCTGGTCAGCGTGGTCTCCGCACCGAAACCCCCATGCTAGAAGATGTATGTTGATGGCGCGGCAAATCAAAAAGGATCCGGAGTGGGGCCAGTCTTGATCACTCCTGAGAGAGCCACCATAGAGAAATCCCTGAGATTGGGGTTCTCGGCTACGAACAACGAGGTCGAGTACGAAGCTTTGTTACAAGGGATGGCTATGGTGCAAAAAATGGGAGGAAAAGTAGTAGAGATGTTCTCGGACTCGAGGCTAGTAGTAGGTTAGGTGAAGGGAGAGATGGAGGCCAAAGATGTGAGAATGTAAGAGTACCTCAACCAGGTCAAGCGCCTCCGGTCGAGTTTTGACCTATTCAGCTTGTCACACATCTCTAGAAGTGGCAACACCCATGCAGATTCGTTGGCCACGCTTGCCACCTCCTCGGTAGGAAAGCTCCCTCGAATTATCCTCGTCGAGCATCTGAGCAGAGCAAGCAAATTGTGAAAGACCTGATCCGTTCCCATGAAGTCAGGGTAGGCCCTAGCTGGATGGACCCCATAGTAGCGTTCCTCAAAAATGATATTTTGCCTGAAGAGAAATCAGAGGCTGAAAAAATACAAAGAAACGTGACTCGATTTTGGTTGTCCGAGGAGCACAAGTTGTACAGGCGCTCCTACTCTGGGCCGTACTTACTGTGTGTTCACCCTGAGGCATCAGAGTTACTGCTAGAAGAGCTACACAAAGGGATCTGTGGGAGTCACACAGGGGGAAGATCCCTGTCGCACCGAGCCCTTACCCAGGGCTACTGGTGGCCGGGGATGCAGAAGGAAGCTCTGGAGTATGTTAAGAAATGTGACCAATGCCAAAGGTTTGCCCCGAGCATCCATCAGCCAGGAGGGGTTCTCAACCCTTTGTCCAGCCCATGGCCATTCGCCTAGTGGGGCCTAGATATTGTAGGCCCCTTCCCCAAGGCAGCAGGAAATAAGAGATACCTACTGGTCGGCACGGATTACTTCACAAAATGGGTCAAAGCTGAGCCATTGGCTAACATCAGAGACATAGATGCAAAAAGATTTATCTGGAGAAACATTGTTACATGATTCGGGGTCCCTTAAACCCTTATCTCGGACAACGGGGGATAGCAAGGCTTTCAGAAGATACTGCTATGAACTAGAGATCGCAAACAGGTACTCGACCCCAGCTTATCCTTAGGAAAACGGACAAGCCGAAGCTTCCAACAAGGTTATTGTCAATGGGCTTAAGAAAAGATTAGATGAAGCTAAGGGGAGATGGGTCGAGGAACTCCCACATGTCTTATGGGCCTACCGAACGACACCGCGACGGTTAACGGGAGAGACACCCTTCACCAAGACTTATGGGGCTGAGGCTGTGATCCTCCTAAAGGCAAACTTCCCAACGCTGAGAACAAATTCCTTCACCCCAAGCAGCAATGATGAGCTGCTGGGAGAGAGCCTAAATCTGATCGAGGAAAGAAGAGAAAGAGCAACGATGCACTTGGCGTATTACCACCAGAAACTTAAGCAGGGTTATGACGTCAACGTAAAGTAAGGCCATTGGCACCAGGAGATTTAGTGTTAAGGAAATTCGTGGGCGCTGCCAAAGACCCATCTTGGGGAAAGCTCAAGCCCAATTGGGAAGGGCCATTCTGAATTACTTCGGTAGCAGGAATAGGTGCGTACTATTTAGAAGACTTAGATGAAAAAGCTGTACCCCGCCCTTGGAATGTAAATAACCTAAAGAGGTACTATTATTAATGAAGAGCATTTATCCAACTCCAATTTTTAGTTTGTCCTGACTACGGACTTTATATTATATAAAAAGAAAAAACTAAGTACTAGACAGAACCAAGGTCTTGCGTGGTCCTCAGACTCAAACCTATGGGGAAACTAGTTACTTCCAAGAAAAAACTAAGTACTAGACAGAACCAAGGTCTTGCATGGTCCTCGGACTCAAACCTATGGGGAAACTAGCTACTCCCAAGAAAAAACTAAGTAGTAGACAGAACCAAAGTCTTGCATGGTCCTCGAACTCAAACTTATAGGGAAACTAGCTACTTCCAAGGAAAAACTAAGTAGTAGACAGAACTAAAGTCTTGCATGGTCCTCGGACTCAAACCTATGGGGAAACTAGCTACTTCCAAGGAAAAACTAAGTACTAGACAGAACCAAGGTCTTGCATGGTCCTCGGACTCAAACCTATGGGGAAATTAGCTACTTCCAAGGAAAAATTAAATACTAGACAAAACCAAGGTCTTGCATGGTCCTCGGACTCAAACCTATGGGGAAACTAGCTACTCCCAAGAAAAAACTAAGTAGTAGACAGAACCAAAGTCTTGCATGGTCCTCGGACTCAAACTTATAGGGAAACTAGCTACTTCCAAGGAAAAACTAAGTAGTAGATAGAACTAAAGTCTTGCATGGTCCTCGGACTCAAACCTATGGGGAAACTAGCTACTTCCAAGAAAAAATTAAGTACTAGACAGAACCAAGGTCTTGCATGGTCCTCGGACTCAAACCTATGGGAAAATTAGCTACTTCCAAGGAAAAACTAAGTACTAGACAGAACCAAGGTCTAGCATGGTCCTCGGACTCAAACCTATGGGGAAACTAGCTACTCCCAAGAAAAAACTAAGTAGTAGACAGAACCAAAGTCTTGCATGGTCCTCGGACTCAAACTTATGGGGAAACTAACTACTTCCAAGAAAAAACTAAGTAATAGACAGAACCAAGGTCTTGCATGGTCCTCAGACTCAAACCTATGGGGAAACTAGCTACTCCCAAAAAAAAACTAAGTACTAGACAAAACCAAGGTCTTGCATGGTCCTCGGACTCAAACTTATGGGGAAACTAGCTACTCCCAAGAAAAAACTAAGTACTAGATAGAACCAAGGTCATGCATGGTCCTTGGACTCAAACCTATGGAGAAACTAGCTACTTCTAAGAAAAAACTAAGGACTAGACAAAACCAAGGTCTTGCATGGTCCTCGGACTCAAACCTATGAGGAAACTAGCTACGGTGAAATCCGAATAAGCACTACATAATAGTCTGATCCTCGCCCCGCGATCGAGGTGCCAATAGATGAAACTATTCCCCCTATGCAAACAAGTAGGCAAAACTCTAATGCAAATATTCAAACGAGCCCGCTATCAGATTAGTTATTCTTCTAGCACCTCCCCTTATTTTGAAACCTCGAAGAAAGTAAGGGTCAATAGTGGCGGTATGGATCCCCAGGCCAAATTCCGGGAAGAAGTTAATGAGATCAAAAATCCGCACAAATTGTGAGCTTAGCCTAAACGTACACCCAGCGCCTCTGAGTTTGGGGGCTCCAAGACTTTAAGGCAAGCGTGGTACATGCATATATTATCATTTTTGGGTGTGTGATCCATACTAATAGTGATAACAGATAATAAAAACGAGCAAAACGAAAAGAAAAGGAAAAATTTCATTCATTCAAAAGGAGCCCTATTATAGCAGATCACTCTATTCCCAAAAAAAAAAAAAAAAGAACAACCCTAAGTGGTCTACTCCTTTAACTTGGCCTCGACCCCCTCCTCGGAGAGCTAAGCAGGTGAGTTCTCAGGATCTTTGGAGCCCTCACCATGGGGAACCGACTAAAGAGGCTCAATGACAATAACTGGCCCCTTAACATGAGAAACCGGAGCATCACCTATGGACCTTACCGTCTCCTTGGGTGCATCAGGGTCCTGACCCTCATCCATCCCAGCCGCCCCCGAAGGACTGCTTTCCTTGGCCGGCACCTCAGGGGAAGTTATTGCCAGAGCAGCGCTGAGGATAGCAGCCTCAACCTTTTTTGGAGCATCCTTGACCTCGGAGCTAGGGGTGGTATCTTCCCTGATGGCAAGGGGATAGAACACACGCTCTGCCTTCCACAAGTCGGACAAGGCATCAACCCCAGCCTGCTTAAGAGCCTCGTTCCTAAACGCACACCCAACGCCTCTGAGTTTGGGGGCTCCAAGACTTTAAGGCAAGCATGGTGCATGCATATATTATCATTTTTGGGTGTGTGATCCATACTAATAGTGATAACAGATAATAAAAACGAGCGAAACGAAAAGAAAAGGAAAATTTTTCATTCATTCAAAGGGAGCCCTATTACAGCAGATCACTCTGTTCCAAAAAAAAAAAAAGAACAACCCTGGGTGGTCTACTCCTTTGACTTGGCCTCGACCCCCTCTTCAGAAAGCTGAGCAGGTGAGTTCTCGGGATCTTTGGAGCCCTCACCAAGGGGAACCGACTGAAGAGGCTCAATGACGATAACTGGCCCCTCAACATGAGAAACCAAAGCGTCACCTATAGACCCTACCATCTCCTTGGGTGCATCAGGATCCTGACCCTCATCCGTCCCAGCCGCCCCAAAAGGATCGCTTTCCTTGGCCAACACCTCAGGGGAAGTTATTGCCAGAGCAGCGCCGGGGCTGGCAACCTCAACCTCTTCTGGAGCATCCTTGACCTCGGAGCTGGGGGTGGCATCTTTCCTGATGGTAGTGGGATAGAACACACGCTCTGCCTTCCACAGGTCGGACGAGGCATCAACCCCACCCTGCTTAAGAGCCTCGTTCCAAACCTGGGAGCAATACTGCATACCCTAGGAACTTGAGCCTTCAAAGCAGCCTGGGTCTCCGCCATCCCCAAATCATAGGCCTCCTCCTCGGCCTTCTCCTTGGAGCACTCGGCCTCCGTCCTAGCAAACACCGCCTCCTCATTGGCCCTCAAGGCCTCGTCCTTAGCCCATTCAGCAATGTTCTTAGCCTTCTCTGCCTCGGCCAGTTTCTTCTTCAAATCGACAATCTAGTCCTTGGCAATTTGCAGCTGTTCCTCGGCTTCTAGCAGGTGCCTTGTCTGATCTTCAGCCTGCTTTTAGGCGCTAGCCAGGCCTGATTCAGTGCTATCCCTGGCCCTAGTTACTTCTTTCAAGTCCTCCATTGCTTTTAGGAGGTCAGCCTCGGAGTTCTTGAGAGTTTGCGTGGCGTCCAAACGCTTTTCATGCTCAAAGTCCAGGGTCCTGCCTTGGCCATTGGCCATCTCATCCATTCTATAAGTAGCTTGAACGGCTTGCCATTAGAAATAAGCAAGGTGTAAATTGGAAACCAGGGAACAAAGACCAGAAAAGCCACAAATGCCGAAAATCTTACCATGCTGAGGTACCTCTTCATGCTGAGGAAGAGCTCCTACCTCCTCAAGTTTTTCAGATCCACCATATCGACGGGGAGTAGCAGGGACCTCTCCAATGCGTCGGCCACATAAGTGCCCTCACCCTTATTGAAGTCCCTAAGGGAAGTATTGTCCATCAGGGGCTCCCCATGGAGCATTAGGACGAGGAGCCAGGCTTGGGGCTTGAGCTAAGCGATGACTTCCTTCTCCTGACCCTAAGGCACAATCCTTAATTGCTTTGAAACCCGCTGGTCCTCATCTTCCTCCTAAGAAGTACGGGATCTCCCCCCGTCCATAGGTTCTTTCCCTGTGGCAGCCCTCTTCCTCTTGGGGTCAACAAGTTGAATAGGTGGAGGGAGTTTGGTGGGCAGCAGCAGGGCAGATGATGACCTAGTCTGTGGGGGTTAGGGCTTGGAAAGGGGAGGGGGAGGGGGAAGTTTGGGCTGTGATTTCCCCTGCACATCCTTCCTCGGCTGGCCCTCGATTAAGTCAAGGAGGCTGGCGGATGGCTTCCTCTTGAAACCCATGTCGGCCTGCAAAGAATCCCTTGGAGGTCCGCTTCGGTCAAGCTAGGATCGCCTAAGTCACCAAAAGGATCCTTGGACGGATCAAATTGGTCAAACGCACCGAATTCGTCCTCGAACTGGTCCAATTCAATAACCTGCTCTTCGCTTTCTACCCCTCCTTCCTCGGTTTTTGCGGCCTGTTGAAAGGAGGACCCTTCAAGGAAGAAGAAACCGTGCTCCGCAACGGTGATCTTTTGAAGCCGAGGATCTTTGGCCTTAATGACGTACTTCGAGGCCGCAAAAGATTTTTAAATAGGATCGTATCCAAGGATCTTGTGAGCAGCTCTAACCTGGAGGTCACCTTTGTTTACAAAAACCTCTGCCTGAAGAATGGTCTCTAAGTCTGCCCGGTTGACCAAGTGGAAATGGCGTTCGAAAGCATGAGGATCTGCAAAAGAGAAAATGTATCCCCGTTAGCAACCACACAAGTGCCAATTACGGTTATATCAAAGGAATGACCCTCTCCTGCTCAAATGCCCTACCTGGCATTCCGTCCTTAGTCAGGCAGGGTAGACCGTCATGCCACGCCCCTGACACGATGAGGAAGTCTTTATTCAGACCTTTGCTAGATTTAGGGAGACATTGAATGAGTCGAACCCTTTCATCCCTCGCTTTCATATAGTAGGTTTTACCCTTGAGGTATTGAAGGTTGTAGCACCAGTATACATCATGATGGGTCAGCCTCAAACCCATCTGTTCATTCAAAGCATCCACACTGCCCAGGATCCTAAACACATTGACGGCACACTGGACAGGCGCTAGTCGAAAATGCCTAAGGTAGTCCCTTATCACTGGGCGCATAGGAATCCTCATACCCCCTTCTAGGAAGGCGATTATAGGAATCACTACCTCGCCTTCTCGCCTCATAAAATGCCATTCCCCTTCTTTACAATATCGCAAACCCACATTGCTGGGTATTCTGCAATCAGCAATGAATTTCTCCGTCGCCTCTTCCGACTCAACTAACTTCTTAAATCTACCCATCCCTGGGACTGACTAAAAACTCAAGAGAGGACAAAGGAAAAAAAAGGACAGGAAGGAAAGAAACTTAAAAAGGAGAATATATAAGTTAGAGAGAAGAGAACACTTACAGAAGTGAGGAAGTACTCCTCGAGCAGGCTTTTTATGCTGAAAGAAAGCATAAATTCGGCTGGACACTTGACCAAATTCAAGGTATATGCGCAAGAACCCATAGATGTAAAAGTAAAGTGGCAGATTAGTTCGAATGGGTATTTATACCTCCAATTAAGGTAACCGCATGGTTTTTCGCGCCCATAAAGGCTAGAGAGACTCCTACCATTGGATCACCATCGTGCCGTCCAACGTGGGGAGCATAAAGCCACCAGAATTTAATGAAGACACGCTGTGTATACCGAAGCGCTAGAAACGTGTCTTAGGCAAATGAAAAGGCCCTGACGCCAACAGAGGACAAGACTTGACAAGCCAGTAAGGGGCCCCGAGAACATCAAAACCCTCATCTCCGTCCGAGGAGCCAGACAGCAAGATTTTGAGGGGCTATTGTGGGGCCGAAAGATTTGGCAAGCCCGACCCGTTTCATATCAAACCCAAGGCCCACGCCGAGAAAAAGGAAACGTCCGAGGATGAATAATAAAGGCCCAAGGCTACTGTGAGGCTTCACCGAGGACCATCCTGTCCTCGGCGAACTGGGCTCACTAAAGGAAAAAGTAGCACACCCTCAAAGGCAGCCCTCCCTGTCGTCCCAAAGAAAAGAACCAACATAGGGAGATAGCTATGAGGGCATGGTAGGGGAGTAATTCTAGGAGAGGCTGTCACCTCCGCATCTAATGCCCGCTGCTGACAGTCTGGCCGCATTAATGAAGAAATAACCCTTGAATAGTATCACCTTGTTTGCTACAACTCACAGCAAGTGGAGGAAGGCGTCGGATGGGACAGGCACTCAAGTAGCGACTTGCATAATCAAAAAATGGACGGCCAAGATCAATAAGAGAAGGATATATAACGGAAAATGTCCCCCAGGGGAAAGGGGAGACAGGAAAAGAAGGAGAAAAAGAAGGAAGACTGTTGTAGTTCTTAGGACTCCTGAAAGCTCTCGCCGTAAAGCATCGAAGAATTGAGAAGAAGAAGAATTTATCCTTGGACAAAGCCCGAGGATAAACTTTTACCTTTTCTCCACGCATTCGGCCATTCCACTTCCTTACGATCTTGTCCGGTTGCTGAAACTCTCACTAAGGCCCAGTTCTTGAGCCCATTTCTCTACCAAATTCATTGTATTGGGCCTGTTGGGTTTGGGTTCATTCACATTTACAGTGAAGGACCTCCCAAAAGTAGACCCTACATTAACCTTTAATGAAACAAAATGGTCAAGTTTTATTTTTGATGGACTCAAATTTTTATTTAGGGTGTTCAAGGTTTTTTTTTAGGATGGTCAATATATAAGCTATATTAATTTAAAATTAATTTTTTAATGTATATAATTTTTTTTCCTCAAGTAAGACCACCCACACCAACACATAGAGCCAGCCCTTCTCTTTCTCAATGTTCATTGGCCAGGGAGCATAGGTGGCCATGGATCACTGGCGTGCAACATCCTTTTTGGATTTGGTGTCAAGTCACTGTCATGGGGAAGGGGCTATGTTGATCTAAATGTGGATGGCTGCGGTGGGGCTAGGCATAGGTTGACCTAGCCCCTATTTGGCATGGGCTGAGTTAGGTGAGAGGGAAAAATGCTTTGGAAACAAATAAAAAAAATATTTTATATTATTTTTAAAGGATCTATTGTAATGTAAAGGGTGGGATGTATGGTAAATTGGAAAAGTTAATGACTAAAATAGAAAAGGTGACTTGTAATTTCAAATTTCAGCCAAAGTTACAAAAGAGTATGAGTGAACTAAATTGTTTTCACAATAGAATCTAGCAAAGTGGATTGCAATTTCAAGTGATACCCTCTTGATTAAGAAATGCTTGTTGGAAGTAGGTGGGCTCCAACAATAAGAAAATTATTCGATACTCAAGAATCAAGTCTTTCTCCTCTCACATAAATGGTAGATCATCAATTTCATTTTTTTTTTTTTCATTTCACTATTTTTATTAGAGAAATGGGAATAAAGTAATGTTGTTATAAAATTTTCATTTCAATTCCTTTTCTTTCCAAATGAAGAAAAAGTTACTTTTTCATTTCTTTCCTTGCAAACATCTAAATACAAGAAAGATAGATTTCTATTTCCTTTTCATTCTATTCTATTAGAGCGCTAGCAATAGTGGTACTAAATAGCTATATAGCTATTTTTAGCACCATAAATTTTTAAAAGTGAGCTACAATAGTGGAGCTATATCCAAAAGTTTATCTTCTCAGCTACAGTGCAGAGCTAAAAATGGTTGTGCATTGTAGCTCAAAGGCAAAAAAAAAAAATATATATATATATATATATTAATTGGTTTCTCTCTTCTTTTATTAAATTAATCTTTTCTCTCTCTTTCTTTCTTTTCTCTTTCTTCTTCACCGAACCGAACCCAACACTTCTCCCTTTCAATTTTTTTTTTGTTCCTTCCTCCAGCCATTTTTTTTTTTTATATTTTTTCTTTCTACTTCGCCTTTCTTCTTCACTGAACCTAGCTCTTCTCTTCTCCACCTTCATTTTTTTATTTCTTTCTTCCTCCAACTCCTCACCACTCCTTAGCCCCTACCTGCCAAGCCACCAACGACCTAAGTCCTAAGCTGTTGCCGACACAAGTCCCAAGCCGCTGATGACCCAAGCCTGGTGGTGGTTTTTTTTTTTTTTTTAAATCAGAGTTGTGGGTGGTGGTTGTTAAGGTGGATTTGTGGTGGTGTTGGTGGGTTGTTGATTGGGTTTGTGGTCTGTGTTCGTGGTGGTGGTGGGTTGTCCCAAGCCATGACTGTGGGTGGTTGTTGTTGGCTATGGTGGTGGTGTGAGTTTTTTTTGTTGTTGGTTGTCACTGGGTTTTTTTGTTGCTGGATTTGTGAGTTTGTTGAATTTTGGTTGTTTTTATGTGTTATTTTGGTTGGTTTTTGAGATGATTTTGTTGTAAATTTGATGGATTTTGGTTGTGTTAATGGTGGCCTATGGATAGTGGAGGTGGTTGTGGGTTGTGGGTGGCAGTGGAGGTGGCTGGGGCTTTGGGTTTGCTTATTGTTCTTCAGAATCTTCATATGATCAATTTGTGGTGTTTTTTTTTTTTGTAGTGTGATATATTATTTTATTGTAATATTTATATTATTTTATTGTATTAAAAGCTAAAATAGATTCACTGTTAATAGATGTTTTGTAAAATGAGTAGGTAAAATAGATAAAGTAACTTTTTGTAGTGCCAAATAGCTAAAAAAATAGCTCCACTACTGTGGATGCTCTCATATCTATTATATTCCATTTAATTCCTCTATAAACTCGCAAATAAAATATTATTTTTATAATCACTTATTGCAATGCCTTTGTAACTCATAAAAAGTGCCATATTTGAGTGGCTTAATGAATATATAGATCCACAAACTCAAGTTGAACTTTCTTTCTAGCTTACATTCCCAAATAAAATGATATCTTGCATGTATTAATATGCTTACTTTGGTCATTAAATAATTGATTATTTTCTATTGTCAATGTTGATTTGTTGTCCATGAATATCTAGTTAGCTTCTTCTTACACCATATGTTGCTTCTTCAATAAGTTTCTAAGCCAAATCCTGTGACAAACAATCGAAGTTGCAAATACATAGCTTCATAAGTAGAAAGTGTCAAAATTGGTTTCTTCTTGAAATCCTTGTAAATTCAATATCATCCATATAGACTACAAGTGATAATAAAAGTCTTGTAGTTCAATGATATTACTTGCTCTCATTCGTAAGGATATCCATGTTCCAAATCCCCTTCTCCCATTTTTATAACTATCAAATTATAAAATTATAAAATAAAAATAAAAAACAATGCCAATGTTGAATCCAAGTGAAAACTTTGTTACTTCAATCATAATAAACTACATAAACAATTATGGAAAAAATTATAAAAATATTATCCATGTAACATTACTTAAATTTTATTACTATTCAATCATAAAATCAATGCTTTATAATATTTTATAAATAGATTTATATAATGTCCATGTAGGCGATGATCATGCTTTGGTCTCCTTTGAACGTCCTATCAGTACTGTATGGCTGGTCAGCAGGGGCGGAAGGAGGGGGGGCACCTGCCCCCCCCCCCCCCCCCAAAAAAAAAAACATGAAAGACAAAAAATAAAAAATAAAAAATAAACCCCCCCACACGAAAGAAAAAAAATAAAAAATAAATAAATAACCCAATTAAGTGAATTCACATGACCTTTCTAGTTTTCCTAGTAGTAGTAGTAGTAGTAGACTTCTATTGCTAGTAAAATTCTATATATAAAATTAATGGGTCCCACTTAGTAAACTTGATGGACTAGACCAAACTGCCTGTAGAATTTTTTTATGTCTCAAGTTTCTTTCCTAGATAACCAATTTGAGACATACATCCATGACATGCAATCCATTGAAGAGTTTTCAGCATTTAGAGGAATTGGACAGCTTGTTGAAAAGATGATAGAAATGAAAAAGAATGTTTCATATCCATTGATTTACTTATTAGTGACTTTGGCATTATTCTTACTAGTTACAACAGCTACTGTTGAAAGAGCTTTTTCAACAATGAACATAATTAAAAATCGATTACGCAATCAAATAGGAGATTAGTGGATGAATGATTGCTTAGTTACATATATTGAGAAAGATAAATTCAAGACTATTAAATGTGAAAAAATCATACAGCGGTTTCAAAATATGAAAAATCGTTGAAGGCAATTGAGTAAAATAAGCTAGGTGTGAAAAAATAAATTAAAGTTTACAATTTATGTTAGATTCTGTATGACAATCAAATTATCATATAGTTGTTTACTTATTTTGTTATTAATATTGATTAATTTTTTTAGATTAATTTTTTATTTCCAATCTTGTCTTTTAATCTTGCCCCCCCTAACCTAAATTCCTAGCTCCGCCACTGCTGGTCAGATCTTCAAACAATTAAACAAATGAATTCGTTATATGTTTTGAAATATTTATGAAACAAACTGTTCACATCATTTTTTTTTCCTCATGTCCTATGGCACAAATTGTTGAGCAAGTCATAGTGCAGCAACCCTATTTTATAAAGTAAGAGCATGTTTAGTACACCTAATGTGAATTTAGATAAAAATGATAATTTTTATTACTAAAAATAAAATGTATTGTAATAGAATGATGTAGGGTCTCGGTTTTCGGACCGGGCCCAGCGACGGACAGGATTTGAGCCCAACGGACCCATTACAATGAATTTGTAGAGAGTGGGACCAGAAGTTGTGCTCTAATGGGGCGACGGCATGTTTGGGAGTAGACGCAATGATCAAATAGGAGCTAAGAACACATAATTAGATGGCCCTATGTCCTAGGGAGAAATGACTCCTCGTCCGAGGATGGGTGTTCCCATCTCCTCTCGCTTCCCAGAAGCCTCTCTCCTTATTTTCCTCTTTCCCCCCCCCCTTTTGGGAGATCTCTGCTGTTATATATATCCTTCTTCTTCGTTCATCCTCCTCCTACACTTGTTAGTCATCCATACCCATACTTGAGTGTGCGTTCCATCGGCCACTCTTTCTAGCGCTCTGTGAGCTGCTGTGGCCCCCATCGCACTATCTAAGGGTCACGTCCACATAAATGGGGCCAGGGTGTTAGTTATGGGTATTTAATACGAAGGTGACAGCTTCTCCTAGGGTTGCCTTTCTACCATGCTCTTATGGATGACCCATTAGGTTTGGAATCTTTTTGGGATCCTTAAGGGGACTGTTTCTAGCAATGTAGCGCCTTCCCCTTCTGTGATTTTAGTCTGCTGAGGACAGGGTCGTCCTCGGCAATATATCCTAGTAGTCTGGATTCCCTTCATTCGTCCTCTGGCATTTCTTCCTCCTCGGCATAAGCCTTGGGCTTATATGAAATAGGCTGGGCTTTGCCAAATCCTTCAGCCCCATAATATCCCCTAAAAATCCTGCTGTCCGGCTCCTCGGACGGAGAAGAGGGTTTTGATGTTCTCGGGCCTATATCATGGCCAGTTGAGTCTCGTTCCCCTATGGGCGCCAAGGTCTCTTCGCCTACCCAAGGCACACTTCTGGCGTTTCGGCATACAAGGTGCATTGTCGTTAGTGCTTCTATGGGATGACGCAGATCGCTTCGGTATACGGAATGTGTATTCAATGGCACCTTTATGAAGCAGCGTGGATTTGGCGGTTGAGGGTTCCCTTGGGAACTGGGCGAAATTTATTTCGCTTGACATTCCCTCTTTGAGCTTTGTACGCAGTGAACTCCCCCAGATTTCGTCCTCTATATAAGGCGCCCTGAGAGGACTATCTTCCAAATCTACTATCCTTGGAATCCTATAGGAGTTCCAAGTTTTTTCACTTTCTTGAACAAAAAATGCCGCCTGAATCATGGGCGTTGCAGCTGAAGCAAAGAAAGCGGAGGCTAAAGATCCTCCTATTCTTCAATCGGACAAGAAAGAGTACTTTCCTCCTTCGACCAGGAACCTTAGCAGTGCAAATCATGTCAAGTCCTTGATTATCCTCCAAACGCCAACCACGAATGTGCAAGAGTTGGCTAAAGAGGAAGGGGAAGAAAGTGAAGCGAAGTTAAGGGGAGAAATTGAGATATCAGAAGGAGCCGTCTTCGCTATTGCAGGCAGCTAGCGAGACCCCTGGAGGGTGACTTCTTAGGAGTATCGATATTATATTCTGAATCAGAGTTCGCTTCAAGGCAGCCTTAGCAGGTGGAAACCAATTCAAGCGCTCCTGCCTCTTTTTCCTCCTCACCACCTGAGCCAAGCACACGGGCTTGGTGGCTGCTGGAGTGAGACTGTGAATCCACCATCACCACCAGCCTTCTCCCTTTTATTAGCTAGCTTTGCCACAAGCCTACCTCGGCTGTTCTGTAGTTAGTTGTAAATCGAGCCTTCCTCAACTGTTTTGTAGTTGATGTAAAACAATCCTTCCTCGACTGTTCTGTAGTTAGTTGTAAATCGAGCCTTCCTCGGCTGTTTTGTAATTGATGTTGTCATTATTTTATTTAATAAAAAGGGACTTGTGACTTTTACTTGGTGAAATTTTCTTTGCTTGGCGAAAAATAATATTTTTTTTATTTTTATTTTTATTTTATCCATTATTTATTTATTTATTTATTTTGCACTGCCTCTACCTCTCCTAGAGCAGCCGAGTATACAACGATACGCTTCATGTTACAAACCGTGCGACCATTTAGAAAATGCTAGTTTTAAAACAAACGATCCAAGGAGGCCATGGCACACCATGGTTCTGTTTGACACTCATAGGGATGCTAGAGCATTTATTTCTCCCAGTCATCTGGTCCGAGGACCCTAGCGCAGCTATGGCTTTACTTAATGCTCAGCAGGAATAGATTTTGGTTTTGTCTAATACCCAGATAGTTGTCACAAGTTATTAGTTTTCCCATAGGTTTGAGTCCGAAGACCACGCAAGACCTTGGTTCTGTCTAACACCCGGATAGTTGTCACAAGTTATTAGATTTCCCATAGGTTTGAGTTCGAGGACCATGCAAGACCTTGGTTCTGTCTAACACTTAGATACTTGTCAAGGGTTATTAGTTTTCCGACAGGCTTGAGTCCGAGAACCATGCAAGACCTTGGTTCAGCCTAACACTTAGATACTTGTCAAGAGTTATTAGATTTCCCACAGGCTTGAGTCTGAGGACCATGCAAGACCTTGGTTCTGCCTTCCGAGGACTCACCATTGCTAAAGCCCCATTCAACCGCTCCAGTGGGTCAGAAGACACCAATACCTATTTTCCAGAACTAGTCTCGTCGCGGAGCCCCCTTGAAGTGCTTCATGCGGCCACCGCCTTCCTCAATCGGGGCCCAAAGAGGCCAGCTACTAGATTCGTGGGGGTCTGACCCCTGATAGGGGCAAGGGCCACGCACATGGTGCCAGAGGCCTGTTAAGTTGTGAGCCACCTGACAGTTCTCCCCTTATGGTACAGTAGATTGGCCACCGTAACCTCCCCTAGGGAATTTGATCCTGCCTTAACAAGCCATTTCACTCATCATCGCACGAGCAACCTTCCCATAGACGACGCCAATTGTAGGGTCTCGGTTTTCGGACCGGGCCCAGGGACGAATGGGATCTGGGCCCAACAAACCCATTACAATGAATTTGTAGAGAGTGGGACCAAAAGTTGGGCTCTGATGGGGTGACGGCTTGTTTGGGAGTAGGCGCGATGATCAAATAGGAGCTAAGAACACAGAATCAGACGGCCCTTTGTCCCAGGGAGAAAGGACTCCTCATCCGAGAATGAATGTTCCTAGCTCCTCTCGCTTGCCAAGAGCCTTTCTCCTTCTTTTCCTCTTCCCCCCCCCCCCCCTTTGGGAGATCTCTGCTAGTATATATATCCTTCTCCTTCGTTCATCCTCCTCCTACACTTGTTAGTCATCCATGCCTATACTTGAGTGTGCGTCCCATCGGCCACTCTTTCTGGCACTCTGTGAGCTGCTGTGGCCCCTATTGCAATGTCTAGGGGTCACGTCCACATAAATGGGGTCAGGGTGTTAGCTGTGGGTATTTAATACGGAGGTGACAGCTTCTTCTGGGGTTGCTTTTCTACCATGCTCCTATGGCTTACCCATTGGGTTCGAAATCTCCTTTGGGATCCTCAAGGGGACTACTTCTAGTGATGTGGCGCCTTCCCCTTCTGTGATTTTGGTCTGCCGAGAACAGGGTCATCCTCGGCAGTATATCCTAGCAGTTTGGATTCCCTTCATTCGTCCTCGGGCACTTCTTCCTCCTCAGTATGGGCCTTGGGTTTGATATGAAATGGGCTGGGCTTTGCCAAATCCTTCAGCCCCACGAATGACTAATCATATTTATAAGTTTGGTCATAAATTATAACATTAAAATAAAATTTAAAATCTATTTTAAGAAATCTCTTACTCATATAATTATAGTTTCTAGAAAATAATATTTTTTAAATTTGAGAGAAAAGTTATTTTTTGGTGATTTTTTTTTTTATTTTCATAATTACTATGTACATATGGAAAGTTTGTTTATTTAAAAAATATATTAATTTTATAAATTATTATACCAAATAAGGGAAAACTATTACAATCATTTTAAAGATAAATAATTATTTCTTATTTTAATAAATAGCCATTCATAAGTAGGGACGGAACCAAGATTCATACCTAGGGGGGGGGCAAAGCTTAAAAAAAAAAAGAAATTATGAAAATAAAAACTAACATCTATTTCATATTCAACAAAATACTACATACAAAATAAGTATTTCTTAAACATTTTATATTATAAAACACATCAACAAAGTATAACATACAAAATAAGTATTTCTTATTTTGTGCGCGATTTTTGTTTAGTCCATATTTATTTTTTTTATTTCGTTTTTGTAGTTAAAGGGGCATGAATTTTATTTATTTATTTCCTTGTAGGTCAATATCTAAATATTTTAGAGGAGGAGAGACAAATAAATATATATATATATATATATAAAAGGACAAATCTTAATTTTTTTTGATACTAGTGTTTTTTTTGGGGGGGGGGGGGGGGGGGGTTGGGGGGCAATGGCCCCCCTCTGCCCTGGGGTAGGTCCGCCCTTGTTCATAAGAAATGACAATTCCACATAATAAAAACGTAACAAAACTACATAATAGCCTAAATTATAAGAATATGTATTACATTACAATGCGTATTACAGTTTATCAAATATACTCTTAAAAAACAAACAAACAAATTTAATCCTACCATTTTAATCAGTCATTTGCTTAAAATTCCTCATACCTAGTGTCAATTTGGTAAATATTATTTTTGCCAACTTATTTTACTTTTTTTTTTGTTATTATTCATAAATTTCACTATACTTTTTGATACTATTCATGGGTCTCACTATATTATATCAATTAACTTTTACATTTATTTACAATATTTTTAACAAAAAATTCTTACTTTTAATAAAATAAGTAAATCACAAATAGAATTTTAATAAAATAAGTGAATCACAAATAGAATCTTAACGTGTTAATTTACGTCTCACATTTTTTGTCACATTTTTGGAATGGGTTGACACTTGACAAGACGTTTTTTTTTCCTTTGAATTTTTAACATCGTGTATTGGCCTCATAATTTGTCTCTTATCCATGTCATGGAATGGGTCTATGGCCCGTGTATCTCTTGTATTGCGGATTAAGTTCAAGGCCCATGCTTTTTCTTCAAAGGATTAAGGCTCATAGGCATAGCCTACTTCGAACATTTCTGTCATCTCTCATCAAATGGATATTCTCAATAATAAAGGAACATATTTATACAAAAATGAATCGTGGGGGAAAAATAGCAAGTTGTTCTAATTATTTGGGTCATTACAATCATTGCGATCTATTCTGCAATAACCAACTGTGAAGCAACCTTATTAAAAAAAAAAAAAAAAAAAACGTTGAAGCAACAAACGAGTAATAGCCTAGGACATCACACAAAGATACAAACATATAGAGTAATGGGGGGCTAGTGTGTCCTTAGCTAACTCTAGACTCTAAACCCAGCATCTACCACCAAATTATGGCCAGTGACAAATTGGGAATCTTCAGAAGCAAGAAACACCACAGCGTCTGCCACATTTTTGGGCCTCAACACCCCACCTTTCAAGTTCGAACTCAACTCTACCACCTTATCTACCTCCTCAACATTTTCAAACCCCAACATCTCCTTCAGCAATGGCGTCCCAACTGCCCCTGGTGAAACACAATTCACGCGTATCCCATATGAACCCACTTGCAAGCTCGCAGACCTCACCAACCCCAACACTGCATGCTTTGACATCACGTAGTCAACAAACCTGTCCGTACCCATACTCGCCGCCATGCTCGCTGTGCAAATTATGCTACCCCTCACGCGCCCTTCCACCATCGCCTTCGCCGCGTGCTTCACGCACGCCACCATCCCACGCGCGTTCACCGCCATGAGCTTGTCGTAAGCCGACAAGTCTACGTCCAACACGGTCTGATCGCAAGTGTGGGTCGCTCGAGCCATGCCCGCGTTGCTAAACATGATGTCGAGGCGTCCGTACGTATTGACCGTGGAGTCTACCAATGTTTTCACCTGTTCCTCGTCGCTGACATCGCAGTGGACATAGGTGCATATGTTGGGGCCGATAGATGCGGCGACGTTTTGGCCCTTCTCGTCTTGGACGTCGGCGACGACGATGGCTCTTGCGCCGTGAGTGGCAAAGTGGCGCGCCGTGGCCTCACCCATGCCGCTTGCTCCGCCAGTGATTATGGCCACCTTGCCTTGGAGCTTGCTCTTTGGAGCTGTGCCTGTGGAGTCTGTCATTTCGTCTGTTTGCGTTAATCAGGTGATTGAATATCTTTGTTATTTCAAAAGTTGCTAAGAACACAACTCATTACATTATATTTAATCTTTCATTTGTTGATTGTTATATAGTACTATTAACCAACTGCTCCCAAGAAAGGTTGTCCGATTCTGGTCCCATACATACAAAAGTATGGGCACGAGGATGGACTCCTCTCATAAAACTACTTATAATAAAGAGCCGGGCAAATAAGTCAAGTGAGTTTTAATTTATTAGATAAGAAAAATGACATGTCTGTAATACTTATTGCTGTTACGTATTAGTATAATTCGATCTAATTCAATATTGTATAGATTCCTTTGCATTCTTTACTAGAAAGAAATTATGGGTTCATATATATTTTGCTGACCTTTCGAGCTTGTGAAGATTCAGCTCGGTAATGGCATGGAATGCAGATATCACCCACAAAGGACAGAATATATGGGAGATAGGTAATATTAA
The DNA here is from genome assembly GCA_023055345.1 of Quercus wislizeni. NCBI lineage: Eukaryota > Viridiplantae > Streptophyta > Magnoliopsida > Fagales > Fagaceae > Quercus > Quercus wislizeni. The sequence goes on along the minus strand of JALGQJ010000003.1, from coordinate 12,673,407 downwards.
TATTATACAGTTTGATTTTTTTTTTTTTTTAGGAACTTGTATGGTTTGAATTCTAACCGGTGGTTTGAATTCTAACCGGTCCTGTTTACACTCTCCAATAGCAGTGTGCCACTTCAGATTTTTAGTTCACTCTGCATATATGTGTGAAGAAGAGAGTTTTGGTGGCTATGGTATTTTACAACCCAGGGTGAGGTCATAATGGTTTGCCCAATCATGAGTTGCCAAGAAATGAGCATAGTTGATTAGGAAAATATAACTTCAATCATGGCTACTTGAAAAATGTAATACTTGATTAATTCCGAAAAGTTAAGCTAGATTTTCATTTGTTGCATCTTTGTATTAGCATTTACATTCGACTCTTCTATTGACGGCCCATTTGCGTCGTGTCATTGTAATTGTTAGAAAATGGCTTGAATTGATTGTAGCCACTTTATTTGACTACGGAATTGCTGATTGGAAAAGTACTATATGCCAAATGGTACTTGCATGTGATCACTTCTCTCTTTTGTATGCTTTGTCACCACAAGTTAATATAGGCGTGGCTCTAGGTGCACGCCAAGATCAGATTTGTCTCCTGAAGTTTGTGATTTTGGTGCATTGTCAAGATTTGGTACCTCATCTACTTTAAATGTGTTAGATTTGCTTCAGGGTCTTTGCCGAAGGTGTGAATTCATTGTTGCATGGCTTTCTTGTTTGCATGCCGACACTTTGGTATTGGTTTTCTCTATGTATATGAGCTTGTTATTCAGAAGTGGTGTGGCTGAGCAGCAAAATGTGAGCTAGTGGTGTGGCAAAAATGAAGGGGCTTGTTGGGGGATGTGTAGAGAAGAGAAAACTTCTCTTTGTATTAGATGCAACCCCAAACTTTGTATTGAGTCACAACCTTTGTACTGTGAGAGAACTTTTGTATTTGTGTGAGAGAATAGCATTGGATGTATTGGGATGTGGGCATTGTGAGAGTACTATTACACCATTTTGTAGTCTTCATATTTATTAGTGAAATTTTCTCCTCTTTGTCAACCGTGAGGACGTAGGCTAAAAGCCGAACTATTTAAATTATTGGTATTCTATTTTGTGTTTGTTTGTGTCTACTTTCTTGTCAACTTTGCTTCTTTCCTATTAATTATTTGGTGAGGTCTTTTGAAAGTTCATAATATTTTAACAATCAATCATGTGTGGAAGTGCTGTCCAGAGGCATTTCCCATGACAATTTGGTAATAGAGTTTTTGCTATTTACAACAGTAATGGGTCGATTGGTGTTGATAGGGCACTATCATGGAGGATGGGGCAATGTTAATTAGGTCATGGGTTGTTGATTGCTGCGGCCACTATGGCGGGGGCCTGGGAATGGGTTGATCTAGCCCCTATTTGGCATGGGCTAAGTTAGGCATGAGGGTTACGTGTTGTAGAAACAAACCTATAAAAATAATTATTTTAGATTATTGTAAATGGATCTATTGCAATATGAAAATTGGGATGTGTGGTATACTGGAAAAGTGGAAGGCTAAAAGAGAAAAAGTGCCTTTAATTTCAGAATTTGGTCAAATTTTGTAAAACTGGATATGAGTTCTCTAAATTGTTTTTACAAAGAATCTGACAAAGTAGTTTGCATTTATAAATGCAAGTGTGTGCAATCCTCTTGGCTGAGATACGAGTGTTGGAAGTTAGTGGGCTCTCGCACATGAAAAATTATTCAATGCACCTGGTCAATTCTTACTTTCTCACATGGTAGTTCATTCATTTCAATTTCTTTTCATTCCACTGTTTTTACTAAAGAAATGGAATAATAGTAATGTTGTTATAAAAATTTCCTTTCAATTCCTTTTCATTCCACTCTAAAAAATTAATTAATTAATTAATTAATTTTTCATATCTTATCTTTCAAACATCCAAATAGTATACAGATAGAGCCTACCAATGTTTTCACCTGTTCCTCGTCGCTGACATCGCAGTGGACATAGGTGCATATGTTGGGGCCGATAGATGCGGCGACGTTTTGGCCCTTCTCGTCTTGGACGTCGGCGATGACGATGGCTCTTGCACCGTGAGTGGCAAAGTGGCGCGCCGTGGCCTCACCCATGCCGCTTGCTCCGCCAGTGATTATGGCCACCTTGCCTTGGAGCTTGCTCTTTGGAGCTGTGCCTGTGGAGTATGTCATTTCGTTTGTTTGCGTTAATCAGGTGATTGAATATCTTTGTTATTTCAAAAGTTGCTAAGAACACAACTCATTACATTATATTTAGGGTCTGTTTGGATAGAACTTATTTTGCTGAAACTAAAAACTGAAAACTGAAAACATTGTAGCAAAATAAATTTTAAATGTGTGAATAGTACCGTAGGACCCATTTTTAATGAAAAATTTGATAAAAAATGAAATTTGTGGGTCTGTGAACAGTGCACGAATGCACTGTTCACAAAAAACTGGTCAAAAGTTGCAGTTACTGTTCATATATCGTACATGAACAGTAGCTGCTTGTGGGGGGAAAACGCGTGAGAAAAAAAAAAAAGAGGGGGAAAACGCAGAAACGCAACGCAGCAAAACGCAATACCTATCCAAACATTACCTTAATCTTTCATTTGTTGATTGTTATATAGTACTATTAACCAACTGCTCCCAAGAAAGGTTGTCCGACTCTGGTGTCCCATACATACAAAAGTATGGGCACGAGGATTAACTACTTTCATAAAACTACTTATAATAAAGAGCCGGGCAAATAAGCCAAGTGAGTTTTAACTTATTAGATAAGAAAAATGACATATCTGCAACACTTATTGCTGTTACGTATTAGTATAATTTGATCTAATTCAATATTGTATAGATTCCTTCGTATTCTTTACTAGAAAGAAATTATGGGTTGATATATATTTTGCTGACCTTTTGAGCATGTGAAGATCCAGCTCGGTAATAACATGGAATGCAAATATCACCTACAAAGGAAAGAATATATAGTTTAATGGAATGCAGATACCACCTACAGACCGAATATATGGGAGATAGGTAATATTAATATTATATAGTTTGAATTCTAACCCACTACAACAAAATGTAACTACAGTGACGAATTTTAGTAAGGAAAATTTTTTCGTCACAAAAAGTACCATATAGTGACGAAATTTATTTCGTCACTATATTTTAAAAAAAAATAGTAACCTTTAGTGACGAAATTTAGATTTTGTCACTATAGGGTACTCTAAATTCAAGGCGCCAAACAAAAAGGATAGGCGGGAAACAAATTGATCTACAGTGATGAATTTTTTCATCACTAAAAGTTCTATTTTTTTGTGACGAAACAATTTCGTCACTAAAGGTGCTGCTAGTCATGCCTTTAGTGACGAAACGCAGATTCGTCACTAAAGGCATGACTAGCAGCACCTTTAGTGAATAGAACTTCTAGCGATGAAACTTAAGTCATCACTATAGGGTTCCTTTATATATCACTTGAATACTTATGCTCTCCTAAATATGAAACCAAACAAGTGAGTTCAGAAATGTTTAAACAACAATACCCACAATCCTCACACCGATACCCACAGTCCAAGTCACCGGTGACGCTTCGCCTTCCTTAGCACCGGTGATGCTTCGGCTTTCCAGCGACGCTTCACCTTCCGTCACTGCCGTAGTCTTAGCTCGCTGTTGCCGGCTCATCCTTTGCGACGATTCACCTTTGCGACGATTCAAACGCAATTGCAACGCTTCAGCTTACCGTCATTGCTTCAGCTCCCGATCGCGACGATTCAGACGCTGATGATGCCAGATCGCGACGCTTCAGCTCTCGATCGCCGGCGACGCTTCATCCTTCACGACGCTTCTGGCAATGTTTCATCCATTGGCAATGCTTCATCCTTCGGCGATGCTTCCGAGTTTTTTTTTTTTTTTTTTTTTTTCCTTTTGAGTTAATTTTTTTTGTTAATTTTTGTTTCTAAATGCTTAATGTTAATTTTTTTTTTTCCTTTTTGTTTTGTTTTTGTTTTTTTTTTTTTCTTGTTTGAGATTTGAATGATTTTCATTGTGTGAAAAAACCCATTAAGAGGTTTATGATTGTTGGTGAAAATCATGGCTGAAAGCTTGTGATGTTATGACATGTAGTCTATGTATTTGTGCTTAGTCCTTATAGAAGAACATTAGTTTGATTATTTGAAAGTTACTCATTTCAAGACTTCTATTTGGTGGCTTTTGTGATGTTCTACAGAGCAAACAAAACTATAATGGCTGATTAAATTGCTGAGGAGGTCTTTAAATAGATATATGTCTTTGAGTAATCGGGTTTTTGACTGGCTGTCACTACAACTCTCTGGTTTTGGTTTGTTGGCATTATAGAATATAAGTAGACTCTTAAGTGTAGAGTTCTGTTTTGCTTTTTAAATAAGTACCAATAGTTAAGATATGTCTTTAGAAGCTAATATGCCATTTAATTTTGATTTCTTAAGAATTTAGGAACTTAATGCCCCACTAGTTAAGACCGGACTTGACGTCATTGTCATCAACAACCCGTTAATGCCCCACTAGTTAAGCTAATATGCCATTTATGTATTTATGTCATTAATACATAAATGTCTTTGAAGATTTAGGAAGATTCATTTTCAAAGTAGCAAATAGTACCAATCCACACTGGCAAATGTATGGCTGATGCGCTTTGAATATAAATACTGCAATTTACTAATTTAGGGTAACTCCCACATATTTCTAATATGGGTCAAATGTCATTGAAAAAAAAAATTGATGTATGGTTATGAGGTTTACACTCTTCAATGTTAACTAAACAAGTTCAGTTAATAAGTTTGTAGGTCTTAATAGGCATTTTTGTTGTGCGATTTCAATGCGTATGAAACTATACATGAGCAAGGTTAATAAGCACAATAATTCATTAAAATTCAGTGCAGTTAATAAGTTTCTACTAAAAGTTATCTTTCTTTTATCTCCAGCTCTCTTTCTCTTTGGTGGCTGAAGAAATTGTGAGGAACAAGGTGAAGAACACAAGTTAACTTTGGATTTTTTCTGAAAGTTGTAAACTTAGTTTGAGCAAAGTAAGTACATTCTAGTTAAAAACTTATAAAACTCTGTATATACTTGTGATGTTGAAAATTTGTTTTGTGGTGGGCTGTTGTGTTGGAGCAAGCGGGTGGCTTGCATGGTGTTATATGGTCGTTTAAATTCATATTGGGAGTGTATATTTGTGTGTGCAATGTATATTTATTTAAATATTAATATAGACTTGTCCATTCATGAATAGGATAAAATTTTATCTAAGTAACTTATAGACTTAGATGTTCTAATACATTATGCATAAGTTGTCTTTATTTTACTAAACTAGCATTCATCTTGTAATTGTAGTCAAATATGAATAAAAGTTGGATGATAATGGGTAAAACACTCGATAGCAGATTAAGTCATCCATATATTGAAGGGGTCAATGCATTTATTAATTTTGCAAGAGTAGTTATGGACTCAACTGTCATGTGCTACTACAACGAATTCTTCCAATTGGGTTGCGAGGGTTTGCACATAAACACATTAGTATTGTATTATTTGAGTTGGGCAGTTTCTTCCAAGACTTATGCTCAAGGACCCTAAAGCGGAGTGAATTGGAGAAACTAAAAGAACGTATAGTTCTTATACTATGTAAGCTTGAGAGGTTCTTTCCTCCAGCATTCTTTGATGTTATGGTCCACCTTGCTGTTCACTTGCCTCGAGAAGCAATTCTAGGAGGCCCGGTACAATATCGGTGGATATACCCTATTGAAAGGTAATTAAATCTTTTGATGCATCCATCAATTGCATTGTTTCCATATGGTATAAAATCACATCATCTGCGTATTTTTTCCTCATAGATATCTGGAAAAATTGAAAAGATACGTTTCAAACCGAGCTCGACCAGAATGTTCGATTGCAAAAGCTTACATTTTCAAAGAATGTATTAACAACTGGTCTTTGTATATTGATGGGATTGAAACTGTGCATAATCGAAAAGAAAGAAATGAAGATTTAGGTGAATCTAGTGAAGGATTGATAGTTTTTTACAAACTGCCAGACCTAAAGGTGGTAGGCGGAATGATGGAAACTTGTCTCGTACATTGCTTGATACTGCTCATTGGTACTTGTTGTATAATAGTCCTGAGCTAGAGCCTTATTTAAAGTATGTGATTTTATATGCATGTATTGTTTGATTAAGTTTTGAATATTATCTGCAATGCTTAACTGAAAATAAATCACCTTATTTTTAACAGTGAACATAAAAACACATTGCATAATCCTACTGGAGAAGCCATAACTCAAATCCAACGACAAGAGTTTCCCAACTGGTTTAGAGAACGTGTAAGACATTTGAAATTTAATCACACACTAATAAAAATTAAACATTTAAAAGTTTCTTCATTGCTTATTACTAATTAATATCACTTGTTGTATGTCATTATAGATGAATAGATTGAAAGTTAACGAGTCACCAGAAGCTACTAAACAGTTATGGTCATTAGCAAATAGTCATAAGCCGCATGTGAAGAAGTACACAGTTTGTATGGTCAATGGTGTAAAGTTCCATACAAAGGACCTAGACAATCGTCGTGTAACCCAAAACAGTGGTGTATGTACCGAAGGAGATCATGAGGGAGAAATGCATGACTTCTATGGTCACGTGTGCAAAATTTGGGAATTGGAGTATATGTTTTGCCATAAAGTTGTTTTGTTCCAATGCGATTAGTACAATACTGGTACCAATGGTCGATGGAGAACGATAAGAACCGATGCACACTACACAAGCATTGATGTTACAAGTCGGTGGTATGAAAATGACCCTTTTATATTTCCTAGTCAAGCGAGACAAGTTTTTTACCTTCAAGATACTAAATTTGGTGAACCTTGGAAAATTGTGCAATCCATCCAACAGAGGGGAGTATTTGATGTCCCGGAAGTCGGGGGTGGAGAATCCAATGATAATACAGAAGATAGTGACGCATTCCAACAAGAAGTGATTGTTGATGTTGTCTCTATCAATGTTAAGAGTAATATTATTGACTATTGTATGGGAGATGTTGAAACTGAGGTTGTTCTTGAAGATGGAACTTTAAGAGATGCTAATGAAAATGAAAAGGATGACATACCTAATGTTGATCTTGATATGGATTATGATATGTAGAGTTCATAAAAGTTGTCTTAAATGTTATGTGCTTGTCTTAAAGTTTTATGCTTGTCTAAGTAGCAATTATTTTGTACTTGTCTTGAACTTGATAAGGATATTGATGTGGTCATTTGTTGTGTTGAGTTAGTAGTAATTGTGTTCAAATTTAGCACTTGTGAATTGCTTGATATGGATAATGGTGTATACTATGATATGTAAAGTTAGTAGTAATTGTTATTGAGATGTTTTGTACTTATCTTGAACTTGATATGGATATTGATGTGGTCATTTGTTGTGTTGAGTTAGTAGCAATTATGCTCAAATTTTGCACTTGTGAATTGCTTGATGTTAAGTTAGTAGCAATTGTAATTATCTTTCATGTCAATACATAGTTTCGAAAAATGCCCAAAAATGCCAAATACACTCGTAATATACCGAGGTATGAGATGGCAAGATCGGATAGAATGAAGCAAAACTAAGAAATAATTGATGGTTTGGGATTAAAGCACATCTCAACTTTTCTAAAGGATTCTGCTCAGTCCAATTGTGCAAAAGGGAAAAGAAGTAGAGCTAATGTTGTGATAGATGATGATTATGTACCACCTATTGGTGACGATGACAATGATAATGAGTCATCTAATTCTGTAATCCATAAGGTATAATAGATGTTCCATAGGGTATAATAAATGATAATAATTTTATTGTTCCATTACTTGTAATGACTTTGTTCCATTATATGTATGTTTGTTACTTACAGATGGCATCGGGACGACTTACATGCTCGCGAGGTGAGACGTCTATCCCGGTGGTCCGATCTACAGTCCAATCTATGAAAACACCTCCTAAAGCAAATCCTCCCGCCCAAAGTTCTTCTAGTACAGAGGCGCAGACTATCGGCGCATTAACTAGCACAAATGGTAATTACATAGATCATACTTAATTACAATTGCACCCTGTTTTTACTATTGAAATTATACTTCACTTAATTTAGCTATAATGTATAATAGAATCTGCTAGCAGAACTACCCATGGAGCAATACATGGTATAATAGTACGGGCACTTGTTGAAAAAAGTGGTAAGCTGCCAGTACGTATAGCTGTAGAGTATGATGCTCTTGTTGGGAAGAATGTGTGCAAGCTTGTCAATCACGTTGGCGTACAAGTGCGAAGTATTTTGCCCAGTTACAATGTGAAAAATTGGAAAAATGTTGATGCTGCTACTAGAGATGTGGTGCTTCAAAATATTGTGGTAAATTTACATTGATAATGTCTAACTCGTCTAATTCATATAATAATACTTTTATAATACATATACACTTCATTTTATAGGATCAGTTTGAGCTAGAAGGAGATTCTAACTTAGTAACGAAAACATTAAATACAAAATGTGGAAGATTATTGAGTTCCAACTCCTACAAGTTGCATCAGGCTTATAAAAAACTCAAACAATCTCATGGTGCTGACTATGCAAGAAGCCACCCGCAAATAAATGACACACTTAAGCAGTGGACTGAACTCATTGATGGGAGATGGACCAATGAGGATTGGCTGGTAAATCATTTATGTGTATATTAATATTTAATCAATGTTTACTATATTATGTTGTTTACTATATTTTATTCATGATCTAATAAATATCTTAAATGTTGTTTATTAGAAAAAATCAAGAAAGAACTCTGAAAATAGGAATAAAACTAAAGGCAAACATGGATGTGGGACAAAGGCACATACTGTTAAGGTTTATGAGGAGGTGCGTATTTTTTCATTTTCTTAAACCTTAGTATATTGCATATTGTGAATAATTAAGTATATCTATCTAACACTTGAATGTTAATTAATCAGACAAATAATAATGATGGTCAAGTTCCTGAATTGGCAAAAATCTTCAAAGATGTTCATTTCAATCCAAATACAAATATGTGGATACACCTTGAGGATGAAGTGACATATGTATGTGTATCATTCCATCCCTATCATGTGTGTAAAGCTATAACATATGTAGTATTAATGTTGTGATTATTTGTTTCTTTCTCTCTTTCAAATGATAGGAAAATATTCTCAAAGTGCAAGCGGATCATTGTCAAGATCCTAATGCAATTCTCCTTACACATGTGGAAATCTCAAACTTGGTGTTTAAGAAGAAGTCTGGTATTGTAAAAGGACTTGGCATGAGACCTTCCTCTTCTCTAGTAACCACCGCCTCCTCTAATTCATTGGTGGAGTATATCCAACAGTTAGAAAATGAGATAATTGAGCTCAAAGAGGCAAGAGCTAGAGATCAAGAGGAGCGAGTTAAGGACCAAGAGGCACGAACTAAGCAAGATGAGATCCAAAAGAATATTCTTAACTTTTTGAGGAGGAAGGGTTATGATGATGCTCTTACTTATAGGGGTGGTTCAATTTCAAGTTAAAATACTTTTTGGTTAGTACTTTATTTACTTTCTACAACTTATACATTAGGAATTGTGATTTTATAACATACTTAATGTTTTTACTTTATGATTTTAACGAAGTATTGTTTTTATATTTGTGCAGATTTCTTATTGATGGCTTTTAGAGGATTTACTTTTGGCATTACTTGAAGACATATGAGGACATCTTCCGTTAGTTCTAAAATAGGGTTTAGGTAGAGTTATTGTATGTATTGCAAAAAATTATTGTATGAAAGGACTTTGAATTGGATGCTTGTTATATTTTTTATTTGTGAAATGTATGGATATTTTTTTTATAAATGTGTTGTTAAAATAAATGTGTTATTCAAATGTGAGGTTTTAATAATGTAATGACGGGTTACAGGTTAATATCAAAACCATGAAAAAAATAAAAACAGAAAATAAGTTTTAGTGACGAATAAGTTTTATAAATGTGTTGTTAAAATAAGTTTTAGTGACGAATTTTTTCATCACAAATATAGCAACAAAAAATTGTTTTAGTGACGACAATTTCGTCACTAAATATAGCAAAATTTTGTAAGAAATGGTTTTAGTGACAAAAATTTTCGTCACTATATGTGCCTGGATTTTCTTAAAAATAGTTTTAGTGACGAATTTTTTCGTCACTATATGTACCTGAACATAGTTTTAGTGACGAAATTATTCATCACTAAATATGATTTAGTAAACTAAAGTGTTTTTAGTGAGGAAAACATTTAGTGACGAAACGTTTTCGTCACTAAAAGTTTAAAAAAAAAAATCAAATTAGACTTTTAGTGACGAAATTTTTCGTCACCAGGACTTTTAGGGATAGGGCTACAGTGACAAAATGAGTTTCGTCACTAAAGGTTCTTAGTGACGAAAAACTGGACTTTTAGTGACGAATTTTTTCGTCACTGAAAATACATTTTGTTGTAGTGACCGATCCTGTTTACACACTCCAATATGAGTGAAGCCGAGAGTTTTGGTGGGGCTATGGTATCTTACAACCGAGCATGAGTTCATTGTTAAAGATATATTAGCCTATTAGTATAAATAGAAGTTTAAATCTACTTTGTATGCAAATCAAGTCTCTTATTTGCACTAAAAATCTATTAGTCTAGGGTTTAGTTTGCTATATATACACATATTATATACACATGTATTGGACTCATAATTTGTTTTTATCTATATCACGGAATGGGTTTAAGACCCTTGTATCTCCTGTATTGCGGATTAAGCTCAGGGCCCATGCTTTTTCTTCCAAGGATCAAGGGTCATAGCCTACATCGATCATTTCTGTCGTCTCTCATCGAATGGATCTTCCCAATAGTAAAAGATCATATTTACACAAATTGAATCATGGGAAAAAATACCAATTACAAGATCGTCAAATTATTTGGGCCATTACAACACAAACATTGCGATCTATTCTGCAATAACCAAATAAAGCAACAAACGAGCCCTGCACCACACTAGTAAAATTAGGAGGACACAACACACAAAGATACAAACATATAGAGTAATAGGGAAGTGTGTCCTTAGCCAACTCTGAACTCTAAACCCACCATCTACCACCAAATTATGGCCAGTGACTCAATGACAAACAGGGAATCCTCGGAAGTAAGAAACACCACAGCTTCAGCCACATGTCCTATGGCACAAGTCATTAGGCAAGCCCATACCTCCCCCATTTTGTAAAGACAGAAAAATGAGATTTTATTTTTATGGCCCGCATATCTCTTGTATTGCGGATTGAGCTCTAGTGTCAAGGCTCTAGCTTTCCCTTCAAAGAATCAGGCTAATAGCCTACACTATTTATACAAAATGGGTCATGGGGGAAAATACCAATTGCAAGATAGTTAAATTATTTGGGCCATTACAATCATGAGGGTCATACGGAAATCTTAGAAACTCAATTCTTGATGGAAAATTTTTCATTTTGGGTTGGCCACTAAAGACATAAGGCCCACTTATGTTTCTTGAAATGCTCAAACTTTAAATTGTTAGGAGTTTATCTTAAATTCTAGAACTTGTGAGACGCAAAAATAAAGAAAATTTGTGCAACCAAACAATACACCACATATAAGATTTATATGGCTTTACAATGTACTTACATCCACGAAAATGCAACATTATTTTTTATTATGTCAAAGGGAAAAATAGGAGGTGATAGTACAATTTTCAATACATCAATCCAAAAATAAGCTAAAATTTATTCTATTGGCCAAAGCCTTCACTTCATGGTTAACTAAGCCTCACAAAACATCTCATTAATATAAAATTGCAATGCTTTCAAGTCGAGTGAGGTCACAAATTGAATCAAACACAAAATCAGACTCCACATAACCCAACATAAATTGCTATTAAAATTAACAAGTGTGGCAACTAAATACAAAGTTAATACCAAGTGGCATATTTTAATCATCCAGTATTCTCAAACAGTAAAAAGGTAGATAAACAACATCTTTTAATCACGTCAGAGATCTCAAATGAACTTGATACACTGTCTTTGTTTCTTATGTTAACCATATTATCGAAAAAAGTGAGTATTTATTTCATTTTCAAAACTTTCATCTAATAATAATAAATAAATATACCAAAAACAACAAAGATGAACTAACAACAAAGAAATAGACAAACATAAAGAAAATAGCCATGTCAGCGCACAAAAACAGAAATACAATCCCAATAGTTTTATCTTTCTGGTTTTAAAAAACAGATAAAAGATGACCAGGACAATCACTATTTACTCCCTGTCGGCCATTTGGTTTTGCTTAAAGCTTACTGCATGTGTATTTTTACACGTGATTCCCTCCTATATTTAAAGTGTTTGAAATAACCACATAGCAAATATTACTTATCTAAAAAATTCACATTGAATGGGAAAAATAGCACATTTGTCATGACTTATCTCAAAAATTCATGACTTATTTTTTCAGTCGTGTGCAACAGCATAAGTCATGACTTATCTCAAAAATTCACATTTGAATGGGAAAACTCTGAATATAATTTTAAATTAATATGACTTATTGACTGTCCTAGAAAAAAAAGAAAAAAAAAATTCTGACCATCCTAAAGAAAACCTTGAACACCCTAATTAAAAATTTGAGTCCATTCATCTCAATATATATATATATATATAAAATATAAAAAAAATAAGTCCATTAAAAATAAAATTTAACCCTTCCACTACTTTGGTCCATTGAAGGTTAATTTTAGTAATTTGCATTGAAAACGTATTTTTAGATCAATATCTCAATTGTCAAACCAAAATTTTATCAATTATTTTATTGTGATTTTTTAAATTGTATTTTCAAAAGGCTTGTTTTAAAATCATTATTTTTAAAAAATGAATACATTTTTTTCAAACAGTTAATCTGTTAGTACTTGCTTTAGTCTTTAATTGAATTTGTTATATTTGTGTGGTACATTTTGTACATAACACATATGCACTAAAAAATGTCTGGATGCTTTATTGAACATGATTAATGTAATGGTTCAATGCCTAAGTTAAATATATTAAATGAACTTATAGTTTATTCTTTATTATTTTGCTTGCACTATGGACAAATTTCTTCTAAGGAAATAAATTGTATTGCAAGATTTATCTTATAAGTAAATTCGTATTGGCTTGAATAATTTTCTTCAAATTCTAGGATATGAGAAAGGGTCTCATATTTTCATTTTAATGGTCTAGATAAATAAGAAGAGCATATTTAGAAAGAGGTTGTGATGCCCCAATTTGATTGATTGTGTGATGTGTGTGGATGTGTGATGAGTCCCACATTGGGTATTTACTGGGTTAAACTAGGTTTTATTAATAACTGTAAGGATCCTCAATTGTGACTAGTCCTTTTGAGGTATAGCGCAAATATGGCTAGCGCTTTTCCTTGGGTCATTACATATGATATCAGAGTCGGAGACACTACTCCACAAAGTAGGCCCTAACGAGGACGTTAGGGATTTTAGTGGAAGAGATTGTGATACCCCAATTTGATTGATTGGGTGATGTGTGTGGGATGTGATGAGTCCCATATTAGGTATTTACTGGGTTGAACTAGGTTTTATTAACAACTATAAGGAGTCTTAATTGTGACTAATCCTTTTGAGGTATAGTGCAGATGTGGCTAGCGTTTTTCCTGTGGTCGTTACAGAGGTTCTTTTTAACCTCTTAGCCATGGTTTCTCTATATATATAATATAGATAGATAGATAGATAGTGGAGCGTTCTATCAATTCAATCCTTATGAGATTAAAAAATATAAAAAATTAGTTGGAACAAATCATTAAAAAAATAATGATGCATTTTGTTTATATGGTTACTAGAAAAGATGCTGGTAGATGAATGATTGCTTAATTATTTGTATACATTAAAAAAGATGTAACTAATAGCATTAATAATAAAGTTATCATACAATTATTTTAAAATATGAAAACTCACAAAATGAAAATTTTAAACTTAACATACTTGCATTTTTTTTTTTTTTTTTTTTTGAAGATGTCAATATATTCATGTCATTATTATTATTATAAAATCTAAGTTTCCCCTAAAAAGAAAAATTCCTTGAGTTGCTACTAGAAAAATTGCACCACTAAGGCATTCTCGGTTTGGAACAAAAACTACTATAACTTTATAACACCAGAACACACTTTTTATTCTTTTTCAATAATCAACTTAAGCAACAAACGAGTCCCGAGCCACACTAGGAAATTCTTGCATGTGTCCAGTGTATGAGACTTATTATGACGCCCTGACATATTGGACCCACAGATACACCTAGCGTATAAGACACCACAACCACCACACCAGTGAAATTAAGAGGACACAACACACGAATAAGCAAACATATAGTAATATTCTAAATTCTAAAACATTGGAGATGGATTACTAGCCAACTCTTAAACTGTTAAGATTTAAACCCAGCATCTACCACCAAATTATGACCAGTGACAAATTGGGAATCCTCAGAAGCAAGAAACACCACAGCGTCCGCCACGTTTTTCGGCATTAGCAACCCACCTTTCAAGTACGAACATGACTCTTGCATCTTACCTACCTCCTCATCATTCCACTTCATCGTGTCCTTCACTATTGGCGTCCCAACTAACCCTGGTGAAACACAATTCACACGTATCCCATATGAACCCACCTGCAGGCTCGCCGACCTCACCAACCCTAACACTGCATGCTTCGACATAGTATAGTCAACAATGCCATAGGAACCAATACTTGCCGACACGCTCGCTGTGCAAATTATGCTCCCCTTCACGTGCCCTTCCACCATCGCCTTCACCGCGTGCTTCACACAAGCCACCATCCCGCGGGCGTTCACCGCCATGAGCTTGTCATAAGCCGACAAGTCTATGTCCAACACGCTCTGCTCGTGCGTGTCGGTCGCTCGACCAATGCCCGCATTGCTGAACATGATGTCGAGGCATCCGTACTTATTGACTGTCGAGTCTACTAACGTTCTCACCTGTTCCTCGTCGCTGACATCGCAATGAACATAGCTGCATATGTTGGTGCTGATAGATGCAGCGACTCTTTGTCCCATTTCGTCTTGGATGTCCGCGATAACAATGGCTCTTGCGCCGTGGGTGGCGAAATGGCGAGCCGTGGCTTCGCCTATGCCGCTTGCTCCGCCAGTGACTATGGCCACCTTGCCTTGGAGCTTGTTCTTTGGCGCTGTGGAGTCTGTCATTTCGTTTGTTTGTGTAAATCGGGTGATTGAATATCTTTGCTATGTCAAAAAGGCTAATTATTTACATATTAATCTTTCATTTGTTATGTGCTACTCCCAAGAAAGGTTGTCTGACTCTGGTCCCATACATACAAAAGTCTGGGCACGAGGATTGACTACTCTCATAAAACTACTTATACTATAGAGCCGGGCAAATAAGTCAAGTGAGTTTTAATTTATTAGATAAGAAAAATGACATGTCTGCAATACTTATTGCTGTTACGTATTAGTATAATTCGATCTAATTCAATATTGTATAGATTCCTTTGCATTCTTTACTAGAAAGAAATTATGGGTTAATATATATTTTGCTGACCTTTCGAGCTTGTGAAGATTCAGCTCGGTAATGGCATGGAATGCAGATATCACCCACAAAGGACAGAATATATGGGAGACAGGTAAAATTGGTTTGATTTTTTTTTTTTTTTTAGGAACTTGTATGGTTTGAATTCTAACCGGTTCTGTTTACACTCTCCAATAGCAGTGTGCCACTTCAGATTTTTAGTTCACTCTGCATATATGTGTGAAGAAGAGAGTTTTGGTGGCTATGGTATTTTACAACCCAGGGTGAGGTCATAATGGTTTGCCCAATCATGAGTTGCCAAGAAATGAGTATAGTTGATTAGGAAAATATAACTTCAATCATGGCTACTTGAAAAATGTAATACTTAATTAATTCCGAAAAGTTAAGCTAGATTTTCATTTGTTGCATCTTTGTATTAGCATTTACATTCGACTCTTTCATTGACGGCCCATTTGCGTCGTGTCATTGTAATTGTTAGAAAATGGATTCAATTGATTGTAGCCACTTTATTTGACCATGTGATCACTTCTCTCTTTTGTATGCATTGTCACCGCAAATATGGGCGTGGCTTTAGGTGCACGCCAAGATCAGATTTGTCTCCTGAAGTTTGTGATTTTGGTGCATTGTCAAGATTTGGTATCACATCTACATTAAATGTGTTAGATTTGCTTCATGATCTTTGCCGAAGTTTTTGACTTCATTGTTGCATGTAGGGTGGGCAATTTTTATCCATATCTATGAACTCACCCATTATCCACCTTATTTAGATAAATCTCGTCTTAACCCATTTGAATATTTAGGTTAAATGAGTAAATACTTATTTGGTTATTTAATTAAATGGATCTAAATGGATAAACTCACTAGTACCCACTAAACCCATCTAAAATTTAAATAAACAATATAAAATCTAAATTTCTAGAAAATGACTAAAATACCCTTGAAACTTAAAAATTGACCAAAATACTACCAAAACCCAATAAAATGACCAAAATACCCATAAAATACAAAAAATGACCAAAATACCCCCGAAACTTTAAAATTACCAAAATACCCCCGAAATCAAGAAAATGACCAAAATACCCCTAAAACCCAAAAAATGACCAAAATACCCATTGAAACCTAAAAATGACAAAAATACCTCCAAAACCCAAAAAATAACCAAAATACCCCTAAAACCCAAAAATGACCAAAATACCTCTGAAACCCAGAAAATGACCAAAATATCCCTAAAACCTAAAAATTACTAAAATACCTCTGAAACCCAGAAAATGACCAAAATGCCCCTGAAACCTAAAAATGACCAAAATACCTCCAAAACCCAAAAAATGACAAAAATACCCCCGAAACCCAAAAAATGACCGAAATTCCTCCAAAACCCAAAAAATGACCAAAATACCCACAAAATGACCAAAATACCTCCAAAATCTCTAAAATAAGCAAAATACCCCCCAAAACCTCTCAAATGTCCAAAATATCCCCAAACCCCAAAAAATGACCAAAATACCACCGAAACCTAAAAATGACCAAAATACCCTTAAAACCCATAAAATGACCAAAATACCCCCAAAACCCACAAAATGAGAAAAATACCTCCAAAACTTGTAAAATGAGCAAAATAACCCCCTCCCCAACCTCTAAAATGTTCAAAAGCCCAAAAATGACCAAAATACCCCCTAAACCCTAAAAATGACCGAAATACCTCTGAAACCTTAAAATTACCAAAAAATACCCCTGAAACCAAAAAAAATGACCAAAATACCTTTGAAACCTATAAAATGATTAAAATACCCCAAGACCTAAAAAATGACTGAAATAACCCCAAAACCTAAAACAATGACCAAAATACCCCAAAAACCTAAAAAAAATGACCAAAATACCCCCAAAACCTAACAATTACCAAAATACACCCTAAACCTAAAAAATTTACCAAAATACTCCCGAAACCTAAAAAATGACCGAAATACCTCTAAAACCTAAAAAATAACTGAAATACCCTCGAAACCTAAAAAATTTACAAAAATACCATAAAACCTAAAAAATGATCGAAATACCTCCAAAAACCTAAAAAAAATGACCAAAATAATCCAAAAACCTAAAAAAATTATCGATAAAAACCCCTGAAACCCAAATTATGACCAAAAATGCCCCTAAATATGTAAGATGACCAAAATACACCTGAAACATCTAAAATTACCGAAATAGAGGCATAGGGTATTTTGAATGTTTCGAGGATATTTTTCACAAATTAAAGGTTCTAAGAGTCTTTCATTCATTTTATAGGTTTCGAAGGAATTTCGGTAATTTTTTAGGTTTCAGGGTTATTTTGATCATCTTTTAGATTCTAAGGGTATTTTAGCCATTTTTTAGGTTACGAGGGCATTTCTGTGATCTTTTAGTTTTAGCGTTATTTCGGTAAATTTCTAGGGTTCAGAAGTATTTTGTTAATTTTTAGGTTTTGGGGTATTTCAGTAATTTTTTAGGTTTTGGTGGTGTTTTGGTCATTTTTAGGTTTCAATGGTATTTTGGTCATTTTTTGGGTTTCAATGGTATTTGGTATTTTTTTAGTTTTGGGGGTATTTTGGTATTTTTTGGAGTTTTGGAGGTATTTTGGTCTTTTTTAGGTTTTGGGGGTATTTTGGTAATTTTTTGGGTTTCGGGGGTATTTTGTTAATTTTTATGTTTCAAGAGTATTTTGGTCATTTTTTGGGTTTCGGGGGTATTTTGGCCATTTTTTGGGTTTTTGAAGTATTTTAATCATTTTTAAGTTTCGGGGGTATTTTGGTCATTTTAGTGGTTTTTAAACATATTTGGTGATTTTAGAGATATTAGGGGTATTTTGGTCATTTTAGAGGTTTCATAGGTATTTTGCTAATTTTAGAGATTTTGGGGATAATTTTGGATGTACAAGAGTATATTGGTAATTTTGGAAGATTAGGGGTATTTGCATCATTTTAGGTATTTAAGGGTATTTTGGAGGTCAAGAGGGTATTCAAGTAGTTTTAGAGTAGGGGTGTGCATGGGTCGGGTTGGATCGGGTTGAGAGAATTTTTTGACCCAACCCACCATGGTGGGTTAAAAAAAATTCAACACAACCCAATCCATCACATAAGTCTAACCAAATCCAATCCAACCCAACCCAACCCACATGGGTCGGGTTGGGTCGAGTTGAACCCATGGCTTTGACAAATTTTTATTATTATTATTATTAAATTGAGTAGAAAAAAATATATATATTAATATATTAAAAAAACCTAAAGATTAGTATATGTAACTCCTTAAAGGTAAACAATACTAATGACTAAACAACAATAATAATTTATTAGGGTTTTTGTGAACTAATTGACTTTTATATAAGATAGAAAGAAATAGTTATTTTTAAAAATTTATTAACTATATAATATTATATATATATATATATATATATATATATATATATATATTAAATTAGTATTAGTAGGAGGAACTAAAGTAGTGCTGCTCTACAACTGTTTTTTTTTTTAATTATTAAATATATAATATATATTTATATATATGGGTGGGTCGGGTCGGGTTTGTAATTTTATGACCCAATCCCAACCCAACCCACTATAATAATAAAAAATTGTAAACCCAACCCACCAAGCCTTAAAAACCAACCCAACCCACCAGATTGGGTTGGGTTGGGTCGGGTTTGGCAGGTCGGTGGGTTTTCTGCACACCCCTATTTTAGAGGTATTTGGCTCATATTGGGTTAAATGGGTGGGTTACTAATTAAATGGGTTGGGTGGGTAATGAATAATTAATTTATATATAAATTGGTCATAAATGGATAAATGGGTAATTATACACCCAACCCACCCATTTGCCACCTCTAGTTGCATGGCTTTCTTGTTTGCATGCCAACACTTTGGTATTGTTATGCTCTATGTATATGGAGCTTGTTATTCAAAAGTGGTGGCTGAGCAGCAAAATGTGAGCTAGTGGTGTGTCAAAAATGAAGGGGCTTGTTGGGGGATGTGTAGGGAAGAGAAAACTTCTCTTTGTATTAGATGCAACCCCAAACTTTGTATTGAGTCCCAACCTTGGTACTGTGAGAGAACTTTTGTATTTGTGTGAGAGAATAGCATTGGATGTATTGGGATGTGGACATTGTGAGAGTACTATTACACCATTTTGTATTCTCCATATTTATTAGTGAAATTTTCTCCTCGTTGTCATTCATGAGGATGTAGGCTAAAAGTCGAACCATGTAAATCATTGGTATTCTTTTTTGTGTTTGTTTGTGTCTACTTTCTTGTCAACTTTGCTTCATTCCTATTAATTATTTGGTGAGGTCTTTCGAAAGTTCATAATATTTTGACAATCAATCTTGGGAGAAAATTGGTAAATGTCATTTTCAAAAAAAAAAAAATCTAGCATTTTGTCCTCTTTGCCAAACTAATTAGGGAAATCCTTCTCTTTTGAAACTCGATTTTCTCAAAATCGAGTTAAGCCCTATAGTGGAATTTTTAAGGAGCCTATAGTAACGTTTTAAGAACCTATAGTGGCGTTTTGGAACTCGAGCTCTATGAACTCGAGTTACATGCAATTTTTTTCTTTTTTTACCTATAACTCGAGTTCATGGAGCTCGAATTCCAAAACGCCACTATAGATCCTTAAAACGTTACTATAGGCTCCTTAAAACACCATTATAGGTCTCCATAATTTATTTATTTTTTAACTCAATTTTGAGAAAATCGAGTTTCAAAAGAGGGGTATTTCCCTAATTAGTTTGGTAAATGAGGCAAAATGCTAGATTTTTTTTTTGAAATGGGCATTTGCCCATTTTCTCCATCAATCTTGTGTGGAAGTGCTATCCAAAGGCATTTCCTATGACAATTTGGTAATATAGTTTTTGCTATTTACAACAGTAATGGGTCGATTGGTGTTGTTAGGCCACTATCATGGAGGATGGGGCAATGTTAATTAGGTCATGGGTGGTTGATTGCTGCGGTGACTATGGCGGGGGGCTGGGAATGGGTTGATCCAGCCCCTGTTTGGCATGGGCTAAGTTATGCATGAGGGTTAGGTGTTGTAGAAACAAACCTATAAAAATAATTATTTTAGATTATTGTAAATGGATCTATTGCAATATGAAGATAGGGATGTGTGGTATATTGGAAAAGTGAAAGGCTAAAAGAGAAAAAGTGCCTTTTAATTTCAGAATTTGATCAAATTTTGCAAAACTGGATATGAGTTCTCTAAATTGTTTTTACAAAGAATCTGACAAAGTAGTTTGCATTTATAAATGCAAGTGTGTGCAACCCTCTTGGCTGAGATACGAGTGTTGGAAGTAGGTGGGCTCTCGTACACGAAAAATTATTCAATACACCTGGTCAATTCTTACTTTCTCACATGTTAGTTCATTTATTTCAATTTCTTTTCATTCCACTATTTTTATTAAAGAAATGGAATAATAGTAATGTTGTTATAAAAATTTCCTTTCAATTCCTTTTCATTCCACTCTAAAAAATTTGTTAAAAAAAATAATTAATTAATTAATTGATTTTTCATATCTTTTCTTTCAAACATCCAAATAGTATACAGATAGATATCTATTTTCTTTATATTGTATTCTATAATATCTATTCTGTTCGATTCATCAATTCCTTCGTAAACTCTCAAATATAATATAATTTTTCTAGTCACTCCCAACAATGCCTTTGTAACTTATAAAAGGTGTTGTATTTGAGTGGCATGATGAGTTCTGTTACTTCATCATATAATTTCACAAAATCAAGTTTCAACTTTCTTTTTAGCAAACATTTTGAAATAAAATGATATATACCTTGTATGTATCAATATAATTACTTCGGTCATAGAATGTTAGATTATGTCCACAAATTTCTTATTAGCTTCTTCTTACCTTATATGTAGCTTCTTTAATAAGTTTCTAAGCCAAATACTGTGACAAACACTTGAAGTTGCAACAATACACTTAGCTTCACAAGTCAAAATAGTTGCCTCTTCAAAATCCTTGTAAGTACAGTATCATCCATATATACTACAAGTAATGAAAAAGGTCTTTGTAGTTTAATGGCATTACTTGCTCTCATTCTTAAAGAGATCCATGATTGAATTCCTACACTTACATTTTTATAACTATCAAATTTAAAAAATTTTAAAAATTAAAAATAAAAATAATATCAATATTAGATCTAGGTGAAAGTTTTATATCAACAATTATGAAAAATATTTATGCAAATATTTGTGTATTTAACATTACTCAAAATTTACCATGATTGAATCATAATATCAATTTTTTCTTATTTTTATCATATATATATATATATATATATATGATATTTCCTCAGAAATCAATAGGTTGGTGAGTCTCGAACACCGGTGATCTTAAGGCTTGATCCTGAAAGCAAATAATAAGTTAGAGGGGACCGATGGGGACCGGCCAAAAGTCCTCCGATGATGAAGTTAGTAAACTTATAATTCTTAATCATGAGAGAGATTTTTTTTTTTCTGGAAAATAAGTATCTGAATGATCTTACCTTCTCATCAAAGAGCGTTTATATAGTATGTGCAAAATGGTTACTTATTTGTTTAGTAATCGTTGCTATGGTTGAGGAGTGTAACTGCTATAGAAGTTATTTCAATCGTGTTTCTGTTCCACAGTAATCAATGAAGAACTTGGTGCACAGTAGTCCCTAAGGATGAACCCATCCATGATTTATTAAGGGTAGACGAGACCATCACGAACGGCTCTGTAGGTGTTTTCTATATTCCTGTAATGCTCGTCCGAGTAAGTAATCATGACGTTGGACGAGTTCTCATGGAATCTCGTCCCTCCCTAGACGGATGAGTAGACCAAGGAATAAAGAACCAGATATATATTGCTCGTCCCTATTGGTATTCAACGGACAAGCCATATGGACGAATATGGGATGGCACTTGTTCCTTAACACCATCAGTTCCCCCTTGTCCACATGGGTTGTCCTTCAGATTGAGTACGCTGCCACCACGTCCTTAGATATGTTCAACTGGTATCAATAAATCGACATACCACGTGTCATTTTTATATAGGCAGCTAGTCTCATCGATTTAGCTTTCCGAGGTCAGTGCCACGTGTAAACTTTTCATTGGTGGCATCATTTGAAATGCCCAGGTCACCATCCTATAAATAGTGGAATACCTTGCT
The DNA here is from genome assembly GCA_023055345.1 of Quercus wislizeni. Lineage (NCBI taxonomy): Eukaryota > Viridiplantae > Streptophyta > Magnoliopsida > Fagales > Fagaceae > Quercus > Quercus wislizeni. The sequence goes on along the minus strand of JALGQJ010000003.1, from coordinate 12,650,666 downwards.
TATCCTCTCTTATTTCAGAGATTTTCTTCCTTGACATCTCTCGTCTAGAGCCTCGTCTTGGAGTTTCTCCGCGTCTAGGGTCCTCTTTCATCTAGAGCCAAGTACTCTTCTTCTCTCCGTCTTTAGGTTTTCAATTTCTGTCAAAAAATGTCAGTTGCTTCTTCGTCTGATGATAGTATTGATAGGGCCATAGACGAGTATTGTGGGGATAGTAGTGATAGATCTAGTTCTAGCAGTATTGACTCTAGTGGGGGAAGTACAGACGAGAACTATTCTTTTGGGGCTCCTGGGTTTCCCATTGAGATCATCCAGGAACAGCTTAGGAGAGCCTCTGGCTCCCAAGCTGGTTCCCCATCCAACGTTCCTCCGTCCAACCCTACGGACAAGGAAGAAACTGTTTTTAGTTGTGCAGTAGGTGTTCATTCCAAGACGGATGAACAAAGACTCAATAATCTTAAATCTTGGTATCAAATTCCGAACGAGTTCAACCCTAGGTTACCCGTCCATGAAGAGTGGTGTTGTAATCCCCGTTTTGGTATAGGTGTGTATGAAGCTTACTTTTTAGGTGGTCTTAGATTTCCATTAAATGCATTTGCTAGAGAACTATTAGTTAAACTAGGTTTAGGTGTTTGTCAACTCAATCCTAACGCATGGAGATTAGTTATCTCTATGCAAATTTTGTGGAAGGAAGTTTTTGGTAGGGATCGTCCTCTTACTGCGGTCGAGTTCCTTTATTGTTATAAACCTTCCGAGATAAGTCAATCTGAGGGTTTTTACCAGTTCACTGCTAGGGGGAATGATTGTAGGCTGATCAAGTCCCTAGCCTCGTCTGATAGGAGATGGAAGATGGAGTACATCTTTATCTCCGGTTTTTGGGCAGCGAACCCTGTGGACGTTGGCAGGGATCCCTTTCCCCCTTATACTGGGGACTTAGGGAACCTTCGTCCTAAAGGTACGTCCCTTCCCCTTTATCCTTTTTTCTTCTCTTCTCTTTTTCTTTTTTATTTGCAATTTCGAACTTTTGTTTGCTCATTTCATTGCAGCTATCAAACGTCCATCCCTAAGTAAGTTTCATCGTGACCGCGTCCATAGGGCTCGTCTTCACACAGATAGGAGCTTTCGTTCCCTTGTTACCCTTAGACGTCTTGCTAAGTGGGGTTTGGGTCCAGAGCCATCAAACAAGGCCATTGCACACAAGGTCACTATGCGTAGAAGTAAGTTGTATATTAAAGGTTTTTTTTTTTTTTTTTTTAACACGTTCCTAATCTGTTTATTATCTTGTTTTAGGAATGTCAACAATGAAAGAGAATAAAGGAAAAGAAACAAGTGAGGGGAAGCGTCCTAAGCCTCAGCCCGAGGATCAACCTAAGGTTCAAACGCAGGGTTGTCCTTCAACTGGGGACAAAAGAAAGTCCTTACCAAAAAATATTGATTTGGAAGGGCTCCCCAATCGTCGAGACAAGAAAGCTAAGCACAGTTCATCCAAAATAGTTAAGTTCAAGCCTGCCCAATTTCATCCTCCCATACAAGTGGTTGATGTGGATTCATCCACTCCAGTTGAGTCCAGCCCATCCAAAACTCCTTCGTCTAAGATTCTCTCGTCCAAGTCAACCACGTTAGGTTCGTCCAAGCCTTCTGAGAGGACTTCTAAAAATATCATTGAAAATGAAGATCTTGCTTGGGAGCATTTTCAGATGGCTGTCTTGGACAAGGATATTAGCGCCTACTATGACATGGGTTTAAAGGAGTTTGAACATTCTGGCGTGCATGACCTCTTTAAGGTACATCTATATCCTATTCTCGTCTCTGTTTATTCAACAATTTTTCTTTGTTTGACCATCCCCTTTTCTTTTTGTAAGCCATGTCAAAGTTTATGGCGGCGTCCAGACAAGCGACGGAGTTGGACAAGACGAGGATTCTTTTGGAGACGAGGATTCAGGAAGTGAATGCTAATTGCAAAAAATGGGCTGGTCTTGCTGCGAAAGCTAAGGACGAAGTCACTAAAAACAAAAAGCTGATTGAGGAGTTGAGGACTGATGCATTGGAGAAAGACACTTGCGTTGATCACTTGCAAAAGATGAACGACGAGTTGAATACTCGTCTCTCCAAAGCAAAAGAGGACGCCGTGGCTAAATTCAAATCGTCCAAAGCATATACGGACGTTTTGGATCGTAATTATGCAGCTGGTTTCGAAGACTTCAGAATGGACGCTATTGAGAACTTTCCTGAAGTTGATTTTAGTTCAATCAAATTGAACTTAGCTGCTGCCACCAGTTCTCTTATTCAGACCAGCTCCGATGACATCAATGTGGAAGATGACGCCAGCACTCAGCTAGCTCAAGATGACCCTAATACGAATGCTCCCTCTTCTTAAGGATGAGACTTTTTACTTGTAATCCATGTGGTTTTCTCCTTTTTTGTATTTTTATTTGGTCCTTTGTGTCAGGGCCTTTCTATGTAATTTCAGCACATTCGCCTCGTCCATGGTTTTAGGATGAGGCTTTAAACAATTAGATTTACAAGGGTTTTTTGGACGTTGGAAGTCCACCCTTAAGCTAATGGACGAAAACTTACCTTTATGGATTGCTGTTATTTATTTCTGCTTTGGTTTGTCTATAATAAAGATATTTTCCATATTGTTGGTCTAGTTCGTCTTTACAGGTGGTACTTTTATTCAGCTTTATTCGTCTTAAGACTTGTAAGCTGAATTTATGTATTGTCCTGTTTTTTGTTTTTTTTTTTTTTAGCCTAACTTTCACTCGTCCAAAGGTTGGATTTTTATAGTTGTCCTTTGATTTTCATCTTAAATTGAACGGAACGTTTTACAACTTTTCCTCGTCTACGAGTTGGACGTGGACATTCCTTGTTCATGAGTTGAACGAGTATACTTAGGTTTTTTCCTTGTTTTTCTCAAGAAAATTTAGACGTTACATCTCTGCATCCAGAGAATTTACTCGTCTTGAACCTTTAACCTCCTTACGGGTTAAGCTTGAACGAAAAAAGCATGGAGAGTTAGAATTCACATTTAACACAATATTTTGTACATAACACAAATATTGTTTACAGATAAGGCATATACATGCTAATTCCTTTTTATTTAATTAATACAAACTCCATAACTTCGTCCATAATCACAGCATAAATAAACATAACACAAATAACATAGTAGCAGTATTAAACACATCTAACATAAGTAGAACATAAGTACGGACAAACTTCCAGCTTGTCCATAGTAACACTCATCCAGGTTTACTCTTACTGATAGTACCTCCTCAGGTGTTCCACATTCCAAGGGTGCTCCAATTTTCTCTCGTCTAAGGTCTCTAGGTAATAAGACCCCTGCCTTTTATAGTTGATAATTCTGTAGGGTCCTTCCCAATTGGGGCCCAATTTCCCATGAGATGGGTCCTTGGTTGCCAAAGAGACCTTCTTCAAGACGGGATCTCCTATATTGAAACGTCTTGGGTTCACCATTGCATCATATCGCCTAGCCATGAGGTTCTTGTACTTCGCTGTCCTATGCTCTGCATCCATCCTTACCTCGTCTATAAGATCAAGGTTCAAACGGAGCTGCTCAGTATTATCTTTTTCTTGATACACCATCACCCTATGATTGGCCATGTGCACTTCTGCAGGTATGACTGCTTCGCTTCCATATGCTAGCTTGAAAGGAGTTTCCCTCGTAGGGGTTCTCACTGTCATCCTGTATGCCCATAAAACACCTAGTAATTCATCTGGCCATACTCCCTTTGCCCCCTAAAGGTGCATTGTCGTCTTAAAAGTTGCAATGTGATCAAACGGGTCACGTGTTCCATCATACGAATCCAGAGAAGGCATCTTGAATTTTGGAGGTAAAGGGTGGCCATTGATGGAAGCCATGAAGAGTGAATCAGTTCTGTGGACCAAATCTTCCATAGGATTCACCCTTCTCATATTTTCTTTCATTTCTTCCATGATTCTCTTCATTTTGTCCATCTCCTCCTTCAAGTGTGGTACCGTTCGTGAAGTGGTGTCTCGTAACTGACTTCCAATTTCAACATTTTCTCTATCATCATGACTCTGTGTTTGTCCTCCTCCTTCACGTTCTTCACGCGCCTGCCTTCTCAGATTAATCTCCATTCTCAACTCTTGATTTTGTCGAGTCAACTCCGCCATTGCGGCTGCCATGGATTGCACATGCTGAGCAAATGATGTATGCATGGCCGGTGTAGATTGGGGACCACGATGGGGGTTACTTGAAGCATTTCTACTTCCCTGATGGCCTAGGCTAGTAGCCCTCAATCTAGTTCGAACCATCAACCTTTTGTCACAGAAAAGAAAACTACAAAAGAATTCCTTCCCACAGACGACGCCAACTAATATTTCCTCAGAAATCAGTAGGTTGGTGAGTCTCGAACACCGATGATCTTAAGGCTTGATCCTGAAAGCAAATAGTAAGTCAGAGGGGACCGGTGGGGACCAGCCAAAAGTCCTCTGATGATGAAGTTAGTAAACTTATAATTCTTAATCGTGAGAGAGATTTTTTTTCTGGAAAATAAGTATCTGAATGATCTTACCTTCTCATCAAAGAGCGTTTATATAGTATGTGCAAAACGGTTACTTATTTGTTTAGTAATCATTGCTATGGTTGAGGAGTGTAATTGCTATAGAAGTTATTTCAATCGTGTTTCTGTTCCACAGCAATCAATGAAGAACTTGGTGCACAGTAGTCCCTAAGGATGAACCCGTCCATGATTTATTAAGGGTAGATGAGACCATCACGGACGGCTCTGCAGGTGTTTTCTATATTCCTGTAATGCTCGTCCGAGTAAGTAATCATGACGTTGGGCGAGTTCTCATGGAATCTCGTCCGCCCCTGGACGGATGAGTAGACCAAGGAATAAAGAACCAGATATATATTGCTCGTCCCTATTGGTGTTCAACGGACAAGCCATATGGACGAATATGGGATGGCACTTGTTCCTTAACACCATCAATATATAATACAAAAATAGATGCATTGGTCTCCTTTGAAAGTGACATCAGTGTTATATAGCTAATAAGATCTTCATAAAATTAAACAAATGAATCCATTATATGATTTGAAAGCAAAAAGAAAACGTTAAAATCACAATTTTTGCTACAACTTGCTTTCGTAACAAATTATGAGAGGTAGGGTAAAAGTGGTGAGTACAAAACTTCACCACTCGTGACTTGCCACACGAGTAAATTGTAACAAAAGTTGTAATCCTAATATTACGCTTTGGAAAAAATATATGAAACGTTACTCGTAACAAAAGTTGTAATCCTAATATTACGCTTTGGAAAAAATATATGAAACAAACTGTTGGCAGGAATATATATATATATATATATATTCCAACCACATAAATCAAGCTCGGCCTAAAATTCCAACCATATATATATATAGCTCACATTTTTTGTCACTTCAGTTTTTTTGGGAACGGCTTAAAACAGCCAAAATTGGAAATTAATCCTGATTTTCAAACATTATAATTAGTAGGCTACGTTTTCAAACTATATTTTTTACTAGCATCTCGAGTCTAAGAGGCTCGATTTTGGACTATAAATCAAGTCTTTGAGGGTCGGTTTTCATGTTCTAATCAAGTCTGAGTTGGCACTTTTTTCACATGGCATCCACCAGTAAATCGAGTCTCTAAGACTCGATTTATAAGCTAACCCTGCATATTCAGTTCCGGCAGTTTGGATTTTTTTACAAGTTTATCATTATAACTTAGTTCTTAGAGTCTTTTGGCTAAAAATTGCAAAAAATAGAGTTTATTGTTGTTATAGGTACTGTTCAAAGTTATTTGGGAAAATGATGAGACAGACTGAATTTCAACAATAGTATTACCAAAATTGCAAGAAAAAGTACCATGTGTCAGGGGAGAGAGAAAATTGAATTTTGGTAATGAGACTACCGAAATTCTTGTCCTACTCGTACTGCTAAGCCTGCCCGTGAAGTGCCCAAAATGCATGCTAGGGGGAGTGCCCGAAATGGAAACCAATTGTGGCAATGACATTGCTAAAAATGGGAGAGAAAAAAAAAAAAAAAAAAGAATTGTGGCAACTAAGTTGCCGAAAATGGAGGGGGAAAAAAAAGATGCTACGTCCATAACATTTTTCACAACAAATTACAGGTAGTTAGTTGTTATTGGTTCAAATTTGAACCTAATACTAAGATTGCTTTTTTGCCCCAATAATAACAATCAGTAACAATCTACCATTTAGAATTTGTTGTAAAAATGTTGTGAAAATGTTGTAGACGTATCATTTCTAAAAAAAAATAGTGGTGCCGATAGAGAAGGGAAAAAAAAAAAAGGAAGGCAAATTGTTTTGTGGCAATGCCTTTACCACTTTTTTTTTCCTTCTCTTTCAGCACTACAATTTTTTTTTTTTTTTGAAATGATATGTTCACAACATTTTCACAACTTTTTTACAACAAATCCTAAGTGGCAGGTTGTTACTGATTGTTATTATTGGGGCCAAAAAGTAATCTTAGTGTTAGGTTTAAATTTGAACCAATAACAACTAACCACTTGTAATTTGTTGTGAAAAATGTTGTCGACGTAACATCTTTTTTTCTTTCCCTCCATTTTCGACAACTTAGTTGCCACTATTTTTATTTTCCCCCCATTTTCGACAATGCCAATGCCACAATTGGTTTCCATTTTGGGCACTCCCCTAGCATGCATTTTGGGCACTTCATGGGCAGGACAAGAATTTCGGTAATCTCATTACCAAAATTCAATTTTCTCTCTCTCCTGACACATGGTACTTTTTCTTGCAATTTCGAAAACACCGTTGCCGAAATTCAGTCTCTCTCCTCATTTTGTCAAATAACTTTGAACAATACCTATAACAACAATAAACTCCATTTTTTGCAATTTTTAGCCAAAAGACTCTAGTTCTTATAATCTGAAAACTCATAAAATATAACTTTAACTCAGATTTTTGAATAATGATAATTGAGAACAAAAACTAAATCAAATAAACAAACTTGTGATGGAACCTACGAAATTTGGGAATTGAGGGATGGTTTTGGCTAAACCAAACATAGCTTAACTAACTAGTAAGCCAATAACCTGTTGACATCTGTCCTCACTGAGTAAGTAAATAGAAATAGAGATACACGACCTATAGTACAAAGGATCAAAATAGAGCACTACAAGTCCTGCTCTTGGTGTCTTGGACTTGGATAATTTTGATATCCCTATCCCAGTAGGTGGGATCCGGATCCTCTCCATTTCAAAGTGAAATGGAGAGTGTCCAGTTAAGGGACAGGATGCATCTAAAATAAATTAAGGGCGTAAAAACTGCCACGTCAATTAAAATTTAAAACACTTAACTCTAGAGAAGCTCAACTGGGTTAAACAAAAACTCAGCAAACCCATCTTAGCTCAATCTCTCTTCTCCATCGCCAAACGTATCAAAATCACCAACACGGAATATAGCAAACCCATCTTATTTTCCTTTGCCAAGCCAAATCTTACCCTGTTCTTTCTCCCATATCTTCTTCTCTCATGCCTCCATTTCATTGATGGAAATCCTTTGGTGGTGGCCAGTGGGTCAAAAAATTTCGATGGGATAACTGGATTTGGGTTTGTTCGTATTTTTTTTTTTTTTTTTTTTTTTTTGGAGAGAAATTGGATTTGGGTTTAATAGCAATATTGTGATGGAATTTTGGACCTTGGTCCTTGGCCGGTGTGATTGGGTTAAGGTCATTTGGGTTTTCATGGGTTTCTTTGTGAAAGAGATGAGGAAATTCCTTTTGGTTTTCTCAGCAACCAAACACCGAGTAAAGGAGTCTAAAGAGCAGATGAGACTATATGGGTTGTCCTTTTGATATTTTGGCTACTTATTAGATTTAGGAATGAAGAAGATTTATGGGTTGTTCTTTTGATTTTCTTGGCTGCCAAACACAGAATGGGGAAGATCCATGTGACTTTTTCTTTGGATTTTCTTGGCTACCAAACACGAAATTATTAATAATTTTATCTTAAGAAAAAGTCTAAGAAAATCGTTGGTGTGGTGTTGATGAAACATGAAATTGTGTGGTGTTAATGTCCCACTTGCTTTTTGTCATTGTAGTCTTCCATTAGAAATCCCAAGTAGCTTTGCACTGGGAGAGAATGCACAAACAGCCTACCACATGCTTAACTGTATCGTGCAAAATAGCAAATCCCTCTCCAAAAGCTGCTCCCCACAACACCCCCTGAAGCAAGATCAACCATATCTTTTTGGAACCTCAATTAAGGAAGAAATACAATACTAGATCTATCCACCGAACTATACCCAAAAAAAAGAATGGACACCAATTTTTGCCTGGATGAATAAGATTTTCATTCAAGCAAAAGAAAGTGCAGAGAGAACGATCAAGAAGCTAGCTCTGATCTCAAAGCTCTTCAATTTGTTCTTCTCTCAGCTTTGATGCAAAATAATATGAGAAAAAAAGATGAAGAAGAATTTATGCTTCATTGTGTTTACAAGTGACTGTTGTCAAGCCGTCCAGTATGAGTAACAAGTAAGATATCTTTTTGGAGAAGAGTGATTGAGAGAGCAAAGCACTGCGTTGGATATATTCGGCGATGGAGAAGAGAGGTTGAGATAAGATGGGTTTACTGAATTATACATTTTGTTTAACCATAGTTGAGCTTATAGAGTTAAGTGTTTTAAATTTTAATTGACGTGGCAGTTTTTACACCCTTGATTTATTTTAGATGCATCCTGTCCCTTAACTGGACACTCTCCATTTCACTTTGAAATGGAGAGGATCTAGATCCCAGTAGGTGGGCCTCACTAACATGAGAGGGAGGCAATGTATGTATCCGCTACATAATATAATTTCTCCCAAACCATATTAGTGGCCCCTTATAGTCAAAACTAGCTCAAGATGTTGGGGTGCAAGGTGATGATAAAAAGAGTTTTAAAAGACAATTCTATTTGTCTCTATGGATTGCAAATTTGCAAATATGCAGATTACATTCTCATTCATAGTTTTCAGGCAGTTTATAGCAGCCTAATCTATTTATTCCTTAGCTGGTAGCCCAGCTTTACAACCATTATTACTTATTAGAAGATTTGGATTACAACTTGAATCCTACAACAAAGAGCCCATGCATTAAAACTTGGTGATGATGACAGAACTCACACAATTGGGCCTTTGAAAAAAATTCATTGGAATATATATTAGCATAAAAATTTTACTTTTGACTCTAAAATGGATAAACTTGGCCCCCCTCTTTAGAACAATTTACAAGCTGACCCATGAAACTAAAAATGAAAAAAAATTATCAAATCATTCATTGTCTAGTTGTCCCAAGAATATCAAGAAAAACATTTAGTTAAACATTTTGACGATTTACAAATCCAGACAACATGAAAAATTTACATAACAATTCACATATTCAGATAATAAAAAAAATCTTTGGGCATAGTCTAAGTAAAAAAAAAAAAACAAAAAAAAAAAATCAATTATAAATCCTAGCAAAACAAATCACAAAAATCAAATAATCTTTACCCGATTTTTACCTCTAATTTGAGAGCTCTTTGTCCCTCTCAAATTACTCAACCCTATAGTCATAGAGACAACTCCTATGCTGCTAATCACTTCATCCACACACCAATTAGTGTTACCAGCAACTTGGATCAATTGGTGTCTTCAACCCATGAAATTTTTTTATTTTTTTAAAGAGCTGCTGCTCTTTAACACAACCTGTGGAAAATTTTTATTTTTTTTTTAATGATAGAATTTTATTAATTTTTAATGTTTTATTAGCATAAAATTTTTACTTTTGACTCTAAAATTAATATACTTGGCCCCCCTCTTTAAAACAATTTACAAGCTGACCCATTAAACTAAAAATGAAAAAAAAAAATTATCAAATCATCCATTGTCTAGTTGTCCCAAGAATATCAAGAAAAACATTTAGTTAAACATTTTGATGATTTACAAATCTAGACAACATGGAAAATCTACATAACAATTCACATATTTAGATAATAAAAAAAATCTTTGGACATAGTCTAAGTAAAACAAAAAAACAAAAACAAAAAATCAATTATAAATCTTAGAAAAACAAATCACAAAAACCAAATAATCTTTATCCAATTTTTACCTCTAATTTGAGAACTCTTTGTCCCTCTCAAATGACTCAACCCTATAATCACAGAGACAACTCATATGCTGTTAATCACTCCATCCACACACCAATTAGTGTTACCAGTAACTTGGATCAGTTAGTGTCTTCAACCCATGAAAATTTTTTATTTTTTTAAAGAGCTGTTGCTCTTTAACACAACATGTGGAAAATTTTTATTTTTTTTAAATGATAGAATTTTATTAATTTTTAATATTTTATTAACTTTGGGGCACACTTGGCATGCATGCTTAAATATAATACATGTGTGAAACAACAATTTACTGTTTTGTGCCTTACTTAAACTGCGACCAAAACATGTGTGTGATTAGTCTATTGGTAATAAACTTTGTGCCTAAGCTAAATTAATGTAGTGATGGGAAAAGCTTTATTATTTACATAGTTGAAAACTCAAAGTTACCATTTACTATCATGTGATTGTTTAACAAATCTCTTTTTCTTTTCTTTTTTTTATTACTTTTTCAAAATGGAAATTTTTTAAAAGGAAAAGATCTCACATCTTTATGCTACCTCAACCTTAACCAAGTAATTATTAATAAAAAATTCCTTAACCAAGACACCAATAATTGTCTCAACCTTTTTTTTTTTTTTTTTAGCTAAATATTAGTACATGATGTTGATTAACCATTATTTTAGTTGTTTTATTAATGTAATACTAGACATGGATTTTTTTTTTGGTTAACAAGATTACTAGACATAGATTTGAACTTTTAACTATAGTTTTTGTTTTTTTTTTTTAAAGAATCTTTCATATATAACATTATGAAATTATTAGGTATAGAATTATGCGAAAAGAATAAATAGATTTTTTTAAAAAAAAATTATAACGTAGATAGAATAAAAAATTGGTCTAATCTTAGTCAGACCTTAAAAATATCAAGATATGCTAATTGACTTACAGAACTCTTAATTATAAATATCTATTATTGATTATTAAAAAAAGAAAAATTTAAAAAATTTAAAAATTAATGCTAATAATACATCGTTGTCGGTCTTTTAATATTCCAACTTTCTAAAATTCTTGAACAAAGAACTTTGACCCCTAAATTTGAAGAATAAATCTAGTGTCATACATTTTGGTATAACAAATGTCACAACTCGTTACATGGTAAATTGTGGTTAGTGATGGGATGTTTCCACATGAACCCACCGTCACCCTCCATCAACCACAACTTATCATGCCGCGATAGTATCATTTGTTGTGCCAAAATGTGTGACATTAGACTTATTCAAATTTGAATCTGGTTCCGGCCCTGCCAACTCTAACCCCATCCACCACCAAATCATGGCCAGTGACAAATTGGGAATCCTCAGAAGCAAGAAACACCACAGCGTCCGCCACATTTTTGGGCCTCATCAACCCACCTTTCAAGGTGTAAGTCGACTCTACTACCTTATCCTCTTCCTCATTTTCATACCCAAACATGTCCTTCAACAATGGCGTCCCAACCCACCCTGGCGAAACACAATTCACGCGTATCCCAAATGCGCCCAGGTTCATGCTCGCGCACCTCACCAACCCCAGCACCGCGTGCTTCGACATCACGTAGTCGGCGAACTTGTGGTAACCAGCACTCGCCGCTATGCTCGCCATACAAACGATGCTCCCCTCACGCGCCCTTCCACCATCGCCTTCGCCGCGTGCTTCACGCACGCCGCCATTCCACGCGCGTTCACCGCCATGAGCTTGTCGTAAGCCGACAAGTCCACGTCCAGCACGCTCTGGTCGCACGCGTGGGTCGCTCTTCCAATGCCCGCGTTGCTGAACATGATGTCCAAGCGTCCGTACGATATCACCGTGGAGTCTACTAAGTTCTTGACCTGTTCCTCGTCGCTGACATCGCAGTGTACGTAGGTGCATACGTTGGAACCGATTGACACAGCCACGTTTTGGCCCTTCTCGTCTTGGACGTCGGCGATGACGATGACTCGTGCGCCGTGAGCGGCGAACTCGCGAGCTGTGGCCTCGCCCAAACCGCTTGCGCCTCCGGTGACAATGGCCACCTTGCCTTGGAGCTTGTTGTTTGAAGATGTGGAGCCTGTCATTTTGTTTTGTTTCGTTTTAGTCAAGTGAGTGATCAGTGAAGTGAATATATACAAAAGAGATCATATCAAAATTACAACATTGTACACAAACGAATCAACCTGATTGATGAATTAAATAAATATGTTTTAAAATATATAAATAAATATGTTTTTTTTTTTTTTTTATTGATAGCAAATATGTAAATGAATTAATTTCGTACCGTACCGACCGGCCGATATTTACCGTGCCGGAACCTTGGCCGGTACAGAAAATTTACTACTTCGTTCCCGCTAAAATACCGGCTGTACCGGAGTTGTTCCGGCCATACCAGAGTAAATTCGGGATTTCGGCCGGTAATCTGATACCAGGCCGAAACCAAAACCTCTAAGGGAGGGCTTAGAAAAAGAATAACACGAGAAGAAGAAGTTGACGCTTATTAAAAATCTTTGAACAATTTGCTCACTAGTCATTGCAGATCGACCAAGCTGCTGCTGTTTCTCAGTTCTCAGTTTCAAGTTTGTCGCCTCATCACCTGCTTCTCCTTTTAATTCTTCTTTTTTTTTTCTATTTCACTTTTTGCTCTTCCCCCTCTTTTCCTTCTTTTTTCCTTCGTGAATATCAATGCACATTTTGAAACTTGTGGTCTGATAAGTAGTGAAAGAGACTAGTCCTTTTGTTCACTTTCAGTTTTTACCCATCCGAATGGACACGTGACTTGGGGGGGGAGTACTTTTTGCTCTCTGTACAATATGAGAACAAATCCACTCTGTTAACTCCAAAAAAAGTGCTTACATTAGTGTGTCTATATATATCTATATATGTTATAGTTATAAACCATGCCTATCAAAAAATAAAAACAAACTATGTAAATTATACGATAGTAATTTTTTTTTTTATGTATAAATTGTTTACTTATTATTGATATTATAATTATTATATAATTAGTAATAATTTTGAAATGGTACACCGATATTAATCGGTACTGAAATATATCGTTCTATTGACTAAACCAGTACAGCTTCCGATACGAAATTAACTCTCTTGCTTTATATGCTTCACGCCTTCACCCATTAAACTATATTACGTATTTATTTTTTTTACTTTTGTTATTTTATAAGAGAAGCCAAATAAGTAGATGTCAAATTATAATTTGTAAAATATAAAGAAGTAAACAAAAAGTAAGACAGTCAAACAGATGGTCAATATTTCATAAGAATGATATCTTAACCCTTAAAGGAAAAAAAAATAGAAAAAAAAATGTGTACCTAATTCCTTGTATTTACAGGATTTTTTAGAATAGCCAATCATACAAGTACAATAATTGGTCTTAAAGTCTTTGATTGCTTACTCTTTGGGCCATTGAACTGATGGGTTATCTGAGAGCATCTCTAACAAGCTCTTTAATCTAAACCCAAAATTTAGAGAGTAAATCCCTAAAATGGTGCTCCAATAGTCTCTCTAATAACGCCAATTTAAGCCTGACTCTCTCTTGCCAACGATCTATGAGAGAGAGAGAGAGAGAGAGAGAGAGAGAGAGAGAGAGAGAATGAAAATGAAGATAATGGATAAGATGTATACATGTGTGGAGGAGAAAAAAAGAAAAAAAGAAAAAAGAAAGAAACGTGTGGATAATAGAAAAGTATAGAGATAACTCAGATAAGGGAAAAATAAAATAAAGAATAAGTAATTAAAATTGAGAAATGTTACCATAATATTTTCACAATATTTTTACAATAAATCTTAAATAGTAGATTATTATTAGCTAATATTGGTGAGAGAAAAATATTTTTCTTAGAAAGAGAAAAAAATAATTTTAATAGTACCATTTAAAATCAATATTAACTTATCACAAATGATTTTTTGTAAAAGTATTGTAAAAATATTATGAAGGTAACTTTTAAGAATGAATGAAGGAAAATTAAAAGGAGAATAAAGAAATAATGAAGAAATAATATTTAAATAAAATAGAAAAATAATAAAGAATCTGTTAGAAAGTGTATTAGAAAAAATAAATAGATAAAAGGTAAAATGTACTCACTCTCTAAACAGTACAAAAATGTAAAGAATCTCCTAGAGATGCTCTAATAGACGGTAGCTCTCCATTAACTAGAAAAGAAAAATTAGAAAAAAAATAATAAAGTGTACCTAATTACTTGCATTTAAAGGATTTTTTAGAACTGTCACTCATACAAGTACGGTAATTGGTCTTAAAGACTTTGATTGTTTGCTCTTTTGGCCATTGAACATTTGAACTAATGGCTTATCTGGTAGAGGGTAGCTCTCCCTTGACTGGAGATCGCTCATTTGAATTTAATATTAGGTGCTTATTACTTATTACCTATTGTTCATGGTTAAAGGTGGTGCACCTAATTGACTAGGTTATAGACTATTTTGCGATATCGATGTGAAAAATTTATCAAGGAGTTTGAAATTAAATCCAAATTTCGTGCAATATCTATTTATAGATGGTCGAGATGAAAAGTTAAAAATCTTCATCATAACAAAAGGAGTACTTCTTTTTTTCAATTAAAAATAAAACCAAAGGAGTACCTTTTTAAATTTTAAATTTTTTACTTTTTATCCTTTTTTTAATAGATAATTGAGATTAAAAATTAAGTTTCTTACTTCTTCTTTTTTTCCTTATCTCAACCATCCATTAAGTATTGCATCTATTGTATTGCATGAGATCCATGATTAAGAGCTATAATTGAATATATAGCTCAATTGACTTGAGAAAGCATCTATAAATCTTTTCACTTAGCCCCATAACTTATAGATCTATATAGGCTCCTCAAGAGTTTTTTTTTTTTTTTTGATAAGCCATAGGCTCCTTAGTTGGCTTCTCAATAGATAGGAACTATTATAGTCACATCCAAATTGGATTGCTATGAATGTTTCTCCCTCTCCTCATATTCAAGATACGAAGGTTAAAGTTTAAATTTCATTCTCTAAATTAATAAATGGTCACGACACATGAGTAATTTATTATAGAAAAAAAAAAGTTGTTTTAATGAACTTTTAATAATATTATTTTTAACACCATTGCACACATTTGGTGCAATGGTCACTCCATAAGTATAAGTATTTGTGGGGTGTGAGGTGTGAGGTGTGAGGGGCAAGGGTTGGGGTTCAAGTCTTCAGAAGGGACCTTCATACACATATACACTTAGATTAGGCTAAAGTAGAATTTCTATCTTGTATCAAAAAAATATATTATTTTTAACCACCGTGTACATTTGATGCGATGGTTACTCCACAATTATAAGTACTTGCGCGGTGTAAAGGGCAAAGGCCAGGGTTCAAGTCTCCAAGAGGGAATTGTTGGAAAAATAGTATTGAGTGAATAAGAAATTGACTTTTAATTTGTTCACTTGAAGATGTTATTAAAAGTGATGAAAATCCTGAGTCTCACATAGGAAAGGAAAGAGATAGTATATAAGTTTATATGCTCATAGGCTGCACATTGGGTTGAGTTTTGGCATATATGGACTGGGCCTTCTTGTCCAAATAATAAATTTTTATTATTTTATTTTTTAAGTCAGTATGTCTGTGCACAGTAGTTATTATTTAAACAATGTATCTATTCATTAACGTATATAAATTCATATTCCCTCGTTCATGAAAAATAAACTTCTCTAGAAAAACTCTCTCAGAGAGATTTTATTTTGTGCATTCATTTGAGTCAAAGAGAGAGAAAGAGACATAGAGTAGTTCACAGAACATGGACCTTGTGTGCTTCTTCTCCGTATTGTAGATCTTTATATCTTAGGAGGCAGACATCCGTAAGTCTCAAAGTATCATTGAATGTGTGAAGGGAAAAATTTGCTTTAAGGAGATTGTGTCAAACACAAGACTTAATCTGAATCATTCATTCTTCACGCATTTGATCTATGAGTTGTTAATTATTCACAGATTTCTTTTTATATATATACACATACATACATACATACATACATATATATATATATATATGTGTGTGTGTGTGTGTGTGTGTGTAGTATTTATTTATTATTTCTCCTATCATATCTATTGGCTTGTGTCCAGTGAAGATTTTCACCAAACACGGCAAGATTTTCACCAAACACGGCAAGATTCGGACATGTGTCCGCAATTCAACGTACCCAATAAAAAATTTCGTTGAATACAAGCTGCAACTTTTTTTGTTCATCTTTATCTGTGCATATGTTTCTTTGCAACTTTCATTTTGACTGCAACTTGGAAAAGCTGTGTTGGGATATTACCGTTGGAAAAAGACAACTATTTAATTGGCCTAGATGTCTACGTTGACATGCTAGACTTGTCAATTTATTTTATATGCCTAATTAACTAAGCCATGTGTACTTGCCCAGTATCAAAGTGAGGCATTAGAAGTGCTCTGTTAACACAAAATGAAGTTGAATATAATTTGAAAAAAAGGTCTAAGATGGGGGGAAGACATTCCTACGTGTGAAAAGAAGAATTCCTTTTGTTAAAATTATATTCTTTAGCTAGTTGCCTCAAAGAAAATATGAAAGAAATTATGAATTATGGAAAGGTCAAATAATTTTTTTATAATTCTTTAAATGTGGGAGTGTCTTCTTAAAAAGAAAGTTGTAGGACCGGAACTCATGTGTAGGCTTATTTAAAGAGAGTTTTGATCGAGTTACAAAACAATGACACGAGAAATGTGATACCTATTTCTAGATGTGTAATTACCAATTAGTGTTTTGATAGTACAAAGAGTTATAGTAGTTTTTAACATATTTGTTAAAGACATAATATCATGAGGCAGTTGCTCTCAAATGGAAGTAGTTCTAGATAATAAAACTGATCCGTAATCATTTGTTTGAGTGGAGAGCAAGTAAACTGCTCATCGAGGGGAATGAGGTTAAAGCCTATGACTTAAAATTTCCATGATGATAACCCCACCTAGTTGACTGGAGATCCCGAGATCTAGGTTTTCAAAGGGATAATAAAATTGTGGAGACTAATTTTTATCACTATGGAGATAAAATCTCCCACCTATTCCTATAATGAAATAGTGATGTCTGTAAGCGATGTTTAGGGTAAGTTTTGCTTTTAATGATTCTTATATCTTGTAAATCCAAGTGGGGTATAGTAAGATACTCTTAATAAGAGTCACCTATATGAGTATGAAATGGGCCGCTTTCATGAGAGTTTTAAGGCTGATTTCTCTAAAAGCGCTTCATGAATTTACCAAAATATGTTTAGGGCCGAAATGAACATAACTATATGAACGAAATATGTTCAGAAAGGAACTGTGTGAATTCTATTGTCTTGGTATACACAAATGGCTAAACAATTCAAGACATCATGTTTAATGGATAGCCGGTATATTCGATAGTCTTTCACAAAGGAAAGTTCAAAGCCAAAAGCTACTTCTCCCATTATAGTAACTTTTCTTCTACTCTCTCTATGTCTACATCATCATTTGCATTGTGTTTTATCAATTTTCATTTATATGGGGGATTGTTGGAAAAATAGTATTGAGTGAATAAGAAATTGATGTTTAGTTTTTTCACTTGAAGATGTTATTAAAAGTGATGAAAATCCTGAGTCCCACATAGGAAAGAAAAGAGATAGTGTATGAATTGCTTATGGGCTACACATTGGGTTGGGCTTTGGCATATATGGGCTGGGCCCTCTTGTCCAAATAATAATTTTTTATTATTTTATTTTTTGAGTCAATCAGTCTGTGCACAGCAGTTATTATTTGAACAGCGTGTTTGTTCACTAACGTATATAAATTCATAGTCCCTCATTCATGGAAAAAAAAAAAAAACCTTTTTTAGAAAAACTCTCCCAGAGAGATTTTATTTTGTGCATTCATTTAAGTCAAAGAGAGAGAAAGAGACATAAAGTAGTTTGCAAAGCACAGACCTTGTGTGCTTCTTCTCCGTGTTGTAGATCATTTTATCTTGGGAGCTAAATGTCCATGAGTCTCAAAGCACCACAGATTATGTGAGGGGTAAAATTTGTTTTAAGCATAAGACTTGATTTGAATCATTCATCCTTCACACATTTGGTCTGTGAGTTATTAATTATTTGTAGATTTCTTTTTATATATATGTACAGTATTTATTTATTGCTTTTGGTATCACATCTACCTGTGTTATTGTTTATATTTAGATTTGTATGTAGTTCTCTTTAGTTAATCACTAAAGTTAATTGTTGATATATATCCAACAGGAATTTTACACATATATACACTTAAATTAGCTAGAATAGAATTTTTATATTGTATAATATATATATATATATATATATATATATATATTATTTTAAAACTTAAATTTAATAAAAGAAATAATTGTTGTTGTGTCTTTGAGTTGTCTTTTTTTTATTTTTTATAATAGTGTCTTTGAGTCATCCTAAGGACATTAGGAGCCCATTTGGTAAAAGATTTTTAGTAACATTATTTAAGTTTTATAGAAATACATGTGGGTGAAAAAGTGTGTGAAAATATGTATTGTAATGTTTAAATAACAATTTTCGTTGTTTGAACACCGTTATCAAACGGGGCCTAGATTTCCTCTGCCTTATTTGCTAGCTAGTACCATCGCTAAATACTTATATTGTAAAACACTAGATTTCCTCAGCCTTTTCACTAGCTGTTGAGGGCCATTTGTGGAAGCCCAGTGGAAAGAAAGGCCCAATGATGAGGGCCACAAGGAGTTGACTGTATAAATAGTAAAAAAGACCATTAGGCCCAAGCGGCAGGAATAATGGGCCACTAGCCCAACAATGTATACATGGGCCTTGAAAAGGCAAACGGGCTCAAAGAAGCCAGGAAAAAAAGAAATAGCATCCCATGGGCAGAGCATGAGTTAGAAAAGAGAGAAAGGGTCGCTGCAGGCTCAAGGTAGTGTAAACTAAAAGAGTAAGGGATTTATGGCAGGCTCATAAAACCCAAAGATAAGCATAAGGTTATTGGGCCGGGGAAGCCCAATGAAGTTAGTAACAAAGCCCATGGGAGTGTGGAATTAGCAAACAGGCCGTGGATGCCCAAAAGGAGAAAACACAGGGACATAGGAGCCCACGAGTAAAAAGAAACAAAACAGTGCCTATGATAGGCCACTGAGAAAAGGAATAAAACGGCCGGCCCAAAAAGGGGCCCAGCAGGATTGAGTCATTACGGCAGGAATTACAAGCCAACACGGCAGGCAACAAAGAAAAACAAAGGTGGGCCAAAGAAATATAAAGCCCATCATCATACGAAGCCCAGCTTCTGATTGGAGCGAAGGACCAAAAGAAAGCCCGCATGAAAGGCCAAGAAACGCAGACGGAGAGTCTCCAGGTTACGGCAGACACATGAGCAGCAGACAGACTCTTGGACAAATTTGAAAGGAAAGCACGCGCAAGGCCCAGGCACCACCAGTCTGTACCCAGCCAATATAGGACATGGTGGGGCCATGGGCCAGAGGTAAGAGGTAAAGGGGGTGTGGTTTGGTGGTGGGGAGAGGGGAAAAGATTTATTTTCGGCCCCTGCTCAAACCTCTTCTGGGAGGTACGTCCTGCTGGGATGATAGACCACCCAAAAGAGGCAATTTGAGAGGGAACCGTTGAGTGCATGCTCTGAGTGTGAGGAGAGAGGAGATTAACATCGTGGCAGGAAAGGCCGCGGCGCACAGAAGGACAAAATGAGTCTGCGGCGCACAGAAGGACAAAATGAGTCCGCCTCTATCTGGCAAGGGTTTTGTGTCGCACAGTACGGTCGGCAGGTACACCTAGACCAGACAAAGGCGGTTAAGGGGCAAAACAGTAAAACACTAGTCACGGCAGGCATTATAAAGAGGCCCTTGCCGTGCCCTATAGAAAGGAGGGAAAAACGGAGGATATATCTCACAACGTGAAAAGAAAAACAGAGCAAGAGGAAGAAGAAAAAAGATAAGAACGAAAACAGAGAGAAAAGAAAAGAAAACTAAGAAAGAAAGAAGAGAGTTAGTTCAAAGAGCATGCACCAATAGATCGGCTTCCCTCTCTCCCCCTTCAAAATCTCACCTTTCTCCAAAAAACGCAAACAAGAACTTTCCCATTGGGACGATAACCATTCAGGGCCGACTCCCTCAAAGCCATTAATTCCCATAACAGGGTTCTTCCTGGGGGATTATTTGCATTGAGAAGAGGCGTTCTCCCCTCTTTGGATTTGCTGCGGCAGACAAAGCTTATAACTTAATTTTTTGCCTATTCAAATTAATCAGTGTTACTCTCTTTATTTTCCTTAGTGATTGATATCATTATGACTATAATCATGTGTTACTAATAGGAAATACATAACAATCTGTTTAAGTAGATGGAATACTCTGTTTTTAGTCATTATTATATCTGTCTGCCATAACTTGTCTGCAACAGTCTAGCCTACCATAACTTGTCTGCAATAGTCTAGCCTGTCGTAGCTTACCTGCTACGATTCTGCTTGCCGTAAACTTACTCCTAGCAGGCGTGGCATAAGTTTGTGCACAAACCGGCCCAAGTTGAGTTACAATTGGACCGGCCCCAGCTCCCTTACTTAGAAACACTAGGGCCCATCATCGCAGGAGGCAGCCCAACCCATTACCGCAGGAGGCAGCCCAATCCTACCAGAAAAGGCCCCCACACTAGCAAGTACCATCCTCAAAATACTCATATTGTAAAACCAAACATGATTCCCACATATTGCAAGGATGGACCCAAAACTAGATGAGGTCCATGGTTCCTTGGATTTAATATATATATATATATATATATATATATATATATATATATATATATATATATATATATATATATATATGCATGCGTGTGTGTGTGTGAAAGATTATAAAATTTAACACCAAAATAATTATACTTGGAATCCTCAAATATTAAAAATTGGTCAAAAGAACTAATATGAAAAGGTTTGACTTGGATTCAACATCAAGAAATCAATGAGAAACCAGAGCATGAAACTAGCAATAAATGTCAAAAATTTCAACTAAAAAGGGGTTTCAATAATCTTTCAAGAGGGGAAGGGAATCTTGAACAAAGGTGAAAACAGGTTTGCCAATGGAATTGACTCTAGAAAACTTCATAATTGGCCACAAGTATTGTCACGCCCCAAACCCAAAAGGTCCAAAACATGAAAAATACAACCCAAATGTACTTGTAGATTTTTCCTTTTTGACAATTCAATCCAAATAATTCATACCAAGTACCAACATCAAGAATTTTCATAATAATATCATTAAAAATACTCCCAAAGTAAGTTAGTGTTTTATGCAAAAATTATAAAGACCCTTGACCACAAAAGAATGGAGGTCTGAATTAACTACATATAAACATCTTGTTTCTAAGATGGGATAAAAGTCATCACGAAAATCATTTACAAAAAAATTGTGCAAAGTATCCCCAGTATGTGCAACTCCAACACTAGGTTTGGAGTCTCATACACCTAAGGTCTATAATACCAAAAGTCTAGGCTCCAAAAAGTATTTGCCTAACTACTACAAGCTATAACATCTGACTCAAAAGGTTGTTTCATGCGCTGTAAAAATTCATAATTAAACAGTAGTGAGACAAAGACTTGGGTGCCATAGTATAATCCACTGTGTCATTTAGGTGTTGCGCTACTGGTCGTGTCATAAAGACTTAGATGTCATAATATAATCCATCGTGTCACTTAGGTGTTGCACTACTGGCCGTGTTACAAAGACTACAAGTACCAATTACTGGCTACTGTGTCACAAAAACTCAGGTGCCATAATATTATTCATCGTGTCACAAAGACTCAGATGTTGTGCTACTCGACAAATAGAGGTTTTTTTTTTTTTGGTTAAAGAAAGCTAAGTTTTTAGCCTTCACATCACCAACCCTTGCTCATTTATATCGTTGTTGTTGTTTTTCCCTTTTTTTTTTTTTTGTTCTTGGATTGAAAATGAGTGTTTGCTCATGTATATCTTCTTCTTCTTTTGTCTTGGATTAAAAAGGAGTGTATGCTCATTTATTATTATTCTTGTCTTGGATTGAAAAGGGGTGTTTGCCCATTTATTATCCTTTTATTTTGTCTTGGAGTGAAATGGAGTGTTAGAAGACTTTAATGAAAGGGTAGTGTTTAGTTACACTTCACACAGATGTGTTACATAATGCATATTTTGTAAACTCATGAAATCATGACTTATGTGCACTAATATTTATCCTTAATGAAAAATTGAGCTAGTCATCTTCTCTTTTAAGGCTCCCACGTGCCTTGTTAATGCCCTTTTTTTTTTCTTTTTCTTTTTGGGAGAAGGTTTCTTCATGAGTTTTAATTTTTTTTTTTAATATATAATTCAATAATTAAGGGAGGACGATTTGTACCTTTGATGTCTCCTTTAGAAACACAAAAAAGTACCAACCAGTTTAGTTGTAAGCATTTTGATTTTTGACTAATATTTTGAGTTTTAAATTCAAGATTAAAAAAATTCTTCACTTTCCATTATGGCCTAACTAACGTTGTGATTAAATATTTGTTGTATAGTTCAACTAACTGCTTCAGCTTCATCTTGAGGATAGCGGTTTCCACCTCGCATAAATAAAGAGCAAAAACTAGCAAATATAAAGCATGTTTTTAAATAGTATCTTTGATTTGCTTGTATTCTCAAATAGTAAAAAGGCCATGTAAACATTATTTAATCACTTCAGCAATCACAACTGAATTTTTTATTTCCTTTTCGATGAATATTAATATTGCTGCTATCTGTTGAAGATGCCTCTTCATTTTATCTTTTTGCTTACGTTTCCCAATTCCTATGTTTAAAATGTTATTGCATGATCACAAAGGACAGAAGCCTGTTCTCGGTTCGATCCAAATCATCGGATGGGTGGAAACCTTACACTAAATTACTCTTAAGGACAAAAACCTATCCTCAGTTTGATCTTCATCATCGGATAGGTGGAAACCTAATTTCAAATTTTACCAAAGGACAGAAGCCCGTCCCCGGTTCGATCTTAGTCACCAGACGGGTGGAAACCTTACACTAAATCTTTCCAAGAATAAAATCTTTCTTCCCGGTTCGATACCAATCATTGGGCAGGTGGAGCTTGCATCAAATTATTCAAAGGACTAAAACCGATCTCCCGGATTCAATCTTGCTCATTGGGAAGGTAAAAATCTTACACTAAATTTTCCTAACGACGGCCTTACACCAAATTTCCCCAACAACGAAACATTCTATTCTCGGCTAAGCTCAATCACCTGGCATACATTTTCATTGACTAAGTCAACATATGTCAAATCCAATTTTTATTGCCAGGGAGTCAATTCCTTCTAGATATAGACAACTTCTTCCAAACCAGTCCCAGTCACTATACATGCAAAGATATAGCCTATTGTTCTGAAGATAGATGAGAGGGTAGTCTTAGTCACCGTTCAAAGGCGGACCATAATTAGGCTACCTGGTCATCAAGATTAAAAATAAAAAATAAATAAAGCAAGCAAAACATGACAGAATAACTTAGTAGCAATGAGTTAATCATTCATCTAGATGACTGATCACATAAAGCAAACAAATAAAAATTAAGCCACTGTTTTGTCACCACAACCCGGTGACTCTAGGAAAATAAGAGTTAGGAAAATACGAATCAAACCGTTGTTCTGTCACCACAACCCGGTGACTGTAGGCAAACCAAGTAAGTGTAAAGAAGTTAATTAAACTAAAGAAAAGTAAAAGAGCAGAAATTGAATCCTGGTATTAAGTTAAAGGATCGGTAGGCTGGAGCAAGGCTGCGTCCTCGGATGGCTGTTCTATTACATCCTCGGTTGGTTGAGCTGATGGAGGTGGTTGAAGTTGAATGTTCTCGTCTGGCTGATCGCCAGCATAGAGGTTGCTGGTGACTTCCAGGTCAACTAACTCCACATAGGAGTCAATGGCCCGCACCAACTCCCTCATATTGGGAGTCTTTTCTTCATCAATAGTGCCGGATGGGCTCTGGATGGCGGGAGAGGGATCCAAGAAGGGGATTTGGTCGGGGTTCCTTAATGGAGAGTCTTCAGGGACCCCCATAGCTTGCAAGGCAGCTAACCACCCCTTTTCAAATCCGAGCCTCCGAGCTTGACAAACGACCGGCTCCGCTGAGTTTTCTGTATTAGCAAAACCTTCATTGTACCATTTGTTCTCACAATTTTTTGGAGTTGCCTTCAAGTCAGCTAACTCATCGACTTGTACGAGGTTCAAGCTCTCAGCCTCCGCCAGCTTAAGCTCGGTCCCACCCAACTTCATCTCCAGCTTTGTGGACCTCTTTTTTGCAAACACTCTGGCCTTCTTGGTCGCAGCAGCCTTCTTCTCTGCAACCTCGGTAGCTTTTACCTTCTCTTTCGCAGTAGCTGCTGCAACCTCCTTGAGAGCCTTCTCTCGCTCAGCATCCTCGGAGAGCTCCTTCAGCCTCCAATCAAGGACTAGGGTCAACTGCACGGCCTGATAACGCAACAATGATAAGTATGAAAGCAAAGGGAATGCATATGCATCAAAACAAATGGGAAAAAAAGGGATAAGAAATGACCACTATGGTGTGACATTGCAATCGCCTAGCCAGAGACTCATCGGTCCTGTCTGAGAAAACATGAACGTCCTCGGGCAATAGGAGGCCCTGCACCAAACTCTGGGCAACCCGTCCCCCGTCACCATAGGCCCATGCCCTTACACTGGTGAACGTGGGTAGGGGCTTGTTGTTGACCTTGAAGGTGGGTTGCCAACTTGCCTCAGATCGAGAAAAGGATGCCACGTTAGTCCCGACCTGGGCAATTAGCTCCCAGACAGTGATTCCTCCAAATACTCGGGGGGGAGTCCTTAAGGGCGCATCCCTTAAGCCTGCAGGAGGTTGCTCGGCCGTACGTTGTCTTTTCCGAGAGCGGCCAAGGGGAGGAGAAGGGGGAGTTAGGTCTTTACCCCTGGGTTCTTACTGTTGTAAGGCTGGCCAAGCACTGGGCATGAAGCGACCAATGGTCATCGTCTGTCTAGTCACCATCTCATCCTCACCAGGGTCAGATTCTGCTTCCGAGGAGTTGACTGATTCGGCCGCTACTGGCTTGGCTATTTGAATTGGAGCTTTAGGCTCTCCAATGGGAACATGGACTCTACGGCTCTGAGATACAAGTTTAGCTGAGGTGTCCCTCACTGGCATGAGATCTTCTGCAATGGTATACTAGGGGCTGAGGTCCCGGGCTTCACCCAACGATTAGCTAGACAGGAAGCAGATTGGTGTGCCATACGGCTATGTATGATAGCAAAAGGCTGTCAACCAATAGAGCTTGACTGAAAGGTTGCCAAGTTTTATAAATAGGGGTGCAGCCAAGTATAAGGTGTGACACCCGGAGCTACCTGTCAATGTTCACGAATATTTCAAACCTAAGCACGAAGTTCAAGTCTCTCACATGTACCACTCTAATGTCCGGGTTAAACATTTTGCCGTCTACAATAAAATAACACGAAAACTGGTTAGTGCCTATTTGAGCAAAACAATCATAAGCAAAATATGATGAAAAGAACTAGAAGTGCATGGTACTGACCAACTTCGCGTGGCGAAAGTGGGCAGGGGAGTTCGTTGGCAAGCCAGTTGCCGCTCACCCGAACATATTCCCTCGTAGAGTTTTTGTTAAAATTGGGAAAGCATGAAATTAGCCGTACCCGTACGTCCCTAGCCTTTAAATAATAGTTAGTCTTAAGGTTGCCGCACAAACTATACATGAAGTTTATATCATGGTGGTTTAATTGTAATCCGTATATCTGATTTAATCTATTGACGCAACTAACTACCCAGTAAAATTTAGGAAGAAGTTGGTCAGGACACAAACCATGGAATCTAAGGGTACTAAGTTACAGAGGGTCCATGGGAAACCAAACCCCACCCTCTAAGATTTCCATCAAAGGAAAAAATATAGTATTGGACCCAGAGCGACCATGGAGAGCGATATCACTCTCGTGGCAATAAGCCACATCCACATCCCCAAGGATGTTGAAAACCCCTCTAAAGTTAGCTAAAGATGCCTTAATGGACAGAAAGTGAGAAAATCCCATTCTTAAACTCTAAAGTGAAGGAAAAAATTGAAAGAGGAAGAAAGAGTAGAGAGACTTACTGAGGGCTCTAGGAATGGGAGATCTTGATTGAAGGATTTATGTATGGGAGAAGAATGCTCAGCATAGAGAAATTTTGGAGAGTTGGGAAGCAAAAAGTGATCTGAGGGAAAAATAGAGACTATTTATAGGATGGGAGCATTTAATGGGGGAGAGAGGCGGGAAAAACTTTCTAATTTCTTTTTGTAAACCCCACACGCGCGCCACCTCGGTTCGCGAACCGTCAGGTGGTAATGGCTGTTAGACCTGACAGCCTGGTGTAGCACCCCTTTTTAGAATGCATTAATGACCATCCCATCCGTTCAGTAACTGACTGTTGGGCTTCTTAAAAGGTCTCTAGTGATTGTCATCCTTGATTCGTCCCTGAAGCTAGACACGAATCAAGAGGGGGGTATTGTATGGGCAGGGTCCTAAGCCCTTTGGGCCAGGGACCCCGGCCTTATGATACAGTCCGTAACCCCAACCCATCGTACGGAGCGAGGCCCTAGGTCCACTGGGCTTCGAACCCTAGCCTTGTGCCACAATACCTGCTCTAGTCCATATTAGGCCTGCAATCCTAATTCGAGCACACTTTGAGACACAATCTAGACCTCTCCTAAGCAACTGCAACTTGGTCGGGAATGTGATTGCACGGAGGTACAAAGTCTCAGTTGCCTGGTATTGCCCTAAGGAGTATTACTGCCAAATAGCCTTTTGGGAGTGAGAACCAATTACGATGCCATTGCTATCGTTCCTAGTGGAACATCCACTTAGAAGCAATGGAATTGGACCCCCATTTCCATGATCGATTAGGAAGTAATCATAACACCTCCACTCTTTTCATGCTATAAATAGGAGAATGGAATGAGAAGTGGGGGTTGACAATTCTAGAGAGGAAAGAGAGCAAAGGATAATAATATAAGCAGTAGAGAGAGCAGCTCAGAAGGGAAAAATAGTGGGGTACGTATGGACTAAAGTGTGCACTTGGGTCTTCATGTAAGGAACTATCCATAATAGGAAACCCAAAACCCACAATACAGATAAGTTGTGAGCCCAAAGATAGGCTTAGCTTGTTAACAATATTTTTGGTGCACACAAAAGAAATTATGGGTTAATATATATTTTTCTAACCTTCCGAGCTTGTGAAGATTCAGCTCAGTAATAGCAAAGGAGATAGGTAATATTAATATTATATAGTTTGAATTCTTTTTTTTTTTTTTGGGAGGAACTTGTATGGTTTGAATTCTAACCGGTCCTGTTTACATTCTCCAATGGCAGTGTGCCACTTCAGATTTTTAGTTCACTCTGCATATATGAGTGAAGACAAGAGTTTTGGTGGCTATGATATTTTACAACCCAAGGTGAGGTCATAATGGTTTGCCCAATCATGAGTTGCCAAGAAATGAGTATAGTTGATTAGGAAAATATAACCAAGGTTTTTAGACTCAGACCATTCATTGAACTGTAAAAGGGAGAGGTTTAAGGTTTTTGAGGTCGAATCGAGATAGAACCGGCGTCGAATTGTGATGACGTCATAATTAATTTAATAATTATTTTAAATATATATAAAAAATTAAATTAATAAAAAAATAGAAAAATTAACTAAAATAGTCTAATTCATTTAGAGAAGCTTATTTCTAAAAAATACATAAAACTTACAAAAAAATAGTACACAACTACACATTGTGTGCATAAACAAGCCTCCAAGTTACAATACACAAACACAACTACACATTGTTTCTTACAAAAATACATAAAAATTTATTTCTAAAAAACAATAATAAAACTTCAAACTCCAAGTTACACACTGGAAATTATCTCTAAAATACAAAATAGAACTTCAAAGTTCAAACAGAATTATTATGATCATAAATCATCAACGTCATGATAGTTATCAT
Organism: Quercus wislizeni; assembly: GCA_023055345.1. NCBI lineage: Eukaryota > Viridiplantae > Streptophyta > Magnoliopsida > Fagales > Fagaceae > Quercus > Quercus wislizeni. The sequence continues at coordinate 12,622,537 of JALGQJ010000003.1, read as the reverse complement.
GCTCATCATCATTCCCTGGAAATCTAGGAGGAGGGCCAATAGGTTGTCCAAATGTTCCTAAATCAATTCCTTCAACCTCACTGCTATCATCTACAAATTCTACACACAAGTTTGAACAAAATAAAAAGAAAAATCATTATAATGTTTACACAGGTTTGAAAAAAATAAAAGAAAAATCACTATAGGTTATCAAATTGTTTACATATAAACTAACCTTCAATATTAGAAGAATGCCCTGCACTTGCTGGATATGCACCCTCTTCATAAATTGCATTCTCCAACTCTTCATAATTAAGATATGGGTCTTCCTCTTCCACAAATATCCAAAAATCAGTTTTGTCGATACTTGCATAATCAATGGGGTCAAAATTAAACTTTTTGTTGTAAAGCCTGCATCATAAAATGTCATGCTCATTATTGGAATTTGAACATAATTAGTAACTAACAATTACATTATATAAATGACTTCTTAAAAATTAATATAATGACAAGATATAGCATTTAGTTACCTATGTCTCAATCGCAAGTTATGATGAATAAACACAAGATCATTGAGCCTTTGATGCTCCAAGCTATTTCTCCTCTTAGAATGTATTTGGTCAAATAAACTCCAACAACGCTCACATCCAGAAGAGGCAGAAGTTTGGCTAAGGATTCTAATTGCCAATTTTTGCAAGTTTGGAGCATCAGCACCCCACAACTTCCACCATTCATCTGATTTTCATAACACAATGTAATCTAATATTAATCAATATAAACAAAAAAACTTTCAATTGAATAATCACTTCAGTTATTCTAACTATAGTGACAAAACTAACTTTCAACATTTAAAAAAAAAAAAAAAAAAAAAAAAAACTAAGATTTGTTTATAGTATTAAAATAAACTAATTACTTCTCACCTGGATGAGTGGTCTTGCTTGTTGACAATGCAAGATCTCTATCAAAGCTCCCAATACGGTCTCGAAAAAATTGGGTTTCCTTAATTACCTTTTCTTGGTCACCATCATATTTTTTCCCAATGTAGTCCAAAATAGCCATATTTACTTCTGGTTTCCGACAAAAATTCTCCTCATCATATTGAAAAGCGGGATTTAACCAATATGCAGCAGCATGAAGATCTTTACGCAAATGTTTATCCCAACGGTTTTTTATAATTGAGGTGTATGGCTTGTACAAGTGCTTACTCATTCGGAAGATCTTCTTGATTCCTAACCGTGCTCTATGCATGCCCTCATACACATATCCTATTGCAGGCCTTTGATCAGAATCAACAATCCGTAACAAACGAATGAGTGGTGATGAAATCTTGACAAGAACATTAATATCATCCCAAAAAGAATTATCCAAAATGATAGAAATTGCTTCTTTTGCCTTTGACTCTCTTGACAATCTGTTGTCCATAAAGAACTTGCTAGTCACTAAGGCTTGCAAGTCATGCTTATGCACATGAATGCTTCCAAATGAAAGGAAAGTAGTGGCAAATCTTGTTGCTCCCACACATACAATATCTGTCCAACCAGGTCTATTCCTCAACCAAGCAATCAAAGCCACATGATTATAAATAAAAACTGTAACTTTGGATGCACGTTTTTTGAGACTATCCACGTGAGGCATGTCTCCCATATCCTGCAACACAAGATTCAAGCAATGTGCTGCACAAGGAGACCAACTAATAGTTTTATACCTTTCACATAACAATTTACTAGCAGATACATAATTGGAAGCATTATCAGTAACCATATGAACTATGTTTTTTGGACCAACCCATGTAACTACTTCATCAAACAATTTAAACAAGTTTCTGGTACTCTTCACAATCTCTGAGGCATCAACTGATTTTACAAATATCATTCCCCTAGGACAATAAACAAGGAAATTAATCAATGACCTATGTCTAGTATCTGTCCAACCATCAGCCATAAGTGTACATCCAACTTCTGCCCAATGCCTACGTTGTAAGTCAACCAACAATTGAACCTCTTTCTTTTGACCCCTCAACAAAGGGACCCGTACAGCATGATAAGATGGACCTTTGTAACCAGGACCAGCAGCAGCTACGGCATCAATCATCCTTTGGTAGTATATTGAATTCACTACATTAAAAGGAATGCAATTGTCATACAGAAACCTTGCAATAGCCGTATCAGCTTGCGTTACCTTTTCTTTGCTTTGGAACACACTTTTAAGACCAAGTTGAGCTCCTGGAGTAGTTCTTGGAGAAAAGTAATTATCCACTGGCTTTGTACCCTTTCTTTTACCTAAAACATGTTTTTTAGGCAACCCACTACTAAATACTTCTTGAACATCTTCATCTTTTTGCATATCACTATTTGTACCCTTTCTTTTACCTAAAACATGTTTTTTAGGCAACCCACTACTAAATACTTCTTGAACATCTTCATCTTTTTGCATATCACTATTTGTGAAAAGCACACTAAACATTTCTTCTTGATGTTGTTTCTCAGCTTTTTTCTTCAACTCAAACTCCTTCAAATATTCCAACATTTGGTATCTCACATCATAAGAAACCTTTTTACACGATCCAATATCACCTTTTATCCCTGCAAGGTGTCGTTTCATCCTATTAATACCCCCACCTTTATATGTTTGCCTACAATACACACATGTAAAAGTATTTCGTCCCTTCTCATCTGCCCCAAGGCTAAAATGTTCCCAAGCCGGATCAACTTTTTCCCTTACTCTTGAGCTAGACTCCACTACATTGGAATCAACTTCATGTGATGGAGTAGACCCGGTCTTTGTTTCCATTTTAATCTAAAAGACTAAACAACCAATCAAACATGCATAGACCCATCAATTTTTGAAATACAGATAGTCAAAGAATCACAACTTCATACACAGAGTTAAATTAACAAACTAATATACACAGAGTCATAGAGTCAAAGAATCACAAATTCACATATTCAAAGATTATAAACACATACTTATCAAACAAAAATTATAAAATATAAACACACATTGAAGCATAAATCCTTGCAGCAGCATATTAACAAACTATAATGCACAAGAAACACAGATTGGATTTTTTTTCTCTCTCTCTCTTGATTATTGTTTTTGTTAGAAAAATAAACTTTATTTCCTTAAAAAATTGGACAAAAAATAAAATTGACATAAAAGAAGAAGAATTAAAACGGATAAAGTACCAAATGACGACGACGGCGACAAGGCAGAGAGTGAGTTGCGTCGGCTACGAGGAAGAGAGGTAGAGATGAGTGTGAGAGAGAGGCAGAGAGTGAGTTGCGATCTGGGCTAAGCTGCGACGACGACGAAGGAGAAAGGCAGAGATGAGAAAGTGATTGAGAGAGTGAGGAAAAGGCACAGAGTGATTGAGAGAGTGAGGCGAGGGTTTCGTTTCAGGGTTAAATTTGTTCAATGAGTATGCTCCAAACGATGCCGTATAGGGGGAAAAAAAAGAGATGGAATGACGCCGTTTTAAGGCTTGAAACAAGGCAACCGTTTGAACTATGTGAACCGGTTACGGTTCATAGAACCGTATGGTCGGACCGCAGTTCGGATGGGTCCATGCTTTTTTTGCATGGAATGGTTCTTTACCTTAAACGGACCGTAGAAGTGAACGGTTCGAGGGTTTCTCGGTTGGACCGTATGGTCCGGTCTGGGTTTAAAAACCTTGAACATAACTTCAATCATGGCTACTTGAAAAATGTAATACTTAATTAATTCCGAAAAGTTAAACTAGATTTTCATTTGTTGCATCTTTGTATTAGAATTTACATTCGACTCTTCTATTGATGGCCGATTTGGTTTCGAGTCATTGTATAGTTGATAAGATCTTCATAAAATTAAACAAATGAATCCATTATATGATTTGAAAAAAGAAAATGCTAAGACCATAATTTTTACCACAATTTTTGTCTCAACTTACTTACTTAGCAAGTTGTGAATAGTGAAATAAAAGTGGTAGGTCCACAACTTCACCATTCATGACTTGTCACATGAGCAAGTTATAGTAAAAATTGTGGTTCTAATATTACGCTTTGGAAAAAATATATGAAATAGGCTTTCGCCTAAAATTACTCATACGTAATGGTTTGGATTTATAGCTCACATTTTGTCACATTTGTTTTTTTGGGAATGGCTTAAAACAAACATTTAAAAAAAAATAATAATAATAACGTCATGTATTGGACTCATTTTAACTTGTCTTTTTTCTCTATCAAGGAATGGGTCCATGGTCTATGTATCTTTTGAATCGTAAATTGGGCTCAAGGCTCGTGTTTTTCCTTCAAAGGGCTAGCGCTCATAACTTACATCATTTCTCTCGTGTCTCATAAAATGGGTTTTCACAATAATTAACCATATTTATAGAAAATGGGTATTGGAGGGAAAATGCCAATTACAAAATGGTTAAATTATCTGGGCTATTACAATCATGAGGCTCACACATAAATCTTAAAAACTCAATTCTTGATGGGTAAAACATTGCATTTGGGCCACTGAGGCCCACACATGTTTCTTGAAAGGCACCAGCTTTAAGTTTCTATTAAAATTGGCTAAATCACAAATTGTACCATCTATTTTGCCCAAAATTCAATTTAGCCCCCTAACTTCACTTTCGTTCAATTTAGTTCTCCCATTAGTCTTCGTCAGAATTGCACCGTTAATTTTTAACTTTGTTCAATACAAATCTACATCGTTTAGGAGGTACTTAATGGCTAAATTTTGACAGAGACTAATGAGAGGACTAAATTGAACAAAATTGAAAATTAGAAGACTGAATTGAATAAAAGCGAAATTAATGGACCGAAATGAATTTTAGGTAGAGTTAAAGGGTACAATTTATAATTTAACCTAAACTTAACAAACTTTACAACTAAATACAATGTTAATTCAGTAGTTAGGAAGTGTATACAAAATGTGTTTATAAATAGCATATTTTAATCCAAAAAAAATATTACATATTTAATCTTTAATATTCTCATATGATAAAAAGGTAGGTAAGTAACATCTTTTAATCACTTCAGAGGTCTCAAAGTGAATATTTTATTTCATTTTAATTCAATGAATGTTGTTGAAAACTTGGCTTTAGTTTTCGTTTAAGAAAACATCTCTAACTCAAAATGGTGGAACCCACTAGTCTGATTAGTTCAAAACGGCTATAGTCCTTTTTTATTTAGAACCCGTCTAAACTCTTCTCTCTCCCGCATTCCTCTTTCATTTCTCTCTCCCTCAACTCTTCAAAAGAAAGAAGAAATATGTGTAGAAACTCAAACTTGGCTTTAGTTCTCCTTGTACAGGTAAATTTAGTTAACAAGATAATTTCAGATACACAGCAAATCAGAATTAATAACATAAGTGGAAGCAAAAAAACGTCGATTAAAGATGTTAACTAACTAACCCAGCTGTCAAAATAAGAACTTGACAAATTTAAATTATGCTGTTTATCCAAAAGATAGACACTTTCAAATATATATCTTTGTTATTTTTTTTTTAAATATTCTCCATTCTTTCTATGTCTATGTGTTATAATACTTAGTATTAAAAAAAAAAAAAATCCAAGGAAATTAAAGTAACAACTAACAAGGGTATAAATAAAAAAGAAAAAGAAAAAAGAAACTTGAACAAAAAAGCTAAAGGGCAGGTCTCTCTTACCCTCTGAAGAGCATGTTTTTGATATATGTTGAGCTCAGTGACCCACTTGGATCTTATTTTCCCTATTGGCACTTGAAAGTTTGGAACTTAATTTGTGCGTTTAGCGGATGAATGAAGAAAACAGGGGATGCATAATCATGAGCCGCAATTCCTTGTTCATTTTTTTTTTTTTTTTTTTCAAGAAATAAAACCCATTGCCTCCAACTCTCAAAGCAAATCCTAAAACTAAATTTAATTTGCTAAACCAAGAACTAAAAACCAAACCCAAAATCTCTAGTATAAACACAACAAAGTTTTTGTTGAAATAAATTGTTAAACCAACATGTAGAAACCCAAATCTATAGGAAAAATTAAAGGAAAATGAATGAAAGATATGTTTACTTGAGATTTGAAGGCAGACCCGGAGGCAAACAACGGCAAAAATTGAAGCAGAGGATCAGAGCCCGAGGTGAAGCTAAGAAATCCAAGGGAGGAGCCCTTCTTCGGATATAAGACCCAGAGACAGGGATGAGATTTTTGATTTGTGAGTGGAATGAGCAAGACGGAACTCTTCAAGAGTTAGTTTGTGTGTGTGGAGTAACGGGACTTAACTGATTTCTAGTGCCACTCAGAAAGAGTCGTTGGGGCTCTTAAGTTTGGTTTGACTTGATAGAATCAAGTCATGATAGTAAGTTCCAGCAGTTTGGTTTTTTTTACAAGTCTGTCATTATAGCTTTGTTCTTATAATCTGAAAACTCAGAGAATGTAACTTCAAATCAGTTTTTTTTCGCAATGAATTATGAGAATTGAGAATAAAAACTAAACCAGATAAACAAACTTGTGGTGGAATCTACGAAATTTGGGAATTGAGGGATGGTTTTGGTGAAACCAAACATAGCCTAATTAACTAGTAGGCCAATAACCTGTTGACATCTGTCCTCACCGAGTAAGTAAATAGAGATAGAGATACACGACCTATAGTACAAAGGATCAAAATAAAGCACTACAGGTCGTGCTCTTGGTGTCTTGGACTTGGATAATTTTGATATACCTCTCACAGCTCACTAACATGAGAGCGAGGCAACGTATGTATCCGCTACATAATATAATTTTTTCCAAACCAAATTTGTGGCCCTTTACAGTCAAAACTAGCTCAAGATGTCGGAGTGCAAGGTGATGATGAGTTTTAAAAGACAATTCTATTTGTCTCTATGGATTGCAAATTTGCAATTATGCAGATTACATTCTCATTCATAGTTTTCAGGCAGTTTATAGCAGCCTAATCTATTTATTCCTTAGCTGGTAGTCCAGCTTTACAACCATTATTACTTATTAGAAGATTTCTGATTACAACTTGAATCCTGCAACAAAGAGCCCATGCATTAAAACTTGGTGATGATGATAGACCTCACACAATTGGGCCTTTCTAATGGATTCTTAGCCAACTCTAACCTCTATGCCCACCATCCACCACCAAATCATGGCCAGTGACAAACTGGGAATCCTCAGAAGCAAGAAACACCACAGCGTCCGCCACATTTTTGGGCCTCATCAACCTACCTTTCAAGGTGTAAGTCGACTCTACCACCTTATCCTCTTCCTCATTTTCATACCCCAACATGTCCTTCAACAATATGGCGTCCCAACCAGCCCTGGCGAAACACAATTCACGCGTATCCCATACGCTCCCAGGTTCATGCTCGCGCAACTCACCAACCCCAGCACCGCGTGCATCACGCACGCCGCCATTCCACGCGCGTTCACCGCCATGAGCTTGTCGTAAGCCGCCAAGTCCAAGTCCAGCACGCTCTAATCGCACGCGTGGGTTGCTCTTCCAATGCCGGCGTTGCTGAACATGATGTCCAAGCGTCCGCAAGATTTCACCGTGGAGTCTACTAAGTTCTTGACCTGTTCCTCGTCGCTGACATCGCAGTGTACGTAGGTGCATACGTTGGAACCGATTGACACGGCCACGTTTTGGCCCTTCTCGTCTTGGACGTCGGCGATGACGATGGCTCGTGCACCGTGAGCGGCGAACTCGCGAGCCGTGGACTCGCCCATGCTGCTTGCGCCTCCGGTGACTATTGCCACCTTGCCTTGGAGCTTGTTGTTTGAAGATGTCGAGTCTGTCATTTTGTTTTGTTCAAGTCAAGTGAGTGATCAGCGAAGTGAATAATTAAAACTTCTTATGTAGTACTGTTGAAAAGCTAGTCTCGACAAAGTTTGCCCATATCTATTAGCTATATAAAAAGCAACAATACAACTACAGTACGCATTTGGCTTATTGAGTTTTTTTTTTTTTTTTTTGAACAGTTGCTACAGTTCCAATAAAAAGAACCCATTCACCTGTAGTACACACCAATGGCCCGACGTACACATTTGGTTTTTTAGTCCCTTTTATCTTTTTTTTTTTTTTTTTTTCAAATTTGAACAGTTGCTACCATGCCAATAAAAAACACCATTTTCCCTACAGCACATATTTGGTTTATTGAGTCTTTTTTTTTTTTAGAGTTTGAACAGTTGCTACTGTGCCAATAAAAAGCACAAATGCCCCTACAATACACACCAATGCTTCTACAGTACACATTTGGTTTATTGTGTCCCTTTCAATCTTTTTTTTTTTTTTTTTTTCAAGTTTGCAACTCCAATAAAAAACACCAATGCCCCTACATTACATATTTGGTTTATTGAGTCCCTTTTATCTTTTTTTTTTTGAACAGTTTTTTTAAGAGGAGTTTGAACAATTGCTATAGTGCCAATAAAAGGCCAAAATGGCCAAATACTGCATTTTTTGAAAATTTTTAGCAAAAAAATACTGTTTTGGAAATAAATGGCAAAGTACCACTTTTTCTAGAACTCGAGTTTCATAAACTCGAGTTCCTCATCAGTTATGCCACCATGGCATTGCTGAGTTGGAATTTAAGCGATTAAAAAAAATTATGTGATACTCGAGCTTGGTAAACTCGAGTACCATGCAACACAGTACTCGAGTATACCGGGCTCGAGTACCTTTTAGGGAAAAAAAAAAATTACACAGTACTCGAGTTTGGTAACCAAAATCGAGTACTGTGTAATTTTTTTTTTTTTTGGATAATCAAAAAATAAACATAAAGATAAAAATAAGTTGCTTTTTTTATGTTTTTATTTATTTAAATAGAAGCATTGTAAAATATAGAGATTTTAATTTCGAAATATGAATTTAATTTCTACATTAATTAAAATTGTTCATTGTTTTCTCATAAAAATTATTCACTGTTTTCTGTATAAACAATTTCCACGATTTTGCATAAAATTATTTTCTGTTCAGCATTATTTAAGAAATTGTTTGCTCTCTTTTTTGCATAAATTATTTTCTGTTTGCTATTTAAAAAATTGTTCACTGTTTTCTCATAAAACACCTAGTGAAATCCTGTTTTCTAAATTTAAACGCCAAATCTGAATGCTTTTTCATGTTTGAATTTCACAATAATCAAATATATTTTTCTGCATTGATAAAATCTATTTCTACATTAATAAAATTTGCTCTCTACACATCATGTTTACTGTATATTCGAATATTATTATTGCATTCATAAAATTTGTTTTTTGTATTAAGTAAAATTGTTCATTGTTTTCTGCATAAACTATTTCTAGTATTCTGCATAAAATTATTTTCTATTCAGCATTATTTAAAAAATTTTTCACTCTCTTTTATGCGTATATGATTTTCTATTCACTATTTAAAAAATTGTTCACTATATTTTCATAAAACACCTAGTGAAATCATGTTTTCTAAATTTAAAAGCCAAATCTGAATGCTTTTTCATGTCTAAATTTCACAATAATCGATTTTGTTTTTCTACATTGATAAAATTTGTTTCTACGTTAGAATCTGTTTCTACAAAATAATGAAAATTCAATGGAAAAGTATGTACATTAAATGTATAGATCATATGAATTCGTTTAAAAATTTGAATTCGTTGAATGTACAAAACTGTGAAAACTCAAGGAAAAATTGTGTACATTAGATGTACAGATAGTACGAATTTGTTGAAAAATTAGAATTCGTTGATTGTGTAAAATCGTGAAAATTCAAATGAAAATTGAAGAACATAACAAATTGAGTAAACTTAAGGGAAAATTAACTACATTAGATGTACAGATCATCCAAATTTGTTTCCAAATTTGAAGTCGTCAAATGTACAAAATCGTGAAAATTCAATTTAAAACTATGTACTAATGTACTAATCATCCTGATTTGGTGAAAATTTCAAAATTGTTGAACATACAAAATTGTGAAATCTTAATGGAAAATCGAAATTGTTGAACGTACCAAATTGTGAAAATTCAATGGAAAGTTGTGTATATTAGATGTACAAATATTCTGGACTTGTTGAGAAATTTGATTTCGTTGAAAGTACAAAATCGTGAAAATTCAAGAGAAAATTGTGTACATTAGATGTACAGATCATTCAAATTTGTAAAAAACAAATTTTACATGTACAGATCGTTCAAATTTGTTGATCGTATAAAATCTTGAAAGTACAAAATAAAATTGTGCAAATTAGATGTACAGATAGTCTGAATTTGTTGAAAAGTTTGAATTCATTAAATGTACAAAATCGTGAAAATTAAATGGAAAACTATGTACTAATGTATTGATCATCCAAATTTGTTGAAAAATTCAAAATCGTTGAATGAGCAAAATCGTGTAAACTCAACAATTAATGAACAGCTAATCTTTAGATTTGCAAAAGTTGAATGTACATAATCGTTAGTTGTCAGTCATTAACAACAACATTTTGTATTGTGCAGAACGTGTAGACATTAACAACAACGTCAAATGTTCGTAGGTAGAAATTTTTGGAAATCATCATTACTTGAATCTGAGAAGTCTGAAATATCTCTTTCATCATCTAACGCAGTAACCTCATTAATAGACTTGAATATACAGTAAATATGATGTGCAAAGAGAAAATTTTTATTAATGTAGAAATAGATTTTATCAATGCAGAAAAATAGATTTGATCATTGTGAAATTCAAACATGAAAAAGCATTTAGATTTTGCATTTAAATTTAGAAAACATGATTTCACTAAGTGTTTTATGAGAAAACATCGAACAATTTTTTAAACAGTGAACAGAAAATAATTTACGTAAAAAAGAGAGTGAACAATTTTTTAAATAATGCTGAACAGAAAATAATTTTATGCAGAATACTAGAAATAGTTTATGCAGAAAATAGTGAACAATTTTCATGAGAAAACAGTGAACAGTTTTACTTAATGCATAAAATAGTTTTACTTAGTGAACAGTTCTACATTCAACTAATTCGAACTTTTTTACAAATTCAAATTTTTCGAGGCATTTACCATTAGGTGATTTATACGAATCATTCATTTTTCTTTCATGGAGTTTGTCAATTATTCATATGGTTGCATATTTTAAAAAATACAAAAAACATTTAAGTGCAATAATTGCGCCAATGCTAAAAACGGTTTATGCAGAAAACAGTGAACAATTTTTATGAGAAAACAGCGAACAGTTTTACTTAATGCAAAAAACAGATTTTATGAATGCAGTAAGCAAATTCAAATATACAGTAAACATGATGTGTAGAGAGCAAATTTTATTAACGTAGAAACAGATTTTATCAATGCAGAAAAACAAATTCGATTATTGTGAAATTTAAACAAGAAAAAACATTCAGAATTGGCTTTTAAATTTAGAAAACACGATTTCACTAGGTGTTTTATAAGAAAAGAACGAACAATTTTTTAAATAGTGAACAGAAAATAATATACGCATAAAAGAGAGTGAACAATTTTTTAAATAATGCTGAACAAAAAATAATTTTATGCAAAATACTAGAAATAGTTTATGCAGAAAACAGTGAACAATTTTACTTAATACAAAAAACAAATTATATGAATGCAATAAGAATATTCGAATATACAGTAAATATGATGTGTAGAGAGCAAATTTTATTAACGTAGAAATAGATTTTATCAATGCAGAAAAATATATTCGATTATTGTGAAATTCAAACATGAAAAAGCATTCAGATTTGGCGCTGAAATTTAGAAAACACGATTTCAATAGGTGTTTTATGAGAAAACAATGAACAATTTTTTAAATAGTGAACATAAAATAATTTATGCAAAAAAGAGAGCGAACAATTTCTTAAATAATGCTGAACAGAAAATAATTTTATGCAAAATCGTAGAAATTGTTTATACAGAAAACAGTGAACAATTTTTATGAGAAAACAATGAACAATTTTAATTAATGTAGAAATTAAATTCATATTTCGAAATTAAAATCTCTATATTTTACAATGCTTCTATTTAAATAAATAAAAATATAAAAAAGCTACTTATTTTTATCTTTATGTTTATTTGTTGATTATCCCCAAACAAAAACAAAAAAAAAAAAAAAATTGGTAAACTCGAGTATTGTGTAAATTTTATTTTTATTTTTATAAAAGGTACTTGAGCCTGGTATACTCGAGTACTGTGTTGCATGGTACTCGAGTTTACCAAGCTCGAGTACCACATAAATTTTTTTAATCGCTTAAATTTCAACTCAACAGTGCCACGGTGGCATAACTGATGAGGAACTCGAGTTTCTGAAACTTGAATTCTAGAAAAAGTGGTACTTTGCAATTTATTTCCGAAACAGTGTTTTTTTGCTAAAAATTTCCAAAAAATGTGGTATTTGGTCATTTTGGCCGCCAATAAAAAGCACCAATGCTCCTACAGTACACATTTGGTTTATTAGTCCCTTTTATCATTTATCTTCTTTTTTTTTTTTTTTTTTTAACAGTTGCTATAGTGCCAATTTGGTTTGTTCAATTGACACTGTAGCTACAGTGCTTTGTTTCAACATCTGCACGGTTGCTGCTTTCTTTTTTTTTCTTCCGTTGCTTTCTTTTCTTCTCTTTTCTTTTTTCTCTGTTTTTTTGGGGGTAATATCTTCCTGTCAACCATTTTATTCTTTTTTTATATTTTATTTTTTTTATATATAAAGTTGTTAGTTAATACAATAAATTGTCACAATATTTTTACAATTGTTGATATGTTAATTCCTCATAGGTTAAAATAAAATATCATACTAGAATCATTCACAACTAAAACTAAAGGTATTATGAAAAAAAAAGTGCTACATCCACAATATTTTTCACAACACTTTTACAACATTGTTCATTAGGCTTTTTTTTTTCTTTTTTTTTTTCCACAAACCAGTTTTGGTTATACTATTTTTGTCTTTTCTTTTAAATATTTATATGTGTATGTATAGCTACATTGACTTAACAAATTCTTACAGTAGTACAGTATTTTGAACATTATTTTTGGTTTATTGAGTCATTTTATCTTTTATTTGTTTGAATAGTTGCTACAGTGCCAATTTGGTTTGTTCGATTGGCATTGTAGCTATAGTGCTTTGGTTTCAACCTCTATACTGTTGCTGCTTTCTTTTCCTTTTTTTTCCCACTACTTTTTTTTTCTTTTTTTTTTTTCTCTGTTTTGTTTGGGTAATATCGTCCTGTCCACTTTTTTATTTTATTTCTTTTTTTTATATATAAAGCTGTTAGTTAACACAATAAATTGTCACAATATTTTTGCAATTGTTGATATGCTAATTCCTCATAGTTTAAAATAAAATATCACACTAGAATCACCCACAACTAAAACTAAAGGTATTATGAAAAAAGAAGTGTTACATCTACAACATTTTTCGCAACACCACAACATTGTTCATTAGGCTTTTTTTTTTTTTTCCACAAACCACGGTACGCCAATTTTGGTTATACTGTTTTTGTCTTTTCTTTTAAATATTTATGTGTATGTACAACTGACTTAAAAATTTTTTACAATATTTTCACAATTATTGACAATTTGCACAGTTCATTGGCCCCTTTTTTTTTCACAATACGCTGGTTTTTCTTGTGCTTTTAAATATTATATGTGCATACACAACATTTATGTGGCAACATTTTTCAAAATAATTTTTTAACAAATTTTATGTGGCAAGGTATTTTTGAAGGATAAAAAAGTGATATTAGTAGTGGATTCAATTTAAAACCAATAACAACTTGTCATTTAAAATTTGTTCTAAAAATGTTATAGATATAGCATTTCTCTCAAATAAAATAAAAATATATCTATTCGGATCCTACAAATAAAAGTATTGTGAAAATGTTTTAATATTTTGTTTTATTCTTAGACTTCTTTTTTAGTATATATAGTCAAATTGTGTGAGCCAAAATTCATTGTACATTTCACGCATAATTTTCTTCTATTGTCTTTTTGTTTGTTTTTTTTTTTTAATGCATAATTTTAAAACCAGTAATAGTTTTTTACCTAAGATTTGTTGTGAAAATGTTGTGGACGTAAAAATTAAATAATAAAATATCAAACTTGAACCTATCACAGCTGGAAATAATATATATTACGAAAATGTTGTGACATTTTGTTATATTCCTAAACTTCTTTTTTGTGTGACATTTTATTGTGCTCCTAGGCTTTTTTTTTTTTTTTAGTCAAATTTAGTAAGCCAAAATTCATTGTTTTAGGCACAATTTTTTTTAGTTGACTTTTTATTTTATTTTTAAATGCACGGTTAAAAGTGGTTAGCCCAATTTAAAACTAGTAGCAATTTACCACCTATGATTTATTATGAAAATATTGTGGATGTAATATTACTCTAAAATTATATATATATATATATATATATATATATATATATATAAGATTAGGACCCACCATAGCTAAAAATAAAGGTATTGTAAAAATATCGTGATTTTTTGTTGTGTTTCTAGACTTCTTTTTTGGTGAAGTCAAATTTAGTAAGTCAAAATTCATTGTTTTAGGCACAATTTTCTTCAGTTGGCTTTTTATTTTATTTTTAAACGCACGGTTAAAAGTGGTTAGCCCAATTTAAAACTAGTAGCGATTTTCCACTTAAGATTTATTATGAAAATATTGTGGACGTAACATTACTCTAAAATAAAATAATAAAATATCAGAATAGGACCCACCATAGTTAGAAATAAAGGTATTGTAAAAATATCGTGACTTTTTATTGTGTTTCTAGACTTCTTTTTTGGTTTATTCAATTTGTTGAAACAAAATTCATTGTTTAATGCATAATTTTTTTAGTTTGATTTTTTTTTTAACACATTGTTTCAAGTTTTTTTTTTTTTTTAATATATAATAAAACACACACATATTGTTTTACACACACATAACACACACACAAATTGACGAAGTAACACTTTCCTCCATTATATTCGGGGTAGTTGCATTCCCCCCTAAACCAAAGTTGAATAATTTTATCATTATATTTTGTAAATGAGCATATACCCCTATTGTTTCTCTCTTTGTTAAACCCTAACACAATCTTATAATTCCTAAAATATTCCATTGTGCAACTTCTAATATACTCCTACTAAATTTTAATGTCCCAAAAAATTTCTTTGTGTATTTTGAATTTTATGTGCTAGATTGGTAGTCATGCTTGGAAAGTTAGAATGATAATATATGGTGTTCTATTTCTTACCTAGAGAACACTAATTTATTAGGTTTAAATCTTCTAGACTTATAATTTTATCTAATAGAAACTTTGATGGCATATGTCTTTTGTTATTTTGTTCTTTTTTTAACTTATTTTCCCGCTTAAAAGTATATTCATCAAACATAAGTAAGCTAAATATCATAGTTAGACTCATAAAATAAGATAATAAAGAATGAAATATGAATAACAAAATCTTCATTGTAGATGATTGCAAGTATTTAATTTAATGAATATCTTCAAAAAAATTGTAGTATATATTATCATTCATTGCAAAAATTTAAATATTGTAGAAAGATGATGACATTCATTATCATTCTTTGTAGCATTTTTTGGTGAGTAGATATTACATTTAGCAAATAAGTTCTAAGAAATTGTCATAGTACATAGATATTTAAATAGCTATTTTAAATTTAAGTACATGATTTCATACTTCTTCAACAAAAAAAAATTTATATTAATTTTCTCACTAAAGGGCCAGCATGTGGCTTGCATGTGCAACCCACACTAGTATACAAAAGAGATCGTATCAAAATTATAACATTGTACACAAACGAATCAACCTGATTGATGAATTAAATAAATATGTTTAAAAAAATATAAATAAATATGTAAGTTTTTTTTTTTTTTTGATTGATAGCAAATATGTAAATGTATGTTTTCAAAATTTGAAATACGTGAAACATTTTTTTTCAACTTAATTTGTGTAAAATAAAAACAATATTAATAGTAGACATAAAACCAAATCTTCTATCTTATTTTTTGTGTCTTCACTTTATACTTAACCAATTATACTATATTAAATTTTTTTTTTTTTTTTTACTTTTGTTATTTTATAAAAAGTCAAACAAATAGAAGTCAAGTTGTAATTTGTAAAATATAAAACAAAAGGCAAAGTTTAGCTATAAAATTAGTTGTAACCTTAGGCTACAAATTTACTTAATATCTTTTTATTAGATGTGAATTTTGACAAACCCATTATTGGATTACATCTTCTTCTTATATCTTCCATACTTACAAAATTTCAAGAAAATTAAAGATCAATAGCTATGTTATCAATAAATTTTTTAAATTGCAAGTTTTCTTTTTTAATTTAAAATTATGCACAAAATATAAACTTATAGATCATATAGTAAATAATATCCTATTGACACAAAATTTAACATATGTATTAAAAGTGTGAAGAACATGCAATTCAACGATTAGATTTTCAAAATATGTTATAATATTTATTTTATTGAATGAGTTTGTAACCTTAAGTTACAACTAGTTTTGTAGCTAAACATTGTTCTAAAACAAAAAAACAAAAAGTCAGAGTTTCAGACATATGGTTAATATTTCATAAGAATGATATCTTATTCTTAACACTCCAAAAAAAAAAAAAAAAGTGTACTTAATTACTTGTATTTAAAGGATTTTTAAGAATAGTCAAGCATACAAGTACGATAAGGTCTTAAAGTCTTTGATTGTACTCTTTGGGCCATTGAACTAATTGGTTATCTGATAGTGGGTAGCTCTCCATTGACTAGAGAAAAAAAATAATAATGTGTACCTAATTACTTGTATTTAAATCTCTCAAAAAAAAAAAAAATTACTTGTATTTAAAAGATTTTTAAGAATAGTCTATCATACAAGAACAATAATTGGTCTTAAAGTCTTTCATTGTTTACTCTCTTTTTTTCCTTTTTTCTTGGGGGAGGGGGGGGGGGGGGGGGGGGGGTGGGTTGGGAATTTTTTACTCTTTAGGCGATTGAACTAATGGGTTATCTGATAGAGGGTAGCTCTCCATTGACTAGAGCTCGCTCATTTGAATTTAATATTAGGTGCTTATTACTTATTACCTATTGTTCATGGTTAAAGGTGGTGCACCTAATTGACTAGAGGGGCCAGACTATTTTGCAATATTGATGTGAAAATTTTATCAAGGAGTTCGAAATTAAATCCAAATTCTGGAAAATATCTATTTATAGATGGTCGAGATGAAAAGTTAAAAATCTTCACCATAACAAAATGAGTACTTTATTTATTTATTTTTTTATTTTTTTATCTCAACCATCCATTAAGTATTGCATCTAGTGTATTGCATGAGATCCAGATTAAGACCTATAATTGAAGATATAGCTCAATTGACTTGAAAAAGCAGTCTATAAATCTTTCACTTAACTCCATAACTTATAGATCTATATAGGCTCAGTTTTTTTTTTAATTATTATTATTATTATCTTGGATAAGCCATAGGCTCCTCAGTTGGCTTCTCAATAGATAGGAACTATTATAGCCACATCCAAATTGGATTGCTATGAATGTTTCTCCCTTTAATTTCCTTGTATTCAAGATATGAAAGTTAAAGTTTAAATTTCATTCTCTAAATTGATAAATGGTCACGACACATGAGTAATTTATTATAGAAAAAAAGAGTTGTTTTAATTAACTTTTAATAATATTATTTTTAACCATTGCACACTCTAAGTGTGATAGCCACTCTATAGGTGTATTTATTTGGAGGTGAAATAAGGTAGATGAAAAACTTTGGAGCGAAAATGGAAATGGAAACTTTTTTGGAGTGTGTTTAGTTAAGTGAAAAAGAAGAAAAATAAATGGTTTTTTCTCTCTGGACCTATAAAAAAGTTTTCTCCAAAATGGGGAGAAAACTAGGAGGGGGAATGAGCTCCAAAAATACCCCTCACGTAACGTTGGACTTCACCTCCAATGAGTTGGCCCTTTTTTTTTTTTTTTTTTTGGGTGCTCATATGTTTATTTTCTTATTAATTTTGGTTGCTTTTTGTTTTTGTTCTTTAAAAAAAACAGTTTTGGGTTAATTTCTTATCCTATTTTTTTTAATACTTAATGGAGTGTCTATCTATACATTTTTTTTTTTAAAGTATAATGTGTTACATTTTGTTTTATTTAATAGGGACATGATAGTAAATTTATACAAACTTTATTTTCAACCAAACAAAAAAGTTTTTCATCCTTCCACTTTTCCACTCTCCCAATCAAGGGTAATTATTGGATACTCCTGGAGTATCATAGATGCTTACTCCCTCCTCTCACATAACTATGGATCCCACTAATTAAATTTATGGTGGGACTCGCAATTCATGTGAGAATAGGGGAGTACGCATTTATGGTACTCCCAGAATATTCAATAATTTTTCCCCAACCAAACACAAATAAGGGAAATTAAAATCTTTTCTATCCTCCTACTTTTCCATCCTCTCTTCATTTTCTATCCTCCCACCTTACCATCCTCTCAAGTATATAAGTACAAATACAATTAAATTAGGCTAGAGTAAAATTTCTATATTGTATATGTATATATATATATATATATATATTATTTTTAAACTTAAATTTAATAAAATAAATAATTGTTGTTGGTTTGGACAGCTTGTGTCTTTGAGTCGTCCTTTATATATGTGTGTGTATATATATATATATATATATATATATATATATATATATATATATATATATATATATAAAGCAGTGTCTTTGAGTCATCCTAAGAGCATCTCCAATAGGCTCTCTAAAACCTTTTTTAGAGAGCAAACATGCAAAAAACACCCTCCAATAGTCTCTCCATATCTTCTTCTTCTTCTTCTTCTTCTTCTTTTTAAAAATTTTTTTTATTTTTTTTTTTTAAGAGTTGCTATAGTAGCTCTCTTGACCTGGAGAGCACTGTAGCAACTTCAAATCATTTTTCTCTCTTAAAAAAATACCTGGCAGAATAAAAAATAATTTTTTTCTCTCTCATCCCTTTATCTCAACAGCTACAAAGTACAACAAAATAAGTTCTGAACAAACACAAAACAGAAAACGCAATGAAATCAAATATACAATCTTTCTCATAAACTAATGAAATCAGAACCAAAAAAAAAAAAAAAAAAAAATCGATCTAACTCATTTCAATCACATGTTGTTGGCAGTGGTGAAGAGATCAAGCAGCGATGGGGAGGAAGACAAGTGGCGGTGAAGGCAGAGCAAATCAACGGATGACAAAGGTGATTTTCCTCCCTTGGCGATTTCCCCCTCTCTCTCTCTATCTTCATTTGATGAGAATCAAATGGTGTGGTTATGTGTGACCTTTAAGTTTGTGTGTTTTGATGGGATAAAGGGAAAGAAACATGTGGCCCTCCACCTTACACCTATTGTTTTTTATTTATTTAAATGATACTAAGGTTGGTTTTTTTTTTTTTTTTTTTTAAAGGGAATACTAAGTTTTTACTTAAAAATAACTAATGCAAAGTTAATTTTTTGTAAGGGAAATTAATTAGAAGTTAATGAAATAGAAAGGGATAGTGATAAGTTAATGAATATTAATAATTAAAATTTAAGGGATAATATCTTAAATTAAAATTAGACCGTTGACAAGTAAATCCCATGAAAATTTAAATGGAAAGAATAAGATTAAAAAAATGAAGATTAACCGTTAACAAAATAAAGATTAAAGGAAAATTAAAGAATGAATGAAGAAATAATATTTAAATGGGATAAAGTAAGGATAGAGAGTCTGTTGGGAAATGTATTTGAAAAAGTAAGTAGGCAAAAGCTAAAAGGAATTGTTCACTCTCCAAACAGCACAAAAATTTAGAGAGACTGTTGGAGATCCTCTAAGGACACTAGATTTCCTCTGCCTTATTTGCTAGCTAGTACCACCGCTAAATACTTATATTGTAAAACACTAGATTTCTTCAGCCTTATTCACAAGCAATTACCATCCTCAAAATACTCATATTTTAAAACTAAACGTGATTCCCACATATTGCAAGGATGGACCCAAAACTAGACGAGGTCCATGGTTTCCTGGATTTAATATATATATATATATATATATTAATATATATCTGTGTGTGTGCATATATGTGTGAAAGATTATAAAATTTGACTCCAAAATAATTATACTTGGAATCCTCAAATATTAAAATTTAGTCAAAAGAACCAATATGAAAAGGTTTGATTTAGCAATAAATGTCAAAAATTTCAACTAGAAAGGGGTTTCGATAATCTTTAGAATCTTGAACAAAGGTAAAACCAGTTTTGCCAATGGAATTGGCCCTAGAAAACTTCATAATTGGCCACAAGTATTGTCACGCCCTAAACCCAAAAGGGTTCAAAACATGAGAAATACAACCCAAAGGTATTTGTAGATTTTTCCTTTTAGAAAATTCAATCCAAATAATTCATACCAAGTACCAACATTAAGATTTTTCATATTAATTTCATTAAAAATACTCCCAAGGTAAGTCAGAGCTTTATACAATAATTATAAAGACCATTGGCTACAAAAGAATGGAGGTCTGAATTAATTAACCACAAAAGAATCAGAGCTTCGTGAAAAATTGTTGCCTCCTGTCAAAATTCATAATTAAACAGTAGTGAGACAAAGCTCAATAAGTAGCAATGTTAATGTGCATAATGAGATAACAATTTCATGATGATGAATACTTTGGCGTGCATGTCATAACTTATGGATTTCAAGTTAAATTCAATAATAAACACTTTCCATACGATAATACATTAATTGGATTTTAAATAATGGTGCATAAATGTACTAAAAATAGTACATTGTGTGATTACATTACTCACATGGTAAGCCAAAAGGATTTTTACTAGTTCCCCTAAAAAAATAGAACCCAAATTTCAAATATATATATATATATATATATATATATATATATATATATATATATATAGTAGTTATCCACACAGGCTAATATGCCAAGTAACAAATGTCACACAAACTTAAGTATAAAGCTGTTGAGGTCTAAAAAAGTCACCATGTTGCACCAAGGCCCAAAATGGCATAGAGAGTTAAACTCCATGAGAAAATAAAAGACTTGAGTCCATAATAAAGAAAAAAAGATGATAGGCCCAACTCCATTAAAGGATTTAAGGAAGAACCCAGACCCACGAATAAATAGGCCTTAGAATTCATGAAACAAAGGGAAGAAGAAAAAAAGTCCAGCCTGCTAAGGTCAGAAAATCACTAGGTAGTCCAGTGGTAAGAACTAGACCAGGATACCTAGGGACAACCAGGATGAGATCAAGATAGCTCAAAAGGAGTGTCAAGAAACACAAGGAACGATAATAGATATGTCTCTATCAGCCACCCAATGATGCAAAAAAAAAAAAAAAAAAAAAACTAGAAAGCTTGGAAAACAACAATTCGTGAGCAAAGAGTTGGTACCTTGGGGAACCCAGAATGAAGAACCATGAAGGGAAGCAGTTGGGAAGACTTCCAACCTGGCAAAAAGGAATCAGCTTACTTGAGAAAAATGACAAGAGGAAAAGCAGCCAAAAGTTGAGTCTGAAAAGGGTGAGAGGCCTTGAAGGAAGAAGGGCCTCAGCTCTTTAAAGACACCCTAGAGTGGAAAGTCAGCAGGAGACTTTTGAGGAAGAAACACCAAAAGGAGAAAATTATGAGAAATACGGAAGGGACTAGCCACCAAGGTTGCTGACACTACATTGGTTCTGGTACCCAGGAGGGGCAAATGGGAGGAATCAGTGGTACCACGTAGCCCTAGGATGACACTATAAAATGGGGAAACAGTTAAGAGTGAAGGGCATTCAGCAACAATGAATTAGAGCAGAATCATTGAGAAAACTCTGTTAGAATTAAAAGAAAGTAAGAAAAGAGAAGGAAATACCGCCCGGTATCCTCAAACAGCCATTAGAGAACACACTTGGATTCAAAGGGATTCAAAATTTGCAAGTCATAGAGGCCTGAAGAGCCATCTAAGTCTGTATTTTTGAACTTATTTGGAACTTGTGATACGTCCTAGTGAGCATGATGTATTACACAATTGAGAAATTAATAAAATATTACACAGTATCTTAAGGACCCCTAACGTTTACTTTGTGTCTTTCTCTATTGCATTGCTCCTTTATTGATTCTTACTATTCAATGCAGGATTCCTGTTCTGTGCACTATCTAGTTCGTAATCAACCCATTTAGCTGCAGTGAACCGAGTCCAGTTCCTTAAAATCAACAACTAAAAGGCCTAAGGTCTTCGTTCGTACTTGGGCCTGGGCACTGTCCAAAAGGACCCTCACAAAAGCTATAGGCTACCATGTGATAAAGACTACAAAAACAAAGCATAGGCTACCAGTTATTGGGTACCATGTCACACAGACTTATGTTCCATCATATAAACCACCATGTCACAAAGACTTAAGTGCCATTATATAATCCATCGTGTCACAAAGACTTAGGTGTTGCGCTACTTAGGGGTGTCCAACGGGTAGAAGACCTGATCAACCCGCCCAAATCCGACCGACCCGAGGCCCAACGGGTGGACCCGAAGTCCATTGCGGGTCGGATTCAGTTTTGTCTCTAATAAAACCTAAATAATCGGTTCGGGTGATGGGTTACTGAGTTAAAAACCCGTAGTACCCGACCCGACCGATGATTTAGTAAAAAAAATAAAAAAATTGATTTGTTTTGAATCTTCTGGACCATTCTGGTAGTCACGTGCTCAGTCTGAAGAGAGAAGTCCACTTGTTGGACAAAAAGCTGATTGCTTTGGTTAAAGTTACAAGCAAGGTATGGCCGGATGGGACTAAAAGCTACCATTTCAGACTTTCAGTGATTTCACAGCTTCCAACCTTCCACAGTCCACAAAAAAAAAAAATCAAATCACCTCTAGTCTCCACAGAGTCACAGACCACAGCTCCACACCACTCCCTCACTTCTCTTCATATCAGACCATTCACTTCATTCTCTCTCTCTTTCTCTCTACCCGTTGGCGTTGGCAACAACAGCTACTACTTCAAATCAAACCAAGAGTTTCACTTTCCCATCTCTAGCTCTAATCAGATCAGCCCCACGCCTCCACTCCTTCAAACTCTTCACTTCACTCTCTCTCTTTCTCTCTAGTCTCTACCCGTTGGCAACAACAACTAGTCGGCTATTTCAAAGTTCAAATCAAACTAAGATTTTTACTTTCCCATGTCTCTAGCTCCGGTCATGAATCATAGTTTAGGTTTAGGGTTTCAAGTAGGTACTCGGCTACACATTTCAAAATCAAAATCATATTTTCCATGCCTCTCCTTACTCGACTCAAACTCAAAACCCTCATCTCTCTCTCTCTTATAAATGGGTCTTTAGTCTTTACCGAGTGTTCTCTATTCTCTCTACTCTCTATTGATTTCAAAACCTCTCCTTTTTATTTTGAAACAAATACTCATTTTCCTTTACATCAAAACGGTTGCTGGTTGCTGTTGCCGCCGCCTCACAGCCCACCTGATGTCGTTGTCTTCACTCCATGGGTCTTCTCAAGCTCTTAGTCTCGGCTTCCTAGTCTCAGATCAGGTAAAAAAAAATTTCCCTTTTCATCTCTCTTTTTCGGTATTTTGTGTTTGTGATATGGGTTTATTTTTTGTTCAAATGGTTTATTTTTTGATATGTAATAAGAATCATATGAAAGCAACTTAAGGGATATTTTTTAAATGACTTAAAACTTAAAGATTAGGGACCAAAACTGAACAATAGATTGGATTCAAAGATGAAACCCTAATTTTTTAAATTTTGATTTGTTGTTCAAAGACTTGATTATTCAAGTTTCAAAGATGGAACCCTTGAGTGTGTTTGTTTGTGTTATCATTATAGTTAGTTTGATTCATTATTTTAGTGTGCTCTGACTCTGAGTGTGATTTGTATCTGCCCTGTTTTATTCATTGTTTTGTTTTTGTTTTTGTTTTTGTAATGATCAATATACTGGTATCCTCACTGTAAAAGAAGAATATGAATCCCTGTTTTAAAAACATAAAATTCAAACACTTATTTATTTTCGGATTTGCTTGTTTTATTCCTTGTTAAGTTTTTTTTTTTTTCTATGATCAATATACTTGTATCTTCACTGTGAAAAAAGAAAAAAGAAAAAAAAAAGAAGATGAACCCCTATTTTAAAAAGATGAAATCCAAAGTCCAAACACATTCTTATTTTTTTATCTGATTGTATTTTATTGCTCATTTCTTTGATTCATTTTGCTTTCCTAACTTAAAAATTTGAATCCTAATTTTATACAGGAGTTGAAAGTTGTTCAAATAGGCTTTTTGCTTCCTTTGCAAGCTTGAATCCCTAAGGACCCTAACAACTAAGAGTCCTCTGAGGTATCATTTCTCTTCTGTTTTATCTCTTTTAACTTATTGTTATTGTTTGTGTTACTTGTGAGTTTTGTCATTGTTTGAGGAATATCCGACTGCAATAATTGTGTTTGCAAATTGATGATGATAGGTCTTTGTAATTTCTTTTTGAGGCTTTTATTTACTCTTTCTCATCAGAGCTGTTAGGCTACCCAATCTATGTAGTGTTTATTTACATGTAAAATGTTATATCAATCCATTGCTTCATGTCTTGATCAGAGTTATCATACTAAATAGGATTGTGTTATCTTCTCATCAACCAAGAGTTTAGAAGTCCTACTTTTTTCCTTTTAAATTATAGAAAATGTCATTCTTAATTGTAAGTTTGATACTCATATGAATCCTTTGACAATTAGATAGAGATTCAAATATGATGCACCATTTCACTAGACTTGATAATTTGATATATTCTTGCACATTGTCTTTTAAATATTTTTTGTTCAATCTTGTCAGTTGATTGAGGATACATTCTAATCAGTACTTATGAAGTCAATTCTTATGCACAATGATATTTCTTAATGTATGTGACTTTGCCCTCTAAGAGGTCAACTACAATGATCTTTCTTAAATTCTTATTCAAACAATTAAATTCTTATGCACATTGTCTTTTAAATATTTTTTGGTCAATCTTTCTTTAATTGTTAGTTGATAGAGATTCAAACAATTAAATTCTTATTCTATAAAGCTTCGGTGTATGTGACTTTTCCCTCTAAGAGGTCAACTACAATGATCTTTCTTAGGATTAGTTTTCTTTTTTTGGTTGTTTGCTAATGCATAAATTTGATGCCTTTATGTTATGGAACCTTCTAGTGATGCACCCCCTTCTCAAACAACACCTACTACCCAAGCTGAACCTGTTGCCCAAGCTGTACCTACTGCCACTCCAACTAATGCTGAGGTTCCCCCACTTCCACCTAAAAATAAAGGCAAGGTGTGTAGTAATAGGAAAAAGTCTATTGCTTGGGACAATTTTGAGAAAGTAGATATTGGTGATGGTCATTTTAAGGCTGTTTGCAATTACTGTCAAAAAACTTATCTAGCTGATAGTAAAGGGCATGGTACTGCTAATTTATTGAATCATACGCCAGTTTGTGTTAAGAACCCTAATAGAGTTACACTTAAAGGGCAACAAACTTTAGCGTTTGAACCCAAAAAGGATGGGGAGGAAGGGTTTCAGCTTGTGCCAACAGCCTTTACTGTTGAAGCTGTTAGGAAGGCACTCGCTGAAATGGTTGTAATAGATGAGTTGCCTTTAGGTTTGTTGAAGGGTATGGGTTTCAGAGATATTCGACAACCTTACAACCTAAGTTGCGAATTAGGGATATCCCATCTCGTCAAACTGTAGCTAGGGATGTGATTGGCATTTATGGTGTTGAGAGAGAGAAACTAAGGGGGGCCTTGAAGGGTCGTAGGGTGTGTCTTACTACAGACACATGGACTAGCATTTAGAATCTGTGTTATATGTCCCTTACAGGACATTTTATTAATGATGATTGGAAGTTGCATAAGAGAATCTTGAATTTTTGTCAAGTTGAAGACCATAAGGGCGAGACTATAGGGAGAAAGATTGAGATGTGTTTGCGTGAGTAGGGTATTAATGGCATATTCACTTTAACAGTGGACAATGCTAGCTCAAATGGTGTCACCATTAAGTTTTTGGAAAATTTAACTAAAGATTGAGAGGGTACTGTTTTAGAACATGAGTTCTTACACATGAGGTGTTGTGCACATATCTTAAATCTGATTGTGGGGGATGGTATGAGAGAAATTGATGCATCCATTGCTAAGGTGCGTGAAGCAGTGAGGTATGTGAAGTCCTCACCAAATAGGAATCAAACTTTTGTGGGTTTTGTGGAGAGATTAGGTACTGAGTCTAAGTCTCTTCTTTGTCTAGATGTACCAACTAGGTGGAACTCTACCTACCTCATGTTAGAAACCGCACAAAAATTTGAGAAAGTGTTCATACGAATGGACTATGAGGATGATAGTTATTCTTCATACTTTATGAACAAGGAGAATAGTGGTGGTATGGGATCTCCTAGTGGTATTGATTTCCAAAATTGTAGAACATTTGTGGGTTTTTTGAAACTTTTTTACAATGCAACGAAAAAGTTTTCTGGTTCTTTGTATGTTACTGCACATACCTTTTTTGATGAGATGTTTGTCATTCAAGAGAATATTTCCCATTTAAGTAAATCTCAAAACCACCTCTTGAAAAACATGGCAATTAAAATGGAATCTAAGTTTGATAAGTATTGGGGGAAAGGGGAGGATAAAATGAATCATCTCTTGTATGTGGCTGTGGTTCTTGATCCAAGAAAGAAGTTGAGGTTTTTGAAATTTTGTTTTTCTAAAATTTATGGGAATGAAGTGGCTGATGTGATGGTTGAATTGGTGAGGGGTTCCTTGGTCAAGTTGTATGATTATTACTCTCGTGTTGATTCACCAAATGTACAAGTACCTAGTGGGAGTGAAAGGACAGACGTAGGTGAGTCAATTGGCTGTAGCGATCCATATGCAATGGTTAATTCTAGGTTTGACCGTTTCTTGGAGGCTGAGCAGTCCATAGGGTGTAGTAATGAGATTGACAAATATTTGGATGAAAATTGTGAAAGTAGAAGGGGGGATGTGAAATTTGAGATATTGGGGTGGTGGAAGGTCAATTCAAATAGGTATCAAGTGCTGTCCAAATTGGCTAGGGATGTGCTGGCTGTACCTGTGTCTACTGTTGCTTCTGAGTCAGCGTTTAGTACCGGAGGACGCATACTTGATCCATTTCGGAGTTCACTTTCTCCACTCATGGTTCAAAATCTTGTTTGTGCACAAGATTGGCTTCAAGCCTTGGTTCCAATTTCTTTTCGCAAATCAAAGGACGAGGTAGAGGTCTTGGAAGATGAATTTCATGATTTAGGTAATATGTTAACTTCCAAACTTTTTGTCTATTAAGTGCTATTAAATGTGTCGTGCAAATGAAATTTAATCTAATAGCCTTCATTTCTTTCTCTTTTCTAGTTATCCGTCAAGCAGCAGCAAGTGGTGGAAGTTCAAGTTCAAGCAAAGGTAGCCCAATTAGTGTTGATGACTAATCTTTAACTGGGTAAGTTTCTGCCCTTACTGTTGTTTCTATTAAGTTTGGTTTTGCCCTCTCTATTGTTTTTGCCTTTTTGGTCTTGTCCTTATATTTTTGTTGATAAATCTCTTTTTGCCCTCTTTCTTGTAGGAGGAAGGACACTTTTTGTATAAGAGGCAGATTTTTGGATACATATTGAAAGTTATTTTGGACATTAGTGCTTTTCTAACTTGTTAAGTCTTGCTTATAGGAAAGAAATCTTATTAAGTTTATAGGTTTTCTTTTCTATTAGTAATGGACAAAAACTATAGAGTAGTTGCTCTTTAATGCTTTAGAAAAGTTATTTTTTTGGAAATACTTAAGTATTTCATAATTGTAACTAATTATAACTAGCTATTGCCTTGGTAGTTTACTGCCTTAACACTTGTAGTAACTACCTTTCTGCCTTCTCTAGCTCTATGGAAATATTGCAAGATACTCTTGTTATTTTTTGTTGCCATACTTGTGGTGTGGTTGTGACTTGTGATTGAATTATTTGTTAGAATTTTTTTGCTGGTGGCATGTGTAAGTTGTGTCTTGAGATGTGTTGGCATAACTTGGCAGGTTTAATGGGTTGAGTCTTGAGATGTGTTTTTGTGTTTATTAGACTTTCTTCATTTGTTTTTGGATTTTTAAGGTACTGCCCAGGTCTTAATGCTTAAGGGCATTTTGAAACAAATTTCTTGCTTGTATTGTGGTTTTAACAGGTGGTTAGAAAGAGTCAAAGAGATATTATGTGTTTTTATGTCCTTGATTGCTTGCTAATTGCCCAGGTTTTTTTTATGTTATTTACTGTATTTGTTGTCATTAGTTGTGAGCTAGATACATTAAATTTGTACTGATACGGTTTGGAGGTCCAAAAGATTAAAAGTTGTTTAATAGCTGAGTTTGAAGGCCCAATTTGAAATAAAGGGTGTGAAAAGAGGGCTATATGTAATGGTTCAAAAATATATAAATGTTGTTAAAAAAAAGCCCATTAATTTGGGCCCAAAAGGCCTGTCAAAAATTGAGTTAAAAAAAAAATTTATGCAAAATCACAAATTCAGCCCAAATTGAAGCCCAAACCGACCAATCCGACCCGATTAACTGATGACCCGAACCGTCGGGTCTGCCCCATATATCGGGTCGATTGCGGGTTGCAATTTTGGTAACCCGATTCAGACGGGTCGAGTCCGAATCAGGCCCAAACCCGACCCGTAGACAGCCCTAGACCGCTACTGGCCGTGTCACAAAGACTGCAAGACTGGCTACTATGTCACATAGACTCAGGTGCCATAATATAATTCATGATGTCAGAAAGACTCAGGTGTTGCCCTACTTGACAAATAAAGGTATGCTCTTTTGTCTTGGATTGAAAAGGAGTGTTGCTCTTTATTATTATTATTATTATTATTATTATTATTTTGTCTTGGATTGAAAAGGGGTGTTTACTCATTCATTATCTTTTTATTTTGTCTTGGAGTGAAATGGAGTGTTAGAAGACTTTAATGAAAGGGTTGTGTTTAGTCACACATCACATTGATGTGTTACACAATGCATATTTTGTAAACTCAAGAAATCATGACTTCTGTGCGCTAATATTTATCCATTATGAAAAGTTGAGCCAGTCATCTTCTCTTTTAACCCTCCCACATGCCTTGTCTACTGGCCGTGTCACAAAGACTACAAGACGGGCTACTGTGTCACACAAACTCAGGCGTTACAATATAATCCACGGTATCACAAAGACTTAGGTGTTACATTACTCGACAAATAAAGGTATGCTCTTTTGTCTTGGATTGAAAAGGAGTGTTTGTCATTTATTATTATTATTATTATTTGACTTGGATTCATGAAAAGGGGTGTTTGCTCACTTATTATCTTTTTATTTTGTCTTGGAGTGAAATGGAGTGTTAGAAGACTTTAATGAAAGGGTTGTGTTTAGTCACACTTCACATTGATGTGTTACGCAATGCATATTTTGTAAACTAATGAAATCATGACTTCTGTGCACTAATATTTATCCATAATGAAAAATTGAGCCAGCCATCTTCTCTTTTAAGCCTCCCACATGCCTTGTTAATGCCCATATGTTTTTTTTTTTTCTTTTTTCTTTTTTTGGGAGAAGGTCTCTTCATGAGTTTTAAATTCTTTTATATATATATATATATATATATATATATATAAATTCAATAATTATGGGAGACCTTTGATGTCTCTTTTAAAAACACAAAAAAAGCACCAACTAGTTGAGTCGTAAGTATTTTGATTTTGACTAATATTTGAGTTTTAAATTCAAGATTAAAAAAATTCTTCACTTTCCATTATGGCCTAACTAATGTTGTGATTAAATACCTGTTGTATGGTTCAACTAACTTCATCTTGAGGATAGTGGTTTCCCCTCGCATAAATAAAGAGCAAAAAACTAGTGAATATAAAGCGTGTTTTTGAACAGTATCTTTTATTCGCTTGTATACTTAAACAGTAAAAAGGTCATGTAAAACTCAAGCATCCACATTTGAATGGGAAAAATAGCACCACTAGAGCATTCCCGATTTGGAATAAAAACTAGTACTAAAACTTTACCAAAACACCTCTATTATTTTCGATAATCAACACGAGAACACTTAATTACGAGCACAACACATAGGCAAAGATGGAAAATTCTAAATTCTTTGTGACAGAACTCACCCAAGTGTGCTTCTAATGGATCATTGGCCAACTTTGACAGATAACCCAGCATCCACCACCAGATTATGCCCAGTGACAAACTCCGAATCCTCAGAAGCAAGAAACACCACAGCGTCCGCCACATTATTGGGTCTCAGCATCCCACCTTTCAAGATGGAACCTGACTCTACCACCTTGTCTGCCTCCTCATCATTTTCACACCCAAACATGTCCTTCAGCAGTGGCGTCCGAACCGCACCTGGTGTAACACAATTCACGCGTATGCCATACGCGCCCAGCTGCAAGCTCGCGGACCTCACCAACCCCAACACCGCATGCTTCGACATCACGTAGTCGACGTACTTGGGGTGACCAATACTCGCCACCACGCTCGTCGTGCAAACAATGCTCCCCCTCACGCGCCCCTCAACCATCGCCTTCGCCGCGTGCTTCACACACGCCACCATTCCACGCGCGTTCACCGCCATGAGCTTGTCGTAAGCCGACAACTCCATGTCCAACACGCTCTGATCGCACGCGTGTGTCGCTCGAGCCATGCCCGCGTTGCTGAACATGATGTCGAGGCGTCCGTACGTATTGACCGTGGTGTCTACTAACGTTTTAACCTGTTCCTCGTCACTGACATCGCAGTGGACATAGGTGCATATATTGGGACCGATAGATGCGGCGACGTTTTGGCCCTTTTGGTCTTGGACGTCGGCGATGACGACGGCTCTTGCGCCGTGAGCGGCGAAGTGGCGCGCCGTAGCCTCGCCCATGCCGCTTGCACCTCCGGTGATAATGGCCACCTTGCCTTGGAGCTTCTTGTCTGATGGTGTGGAGCCTGTCATTTTGTTTGTATCAATCAGCGGAGTGAAGCAGTGATCCCATATATTACAAATCAAATAGTAATAAAGCACTATAACTTTCTATGAAAGAGCATCTCCTCTTTATTTAAGAGAATCTAACCCCACAAAATGATCCATATGGGCGATTGGACCGAAAGGCCTACACTCTCTCTCTCTCTCTCTCTCCGTCTGAGGACTTGAGATAACTGTAAGATGAAGAGGTAGAAAAATAAAAGTAAAACTGAAGATAAAGAGGATAAGAATAGGAATACGTGTATGGTGGAAAAAAAATAGGGAAAAAAGGAAAAAGAAAAAGTAGAAAGAGACAATTCTAAAAAGTGAAATCGTAATATAGATTTAAAAAATTAAAGAGTAGGGAAAAATAAAATAAAGAATAAGAAAGAAAAAAATTTTGGTTGGTGGATCAATCATACAAGAATTAGAATTGTTTGATTCTTGTTTTTGGGTTTACTCAAGGGCCATTAAATTAATGGGTTATTTGATAGAGGGGTGCTCTCCCTTGACTTTAACTCTCTCACTTATTACCTTTTATTATCTGAAAACGTAAAAATAACTCTTGCAATATTATTGTTTATGATTCAAGGTGGTGCATCTAACTATGGTTTTAAAAACTGATACGGTGAAAGAATCGAAAAAGAGAGTGGTTACTGATTTTCTGGTCGGATCAGGGTTCGACCGATGGTTGAACCGGTAACATCATAAATAATTTAATTAATAATTTTTTAAATTATATAAATCAATAATAATTTTTTACACTAAAACTAATTAATAATTGATGAATACACATGTAAACTAAATTGCTCTGAAACTATAATGCTCTATAATTCATTAACTACTAATAATTAAAAGAATAATTGTATATAAAAGTTACCCATGGAGTAGTGGACTGAATCTAATAATATATATATATATATATATTAATTGAATGTTTATAAAATTTAATTTTTGGTGAAAGTCCATATAATATGTTATGCATCTTTATAAATGATATTAGTAACTAGTTAGTTTATATTCAGCAAAAAAAAAAAAAAAAAAGTAACTAATTAGTTTATACTTAACTCAACGAACTTATAAGTTATATATATAATTTTAAATAAATAAATAAGGGAAAAGAAAAGACAATGGGACAAGACAAGAAAACATTAAATAAGAAATGGTAATGGTGGTCAGGTTGGGGGAGTAAAAAATGATTAAAAAATTTAGAAACTTGTGGATTTAGAAACACCACAACTCAAAAAGCCAGCCCTTGCCGTTGGAATTTTAAAAAAAGTCAGCCACTGCTAGTCATTTTTATGTTTCTCACGTCTTCCAATATTTTATTAAAAGATTTTTTTTTTCTATATCACGTCTTCCTAATACCCACTTCAAGTTTAACTCTTCACTTTTCAGATCTCTAAAGTCTAAATACACTTTTTCTTCAAGTTTCAGGCTTTCAGCCTCTTCCTCTCTGTTCAAGCTTTCAAGTTTCAACATCTCCCTCTATGTGTTCATACCTTCAACCCCAGTTTGCAAATGTCAATGAATCAATGGTGCCACCTACCAATGCTATGCCAGTGTTAGGCTGAGAACCTAACAACGCCGTCCCAGTGTTAGGCTCTCGTTAGTGGCGTAAAGACAGAGTGGCCAATAACCGGTTCAACCATACCTATTCCGGTTTTACGGTTCAACCGTCCGGTTTTCAGTTTATTTCGGTTTTTTGTTATTTTTCAGTTTTTAATCATAATCGGACCGGATTGATGTTCGGTTCCAGGTTGAACCAGTAGGACTGGACGGTCCGATTCGGTTTTTAAAACCATGATCTAACTGACTAGGAGGGGCCTAGACTATTTTGCAATATTCGATGTGAAAAATTTATCTAGGAGTTTAAAGTTAAATTTAGATCCCTTGTAATATCCTGTTTATAGATGGTTGAAATGAAAAGTTAAGAATCACCAAATTCACCACCATTTAATCACATAAGAAGAATAGTTTTTTTAAAATTTTAACTTCTCACTTTTTTAACTTTTATCTTTATTTTTATTACAGAACTGAGACTAAGTTTTTTACCTTTTAATCTCAACCATTCATAAAGTATTGCACGAGATCTAGATTAAGAAAAGAAGATATAAACCATTCTAAAAAGTAAAACATATAGATTAAAAAACTTAAAGAGAAGATAAAATAAAATAAAGAGTAAAAAAAAAGGTTTGGGGTTGGTGGATCAATCATACAAATAAGAATAATGTGTACCTAATTATTTGTGTTTAAAGGATTTAAGAGTAATGAATCATACACATATAATAGTTGGTACAATTTTATTGTTTACGATTCAAAATGCTGCATCTAACTGACTAGGAGGGACCTAGACTATTTTGCAATATTCGACGTGAAAATTTTATTAAGGAGTTTAGAGTTAAATCTAGATCCCTTGTAATATTCTATTTATAGATGGTCGAGATGAAAAGTTAAGAATCACCCGATTCACCATCATTCAATCACACAAGAAGAGTAATTTTTTAAAATTTTAACTTCTCACTTTTTAAACTTTTTGTCTTTATTTTTATTATAGAACTGAGATGGAAAGCTAAGTTTTTTACCTTTTAATCTTGACCATTCATAAGGTATTGCATCTAATATTGCACAAGATCTAAATTAAGAAAAAGAAGACAAAGACAATTCTAGAAAGTAAAACATAGAGATTAAAAAACTTAAAGAGAAAATAAAATAAAATAAAGAGTAAAAAAAAAAGGTTTTGGGTTGTTGGATCAATCATGCAGAACAAGAATAATGTGTACCTAATTATTTGTTTTTAAAGGATTTTTAAGAGTAATCAATCATACACATATAATAATTGGTCTTAAAGTCATTGATTTGCACAATTTGCTTGATTTTTTTTTTTTTTTTTTTTGGTTTGATTCTTGTTTTTGGGTTTACTCTAGAGCCATTGAACTAATGGGTTATTTGATAAAGGGTGGCTCTCCCTTGACTTGAACTCTCTCATTTGAATTTAATATTAGGTGCTTTTTTATTTTGTACCTTTTATCATCATAGAAAGTAAAAATAACTCTTGCAATTTTATTGTTTACGGTTTAAAGTGATGCATCTAATTGACTAGGATGGGCCTAGACTATTCTGCATTATTTGATGAAAAATTTATCAAGGAGCTTGAAATTAAATCCAGATCCCAAGCAACATCCTACTTATAGATGGTGGAGATGAAAAGTTAAGAATCTTTGTTGTCCAATCAAATAAAAAGAGTAGGTTTTTATAAAATTTTCACTTTTTTTATTTATTTACTTTTTATCTTTTTATATTAGACAACTGAGATGAAAGTTAAGTTTTTTACATTTTTATCTCGACCATCCATAGGATATTGCATCCAATGTATTGCACGAGATCTAGATTAAGACCAGTAATTGAAGATATAGGTCAATTGAATTGAAGAAGTATCTGCAATTCTCTCACTTGATCCCACACCTTATAGATCTATATAGGTTCCTCAATTATTGCCTTAAAAAAATCTTTTAAGGAAAAAAGTTAGTATAAAGTAAAAACTTATATCATAATACATGTGTACTTTGATCTATGAGAAAGTAGACACTTCTTATAATTTCTTTGGTTGGTTTATATTTTTCTTGCAAGTCCTTCAATGATTTATAGGATTTAGAGTAAATAATTTTAAAATTTATTCCTAGCTAAATGGTAAAATAAATTTTGAATTTTAAGAATACAACATATAATTAAAATTAATCCAACTAACCTGCCTAATCTGCTAAGTTGAAGTTGCCCAAATTTTATATCAACCCTACATTTTTTTAGGCTGGTGGATTAGCCGTGGTTTGAAAATTTTCCAACCTATCAATAGCTAATTGGTTAAAAAATATTCTATCAACCTGCCCAATATCTGTTATTGGTTTGAACCAATGTTATGGATTTCGTTCAGTTCCAGCTGGAATGGCCGGAATATCTTGTACCGGTGTGTAAAACGGAATGGTAACAACCTCCATTCCACCTTGGATTAAATTTCGCCCCATTTCGGCCCGTTTCGGACGTTCCGGTAAATTCCGGCCGAAATTCATTTTCCATCCGGTATGAATTTTGTCTTCTTAACTTGATCGGCATCTTTTTTGCTAGATCACCAAAAATCCTTGTCATTCTCACATCTATATCTCATTTTCACACTTGTAGCTCCTTGTCTCTCTATCATTTCTCACTATCTGACCCTCTCAACCGTGATAGAGAAGTTGAAAAGAAAATTGAAGAGCATGATGAAGCAAAAAAAGTGTGACTTGCGAAACAAAAAGGGAGAAGAAGAAGATGAGAAGAGGAGAAAATAGCTCAAAAAGTGAAATGATGAAGAAAGAGTAGCAATAATGAAAGAAGTAGCATTTGAGCAGCTAGAGCATTAGCATTGGAAAATGCTAATGCCAAATGTAAGGGAAATTTGGCATTCAAGCTCCAAAATCCTCTCCATCTGGAAATGCTACTGCTAATTATTGCAAATTTTTTTGCAATAGTGCTACAATGCAGTTCTATCTTTAGAATTGCATTGTAGCACAATTCTAAAAAAAATAATATTTGTTTTTTCACATATCTGACTCTCTCTCTTGTCACTTCTCTGTTTCTCATCTCCTTTCTCTCTCCACAACGGCCTCTCTCTCTCTCTCTCTCTCTCTCTCTCATCACATCTCTCTCTCTCATGGTGGGCTATTCTGGTGTGGGTCATGGGTCCGGTGTGGAGGTGAGACTAGGGATGTCGAGATCGGCATGGTATGGTGGTGATTTCTGGGTTTTTTGGGTCCAGATCGGCGTGTTTAAGCTTTTTCTGGCATGGTTTGCACCGTGGTTTCCTTTCAACAAGTGTAGGCAAGCCAAGTTGTACCTCCCATGGAAGTGTGAGACTAAGCGCCGGAAATGAACCTCGCCGGGAAGTGCGAGACTAGGCTATTCAATGGTCTTTTTCTTGAACCTTGCCGGAAATGAAGGCTTCGACAGAAGTTGCAGATAGAAATTTAGGATTTTTTGTTTGTGGGTTTTGTTGATTGATGCATTTTTGGTTGATCTATGAAGTTTTTGGTGTTTGAGTTGATGGGTTATTGTTAGATTTTGTTTGAATGATTTCTGGGTTTCTTGAACCTATTCAATGGTATTTTTCTTGAACCTTGCTAGAAATGAAGGCTCTGGCGGAAGTTGCAGATAGAAATTTAGGATTTTTTTTTGTGGGTTTTGTTGTTTGATGCGTTTTTGGTTGATCTATGAAGTTTTGGGTGTTTGAGTTGATGGGTTATTGTTGGATATTGTTTGAATGATTTCTCAGTTTCTTGAACCTATTCAATGGTCTTTTTCTTGAACCTCATCGGAAATTAAGGCTCCGGCGGAAGTTGCAGATAGAAGACTAGAAGAGAGCTAAAAATTAGAGAGAGGAGAGAGATGGGAGAGAAAAGATATAATTTTAGGATATATTATTTTATTATGTAAATATATTATTTTAATGAGTAGAATAGGAAAATAAAAGTTTAGGATGCTGGAAGTATTATAAAATGGTATAGTATAATGATAAAGTAACTTTTTGAAATGGTAAAATAGAATAGAATTAAAATTGTGAGATACTGATGCTCTAATGTTGTCACTAATCACGTGTGTGGATTGGGAAATGGGAAAAACTGAAAAAGTAGTCAATAGGAAGCAACACTAGTCACGTGGGTGGGTTGGGAAATGGGAGAAGCTGAAAAAGTAGTTAATAGGAAGCTTCTTGGAAGCTCACTTGTGTACAATTACACAAAATGTGAGTTTTTTTTTTTAATAAAAAAAACATAAATAAATGTTTTTTTAAAAAATAATAATCCCACTTCTTTTAATAGAAAACTACCAAACTCTGTTTCTCTCTCTCTTAATATATATATATATATATATATATATATATATATATATATATATATATATATAGAAAACTATATTAAATTTATTATTTTATATAATAGTAATAATAATATATAAATATATATTTAAGCAGTAATTCCAAAACGGTACCCAAAATTGATCAATACCAAAATATCTCATTCTAATGGACAAATTGAAACAGGTTTCGAAACGGTATTCATAACACTGGTTTGAACCACTTTATTTCTTTGGGTAGTCCAATGAACACTGGGGTTGGGTTTGGATCTACGTTTCCCACTCAGCGTTTGTGTTTTTTATTTTTATTTTAAGACCAGTGCCTGGTGCACTGTTCATGAGACATGAATAGTGCACCAAGGCATACGAATAATTAAAATAAGAGTGAATAGTTTTTTTTTTTTACACAATTAAAAATTATTTTACTACAGTGTTTTCAGTTTTTAGTAAAATAAATTGTATCCAAACGGATCCTAGATTTTCTCTCCTTTGCCTTGTTCACTAAACCCCCCTTATTTCATCTCTAGTTAAATTCTAGTAGAATTGGATGCATATCGACTATGTATTCTATCTTGTTCCAGCCAATTTCAACGGTATTTGAATTTTGGGTGAAATACTCTCTTCATTTGTTTTGAACTTTTACATCCTCTTTTCTCATTTTTTCTTGATTTTGCTTCTATCGCATTACTACTTTTCTCCCTTCTCTTTCTCCCATCATCTAACATTTCTTTTTTTTTTTTTTTTTACTCTCTTTCTATATATATCTCTCAATCTTATCATGAAGTAAAAATCACTTGGGCAGGGAAAATTCTCTTTCAATGACTGCTGCTGTCTGTTGATGATGAGATGCCTACCTTTGTGATTCCCTTTCCCTCGTCCTTCTTGTGTCCAACAACCATAAAAGTCATGACCAGTCCAAAACTCAAACATCCACATTTGAATGGGAAAAATAGCACCACCAGAGCATTCCCGATTTGGAATAAAAAAACTGCTAAAACTTTGTCAGTTTTTCAAATAGAATAACACCAAAACACCTCTTTTTTTCGATAAACAACACTAGAACACATTATTAGAGACCTTTAAATAGTTCAAGTTAATTAATTCTTTATTGCATCTTCAACTACAGCCTATTTTGCAGTCACCAACATAGCAACAACAAACGAGCCCACGCACCATACCAGTAAAATTACGAGGACAAGATATACAAATATACAGAAATATTATTTAGTTAATGATTATTACATATTTTTCGTACACACGACTATGTGGGCTGAACTCGTATTTCACAATTTTACCTGATGCAACTCACACAAGTGTGCTTTTAATGGATCATTGGCTAACTTTGAGACTATGCTCACCATCAACCTTAAAATTATGCCGTGACAAACTCGGAATCCTCAGAAGCAAGAAACACAACAACGTAAGCCGGCAAGTCCGCCTCCAGCACGCTCTGCTCGCACTTGTGAGTCGCTCTCCCCAAGCCCGCGTTGCTGTACATGATGTCCAGGCGTCCGTACGCTTTGACTGTGGTGTCTACCAATTCTTTGACCTGTTCCTCGTCCCAGACATCGCAATGAACGTAGGTGCAGATGTTGGACCCGATTGATACGGCGACGTTTTGGCCCTTCTCGTCTTGGATGTAGGCGATGACGATGGCTCTGGCGCCGTGAGCAGCGAAGTGGCGCGCCGTGGCCTCGCCTATGCCACCTGCACCTCCGGTGATAATGGCCACCTTGCCTTGGAGCTTCTTGTTTGATGGTGTGGAGTCTTGTCATTTTGTTTGTATCAATCAGGGGAGTGAACTGAATAGTGAATCCTTTCTATTTGATACAATATTTGCCAACCTCTCTGGTCTCTGGTCCCATATGTAGAAAAATCAAACAGTAATCAATTACCATGTCTTGCATGAAAGATCATCCAACCCTGAGTTTTGACCGCTTCTTTTTGGTTTTTGGATAAGAAAAATTAATGGATGTCCTTATTTTTTGTTTTAGAAGTATTTTTTAAAATTTTTAATAATAAAAAAATAATTGAATTTCTTTATTATTCTTTATATTTTTCATAAAAGTAAAATTAAATTTTGTTTAAAGATAATCTATTAATTAATTTATGTCCCAGGAGCACCGGGACCCTTTTAATCTTGTGAGGATGGCTCTTGATTGTTTTACTTTTTGGTTTTTGGGATTTCTCGAGGACCATTAATGACCTTGGTGCTTATTAGCTTTGTCATCCTGAAAACAACCCTCGCAATTTTATTCAAAGTCGGCGATTCAAACAAAGTAGTGCATCAGGAAAAATGTCTAATTGATTTGGAGGGTATATTCTGCAACAACCGATATGCTAAAATGTTTTAAGGAATTTGAAATCTAGTTTTAAATTACTTGATCTTTGTATAGGACTAGGAGTTTAAGCTTATCCTTATCTCTATTTACTTTAAAATATGGGTAGAACCTTCTGCTATTCTTTATCTCTAGCGGTGTATTTTCGCTACGCAGTCTTATTAGAACTCTATATAATTTCAGGACCCCCCTAAGAAAGACCTTGAAGTATCTATGAACAGTCTCAGTTGATTTATAGATTCGACTACCCATTACACAAAACCTCACATTATGATCAATAATGTGTAAGAAAATGAACACTTGCTTCGTAACAGACATGTGAATAGTCAGGCGTACGTGCTCCCCCTCAGTGAGGATGTGACATAAGTGGTGGAAAGCTATAGGTTTCATCCTAATTTGATTCACACAATGTCTCTCACTTCCATGCAGAATACTATTTATGTATTTCTCTCTCTCAGCTGCATGATTAACATAAGGCGCCCTAGGCAGTTGTCTACGTCTACGCCGCAATTTCCTTAACAATGTAACCACCACAAGGAGGACAAATGCAACTAAGGCAAGAATTGTGGCTTTGGTTTTTTTCTTCATCTAAAAAATACAAACATTGTGGTTTAAGAGGTATGTGATGTTTCCTCAGAAATCAGTAAGTTGGTGAGTCTCGAACACTGATGATCTTAAGGCTTGATCCTGAAAGCAAATAATAAGTCAGAGGGGACTGGTGGGGACCGGCCAAAGGTCCTTCGATGATGAAGTTAGTAAACTTATAATTCTCGGTAGGGAGAGAGATTTATTTTGGAACATAAGTGTTTGAATGCCTTACCTTTGTGCGGGCGAATGCTTATATAGCATACATGGAACAGTTATTATTTCTATAACCGTTCCTCTTGTTAAGAAATTCATAACCGCTATGGAAGTTATGATATTTGAACCGGCGTTTCATAAGCAATAGTAGAGGTTTCGGATCAGAAAATCACAAATTGTTCCTTACGCATAAATCGAGAAGTATGTTTAAGGAAAATTCAGTGTGCTCGTCCGTCCTTTATTAAGGATGGACGAACATATTAGAGCATGACCCACTTGTCCAATCTTTTACTTCATTCTCACGGACGCCCTTTTATGGACAGCGAGATATACCTGATACACCTTCAGTTGCCCCTTTGTCCATAGGGGTTGTCCATGGGAAGGGGCCATTATGTGAAAAAAAAAAAAAATATATATATATATATATTATTATTATTATTATTTTAAATATATATATATATATATATATATATATATTTATATTTATATAATTCTCTCTCTCTTTTTTTTTTTTTTTGGCCACGTGTCATAGTTTAATTGGTTACTAGTCACGTCGATCAGTGTTCTCGATGTGAGAGCCACGTGTCATTTTTGGATTGGTTCGTGTCGCTTCATGTGCCCAGGTCAGCTGCCTATATATAGTGGAATTCCTTCGTTACCCTTTACATTTGCAAAATTCTCTCCTCTGACATTCCTCGTCTAGAAGTCTCTGCGTCCATAGGCTTCTTCCGTCTAGATCCAGGTATCTTCTTTTTTCCTCATCTTTAGGTTTTTTAGTTTTTCCAAAAATGTCTTAAATTTATGTTCCTTCATCTGACGATAGTATAGAAAAGGCTATAGACGAGTATTATGACTCCTCAAGTGATAATAGCTCTAATCACAGTAGTCATAGTAATGAAGAGAGTTCTTCGGACGAGGGGTATACCTCTGGCGTCCCTGGGCTTCCTTTGGAAGTCGTCCAAGAACAACTTAGGAAAGCCTCTGGCTCCCAAGCTGGTGTTTCGTCTAGTGTACCTCCATCCAGTCCTTTGGATGAAGAGGAGACTGTATACAGTTGTGCAATTGGTATCTACTCCAAAACAAATGAGCAAAGGCTTAGTAATCTTAGGACGTGGTACCAGATCCTGGACGAGTTTAACCCCAGGTTGCCCGTTCGTGGAGAATGGTGCTGTAACCCTCGTTTTGGAGTAGGCGTCTATGAGGCTTATTTTTTAGGAGGTTTTAGGTTACCCCTAAATACATTTGCTAGAGAGTTACTGGTTAGGTTAGGTTTAGGCATATGTCAATTCAACCCCAACGCATGGAGATTGATCATCTCTATGCAAATTTTGTGGAGGGAAGTATTTGGAGGGGATCGTCCTCTCACTGTGGACGAGTTCCTTTTTTGTTACAAACCCTCAGAAATAAATCAATCCCTTGGCTTCCATCAATTCATGGCCAGGGGCAAAGATTGTAGATTAATCAAGTCCCTGGCATCGTCTGA
Organism: Quercus wislizeni; assembly: GCA_023055345.1. Lineage (NCBI taxonomy): Eukaryota > Viridiplantae > Streptophyta > Magnoliopsida > Fagales > Fagaceae > Quercus > Quercus wislizeni. The sequence goes on along the minus strand of JALGQJ010000003.1, from coordinate 12,581,103 downwards.
CAGGAATTGGAAGTCAGAGTTTATTTTTGTCTCTGGCTTTTGGGCAGGGAACCCTGTGGACGTTGGCAGGGACCCATTCGCCCCTTACTCTAGGGACTTAGGGAACCTTCTTCCTGAAGGTACGTCCCTCCCCTTTCTTCTTTCTCTTCACTTTTTTGTATATACATCTATATATATATATATATATATATATATATATATATATATATATATATATATATATATATATATTTAAACTCTTACCTATTACTTGTTTTACAGGTGTTAAACGACCATCCCTAAGTAAATTCCATCGTGATCGCGTCCATAGGGCTCGTCTTGACGCTGAGAGGGATTTTCGTTCCTTAGTTACTTAAAGGCGTCTTGCCAAGTGGGGACTTGGCCCTGAACCTTTAGACGAGGCCATCGCTCACGAGGTTATAGTGCGCAGAAGTAAGTTTTCATTTGATAGTCATCTAAGCGTCCTGTTGTACAATTTATTTATAACACATTACTTACTGTTTTGGTGTTTCTTATCTTAGGAATGTCAACAATGAAGGAGAATAAGGAGAAAGAAGTTATGGGCGAGGAGATTCGTCCTGAGACCCAAGCCCAGGTTCGTCTGTCGGCTGGGGATAAAAGGAAGCCTTTGTCTAAAAACTTAGACATTGGCAACCTCCCTAGCCGACGAGGCAAAAAGGCTAAGCATGTGCCGTCCCAAACGGTTAAGCCCAACCCTCCTCCACCTTAGTCGTCCATCAAGATATATGATGTAGACTCGTCTACCTCGACTGAGACCACGCCGTCTAAGACTCCTCCGTCCAAGACGACTGTGCCTGCGACATCTCAGCCTTCTGCACACGTCCCAACAAATATCATTGAGAATGAAAACTTAGCTTGGGAACATTTTCAAAAGGCTGTTACGGATGAGGATATCAACGTTTGCTACAACATGTCCCTAAAGGATTTTGAACATTCTGGTGTTCATGATCTTTTTAAGGTAAGGGTCCTTGCCTCGTCTTTGGAAACATATACATTATTTTTATCTTTATTTTTATTATAATTATTTGTGACTTTGGCTATTTTCCCTTCACTTTTTTATAGGGTATGTCAAAGTTCATAGCAGCATCCAGACAGGCCACAGGATTGGACAAGACGAGGATTTTACTAGAGGCGAAGATTAGGGAGTTAAACGATGAATCCAAAAAATGGGCTGAGGTGGTTGCTTCAGCTAAGGAGAAGGGGAAAGAACTGCTAAACCTGGTTGAGAAGCTAAAAGCTGATGCAGTGGAGAAGGATACTCGTCTTGATCACCTTCAAAGGAAAAACGACAAGCTGAGTACTCTTCTCTCCAATGCAAAGGTTGATGCAGTGGCTGAGTTCAAGTCGTCCAACGAATATACTAAGCTCCTGGACGCCAATTATGTAGTAGGCTTCGAGGATTTCAAAATGGAGGCTATGGAAAACTTCCCTGAAGTGGACTTTAGCTCCATTAAGCTTAATCTGGCTACTGCTACTAGCTCCCTGCTTCAAGCTAGCTCTGAGGACGCCAATGTTGAGGAAGATGCTACAATCTTGCCTCCCAAGGACGACCCCAAAGCAAACGCCCCCCCCCCCCCCCAGTTTAAAGACGAAACTTTTATAATCCTTGTATTTTTTTCTTTTTACCTATTTTGGCTTTTATTTGGTCCTTAGATTTTTGGACCTTTTTATGTAATTTGAATCCATTTGCCTCGTCCATAGCTTTAGGACGAGGTCTTAAACAATCTCTGTTTCGATTTAACAAGGGTTTTTGGACGTTGGAAGTCCACCCTTTAGTTAATAGACGGAATTTTTATCTTTGTGAATGAATGCTTATTTTACCTGCTTTAGCTCGTCCATGGCGAAGAAAATATAAACATTCATACTTGATCTAACTCGTCCTTACAGGTAGAATTTTCATTTAACTTTACTCGTCCTTAAACTTGCAAGCTAATTTCACATACTATCTTGTGTTTTGCCCAACCTTTACTCGTCTAAAGATTGGATAGTTATAGTTGGCCTTTGATTCTCGTCCTTGAATTGAACGGAATGTTTTACAAGTCTTTTCCTCGTCCATGAGTTGAACGAGTACACTTAAGTTTTTTTTTTTTTTTTTTAATTATTTTTTTTTAATTTAGACGTTACATCCCCATGTCCAGAGAATTTACTCGTCTTGATTTGTGAGCTCCCTTACAGGTTAGCTTTGAACGAAAAAATCATGGAGCTAAAATTCATACAACATTTTGTACATAACATAAATATTGTTTTACAGATAAGGCATATACATGTTAATGCCTTTTTATTTAATAAGTACAAACTCCATAACTTCGTCCATCATCACAGCATAAATAAGCTCAACACATATAACATATTTGCAGTATTAAACACACAACATCAAACATAAGTAGAACGTAAGTAGACTCCTAGCTCGTCTATAATAATACTCGTCCAGGCTTACTTTTACTGATAGTACCTCCTTAGGTGCTCCACATTTCAAGGGTGCTCCAATTTTCTTCTGTCCAAGGCCTCCAGGTAATAAGACCCTTGCCTTTTACAGTTGATAATTCTGTAGGGTCCTTTCTGATTGGGGCCTAATTTCCCATGAGATGGGTCCTTGGTTGCCAAAGAGACCTTCTTCAGGACGAGATCCCCTATGTTGAAACATCTTGGCTTCACCATTGCATCATATTGCCTAGCCATGAGGTTCTTGTACTTCGCTGTCCTATGCTCTGCATCCATCCTCACTTCGTCTATAAGATCAAGGTTCAAACGGAGTTGCTCAGTGTTATCCTTTTCTTGATATAGCATCACCCTATGATTGGCCATGTGCACTTCTGCAGGTATGACTGCTTCGCTTCCATATGCTAGCTTGAAAGGAGTTTCCCCCGTAGGGGTTCTCACTGTCGTCCTGTATGCCCATAAAACACCTGGTAATTCATCTGGCCATACTCCATTTGCCCCCTCAAGCCGAGTCTTCATAATTTTCAACAAGGATCAGTTTGCTACTTCAGCCTGACCGTTTGCTTGGGGATGGGCGGGGGAGGAGTAATGATTTTGAATTCCGAAGTGTGTACAGAAGTCTTTGAAGGTTGTATTGTCAAATTGTCGTCCATGATCAGACACTAACACCTTGGGCACTCCAAAGCTGCACACAATATTCTTCCAGACAAAATTTTTAACATTCTGTTGTGTGATGTTTGCTAACGGTTCAAACTCCACCCATTTGGTAAAATAATCAATACCCACCATTAGAAACTTCATTTGTCTAGTTCCGACTGGAAAAGGACCTAGGATGTCTAGGCCCCATTGAGCAAAAGGCCACGGGGCCGTCATCGAGGTGAGATATTTTGATGGTTGCCTTGGGATGTTACTAAATCGTTGGCATTGGTCACACACCTTGACATAAGCCTTTGCATCAGCTTGGACAGTTGGCCAGTAATATCCTACACGGACGACCTTGTGGATGAGGGATCTGGCTCCCGAGTGATTTCCACAGGCTCCTTCATGAATCTCCTTTAACACATAATTCGCCTCATCCGGAGCTAGACATCTAAGATAAGGTTGAGAAAAACCTTTTTGGTACAGAACTTCATCCATAAGGACGTACCTAGCTGCTCTTACCCTGAGTTTTCTGGCTTCATCCTTCCCTTCCAGAAGCTTTCCATCCTTCAAGTATGATACTATTGGAGTCATCTAATTCTCTCTATCTTCTATTTGCTGTACTTCCAGGAGATCTATACTTGGGACGTACTAAACTTCATCGAACTCATTCATGGGTTTGGTCGCTGAGGCTTCCTTCGCTAAAACATTTACTTCCACGTTCTCTTTCCTTGGGATTTGAATGAAATTAGCTTCCTTAAATTTCTTCACAAGAAGTAATACTTTCTCCAAGTATTTTTTCATCCGTCCTTCCTTTGCCTCATACGCCCATTCACTTGACCCATGACCAACTGAGAATCACCCAGGATAAGTATTGACCTTGCTTCCACAGACTTGGCCAGTTCTAACCCTTTAAGGAGGGCTTCATATTCAACTTCGTTATTGGTCGGTTGGTATTGCAGACGGAGCTTGTACTTCAACTTATCTCCTTCGGGGGATTGCAAAACCACTCCTATTCCTCTTGCATGTTGTGTGGATGAACCGTCCACATGGATGACCCATCTCTTATTATCTTCCATTCGCTTTATGTCATCACAGCTCGGTGTGAATTCTGCAATAAAATCTGCTAAGGCCTGAGCCTTTATGGCATGTCTTGGTTGGTATCGGATGTCAAATTCACTTAGTTCAACTGCCCACTAGATTAATCGTCCTGCGGCTTCCAATTTGTTCATGGCTTTCTTAAGCGGGTGGTCTGTCATAACATTGATTACATGTGCCTGGAAGTAGTGTCTCAACTTTCTAGAAGCCGTGATAAGGGAAAAAGCTAGCTTTTCCATCAGCGGATATCGTCCCCCCGCTCCTCTCAATGCCTTGCTAGTATAGTACACCGGCTTTTGTATTTTTCCTTCCTCTCTTATCAACGCCGAGCTTACAGCATGTGGAGTTACTGCCAGGTACAGAAACAATTCTTCTCCCATCATGGACGAACTCAGCAATGGTGCCGCAACGAGATACATTTTTAAGTCCTGGAAGGCTTTTTGGCACTCGTCCGTCCACTCAAATGCTCTTTTCAAAACCCTAAAAAATGGTAAACACTTGTCAGTAGCTTTGGAAACAAACTTGTTGAGGGCAGCAACTTGTCCGGTAAGAGACTGGACTTCTTTGATATTCTGCAGAGGCTTCATATCTAGAATTGCTTTAATCTTTTCCGGGTTTGCCTTAATTCCTCTGTGTGAAACCATAAATCCAAGAAATTTCCCAGATGCAACTCCAAAAGCGCATTTACTGGGATTCAACTTCATATTGTACTGCTTGAGTGTATTCAATGTCTCTTGCAAGTCGTCCGGATGTTTCCCCTCGTCCAAACTCTTCACCAACATATCATCCACATAGACTTCTACGGTTCGCCCAATCTGAGAACGGAACATGTGGTTGACCAGTCGTTGGTATGTTGCTCCAGCATTTTTCAATCCAAAAGGCATTACTTCATAACAGAATAAGCCTTGACTGGTAACAAAGGACGTCTTCTCCTGGTCGGCCTCGTCCATCTTTATTTGGTTGTATCCCGAGAATGCATTCATGAAACTTAGTAATTTATGACCTGTGGTAGAATCTACCAGTTGATCAATTCGTGACAATGGATAGCTATCATTGGGGCAAGCCTTGTTTAGATCGGTAAAATCTACACACATCCTCCACTTGCCATTCGCCTTTTTGACCATTACTACGTTAGCTAACCAATCTGGATAATACACTTCTCGTATAAACTTCGCCGCCATCAACTTATGAACTTCGTCTTTAATAGCACTATCTCTCTCAGGAGCAAACACCCTTTTCTTTTGTCGTATTGGCTTGAAAGATGGACTTACATTTAGACTATGGGTAATGACACCAGGGTCTATACCTGGCATATCCTCATGACTCCAAGCAAATACATCAACATTCATCTTCAAAAATTGGACGAGTTCCTTCTTACTCTTCTCTTCTAGATCTGCCCTAACCCTGGTATACCTCTCAAGGTTACTTTCATCCAAGAGAATATTTTCCAACATTTCGGTGGGCTTTGCTACAATTCTCTTTTCTTCAATATTCATGATCTGAACCTGTTCGTCCATGGCCAACATGGCCAGGTAACATTCCCTCGCCGCCAGCTGGTCTCTTTGTACTTGCCCTACTCCGTGTTCCGTTGGAAACTTGACCGACAGATGGTAGGTAGATGTGACAGCTTTCCAACTATTCAAAGTTGGCCTTCCAATCATGGCATTATATGAGGACGAGCAATCTATTACAAGGAAGTTCACATTCTTGGTGATTTGCTGCGGGTATGCCCCTACTACCACCGGCAAGGAAATGGTACCCACAGGTTGCATCTTCATTCCACCAAAACCTACTAGGGGAGAATTCACTGGATGGAGCTGATCTCGTCCTATCCTCCTCTGCTGAAAAGCTGGATAATACAAGATGTTTGCTGAGCTTTCGTTATCCACGAGCACTCTTCTGGTTGTGTAGTCAGCAATGAGCAAGGTGATAACGATAGCATCATCATGAGGATGGTGAATTCTCTCAGCATCTTCGTCTGTGAAAGTGATTGGCTGCTTGTTCGTGGACTTTGCCTTCGGAGATCGTCAAGAAAGTTAGACGCTTTGCACCACTTTTAAGTATGCTTTTTTGGATTTGGACGACTGGCCTGTTGAACTTCCCCCTATAATAACTCTGATTTCTCCGAGCGGCGGTCGTGATGACTCTTCTGCTTTACCCTTCAGTTTCTCGTCCTTATGGTCTCGTCCAAGGAAACTCTTCAGTTTTCCTTGCCTTATAAGATTTTCAACCTGCTGCTTTAGATCAAAACACTCGTCCGTATCATGTCCATGGTCTCTATGGAAGCGACAATACTTACTCCTATTGCGCTTATTGGGATCTCCCTTCATTTTCTCCGGCCACTTCAAGGATGGATCGTCCTTGATTTGCATAAGAACCTGCTCAAGTGGTACATTCAATGGGGTATACTGTTGATTTCGTGCTAAAGGGCCAGATTTCTTATTATCTCGGTCTTTCATTTCCTCCGTTCATCCTTTCTTTGGACGAGGCCCCTGCTCTGATTGACGATTGGGGTCAGATCTCTTCCTCTTCTTAGCTATAATGGCATCTTCTGCATTCATGAAATTTTGAGCCAAATGGACGAGCTCGGCCATGGACTGAGGCTTTTTTTCATAGAGTTTGTGAATAAATAAGTCAGAATTAACCCCATTGTGGAAGGCTGCCAACAAAAACTTATCATCCACTTCGTCTGTACTCAGGGCTTCTCTGTTGAAGCAAGTGATGAATGACCGTAGGCTTTCATTCTCTCCCTGTTCTATGGTCAACAAGCTGGACGAGGAACGCTTGTGTCTTTGTCCCCCAATGAAATTGTTAACAAACAACTTGCTCAGTTCTTCAAACAAACTTATTGAATTCGGGGGTATTTTGCTGAACCAGACTCGTGTCGGACCTTTAAGGGTGGTAGGGAAGGCTCTACACATAATTTCATCTGGAACCCCCTGAAGATGCATTGTCGTCTTGAAAGTAGCAATGTGATCAAATGGGTCACGCGTTCCATCATAAGAATCCAGAGAAGGCATTTTGAATTTTGGAGGTAGAGGGTGGCCATTGATGGAAGCTGTGAAGGGTGAATCAGTTCTATGGACCAAATCTTCTATAGGATTCGCCTTTCTCATATTTTCCTTCATTTCTTCCATGACTTTCTTCATTTGGTCCATTTCTTCCTTCAAGTGTGGTATCGTTCGTGAAGTGGTGCCTCGTAACTGACTTCCAATTTCAATATTCTCTCTATCATCATGACTCTGTGTTTGTCCTCCTCCTTCACGTTCTTCACGTGCTTGCCTTCTCAGATTAATCTCCATTCTTAACTCTTGATTCTGGCGAGTCAACTCCGCCATTGTGGCTGCCATAGATTGCACATGTTGGGCAGATGATGTCTGCATGGCCGGTGCAGATTGGGGACCGCGATGAGGGTTGCTTGAAGCGTTTCTACTTCCCTGATGGCCTGGGCTGGTAGCCCTCGACCTGGTTTGAACCATCAACCTTTTGTCACAGAAAAGAAAACTGCAAAAGAATTTCCCTTCCCACAGATGGCGTCAACTGATGTTTCCTCAGAAATCAGTAGGTTGGTGAGTCTCGAACACTAATGATCTTAAGGCTTGATCCTAAAAGCAAATAATAAGTCAGAGGGGACTAGTGGGGACCGGCCAAAGGTCCTCCGATGATGAAGTTAGTAAACTTATAATTCTCGGTAGGGAGAGAGATTTATTCTGGAACATAAGTGTTTGAATGCCTTACCCTTGTACGGGCGAATGCTTATATAGCATACATGGAACAGTTATTATTTTTATAACCGTTCCTCTTGTTAAAGAATTCATAACCGCTATGGAAGTTATGATATTTGAACCGGCATTTCATAAGCAATAGTAGAGGCTTCGGATCTAAAAATCACAAATTGTTCCTTACGCATAAATCGAGAAGCATGTTTAAGGAAAACTTAGTGTGCTCGTCCATCCTTGGTCAAGGACGGACGACATAACTAAGGACGAGTTCAGTTCATGCTTGGAACCAATATGCTCGTCCGTCCTTTATTAAGGATGGACGAACATATTAGAGCATGACCCACTCGTCCAATCTTACATTCGTCCAATCTTTTACTTCCTTCTCACGGACGCCCTTTTATGGACAACAAGATATACTTGATACACCATAAGTATGTAAAAAAGCATGCTATTGATTACACAGTAAATAAGAGCAGCCACAAACAGAAAACATCCAAACCACATTGATAACGAGTACCAAACTTTTTATGCACATATATTTCTGTATAATTGTAAGACCAACAAAAGTTACAACATAATACCATCATAATCAATATTTACACCAACAAATCACAGCATTCTATTTCTATATAATTGTAACACCAACAAAATTAAATTCTTAAATCAATATTTAAATAAAAAATGGATAATTTATTTGTTTATTTCTTAAATAAAAAATGGATAATTAAAAAAAGTAAATAAATAAATAAATAATTATATAAATAGAAAAATAATTGTGGGGCCAAAGAATTTGGCAACCCCGGCCCATTTCATGTCAAGTCCAAGGCCCACGCCGAGGAGGAAGAAATGTCTGAGGATGAACAAAAAAGGTCCAAACTGCCAGGGGACGTTTCTGAGGACAATCCTATTCTCGGCAAACCGAGATCGCGGAAGGAGAAAGCGACACGCCACCAAGGCCAGTCTCCCAGAGCATCCCAAGGGAAAGTACCAGTGCAATGAGACAGTCATGGGAGTATATTGGAGGGGCAATTTCAGGAGAAGCTGTCACCTCCACATTAAATTCCCACAACTAACATCCAGGCTCCATTTATGTGGACATGACCCCTGAACAGTGCTATTTGGGTCATCACAACTCATAGAACATCAGAAGGAGTGACAGATGGGACGTGCACTCAAGTATAGGCATGGATGACTAACAAGTGTAGGACCAGGATGGTCCAAAAAGAACTATATAATGTAAGAGGCCCTCCACAAGAAAGGGGACGACGGGAGGGAAAAAGAAGCTCAGATCCCCCTTTGTGCTCTGTTTAACCAACTTAGATAGAAGCTCACATCCTCAGATGGCGAGTTTGTCTCCTCGGATCACAAGTCCACCCAGCTCCGTGTTCTTAATTCCCATTCAATCATTTCCTACACCCAAACCAACCGTTGTCAAACTCATTAAAGCCTAGCTCTTGGACCCACTCTTTACAAATTCATTGTAATGGGTCCACTGGGCCTAGATCCCGTCCATTTTTGGGCCCAGGCTGAAAATCGCAACCCTACAATAATTATATAAATAAATAAATAATTATATGAAGTAAATAATTATATAAATAAATAAATAAACAAATAAATATATGAGTATAAAACAAATCTGATATATTGCAGCATTTGTATGCATGCATCTCAAGGAAGAGATTTTTGGGTTCAAAACCTTCTAATTTTGGTGATTGGCCATATATTTAAAAAAAAAAAAAAAAAAAAAAAAAAAAAAAAAAAAAGAAGAAGAAGAAGAAGAAGAAGAGATAGACTTATAAGTGGAAAAAATTTATATAGTAATATGTTTTCACCATTTGAAACTTTCTATTACAAAAGGGCAAAGCATCATGAAAACAGTGAGATGAAGCTATAGCTTGACTCTTTTGTTAAGGTAATTCCATCAACCATTAGGAAATTGACCTATTAACTGCTTTGAGCTACAATCGTTTTATAATCAAAATGTGATTTTCTGACAGATTCATGGCAAGTGCAATATGATTTATCATGTCCATCTTAGTACTTGTTATCTAAGGTCCTGCTTTCAAAAATTGTAGCCAAAGTATTTTGCTTAACTCATTTTTCTTTTCTTCTTGATCTATTTTTTTGGTTTATAGTAAGAAGAATTATGTTCCTGTACCCACTCCAATACACAATACATAATACACGATACGAAGTGCTTACTGAGGAAAGTGAAGCAACTAGAAATGAGTCTTTGGTTTCCTGAGGGGCAGGGCAGAATCCAGTGTAATTAGGGGTGGAACTAGAAATTCATACTAGGTGGAAGCATTAACAATTATGAAAAATAAACTAAATAATAATCTTCTCTGCTCATACCATCAAACTTGAACAATAATATTTTCTACTCATACAAATACAAACTTGAACAATCCAAACTCAAACCCAACAACCAACATCAAATTTCACAACTCACAGAACAACAATAGCCACATCAAATTTGTACCCAATAACCAACTCTCACCACAACAACTATTTTTACATCAAATTTGTACCCAAACCCTCGGTACCCACATCAAATTTTTGCAACCCACTCAACATCAGCTACACCCAATACTCATCATCAACCAAATAAAAATGGGGAAATTTCAGTCATAGCCCAAAAAAAAGTATATATAATAATAATAATAATAATAATAATAATAATAATAATAATAAAGAAGCTAAATAAGGGGAAAATAAAAAGGGACAAAAAGAGGAATAAATGGCACTGAGTTTGGTTGCCGGCAGTGGAAGGTTGGGTTTCAAAAAGAGATGAGGGAGGGATGAAGGTTGGGTTGTTTATGGGTTTGAGGGCGGGTCAGCTTTTTCATTCTCTGTATTTTTGGTGTGTGGACTAGAGCTGTGTGGATCGGACTGAGAAATGAACTGAGAGAGTGGATCGGACTGAGAAATGAGGCTGATCGGACTGAGAAATGAGCGGATTGGACTGAGAAATGGAAAAGGGAAACTCACCGTGTGTGGAGAGGATTGGCTGCATGAGGGAGATGGTGGAGCTCAGTGTGTGGATCGGAGCTTGGAGAGCTCTTGCTGCGTCGAGTGCGTGTGAGAGAGCTCAGACGGAAAATGTTTGAAGTGAAAATGAGAACTGAAATGGTTTTCCGCCCCACATAGCTTATTTTACGGTCAACACTGAAAATATTTTTAGTTTGACCTAATTTTTCAGACCATCCAAACAGCCTATTTTACAGAAAGGCATTTCTGAATTTAGTTTGAAGTCAAATCAAATATAGCCTTATTAGCTTTGTCATCCTGAAAACAACTCTTGCAATTTTATTCAAAGTTGGCAATTCGAACAAAGTAGTGCATCAGGAAAAATGTCTAATTGATTTGGAAGGTATATTCTGCAACAACCAATGTAAAATGTTTTAAGGAATTTGAAATCTAGTTTTAAATTACTTGATCTTTGTATTGGACTAGGAGTTTAAGGTGGTGCACATCTAATTGACTATGAGGGGCCTAAACTATTCTGCATTATGCGAAAAAATTGATCAAGGAACTTGAAATAAATCCAGATCCCATGGAACATCCTACTTATAGACGGTCAAAATGAAAAGTTAAGAATCTTCACTGCCTATCAAAACAAAAAGAGTATTTTTTTTAAAAAAAATAATTAAATTTTTACTTTTTATCTTTTTTTTTTATTAGACAATTGAGATGAAAAGTTAAGGGTATGTTTGGTAACAGTTTTTTTCTCATTGTTTTCTGTTTCCAAAAACAATTTTATATTTTTGAGATTAAAAATCTTGTTTGGCAACCCAAAATGGACAGAAAATAAAAACTGTTTTCAAAACTCAATTTGTGAAGGAAACTGAAAACATGCAAAAAACTGTTTTCAGTATCTAATTTTCAAAAGTCAATGAAAACACAAATTTAATCTAATGAATTTGTCTCATTTAATGAGTTGGCATTAGAGTTCAAATTCTTGTAACAATATATTTTAATGTTTTATATTTTTTTCTTCAAAAACTATCTTTTTAATTTCAACTAACCAAACATGTTTTTGATTTAAAAAATACAAGAAAATTGTTTTTTCTTTATATTTCCAAAAACAAGTTTTTGAAAATAGAAAACAAAAACTATTACCAAACATAACCTAAGTTTTTTTTATCTTTTTATCTTGACCATCCATAGGATATTGCATCTAGTGTATTGCACAAGATCTAGATTAAGACCGGTAATGGAAGATATATCACAATTGACTTGAGGAACTATTCATAATTTCTCACTTGATCCCACATCATATAGATCTATACAGGCTCCTCAATTATTGTATTCTCAATAGATAAGAACCATTGTAGCCACATCCAAATTAGATTTCCATGATTGATTCTCCATTAATTTCCACGTATTCAAGATATAAAGGTTAAAGTTTAAATTTCGTCATCTAAATTTATAAATGGTCATGACATGTGATTAATTTATTATAAAAAATATTTGTTTTAATTAAGTTTTTAAGATATTAAACTTTAATAAAAGATGGAATTGTTGTTGGTTTGGACAGCTTATGTCTTTCGGCCTTCCTAAGAACACAAGATTTCCTCTGCCTTATTCACTAAAATACTCATAAAGTAAAACTAAGTATGATTACCATGCACCTGCTTCTTAAAAAAATCCAGGGGTTCATCGTCCCCTAGATTTAAAAAAAAATATTACATATTTATATATGTGTGTAAGATAATAAAATTTAACTCAAAAATAATTATATTTGGCACCCTCAAATATTAAAAATTAGTCAAAAGATCCTATAAGAAAAGGTTTGATCTGGATTCAACATCAACAAAGCGGTAGTGATTGATGGTTATTTGGGAAGCAAAAGCATGTACCCAACAATAAATGTCAGAAATTTCAACTAAACGGATTTCGATAATCCCTCGAAAGGCTAAGAGAATCCCGAACAATGGTGAAAACATGTTTACTAGTGGAATTGACTCTAGAAAACATCTTAATCAGCCACAAGTATGGTAAATTCTAACGAACGAAAATGAAAATGAACTAGGATCCATTTTAAATACATCTTAGCTATGAATAAACCCTCTCCATTTCACTTTGGAATATAGAGGATCCGGATCCAAAAAATTTCAAATAAAAGCGCAATTTATGTGATTGGATGAAATTTGGGTTTTAAATGGCCCAAAATCTTCTCTTTTTTTACCCTTTTAAAATATATTGAGCTGACATGATTTGTCTAATATAGAATAACGGTCACATAACTAAGAACTTGTTTCTTAAAAAAAAAAAAAAAAAAAAACTAAGAACCTAAAAAGAGGCCTTAGAAAACAATTTTCTACTAAAATTAACAAACATGAAATATTATGTTAATAATGTAGATGGAAAGTGTAGCAACAAATGGTTTTTTTATTTTTTATTTTTTTATATTTTAAATTTAATCAACAAAGAATTATTTTGAGAACAAGAAACATACATGAAAGACAAAAAATAGAAGGCTCTGCTTTGATAAAGGGAAAAGGAAAATGTTTGACTCTAATTATGTTTGGAGCCTTCAGCTTTAACCATCAATAGAAAGATGATACACGCTATATTATATGTAATGCGCATGACTCACTTGATTAATTGAGTTAATTGAGTAATGTGTAATGCACATGATAAGCATAAATGTCATCTTCCTACCAATGGTTGGAGCCCAAAGTTTCAAATATGTTTGGAGCCAAACTTTTTCCAAAGAAAAAGAAGCCCCATGTCTTACTCTGAAAGTAACTAATAATTATTCATTTGCATCATTTGATAGGGAAAATTCCTAACACTTCATAAATACAATCTCGTTCCTATTAAACTATTACTAGTCGCAGACTCACACGATGCGTGGGAGTATATAATTATTTTTTAATTGTAATATAATGTATAATTTGTTCTCTAAAGTTTGTTGAAGATAATTTGTTCTTCCTATAATTTAAAAATTTTCTATTTGGTCCAATTAGGTCTACGTCAGTTCACTTTGGTTCTATTCGGTCCAATTTGGTCCACTTCGTCAATTTTGGTCTCCCTTCGGCCCATTTTGGACTAATTGGGCCTTAAATTGATTTTTTTTCTTACAGGTTGCATTTTGAAGTTTAGCTCAAAAATTCTTTTTTTTTTCCTTCTTAATTTTTAGGTTGAAAAGTGTGAAATTTTATCATATTTGGGATAAACTCTTTAGTTTTGAGTTAAAACACACAAACAAAATAGTCATTAAAAATTAGAAATATGAGCCCTAAAAATGATAAATATTCAAAAGTCCTATTCGGTCTATTTGTCCTCGTCAATTCATTTTGGTTTTATTTAGTTCACTTTGGTCCTATTCAATCCATATTCGTCTTATTCAGTCCATTTTGTCAACTTTAGTCCTATTCGGGACATTAAATCTACTTTGGTCCTATTCGGTCTATTTTGTCTACTTTGGTTTTATTTGGACCACATTGTTCCTATTCGGCCTACATTGGTCCTATTCGATCCATTCTGTTCACTTCGGTCCTATTCGGTCTCATTTGATCCTATCCAATCCTATTTGTTCCTCTTCTGTCCATTACATCCACTTTGGTCCTAATCTGTCCATTCGTTCTCATTTGGTCTCCTTCGGTCCACATTGGTCCACGCTGTCAGATTCGGTCCACTTTGTTCCTACTTGGTCTAATTTGGTCCACCTTATTCCCATTCGGTGCTATTTTGTCCAATTGATCCACTTCATTCCATCTGGTCCATTTGTGTCCACTTTAGTCCATTTAGGTCCACTTTTGTGCACTTACATATAGGGAAAATACATGTTTGAGTTGAGAGCACCTATTCTAAATCTAAATTTATTAAAAAATGTATAGATCTCAAACTCGTAATATCTAAAATCTTTAAGTATAACATTTATTGTTACTATACTTTTGTTGAGCCACATTAACTTAGCAATTTAATCCATTTTAGTCTGGCTAAATTTAAGTGAGAATTTTTCTAAACATTAAGGCTATGAATATACAAATTTAATCTTTAGGGTAGTCGCTCAATTGTTTTAGAGTCGTTACTTTTAAATAAATTGCATGAAGTTGATTATACCTTTAAGAAAAATAAATACACACACACACACACACACATATACATATATGTATAATTTTTATTTAAATAAATAATTTAAATTCTTCATTCTCTTAAAAGAGATTATTATGATAATCAAACTCATAACAAACTTATACTGAATAAGTATAATTTATTCTCTAAATTTTATTGTACATAATTTGTCCCTAAAAATTAAACAATTTCAAAAAATAAAAAAATAAAAAAATCCATCACTCTATTTTTACAAATATATAATTTTGAAAATTTTATGTTTTTTTATTGATATTATTCTTTTTTGAAATGGTCCATATTCTTCTAACTATTGTTGTAGGGTCACGATTTCTTGGCTCAAGCCCAAATAGTAATAGATCCTGGCCCTATGAACCCTAGTCAATAAATTTGTAGAGAATAAATTGAAGAACTAGGCTCCAGTAAGCTTAACAACGATTGTTATAGTGTTTAATAGTGTTTCTCAAGAAAATAATGGACATGATAATCAATCAATCCCTGATCCGAGGAGATTTTTCTCTTTTAGCTACTTCATCCCTCTCAAATAATGCCAATCTCCTTTTCTTTTTTCTAATTCTTTCTTTTTTCTGATTCTCTCCCCTCTTATAGAAGATATTTCCCATTATATAGTCCCCTTCTTCCCCTTACACTTGTTCATCATTTAAGCCATCACTTGAGTATTTGTCCCATCAAA
Organism: Quercus wislizeni; assembly: GCA_023055345.1. Lineage (NCBI taxonomy): Eukaryota > Viridiplantae > Streptophyta > Magnoliopsida > Fagales > Fagaceae > Quercus > Quercus wislizeni. The sequence continues at coordinate 12,565,407 of JALGQJ010000003.1, read as the reverse complement.
CTTCTTCTTCAGTTTTTTCTGAGTTCTGATCTCCCAGGAAACACTGTTTAGAGGTCTACTCTGCATAAATGCGGCCTAAAAGTTGGTACAATGCATTTAATGTGGTGGTAGCAGTTTTTCTTTAGATATTTTGGAGTCTTCTTTCTTCCTCGTATGTTCGTGAGGCGTCTTTGAGTGGTGGGAACTTTGTGGAGAATTACTATAGTGGTCATAATAAACAATTGAACCGCATTCAGTATATCCGAGGAGGAATATCTCCTCGAAAAGCTTCCCGGTTATTTCCCACACCCAAAATCTTAGTTGGTAAATTTTAGTAGTTCTTAACTTCTCATTCATCCCTCCTCGGAAATTCAGGTTCTCGGATAAGACCTAGGATCCAATACTTATCAATTTGGATTCTCGTAGGCCCAAGGCCTAGTACATATGAATTTTGGACTTTCGCCCCTACAATAGCCCCTCAAAACTTTGGTTTTTCTCCTTCGTCGGAGGAGAAAAGACGGGGTTTTGACTTTCATGACATAAGACCACATGATTCTTCAATTTGCACATGTGGAGTGGATAATTCACGCGTTTTAGACTTGCCACTGATGCTTCGAGATTCACAAAGCGCTATTAAATGCTCCAGGAGGTGCGCTGTCCCGCACATCCAACGGTGAATCGCAGATCCAATAGATGGGTTTTTTCCTGAAACATTTGAGTGGAATAACTCCCACTCACTTCAACTTCCTATATAAGGCATACGGAGATATCATTTCTCCATTTTCACAAGTCTTTAGGTTTTCAGAGACATCACACATTTGAACTCCCCAGACTTTCTTTAAGACACAAAATATTCCAACTCTTTTTTTTTTCTTTTCTCGAGAGATTTTCGAAACATCTTCTCTAAGGTATCATAGATTATCATATACATTAGTTTCTGCAAACTTATATTTTCTTTACTTATAGGATTCAATCATTTCATTCTAGGTTTGTCTAAATGGGTAGATTTGCGAGTCTGGTAGATTCCCCTTCAAAAATAGAACTTTTCAAAGAGAGATATCACATACCCTAAGAAGTGGGTCTACGATATTGTTCCACAGAACAAATCGTTACAAATAGGGAAGTGGGGGAAGTCATCATTCCTATAATAGCCTTTATAGAAGGTGGAATGACTCTCCACATGGGTAGGATAACAAGGGACTACCTTATCAATCATAGGTTGTGCCTTCACCAGTGCGCACCAAATATGTTTAGGATCCTAGGCTGTGTCAATGCTCTTAATGAGCATCTCCAATTAGGGCTCACATGGCATGACATGGTGCACATGTATGAATTCCATTCCCAAGCCGACAGAGGATTTTACCTCAAGTCTCGGTCACCCGTGGTCAGGCTCATTTCGTGCCTTCCTAAGTACAACAAAGGGATGAAAGATGACTACCTCATCGCTTCAGGGGCATGGCACGATGGTCTCCACTGCCCAACCCAAGAGAGAGAGCCAAGTGGGATACCTTAGAGTTAGGTTCCTTAGTAAAACACTTCAGATCTTCTAATTCTCATCATGTAGTTATTATTCTTTATTTTGCTTTATCTCAATGATGGGTTTTCATGAGCTAACCATGACTCTTTTCTCGGCTGTTATTGCAGATAGGAGGCACGTTACACCTCGACTCAGCCATACCAACGTAGTGGCCTTAAACTACGTGCTCCGATCAGAGATTTTCGTCAGCAAGGATCGACAATTATGAGCCGTTCATTTGATTTTGGATTTTGAACCTATTTCAAAGATCTTTCAAGAGATAGGTCACGCAATCAGGGCGGGAGATCCTCGGATAAACCATATCGACGTATCTAGGCCAGATTTCTTGGCTCGAGACGATTTTCCTCCCGTCAGACTACCCATTCATCAAATCCCTCCTCCGCTCATAATTCCATTGCAACAAGTTCCCCTTGAAGCAACAGTCGTAGCAGAAAAGAAAATCGCATCCTCTCGGTTATCCCTAGAGGAGGAAATAGATTAATTTTGCTTCGTGGAAGATGTGGGACCATCCGAGAAGCCAATGGATATCTCAGACTTCGAGACTGAATTTGTTGATCTCTTCTCCATTCATCCAAAACAGTTGGTCATTACTTGGATAGACTCGGAATCCGAAGAGGAAGAATGAGCAATGGATCCAAAGAAAAGACCTGGTTTGAAAGGCCTGTTAGCCAGTAGGAACAAAGGGGGAAATTTGAAAGAGGCCCCCAAAATGCAACCTCCTATCGTTCTTCCTCCTCCTCTTCCTCCCACAAATCTCGGCCTACAGGCCATGTCAAATTTGAAGAAAAGTAGGACAAACCATGAACTAAAGGAAGGTGAGGTGGCTCCTCGGAAGGATAAACAAAAAAAAATAGCCAAGGACCCTAGGAATAAGAGGGGTACATCCGTAGATAGCAGGGATGAGGCTGAGGTACGCCGGCCTCAGCGGACCTGGGCTCCTCGGATAGAATTTGAAGGTGCTCCCATTGCATGGGATGCTTCAATATAGGATGCGCAGAGAGGCCACGCCAATCACCTAGCGCAAGCCCTACAACAACCTCTCCTTCTCCCAAGGGACACGGAGTCCATTCGGCGCACAAGACAACCCGATTAATTCATGTCACTGAAAAGAGATCTAGCTATGATTAGCTGTATCTTTCCTACTTAAGCATTTAAGATATATATATATATATATATATATATATATATATATATATATATATATATATATAATTTTTTTTCTGTTGTTTTGATTGCAATTTTAATTATATTTGCTATCTCCATGCAAGTCACTCAGCAGGTTTACGTGGCCGAGGAATGGGTGCGAAGTGCCCATAACAAATTTGATGTAGAATCTCAATCTCGACGCGAAGTCGAAAAAGCTCTCGGCACAGCAAACCATGAAAAAACGCAGCTGGCTGAGAAGCTTAAGGCCATAGAGAGTGCACGTTAAAGCGCTGAGGCCGGGTTGAAAAATGCCGAAGCCCAAGCTGAGGATCAGCACAAGCAGCTCTACACTACACAAATTAACCTTGCCATCGAGAAGGCAACGGTTCTAGATCTAAAGGCTGAACTGCAAAAAGCCCAAGAGGCATTAGCGGTGGCCATGGAAGCTGTTAAGGCCGTAGAGGTAGCAGCTTATAAGCGTGGGGTAGCGGAAATAGAGGCAAGGCTGACTGCGGAGGTGACGATAGTCTGCAGGGACTATTGCGCTAAAACATACTACAAAGCCCTTGAACGGGCAGGAGTCCCTGTTGACTCCGATCTGAGGAGAGCAGACAAAGTGTATTATCCAGAAGATATCAGAGAGGATCCAACTATTCTTCCTCCTCCCGCAGCCCTTCCCCTTCCTTCTCCCGAGCAACCTTTCACCACCCAAGACCCTTCTCAGGGGATTGAAATCCCAATAGAGGCTCCAAAAAAAAAAAAAAAAAAAAAAAAAGGGGTGACGTGGGGATTTCTAGGCCAGATGAGAAGGCGAAGGATAAAGGAGTTCAACCTCCTGCCGATGCCAATCCCTTCGAGGACACCCTTACTATTGAGGATATAGTGTCCAAGGCTAAAGCTACTGAATCCAAGTCCAGGATTGACTCTAAACAGGATCCTCATCAATCGAAGACCCAGACTTAGGGTTCTAGCTTTATTTTTGCGATTTTTGTAATGGCCTTGTGCTTCCAGATGTAATATTTGTATTTATCATCTAATGAAGGCATTTTTCTTTCTATTTGAATTAGATCCTGAATGATATTATGAATGGCTTTAAGTTATTATCACTTTATCCTTGATAAACATTGTTAACGACATGTCTTTGATCATTTATTCATTTCAACTGGATGCCACCCACCTAAGTTGTGAATTGATATTACTATATCAAAGGTCAAATTCAATATAGACAAATAATACCTTTAGTAAATTATTACGAATACATGTATACTTGGAGTGTTAAGGAGTGCTTAATCTTCAAATAAACATCGACCAATGTTAAGTTGATATAAGTTAATTTCATCCAAGTATGCGGTCTGAGAGACCTGACATACTTTGAAATCTGTTTAATAATTACATAGATATCAAGGAATGTTAATTTCACCCAAGTATGTGGTCCGAGAGACCTGACATACCATGAGATCTGTTTAACAATTACATAGAGAATAAACAGCAATTAACTTGATGTATTTACACAAAGGAATGTTAATTTTACCCAAGTATGTGGTCCGAGAGACTTGACATACCTTGAGATCTGTTTAACACTTATATAGATGCTAATGAGTGTTAATTTCACACAAGTATGTGGTTCGAGAGACCTGACATGACTTGAGGTCTGCTTAACACTTATACAGATGTCAATGAGTGTTAATTTCACTCAAATATGTGGTTGGAAGGACTTGATATGACTTGAGATCTGTTTAACAAACATAGAGAATAAACAACAATTAATTTGATGTATTTACTCAACAAAACAAATAATTGAAGAAAGGAAATTTTTATTAATAATAATACCTTCTCGGACCTGACATGACTTGAGGTCTGCTTAACACTTATACAGATGCTAATGAGTGTTAATTTCACACAAGTATGTGGTCTGAGAGACCTGACATGACTTGAGGTCTGTTTAACAATTACATGGATGTCAAGGAATGTTAATTTCACTCAAATATGTGATCGGAGGGACCTGACATGACTTGAGATCTGTTTAACAATTACATAAATGTCAAGGAATGTTAATTTCACTCAAATATTTGGTCCGAGGGACCTAACATTCCTTGAGATCTGTTTAACACTTACATAGATGTCAAGGAATGTTAATTTCACTCGAATATGTGGTCCGAGGGACCTGACATACCTTGAGATCTGTTTAACACTTACATAGAGAATAAACAGCAATTAATTTGATGTATTCACTCAACAAAACAAATAATTGAAGAAAGGAAACTTTTATTAATAATAATACATTCTCAGGTTGCTTACATTCCAGGGACGAGGTATTACATGCTTATCTAAATCTTCTAGAAAATATGCTCCTATGCCAGCCACCGAGGTGATATGATAGGGTCCCTCCCAATTAGGCCATAATTTCCCCCACACTAGAATTTTTGCCATGCCCAAAACCTTTCTTAGTACCAAATCCCCAGGCTCTAGTGGTCTCAATTTTACCTTGGCATCGTAGCCCTGCTTGAGTTTGTGCTGATAATAAGCCAATTGGACCATTGCACTTTCTCTTCTTTCTTCAATAAGGTCCAAGCTCCTTTCCAACAATTCATCATTATTGCTGGAATTGAATGATTTGGTTCTTAATGTCGGAAAAGCCCGTTTCTATAGGGATAACAACCTCAGCTCCATAAGACATCGAAAATGGGGTTTCTCCGGTTGACCTGTAAGGAGTGGTTCGATACGCCCATAGGACAAGTGGTAGTTCTTCCAACCATCTTCCCTTTGCATCGTCTAACCTTTTCTTAAGTCCGCTCACTATGACCTTGTTAACAGCTTCAGCTTGTCCATTCCCTTGGGGATAGGCTGGAGTGGAATACCTGTTTGTAATTCCCAATTCACAGCAATATCTCTTAAAGGATTTGCTGTCGAACTAAAGTCCATTGTCTGAAATGAGGGAATGAGATATTCCGAAGCGGGTGACAATGTTTTTCCAGACAAATTTCTTTACGTCCACATCTCGGATATTTGCTAAAGGCTCAGCTTCAACCCATTTGGTAAAGTAGTTTGTGCCAACCAGTAAATATTTCTTGTTTCCAGCTGCTTTGGGAAATGGGCCAACAATATCTAAGCCCCTTTGTGTAAAGGGCCAAGGGCAAGAGAGGGGGTTCAGGAATCCTCCCGGTTGGTGTGTGTTTGGTGCAAATCTTTGATATTGATCGCATTTCTTCGTATATTCTAGTGCTTCCTTTTGCATGTTTGGCCACCAATAACCTTAGGTGATGGCTCTATGAGCTATCGAAATCCCTCCTGTATGACTCCCACAGATCCCTTCATGTAACTCCTCAAGGAGTAACTCTGATGCCTCAGGGTGAACGCAAAGTAGATATGGTCCAGAGAAGGAGCGCTTGTACAGTTTCTGGTCCTCGAATAGCCAGAATCGAGGAGCCTTCCTATGTATCCTTTTAGCTTTCAATTTGTCCTTTAATAAAACGTCCTTACTTAGGAATTGAAAAATGGGGTCCATCTAGCTAGGCCCTATTCTGACGTGGTGAACGCAGATCATATACCCTCTTATTCCTGAGGGCTTACACAGATCTTCTATGAGAATAACACGAGATAAATTCTGTGCCGAAGAGGTTGCCAGCGTGGCCAGGGAGTCAGCATGGGTATTTCCACTTCTAGGGATGTGTTGTAGGCTGAATGATTCAAATTTCAGTTGCAGGTGCCTGATTTGAGCCAAATACCCTTGCATTCTCTCATCCCTTGCCTCTTATTCGCCCTTCACTTAACCAACGACCAGCCTTGAATCCGAAAACATTTTAGCCGACTTTCCCCCCATTCTTTAAACCATAGACATTCCTTCCAATAATGCTTCGTACTCGGCCTTATTGTTCGTGGTCGAAAAGCCTAGCCTTAATGACTTTTTTATGATGAGTTTTTCAGGCGAGATCAAGACTCGCCCACTCCAAACCCTTTTTGGTTCGCTGCCCTATCCACGTATACCTTTTACTGCAATGGCTCTTGCACCGTAACCAGGTCAATCGATTTTTCATCCATGCGGTGTGCCTCTGATTCATTTTCTGCAGAGCCTTCAGCGAACTCGGCAACCAAATCTGCAAGGACTTGACCTTTGATTGAGGTGCGAGGCATGTACTTGATGTCAAAAGACCCTAGGATCGTGCCCCACTTTGCTATCCTCCCAGTGTAATCAGCACTTCAAAGTATGACTTTAAGTGGAAGCTCGGTTAGGATAACTACCGTGTGTGCTTGAAAGTTGTGGGGGAGCTTTCGAGTACCATGCACCACTGCTAGGATGGCCTTCTCTAATGGTAAATAGCGGACCTCAGCTTTTTGTAATGACTTGCTTACGTAATAGATTGGTCTTTATCTACCACCTTCAACTCATATCAACACCAAACTCAATGGCATGAGGAGCCACAACGATATAAGTGAATAGAACTTCATCTGTTTCAGGGCTGGATATAATAGGTGCATGAGAGAGATACTCCTTAAGTTGTTGGAATGACTGAGCACATTCCTCGATTCACTCAAAGCCTTTCCATTTGTTCATCAATAAGAAGAAAGGTCTACATTTGTTTGCCAACCGAGAGATAAACCGATTCAAAGCTGCCGTCATTCCAGTTAACTTTTGAACCTCTTTGGGATTTCGAGGCGGTTGCAAATTATTTATGGTTTTAATTTGGTCGGGGTTCACCTCGATTCCCCGGTGAGTCACCATATAGCCAAGGAACTTGCTTGACCTTACCCTAAAAGAGCATTTGGATGCATTAAGATGGAGCTTGTGTCCCCTTAGAATTTCAAAGATGTTTGTGAGGTCCCATATATGTTCAGACACTATCTTACTCTTAACCACCACATCGTCTATATATACCTCAATATTCTTACCCATTTGTGATTCGAACATCTTGGTCATCATCCTTTGGTATGTCGACCCAGCATTTTTTAAACCAAAAGGCATCACCTTATAGTGGTAATTCCCAATGGGAGTGACAAAAGGTGTTTTCTCCTGATCGTCTAAGGCTAGTGGTATCTGATGGTATCCTTGGAAGGCGTCCAAGAAACTCATCCGAGGATGGCCTACCGTTGCGTCCACCAACTAGTCTATTTGAGGAAGGGGGAAAGGATCTTTCGAAGAGGTCTTGTTCAAGTCTATGAAGTCTACGCACACTCGCCACTTTCCGTTCTTCTTCTTTACTACCATACTGTTGGCTAACCATTTGGGGTAAAATACTTCCTTGATAGCCCTGGCTTGCTTAAGTTTAGTTACCTCGTCCTTAACAGCTTCAAAATGGTCTTTGGATGAGCGCCTAGGTGGTTGCTTTCTAGGAGTGATTGATGGGTTGACATTCAGGTGATGGCAGATGAAGTCAGGATCAATTCCTAGGGCTTCGTAAGCGTTCCATGCAAACACATCAACATTCTTTCGAAGAAATTCTATTAGGTCTTGTTTTTCTTAAGGAGGCAATTGAACCCCGACTTGAAAGAACTTCTCCGGATCATTATCAATAACCACTCTTTCTAGATCCTCACAGCTCGCCTCCTCGGCTGATCCCCTTTCCAATGAAGCCGGAGCTTTTGATTGCTATAGGAGCTTTTCCGCAAAGGCCGAGGGCGCAGCCTTGGGTTTGTACAAGATGGCCGCCACCATGCATTGTCTAGCAACAGATTGACTGCCCATAATCTCTTTAACTAGGCCTTCCAAGGGGTATTTCACCTTCTGATGCAAGGTAGAAGAGACAGCCCCTAGGGCATGAAGCCAAGGCCTGGCCACAATGGCTGTATAGGGGGAATAAGAATCTACCACAATGAAATCCACCTCCACTACTTCTGAATCGGTTTGTATGGGTAGCCTGATCTGGCATTTGGGAATGACAGTGTTTCCTTCAAAACTTACTAGGGGAGATTCATAGGCCGTTAAATTCTCGGGTTTCAAATTCAATCCCTTGTACAGATCAAGGTACATAATTTCGACGGCACTACCCAGATCTATTAGCACTCGCCTCACGTCATACCCCCCTATTCTGTGCGTAACCACCAAAGTATCGTCATGGGGTTTGATGGTTCCAGTTTTATCCTCGTTGAAGAAGCCTAGAGTCGGTTGAGTTAGTATTTTAGCCTTCTTTGGCTCTGAACCGTCGTCATCGGCTGACAATTGAGCCACTGACATCACTCTTAAGGGGTAGGATCCAGTCCTTCCAAGAGCGGCGAAGATGACATTGATTGTTCCTAAAGGAAGCCTAGAAGGAGCATTTTTTTGGGAATCTGAACTTGTCCAGTTCCCTTGGCCACTAGAATAATGTAAGAGTGATTTTAGTTTTCCTTCTCGAACAAGCTAGTCCAAATGATCCCACAGGTTTCTACAGTCTTCCGTAGTGTGTCTCTGTTCCTGATGGTAATGGCAGTAAAGGCTTTGGTTGCGCTTTGTAGGGTCTCCAGCCATTTTGTTTGGCCATTTGAAGAATGGTTCGTTCTTAATCTTCTCTAGAACTTGCAAGATCAACTCTCGAAACACTGCATTAACCATTTGGGTATTGGTAGACCCTGATTGGCCTGCATAATCCCTTCTCAGCCGATTATTATTGTATCGATTCGATCTGAAATCCCTCATTTCCTAAGGGATAACCTTAGCCTTCCCTTTTCCTTGTTGTTGGTCGTCTTCGATCCTCTTGTACTTATCAACTCGGTTCATGAGCTAGCACAAACTGGTGACAGGTTTACTTGTCAGAGATTTCCTTAAACTGTGCTTGGATGGGAGGCCGACCTTGAAAGTTTTAATGGCAACGTCAAAATCCCCATCAATCTCGTTAAACATTTCCCAGTATCCATCTGAATATACCTTTACGGATTATCCATCCCTCATTGACATGGACAATAAAGAGTCCAAAGGTTGAGGAACCCTACTGCATGTGGTAAATCGGGAACAAAATACTTGGGTGAGCTTTTTAAAGGAACTAACAGAATTTGTCCTCAACTCGTTGAACCATCTTATCGCCATTGATCCTAAGCTGGATGGAAATACCCTACACATCAAGGCCTCGTCCTGAGAATGGACAACTATCTTCTGTTTGAATTGACTTACGTGTTCCATAGGATCCGTTCGACCATTATAAATGATGAACGTAGGCTGGTGGAATTGTCTAGGAAGTTTTGCCTTTTCTATCTCCTGTGTGAAGGGTAACTTAGAAATTTGACTCAATGCCTTTTTCATAACGTCAGTTCCCACTCCTTTACGAGAAGGGCTTCTGCGTTTTCTCCAGTGATGGTGCTCTTCATCATAGGAGAAGGATTCGCTTGGTGGAGTTCTTGACCTCTGTCTATAAATAGTGTCCTCTTCCTCATTGGAAGAGACATTGGAGTTAGAAGGGGATCGCCTCTGTTGTGCTCGATGGAGTTGCTTCTTCAAGTCATCAATCTCTCGTTGCATGGCTTTATTATCATCTCGCGCGTGGGAGATATGGTTTCCCCTTCGAAAGCGGCTTCCACTTGTATGGGTGGTATGTACATTGCCTTCTTGATATTTTTCCCGATCTCTTTCACGTTCGAGATTGAGGAAATCATCTTATTGATGAAAGTTCACAGATTCCGCCTGATGCGGACTTTTTGATGTGGACCTGATCCTGCCATATTTAATTGTTGTACTTACTAATGCACAAGTTCTTCCCACAAACGACGCCAATTGTAGGGTCATGATTTCTTGGCTCAAGCCCAAATAGTAATGGATCCTGGCCCTATGAACCCTAATCAATAAATTTGTAGAGAATGGATTGAAGAACTAGGCTCCAGTAAGCTGAATAACGATTGTTATGGTGTTTATTAGTGTTTCTCAAGAAAATAATGGACATGATAATCAATCAATCCCTGATCCAAGGAGATTTTTCTCTTTTAGCTACTTCATCCCTCTCAAATAACGCCAATCTCCTTTTCTTTTTTATGATTCTCTCCCCTTTTATGGAAGATATTTCCCATTATATAGTCCCCTTGAACTATCTTCCCCTTATACTTGTTCATCATCTAAGCTATCACTTGAGTATTTGTCCCATCAAACTTCTTCTTCAGCTTTTTCTGAGTTTTGATCTCTTAAGAAACACTGTTCGGAGGCCTACTCCACATAAATACGGCCATAAAAGTAGGTACAATGCATTTAATGTGGTGGTAGCAAGTTTTCTTTAGATATTTTGGAGTCTTCTTTCTTCCCTGTATGTTCGTGAGGCGTCTCTGAGCGGTGGGAACTTTGTGGAGAATCACTATAGTGGTCCTAATAAATAATTGAACCGTGTTCAGTATATTCGAGGAGGAATATCTCCTCGGAAAGCTTCCTGGTTATTTTCCACACCCAAAATCTTAGTTGGTAAATCTTAGTAGTTCTTAACTTCTCATTCATCCCTCCTCGAAAATTCAGGTTCTCGGATAAGACCTAAGATCCAATACTTTTCAATTTGGATTCTCGCAGGCCCAAGGCCTAGTACATATGAATTTTGGACTTTCACCCCTACAATTGTTATTATGCATTATATTTTCCTAGTTTCTTTTGGTACAATTAAAAATTTTAAATTTCAAAGTTATATTCAAATTCTCATTCTCTTAAGGAGATTATTATGATAACCAAAACTTATCATATAATTGCAATTGATATTACTAATCAAATAATTGATAGTATTCTTAACCCAAACTTGTATTTTCCATTCTTAAGTAGGTACACCGAATTGGACCGAAGTGATCTGAAATAAACCAAATGGATTGAATAGACTGAATTGGATCAAATAGACTTAAGTGAACCGAGTAGACCAAATTAGACCGAATAGAGTGAAGTGGATTGAATGGACTGAATTGACCAAATGGACCAAATTGGACGGAATGGACCAAAGTGGACCGAACATGACCTAATTGACTGAAGTAGATTGAATGGACCAAAATAGACCTAAGTGAACCAAATGGACCAAACTAAATCGAATAGATTGAATTGGATTGAATTGACCAAAGTAGATCGATTTGGACCGAAATGGAGCAAAGTGGACTGAAGTAGACTAAACTAGACCGAATAGATGAAGTGGACTGAAATAGACCAAAAATTAGCATGGCCAAGATTTTTTTTTTGGGATATAAACTCAAATTATTACTTCCAAAATAATCAAGTATTAACTCAAACAAAAATCAAATTGAAACTAAGAGAGAGAGAGAGAGAGAGAGAGAGAGAGAGAGAGAGAGAGAGAGAGAGAGTAGCCACTTTTCAAGAGAGAGTGTGAGAGAGAATAATAAGAAATTTATAGAAAATAATATGATAAGAAAAAAGTAAAAATAAAATTATATAGTGATAAACACCAAATTATCCATGTTATGTTATGTAATAAAATAACCTTATATTCTTAAATACTATTTTTATAATGCAATAGGATAACATCTATGAAATAAATAAAAAAGATACAACTTAATCACATTAAACCAAAGTAGAGTTCTAAATAATATAAAAATTATTTATCAACCTAAAGTAGAGACGCAATTTTTTTTTTAAATCCACCAAAAAATGAAAAAAAAAAATTAGAGAAAGAGAAAGAGAAAGAGAGAGAAATGAATAGAATGAGAGAGAAAATTGTAAATTTGTAGTAAGAGGAAGGGAATAAGAAAAGCAAAAAATAAAGTAAGATAAAGGGATATAGTAAAAGTGATATTAAGGTAGATAGTAATAGGGAGGTGAAAAAGTAAAAGAGAGTGTAATAGTTGGAGAAAGTATAACAATAAGTAGAGAAATTAATAAGAAAAAAAAAGTTAAGAATAAGAGAGAGAATGTTGGACATAGGTGGATGATTTGGTTGCTGATGTGGCTCAAAAGGAGTGTAGCAACAATAAATACTACGTTTCAACTTTTAGATATATATAGATAGATTATGGAGTTCAAATGGATTAGGCTTAAGAATACAATCTCATTCTTATTATTATGGAGCCGTATCTCTTAGTTTTAGAAATACATCCTGTGCGAAATGGTTGTAATTTTCCTTTTCACTTTTGCTTAGGGTGTAACCCTACTATCATAATTCATAGCATATAAAAGCATATTATAAAGGAGTGACCCTTTTTTTTCTTTTTCTTTTTCTTTTTTGAGAAGGCTTCTTTATGAGTTTTCAATTATTTTTTTAAATATATAATTCAATAATTAAGGGAGAAGGATTTAAACCCTCGTTGTCTCTTTTGGAAACACCAAAAATAAGGGTCTGTTTGGTACATGTGTTTAAAAATTGAAAATTGTTGTTTAAAAATATTTGTAGGAATACGTGTGAGTGAAAAAGTGTATAGAAATGCGTGAAATGTTGTTTAAAAACTGAAAATTGTTGTTTGAAAACACAAACCAAACACCCCCTAACTAGTTGAGTTTCAAGTCTTTTGACTAATATTTTGAATTTTCAATTCAAAATTAAAGCAATTCTTGACTTTCTATTATGACTTGACTAGTGTCCATATGAGAATAGTTTATCTACCTTTTTCTTCTCATATATTTTTGTTAAAAGTATACTAAAATATACTTGTATCTTGAAAAAGTTAAGTGAGAAAAAATGAGCTTTTAAAAATTTGTCTATAAAAACTAAAAGCTTCCACTTGAGGGTAATGGTTTTACTTTTCTCTTACTTATAAAGAGCAAAAACTAGAGAATATAAATCATGTTTTTTTTTTTTAATGAATAAAAATAAGCAAAAGAGCGACTTGAGTTAGCGTTTTTCATCCTGCCTAACCAAAACCAGTAAAGAAAAATAAAGCATGTTTATAAACAGCATCTTTTAATAGCTTGTATTCTCAAACGGTAAAATGGTGCCTATCTTTGTGATTCCCTTTCCCTCCTATGTCTAAAATGTTTACGCGATCAAAAACCCAACCCGCAACCATAAGTCATGACCAGTTCAAAGCTGAAACATCCACATTTGAATGCGCCCCCCCTCCCCCCCCCCACCCCACCCCACCCCCAAAAAAAAAAAAAAAACAAACAAACAAACAAACTACTACTACTACTAAAATTTTGTGAGTTTTCCAAATAGAATGACACCAAAACACCTCCTTTTTACCGATAAACAACACTAGAACACTTAATAAGAGACCTTTAAATAGTTCAATTAATTAATTCTTTATTGCATCTTCAACAATTTTAATAGAGGATTTGACAATTTTACCTGAAACCTTTGTGACACAACTCACACAAGTGTGCTTTTAATGGATCATTGGCCAACTTTGAGATTAAACCCACCGTCCACCACAAAATTATGCCCAGTGACAAACTCCGAATCCTCAGAAGCAAGAAACACCACAGCATCCGACACATTTTTGGGTCTCAGCACCCCACCTTTCAAGATAGAAAATGAGTCTACCATCTTATCTACCTCCTCATCATTTTCAACCCCAAACATGTCTTTGAGCAGTGGTGTCCCAACAACCCCTGGTGAAACACAATTCACTCGTATCCCATAAGCCCTCAGCTGCAACAGACCTCACCAACCCCAGCACCGCATGCTTCGACATCACGTAGTCCACGAACTTGTCACCGCCAAGCTCGCCGTGCAAAAAATGCTCCCCCTCACGCGCCCTTCAACCATCGCCTTCACCACGTGCATCACGCATGCCACCATTCCACGCGCGTTCACCGCCATTACCTTGTCGTAAGCCGACAAGTCCATGTCCAACAGGCTCTGCTCGCACGTGTGAGTCGCTCTCCCCATGCCCGCGTTGCTGAACATGATGCCCAAGCGTCCGTGCGCTGACTGTGGTGTCTACCAATGTTTTAACCTGTTCCTCGTCAGTGACATCGCAATGAACGTAGGTGCAGATGTTGGAGTCGATTGATAGAGCGACGGTTTGGCCCTTCTCGTCTTGGACGTCGGCGATGATGATGGCTTTTGCGCCTTGAGCGACGAAGTGGCGTGCCGTGGCCTCGCCCATGCCACTTGCACCTCCGGTGATAATGGCCACCTTGCCTTGGAGCTTCTTGTTTTATGGTATGGAGTCCGTCATTTTATTTGTTTCAGTCAGGGAAGTGAATACCTTTCTATGTGATACTATATTCGCCAACCACTCTGGTGCCATGTGTAGAGATCAAACAGAAATCAACTTATACCTTATATGAAAGATCGTCCAACTCTAAGTAACAATTGACTTTTTTTTTTCTTTTTTTGGGAGAAGGTCTCTTCATGAGTTTTAAATTCTTTATATATATATATATATATATACAAATTTAATAATTATGGGAGGCCTTTGCTGTCTCTTTTAGAAACACAAAAAAAGCACCAACCAGTTGAGTCGTAAGTATTTTGATTTTTAACTAATATTTTGAGTTTTAAATTCAAGATTAAAAAAAATTCTTCACTTTCCATTACGGCCTAACTAATGTTGTGATTAAATACCAGTTGTATGGTTCAACTAACTTCTTCAGCTTCATCTTGAGCCACTTCCAGAGTGTTCGTGTGCTGCTATGAAGCTGCTGAGAACTTCACACAACAAGGCATATGTGATGAGGTTTCTAATGGGGCTTAATGAGAACCATGAGACTCTTCGTAGTCAGATTCTCACATATGATCCGTTTCCTTCAATGAGCAAGGTTTACTCTTTGGTTCTACAAGAAGAATCACACAAGAATCTTGGTCATGAAGGATCAAACTCAACACAAGGAGATGTAGTAGCAATGTATGCTAATTCAAAGAACAATTCAGGAGGTTCTTCTTCTTGGAACAAAGGAAATGGGAAGAAAGAAAGGCCATTTTGCACACATTGCAACATGTCTGGGCATATTGTTGAGAAGTGTTATAAACTTCATGGTTACCCACCAGGATACAAGCCAAAAGGGAAAAGTAATGATAGTGCAAATTAGGTCTCTTCACATTTGAGCAATGGAGTTGAGAATTTCACATATGGAGGCAATTTGTGTCCCATTTCCAAGACACAATGCGAGTAGTTATTGGCTTTTCTCAATTCTGGTTTAGGATCTGCTTCTGGAGGTGATGGATCACACCATGTAGCTAATGTGAGAGCTTCTTCAAGTATGGCTGGTGTGGAAGGACATTCTTGTGGTTCTTTTGATGTGTTTTCTTCTCAATCACAATTCAATTCCCCAGCTAATCTTTGCTCTGACCTCATGTCAAGTATCTCTTCTAATTTTCTTTTTAATCCTAATATGTCACTCTCTATATTTTCTGCTAAAAATGTCAATAGAGATGCTTTTAGGAATTATGATTGGGTCATAGGCACAGGAGCTACAGACCATATGATTCACTCTATTAATCTTTTTACTTCTATCACTGCCGCTCTAAATACTTTTTTGAATCTTCCAAATGGTGAATCTGCCTTAGTAACTCACATAGGAACAGTTAAAATCTCAGAAAAATCTTGTTCTTTCTAATGTGCTTTGTGTTCCTTCCTTCAACTTTAATATGATTTCTGTCAGTCAGTTGGCAAAATCCATTCTCTGTTGTTTTATATTTTTTGGCAATCTATGCTTTATTCAGGACCTAGCTCATTGGAGCACATGATTGGTCTGGGTAAAAAGATCATTGGTCTCTATTTGCTGGTAAAGGGAGAATCCACATCAACTTCAAACTGTGTTTCTTTTTCTGTTTCTGCTAATAAGGTTCTGCCACACATATGGCATGCTAGATTAGGACACATATCAGATGCCAAATTGGCTTTATTGAATAAGAACAATGTACACTGTATCAATTCTAATGCAAATTTTCATTGTGACATTTGTCCACTTGCTAAACAAAAGAGGTTACCCTTCAATATTAGTACAACCATTTCCAATGAATGTTTTGATTTACTTCATTGTGACATATGGGGACCTTTCTCTGTTCCCACCAATCATGGTTGTAGATTTTTTTTAACCATTGTAGATGATTGTTCAAGATGTACATGGGTATATTTGTTAAAACATAAATCCCAAACTGCCTCTTTTCTAGATCAATTTTGTACAATGGTTGTCTACCACCATCCTACAACTTGGTTTCATTCAATCCGAGGTAGATCACTCTTTGTTTATTCATTGCAATGGTGATTTGTTCACTGCATTATTGGTATATGTAGATGATATGGTTCTTACAAGAAATATTCCAGGCTGTATTGCCTCAGTTAAAGTTGTTCTAAATCAGAAATTTGGAATTAAGGACCTAGGTTCCCTCAAATACTTCTTGGGCTTGGAAATTGCAAGGAGTGATAAGGGTATTAGCCTAAATCAGAGAAAATATGTTCTTGAAATACTTAAGGAGGCTGGCATGGTTGGTTGTAAGCCTGCCAAAACACCTATGGAACAACAGTTAAAGCTATCCAAAGGTGATGGTGAGTTACTTAAAGAGCCAAGTCAGTTCAGAAGATTAATAGGGAAGCTAATGTATCTTACACTTAGCAGACCTGATATCACCTATTCTGTTCACAGACTTAGTCAGTTTTTATCACAGCCTAGAGTACCTTACATGAAGGCAGCAACAAGAATATTACAATACCTCAAAAGCACACCAGGGCAAGGAGTTTTCTTTCCTGTGGAGTCAGATTACAGCTTAAGACTTACTGTGATGCTGATTGGGCAAGCTGCCATGATACCAGAAAGTCATTGACTAGATATTGTGTGTTTCTTGGCAATGCATTGATCTCTTAGAAGTCAAAAAAACAGGCTGTGGTGTCAAGGTCTTCAGCAGAGGCAGAATATAGGTCAATGGCTTCAACTACATGTGAAATTCTCTGGCTGTTATACCTGTTGAAGGACCTTCATGTCTCACATAACAAACCTGCCTTGATGTACTGTGACAACCAAGTTGTGTTACATATTGCTGCAAACCCAGTCTTCCACGAAAGGTCCAAGCACATAGAAACAGACTGTCACATTGTGAGGAATAGAGTTTTAGATGGTACAATTAAGACCTTCCATGTTAATTCAAGGAATCAATTGGCAGATATCTTTACTAAAGCTCTAGATGTGGATAATTTTCTAAGGTTGCAAAAAAGGTTGGGAGTTATCAATATTTTTGCACAAACCATTCAATACCCGGAGTATGCATCCTTGAATCAAGAGGCAAGAGCTTTGCTCTTGAGGGGGAGTGTTAAAAGCAAGGAAGAATGCACTCAAGCCATTAACAGATGCAAGACCAAATATGGAGAACAAGGCAGAGAACAGGGTAGCACTCAAGGAACTGAAACTCAGAGAAATTGGATTAGTCCAGAATTGTTAGAAGTGATTGAATCAGTCCCTTATCATGAACATTTCATTCACATGCATGATGGAGCCTTGCCACGTGGATAGAAGGTTGACACGTGGATAGAGGGATTACATAAGCAGAAATACAGCTTGCACAAGTGGGGACTGTTGTAACCACTATCCTTTTTTTACAGAATTAGTTTCTTAGCTTTACTTTCTTAGATTGTATATATAGATAGCTACAGTACGGATTAATGTATTCTCTCACATTCTCAATCAATAAAATCATTCATTCTATTTAGAGAGAAAGAGTTCCCAAAATCTTTACAAATATAAGCGTGTTTTTGAACAGGATCTTTTATTCGCTTGTATGCTTAAACAGTGAAAAGGTCATGTAAAACTCAAGCATCCACATTTGAATAGGAAAAATAGCACCACTAGAGCATTCCCGATTTGGAATAAAAACTAGTACTAAAACTTTACCAAAACACCTCGAATATTTTTGATAATCAACACTAGAACACTTAATTACGAGCACAACACATAGACAAAGATGGAAAATTCTAAAATCTTTGTGACAGAACTCACCCAAGTGTGCTTCTAATGGATCATTGGCCAACTTTGACAGATAACCCAGCATCCACTACCAGATTATGCCCAGTGACAAACTCTGAATCCTCAGAAGCAAGAAACACCACAGCGTCCGCCACATTATTCGGTCTCAGCATCCTACCTTTCAAGATGGAACATGACTCTACCATCTTATTTGCCTCTTCATCATTTTCAAACCCGAACCTGTCCTTTAGCACTGGCGTCCCAACCGCACCTGGTGTAACACAATTCATGCGTATGCCATACGCGCCCAGCTGCAAGCTCGCGGACCTCACCAACCCCAACACCGCATGCTTCGACATCACGTAGTCGACGTACTTGGGGTAACCAATGCTCGCCACCACGCTCGTCATGCAAACAATGCTCCCTCTCACGCGCCCTTCAACCATCGCCTTCACCGCGTGCTTCACACACGGCACCATTCCACGCGCGTTCACCGCCATGAGCTTGTCGTAAGCTGACAACTCCATGTCCAACACGCTCTGATCACACGCGTGTGTCGCTCGAGCCATGCCCGCGTTGCTAAACATGATGTCGAGGCGTCCGTACGTATTGACCGTAGTGTCTACTAACGTTTTAACCTGTTCCTTGTCACTGACATCGCAGTTGACATAGGTGCATATATTGGGACCGATAGATGCGGCGACGTTTTGGCCCTTCTGGTCTTGGACGTCGGCGACAACGACGGCTCTTGCGCTGCGAGCGGCGAAGTGGCGCGCCGTGGCCTCGCCCATGCCGCTTGCACCTCCGGTGATAATGGCTACCTTGCCTTGGAGCTTCTTGTTTGATGGTGTGGAGTCTGTCATTTTGTTTGTATCAATCAGGGGAGTGAAGCAGTGAATGAAAACCTTTCTATGTGATGCTATGCCAACTACACTGGTCCCATATATTACAAATCAAATAGTAATAAAGCACTATATGGGCGATTGGACCGAAAGGCCTACACTCATTGCCTACACTCTCTCTCTCTCTCTCGCTCTCTTTCTCTCCGTCTGAGAACTTGAGCTAACTGTAAGATGAAGAGGTAGAAAAATAAAAGTAAAAATGAAGATAGAGAGGATAAGAATAGGAATACGTGTAAGGAGGAAAAAAAATAGTGAAAAAAGAAAAAAGAAAAAGAAGAAAGAGACAATTCTAAAAAGTGAAATCGTAATATAGATTTAAAAAAATTAAAGAGAAGGAAAAAATAAAATAAAGAATAAGAAAAAAAAAATTTTTGGTTGGTGGATCAATCATACAAGAATTAGAATTGTTTGATTCTTGTTTTTGGGTTTACTCAAGGGCCATTAAATTAATGGGTTATTTGATAGAGGGTTGCTCTCCCTTGACTTTAACTCTCTCACTTGAATTTAATATTAGTTGCTTATTACTTATTACCTTTTATTATCTGAAAACGTAAAAATAACTCTTACAATATTATTGTTTACGATTCAAGGTGGTGCGTCTAACTGACTAGGAGGGGCCTAGACTATTTCGCAATATTCGATGTGAAAAATTTATCTAGGAGTTTAAAGTTAAATTTAGATCCCTTGTAATATCCTGTTTATAGATGGTTGAAATGAAAAGTTAAGAATCACCACCATTTAATCACATAAGAAGAATAGTTTTTTAAAATTTTAACTTCTCACTTTTTTAACTTTTATCTTTATTTTTATTGCAGAATTGAGACTAAGTTTTTTACCTTTTAATCTCAACCATTCATAAGGTATTGCATCCAGTGTATTGCACGAGATCTAAATTAAGAAAAAGAAGATAGAAACAATTCTAAAAAGTAAAACATATAGATTAAAAAACTTAAAGAGAAGATAAAATAAAATAAAGAGTAAAAAAAAAGGTTTGGGGTTGATGGGTCAATCATACAAAATAAGAATAATGTGTACCTAATTATTTGTGTTTAAAGGATTTAAGAGTAATGAATCATACACATATAATAGTTGGTACAATTTTATTGTTTACGATTCAAGATGCTACATCTAACTGACTAGGAGGGGCCTAGACTATTTTGCAATATTCGATGTGAAAATTTTATTAAGGAGTTTAGAGTTAAATCTAGATCCCTTGTAATATTCTGTTTATAGATGGTCGAGATGAAAAGTTAAGAATCACCAGATTCACCATCATTGTAATCACACAAGAAGAGTAATTTTTTAAAATTTTAACTTCTCACTTTTTAAACTTTTTATCTTTATTTTTATTATAGATCTGAGATGGAAAGCTAAGTTTTTTACCTTTTAATCTCGACCATTCATAAGGCATTGCATCTAATATATTGCACAAGATCTAAATTAAGAAAAAGAAGACAAAGACAATTCTAGAAAGTAAAACATATATGTAGGGTCAGGATTTGTAACCCAAGCCCAAAATGGTTGGGATGTAAGCCCAATGAGCCCAATACAATAAATTTGTAGAGCATGGATGAAAAAGCTAAGCACTTAGTGAATGGGAGAACGGCTAGTAAAGATTTGAAATATGAACAAACACAGAAACAGATGTAAAACTTGATGAAAATGTTGTCTGAGGAGATGAATTATTGTTAAATTCACTATTTCTGAAAGTTGATGCTACAATAATTCTTTTTCTCTTCTCTTTCCCTATCTTTTTCGATCCCCCTCTCATGGAGAGTCTTTTACATTATATAGTTTTCTTTTAGACCATCTCGATCGTACACTTGTCAGTCGTCTAAACCTTTACTTGAGTACATGACCCATCAGGCATCTTCTCTGGCTCTCTGTGAAAAGTAGTGGTTGAGATTATACTGTTCAGGGGTCTTCTCCACA
Organism: Quercus wislizeni; assembly: GCA_023055345.1. Lineage (NCBI taxonomy): Eukaryota > Viridiplantae > Streptophyta > Magnoliopsida > Fagales > Fagaceae > Quercus > Quercus wislizeni. Next base: position 12,544,199 of record JALGQJ010000003.1, on the reverse strand, counting down.
TAAATGCGGCCAGAAAGGATACTGCAGTGCATTGAATGCGGTGATAACAGCTTTTCTCTTAGATATTTCTGCATTTTTATCCGCTTCGTACGCGCCTGAAGTTTATCCTTATCGCTGGAAATTTTTGGAAGACCGCCTAGGTGGCCCAAGAACTTGCTTGATCGACATTCACCCTATCTGAGAAGGATAACCTCCTCGGATTGCTCTCTTCTACCTTTTCCGTATGTGATCCTCTATTCTGGGGCCTATCTAATCATTTATTTCTCCTCGGATATATCCATGTTACCAAATAGGGCTTAAGGCCCAGTATATAAATTTGGGCCTTTGTCCCCACAATAGCCCCTCAAAACTTTAATTTTTCCCTTGCATTCGAGGATAAAAAATAGAGTTTTGATCTTCCAAAATAACGAGAGTTAAAAACGTAAAAATACCCAAATTTGAACATGCAGGAACATAATTTTAGGTACTTCATTATTGCTTATGACGCTTCGAATCCGCGAAGCGTCATTAATTATTTCAGGCGGCGCTATCTCTTTGGCATCCAATGGTGAGATCTTGATCCAACGGACAACATTTCTCTTCAAGGTTTAGGGCGAGATAAATCCCACTCTTTTTCTGCTCCCTATATAAAGTGAAGGGAGACATCATTTCTCCATTTCACAATTCTTGAGATTTCAGAGATATCATACACACAGACTCTTCCCGCCCTCTCTAAGACACAGATTATTACAACTCCTTTTCTTTCTAGAGATATTTCGAAAATCTCCATTAAGGTATCATAGCCTATCATATACATTAGTTTATGTAGACTTACATTTTCTTTAGAAATATTCTTTTCTTCTCGGCTGCCCTCCTCGACCGCTCATTTTTACCATTCTTTATCTATAGGATTTGGTCAATTTATTTTAGATTAGCTCAAATGGGTAGATTTGCGAGTCTGGTAGATTCTCCTTTAAAGATAGAGCTATTCAAACAGAAATACCATATACCCCAAGAAGTGGGTCTGCGATATTATTCCACATAACAAATCGCCACAGATAGGGAAATGGGGGAGGTCATCATTCCTATGATAGCCTTTATAGAAGGCGGAATGACCCTCCCTATGGGTAGGATAAAAAGGGATTATCTTATCGCTTATAGGTTGTGTCCCCACCAATGCGCACCAAACATGTTTAGGATTCTAGGTTGCGACGATGCTCTTAATGAGCATCTCCAACTAGGACTCACATGGCACGACTTGGTGCACATGTACGAGTTCCATTCCCAAGCCGATGGAGGATTCTACCTCAAATCTCGATCAGCCGTGGCCATGCTCATTTCGTGTCTTCCTAAATCCAACAAAGGGATGAAAGATGACTACCTCATTGCCTCAGGGCCATGGCACGATGATCTTCACTGTCCAGCCCAAGAGAGAGAGACAGGTGGGATACCTTAGAGTTTGGTTCCTTAGAAAAGCATTTCAAATCTTTCAATCTTCATCATATAGTTATTATCCTTTACTTTGCATTATTTCGATAATCAGTTTTCATGAATTAACCAACGTTCCTTTCTCAGCTGTTTATTGCAGATAGGAGACTAGTAAACCCTCGGCTCCGCCACACCAACGTAGTGGGCCTAAATTACTTACTCTAGTCAGAAATTTTTGTGAGCGAAAACCGCCAACTGCGAGCCGTCCACTTGATTTTGGATTTTGAACCCATTTCCAGAGTCTTTCAGGAGATAGGCCACGCCATCAGGGCAGGAGATCCTCGGATACACCGTATTGACGTATCAAAGCTAGACTTCTTGGCTCGCAAAGATCTTCCTCCCGTCAGACTACCCATTCAACAAATCCCTCTCCCACTCATAATTCCTTTGCAACAAGTCCCCCTTGAAGCGCCTGTTGTAACAGAAGAGGAAATTGCATCTTCTCGGCTATCTTTGGAAGAGGAGATAGATCAATTCTGCTTCGTGGAAGACGTGGGACCATCTGAGAAGCCAGTAGACATATCAGATTCCGAGACCGAATCTGTTAACATATCTTCTATTCATCCCAAACAGTTGATTATTACTCAGGTAGTCTTGGAGTCCGAAGAGGAGGAAGAGCAAATGGATCCAAAAAAGTACCCTGGTCTAAAAGGCCTGCTAGCTAGCAGGAACAAAGGGGGAAGCTCAAAAGAGGCCCCCAAAACACAACCCCCAGTGATTCCTTGTCCTCCACCTCCCATTTATCTTGGCCTGTTGGCCATGCCCAACTTGAAGAAGAGGAGGCCAGATCAGGAATTGGAGGAAGGCGAACTAGCTCCTCGGAAGGAGAATAAGCAACAAAAAATAACCAAGGACCCTAGGGAGAAGAGGGGTAATTCTATAGATAGCAGGGGCGAGGTTGAAGTACGCCGGCCTCAGTAGCCTTGGGCCCCCTGACTAGAGATGGATGGTGTTGCCATCCCATATGATGCCTCCATATGGGACGCGCCGAGAGGTCATGCCAATTATTTAGCACAGGCTCTCCAACAGCCTCACTTTCTTCCTCGGGACATGGATTCCATTTAGCGCACAAAACAGCCTGATCTATTCATGTCCTTAAAGAGAGACTTAGCAATGGTTAACTGCTCTCTTACTATTCAAGTATTTAAGATAAGTTTTTTATATGTTATGTTAATCGTATTTTTAATTATACTTGTTACCTCCATGCTGGTCACTCAGCAAGTTTACGTGGCCGAGGATTGGGTGCGAAGTACAAATAACAATCTTAACGTTGAAATCCAAAATTGGCACGATGTTGAGAAAGCACTGGAAGTGGCGAACCACGAAAAAACAGAGTTAGCCGAGAAGCTTAAGGCCGTAGAAAGCGCGCGAAAAAGCGCAAAGGCTAGGTTGAAGAGTGCTAAAGCTCAAGCTGAGGACCAGCGCAAAGAGCTTTACACCACTCAACTTAACCTTGCCACTGAGAAAGCGGCGGTTCTGGACCTTAAATCTAAACTGCAGAAAGCTGAAGAAGCACTAAAGTTGGCCTAGAAAGTTGCTACTGCCACCGTGACCTCAGCTTACAAGTGTGGGGTGCTGGAGACGGAGCCAAGGTTAACTGCTGAAGTGACTGCGGTCTGCAGGGAGTACTGTGCTAAAACGTACAATCAAGCCCTTGATCGGGCAGGAATCCCTGCGGACTCCGATCTAAGGAGGGTGGACCAAGTGTACTACCCAGAAGACCTTAGAGAAACTACAATAGTTCCTCCTCCTCCCGCCGCCCTTCCTCTTCCTTCTCCTGAACAATCTCTCACCACCCAAGAACCTTCTCAAGATACTGAAGTACTAGCAGGGGATGAAAAAGAGAAGAATGGGGCAGTAGTGGCTTCTCGGACAGAAGAAAAAGCGAAGGAGAAGGAGAAGGGGAAGGAGAAGGCAAAGAATAAAGCTGGTACCAACTCCTCCGAGGATGCCCTTACAATTGGAGATATGGTTTCCAAGGCAAAAGCTACTGAGTCCAAGTCCAAGATTGACTCCAAAAGAGATTCTCATCAATCACAAACTTAGATACAGGGTTTAGCTTTGTTCTGGTGATCTTTGTAATGGCCTTGTGCTTTTGATGTAAAACTTATGTCTATCATCTAATGAAGGGGTTTTCTTTCTTATTCAACTCAGCCTTTGAATGATATTATGAATTATTCCAAATTAGCATTATCTAATGGTTTCAATTAAATGCCATCCATCAACATCGTAAATTGTCATTATGATATCAAAATTCAGGTTCAAAACATATGACTAATGCACTTGGTATATTACCATGATGGCAAGAATACTTGGAATTTTAATGAATGCCCCATTCCCAAACAAGAATGAGTTATCATCAAGTTGATAAAAGTTAATCTTATATACGTATGTGATCTAATAGACCTAACATGCTTTGAGGCACATTTGACAATTACATACAAGTTAAATAAAAATTAACTTATTGCATTTATGCAAAGAACGTTAATTTCACTCAAAGATTTGGTCTGAAAGGACTGATATACCCTGAGATCTGTTCAACATATATGCACATATGCTAAGGAGTGTTAATTTTGCCCAAGTATGTGTTCCGAGAGACCTGAGATGACTTGGGATCTGTTTAACACTTACATAGATGCCAAGGAATGTTAATTTCGCCCAAGTATGTGGTCCGAGAGACCTGACATGACTTAGGATCTGTTTAACACTTACATAGATGTCAATGAGTGTTAATTTTGCCCAAGTACGTGGTCCGAGAGACTTGACATGACTTGGAATCTGTTTAACACTTATATAGATGCCAAGGAGTGTTAATTTTGCCCAAGTATGTGGTTTGAGAGATCTGACATGAATGTCAAGGAGTGTTAATTTTGCCCAAATATGTGGTCCGAGAGACCTGACATGACTTGAGATCTGTTTAACACTTATATAGATGCCAAGGAATGTTAATTTCACCCAAGTATGTGGTCTGAGAGACCTGCCATGACTTGAGATTTGTTTAACACTTATATAGATGCCAATGAGTGTTAATTTTGCCCAAGTATGTGGTCCGAGAGACCTGACATGACTTGGGATCTGTTTAACACTTATATAGATAATAAACAGTCCTTAATTTGACAGATTTATACAACAAAACACTTATTTGAGAAAGGAAATTTTCATTAATAATAGTACCTTCTCAGGATGTTTACATTCCAAGGATGAGGTATTACATGCTCATCTAAATCTTCTAGAAAATATGCTCATATGCCTGCCAACGAGGTGATACGATAGGGTCCTTCCCAATTGGGCCCTAATTTTCTCCATGCTGGGCTTTTCACCATGCCCAAAACTTTTCTTAGCACCAAATCCCCAAGTTCCAATGGTCTTAGCCTTACTCTGGCATCGTAGCCTTGTTTAAATTTATGTTGATAATACGCTAATTGAACCATCGTGTTTTCCCTTCTTTCTTCAATGAGGTCTAAGCTTCTTTCCAGTAACTTATCATTATCGTTGGGATTAAACGACTGGGTTCTTAATGTCGAAAAGCCTCGTTTCTATGGGAATGACAGCCTCAGCCCCATAAGACATCGAAAAAGGGGTTTCTCTAGTTGACCCCCGAGGAGTGGTTCGATACGTCCACAGAACGTGCGGCAGTTCTTCCACCCATCTTCCCTTTGCATTATCCAACCTTTTCTTAAGTCCACTTACTATGACCCTGTTAACAGCTTCAGCTTGTTCGTTCCCTTGAGGGTATGCCGGAGTGGAGTACCTGTTTGTAATTCCCAACTCACAACAATATCTCCTAAAGGATTTGCTGTCGAATTGAAGTCCACTGTCCGAGATGAGGGTATGGGGTATCCCGAAGCGAGTGACAATGTTTTTCCAGAGAAACTTCTTTACATCCACATCTCGGATATTTGCTAAAGGCTTAGCTTCAACCCATTTGGTGAAATAGTTTGTGCCGACCAGCAAATATTTCTTGTTTCCCGCTGCTTTAGGAAAGGGGCCAACAATATCTAAGCCCCATTATGCAAAAGGCCAAAGACTAGAGACGGGATTTAGAAATCCTCCTAGTTGGTGTGTGTTTGCTGCAAATCTTTGACATTGATCGCATTTCTTCGTATACTCTAATGCTTTCTTTTGCATGTTTGGCCACCAATAGCCTTGGGTGATGGCTCTATGAGCTAGGGACCTCCCTCCTGTATGGTTTCCACTGATTCCTTCATGTAATTCCTTAAGAAGTAATTCTTATACTTCAGGATGTATGCATAGTAGGTATGATCCCGAGAAAGATCGTTTGTACAGTTTCTGGTCCTCGGATAGCCAAAACCGAGGAGCCTTCCGACGTATCTTTTCGGCTTCTGATTTGTCTTCTAGTAAAATGTCTTTACTAAGGAACTGAATGATGGGGTCCATCTAGCTGGGCCCTACTCTGACATGGGGAACGTAGATCATTTTGCCTTTCTTTCCTAAGGGTTTACCAAGATCTTCTACTAGAATAATTCGAGGCAAATTTTGAGCCGAGAAGGTTGCCAGCATGGCCAGGGAATCAGAATGGGTATTTCCACCTCTAGGGATGTGTTGTAGATCGAACGATTCAAAATTCTTCTGCAAATGCTTGAATCGAGTTAAATACCCTTGCATTCTCTCATCCCTTGCTTCTAACTCACTCTTCACCTGACCGACGACCAACCTTGAATCCGAGAACATTGTAACTGATTTTCCCCTCATCCTCTGAACCATAGACATTCCTTCTAGCAATGCTTCGTACTTGGCCTGATTATTCGTGGCTGAAAAACCTAGCTTTAACGACTTTTCCACGACGAGTTTTTCAGTTGAGATCAAGACTAGCCCCACACTAGATCCTTTCTGATTTGCCGCCCCGTCCACGTACACCTTCCACTGTAATGGTTCTTTCGCAGCAATTAGGCCAACTGGTTTTTCATCCATGCGATGTTCGTTTGATTCATTTTCTACAGGGCTCTTGGCGAATTCAGCGATCAAATCTATGAGGATTTGGCCTTTGATTGAGGTACGTGGCATGTATTTAATGTCAAAGGCGCCCAAGATTGTGCCCCACTTTCCTATCCTCCCAGTGTAATCAGCATTTCGAAGTATGGCCTTTAGTGGAAACTGGGTTAGGACGACCACCGTATGCACTTGGAAATAATGGGGCAACTTTTGAGTACCATGCACCACAGCCAGGATTGCTTTTTCTAAAGGTAAATATCGAATTTCAATCTCATGTGAAGATTTACTCACGTAATAGACTAGTCGTTGTTTACCACTATCAACTTGTATCAACACCAAACTCACAGCATAAGGAGCTACAATGATGTAAGCAAACAGTACTTCATCTACTTCAGGACTTGACATGATAGGTAGGTGAGAAAGATAATCTTTAAGTTGTTGAAAAGCTTGAGCACACTCCTCGGTCCATTCAAAATCTTTCCATTTATTCATCAATAGGAAGAAAGGCCTACATCTGTCCGTCGACTGTGAAATGAATCGATTTAAAGCTGCCGTCATTCCAGTTAACTTCTGAACCTCTTTAGGGTTCCGAGGAGGTTGTAAATTATTTATAGCTTTGACCTGATCAGGGTTTACCTCGATTCTTCGATGAGTCACCATATAGCCAAGGAACTTTCCCGAACCTGCCCCAAAAGAGCTTTTGGAGGCATTAAGATGGAGCTTGTGTCCCCTCAGGATTTTAAATATGTTTGTAAGGTCCCCTATATGCTCGGACACTATCTTACTCTTCATCACCATGTCATCTATATACATCTCAATATTCTTACCCATTTGTGCTTCGAACATCTTGGTCATCATCCTTTGATAGTAAATCAAGCATTTTTCAAGCCGAAAGGCATCACCTTGTAATGATAATTCCCAATGGGAGTGACAAAAGACGTTTTCTCCTAATCGTCAAGGGCCAGTGGTATTTGATGGTATCCTTGGAAAGCATCAAGAAAACTCATTCGAGGATGACCTACAGTTGCATCCACCAATTGATCTATTTGAGGAAGGGGGAAAGGATCTTTCGGACAGGCTTTGTTCAAGTCTGTGAAATCTACACATACCTTCCACTTCCCGTTCTTCTTTTTTACCACCACGGTGTTAGCCAACCACTCCGAATAAAAAACCTCCTCGATAGCCCCTACTTGCTTCAGTTTAGTTACCTCTTCTTTAACAGCTTCATAATGATCTCTAGATGAGCGCCTAAGTGGTTGCTTTCTAGGAGTGATGGAGGGGTTGACGTTCAGGTGATGGCAGATAAAATCAGGATCAATTCCAGGGGCTTCGCAAGCGTCCCAGGCAAATACGTCAAGATTGTCTCGGAGGAATTCAATTAGTGCTTGCTTTTCATGGGTAGGCAATTGTGCCCCAACTTGAAAAAATTTCTCTGGATCAGTGTCAATTATCACTCTTTCCAAATCTTCGCAGCTTGCCTCCTCGGCTGGCCCTCTCCCTGATGAAGCCGAGGCTCTTGATTGCTATGAGAGTCTTTCAACAAAGTCCGAGGGTATAGCTTTAGGTTTGTGCAAGATGGCCGCCACCATGCATTGTCTAGCAATGGATTGATTGTCCAAAATTTCTTTAACTAGGCCTTCAGAGGGATATTTCACCTTTTGATGCAGGGTAGATGAGACAGCCCCTAAAGCATGGAGTCAAGGCTTGGCCACAATGGCTATATAAGGGGAATATGAATCTACCACAATGAAATCCACCTCCACTATCTCTAAATCAGTTTGTATGGGTAGCCTGATCTGGCCTTTCAGAATGACAGTCTTTCCCTCGAAGCTTATTAGGGGGGATTCATAGGCCGTTAAGTCCTCGGATTTTAGATTTTGCCCCTTGTACAAATCAGGGTACATAATCTCGACGGCATTACCCTAATCCACCAGCACCCGCTTTACGTCATATCCCCCTATTCTGAGCGTAACCACTAAAGCATCATCGTGGAGTTGGATGGTTCCGGCTTTATCCTCGTCCGAGAAGCCTAAAGTTGGCTGAATTAGTACTTTAGCCCTTTTTGGCTCTGAAACACCCTCATCGGATGACAATCAAGCCACTGACATCACTCTGGAGGGACAGGATCTAGTCCTCCCAGGAGCGGCAAAGATAACATTGATTATTCTTAAAGGAAGCCCCGAAGTAGCGTTCTTCCTGAAGTTTGAATTCGTCTGATTCCCCTGGCCACTAGAATGATGCAAGAGTGATTTTAATTTGCCCTCTCCGACAAGCTGATCCAAGTGATCCCATAGATTTCTACAGTCCTCCATAGTATGTCCTTGTTCCTGATGATAATGGTAGTAGAGGTTTTGATTGCGTTTCGTAGGGTCTCCAACCATTTCCATTTGGCCACTTCAAAAATGGTTCGTTCTTAATCTTTTCTAGAACTTGACGGACGGGCTCTCGGAACACTGTATTAACCGCTTGGGTGTTAATAGACCCTGATTGTCCTACATAATCCCTTTTCGGCCGATTGTTGTTGTACCGCTCCGACCTGAAATCCCTCCTTTCTTGAGGGATAACCTTAGCCTTCCTTTTTCCTTGTAGTTGGTCATCTTCAATCCTTTTGTACTTATCAACTCTATCCATAAGCTAGTGTAAACTGGTGACAGATTTACTTGTCAGAGATTTCCTCAAACCATGCTCGGGTGGTAGGCCGACCTTAAAAGTCTTGATGGCAACTTCATCAAAATCGTCGTCGATCTCGTTGAACATTTCCCAGTATCTTTCGGAATATACCTTTACGGACTCCCCCTCCATCATTGACATGGACAATAAGGAATCCAAAAGTTGAGGAACCCTATTGCATGTGATAAATCGGGAACAGAATGATTGGGTGAGTTTCTTAAAGGAACTGATAGAATTAGTCTTTAGTTCGTCAAACCATCTCATCGGCATCGGTCCCAAGCTGGATGGAAATACCCTGCACATCAAGGCCTGGTTTTGGGAATGGATGACCATTTTCTATTTGAACTGACTTACGTGCTCCACAGGGTCTGTTCGGCCATTATACATGGCGAACGTTGGCTGGTGGAATCTTCTAGGAAGTTTTGCCTTTTCTATCCCTCGTGTAAAGGGTGATTTAGAAATTTGGCACAACGCCTTCTTCATAACGTCAGTTCCTACTCCTTTGCGAGAAAGGCTCCTGCATTTCCTTCGATGAAGATGCTCTTCTTCACAGGAGAAGGATTCGCTTGGTGGAGTTCTAGACCTCTGTCTATATATAGTATCTTCTTCGTCATTGGAGGAGACATCAGAGCTGGAAGGGGATTGTTTTTGTTGTGCTCGACGGAGTTACTTCTTCAAATTATCAATCTCTTGTTGCATGGTTTTATCATTGTCTCTCTCATGGGATACGTTTCTTTTCCTTCGAAAACCGCTTCTATCCGTGTGGATGGAATGCACACTGCCTTCTTGATAGTTTTGACGATCTCTTTCACGTTCAAGATTGAGAAACTCGTCTTGCTGACGAACATTAGCAGATTCTGCTTGATGCGGGCTTATTTGATATGGACCTGATCCTACCATGATTAACCGTTATACGACACTAAAGCACAAGCTCTCCCTACAGACGGCGCCAATTGTAGGGTCACGATTTATAGCCCAAGCCCAAAATGGTTGGGATGTAAGCCCAATGAGCCCAATACAATAAATTTGTAGAGAGTGGATGAAAAAGCTAAGCACTTAGCGAATGAGATAACGGCTAGTAAGGATTTGAAATATGAACAAACACAGAAACAAATATAAAACTTGATGAAAATGTTGTCCGAGGAGATGAATTATTGTTAAATTCCCTACCTCTTTCGATCCCCCTCTTATGGGGAGTCTTTTACATTATATAGTTTTCTTTTAGACCATCTCGATCATACACTTGTCAGTTATCTAAACCTTCACTTGAGTACATGTCCCATCAGGCATCTTCTCTGGCTCTCTGTGAACGGTAGTGGTTGGGATTACACTGTTTAGGTGTTTTCTCCACATAAATGTGGCCAGAAAGGTTGTTGTAGTGCATTGAATGCGGTGATAACAGATTTTCTCTTAGATATTTCTGCATTCTTATTCTCTTCGTACATGCTTGAAGTTTATCCTCATCAATGGAAATACTTGGAAGACCACCTAGGTGGCCCAAGAACTTGCTTGACCGACATTCACCCTATCCGAGAAGGATAACCTCCTCGGATTGCTCTCTTCTACCTTTTCCGTATGTGATCCTCTATTCTGGGGCCTATCTAATCGTTTATTTCTCCTCAGACGTATCCATGTTACCAAATAGGGCTGAAGGCCCAGTATATAAATTTGGGCCCTCGTCCCCACAATATGGATTAAAAACATTAAAGAGAAAATAAAATAAAATAAAGAGTAAAAAAAAAAAAAAAAAGGTTTTGGGTTGTTGGATCAATCAAACAGAACAAGAATAATGTGTACCAAATTATTTGTTTTTAAAGGATTTTTAAGAGTAATCAATCATACACATATAATAATTGGTCTTAAAGTCTTTGATTGGCACAATTTGCTTGATTTATTTTATTTTATTTTTTTTGTTTGATTCTTGTTTTTGGGTTTACTTAGAGCCATTGAACTAATGGGTTATTTGATAAAGGATGGCTCTCCCTTGACTTTAACTCTCTCATTTGAATTTAATATTAGGTGTATTTTTATTTTGTACCTTTCATCATCATAGAAAGTAAAAATAACTCTTGCAATTTTATTGTTTACGGTTTAAAGTGATACATCTAATTGACTAGGATGGGCCTAGACTATTCTGCATTATTTGATGAAAAATTTATCAAGGAGCTTGAAATTAAATCCAGATCCCAAGCAACATCCTACTTATAGATGGTGGAGATGAAAAGTTAAGAATCTTCGCTGTCCAATCAAATAAAAAGAGTAGTTTTTTTATAAAAATTTTACTTTTTACTTTTTTTTTTTTTTACTTTTTATCTTTTTATATTAGACAACTGAGAAGAAAGTTAAGTTTTTTACATTTTTATCTTGACCATTCATAGGATATTGCATCCAGTGTAATGCACGAGATCTAGATTAAGACCAATAATTGAAGATATAGGTCAATTGAATTGAAGAAGTATCTGTAATTCTCTCACTTGATCCCACACCTTATAGATCTATATAAGCTCCTCAATTATTGCCTTAAAAAAAATTTTAAGGGAAAAAGTTAGTAAGTAGTAAAAACTTATATCATAATACATGTGTACTTTGATCTATGAGAAAGTAGACACTTCTTATAATTTCTTTGGTTGGTTTATTATTTCTTGCAAGTCCTTCAATGATTTATAGGATTTAGAGTAAATACTTTTAAAATTTATACCTAGCTAAATGGTAAAATAAATTTTGAATTTTAAGAATACAACATATAATTAAAACTAATCCAACTAACCTGCCTAATCTGCTAAGTTGAAGTTGCTCAAATTTTATATCAACCCTACATTTTTTTAGGTTGGTGGATTAACCGAGGTTTGAAAATTTTCCAACCTATCAATAGCTAATTGGTTAAAAAAAATTCTATCAACCCACCCAATATCTGTTATTGGTTTGAACCAATGTTATGGATTCCGTTCCGTTCTAGCCGGAATGGCTGGAATATCTTGTACCGGTGTGTAAAATGGAATGGTAATACCCTCCATTCCACCTCGGATTAAATTTCGCCCCATTTCGGCCTGTTTCGGATGTTCCGGTAAATTCTAGCCAATTTTGGCTGAAATTCATTTTCTGGCCAGTATGAATTTTGTCTTCTTATTTTCCCTTTTTGAACTTGATCGGCATCTTTTTTGCTAGATCACCAAAAATCCTTCTCATTCTGTCATCTATATCTCATTTTCACACTTGTAACTCCTTGTCTCTCTATCATCTCTCACTATCTGACCCTCTCAATCGTGATAGAGAAGTTGAAAAGAGAATTGAAGAGCAAGATGAAGCAAAAAAAAGTGTGACTTGCGAAACAAAAAGGGAGAAGAGGAGAAAATAGCTCAAAAAGTGAAATGATGAAGAAAGAGTAGCAATAATGAAAGAAGTAGCATTTGAGCAGCTAGAGCATTAGCATTGGAGAATGCTAATGCCAAATGTAAGGAAAATTTGGCATTTCAAGCTCCAAAATCCTCTCCATCAGGAAATGCTACTGCCAACTATTGCAAATTTTTTTGCAATAGTGCTACAGTGCAATTCTAAAACAGAATAATATTTGTTTATTCACATATCTGACTCTCTCTCTCGTCACTTCTCTATTTCTCATCTCCTTTCTCTCTCCACAACGGCCTCTCCCTCTCATCACATCTCTCTCTCACGGTGGGCTATTCTGGCATGGATCATGGGTCCAGTGTGGAGGTGAGACTAGGGATGTCGAGATCGGTGTGGTATGGTGGTGATTACTGGGTTTTTTGGGTCCAGATTGGCGTGGTATGATCGGCGGCGTGTTTAAGCTTTTTCCGGCGTGGTTTATGGCATGGTTTCCTCTCAACAAGTGCAGGTGAGCCGAGTTGTACCTCCTATGGAAGTGTGAGACTGAGCGTCAGAAATGAACCTCGTCGGGAAGTGCAAGATTGGGCTATTCAATGGTCTTTTTCTTGAACCTCCTATGGAAGGGTTGTGTTTAGTCACACTTCACATTGATGTGTTACACAATGCATATTTTGTAAACGCATGAAATCAAGACTTATGTGCACTACTATTTATCCTTAACGAAAAATTGAGCCAGTCATCTTCTCTTTTAAGCCTCTCACGTGCCTTGTTAATGCCTATATGTTTTTTGGGAGAAGGTCTCTTCATGAGTTTTAAATTCTTTATATATATATATATATATATATATATATATATATCAATAATTATGGGTGGCCTTTGATGTCTCTTTTAGAAACACAAAAAAAGCACCAACCAGTTAAGTCGTAAGTATTTTGATTTTTGACTAATATTTTGAGTTTTAAATTCAAGATTAAAAAAAATTCTTCACTTTCCACTATCCTCAAGATGTTGCTTGACTGTTTTTAAAAGACTTGGGGCAAGTACAGTCATCAGTCAAGGTCTTAATTTGAAATGTTAGCTCTCCACTTATTTGAGATGCATAACATCTTCACCCACACCCATTCTTGCAGTGAACTGATATCTTGGTCCTCTCATTAAGTTTGAATTTGATGTCAACAGGTTTTTTGATTGCATACTCCCTCAAAGAAGCTCTGAACACCTTTGCATTGGGAAACTTCATCTCTTTCTTCAGTACAATATTTCTCATGTCACTCTTGGCATTAAACTCTACCTGTTCAGGTACCTGCTGATCATCAGACCCATCCATGCTTACCAAGTCATCCTCAAGGGCTGGCTCAGCCCACTCAGGGTCTGCATGGACTACATTACTTGATTCTAGGGCTGTGTGGGGTGCATTGCTTGATTCTGGGGTTGTGTGGGGTGCATTGCTTGATTCTAGGGCTGTATCGGGAGCAGAACCTTGTGGTATTGAGTTTTGAGCAGCAAATACATCATCACCAAAGTCAGCCCCCTCTAGGCCTTCATTTAGCCAATCATCATCATCATCATCTTCTCCTTCAACATCCTCAACATCTTCTTCTTCATCATTCTCATCATCATTCTCATCATCATCACTATCCAAATCTATTTCATCCCTTAATGCATCACCACCTAAACTACCTACATCAACACCTGCACCAGCTGCCACTCCCCCTTTATCACCACCTACACTAGCTGCCACTCCCCCTCCATCACCACCTACACCACCATCACCACCTACACCAACTGCCACTCCCCCTCCATCACCACCTACACCACCATGTGTCACTCCCCTTCCATCAGGATACTCAACTGCCAGTGGCTCCACATCTATGTCAGTATAGATTATGATTTTTTCAGCTGGCCATGCCCTATGAAGGGTAGTCATGTCTCTTAAATCAACTTGTAGACTACCTTCAGGAAGTAAATACTTATATCTACTGTGTTCTTTAGGAGTACCAACTAGATGGCATAAATCCCGAATTTCAAAGAAACTCAACTTGTCAGGGTCAATCTCTGTCAGTAAATGTACAGACCCACCCACATATTCAATGGTTGGCTCCTCCACAAAACATCCCCCAACATGAATTTCAATGTCAAAGGTGAAGTCAACCATCTACAATTAAAGAAAGTAGTTTGTTTACACACTGACATGTAGAAAATGACAAGAAGCTAAAAGATACAACAAGTGTAATCATTGACAAATAAACTTGATTCTTTCAGGTATATGCAATCTTTCAGGGTGTTTTTTGTTTTCTTTGTCTGTGTTGAAATAGATGCAGTGTAAGATGATTCAATTTCTGGAAATTTCAAAACCAATTTTTTCCTTTTTTTCTAGAAGGCAGTGAAGGGTGTCTTTTTTTGGTTTGTTAATGGCAACCATACAAAAGGCAAATTGTGATCATAATCATTTGATTTTAGAACAATTAAAATGATAGATGTTCCTTTCTCAGACAAACACACTCCCAATGTTGGTTAAAGAGTCAAGCTCACTGAAGTGAAGCACGCATGTTTCAAATATAATATATAACATCTTCTAATAGAAATATTCATAATATATAATAAAAATATGAACAACCATAACAGTACATTAGCTACATCCTAAGTGATTCTACATATAAATAGCAAAATGCACATTTAACCTACAAAAAAAAAAAAAAAAAATTAAACGTGAAGATGAACAGCAAAACCTAACAAAGTGGTTGGGTCGCGATAAAAAATTGACATCAAGAACACAAATGCAGCAGTCACATATACCTTGCCTAGCTTCGATGACGCAAAATAAGTGCTTTCTCTCCCTCCAGACGCTCCAAACCACAACGAACAATCTGATCGCACCTTGGGTCTCTCTCTCGAAAAGTGTTTAAGTTTTGGGTGTTTTGATTCGCGTTATGTTCTGTTTTGGGGTTAAAATGTGTTTTTGTAACGGCAGAGACCGAGGTGGGTTAATGAGGGTGACGGAAACATACCTCAGGTGGGTTAAGTGACACTTTTCAAACCACGGGTAGGCAAAGTGATTTTCGCTCAAACCACAGGAGGATTATCTGTAATTATCCCATAAAATAAAGAGTAAAAAAAAAAGAAGGTTTTGAGTTGTTGGATTAATCATACAGAACAAGAATAATGTGTGATTGTTCTCGGAAAATCAGTAAGTTGGATGGTAATGATCCTGATGAACTTGAAGGCCTGAAAAAGAAACAAATAATCAGAGGAAACTGGGGTTGACTAGTCATAAACCCTCCGATGGTGAAGTTAGTTTATTCCAGAAATAGGAAAATCCAAACTTTTTGGGTGTGTCTGGAGAGAGTCAGAACTTACTTTCATTTTGTTGAAGATTCGTATTTATAGGTTCATAAAAATGGTTATTTGTTCGATAACTGCTCCGACCTTTGAGGAATACGCACAGTTTAAGGTATGCTAGTAACTGCCATAGAGGTTATGATTTCTGATCCCTTTTTTTTGTAACGGTCATTGAGCTCGTCATAATGATGGACTAGAGGTCATTCAAAAAAGACAAGTATCAAGCCCATTTACAATTCTCTATGGACAAGAATTTGTTAGGGATGAGTAAGTATGTGGATGAGTAAAGACAACTTTTGATCTCTGGCATCCTTTACATGGACGACCCTTATGGACGAGAATGGAGTTAGTTTTTTCCAAACACTATTAGTTGCCCCCTTCTCCATGGGTCGTCTCAAGGAGAAGTAATTATTACATCAGAGATTAAGTGTGCCACGTGTCACAATCTTATTGGTGACCAGTCGCGTCGATTTATTTTTTTGAGGAACATGCCACGTGTCACTTCTTAATTGGCTGCGTCGTTTCGGATGCCTAAACTTACGGCCTATAAATAGTGGAATTCCTCCACTACCCTTCACATTTCTGAAATTTCCCTCGAGCTTCCTTGTCTTAGCGCCTCGTCTAGAAATGTCCTCTCGTCCTTAGTCCCCTTCCGTCTAGATTCAGGTATTTTTTTTCATTCTCGTCCTCAGATTTTAATTTTTTCTTAAAGATGTCTGAGACCGTCCTTTCCTCGTCCAGCAATAGCATGGACAAGGCCATAGACAAATATCATGACCTTAGTAGTTTTAGTGGTTCTAGTGATGATAGTAGTGATAGTGATAGTAGTAGTGGTGGGAACACCACGGACGAGTATACGTCTGGTGTTCCTGGGGTTCCTTTAGAGGTTCTTCAGGAAGGACTCAAGACGAGGTCTGAGTCCGAATCCAAGGCCGGCACGAGTGCTCCCTCGTCCACAGTTCAAGACGAGGAGGAGGTTATGTACAGTTGTGCCATAAGAGTAGCTTCAAAAACAGATGATAGGAAATTAGCTTTACTTAAGAAATGGTGTAAGATCCTAGACGACCTTAACCCTAGGTTAGCAGTTCGTAGGGAGTGGTGTTGTCAACCACATTTTGGGATAGGGATCTATGAAGCCTATCTCTTAGGTGGACTTAGGCTACCTTTGAATGCTTTTGCCAGAGAACTACTTATCAGGTTAGATCTAGGCGTCTATCAACTTAATCCCAATGAATGGAGGTTAGTCGTCTCTATGCAAGTTTTGTGGAGAGAGGTGTGAAGGGAATCGTCCTCTCACTGTGGATGAATTCCTCTATTGCTATAAACCCTATAAAATTAACCAATCCCTTGGCTATTATCAGTTCACAGCCAGAGGGAAAGATTATAGGTTAATTAAGTCCTTAGTTACCTTAGACAGGAACTGGAAGACGAAATTCTTCTTCGTCTCTGGTTTCTGGGCTAGACGCCCTATTGAGGTTGACCAGGACCCATTTCCTCCATATACAGGAGAGTTGGGGAACCTTTGTCTTGAAGGCATGCCTATGGTCGTTACTTCATTATTTATTATGCTTGTTTTTGTTAGTAGCTATCTAATAATAAATTTTTAATTTTTTAATTATTATTATTATTATTATTATATATATAGGTGCAAGACGACCTCATTTAAGCAGGTTTTTCATTGAACGAGTATAGAAGGCTCATCTACACACTGACAGGACTTTCCATTTTTTGGTTAGTCTTCAGCGTCTTGCCACTTGGGGCTTAGGTTCTGAACCATCCGCTGAGGCCATTGCGCATGAGCTTACCATTCGTAGACATAAGTTCCCTAATCATTTTCACTTTCCTTTCCCTCTGTTTTTTTTTTTTTTAACTAATGCCTTTCTTTTTCAGGAATGGCTACAATGAGAGAAAACAAGGGGAAAGAAATGGCAGACGAGGCAGCTGGGTAAGAGGTGTCTCAACCTCATCTAGTGGCAGGTGACAAGAGAAAAAACTTGTCCTTGGGGGTTGACTTAGGGAACCTCCCAAGCAGGCGTAAGTCGTCCAATCCTAAGGACGTCCAGTCCACTCCTCTCGTCTTTATAACTGAGCCTGTGGACGTTCAAATCCTCGATGATCCAGAGCCAAAAGATTCCCCGGTACACATCTCGTCTGTAACCAAGGCACGCTCATTGTCTTTACCTTCCCAGCAGGTACCTCAAAACCTTATTGGGAACGAGGATCTAGCCTGGGAGAGGTTTGGGACGGCTGTGACCAACGCGGACGTAGCGGCATGCTATAACATGTCTTTGAAGGATTTTGAGCATTCTGGCGTCCATGATCTTTTCAAGGCTTGTAAGCTCTTTTATATATATATATATATATATATATATATATCTCGTCTTGTTAGCAAGGTAGTCAAGTATCTCCGTTCTAACAAGACTGACTCACAAGACATGTCCCAGTTCATCGCTGCGTCCAGACAAGCTACTGATTTGGACAAGATGAGGATTTTGCTGGAGAAAAGGGTTAAGGAAGTTAAAGACGAGAACAAATGGTGGGCCGAGGTTGCTGCCAAGGCCAAGGAAGAGACAAAGGAGTTGCAGAATCGAATTGAAGAGCTGAAGGCTGATGCTATAGAGAAGGACACTTGTCTTAACTACTTTCAGAAGAGAAATGACGAGCTGAGTGCTCTTCTCAAGAAATCCAAGGACGACGCTGTTGCGGAGTTTAAGGCATCCAAGCAGTACACAGACTTATTGGATACCAACTATGCAACTGGGTTTGAGGATTTCAGGATGGACACTATGGAGAATTTTCCTAACATTGACTTCAGTTCTATCAAGCTCAATCTTACTGGTGCTCCTACAAGCTCCCTTCTCCAGACAAGTTCAGAAGACGTCAATATAGAGGACAACGTGACTACTCAGCCACGTCAAGACAACCAAAATACCAACGCCCCTCCTGCCTGAAGACGAGATTCTGATATTTTTAGTTACCTTTGTACTCTTGTATTTTTCTCACTTTGTTTGGTTCTTGGTCTTAGGACCTTCCAATGTAACTCAAGTACATTAATCTTGTTCACAGTTTTTTGGACGAGTTATTAACAGTTTTACTTTTACAAGGGTGTTTGGACGTTGGTTTGTCCACCCTTAAACAGTTGTTTGATTTTCTTTTATTATAGTATGAACGAGAGTTCCTTTTGATGTTTCAAATTTCTACCCGTCCATATAAGTAATTTCCTTTTGTCAAACTTTGAATTTTACAAGTTCAACTCATCTTTGCAAAATGGTGATTACCAGCGTTACTCGTCCTTAAACTTAGCCGTTTTTCACCTTTAGTAGTGATACACCACTCTTTACTCGTCCATAAGTTGGATTGTTTAGTTGGCACTTTAATTAGTAAGCTGCACTTATTTATGCATTTCTTCGTCCATGGGTTGGACATGCGTTACACTTTACCTCGTCCATTGTATGGACGAGCGTCCTCTGAGCTTAATATTTTGCTCAGAACTTAGGTTTTATCTCGTCTTTCACTTGGACGATCATGCATTTGCTTTATATATAGACTTTACATCTCCGCGTCCAGAGAATTTTCTCGTCTTGGGCTTTTCAGCCTTCTTGTGAGTTAATTCAAAAAGTAGAGCATGGAAACCAAGATTCACACAACACTATGTACATGTTATAAATATTGTTCACAAATGAGGCATATAGCATTCTAAGGAGTTTTTAATAGGTACAAACAAATCCATAACTTTGCTCATAACCACAACATAAATAATAAAACAGTTGCATTATTAAACATAAGTAGAACATAAGTAGACAAACAAACTCCAGGCTTGTCCATAGTAACATCCGTCTAGGCTAGCCCCTCTACTGGTAGTACCTTCTTAGGTGTTCAACATTTTCAGGATGCTCCAACTTCCTCGCGTCCAGAGCCTCCAAGTAGTAGGATCCTTGTCTCTTACAGTTGATAACTCTGTAGGGTCCTTCCCAATTAAGTCCCAGCTTCCCATGAGCTGGGTTCTTGGTTGCCAAAGAAACTCTTTTCAGGACGAGGTCTCCTATGTTGAATCACCTCGGCCTCACCATTGCATCATATTACCTAGCCATGAGGTTCTTGTACCTTGCCGTTCTCTCATCTGCGTCCGTCCTTACCTCGTCTATCAGGTCGAGGTTCAAATGGAGTTGTTCCTAGTTATCCTTATCTTGATACATTGTCACCCTGTGGTTGGCCATGTGCACTTCTGCAGGTATAATTGCCTCGCTTCCATAGGCTAGCTTGAAAGGGGTTTTCCCTGTAGCTTGAAAGGGGTTTCTCACCGTCGTCCTGTACGCCCATAGAGCACCTGGCAATTCATTTGGCCATACTCCCTTTGCCCCCTCAAGCCAAGTCTTGATGATTTTTAACAAGGATCGGTTTGTGACTTCAGCTTGACCGTTTGCCTGAGGGTGGGCGGGTGAGAAATAATGATTTTGAATCTCGAAATGTTCACAGAAGTCTTTTAAAAAATGCATTGTCAAATTTTCGTCCGTTGTCGGACACCAATACTCGGGGCACCCCAAACCTGCACACGATGTTTTTCCAGACGAAGTTCTTTACATTCAGTTGTGTGATGCTTGCTAAAGGTTCTGCTTCTACCCACTTAGTGAAATAGTCTATCCCTACCACCAAGAATTTCATCTACCCGGTTCCAATTAGAAAAGGACCCAAGATATCTAGGCCCCATTGAGCAAATGGCCACGGGGCCATCATGGGGGTGAGGTACTCCGACGGCTGCCTGGGGATATTATTGAATCGCTGACATTGATCACAGACTTTGACGTAAGCCTTGGCATCTGCTTGGATGGTTGGCTGGTAATATCATGCATGGACGACCTTGTGCATAAGTGATCTGGCTCCTGAGTGGTTCCCACAAGCTCCTTCGTGGACTTCCCTCAACACGTAGTTTGCCTCGTCCGGTGACAAACACCTAAGATAAGGTTGTGAAAAACCTCTCTTGTATAGTACTTCATTTAGAAGGACATATCTGGCTAACCAGACTCTGAGTCTTCTGGCCTCATCCTTCCCTTATGGAAGGCTTTGATCTTTCAAGTACAATATTATTGGGGTTATCCAATTTCCTTCATTCTGTACCTGCAGTACTTCCAGGAGGTCTATACTTGGGATATATTGAACTTCATCAAACTCGTCCATAGGTTCATTCGCTGAGGCTTCTTTTGCTAAGGCGTCCGCTTCCACGTTCTCTTCCCTCGGGATTTGAACGAAATTAGTTTCTTTGAATTTCTTCACTAACTGCAGTACCTTTTCAAGATACTTTTTCATTCACTCTTCCTTGGCCTCGCACATCCCATTTACTTGACCCATGACCAACTGGGAATCTCCCAGAATGAGTATTGTTTTGGCCCCTATTTATTTTGCCAGCTCCAATCCTTTAAGAATGGCTTCATACTCAACTTCATTATTGGTTGTTTGATACTGTAGACGTACCTTGTACTTTAGCCTATCTCCCTCTAAGGATAGCAAAACGACTCCTATTCCTCCCACATGTTGTGTCGATAATCCATCCACATGAATAATCCATTTCTTGTCTTCTACTGTTTGAAGTCATCGTAGCTCGAAGTAAACTCTGCGATAAAATCTGCCAGAGCTTGAGCCTTTATTGCATGCCTCGGCTGGTACTTGATGTCAAACTCACTGAGCTCGACAGCCCATTGAATCAACCGTCCTGCGGCCTCTAACTTGTTCATTGCTTTCTTCAGCGGGTGGTCTGTCATGACGTTGATGACATGAGCTTGGAAGTAATTCCTTAACTTCCTTGATGTTGTGATCAATGCAAAAGCCAACTTCTCTATCTGTGGGTATCGTCCTTTTGCTCCTCTCAACGCTCGACTGGTGTAGTACACCGGTTTCTGCACTCTTCCATCTTCCTTAACCAACACTGAGCTTACAGCATGCAGGGTAACAGCCAAGTACAGATATAACTCTTCTCCCAGCATAGATGGACTTAACAGCGGGGCAGTTGTAAGGTATGCTTTCAGATCTTGGAAAGCTCTCTGGCAATCGTCCGTCCATTCGAATGCCATTTTAGGAACCCTGAAAAATGGTAAACATTTATCAATGGCTTTAGAGACAAACCTGTTGAGGGCTGCAACTCATCCGGTAAGTGACTGGACTTCTTTAACATTTTGTGGAGGCTTCATATCCAGTATTTCTTGGATTTTATCAGGATTTGCTTCAATTCCCCTGTGCGAAACCATAAAGCCCAGGAATTTTCTTGACAATACTCCGAAAGCACACTTGTCAGGATTCAACCTCATGTTGTACTGCCTGAGCGTATCAAATGTTTCTTGCAGGTCGTCCAGATGAATTTTCTCGTCTTGACTCTTCACCAGCATATCGTCTACATAGACTTCTACATTCCGCCCAATCTGTGGACGAAATATGTGGTTAACCAACCTCTAATATGTCACCCCTGCATTCTTCAACCTGAAAGGCATCACCTTATAACAAAACAAGCCTTGACTAGTGACAAAGGATGTTTTTTCTTGATCTGCCTCGTCCATCCTTATTTGATTGTATCCAGAAAAAGTGTCCATAAAGCTGAGTAGTTTGTGACCTGCAGTTGAATCTACCAACTAGTCAATACGAGGCAATGGATAACCATCTTTAGGGCAGGCCTTATTTAGATCGGTGAAATCTACACACATTCTCTACTTGCCGTTTGCCTTCTTGACCATCACCACGTTGGCCAGCCAGTCTGGATAATAAACCTCTTGAATGAACTTTGCCACAGTCAACTTCTGCACTTCTTCTTTGATAGCATTGTCTCTCTCTGGGGCAAACACCCTCTTCTTCTGTCGCACAGGTTTAGAGGAAGGGTACACATTCAAACGATGGGTAATGACACTTAGGTCTATACCCGACATATCTTCATGACTCCAGGCAAACACATCAATATTTTCCCTTAAGAAACGGATGAGATCCTTCTTCATCTTTTCTTCTAAATCTGCCCCTATTCGGGTGCTCTTTTCGAGATCATCCTCGTCCAAGGAGACGTTTTCCAATGCTTCAGTAGGCTCTGCCACGACTCTTCTTTCTTCA
This sequence comes from Quercus wislizeni, assembly GCA_023055345.1. Classification (NCBI taxonomy): domain Eukaryota; kingdom Viridiplantae; phylum Streptophyta; class Magnoliopsida; order Fagales; family Fagaceae; genus Quercus; species Quercus wislizeni. The sequence continues at coordinate 12,521,342 of JALGQJ010000003.1, read as the reverse complement.
ATGTTCATCATCTGGGCCTATTCATCCATGGCCAGCATGGCTAAATAACATTTTCTGGCTGCCAATTGATCTCCTTGTGCTTCTCCCACCCCGTTCTCCATTGGGAATTTGACTTATAAATGGTAAGTAGACGTAACTGCCTTCCAACTATTTAAAGTTGGCTTTCCAATTATGGCATTATAGGAAGACGAGCAACCAACCACGAGGAAATTTACATCTTTGGCTACCTGTTGTGGATATGCCCCCACCACTACAGGTAATGTAACAATGCCCACAGGCTGCACCTTCGTTCCACCAAAACCAACCAAGGGTGAATACACCGAACGAAGTTGGTCTCGTCCAAGCTTTATTTGCTGAAAAGCGGGATAATACAGGATGTCTGCTGAACTCCCATTGTCCATCAATACCCTTCTAGTTGTGTAGTCAGCAATAAGCAAAGTGATGACGATGGCATCGTCATGAGGCTAATGAATTCTTGCAGCATCCTCGTTCGTGAAAGTGATGGCCTGTTCCTCAGTAATCCTCATCTTTGGTGATCGTCCAGACAGTTGGACGTTCTGCACCACCTTCAAATACGTCTTTCTTGATTTAGACGACTGACCTGTTGAATCTCCCTCTAAAATCATTCTTATTTCTCCAAGTGGAGGCCGTGCCTCTTCATTTTCAACCCCAAACATGTCTTTGAGCAGTGCCGTCCCAACAACCCCTGGTGAAACACAATTCACTCGTATCCCATAAGCTCCCAGCTGCAAGCTCGCAGACCTCACCAACCCCAGCACCGCATGCTTAGACATCACGTAGTCCACGAACTTGTTGCCGCCCATAGTCGCCACCACGCTCGCCGTGCAAACAATGCTCCCCCTCACGCGCCCTTCAACCATCGCCTTCGCCACGTGCTTTACGCACGCCACCATTCCACGCGCGTTCACCGCCATGACCTTGTCGTAAGCCGACAAGTCCGCCTCCAGCACGCCCTGCTCGCACTTGTGAGTCGCTCTCCCGAAGCCCGCGTTGCTGTACATGATGTCCAGGCGTCCGTACGCTTTGACTGTGGTGTCTACCAATGCTTTGACCTGTTCCTCGTCACAGACATCGCAATGAACGTAGGTGCAGATGTTGGACCCGATTGATACGGCGACGTTTTGGCCCTTCTCGTCTTGGACGTCGGCGATGACGATGGCTCTGGCGCCGTGAGCAGCGAAGTGGCGCGCCGTGGCCTCGCCTATGCCACCTGCACCTCCGGTGATTATGGCCACCTTGCCTTGGAGCTTCTTGTTTGATGGTGTGGAGTCTGTCATTTTGTTTGTATCAATCAGGGAGTGAACTGAATAGTGAATCCTTTCTATTTGATGCAATATTTGCCAACCTCTCTGGTCTCTGGTCCCATATGTAGAAAAATCAAACAGTAATCAATTACCATGCCTTGCATGAAAGATCATCCAACCCTGAGTTTTGACCGCTTCTTTTTGGTTTTTGGATAAGAAAAATTAATGGATGTCCTTATTTTTTGTTTTAGAAATATTTAAAAAAAATTTTAACAATATAAAAAAAATAATTGAATTTCTTTATTATTCTTTATATTTTTCATAAAAGTAAAATTAAATTTTGTTTAAAGATAATCTATTAATTAATTTCTGTCCCAAGAGCACCGGGACCCTTTTAAAAAAAATCAATCATATACCTATAGTAATTTCGTCTTTAAATCTTATGAGGATGGCTCTTGATTGTTTTACTTTTTGGTTTTTGGGATTTCTCGAGGACCATTAATGACCTTGGTGCTTATTAGCTTTGTCATCCTGAAAACAACCCTCGCAATTTTATTCAAAGTCGGCGATTCAAACAAAGTAGTGCATCAGGAAAAATGTCTAATTGATTTAGAGGGTATATTCTGCAACAACCGATATGCTAAAATGTTTTAAGGAATTTGAAATCTAGTTTTAAATTACTTGATCTTTGTATAGGACTAGGAGTTTAAGGTGGTGCACATCTAATTGACTATGAGGGGCCTAAGCTATTCTGCATTATGCGAAAAAATTTATCAAGGAACTTGCGAAGTAAATCCAGATCCCATGGAACGTCCTACTTATAGATGGTCAAAATGAAAAGTTAAGAATCTCCACTGCCGATCAAAACAAAAAGAGTAGTTTTTTAAAAAAAGAATTAAATTTTTTACTTTTAATCTTTTTTTATTAGACGACTGAGATGAAAAGTTAAGTTTTTTTTATCTTTTTATCTCGACCATCAATAGGATATTGCATCTAGTGTATTGCACAAGATCTAGATTAAGACCGGTAATTGAAGATATATCACAATTGACTTGAGGAACTATTCATAATTTCTCACTTGATCCCACACCATATAGATCTATACAGGCTCCTCAATTATTGTATTCACAATAGATAAGAACTGTGCGTGCCAAAAATATAATTAACGGGCTCAACCTATTTTTGGGCTCACAATTTATTTATATTGTGGGTTTTGGTTTTCCTACTATGGGTAGTCCTTCGCCTGGGGATCCAATTGCACACTCCTGTTTCACAAAACTATCCCTCTTTTCTCACAAAGCTACTCCTTTCTCTCCTAGTGCAGTTCCTCTTTTCTTTTCCTATTCTCTCCAGAATTGCCCACCCCTACTTCTCAATCCATTCTCCAATTTATAACATGAGAGGAGTGGAGGCGTTATGATTACTTCCTTACTCGTGTGGATGGGGGTTCAATTCCATTGTTGCTAAGTGGATGTTCCGTTGAGAAAGGTGGTAATAACATTAGAACTGATTCCCACTTCCAAAAGACCACTTAGCAGCAATATTCCCGAAGGCACTACTGGGCACCCAAGTACAGGGTGTTTTTGAACAATAATAACCCTAGCCAGGTTAAAGACGATCGGGAGGGGTTTGCTTTTGGTGTCCAAGACAGTGCAGTCTCATTCCAGTTCCTAGGCCCAGATTGGCCCCTAAGGTGTTCTGATCAAGGTTGTAGGTCCAATGAGGACGGGGTGGTGTATTAGGCCGCCAGGCCAAGTCCCAAGGCTCAATAGGCCTGGGGCCCTAGCTCGTACAATAGCCCCCCCTTGATTCTTGCCCAACTACTAGGAGCAAATCAAGGACAATCCGAGTGGCGCTAGTGACTCCTTGGGAAGCCCAACTGTTGGCTATTGAACGAACGAGACAACCATCAATACTTTCTCAAAGAGAGTACCATGCTAGGCTGTCACATTTAACCATCATCATAACCTAACGATTCATAAACCGAGCCCACGTGTGTGGGGGTTACAAGAAGAAGCCAGAAAGATTCTTTCACCTTCCTCTTCATTAAATGCTTTCATTCCTATAAATAGTTCATTTTGTGTCTTTAGATCACTTTTTGCTTCCCTACTCCTCAAAATTTCTCTCTGCCAAGCATACTCTTCCCGTGTTCAGATCCTCCATCGACGAGCACTTCTTTCTAGAGTCCTAGTAAGTTTTCCTCTCTTCCTTTTCCTATTCTTCAATTTCTTTTTCTCAATCTAGTGTCAGTGATGGGTTATTCACACCTTTTCGATACTAAAGCAACTTTGCCCAGTTTTAAGGAAGCTTATAATATTCCCAAGGATGTGGATATAACTTACTACTATGAGGGTGATATCGCTCTCCAGCGACACCCTCATGTGGTATTCTTCCCATTAATGGCTATTTTAAAAGGGGGGGGGGGGGGGGAGGTTAGGTTTCTAGTAGATCCCCTTATTCTCAACACCCTTAGGTTTTACGGTTTATGCTCCGACCAACTTCCTCCTAACTTTTACCGAGTAGTGAGTTGCGTCAGCCGCTTAAACCAAATATACAGGTTACAACTAGATCACCATGACATCAATTTCATGTACAATCTTTGTGGGAATATTAGGACAGACTATTACTTAAAAGTTAGGGATGTATGCATACGACTCATATCGTGCCTTCCTGACTCTAATAGAAACTCAGCAGAGGAATACGTTTGGGTGAGCGACAACTGGTTCGCCAGTGAGCTTACTTGCCCAACTTCGCCGCATGACGTTGGTGGGTACCGTACATATTTAACTAGAACAAATATTAATTCGTTTAATCTTGTTTTGGTGCAGACAATAAGAGGTTCTAACCGGACATCAGGGTTGCGCACGTCAGAGATCTGAACTTTGTGCTCCAATCAGAGATTTTCGTGAACTCTAACGGGCAACTTCGTGCATCCTAATTTCCTTCCCCCCAACCTTTTCATAGGCAAAGCCTGGGACTTCAGTCCTTGGATAGTGAGAGTAGAGTCCTTAGAGCTCGTGTGGGATGAATCAGCGAACCTTGCCTCTCGAAATTGCATCATTCATAGACTCGTTGAAGGGCATCAAGATCCAACCCCCACTTAAGAGCCTGAGCAATCAGTAGCCGAATTAGTACACTCTTCAGGAAAAGAATCCAATCCCAGTGAAGACAAAATGGTGAGCAAACGAGCGATGACCATTGACTGATTCCTGCCCAGCATCCGCCCGGCGACGCAACAGCAAGGGCCCCAAGGAAGAAGCCTACTCCTTGTCCTCCTCCTCCCCCCGACCACTCCTGGAAGAGAAAACGCACTACTGAACAACCCCCTGCAAGCTCGGGGGTCACGTCTTCAAGGATTCCCCTTCAAGTGTCTGGGGGAATTGTAATCAGAAAGCCCCTTTCACGATTCTCGCCCACTGCATAAGTTGGGTCTTATGCTGCGTCCTCTTCCCGGCAGGAGATTGGCTAGCAGACCATTTTCAAGCTTGGTAGCAAGGACTACAACTTGTTGGTCACCCCTCCTCTCACCCACGTTGGATGACCTCGTCTGCATAACTTTGGTCTACTTTGCCCCCATCTAAAGTTCAACCTCCTTGGAGGGGTGGGTTTTTCCTCCTTCCACCACCTTCTTGCCCTTTTGCTCCCTCTTCCTCTTGTGGTCGGCAGGATCAGATCGGAGGGGTTGGGTGGGTAGAGGGGTGGGAAGCCTAGTCTGGGCTGCCTTCCTAAGTGTGTTTCCCCCGAGTTAGGACTCTAGTAGCTCTTGGAGAGTTGACCATGGCTTACGCTGAATCCCCATGGCGTCTGGTATATTGATAGCTTTTTTATTATGACTGACTTGGGCTAAGAGAGGCTAGCCGAGGTCACCAATTAGGATCTCTAGGGACAGAGATTGGTTAAAGACCTTGTAGTCATCCTCTGAGTCTGAAACGTCTACTATCTCTTCCTCTTTTTCTTCTTCTTCTTCTTTGAAAATAGGATGGGAAGGGGTGGCCTCTTCGCTTGTATATTGAGGTGGTAGAGTTACTTGAAGTATACCTTCTGAAATAGGGCCGGTGGTGAGGAAACTAGGAGCAGCAACGCTTATCTGTTGCAAGTGCGGATCCCTTGCCTTTATTTGGCACTTCGACGCTTGGAAACTGGACGACAAAGGCTTGTAGTCGAGGATTAGGTGGGCCGCTCTCAGTTAACCGTCTTTGTGAACAAACACCTCGACTTGGAGTATCTTGTCTAGGCTTGGCTGGTTGACAAGGCTAAAGTTTGGAATGGCAGCGTGATGATCTGCACAACCATTAACAGAAACAATCAAAAAAGGGAACAGTACAAATCAAATGAAATTTCAAATAACGACACAAAAGGAAGAAAATAGGTACAGAATGTGTCAAAGTGAAGAAATGGTAACTTAAAAGAAATAAACCTAGACCTAAAACCCCACCTGATTGCCCCTCTCTCGTTGGGCAGGGAAGGCCATCATGCCATTCCCTTGAAACGATCAGGAAGTCCTTATTCATGCCTTTAGCATGAGATAAGTTTAACCTCGAGGTGCCTAGTTTTTAAGTGATACCCCTTCCCTTTTAGGTGGTGAAGGTTGTAAACCCAGTTAATGTCATGGTGGGTAAGGTTTAAGCCCATTTTCTCATTAAAGGTGTCTACATTACCTAAAATCCTAAACATGTTGGGGGCACATTGGGTGGGAGCTAACCTATAAGCCTTTAGGAAATCCCTAGTGACTATACCCATGGGGATTCTCATCCTTCCCTCAATGAAGGCGATCATTGGGATTACCACTTCTCCCTCCTGCCTATCAATGTGCCAATCCTCCTCCTTACAATACCTAATGGAGACTCCCGGTGGGATTCTATATTGAGCTTTAAAGTTCTCAATACTTTCTGCGGAGTCTACCAAGTAAGCAAACCTACCCATTTAGTTGGAGATAGGTGAAAGTGAGAAGAAGAGAAAGGGAAATTAAAAGGGGCAAGGAGAAAAGAACTTTGTGAAAAGAAAAATAGAAGGAAAAATAAACAGAAAGGGTTAAAAAGACTTACGTAAAGTAGGAAACTCTCCTCGGATTGGCTCTTGGTATTTTTGAGCGCAAAGGTTCAGTTTATGAATGCAAAGGTTCCCTTTCCCTTGAGCAACATTTGTATTAGAGAAAGAGTGACGAGCAGGAAAATTCCCGCCCGAGTTCCAATCAAATCCTCAACTGTTGGATCGGTATCGCATTGTAGAACATGGGGAACATGGAGCCGCATGAATTTAATGAAGGTGCATCTTGGATACCGAAATGTCAGGAGCGTGTGTTGGGTAGTTAAAAAGGCACCTACGCGGACATACGTGATGTATGATAAGTACGGGGTGGTTTTGGCGATATCGAAATCCTCCTTTTTGTCCGAAAAGCAAAAGAAGAGAATTTCAAGGGGTTATTGTAGGGATGATAGGCCCAGTAGTATATATTGGGCCGGGGGCCCAATTCGAGAACACCTAATAGTCTGAGGACGGGTAAATGTGTTATAGAGGTCGGCATTAATGAATAAAGGAAGGGATCTGGGCATGATGGTCCAGGAAGGTGGTTCAAGGAGGGATGCTTCCTCGGATAAGCAAAGCAAAGGCCAGAAAGTGCAGCTTATCATCCAGGGCAACATTCTAGGGGTTTCTATTGATAAGAATGCATGTCATGGAGGCATGGGAGCTATGAAATATCTAAGAGAAAGTTGCTGCCACTGCATTGAATGTTTTGTAATTAACTCTCTGGCCGCATTAATGAGGAAGTGATACTTGAACAATAATTTTCAACCTTACAACTACTTCCCAAAGACTTTAAAAAATGTGCTAATGGGAAAATGATCAACACCAAAAATCTAATCTATACATGGAAGGTAGAGATGAGAGAGAAAGATAGTATAAAATAAAAAGAAGACCCTAAGGGAAAGGGATCGGAGAATTGAGAGAGAAATACAGTAGCAATAAGAACTGTACTTGTAATCAACTTCAAGAATTATATACAAGAGCTGATCTCCTCGAACTGTGTCGAGGACGATTTTCTTTAGATAAAACTAGTCTATTTTTACTTTATTGTCATTTGGATCGACTAAATGCTACCCAACTCATTAGAGCCTAGTTTTCCAACACACTCTCTACAAATTCATTGTATTGGGCTCTTTGAGCCTAGATCCTTTTAACTTTTGGGCTTAGGACTCAAATTGCGTCCTTACACAAATTATTAATATTTATCCAAAAAATGGAAGAACCTCTGAGCATGTACAACGTACATGCTTAGAGGCTAGTAATATAATAATAATTTGTTTTACAATTTTTTATACTTCTCATGAAATTAATTTTTTTTAAAATAATTTATTATCTTATGCCCTACGAGCATTTTCATTAGGAGTTGCAAAAAAATGTTATTTTGACACATCAAAAAGACTATTTTATTATTTTGACACACCATTTTACAATTCAGTATACATTACATCTTTTATTCTTCAATTCTATACATTAAAATAATATATACAAATATTAACAAAACCAACACTGAAGCATTTGAAACCAACACGGTAGCATTTGAATAAACAAATAATAAAAAAATTTGCAACATGCTATAGTGCGGTTCCATAAATGAAACCACATTGTAGCATGTTGTAAAAAATTTTGAGATTTAGAACATCTCATTAAGCATGAATATTGATGTTTAGTGTGCCAAATACCAAAAATTTGACCTTTGATGCATCTGATGAGGATGCTCTAACAACATCTTTTCACTAAACTCTTTTAAAAATAGTCAATCATACACCTGTAATGATTTTGTCTTTAAATCTAATGGGGATGACTTTTCCTTGTTTTACTTTTTAGTTTTTGGAAGTACTCGAGGGTCATTGGCCGCATGGGATATTTAATTATTAGAGGGTGCTTATAGTTATTAGCTCTCTCCCTTCACTTGTACTCTCTCATTTGGATTAAATGGTCCGGTGCTTATTAGCTTTGTCATCCTGAAAACAACCCTTGCAATTTTTTATTCAAAGTTGGCGATTCAAACAAAGTTGGTGCATTAGGGAATATGCCTAATTGATTAGGAGGGTATATTCTTCAACAACCGATGTTAAAATGTATTAAGAAGTTTGAAATCTAGTTTTAAATTACTAGATCATATATTTGTGTAGGACTAGGGGTTAAAAATATAGCTCTCACCATTTTTTTAATTTGATCAAGTTGGCGGTTCAAAGTGGTGCGCACGCGCACACACACACACTCACACATATATATATATCACTTGAGGAGGCACCTACAAATCTCTAATTTTGGATCTCAACAGATAGGAACTACTATGATGATATGATCACGTCTAATTTGGATCACGATTGATTCTCCGTTTTCCGATCCTTTTCTTATTCATGATATAATTTATAAAGGTTTGAAATTTTAATTATATGACCCCTATATAAAAATGATTCGGTAGAAGGAGGGATTTCTTGAGATAGGAAGATGGCGAAAGTGAGGATGTAAATTTTTTTTTTTTGGAAAAAAAAAAAATTAATGTATAATTTTTCTGAGTTGAAAAAGGCATACCACTTCATAAGCATGTGCAACAACCCACTTAATTTACCCAAATGGCTCGTATCGCGTTCGCATACCTTGTAGTGAATATGATACTTATCTTTTGGTGGATTAGGTGGGTCCAACTACTAGGTAGTGAGTTTTGTTGGATGTTTTTTTTTTTATATATAATATAGAATTTCTACTTTAACCTAATCTAAATGTATATGTGTTTGAAACTTCCTCCAAGAGACTTAAACCCCAGCTCTTACTCTCCACATTCTACAAACACTTAGACTTGTGAAGTGATCATCGCACCAAAAGTGTGTGGTGGTTTGTTTGGTGTTAAATTGACTTCTTTCAATACGCCAAGACCCAACCTAACCCCCATATATATATATATATATATATATATATATATATATATATATATTAGCTTTTGAGTACAGGCTTATTGCGTGCTTAGAAACTCTTCTATATTTTTTTGTAAAAGTTAATAATTTGCATCTATTATAATTTAGAAATATATTTTTCATTTTTCAAACAAATAAAAATAATAAACTTTAGAGATAAGCAGTAACTGTAATTTCTCTTTTGAACGTGAAGGGTAACAAATCCTAAATTTTAGGAATTCTCTTTTTGAATTCAAAATGATATTTGTTATTTGACATTTATGATCCCATTTCTAAATGAAGTTACCATTTATTAATGAGAGTATTTTTGAACTGCATAAAAGTCCAGTTAAAAGAGGGGAATTCTCTTTTATATATATATATATACACACACACACACACATTACTAGCCTCTGAGCACGCGCAACTGCTCAGAGGCTTTTCTATTTTTTTTTTTTTTGGCATAAAAGTTATTAAATCTATTATAGAAAAGGGAAAAAAAACGTGAAGAGAAAAAAAAAATTCTAAATTTTAGGAATTCTCTTTTTGAATTAAAAATAAAATTTGTTATTTGACATTTATGACTCAATTTTTAAATGAAGTTACTCTTTATTAATGAGGGTATTTTAGAACCATATAAAAGTTCAGTTAAAAGAGGGGAATCCCCTTATATATATATATATATACTAACCTTTGAGCACACGCTTACACGCGTGCTTAGAGACTCTTCTATTTTTTGGATAAAGGTTAATTTAGAGCATTTATTTTAATTTGGAATTACTACATTTTCCAATCACAAAAAAATCTAAGGGTGTAATGAAAAACTATTTCACCACACATAATACTCATCACACCTAGGTTTTTTTTGTGATTGAAAAATGTAATAATTTCAAATTATAATAAATGTTCTAAATTAACCTTTACCCAAAAAATAGAAGAGTCTTTGAGCACATGTGTGAGTGCATGCTCAGAGGCTAGTATTACGTAATTATTATCCATTTTTGCCAATTTTGTTTATGCAGTAATCAACGTGTTATTGATTAGAAGATGATGTTATAATTTAGTATTAACTTTTAGGGGGAGGAAAAATAATATCCTCTGAATAAATCTTATAAATAATGTATATATTGAAAATGCATAATGAATTTGTAACTATAAAAATATTTACAAATTACATGTGAAAATATTTACAAAATTTATTATGAAGAAGTTGATGGATAAATGTAGAAACTTGAAATATTTACATTAGGTAAAATAGTAAAATAATTCACCACATTAGAAACATGGAATAGGTCATCTTCACTACATTAGTTTTTATTATTAGTTTTGAATTCAGTCTGATATTTGTGGGCATATTTAAATTATTTTCTTCTTCTTCTGCTTCTTATTCTTTTTTTTCTTTTTTTAAGTGAAGAATAGAAAAAGAATACTTCATTTTGAAATGATTCATTTATCCAAATTTTTATTTACACCTCTTTCCTCAATTGTTTCTTATTTTTTTTAAAGGGAAAATTCCGATTTATTTATGGGAGTTATCTACTTATTTTTAATCCTAACATTTAGCTACTTACTACATCTATAACAAAAGTTAAAAAGAGCTTAAATTCAAGATTTAGCAACTACCTTTAAAAGCAGGAAACCGTACGTAACATTTTTTATGGAAATAAAAATGGATGTGGGTTGTTTTTAGAAGAATGGACATGACTGTTATCTATTTATGGTAGTCCTAATATGTAGCCACTTAGTACACATCCATAACAAAAAAAAGTACAAAATTTTAATAGTTTTTCTTTTTTTGGTTACAGTAAAATGCTCACATTTTTTTTTATTTAGTTTTTTTATTTTTGCTAAAGGAAAGGATCTAGATCCACGTTTCTTTATCTTTTGGTGCTGTTGTTTTTGTTGTTGTCGTTATTGGTTTTTTTTTTTTTTTAGTTTTATTTGTGATAGATATCATTTTTTGTTTAATCCTAAAATTTAGTTTTTTTTTAAAAAAAATATTCTAAAATTTAGCCACTTACTACACATCCATAACAAAAGTCAAAAAGAGTTTAAATTCAAGATACATAACTACCTTTAAAATCAAGAAACTGTACCTAACATTTTTTATGAAATAACATTTTTGATGGAAATAAAAATGTACGTAACTATTTGTTATTTGTTTATGATAGCCTTAAAATGTAGCTACTCAGTACACTAAATGACTAAACTACTAAATTTCCTACAAATTAGAACCACTCTCCCATTAATCCATATCTTCAAAACAACCCTATTTATTTAAAAATAAAAACAAAAATAAAAATCTCAATCCACTTTTCCATAAATAAATTTTTTTTAAGAAAACCTCAATCTACTAAACGGCTATCAAACCTACCCTTTTTTTTCTTCTTTAAATCTCTTTTGCTAGATAGAAACCTCTTCTAAAATCTCTCTTTTTTCCTCACCTTAGAAAAACAAAAGAAAAATACCTTTCATTTTAATGATTCTATCCAACAAAAAACCATGTTAACCTAGATTAACGTTGAATTAGAGTTGAAACTAAAAAATAAAAATAAAAATAAAAATCTATAAATTCAATTCCACATAGAATTATACAAATGATCTATATAATTTCTTTTACAAAAGAAATATTTTTACAACAATTTCTTAGATAACAACCATTTCATGTGAGGTTTGAATCATACAATAATTCTTACAAAATCCCTCACCCGAACTTATCTAATATTCCATTCTAATGCGTCCTGAATGCAATTTGAGAAATTTGTGCATATATAAGCCCGAGAGAGAAAAGAGATGAATCTAAGATTATCATTATTTTAAATAAATCAAGTATTTTAAAATTGAAAAAAGAAAAAGAAAAAAAAGGCAATCTTTATAAATGGAATGACGTTGGATGACTTTTTTCTTTTCTTTTTTGATAACCACGTTGAATGACCTTGAATGACTTTTTTGGTTCACAAACATGTTGAATGACTTTGAATTAACCAACAATGATGGGAAAGTGCTTCACAAACTTGTTGAAGTTTTTTATTTATATTTTTTTAGGTTATCATTATTTAAAAAAAAAAAAAGCAATACATAATTAAATTGGGAAACCAAAGTAACGTAAATTCCTATAAAAAAATAAAAAATAAAAAAAAACTAAAAAAGAGTTTGTGTTTGAGAGAAAGGTATTCACTTCCCTGACTAAAATCCAATGTTAATCATTTAAAAAATAAAGAACAAATTCATTATAAATTAAAAAATAAAAAGCAAATGTTTGGAAACGTGTTGGTGCAAACTAAAAATAGAAATAATCTTTTCCAGTATCCTTTCTCAAGCACAAACCCTCTTGATAATAAGCAAGCATCAAAACAACCTCAAATTCCTATAATAAAAAATAAAAAAAATCACATTCACCCATGGGTAAGTACTTCTCAAACTCTAAATACTTAACTGCCATGGTAGCTAAGAACTCAAACAAAGTCAATGATAAAGAAAAGATAAAAAAATAAAAAATAAAAAAAATAAAAAAAGGAAAAGAAAAGGGAACTTACAAAAGATAGAATTTGCATAGTTGTTGGAGCCCCTGACCACATCTGTTTAAATCATTTAGAAACCAAATCTAAAAGTATAAGAAGGAGCCTCTGACAAAGTCTGTTTAAATTGTTTAGAAACCAAATCTAAAAGCCAGGTGTAAAGCCCAAATGCTAAATTGTCTAAATTGTTTAGGAAAAAAATCCTAAATTTTAGGAATTCTCTTTTTGAATTCAAAATGATTTTATCACGTTCATTTATTATATTGTGGAGAGTGGAAGAGTTCCCATCCAGGCCTAAAGCCCAAATGCCCATTGGGCCCTGGGGAGTGAATTGGGCCATACACGTGTACTCACAGAAGGGCCCAATGGGTTATAAGGTCTAGAGAAAGGGAATGGGACCATCTCGAGCATCTAGTAGAAGGCAGGAACTTTTGCAGATCGTTCCCATGAAGCAGGTAGCAAATTAAATAAAGTTAGGCCTTATCCAAGGGAGGGTGCACGGATAATCCACGTCTTACTTTCGGCCAACATCTAAAACCTCGGGGAATCTTCCAGAACATGCAAGAAGGATGAAGATCTTCACCTCCGCATTAATGAGAGGACTTCCATCTAATCTTTGCCGCATTGAACGCATATGAGACAACTTGAACAATACAAACACTCCCAAAAGTCAAAATTCTAAGATAAGGGAAGGGAGGAAACCAATAAAGTAGAGGAGAATATCCTTGGAAACTTGGCTGGTGACAGGACAGCTGTAAAGATAAGAACAAAAAGGTACTTATTTAAGGGGGAAGACAAGTAAAAGAAAGGGGGGACTGGAAAAAAAAAAGTAGAAAGAAATAGGAGAAAGAGAGATAGTGAAACACCAAAAATTGATACAGTGTAACACAACAGGAAATTGAGCTTTCTCTTGTAACACATTAGTTTTATTTGGAATGAATGGTTTGCACGAAATCAATTGCTTGAGTTTCCTATTGTGGAGTGTTTAATCCTATTTTCCCCCGCACACTAGTTAAGGCAACATGTGCAAGGCATGTGCTTGCTGTGGAAAAAAAGTAGTAATTAAGGTCAATTCTAGATTTTATTTGTATCACAAAACAAATATATGAATTATTTGATTTTTAAAATATATAGAGATTTACATTAATCAAAAGAGACATTAATTTTAAAATTTTTGATAATTATGTCATATAAAGTTAATCTCATTCGCATAAGAATTTTGATCAACCACAAAGTTAGGGTAGCTATTTAACATATAAATATTTATTTAACTATAATAGGTTTTTAGTACCTACTTGCTAAAGACAATATATCTACTCTCTAAAAACTTCTAAGAATGATAACGAATATCATCATCTTCCAACAATAAACAACTGAGTTTTGCTGAGAAATTTAAAATAAAAAATAAATAAAAAAGATAACAAAAGGTATGTGTCGTCGAATTTTTCATTGGATAAATTATAAGTTTTGAAAATTTAAACCTAGAAAATCAACGTTCTTTAGATAACAAATAAAACACCTAATATCATCATTCTAACTTTTTAAGAATTTCTATCATTTAAAACTCAAAATACGTAAAAAAAAAAAAAAAAAAAAAAAAAAAAAAAAAAAAAAATCTAGGATGTTAAAATTTAGCAGGAGTAATTTAGACATTACACAATAAAATATTTTAAGAATCATAAACTTTCATTAGGGTTTATCTAAGAGAATAACAGTATGGCATATTTTCTCTTTTCCAAAATATTAAGGGAAAAATTGCTGGATTTTAAAGTTTAAGGAAGAATTGTAAACTACCCCAAACATAAAGGATGAAAAATGTTTTTTTCCTAAGTTTTTGTTTTGGTTTTGTGTGTGTGTGTGTGTGTGTGTGTGTGTGTGTGTAAAATTATGTGTTTTTACTTAAAATAGTGTGTAAGAAAAAAAATATACAAAATGACGCAATATTTTCATAATACCTTTATAATTTTGTTATATTTTATTTTAACTTGTAAAGAATTGACAGCTTAGCAATTTTGAAAATATTGTGACGACATCAAGATTTCTTAACATTTTTCACACAAAAAAATATTATGTCTATAACATTTTCACAATAAATCATTAGTAGATTACAACAAGTTGTTATTGGTGGGCAAAAAAATAATTTCATTGGTAAGTTTAAATTAGAACCAATAACAATTTACCATATTTGATTTGTTATGAAAGTGTTGTGAAAATTATTGTGAATATAGCACTTCTTTTTCACAATATTTTTATTTTTAGTTGTAACTAGTTCTAGTATGATATTTTATTATTTTATTTTGACCTATAATGAATTAACACTTCAACAATTGTGAAAATATTGTGCCAATATGTTAATATTTTATTATAATGTGAAACATCGTGAATTGGACAAACCAAAAATAATATAGCAAATATACTACAACTTTATTCATTCACACACCAAAAAAAAAAAAAAAAACCGGCAAGCAAAATAGTGAAAGTTGAACAAATCTAAACCACTGTAGTGAAATTACTGTAATTTTTCCTATTAACTATTTTTATATATAGAAATATACATTGCACTTACAATGTAAATTTATACTGTAAACACATAAAAATTGGCAAATGTTGTACACATTTGCAAAATTTGTACAATTTTTTTTTTTTTTTTGGGTGCAAATGTATATAATATTTGCTACTTTTTGTGTGTGTACAATATAGGCTTACATTACAAGTAGAAAGTAAATATATAAAGATCCTTCAAAAAAAAAAAAAAAAAAAAAAAACCAAGTTAGTGAACTTGAAGAAATATAAAATATAAAATATAAAAGAGAAAGAGGCAACTCACTAAATCAAAAATAATGTTCATAATACTATTCATGAGCGTATTTGCTCTTTTTATATATAGAAAAAAGAGTACAAATCAATGACTAAAAAAGAAAAAGAAAAAGTGATGAACAGTATATATTGAACAAACCAAAAGTATTATAACTTTTATACATTCACCCAACAAGTGTCACAACATTTTCACAAAATATTTATTTTCAGTTGTGATTAGTCACAGTTTCATATTTTATTATTTTATTTTAACTTATAAGAAATTGACATCTCAATAAATATGAAAATATTATAAAATTTGTTATGTCAGTATAACAATATATATATATATATATATATATATATATATATATATATATGCGAGGTTCTTATAAATATTTAAAAGAAAAAAAAAAGTACAAATGGAAGACTAAAAAAAAAAAAATTCTGTAGCTACAGTGCCACTTGAACCAACCAAAATGACACTGTAGCAACTGTTAAAAAAAAACCAAATGTGATGTACTGAAGGGGCATTGGTGCTTTTTATATAGCTAATAGAAATAAGTTGTCAGTCAATCAATTATTTCCCGCGGAGACATCATTTATCCGCTGAGATTATAGTTGGTTTTGTACACATCTTAATGAATTCCCCCATCTGATGATATATCTGCCTTAGTGCATGCAGATGAGATTGGGGAAAGCTGCTGTAGGCATGTTGCTGCTATCTTAGCCATTTTGGCTGCCTAGTTTACTTAATTTTCCTTTAAACCACCAAAAACAAAAAAAAACAAAACAAAAAACAAAAAAAAAAAAAGTTGGTTTTTGACCCCACAATATTTATCTTAAATTGGTATAAATTTTAATTGTGGCCGACAAAATAGGAGCCACCAATCTACTTGCCCATACTTTTTATAATCTCTTTTGGATATATGATGGACATCCTTTCTTGCGAGTAGCTTGTCAACGGTACTACATAATCTTACAAATATATTTATTTTTTAAAACATATTCATTTAAATTTAATTCATCAATTACTTTGATTCGTTCGTGTACAATATTATAAATTTGTGGCCGACAAAATAATGATCTCTTTTATATATATGGACAACTTTTGTTGAGAGTAGGTTGTCAATACTTCGCTGAGATCAGTCACTTGACTGAAACAAAACAAAATGATGGACTCCACATCTTCAAACACAAAAGCTCCAAGGCAAGGTGGCCATTACCACCGGAGGCGCAAGCGGCATAAGTGAGGCCATGGCTCGCAAGTTTGCCGCTCATGACGCGCAAGCCATTATCATTGCCGACGTCAAAGATGAGAAGGACCAAAACGCCGTCATGTCAATCAGCTCCAATATAAAGAGCAAAAACTAGGGAAAATATAGAGAGCTTTTTTTTTTTTTTTTTAAATGAAAAATGGGCAAGAGAGATGAACTGAATTAACGTCTTACACCTAGGCAAGACCAAAACCAATAAAGAAAAATAATGCACATTTTTAAACGACATCTTTTAATCACTTGAATTCACAAACAGTTAAAATGTGCATCTCCTTATGATTCCCTTTCAGTTGTCCTATGTTTAAAATGTTTACACATGATCACAAATACATTATTACTTCTCATGTCCCCAACTAGAAGTCATGACCAGTCCCAAACTCAAGCATCCACATCTGAATGGGAAAAATAGCACCACTAGAGCATTCCCGATTTGGAATTAAAAAAACTACTAAAATTTTGTGAGTTTTTCAAATAGAATAACACCAAAACATATATGATGATGCCCGAATCGTCAGTCAAATGTGATCGTCCAGACTGGAATCGTCCTCGGATATCCCGACCCTGAAAATAAGAAATAGAGCTATGGTGCACCGGTGTGGGGCCTGCCACAGAGCCTACGATGCCAAAGTCAGAAAATCAGCAAAGGTAGATAAAAGAAATTTTGTCTAAAAGAAGCTAGAGTATTTTCAATGTCATTCTTACCCCTTCCTCCTGGGACTCATGTCTATATATACATGTGTGTGCGCCGGCGCTTCTTTCTATCCATTGGGGCTTTGATGGAGGTTTTGATTCCCCCTTGATAACGCCTCTGTGATGAGTTAATGGTGAGCTGTCCTCCCAATGGCATGGAGGTGAATTAATGTTTTGTAACGGTTCATGGCTGGACGAGGGTGAGCTTGCTCGTCCTAGTGTGGCGACCATTACTGGTAGGACGAGCCTGGGAATCATTCTCGTCCTAGCCCATGGTTACAAACGATGCTGACAACATGATTGGGCCTATCAGCTGCCCCCCTATTCCTAAGGTTGTCCATGCTTTAGACGGTCATAGGAATACGAGAAGGTTTGCTCATTTTTGTACAGATGCACATATTTAATTATTTGTTTATGCATATATATATATATATATATATATATATATATATATATATATGCTCCTCTCTCTTTTTTTTTTTTTTTTTGGCAGTTGTGGCGCTTGGGGTTCTGCTCTACATTGATTGCTTAATGGCGGCGTGGCACACGACGTGGCCACATGTTTGATCTCGATTGACTGGGGGGTCTCGTTTCCGGTGAAAACCTTTTCAGTTTTCCCGCATTTTTCAAGGCAAAAAACCTTTTGATCTTTACCTTTCCCTTTTGTTTTCCTTTTCTCTTGTTACTTCTTCACCTTCACTTTGCGATTGGCTTCTCTGACTTCCTTAGTTGCGCATTTCGCTCTTAGTCTTCTCAGTTCTCCTAATTTTCAGGTATGCCCTTTATTTATGCTTTTTTTCCTTTCTGACTTTCTGTCTTTTGAGTTCTTTTTCTCTTTTTTTTTTTTTTCTTTTTGTGTTTCCCTTTCCCTAAGTAGTGTTGTTTCCTTTAATGGTGGGTTACTCTAAAGTTAAACGTACTTCTCCTTCCGTCGCCTTTCTTTTCGCCCGATTAAGGGCTTCAATAGAGTCTTCTACCAACCCATTGGGTGTGCTTTCACCGTCGGTTCTTACCCGCCGATTGAGGGTTTTGTTCTTAGTGGTAGTGGCTTAGGTTTAGTGTTGGGTGATTTATACCCTTTGTTGTACAAATCTCAGGTTTGGTTTAAATCTGTTCGAGAGATCTTAAGGAGTGAAATTATGAAGTCCGAATTGGGGTCAGGTGACATGGAGAGAGGCGTGTCTTCTAATGTTGGCGAGGAAGGGACCGGGGTAGATACGGCCACTTCTGCGCCCTCATCTTCTCAGCCTTCTGCTCCTACTGTTGCCCGTTCATTTCATGCCCTTAAGGAAAAATGTTCTTTGAAAATTGAGGTTTTTAGCAAGTTCAAAGATAGATTTCAATTTCCTTAGGGGACTTGGGCTCGTCTTCCTAGGAAGGACGAGAAGGCTTACGCCTTTGCTCACGGGGAAGTTTGTTTTTATGAGGCTACGTTTTCATGTGGCCTCAGATTCCCCATCCATCCCTTCATCATGAAGCTTCTTCACTACCTAAACCTTGCACCGGGGCAACTTATGCCTAATTCGTGGAGAATTGTCATAAGCTGTATGGTAATCTGGACAACCATTGCTAATGGAGACATGCTCACGGTAAACAAGTTCATCCACCTTTATCGTTTGAAAGAGTCAAAGGAGTTTGGATATTATGAGTTCATACCTTGGGATAGAAAGTCTCGTCTCATCGCTGATCTTCCGTCGTCTTTTTGTTACTGGAAGTCTAGATATTTTTTTGTATCGGGCGACGGTTAGGAGACTTTTTCTGATGACTTTTGGGGGGAACGTCCCTAGGTTGCTGCGCCAGTGGGTGACCCCTTTGCTTGGTGCATTTGCTCCTCATGAGATGCCCCCCCCTTCTTTTTCCCGCTCATATTGGCCATTATTCTTGATCTTTTCTTGCTTTTGCATCTTGTAGTGAAAGAGCGTCCGGAGCTTGAGAGCAGGTTTGACAAGCGGGTTCAGGTAGCAGTTGAGTATGCAAGGATGATCAAGGATTTCAACGAACTCATTGATCCTCGTACACTTGCTCGTCACTGTTTAGGGCCAGAGTCTTCCCTTTACATCCTTATCATTCTTGACAGGGAAGAAAAGAAACGTAAGTTGCCTTTGTATACGGGATGGCCCTTTTTTCTTTTTTCTTTTTTTTAATTCCTTGTCTTCTTTGGTGTAGAGATGACGTCCAAATTTAACAAAGAGATGTACAGGAAGATTAAGGTGAAGAAGAATGAGACTCTCTCCAACATCGGCCAAAGAAAGTTGAGGTTTACGGACAAGGAGAAGGAGAGGGAGAGAGAAAGAAATAGTAGAGGGGGGTTCATCCACTCCTGTCTTGGATTTGGAAGAAGGTCAGGCAGTCTCACCAGGTGTCTCAGTTGAGGAAGTAGCTCATCCTTTAAAGAAGCTGAA
The DNA here is from genome assembly GCA_023055345.1 of Quercus wislizeni. Classification (NCBI taxonomy): domain Eukaryota; kingdom Viridiplantae; phylum Streptophyta; class Magnoliopsida; order Fagales; family Fagaceae; genus Quercus; species Quercus wislizeni. The sequence goes on along the minus strand of JALGQJ010000003.1, from coordinate 12,501,472 downwards.
GGTGGGAAGTAAAGGGAAGGAGAAGTTTGGTTCCAGTGTTTGGTCTGATGCTAAGGCAGCCATGGATCGCGCCAATGAACTTCTTACCCCTAGAGAAATGAAAGAGATTTCCAGTATACCTTCCCACGAGATGGTGAGTTGTCACTTCCACAAGCTCGTGCAGGTAATTCTTCTTATCCTCATCCATTCTTTTTTCTTTTCATCCTTAATCATCTGGTTGACTCTGGTGAGGCTTTCCGTTGTAAGGTACTGGGTGAAACCATGCATATCACAACTCAGTATCTAGCGAATGAGGAGAAGGCCGTTGTGGCCAACTCGAAGGTAGAAGCGCTGGAGGCTGAGGCTTCGGGCTTACGAAATGACCTGGGTGCTGCTATGGACATCCTCAACGCCTCTAAGGAGCAAGCCAAAGTTCTGACTGAGTAGCTGGAGTTTGAGATGCAATTGATGAAACAGAAGGACGACCTCCTTGCTAGCACCGCTCAGCAGATGAAGATTGCTGTTGCCAAGGCCGTCACTGCCTTCCAGACCACGGAAGAGTACAATACTATACTGTTTTAGTGGTACTTCAAAGGCTTTGAACTTTTTAGGAGATACATGATCAAGCACGGCCCTAGCACGGATCTCGAAAATTTGGACTTTGAAGCTGTTAATAAGGAGATCGAAGAGGACAAGGTTGCCCAAGCGTCAGCTCAGACCATGGTGTCAACTGGCGTTGAACCTTCCCAAGCAAATAGAGACAATGATGGTGCTCCTCAAGCTTGAACCTGCCAAAGTTTTTTTTTTTTTTTTTTTAGAGTAAGGTATATCCGCTTAAGGTATTTTACCGTTTCTTCTCTTCAAGGACGATGTACATCCACTTATGGGATCTCATCTTCTTCTTTTTCTAGTGAGGAAGATGTACGTTCATTAAGGAATCTTATCGTCTCTTTTTGTCGAGGACGATTTACATCCGTTGAGGAATCTTATCGTCTCTCTTTGTTGAGGACGATGTACATCCATTATGGAATCTTATCGTCTTTCTTTTTGTTGAGGACGATGTACATCCATTAAGGAATATTATCGTCCTTCTTTTTGATATTATCATCCTTCTTTTTGTTGAGGACAATGTACATCCATTATGGAATCTTATCGTCTTTCTTTTTGTTGAGGACGATGTACATCCATTTAATACTTCTGAAATGCTAGATAATACTTTTGAAATGCCAAACAACAACTTAGAAAATTCTAGATAATCATTTATTTCTAAAAAAAAGTGTTAAATCAAATTGCGTTTTATAATCAGGCTATGATTCCTTTTTGTAGTACCTCTTGAGATGTTCGACATTCCACGGACAAGGTAACCTTTTTCCTTCCAAGTCTTCTAGATGGTAGCTTCCCTGGCATGAATAGTGGACGACTCTGTAGGGTCCTTCCCAGGTTGAACCTAGCTTGCCTTGCGCTGGATCTTTCGTTGCTGGAGTTACCTTTCGAAGGACAAGGTCTCCGATGTTGAATTTTTTCAACTTCACCCTTCAATTGTAGTATTCGGCTATCTTCTGCTGGTACTTGGCCATCCTTTGGGCAGCTTGATCTCTGACTTCGTCCAAGAAATCCAGGTTCTACTTCAGTTGGTTGTTGTTGCTTTGTTCTTCAAAGAACTCCCTCCTAAGGCTAGTGAGTCCTACTTCGACCGGGATGTCTGCTTCTATGCCATAGGTCAGGTTGAATGGTGTCTCTCCCGTGGGTGTTCATGTCATCGTCCTGTATGCCCATAGTACATTTGGTAGTTCTTCAGGCCATGCTCCCTTTGCCCCCACTAATCGGGACTTGATAAGCCTGAGCAAGGTCCGGTTAGTTACTTCTGTCTATCTATTGGCCTGAAGGTGTCCTGGTGATGAGTACTTGTTTCTAATGCCTAAGTTCAAGCAAAACGACCTGAATGCCTGACTGTCGAACTGATGATCGTTGTCTGAAATGATCGTCCTTGGAATCCCGAACCTGCAAACAATGTTTTTCCATACAAAATTTTGTACCTTTGTTTCTATGATTGTTGCAAGAGCTTCTGCTTCCACCCACTTTGTGAAGTAATTAATTGCAACGAGCAGGAATTTCGCCTGTCTCATTCCTTGTGGCAAGGGACCCATAATGTCGATTCCCCATTATGCGAACGGCCAGGGCAAGGAAATGGTCGTCATCTTTCCGCCTAGAACTTGTTAAACGTTCCCATATCTCTGGCAACTATCACACTTCTTCACAAACTCTACTACATCTTGTTGCATCATGGGCCAGAAGTAGCCCGTCCTCATGATCTTCCTGACTAGTGACTTTGCCCCCATGTGATCTCCGTAGACCCTTCCATGTACTTCCTCCAGGACATATTTGGCTTCTTCCTCCTCTATGCATCTTAAGTAGGGCTGGGAGTAGCCTCTTTTGTAAAGCTCGTCGTTCAGTACTGTAAACCTGGCAATGCGCTTCTGAATCTTCCTGGCTTCTTCAGGGTTTGGTGGTAATCATCCATCTCGGAGGAACGATAGAATCAGGTTCGTCCATCCCGAGTTGCTATGTATGGGGAAGGTCTGAAACTCCTTGATGCTAGGGGAGTTCCGCTTTTCTAACTTCCAATCGTTCATTTTATCCTGGTTGTCTGCCGAGGCATTCCGTGCTACTTCATCAGTTTCTGTATTCTAATCTCATAGGATCTGAACGAACTCTACATGAAGAAAAGTACTCACCAGCTGGTTTACCAATTTAAGGTATTTCTGCATTCTCGTCTCTTTCGCTTCGAAATCTCCTCTGACTTGTCTTATGACGTGCTGTGAATCACTCTTGAGCATGATCTTTTCAGCCCCAAGTGCTCTCGCTATCCTTAGCCCCGTCAGCAAGGCCTTGTGCTTTGCCTCGTTATTAGTTATTGGGAATTTGAGTTGGACCCTATATTTGAGAACATCCTTCTTGGGGGAGGTGATGACAATGCCAGCTCCACCTCCTTTTTGTGTGGACGACCCATTAGTGTTTATCGTCCAAAGGTCTTCTTGACTGTTTGCGTCCTTGGGGGTGGTGAATTTAGCTATGAAATCTGCCAATGCCTGAGCTTTTATAGCTGTTCGAGGACGGTATTCTACATCAAACTGGATAAGTTCAATGCCCATTGTACCATCTGTCCTGCTGCCTCGGGTTTGTTCATTGCTTTTTTGATCGGCTGGTCTGTCATTACTATGATGGGATTAGCTTGGAAGTATGGACGAAATTTTCTCGAAGCCATTATCAGGGTGAAGGTGATCTTCTCTATGCGCGGATATCGTGCTTCTGCACCCTGGAAGGCCTGGTTGACATAGTACACCTGGAGTTGCACCTTATTTTCTTCTCTGATCAATGCTACACTGACTGCTATAACAGATACCGCTAAGTACAACAACAGGTCTTCGCCTTCCTTGGACAGGCTCAAGAGTGGGGGATTGCTTAGGTAGTGCTTCTATTCTTGGAATGCTGTTTCGCATTCCTCTGTCCAAGCAAACGCTTTCTTCAAAGTTTTGAAGAATGTAAGGCATTTGTCCGTCACCTTAGAGACGAACCTATTGAGGGCTGCTACTCTTCCTGTGAGGGATTGCACTTCTTTGGTCGTCCTGGGTGAGGAAATTTCGAGGATAGCCCTGACTTTCTTGAGATTTACCTCCATTCCTCTCTGCGAAACTATGAACCCGAAGAATTTTCCTGAGGAAACCCCGAAGGCACATTTAGATGGGTTCAACTTCATGTTGTACTGCCTGAGGGTATTGAAAGTCTCTTTGAGGTCGTCCAGGTGGTCCTCCTCCTCTTTGCTCTTGACGAGCATATCATCGACATATACCTCAACATTCTTCCCAATCTATTTGTTGAACATCTGGTTTACTAGTCTTTGATACGTGGCTCCGGCGTTCTTTAATCCGTAAGGCATGACCTTGTAGTAGTAGAGCCCTTGACTAGTGACGAAGGAAGTTTTTTCTTGGTCTTCCTCGGCCATCTGTATCTGGTTGTATCCAGAAAATGCATCCATGAAAGTGCGGAGCTTATGCTCGGCAGTCGAATCTACAAGTTGATCAATCTTGGGCAGGGGAAAACTGTCTTTTGGGCAGGCTTGATTTAGGTCTATGAAATCAACACACATTCTCCATTTCCCATTTGCTTTCTTGACCATGACCACATTGGCCAGCCACTCGGGATAATGGACTTCTCGAATAAAATTTGTAGCAAGCAGCTTATTTACTTCGTCCATGACTGCTCTGTTTCGTTCTGGGGAAAAAAATCTTCTTCTCTGCTGAATTGGCTTCTTTTCTAGGTCTACATTTAGACGATGCCCGTTGGGATCCCTGGCATATCCTCATGGCTCCAAGCAAATACATCGAGGTTGTCTTTCAGGAAGTTAACGATCCCTTCCTTTGTCTCTGGGCTTAAGTTCGTCCCTATTTGGGTCGTCTTCTTTGGACTTCCCTCAACCAGTTCTATGGTTTTTAGATTCTCGATGATCTCTGGTGTTTTTTCTTCAATTTTCCATCTTCGGTTCTCCTTGGAGGCCAGGATGGCCTGATAACATTCTCTTGCCAAGACTTGGTCCCCTTTTATCTCTCCGACCCCCTATTCTGTTAAGAAATTTTCCTTCAAGCAGTACGTGGAAGTGGCAGCTTTCCAGCAGTTGAGGGTAGGTCGTCCTATGATCACATTGTAGGACGAGGGTGAATTTACCACCAAAAAATTGTGTCTGTTGGTCACCTGGAAGGGGTGTGAACCGGCCGTGACAGTCAACGTCACTATTCCCCTGGGGTACACCTTGTCTCCGCTAAAACTGACAAGGGGTGAATCGAAAGGATGAAGTTTTTTCTGGTCTACTTTCAGCTGCTGGAAGGCGGGGAGGTAGATTATGTCAGCCGAACTCCCATTATCCACCAGGACTCTTCTTGTGTTAAACCCCTCGATCATGACCATAATGACCAGGGGGTCGTAATGGGGTTGCTTCACCCCCCTGGCGTCTTCTTCTGAGAAATACATGTCCTGGTTCGTCCGTCTTTGCTTCAAGGGTAGTAAACCATGAACACTATTTACCTGTCTTTAGAACGACTTCTTGAAAGAACAGAACAATCCCCCTACGGTAGGTCCTCCCGTGATAGTTTTTATTTTCCCTAGTGCAGTTGGTGGACGAGGCTGTGAATGGTCTTCATCTCTTCGGAAGCCCCCGTGCTGACCTTTCTGACCGTACTTGTTGGAATCTCCCTTTTTCACATACTACTGCAGTTTTCCTCTCCGTATAAGTTCTTCTATTTGTTCCTTCAAATCCCTACAGTCCTTTGTATAATGCCTATGATCTTTATGAAAACGGCAGTATTTCATCTTATCACGCATGTTGGGTGACGAGTGAAGTGGCCTAGGCCATTTGAGAGATGGTTCGTCCCTTATTTCAGTCAAGATCTGGTCGACGGGCATCACTATCGATGTGAATTTCATTGGACGAGGGTTCTTGTCTTCCCTCCTCTTATTTCCTTCGTCGTTTCATTAATCAGTTCAATCCCTTTTCTGCCCTCTTCGATCATCCTCTTTTTCCTTCTACTTTTCCTTGGTTTTGTCTACTTCATCTATGGCTGCCAAAGCTTCTTCAGCGTTCATGTACTTTTGTGACTTCAATAACGCTTCTGCCATTGTTTTGGGGGGATTTTTAGCCAGAGAGGCCACAAAATCTCTGGACTTCAATCCTGCCTTGAAGGTCGTTAGTTGTACTTTATCGTCCATCTTATCCACTTCCAGCATCCCCCGAGTGAAGTGTGTTACATAGGATCTCAAGGTCTCCTTCTCTCTTTGTTTGATGGTAAGTAGATGGTCGGCAGTCCTCTTTGGACGTTGCCCGCTGACGAAGTGATGGACAAAAGAACTGCTTAGCTGCTCGAAATTATTAATGGATGACGTTGGCAGCTTGTTGAACCATTCACAGGCTACTCCTTTGAGGGTAGTGGGAAAGAAACAGCATAGGATCTCGTCAGGGGGTTGCTGAAAGCACAGTGTTGTCTTGAACATATTCAGGTGGTCCAGTGGGTCCTTCAACCCGTCAAAGGGTTCAAGTTGAGGCAGGCGAAATTTGGAGGGCACTAGGCACTCTTGGACGGCCATGGTGAATGGTGAATCCGTCTTCCTGACTATCCTGTCCAAACTTTGGTCCATCTTCTCTCTGATGGCGTTCCTCAATTCATCCATCTCCTTTCTCATCTCCTTGAGGAGATTTGAGTTCGTCTCTTTTGGCATACTAGTACGTCTTTTGTTACTATCTACCCCGTCATCTCCGTTGACGTCTGTTCGGTTGTCTTCCTGTTGCAACCGCTGCCTCATCTCCTGGTTTTGCATGGTAAGTTCTTCCACCATGGCTGCGAGCGACTGGACTTGCAAATCCAACGCAGCAGGGTCCTGGCTATTGGTGGATTCCATGTGGACTGTTAAGTTGGATGGAAGAGTGCTCTACAATTATGTATCAAAGAGCAATCGTCCCCACAAACGACGCCAAACTGACGATGCCCGAATCGTCAATCAAATGTGATCATCCAGACTGAAATCATCCTCAGATATCCCGACCCTGAAAATAAGAATTAGAGCTATGGTGCACCGGTGTGGTGCTTGCCACAGAGCCTCCGATGCCAAAGTCAGAAAATCAGCAAAGGTAGATAAAAGAAATTTTGTCTGAAAAAAGCTAGAGTATTTTCTGTGTCATTCTTACCCCTTCCTCCTGGGGCTCATGTCTATATATACATGTGTGTGCGCAAGCGCTTCTTTCTATCCATTAGGGCTTTGATGGCAGTATTTATTCCGCCTTGATAACGCCTCTGTGACGAGTTAATGGTGAGCTGTCCTCCCAACGGCATGGAGGTGAATTAATGTTTTGTAACGGTTCATGGCTGGATGAGGGTGAGCTTGCTCATCCTAGTGTGGCGACCATTACTGGTAGGACAAGCCTAGGAATCTTTCTCGTCACAGCCCATGGTTACAGACGATGCTGACGACATGATTGGGCCTATCAATATATACTGGAACACTTAATTAGAGACCTTTAAATAGTTCAAGTTAATTAATTTTCATTGCATCTTCAACAATTTTAACAGAGGATTTCACAATTTTACCTAAAACCTTTGTGACACAACTCACACAAGTGTGCTTTTAATGAATCATTGACCAACTTTGAGACTAAACCCACCGTCCACCACAAAATTATGCCTAGTGACCAACTGAATCCTCAGAAGCAAGAAACACCACAGCATCCGACACATTTTGGGGTCTCAGCACCCCACCTTTCAAGATGGAACATAACTCTACCACCTTATCTACCTCTTCATCATTTTCCCACCCAAACATGTCTTTGAGCAATGGCGTCCTAACCACCCCTAGTGAAACACAATTCACTCGTATCCCGTAAGCTCCCAGCTGCAAGCTCGCGGACCTCATCATTTCTAGCACCGCATGCTTCGACATCACGTAGTCAATGGTCTTGTGGTTGCCAATAGTCGCCACAACGCTCACCGTGCAAACAATGCTCCCCCTTACGCGCCCTTCAATCATCGCCTTCACCGCGTGCTTCACGCACGCCACCATTCCACGCGCATTCACAACCATGACCTTGTCGTAAGCCGAAAAGTCCATGTCCAACATGCTCTGCTCGTCGCTCTCCCCATGCCCGTGTTGCCGAACATGATGTCCAAGCGTCCGTGCGCTTTGACTATGGTGTCTACCAATGTTTTAACCTGTTCCTTGTCAGTGACATCGCAATGAATGTAGGTGCAGATGTTGGAGCCAATTGATAGAGCGACGGTTTGGCCCTTCTCGTCTTGGACGTCGGCGATGACAATGGCTCTTGCACCGTGAACAGCGAAGTGGTGCGTCGTGGCTTCGCCCATGCCACTTGCACCTCCGGTGATAATGGCCACCTTGCCTTGGAGCTTCTTGTTTGATGGTGTGAATTCTGTCATTTTGTTTGTATCAATCAGGGAAGTGAATACCTTTCTATGTGATACTATATTCGCCAACCACTCTGGTCCCATGTGTAGAGATCAAACGGTAATCAACTACTGCACCTTATATGAAAGATCGTCCAAGTCTGAGTAACAATTGACATTTTTTTTTTCTTGGTTTTTTGAAGGAATATTTTTAGAAGGAAAAAGTTATTAATAAATGTTTTAGAAGCATGGGTTTAAGAAATATTTGTAAAATTATTTTATATTGATTACAATTCGTCATGTAACAAGTTATGACATAAAATTATGTACTTTTACGTGTATCATAAGCATTACTTTTTTTTTTTTTTTTTTTATCTCTAACTCTCTCAATCACATTGGTGCTATCTCTCTTTTTATATACTTTTTATCCTTTGTCCCATGTAAATTTTTTTTTTTTTTTTTTCATCTCTCTCAAAGCAAAAAGACAACCTCATTCTTTTTTTTTCTTCTCTTTTCCCCTCTTGCACGCCATTCCCACACTATTAACTTAATGAATATATATTACTGGAGGAATTTTAAACCTTGAAAAAATCAAGGCATGAAAAAATAATGATCTCCCAATGCCACTGCACAGGTGGTGCTCTTTCTATCTCAAGAGTCATGAAAATATATATATATATATATATATATATATATATATATATATATATATATATATAACATAGCCTTTTACTTAATTTTATCATTTTTTTTTTTTTTGAGAAAGCAATTTTTAATACATTCATTTATTATATTTATCTAAAATTTATCATTTACTCTGATTTGTGAAAACTATGCGATAAAATTCGTATAAATTTTAATTGTGGCCAACAAAATAGGGGCCACCAATCTACTTGTCCATGCTTTCATTATCTCTTTTGGATATATGGACATCCTTTCTTGCGAGTAGCTTATCAACAATACTACATAATCTTACAAATATATTTATTTATTTTTTAGAACATATTCATTTAATTCATCAATTACTTCGATTCGTTCGTGTACAATATTATAAATTTGTGGCCGACAAAATAATGATCTCTTTTATATATATGGACAACCTTTGTTGAGACTTGAGAGTAGCTTGTCAATACTTCACCGATCAGTCACTTGACTCAAACAAAACAAAATGACAGACTCCACCTCTTCAAACAACAAGCTTCAAGGCAAGGTGGCCATTATCACCGGAGGCGCAAGCGGCATGGGCGAGGCCACGGCTCGCGAGTTCGCCGCTCACGGCGCACGAGCCATCGTCATCGCCGACGTCCAAGACGAGAAGGGCCAAAACGCCGCCGTGTCAATCGGCTCCAACGTATGCACCTACGTACACTGCGATGTCAGCGACGAGGAACAGGTCAAGAACTTAGTAGACTCCACGGTTAAAGCGTACGGACGCTTGGACATCATGTTCAGCAACGCGGGCGTGGGGAAATCGACCCACGCGTGCGATCAGACCGTGCTGGACATGGACCTGTCGGCTTACGACAAGCTCATGGCGGTAAACGCGCGTGGAATGGCGGCGTGTGTGAAGCACGCGGCGAAGGCGATGGTGGAAGGGCGCGTGAGGGGGAGCATCATTTGTACGGCGAGCATAGGGGCGAGTGTTGGCAGCGAGAAGTTGGTCGACTACGTGATGTCGAAGCACGCGGTGCTGGGGTTGGTGAGGTGCGCGAGCTTGACGCTGGGCGCGTATGGGATACGCGTGAATTGTGTTTCACCAGGACCAGTTGGGACGCCGATGTTGAAGGACATTTTGGGGAATGAAAATGATGAGGAAGTGGATAAGGCGGCAGAATCTAATTATACTTTGAAAGGTGGGGTGGTGAGACCCAAAAATGTGGCTGACGTTGTGGTGTTTCTTGCTTCTGAGGATTCCCAGTTTGTCACTGGCCATAATTTGGCTATGGATGGTGGGTTTCTTAGAGTTTAGAATTCGGCTAAGTAATCCGTTAGAATGACCCGATTGTGCATATATGGGTTCGTTTGTAATAGTTGAAGATGCAATTATCAAATACAGTAACTTTTTCTGTATGTGATCATAAAGTTAAGAATGAAGGAGCATGATCAATGAAGCACTGGTGTTGAAATGAAATAAAATAATTACTTTAGATTGCTGTAGTGATTAATTAAAAGAATTGATTGTTTCACTAATGGTGTTTACACTCTTTCGCATCATATCAAACTCAATTGGCATTGTGTGTTATGTTAAACATTATGTTAGGATTGTGACTTGTGAGTATTAGTTCATTCAATGTGAGGGTTGTTGTAACTATTGTTCTATTAGAGTGAGTTGGTAATTGGCCAACTGTGTAAACAGTAAACATGGGTTGGGAGGGTCAGTTGGTAAAGTTAGCATGGAAGGGTTAGTCAGAGAGTTAATTACAAATGGTATAAAGGGTGTAATTGGAAACACAATGAATCAATCAGAACTTTAATAACAATTTGTCCTATTATCCTTTCTTGAATCTTGCTCCCTTCTCCCTTTCTAACTTCTGGAGGCCTAGAATCCATTTGTGTTTAAAAATTGAAAATTATTATTTGAAAACATTTATAAAAATATGTGTGGGTTAAAAATGTATAAAAATACGTAAAATATTATTTAAAAACTGAAAATGATTGTTTGAAAACACAAATCAAACACACCTATCTGTCCTACCATTCAAGACAATTCAGCTACAACCCGACACGTTCACACACAGAACTCTAACACATTATACGTGGCAATTTGAAACAATAATTTAGTTTCCCTCCATAAATGTTCTTAAGTCTACTTCGAAGTTCAGAATGACATGGTGAGTTGGACTGATAAAATCCCCTACCCAAACTATGCATACCCCTAGTTTCAACCAGTCAATCCGTTTTTTAACAAAATATAAGAGGATCCACATCTGAAGACAAAACAACAAAAGTGAGTATTTTTAGATGTTCTAGAGTGGATATGAAGAAACTTAAATCATATATAATCTAATAAAAAAAGAATTTAAATATATCGACTTCACCGATATATATATATATATATATATATATGAAAATTTTTAATTTCTTTCTACAAACAAAATTGAAAAGCCAAAAGAGATTGATGAAAAATAGGTGAGAATTGAGAATGATGAGATGAGTAATAAAGTGAGGAAGAGCCTGAAAATAATAATAGAGAAAATAAAAATGGGGAAAGTGAGAGATAGTAACAAATGATACATGTTACGATTACGAGCCAAGCCACTAAAGAGTAGAACTCCCAATGTCATCGACGAGAACTCACAGCCACGATCTCACTCTTGGTACCATTTTTTAGGAAAATAAAATTAGGGATTATTTAATTATTTTTATGAAATGAGTTGAACAAGCTACGAATATGAATGTTTAGGGTTTCATTTTTTGTTTTTAAATGAGTTTTTGTTGAATATTTTATTCATTTATTTCTATTTGGTCTAATCTTGTTTTTTGGGCTAACATTTTATGTTATTTGGGCTCATTTTTATAAGAAATGTTATGTCCACAATATTTTCACAACACTTTCGCAACAAATCTTAAATGGTAGGTTATTACTCGTTGTTACGAGTGAGCAAAAAAATAATTTAAGTGGTGGGTTCAAATTAGAGCCATAATCTACTTACCACCTATAATTTATTGTGGAAGTGTTGTGAAAATGTTGTAGATGTAGCACTTCTCCATTTTTGTTGCTATTTGAACTTTTATTTATGTTTTTGTTTAAGGGCTTAAGGATTATGGTTGGAGGGTTAAGATTATTTTTGTGAATAATACTAGAGACACAATAAAATGTCATAACAATTCTTATATTAGCATAAAAAAATCAAATTAGAGATTAAAAAAGACCCACATGTGAGATGGCATTTTAATTTCGGAATGTTGTAAAATTGTTGTGACATTTTATTCTATTCCAAGTATTATTCTTATTTTCATTGTATCCAATATTCTTGAGATTATCTACTCAAGGGGGTCAATATTTTTTTTTAGAAAAGACAAAATGTGCTAATTTAAAAATAATTGTGTTATATTATTTATTTATTTATTTATTTTTGCAAGTACAATTTGTTTTTGGCAAGTCCAAGCGGTCATAGGACCACACTAACTTGTATGTGCTGTCGCCCTTGTTCCTATCTAGAGATCTAGCAAATTCAAACTTGATTGCAAAGAATCCAGATTGATACCTTCAAGACGGCTGAAATAAAAAGTTAGAAATTTAACTCTCCTTATGAGCTATCCAATCTAAGAAGATAAAATATTAAAATTATGAAAAACTACTCTTATTAACTAATCTTTCGGTGGAGAGTCTTAACTTATCATCTCGGCTATTTACAAGTAGGGTATGACATAGGATTTGGATTTAATTTCAAACTCTTTGATAAAATTTTCACATGGGTTATTACATAATAGACTATGCCACTTTTAGTTAGTCAGACATATTAACTTGATTGCTATTAAAGTTGTATCGAGCAAATTAATTGTGATCTCGAAATATAAGGATAAAAAATGGTATTGTGTTGTATAAAAAAAAAGTATTTTGTTAGCGGCACCGCATGGTGCCCATTAACCTCAAAAAATTTTACTTTTTCCTGACATGATTTTTGTTTTTTTGCAATTCATGTCATTTTTTCAGTTTTGTAGTACTATTCAGAATTTTATTTGACTTTTCTGACAATTTTTTTTTGTCTTTTCTGCACGAGGCAGTGCTGGTTAACATTCTCTTTGCTTTAAATAAAACTTATCACCTATATTAATTTGTGAAAATTAAGAAGGTATTCACTTCACTTGGCTGAAACAAAACAAAATGACACACTCGAACTCCACATCTTCAAGCAATAAGCTTCAAGGGAAGGTGGCCATAATCACTGGAGGAGCAAGTGGCATGGGTGAGGCCACGGCGCGCCAATTCGCTGCTCACGGCGCATGAGCCATTGTAATCGCCGACATCCAAGACGAGATAGGCCAAAAAGTGGCCGCATCAATCGGCTCCAACATCTGCACCTACATACACTGCGATGTCAGCGACGAGGAACAGGTCCAGACCATGGTAGACTCCACGGTGAAAGCGCACGGAAGCCTCAACATCATGTTCAGCAACGCGGGCATGGGGAGAGCGACCCTCACGTGCGATCAGACCGCGCTGGACATGGACATGTCGGCTTACGACAAGATTATGGCGGTGAACGCTCGTGGAATGGCGGCGTGTGTGAAGCACGCGGCGAAGGCCATGGTGGAAGGGCACGTGAAGGGGAGCATAATTTGCACGGCACGCATTGGTACCGAGAATTTCGCAGACTACGTGATGTCGAAGCACGCGGTGCTGGGGTTGGTGAGGTGTGCGTGCTTGAAGCTGGGGGCATATGTGATACGCGTGAATTGTGTATCACCAGGGGCAGTTGGGACGCCATTGTTGAAGGAGTTGCTTGGGTATGAAAATGAGGAAGAGGATAAGAAGGTAGAGTCATATTGCTACTTGAAAGTTGGGGCTTTGAGGCCCAAAAATGTGGCTGACGCTGTGGTGTTTCTTGCTTCTGAGGATTCTGAGTTCATCACTGGCCATAATTTGGCGGTGGATGGTGGGTATAAATCTGAAGAGTTTGGGTAATAATCCATTATGGGCTTTAGGCCCAACTGCTTTACTTGTATAGCACACTCGTACTTGTACTACACTTTACTTGTACCGCACACTTATGCCTCCTATATAAGGCACTGATGTATATTCTTTTATTATGAAATACAATACAAATCCTCTAGTATTTCTAACTTGGTATCAGAGCCACTGCTCTAATTCTTTGGTGTGCCGCTCTTCAGCAGTCTTGTCTTCTTGGGTGTCATCTGCAGCCGTTGTTGTGAGCAGCACCACTGCCTCCACCGCGACTTCAGTACATCAAAGACCACTGCCTTGCCGCCACCTCCGCTTCCGCTTCTCCGATCAGACCACAGATTACACCATCGGAAAGAAATCTCTCCGATCTCCTTTTCTGTGAAATTTAGTCTTTATCGGACCTCTCACGCGCCCCCACGCGCCACCGTAAGTTTCGGCGTCAGTGTCACGCGCCTCCAGCTTCCTCCACGCGCCGCCACGCGCCAGTGTTACCCTGCTGACGTCAGCCCTAGGTGACGTCATCTGCCACGCCATCGCCACGTCATCTGCTGACATCATCCGCTGACGTCATCTGCCACGGTACCTGCTGACGTCATCGTTGACCGTTGACTTTGACTGCCCGTTGACCTTGACCGTTGACTTTTTGCCAGAGTTGACTTTTGCAGTCCAGGTGCTCCTTACCCAGTTTTTCGCGTAGATTTCATTTTTGCAGTCTATTTGTGCATATTTTGCTTCTAAATGAAGAATAAGGATAGGTCTTCTTCTTGTTGCAGTAATTGTCATCGACAATCCAGCAAACGTTTTTGCAATTTTTGCAAACGTTTTGGCCACAGTATTGAGACTTGCTATCGTCGCAACAAATCAGCTGTTACAATTTCTGCTGCTACTGTTGCTAACACTGAGAGTGTCCAACCAATGGCTCCTATCTCTGCACAGTCTAAGTCTTCAGAACGCACTTTCACCATGTCCACAGATGACCTTAAAAATATCATCGCCAATGTCGTTCATATGGTTGGTAATGCATCTTACTCCTCTTCTCTCTCAGCTTTATCTGGTATGTCTCCCTCCTCTTGGCTTATTGATTCCGCTTGTTGCAATCACATGACACCTCACTCGTCCTTATTTTCTGAACTCAAACCTGCACCACACCCTCTTAATATTCGCACAGCAAATGGTTCCACAATGTCTGGTCATACTATCGGTTCTATTTTGACTTCCAACCTTTCGGTTCCTGGGGTCTTTAATGTTCCTGACCTTTCTTACAATTTATTTTCTGTGGGACAATTAGCTGAGTTGGGTTATCGCATTATATTTGATTATTCTGGGTGTATTGTGCAGGATCCGAGGACGGGACAGGAACTTGGGACCGATCCCAGAGTTGGGCGTATGTTTCCTGTGGACAACCTTCGTCTTCCACTTGTTGCTCCTGTTTCTGTTGCTGTAGCTGCTGCAGTTTCTTCAATTCCTTCCCTTGCACTTTGGCATGCTCGTCTTGGTCATGCATCTTCCTCTCGGGTACAACAATTGGCTTCTAGAGGTTTGTTAGGTTCAGTGTCTACAGAAAATTTTGATTGTGTCTCATGTCAGTTAGGAAAACAACCAGCTTTTCCTTTCAATTCTAGTGAATCAATATCCACCGATATCTTTGACCTTATTCATTCTGATGTTTGGGAGCCTTCCCCGATCTCTAGTATTGGTGGATCTCGATATTTTGTTGTCTTTGTTGATGATTATTCCCGTTATAGCTGGATTTTTCATATGAAACATCGTTCTAAATTGTTGCAAGTATATTCTAATTTTGCAAAAATGGTTGAAACTCAATTTTCCAAACGTATCAAAATTTTTCGATCTGATAATGCTCTTGAGTACACTCAATATGCTTTCCAAGCTGTTTTGCATTCCTATGGCACTGTTCATCATCTAACTTGTCCAGGTACCTCTCAGCAAAATGGTAGAGCCGAACGAAAACTTCGTCATATTCTTGACACTGTTCGTGCTCTCCTTCTCTCTGCCAAAGTTCCTGCTCCTTTTTGGGGCGAAGCTGCTCTTCATGCTGTTCATGCTATTAATCGCATTCCAAGTCCTGTTATCCACAATCAAACTCCATATGAGCGCCTTTATGGGTCACCTCCAGATTATTGCCACCTTCACTCCTTTGGTTCTGCTTGTTTCGTTCTTCTTCAGCCACATGAGCATAACAAACTTGAGCCTCGGTCAAGGCTTTGTTGTTTTCTTGGCTATGGCGAAACTCAAAAGGGGTATCGGTGTTATGATCCTGTCTCTCATCGACTTCGTGTCTCCCGCAATGTTGTATTTTGGGAACATCGCTCCTTTGTCGAGCTTTCTCACTTCCGTGCCTCCCTATCTTCCTCTTCTATCTTAGATCTTTTTCCAGATGAGGCACATATTCCTTCTGTAATTGCTCATGATCCTCCTGTAGTTACTCCTGATCCTACTGTAGTTGCTCCTGATTCCCCTGTAAACTTCTCTGTCCAACCACCAGATATCCTTGATCCCTTTCCTAGTTCACCATTTAATGAACAGGTGGAAGATAAACAGGTTGAAGACGAGATACCCAACCCTGAGCTTGGGTCCCCTGCTCCTGCTCTGCCTGACGATCATGCACAAGACATTCCACCTCGTCACTCAACTCGGGTAAGATCCATTCCTACACATTTACTTGACTATCATTGTTACACTGCCCTTGCTACACTGCACGAGCCTTACACCTATCGTGAGGCTTCCATTAACCCTTTATGGCAGATTGCAATGAAAGAGGAGCTTGATGCATTATCTAAAAACCATACTTGGTACTTGGTGACTCTCCCCCCTGGGAAATCTGTGGTTGGTTGTAAGTGGATCTATAAGATTCAGACTCGCTCTGATGGGTCCATAGAGCGCTACAAAGCTCGTCTTGTTGCAAAAGGTTTCACACAGGAGTATGGGATTGATTATGAAGAGACTTTTGCTCCAGTTGCTCGTATCTCATCTGTTCGTGCCCTCTTGGCTGTTGCTGCCTCCAGAAAATGGGACCTTTTTCAGATGGATGTCAAAAATGCATTCCTTAATGGAAATTTAAGTGAAGAAGTTTATATGCAACCTCCTCTTGGTCTCTCTGTTGAATCAAACAAGGTTTGTCACCTTCGACGTGCACTTTATGGCCTTAAACAAGCTCCACGAGCTTGGTTTGCCAAATTCAGCTCTACCATCTCTCACTTGGGTTACATGGCCAGTCATTATGATTCTGCCTTATTTCTTCGTCGCACTGACAAAGGCACTATTTTACTTCTCCTGTATGTGGATGATATGATCATAACTGGTGATAACCTTAATGGCATTCAAGAACTCAAGGTTTTTCTCAATCAGCAATTTGAGATGAAAGATCTTGGACATCTCAGCTACTTCTTGGGTCTTGAAATCACTCATTCTACAGATGGACTTTATATTACTCAAGTCAAGTATGCTTCTGAACTATTGTCTCGAGCTGGACTCACTGATAGTAAGACTGTTGACACTCCAGTTGAACTTAATGCGCATCTGACTCCCACAGAAGGGAAACCATTGTCTAATCCTTCTCTTTATAGACGATTGGTTGGCAGCCTAGTTTATCTCACAGTCACTCGTCCAGACATCTCCTATGTTGTTCATCAGGTGAGCCAGTATCTATCTGCTCCACGATCTACTCACTATGCTGCGTTCTGCGCATTCTTCGATACTTGAAGGGCACTCTCTTCCATGGCCTTTTCTACTCAGCTCAGTCTCCTCTTGTACTCCGTGCATTCTCTGATGCTAATTGGGCAGGGGATCCCACTGACCGCAGGTCCACTACAGGTTATTACTTTCTCCTTGGTTCTTCTTTAATTTCTTGGCGAAGTAAGAAACAAACTTTTGTGGCCCGCTCCAGTACTGAAGCAGAATATCGTGCCCTTGCTGATACCACATCTGAGCTCCTTTGGCTATGATGGCTTCTTACGGATTTAGATGTGTCCACATCCTCTGCCACTCCCCTTTATTGTGATAACCAGAGTGCCATTCATATTGCTCACAATGATGTCTTCCATGAACGGACTAAACACATCGAGATTGATTGTCATTTTATCCGGTATCATCTTGTCCATGGTGCTCTCAAGCTTTTCTCCGTCTCCTCCAAAGATCAACTTGCGGATATCTTCACCAAGTCACTTCCTAAAGGTCGCACTCGTGATTTGGTTGACAACCTCAAGCTGGTCTCACATCCACCTTGAGTTTGAGGGGGGCTGTTAATGTATATTGTGTTTTGTTATGGGCTTTAGGCCCAACTGCCTTACTTGTATAGCACACTCATACTTGTACTACACTTTACTTGTACCGCACACTTATGCCTCCTATATAAGGCACTGATGTATATTCTTTTATTATGAAATACAATACAAATCCTCTAGTATTTCTAACTTGTGGGCTTTAGGCCCAACTGCCTTACTTGTATAGCACACTCGTACTTGTACTACACTTTACTTGTACCGCACACTTATGCCTCCTATATAAGGCACTGATGTATATTCTTTTATTATGAAATACAATACAAATCCTCTAGTATTTCTAACTTGTTAGAAATACTGGAAGATTGTATTGTATTTCTTGAATAAAAGAATATACATCAGTGCCTTATATAGGAGGCATAAGTGTGCGGTACAAGTAAAGTGTAGTACAAGTACGAGTGTGCTATACAAGTAAGGCAGTTGGGCCTAAAACCCATAACAAAACACAATATACATTAACAGCCCCCCTCAAGCTCAAGGTGGATGTGAGACCAACTTGAGGTTGTCAACCAAATCACGAGTGCGACCCTTAGGAAGTGACTTGGTGAAGATATCTGCAAGTTGATCTTTGGAGGAGACGGAGAACAGCTTGAGAGCACTATGGACAAGATGATACCGGATAAAATGACAATCAATCTCGATGTGTTTAGTCCGTTCATGGAAGACATCATTGTGAGCAATATGAATGGCACTCTGGTTATCACAATAAAAGGGAGTGGCAGAGGATGTGGATACACCTAAATCTGTAAGAAGCCATCGTAGCCAAATGAGCTCAGATGTGGTATTAGCAAGGGCACGATATTCTGCTTCAGTACTGGAGCGAGCCACAAAGGTTTGTTTCTTACTTCGCTAAGAAATTAAAGAAAAACCAAGGAGAAAGCAATAACCTGTAGTGGACCTGCGGTCAGTGGGATCCCCTGCCCAATCAGCATCAGAGAATGCACGGAGTACAAGAGGAGATTGAGCTGAGTAGAAAAGGCCATGGAAGAGAGTGCCTTTCAGGTATCGAAGAATGCGCAGAACAGCAGCATAGTGAGTAGATCATGGAGCAGACAGATACTGACTCACCTGATGAACAACATAGGAGATGTCTGGACGAGTGACTGTGAGATAAACTAGGCTGCCAACCAATCATCTATAAAGAGAAGGATTAGACAATGGTTTCCCTCCTGTGGGAGTTAGATGCGCATTAAGCTCAACTGGAGTGTCAACAGTCTTACTATCAATGAGTCCAGCTCGAGACGATAGTTCAGAAGCATACTTGGCTTGAGTAATATAAAGTCCATCTGTAGAATGAGTGATTTCAAGACCCAAGAAGTAGCTGAGATGTCCAAGATCTTTCATCTCAAACTGCTGATTGAGAAAAACCTTGAGTTCTTGAATGCCATTAAGGTTATCACCAGTTATGATCATATCATCCACATACAGGAGAAGTAAAATAGTGCCTTTGTCAGTGCGACGAAGAAATAAGGCAGAATCATAATGACTGGCCATGTAACCCAAGCGAGAGATGGTAGAGCTGAATTTGGCAAACCAAGCTCGTGGAGCTTGTTTAAGGCCATAAAGTGCACGTCGAAGGTGACAAACCTTGTTTGATTCAACAGAGAGACCAGGAGGAGGTTGCATATAAACTTCTTCACTTAAATTTCCATTAAGGAATGCATTTTTGACATCCATCTGAAAAAGGTCCCATTTTCTGGCAGCAGCAATAGCTAAGAGGGCACGAACAGATGAGATACGAGCAACCGGAGCAAAAGTCTCTTCATAATCAATCCCATACTCTTGTGTGAAACCTTTTGCAACAAGACGAGCTTTGTAGCGCTCAATGGACCCATCAAAGCGAGTCTTAATCTTATAGATCCACTTACAACCAACCACAGATTTCCCAGGGGGGAGAGTCACCAAGTCCCAAGTATGGTTTTTAGATAATGCATCAAGCTCCTCTTTCATTGCAATCTGCCATAAAGGGTCAGTGGAAGCCTCACGATAGGTGTGAGGCTCGTGCAGTGTAGCAAGGGCAGTGTAACAATGATAGTCAAGTAAATGTGTAGGAACGGATCTTACCCGAGTTGAGTGACGAGGTGGAATGTCTTGTTCATGATCGTCAGGCGGAGCAGGAGCAGGGGACCCAAGCTCAGGGTTGGGTAGCTCATCTTCAACCTGTTCATCTTCCACATGTTCATTAAATGGTGAACTAGGAAAGGGATCAAGGATATCTGGTGGTTGGACAGAGAAGTCTACAGGGGAATCAGAAGCAACTACAGTAGGATCAGGAGCAACAACAGGAGGAATATGTGCCTCATCTGGAAAAAGATCTAAGACAGAGGAGGAAGATAGAGAGGCACGGAAGTGAGAGAGCTCGACAAAGGAGCGATGTTCCTAAAATACAACATTGCGGGAGACACGAAGACGATGAGAGACAGGATTATAACACCGATACCCCTTTTGAATTTCACCATAGCCAAGAAAACAACAAAGCCTTGACCGAGGCTCAAGTTTGTTATGCTCATGTGGCTGAAGAAGAACGAAACAAGCAGAACCAAAGGAGCGAAGGTGGCGATAATCTGGAGGTGACCCAAAAAGGCGCTCATATGGAGTTTGATTGTGAATAATGGGACTTGGAATGCGATTAATAGCATGAACAGCATGAAGAGCAGCTTCGTCCCAAAAAGGAGCAGGAACTTTAGCGGAGAGAAGGAGAGCACGAACAGTGTCAAGAATATGACGAAGTTTTCGTTCGGCTCTACCATTTTGCTAAGAGGTACCTGGACAAGTTAGATGATGAACAGTGTCATAGGAATGCAAAACATCTTGGAAAGCATATTGAGTATACTCAAGAGCATTATCAGATCGAAAAATTTTGATACGTTTGGAAAATTGAGTTTCAACCATTTTTGCAAAATTAGAATATACTTGAAATAATTCAGAACGATGTTTCATATGAAAAATCCAGCTATAGCGGAAATAATTTTCAACAAAGACAACAAAATATCGAGATCCACCAATACTAGAGACTGGGGAAGGCCCCTAAACATTAGAATGAATAAGGTCAAAGATATCAGTGGATATTGATTCACTAGAATTGAAAGGCAAAGCTGGTTGTTTTCCTAACTGACATGAGACACAATCAAAATTTTCTGTAGACACTGAACCTAACAAACCTCTAGAAGCCAATTGTTGTACCCGAGAGGAAGATGCATGACCAAGACGAGCATGCCAAAGTGCAAGGGAAGGAATTGAAGAAACTGCAACATCTGCAGCAACAGAAACAGGAGCAACAAGTGGAAGACGAAGGTTGTCCACGGGAAACATACGCCCAACTCTGGGACCGGTCCCAAGTTCCTATCCCGTCCTCGGATCTTGCACAATACACCCAGAATAATCAAATATAATGCGATAAC
Organism: Quercus wislizeni; assembly: GCA_023055345.1. Lineage (NCBI taxonomy): Eukaryota > Viridiplantae > Streptophyta > Magnoliopsida > Fagales > Fagaceae > Quercus > Quercus wislizeni. The sequence goes on along the minus strand of JALGQJ010000003.1, from coordinate 12,480,222 downwards.
CCAACTCAGCTAATTGTCCCACAGAAAATAAATTGTAAGAAAGGTCAGGAACATTAAAGACCCCAGGAACCGAAAGGTTGGAAGTCGAAACAGAACCGATATTATGACCAGACATTGTGGAACCATTTGCTGTGTGAATATTAAGAGGGTGTGGTGCAGGTTTGAGTTCAGAAAATAAGGACGAATGAGGTGTCATGTGATTGCAACAAGCGGAATCCATAAGCCAAGAGGAGGGAGACATACCAGATAAAGCTGAGAGAGAAGAGGAGTAAGATGCATTATCAACCATACGAATGACATTGACGATGATATTTTTAAGGTCATCTGTGGACATGGTGAAAGTGCGTTCTGAAGACTTAGACTGTGCAGAGATAAGAGCCATTGGTTGGACACTCTCAGTGTTAGCAACAGTAGCAGCAGAAATTGAAACAGCTGATTTGTTGCGACGATAGCAAGTCTCAATACTGTGGCCAAAACGTTTGCAAAAATTGCAAAAACGTTTGCTAGATTGTCGATAACAATTATTGCAACAAGAAGAAGACCTATCCTTATTCTTCATTTAGAAGCAAAATATGCAAAAATAGACTGCAAAAATGAAATCTACGCGAAAAACTGGGTGAGGAGCACCTAGACTGCAAAAAGTCAACTCTAGCAAAAAGTCAACGGTCAAAGTCAACTGTAAGTCAAAGTCCTGGTCAACGGTCAAAGTCAACGTCCTGGTCAACGATGACGTCAGCAGATGACGTGGCAGTGACGTCAGCAAATGACATGGCAGTGATGACGTCACTAGGGCTGACGTCAGCAAGAGGAACCTGGCGCGTGACAGTGCGTGGGGGCGCGTGACGGCGCGTGGAGGATCCTGGCGGCGCGTGGGGCGCGTGAGATCTTGTGCAGAATTTTCTGGCGGCGAGTGAGGGCGCATGGCAGCTCCGATGATGGTCAGGTTTCCACGAGCAGTTAGATCGTCAGAAGAGGATCTTAGTGGTACCTGCAAAAACACAATCGGAGCAAAGATCACGGCGGCGACGCTCTGGCAGTGGTCTCAAGACTACGAATGACGGTGGCTGCAGGTCCGGAACCAGAGATGATGACTGAAACGTGTCAGAGGTTTAACGGCGAATGGCTGCAGCAGCAGTTGTAAAGGCGGAAGCAATTGTGAGTCTAAAATAATACTAATGAAGACAGGACTGCCAAGAAAAAGTCAGAGCGATGGCTCTGATACCATGTTAGAAATACTGGAAGATTGTATTGTATTTCTTGAATAAAAGAATATACATCAATGCCTTATATAGGAGGCATAAGTGTGCGGTACAAGTAAAGTGTAGTACAAGTACGAGTGTGCTATACAAGTAAGGCAATTGGGCCTAAAGCCCATAACAAAACACAATATACATTAACATTGCAGAATAAACAGTAGTTGAAGATGCAATTATGAAATAATAACTTGGGGAACCATATTTTAAGTCTTTAATAATAATAAAAATAATAATAATAAAAAGTTCTCCTTATGTGATCAAGCGTAAAAACACTTTGAAAATAGGTGGGAATGAAATAAAATATTCACTATAGATAGTGAATATTTTTCATTATTCAGATTTTTCATTTTCAACAAAATCTTATACCTTTTACGGTGCACAATGCATTTTCATCCCCGACGTCCAAGACGAGAAGGGCCACAATTTGGCTATGGATGGTGGGTTTATTAGAGTTTAGAATTGGGCTAATAATCCATTAGAATGACCCAACTATGCATGGGTCATTTGTAATAGTTGAAGATGCAATTATGAAGTAACTTTTTCTCTATGTGATCATGCGTAAACGCTTTAAAATTTTGTTTGGGGGGGGGGGGGGGGGGGGGTGGTTATCATAATAAAGGTATGAATGAAGAGGCAGGCATGATCAATGAAGCAATGGTGTTGAAATGCAATAAAATATTCGCTTTATTAGATTGCTGAAGTGATTAAAAGAATTGATTGTTTCACTAATGGTGTTTACACTCTTTCATATCATATCAACTCTTTTTTTATAAGCATCGTATCAACTCTTGTGTTATGTGAAACATTATACATGGCAATTTGAAACAATAATTTAGTTTCCCTGCCCAAATCTAAACATGTTGGTGGGCCCACAAACAAATACGACCAATTTTTTCCCCCCTTTTGGGGAGGAAATAATCACATAATGAAGATGAGTGCTTTAAACAAGTCAATCCGTTTTTTAGCAAATCATAAGAGGGTCTAAATCTGATTTAAAAAAAAAAAGAGTATTTTTAGCTAATCTAGGGTGATCATTAAGAAACTTGAATTATACACAATTAAATAAATAAATAAAATTGAATATATCATAATCACACAAAAAATACAAATACATAAAGTTTTACAATTTCATTCTACAAACAAATTAAAAACCAAAAAGAGACTAATGAGAAATTAGGTGAAAACTGATAATATTGAGATGAAAGTAATAAATTGTGAAAGAGCTCGACAATAATGATAGAGAAGAAAATTTGAGAAAGTTAGAGAGAACAACGAGTGATACATATTGCAATTATGAGCCAAGCCACCGGGGAGTAGAGCTCCCAATGTCACCAACAAGAACTCGTAGCCATAATATCCCTCTTGGCACCATTTTTTAGGAAGATGAAATAAGAAATTATTTAATTATTTTTATAGAATGAGTTGAACGAGTTATGAATTTGAATGATTAGGGGTTTTTATTTTTTGTTTTTGAATGAGCTTTTATTGAATATTTTGTTAATTTGTTTTTGTTTGGTCTAATCTTGATATTTTTTAGGCTAACTTTTTATGTTATTTGGGCTCATTTTTATTGTTATTTGAACTTTTTTTTTTTTTTTTTTTTTTGGTTTAAGGACTTAAGGATTATGTTTGAAGGGCTACGATTATTTTTGTGATTAATGTTAGAAACATAACAAAAATGTCGCAACAACTCTTACATTAGCAAAATTTTAAATTAGAGATTAAAAAAGGCCCTTGTATGAGTTGGCATTCTAATTTTGGAATGTTGTGAAGTTGTTGTAACATTTTATTGTGTCCCTAGAAATATTCTGATTTTTATTGAATCCAAATTCTTGAAATTATCAACTCAAAGTGGTCAATATTTTTTTAGGACAGACAAAACATGCTAATTTAAATATAATTGTGTTGTATATATATATATATATATATTTTTTTTTTGGCAATCATATTTGTTTTTGTGCAGCCCCCTTTGCTCCTACCTAGAGATGTAGCGATTTCAAACTTGATTTCAATGAATCCATATGGATACCTTCTGTATGGCTGGGATAAAAAGTTACAAGTCGGGTGTGACATAGGATTTGGATTTAATTTCAAATTGTTTAATAAATTTTTCACATGAGTTATTACAATATATACTAGGCCATTTTCAGTTAGTTAGACATGTCTGCTAGATTGCTATTAAAAATGTAAGGAACAGATTGATTGTGATCCCAAAATACATGGATCAAAATTGTACTGTGTTGGCCTTTATAATAATTGTATCTAAAATATATTTTATCAATTACTCATAATAATTTGTGAATATTAAGAAGGTATTGTCTTCACTCTTCCTGACTGAAACAAAACAAAATGAATAAGCTCCAAGGCAAGGTCGCCATAATCACCGGAGGCGCAAGCGGCCTGGGCGAGGTCACAGCACAGCAGTTCGTTGCTCACGGCGCTCGAGCCATTGTAATCGCAGACGTCCAAGACGAGAAGGGCCAAAAAGTAGCCGTAGAAATCGGCTCCAACATCTGCACCTACGTACACTGCGATGTTAGAGACGAGGAACAGGTCAAGAACTTAGTAGAGTTCACGGTGAAATCATACGGATGCCTTGACATCATGTTCAGCAACGCGGGCATAGGGAGAGCGACCCACACCTGCGATCAGACCGCGTTGGACATGGACCTGTCGGCTTACGACAAGCTCATGGCGGTGAACGTGCGTGGGATGGCGGCGTGTGTGAAGCACGCAGGGAAGGCGATGGTGGAAGGGCACGTGAGGGGGAGCATAGTTTGTACGACGAGCGTGGCGGCGAGCGTTGGTAGCGAGAAGTTCGTGGACTACATTATGTCGAAGCACGCGGTGCTGGGGTTGGTGAGGTGCGCGAGCTTGAAGCTTGGGGCGTATGGGATACGCGTGAATTGTGTCTCACCAGGGGCAGTTGGGACGCCATTGTTGAAGGATATGCTCGGGTATGAAAATGAGGAAGAGGATAAGGTGGTAGGGTCAAATCAGTAATTGAAAGGTGGGATTTTGAGGCCCAAAAATGTGGCTGACGCTGTGGTGTTTCTTGCTTCTGAGGATTCTGAGTTCATCACTGGCCATAATTTGGCGGTGGATGGTGGTTGTAAGACTTAGAGTTTGGCTAATAATCCATTTGAATCATGGGCCAATTGTTCTTGCAGAATAAACGGTAGTTGAAGATGCAATTATGAAATAATAATTTGGGGAATTTTTTTTTTTTATTAGGGGGGAACTATTTTTTTAAGCCTCTAATAATAATAAAGTCTTTTCTTTGTGTGATTATGCGTAAAAACGCTTTGAAAATAGGAGGGAATCATAAAGGCAAGAACTAAGAGGTATGATCAATGAAGCACGGGTTGAAATGAAATGAAATATTCACTATAGATTGTTGAAGTAATTTAAAGATTGGCCCAATTGTTTACGGGAAAAAACTACCTTGCACCAAATATATGTTTCCTCTCTCTCATAACTGAATAGTGGGACCTACCAATTATGAGAAAGAAGAAGCATATATCCGATGTAGGGTATACCTTCAATTAAATATATTATTAGCAACACAATGTGTTATATCATGTTATATATGCTATAATGGATGTGAAATGGGAAGCATAGAGTAGAACATCAAGAACACGAGGGTTACGTGGTTCAGCCTTGTCGACCTACATTTACAAAGGAATCCCTTAAAGGCTACATCTTTATTGTATAAGAATGTAGTACAATAACCTATGTTACAATGAACCCTAACATGAGTATATATAGCCGACTAAACCCTAGACTACTAGTACAAGCAAAAGTGGGCTTAAGCCTATTACATTGGGCTAATATGTCCAATATATCTCTATCACCTTCTCTTGTTCATGGACTCATTGTAATTGTGTTTTTTTTTTTTTTTTCGTAATCGTTTAAAATATTTTTTTTTAGAGAGTTTCAACCTATGACGTCCACTCCTAATGATAGATCTTTATTATCAGACCAAGACACCAATTAGTTTTTGGTGTAGGCGAAAATTGAACCACAGATCTCTTATACAACCATCAGAAACTTTACCAGTTGAACTATAACTGGAACCCACATCGTTTAAAATAGTTGAAGACGCAATTTTGAAATAACTTTTTCTCTATGTGATCATACGTAGACACTTTAAAAATAGGGGGAATCATAAAGGTAAGAATGAAGAGGCATGATCAATGAAGCACCGGTGTTGAAATGGAATAAAATATTTACACTAAATTGCTAAAGTGATTAAAACATAAAATAATTGATTGTTTCACGAATGGTGTTTACACTCTTTCACATCATATTAACTCTTTGGCATCCTATATTATGTGAAGCATTATATGTGTTTAATCCAACCTGATCTACCTATATTTGATATAATTTAAAAATATATTATACAAATTTATTTTTTACTTTTTTTACCCATCTTTCTAAATAAAACCTAAACCTTATGTTCTCCTCCTATATTTTGTGTTGATTTGATGTTATGCTCAGTATTATTTGGTTACAATTTTGCTATTATTTGTAGTGGTGTTTTCCTAATTCTTAATTTAATATTAATAATAGTAATAAAAAAAAATGTCCAGACTGCTGTGGGTTGGCTTGGGTTGATAAAACCCCCAACTCAACCCATGCAAACTCAAGTCAATCCATTTCTTAACAAATCATAAGAGGGTCTAAAATTGAAGATAAAACAACAAGTGAATATTTTTAATTGTTCTAAGATGATTATTAAGAAACATAAATTATATAGAATCTAATAAAAAGAGAATTTGAATATATCGACATCACAAAAAAAAAAAATCAAATATATGAAATTTTACAATTTCTTTCTATAAACAAAATTAAAAAGCAAAAAGAGAGTGATGAAAAATTAGGTGACAACCAAAAATACTGAGATGAGAGTAATAATGTGAGAAAGAGCCCGAAAATAACGATAGAAAAAATAATAATGGAGAAAGTGAGAGAGAGCAATGAATGATACATGTTGTGACTACGTGCCAAGCCCCTAAGGAGTAGGCTTCCAATATCACCAATGTGAACTCATAGCCACAATCTCTCTCTTGGTACCATTTTTTAGGAAAATGAAATTAGGGATTATTTTATTATTTTTATGTAATGAGTTGAATAAGTTATGAATTTGAATGATTAGGAGTTTTTATTTTTGTTTTTGAATGAGCTTTTATAGAATATTTTGTTCATTGTTTTTGTTTGTCTAATCTTGTTGTTTTTTGGGCTAACTTTTTATGTTATTAGGGCTTATTTTTATGAGAAATGTTATATCCATAACATTTTCATAATACTTTCATAATAAATCTTAAATGGCAGGTTATTACTGTTACAGGTGGGCAAAAATGTAATTTAAGTGGTTAATTCAAATTAGAATCAAGAACAACTTACCACCTATAATTTGTTGTAAAAATGTTGTAGACGTATCACTTTTCCATTTTTATTTTTATTTGAACTTTTATTTATGTTTAAAGGCTTAAGGATTATGGTTGGAGGGTTAAGATTTTATTTGTGAGTAATGCTAGAGACACAACAAAATGGCGCAACAATTCTTGTATTAGCATTAAAAAAAATCAAATTATAGATTAAAAAAGGCCCATGTGTGAGTTGGCATTTTAATTTCAAAATGTTGTCAAATTGTTGTGACATTTTATTGTGTTCCTAGCATTATTCTTATTTTTATTGAATCCAAATTCTTGAGATTATAACTCAAGGTGGTCAGTATTTTTTTAACATAAAAAATGCTAATTTAAATATAAATGTGTTATATATATATATATATATATATATATATATATATATATATATATATATATATATATATATATATATTTGTAGGCATAATTATTTGTTTTTGGCAAGTTAAGGTGGCGACAGAAACACGCTGACTTGTATGTGCAACCGCCCTTGTTCCTACCTAGAAATCTAACAAATTCAAATTTGATTTCAAAGAATCTAGATTGATAAAAATTTGAGTTATCCACTCTAAGAAGATAAAAAATTTAAACATTAAAAAGCTACTCTTACTAACTGAACTTTCGGTTGGGATTCTTAACTTATCGATCATCTCGGCCATTTACAAGTAGGGTATGACATAGGCTTTGGATTTAATTTCAAAATCTTTGATAAATTTTTCACGAGTTATTACAAAATAGACGAGGCCAGTTTTAGTTAATTAAACATATTCGCTTCATTGCTAGAAAAAATGTACGGATAAAATTAATCGTGATCTCGAAATATAAGAATTAAAATAGTATTTTATTGGCCTTTTATCGTATACTCGTTAATTTGCGAAAATTAACAAGGTATTGTCTTCACTCTCCTAACTGATGCAAAACAAAATGAATAAGCTCCAAGGCAAGGTGGCCATAATCACTGGAGGAGCAAGCGGCATGGGTGAGGCCACAGTGCACCAATTTGCCGCTCATGGTGCACGAGCCATTGTAATCGCTGACGTCCAAGACGAGAAGGGCCAAAAAGTGGCCACATCAATCGGCTCCAACATCTGCACCTACATACACTGCGATGTCAGCGACGAAGAACAAGTCAAGAACTTAGTAGACTCCACGGTGAAAGCGCACGGAAGCCTTGACATCATGTTCAGCAACGCGGGCATAGGGAGAGCGACCCTAACGTGCGATCAGACCGTGCTGGACATGGACCTGTCGGCTTACGACAAGCTCATGGCGGTGAACGCTGGTAGAATGGCGGCGTGTGTGAAGCACGCGGCAAAGGCCATGGTGGAAGGGCACGTGAGTGGGAGCATAGTTTGCATGGCGAGCATAGCAGCGAGCGTTAGTTCCGAGAATTTTGTGGACTACGTGATGTCGAAGCACGCGGTGCTGGGGTTGGTGAGGTGCGCGAGTGTTAAAAGTCCTCAACAGAATAAGGGGGCTAATGATGTGGCAAACACTGAAGTGAAAGGAATTAGCAAGGCCTCGTGTGTGGCAAGCAATGCAGCAGGTGCTGATGACAGGTGTGTGGATCAACGCATGAAGGCAGCAGCTCCTGATGATGAGGGCACCTTGCAAAGCACAAGCATTGCATCAAGAGACTTCCTAAGCACAGCAATATTGGAAATGCTTGAAGCCATACCAGATTATGATATCTTCATCCAATGACATTCCAGAAGTCAGTTCCGCAAATTCAGGAGTGGCACACTTCTTGGTTGCCACGTGGACAGAATTTGTTAGTTGTAAATAACTGATTTTGCCGCCAAAAGTGGGGCGGTTATGTATTCAAATGTGTATATAAACAGGGCATTAGTTTATTTTTCATAAATTCAATTCATTATAATCTTTCCAATCCATCAATGAAATTCTCTCAGCTTATTTAGATTCTCTGTTTTTGATATGGTATCAGAGCGACTAGCACAGATAATCCTGATTTCCTAGTCTTTTCTTTTGTTCTTTTTCTCGTCTACCAAACAGAGGTTCCTTGAGAAAATTCTTCAATCTTGATTCTCAGAACTTCGATTCATCTGTTCTGACTCATCTTGAAGTTTTTTTTTTCTCTCCAATTTCATTAAGGCTTCATACAAAGCTTGTGAAGAGCATCAATGGCTTCTGGAGAAGGAAGTGACTCTGTTCCTGTGCAAACACAATCCACGCAGCATATCCCTCAATCCAACACAGAGACCAATTCTCCCAATAGATTTTTCCTTAGTGCCAGTGAGAATCCAGGAAATATCTTAGTCACTCAACCACTTTTGGGAATGAGGAACTATCAATCTTGGTCTAGAGCTATGGTTCTAGCTTTGACTGCCAAGAAAAAGATAGGATTCGTGAATGGCAAGATTGCAAAACCTGAAGAAGATTCTCCTCTGTATGAAGATTGGGAGAGTTGTAACACAATGGTACTTTCTTGGCTGATCAATTCTATGCATTTTGATGTGTCAAGTAGTATCATGTATTGTGAGACTGCAAGGGAAATGTGGCTTGAATTGCAGCGAGTGTTTTCACAGGGAAATGGACCAAAGATCTACAACCTGCAACAGGAAATCTCACAGATGACTCAGAATCAATTAACAGTGACTGAATATTACTCTAAATTCAAGAAGCTTTGGGATCAATTGCTTCATTATGAACCATTGCCAGCTTGCACGTGTGGGGCAATAAAGATTCTGAGCATTGCACATGAGAAATCCTATGTGATGAGGTTCTTAATGGGACTTAATGAGAACTTTGAGACTGTGAGGAGTCACATTCTCATGCTTGAACCATTTCCATCAATGAGCAAGGTGTATGCTTTGGTTCTTCAAGAGGAATCTCACAAAGGCATTGGACATGGTTCTGCCTTCACACCTAAAGCTGATTCAGTGGCAATGTATGCAAATACCAGAGGAAATTATGGAGGTAAAAATGGTCCTAAGAAGGAGAGACCTCTGTGCACCCATTGCAACATGCTTGGACACACCATGGACAAGTGTTACAAGCTGCATGGATATCCACCAGGTTACAAGAACAAAGGCAAGTCAAATTCCAATGCAAATCAAGTCTCATACCCTCAACAAGGTGCTGAAACTTCTTCCACTGCATCTGCTCAATGTCCAATCTCTAGAGCACAATGTGAGCAATTACTTGCCCTTTTCAATACGGCTTCTGATCAAGGTGCTAATCACCATGTTGCAACTGTGAGTACAAGTGCTGTTGTCCCTAACATACTTCCTAGAGTTCCTGGTCTACCTACTGCAACTGGTGCCTCTTCTTCTTCTAACTCATCAAACAATGACCACTACTCTTTTACTGATACTATGGCAGGTACAAATTCCTTGTTCTCTTCTACTCCTACTTCTAGGCATTCCATTTTTTCTGCCAAAGTAGTTGATAGGAACACCTTTCATGCCACTGATTGGGTCATAGACACAGGAGCCACTGATCACATGGTGCATTCCATTTCTTGTTTCACTACCATTACTGCCACTTTAAATACATTTGTTAATTTGCCCAATGGAGAAGTAGCATCTGTCACTCATATTGGCATTGTGAAAATTTCTGAACATCTTACCCTTCACAATGTTCTATGTGTTCCATCTTTTAGTTTCAATCTCATTTCTGTCAGTCAGCTTGCCAAGTCTAGTGTTTGCTGCCTCATTTTCTTTGGAAACCTATGCTTTATTCAGGACCTTGCTCATTGGAGCACACTTGGTCTGGGTAGAGAGTGCAATGGACTCTATTTGCTGGATAAAGGCAGCATCACTACTCCTTTCATTGCAGCTTCAATTTCAGTTTCTGTACATACTGCACAGCCTCATCTTTGGCATTCCAGAATGGGTCATCCTTCCAATGCTAAATTGGCTTCAATAAAACCAAATGATGCACCTTGTTTTCCCTCTTTTGAACACTTCAATTGTGTCATTTGTCCACTTGCTAAGCAAAAACGTTTACCTTTCAATAAAAGTTCTCATTTTTCTAGTTCTTGCTTTGAATTGATCCATTGTGATTTGTGGGGACCTTTCTCAATACCTACTATTGATCATTGCAAGTATTTTTTAACCATTGTTGATGATTACTCTAGATGCACTTGGGTGTATTTGCTAAAGCATAAATCTCAAACACAAACTGTTTTGGAACAATTTTGCATCATGGTGGAAACTCAATTTTCTAAGAAAATCAAAACCTTAAGATCTGATAATGGTACTGAATTTCTCATGAAAGATTTCTTTGCCAAAAAGGGTATTTTATATCATTTAAGTTGTGTTGAAACCCCACAACAAAATGCCATTGTTGAAAGGAAGCATCAACACATCTTGAATGTGGCAAGGGCTCTCATGTTTCAATCTCATTTACCTTTGCATTTGTGGGGTCATGCTGTTCTTGCTGCTGTGTACTTGATCAACAGACTTCCCTCATTTGCCTTATCCAACAAAATTCCTTTTGAAATGTTATTTGGTCATCCACCTAGTTATGCTCATTTGAAGGTGTTTGGTTGTTTGTGCTTTGCATCTACCCTTTCTTCTCATAGATCCAAGTTTGCACCTAGGGCTGTTAGATGTATTTTCTTGGGGTATCCTTTTGGGGTTAAAGGATATAAAGTTCTTGACTTAGCTACCAATAGGGTGTTCATCTCCAGGGATGTGGTTTTTCATGAAACTTCTTTTCCTTTTGCTTCTGCTTCAACTAATTCTGCAGATCCCTTTGTTCATACTGATGTTGAAGCCTCCTGTCCAGCTGGTGTTGATGAGTTTGTCACTCCCATTAGCATACCTGATCCTGCTTCCTTAGACCTTGATCTTGTTTCTTCTCCTTCCACTAATATCCAGTCTGTTTCTTGTGCTTCCCCTCCTCATGCTACTTCTTCTAGTCCTATTCCAGTACCTAGTTCTGATCAGGTACACCCTTCTGCCACACCAGTTGCTCAGGTTCCTCCAGTGCCTCTTAGGAAGTCCACTAGAGACATCAGACCTCCTGCCTACCTCCAGGAGTATGCATGTACCACTGTTGCAGCTGGTGCTCCTAATGGTGTTGCAGCTGGTGCTCCTTATGATATTGCTCAATGCCTCACTTATTCCCATTTGGAACCTTGCTATCATTCTTACTTACTCACAGTCAGTTCTAGCCCCAAAGAGCCTCATAGTTTTTCCCAAGCTGTCCAAGACCCACTTTGGAGGGCTGCCATGGACAAGGAAATTCAAGCTCTTGAACTGAATCATACATGGGATGTGACTTGTTTACCTCCTGGTAAGTCCCCCATTGGCTGCAAATGGGTCTACAAAGTAAAGCTCAATCCTGATGGCAGTGTTGAAAGGTTTAAAGCCAGGTTAGTTGCAAAAGGGTATACCCAAAGAGAAGGCCTTGATTTCCTTGAGACATTTTCTCCTGTTGCTAAAACTGTTTCAGTCAGGGTCTTGCTTGCTCTTGCTGCTGCCAGGCAGTGGTCTTTGCACCAATTGGACATCAATAATGCCTTTTTGCATGGGGATTTAGATGAGGAGGTCTATATGACATTGCCACCTGGTTTTCACAGTAAGGGGGAGTGTGTTTCAGCCTCTTCTACTGCTCCCAAAGTGTGTAAATTGGTTAAGTCTCTCTATGGCTTGAGACAAGCTTCAAGGCAATGGTATACCAAGCTGTCAGCAACTATAAAGGAGCTTGGTTTTGTTCAATCTCAGGCTGATCATTCCTTGTTTGTGCATTGCAAAGGGTCTTTGTTCACTGCTTTACTGGTTTATGTTGATGATATGGTAATCACTGGCAATGATCAAGCTTGTGTTGCCTCTCTCAAGTCTGTTCTAGACCAGAAGTTTGGTATCAAGGACTTGGGATCACTCAAATACTTCTTGGGTTTAGAAATTTCAAGGAACAAGGATGGAATCAGCCTATCTCAAAGGAAGTATGCCTTGGAAGTGCTTGAGGAAGCTGGCATGACTGGGTGTAAACCAGTCCAAACTCCAATGGAACAACAACTCAAGTTGTCTAAAGGCAGTGGAGAATTGCTCAATGATTCAGGACAGTATAGAAGACTCATTGGGAAGCTTATGTACTTAACATTGAGCAGGCCTGACATTACATATGCAGTACACAGACTTAGCCAATTCCTAGCACAACCAAGAGCACCACATATGAAAGCAGCCACTAGGATTCTTCAATATGTTAAAGGAACACCAGGTCAAGGTGTTTTCTTCCCCACCAATTCTGATTTGCACCTAAAGGCATACTGTGATGCAGATTGGGCAGGCTGCCCTGACACAAGGAAGTCCTTAACAGGGTATTGTGTGTTTCTTGGTGATGCATTGGTGTCTTGGAGGTCTAAAAAGCAAAGCATAGTCTCTAGGTCCAGTGCAGAGGCAGAATACAGGGCTATGGCCACTACTAGCTGTGAATTAACTTGGATCCTACATCTACTACAAGACCTGCATGTCCAACATGTTAAACCTGCATTGATGTACTGTGATAACCAGGCAGCACTTCATATTGCTGCAAATCCAGTATTTCATGAAAGGTCCAAACATATAGAGGCAGATTGTCATGTGGTGAGGAACAAGATTCTTGAAGGAAAGCTTAAGACCTTCTATGTCTCAACCAAAGATCAACTAGCAGACGTATTCACTAAAGCATTAGGAGCAGAAAGCTTTCTTAAGTTGATTAAAAGACTAGGTGTGATCAACATTTTTGCTTCTATAGTGACCTTTCCTCACACAAGTAGTGAAAAACAGAAAACAAGAGCTGTGCTCTTGAGGGGGAGTGTTAAAAGTCCTCAACAGAATAAGGGGGCTAATGATGTGGCAAACACTGAAGTGAAAGGAATTAGCAAGGCCTCGTGTGTGGCAAGCAATGCAGCAGGTGCTGATGACAGGTGTGTGGATCAACGCATGAAGGCAGCAGCTCCTGATGATGAGGGCACCTTGCAAAGCACAAGCATTGCATCAAGAGACTTCCTAAGCACAGCAATATTGGAAATGCTTGAAGCCATACCAGATTATGATATCTTCATCCAATGACATTCCAGAAGTCAGTTCCGCAAATTCAGGAGTGGCACACTTCTTGGTTGCCACGTAGACAGAATTTGTTAGTTGTAAATAACTGATTTTGCCGCCAAAAGTGGGGCGGTTATGTATTCAAATGTGTATATAAACAGGGCATTAGTTTATTTTTCATAAATTCAATTCATTGTAATCTTTCCAATCCATCAATGAAATTCTCTAAGCTTATTTAGATTCTCTGTTTTTGATAGCGAGCTTGAAGCTGGGGGCGTATGGGATACGCGTGAATTGTGTTTCACCAGGGCCAATTGGAACACCATTGTTGAAGGAGTTGTTCGGGTATGAAAATGAGGAAGAGGATAAGGTGGTAGAGTCGAATCAATACTTGAAAGGTGGTGGGGCTTTCAGGCCCAAAAATGTGGCTGACGCTGTGGTGTTTCTTGCTTCTGAGGATTCCGAGTTCATCACTGGCCATAGTTTGGCGGTGGATGGTGGGTATAAGCCTAGTTTTTAGCTAATAATCCATTAGAATCATGGCCAAATTGTTCTTGCAGAATAAACTGGAGTTGAAGATGCAAGTATGAAATAATAACTTGGGGAACTATGTTTTTAAGTCTCTAATAATAATGAAGTGTTCTCTCTATGTGATCATGCGAAAAAATGCTTTGAAAATAGGAGGGAAATGAAATGAAACAAAATATTCACTTTAGATTGCTGAAGTGATTAAAAGATTGGGCATTGATTGTTTCACAAACGGTGTTTGTGTTTACATTCTGTCGCACCATATCAACTCTTTGGTATTGTGTATTATGTGAAATATTATTCTGAGGCTTTTGAAACAAGAATGACATTGGATAGATCTAAGTCATTAATGGTCGAATAAGACATCTAGAATTCAATCCTTACTTGCACCAAAAACTTATTAGTGTCTTAATTTAATGATAAAGAGCTATCATAAAAACAAACGTCATTGGATGAACTCTCTTAAATTTATTTATGTATTTTTTTTTTTATTTAAGTCTAAACATTTTGGTTGAGTCCACAAACAAATATGACCGTAAGTCTTTTTTATGTCTTTGTGGGGTGGTTGTGGAGGAGGAAATAATCACAGTGAGTTATGTTAAAATTACAACTTTTGCCACAGCTTATTTACGTGACAAGTTGTAAATGGTATAGTTGTAAACCCAATTTACTACTTTTACTCAATCACTCCTAACTTGTCATATGAGCAAATTGTGATAAAAATTATGACAAAAGTTATAATTCTAGTATTTTCCAATCCAAAGTTAAGATAAGAAAGGCTGATGATAAAAAAGCAAATTTGAGTGTTTATTGGCAAACAAAATTTAGCATAAAAAATTAAGGGACAAAAGCAAAACAAAAAAAGTGACGTGATAGATTTTTTTTTTTTTTAAGCGTGTTGCTGGAGGAGTTATATTAGACGTTTCAATGAATAATGAACAGTGACCAATTTATAAAAATTGTGTACAAAAACTCAACTTTGAACCTTACAAACCAAAATGATAAAGAGGTTACAAACCAAAATGATAGGAGGTTACAATGAGCTCACTAGTAAAGTCTATTATTGTCAAATAAAAGATTTAGATTTCAATCTCCGTTTATACCAAAAACTAAATAGTGTATTAATTGGGTGATAAAGAATAATCATCCAAATAGCACGCTATATATTGAAATTATCTTTATAAAAA
The DNA here is from genome assembly GCA_023055345.1 of Quercus wislizeni. Taxonomy (NCBI): domain Eukaryota; kingdom Viridiplantae; phylum Streptophyta; class Magnoliopsida; order Fagales; family Fagaceae; genus Quercus; species Quercus wislizeni. The sequence goes on along the minus strand of JALGQJ010000003.1, from coordinate 12,464,821 downwards.
AAATTAAATTAAAATAAAATTAAAAAAACCAAAACGATAATAATGCCAAACAAAATGTTTAAATTTAATTGTGTCAATTTACCCCACAATTTTATTAGCGCCACAAACTCACAATCCAAACAACACTTCTTTTTTTTTTTTTTTGGATCAAAAGCTCTGTAACTCAATTTATTAACACTTCCTAATGTTTTTAATAAAGACATTAAGAGTTCAATATCAAAGAGTTTACAACTTAATGACTTAAAACTAGGCTTCCCTTACAGAAAGTGCAGGGAATCGAAAATGAAACCACCTCTTTCTGCAGCGTACTCTGAGACCATTCTAGAGACTTGCTTACACTAATTTTTTTTGTGTATTAGCTTTTAGATTTCTCATACAGAATTTAATGGAACCAAACAAGAATTTTGATTATAACTCAACTACAACAATGGAGAATTGGAGATTTGAACGGTAATTCTCCTCACAATAGAGGACAGACAGTTTCACTGCGTGACAAGATTGGAGCGTCCAGCTATAATGTTTTGGGGTATAGCAATGGGAAGTTATATTGGGGGGGAGGGGGGGTGTTAGAAATAAAATCATACAAAATCAAATAATGACATCCATTCACTGGCGAGAATACAATATACAGGCCCCACAGATAGGGGCAAATCACTCACAAAACATGCTTAATAACATTACATTCTGGCCAAATTTATGGCTTTAGATTTAGCACTCACGACATGCTGACTGCTACATATGCATCGTCATTAACAATAATCTGACTGGGACTCGTAAAAATCACTTGGGCATGGTGACATGACCTCTTGCTCTAGCAACTGCACTACCTGGTTCATTGATGGTCGATCATCTGGGATCGCATCCGTGCATCTGGCAGCTATTTCTAGAACTGCTTCTACAGTTTCAATATCTGCATCTTTGCACCTTTTATCCACTACATCTTCCAGTCGGTTTTCTTTCAACAGTGTATTCATCTGTAAGTGATAAGTTATAAGAACCTAACAATCATTGCATAATCTGGAGACAAGAAAGGAGAGAATGAAGGAACAAAATTTTTGAAGCATACCCAACCAACAACATTTAAGCCTCTTTTCACAAAAGACGGATCAGTAGGTCTCTTCCCAGTTACAAGCTCTAGCAAGAGAACTCCGAAGCTATATACATCTGACTTCTCTGTGGCCCTCCCACTTTGCAAATACTCTATGATAGTAAATATTAGCAATGAATCAGTTAGTCAAAAATACCCATTGGGATCAAATAGAGTAAAAAATATCACATTTTTTATTATGGAAGCTCATTGTCTTTAGCCCGTAGTAAACTGCAATGTGTGAAGAAAACTAACATAGCATCATTTTGTTATATTTGCTGTTGGTTTGGACCACTTATTCTTTTAGGCAGTCCCTTGAACAAGATTTCGTCTCCATTGCCCAATACACTAGCAAGTACCCATTATCCCTCTATCACCAACTAAGTACCCATTATCCCTCATATCGCCAACCTAAGCTTACCAAAATATTACAACAGTTTTGTGTTGCCAGATTGTTCAGATCCTTGAATGGGTTATGACTTGTAAGTGTAAAACCCAAGCCCTCCCCATATAACACCCAAGGTAGTTTAGGCACTTATAAAGCCAACGTTCACTCCTTTAACAATGTGGGACAAAGCCCACAAGTGGATCATTTAAAGGGTTTTTTCTTTTTTCTTTTTTTGCTAAGTAATCAAGGCGAATGAGAGGAGTAGATGAAGGCCTTATAAGTGTAAACCCCAAGGCCCACACTAAAAGAAGTACTCTGACTCTCAACCTCTCATGATCTGTTCAATTAATATTCCGATATTCCACAATTAAAGAGAAGCAAAATAAATGGGAAGATTCAAAATACGCACCTGGTGCTAAATAGCCAAAAGTGCCAGCAACCACGGTTGTGACATGGGCATCCTCATCAACCAAAAGCTTGGCAAGACCAAAGTCTGAGACACGAGGCTCCAAGTTTTCATCAAGGAGAATGTTGCTGGACTTTATGTCACGATGCACAATCTTTGGAGAGCAGTCATGATGCAAGTATGCCAGACCCCTGGCTGAACCAAGAGCTATTCTCAAACGAGCACTCCAATTCAATAACTGCTCTTCAGGCTCATGTTCTAAGGAAGAACCAAAAAAAAAAAAAAAGATAGAAATCAAATTTGCATTACACTTCAAATTTTAACTGCTAAATTTTAGATAGAAATATTAACTTGGATCCATAACTAGCAAAATATTGTAATTTACTGAATACACCAAATAGAAAAAGAAAATGAAACTAAAGTTCAGACACCTAAGAATAATTAAATACAAGTAGAACAATAAAGGGACAGCACTTTAGGTGAAAGTATCTTGTACCCACTGTATACTGCGAGCCCTCTCACAACGAGTGGGCCCCACTCACTGATGGGGCCCACATGTGAGCTGCTGCAGCAGGTACAGGATATACCTTCCCACGCTTTAGAACCTTTGACAGGGATTTTGTGCAGCAAATTTCCTTACCGACCAGTTATTTTTTACATAGCTTTCTTCTATCTTTATTTGGAAATATTAATAGAGATTATAAATAATTGTTCCAAGAGTTTGAAATTAAAACACAGACACACATATATACCACCAACATGAGAGTTTATTTCTATCATTCTGTTCACACATTGATTTTTTCTCATGACCACACAATCCATGTTTCAGCACGTAAATAAGAACCACAAAATTCAAAACTGTGAAGCATACCATGCAAGAAACCATCTAAGCTGCCCATAGCCATATAATCATAGATAAGAAGCTTTGAAGCTGGGAGTCTGCAGTAACCTCGCAGGTTTACTAGATTTATGTGCTTGATGCTACCCAAGATCTCTAACTCCCTCTCAAATACTTGATCTGATCCTTCACGACTCCGATCAATCCTTTTAACAGCAAATGTTCCACAGTCATTCATAACCATCCTGTATACAGTACCAAATCCACCCGACCCCACAACATCCTCTTCATTAAGACATTCCAGCTTTTCTATGATCTCACATGATGGGTATGGCAGGTCACCATGGAAAGTAATAAGCTTTGTGCCTGTTCATTATTCAATGGTTTATTGAAATGATAAAATAACCCCACCTTCACCCAAAAAAAAAAAAAAAAGAAAAAAAGAAAGAAATGCTTAGATTTGAGGAAACATCCAGCTCACTTGCGTCTTTGTCAACTTGCTTTTTGACTTCTGTGTATTTCTTAGCAGCTCTTTCCTTCTTTGATTGTAACCAAACCCAGAGCAAAGCAAGGACAACAACAAGTGCAACACCCATTGTAGACATTACGCCAATCAACACTCCTTTGATGTAATGAGAGGATCGCTTACTAGGGACTGCTCCAAAATAAATAAACCAGGATTACCTTATGCACATATCTAGTTGCAATATAATCAAAGTGATTTACAGAGCTATAGACCAGATCTAGATGGACAACTCATCAACTGACTAATCCAAGAAATCATGATCAAAACTTGCCTGCAGCTTCTTCACTTTCAGCATGTGGTAGCACAACAGGGAATCCCATTGATGTTCGACATGGCCTATGCACTTGCCGGCCACAAAGGTCAAGATTGCCAATAAACCTATGCATAAACAGAGCAGTTTTTAAAATATGCATTGGATGGAACATAAAACAAATACATCAAAAAGGCAAGCTATAGCATAGAGGGTGTTTACAATTATGTCATTACTGCATAGAAGTATATTGGTGGTGTTAGGGGGATGGGGGGGAAAGATGCTGACAATTAGTGCGAAGCTAGTGATTACTTTAGTAAGCTAATCACTTGGTAGGCTTTTGGGTTAAGTTGTGTCTCTATATGTAATACTAACAACTAAATTGGAGGCTCCCCAAGGTATTGGTATCAGAGTCCATAGTGGTGTGCAGCAAGGTGACAAGGTGTTCAAGGTCCCTTTCGCAATTGGAGCAAGGACAGGGCAAGCCTAAAAGGGCCACACAAACCATCCTAGAAAAATGCACAAGGAGTATTGCCAATGGTGCTAGCTCATAGTGAGGAGATTCCCATGGACATGGAAGTACGAGTGGGTTCTCATGGATGAGCGTGCGGAGTTGACACATGATTCAAATGGATGAAAAATGAGAAGCCCATAGGCAAAAGGGAACTAGGAGGACTTGTTCGTTGACCCAACTATATTATATTAACCACTCACTCTTCTTATTATTCTTATTATTAATCAATATGGGACTTCACTCACATGTGTATACCCAACAAATAGATAAATATTGTAATTGTAGAAGAAAGAGAGAAAGAGAAAGCACGGAAAATTATGCAATTTTGCTTGATAGCCTACATCCACAAGTATATGTTGATGTTTACAATGACCCTAATAAAGCTTTACACTAAATTAGTTTACATAATAGAGTAATACCTTTAACAATGCCAAAGCCCTACTCTTAACTAATGTGGCACTTCCCCCCTTATGTGAAACCCAATGACCAAATGATAATCCACTATGTTGCAAATTTCCTTGCTAAAGTTTCAAACAGAGGTTTACACTTTCAGGCATTGGTATTGGTATGCATTATATTCAAATGAGCATAGACCTAAGAATTTGGTGATGTAAAGAGTAACTCACGACTTGTTCCCAAATGTGCTTAGAGCTCCAAAATCTGGTATCTCGCCTGAGAAAAAATTGGTGGACAGGTTCCTGAGGCAAATTACAATGATACAAACTATCATGAAAATATCCAATTTTCGTACAACATAAAATAAAAAGAAAATGATTAAGCAGCATAGCCATAACTGATTGAACTTACAGGAAGTGCAAACGTGTTAGACGGCCAATAGTTGAAGGTATAGCACCCTTTAACGAATTGCTTGATAAATCCCTATATTTAATTTTGTGGTGTTACAAACTAATCCAGAGTTTAAAATTGCATACCTCAATGATAAATACATCTAGTGACATATAGATAACTGAGTGAGACTAACAACAGTACATTCATGTTTAAGCACTCTAGTTTAACAACAGTACATCAAGTACAATTTAGTGTCAAAGATCTTACAATATGGTGAGATAAGAAAGGTTTCCAATATCCGCTGGTATGCCTCCTTGGAGATAATTCGCCCTCAAGTACCTATTGTGGCAGTAATTTCATTTGCATGCATCAATAATACAAAATGCAAAAGTGAAGGGGGCGGGGGCCATATAAATATTCAAAAACATATGAATAACATATTAAAAATAAATGGAAATTAGGAAACCGGGGTCCAGGTCTACTTACACAGCTCTGAGCTCAGTACAATTGGTGATTTCATTAGGAATAATTCCATGTAAGCTGTTCTGGTGAAGTGCCCTGGTTCACAATCAGGAAAATCAAAAAGTACAAAAGCAAATTAAATGAAGGAGCACATTTCTTTGATATTTTAATGTGAAAAATTTGATGGAGGAACTCAGTTAAAGGAAAAGTTGTTGGGTATTGAACTTACAGTCTCTCCAATCTACTCAGTTTACCAATGCTGGGAGATATAATCCCTCCTAGCTGCATATAAGGTAGGTTTCTGAAAGAAAAAAAACCCAGAAATAAAAGAGAAAGATTTAAACTTCGAAGTAAACAGAAGCAGAAGTGAAAGATTGAAGAAAAGGGCCAGCCATACATAGAGCTGACTTGTTGGTCTTGGGGATGACAAGTGATACCAGTCCATTGGCAGGGACTCTCATCAGAAGATTGCCAGTTACTGAGGAGGTTTCTACTGTCATTCAAAGTGCTTTTCATTTCCAATAACGTTAGCCCTGGAACATAAAGATTAAGCAGAAAGGTTGTTACTTTAAGCTTCATTTTGTTGCTAATAGAAGCTTACAAAAAACACAAAAACAAAAACTTTACTGCTTTCACTTAGTTGAGTGGACTATTTAGGAAACCAAAGATTCATAGAACTTTAAAAAAAAAAGTATTCTTTTTAAATAGTTCTTCACCACCATTTTCTCAGTAACCAAACAGTTAGCTCCAAAAAGAAAGAAAAATGGATGATGAAACTTAATGGGGCTTACCATCTTGGGTGAGAGCCAGAGAACAAGGGCTCAAAAGGGTAGCTGCATAAACCAGAGAAAAGAAACAAACCAACACACCCATTTCCATTCCTCCTTCCAAATGTGTTTTCTGAGTAAAGTTCACTTGCTGCACTCTATGAAGACAGAGAATGAGAGAGACAGTCTACACCGTAATGATAACAGTGTTGGGTAGAGTAGAAAGGACGTTCGAGCTGTGATGATGGTTAAGGATTTCCCATTTGAATGTCTTATAAATTAGTTAAAACTAATAATTAACATTTGAAGCATGAAGAGAGAGAGAGATTGTAGTACTTTTTTACAATATTTTGAGCAGAGTGAAAGACAGACTGTGCAAAGTTTGGCATAGAAAGTTGTGCAGAAAGAAGTAGTAGCCGTTTCCAATGGGAAATTCAAAAAAATTTGTACTTTTTTTAATCTAAAACTCTATTCTCTCGTCTAGATAGAATGTTAAACTCGCTGAGTTTGAAGAACGCGTGTCCATGTTAATATTTTGGACCAATGAAGAAAAACAAACTACTGGGGCCACATAAAAGGAATCCATAAAACAAGAGTCAAGTCTCCTTTCGAAGACTCATGAGTATTACTTAATAAAATAACAAGTGTTCTTCAACCCCCCACTTGAAAAAATTCGAGACAAACAATGTACTACGTGTCATCCGAGTGTCTGGACTCTTCTGGACGAGTAAAGGCATCATGGGGAGTTATCATGTATGTATGAAATTTCGAGTTGTTAGTACTTATTACACAATATTTTATTAGTACAATTATTATGTGTGACATTATTATGTGCGGCATAATTAATTTATGGGGTTAAATTTCATTAAGATTTTTGAGTTAATAGCAAGTAGGTCCCAAACTTTTTAAATTTAATTAATTTGGTATTTATTTGAAAACAATTTACCTAGTTTATTTGTTAAAAAAAATTTTACTGAGTAAAAATATACTAACACATTGAAAAAATAGAAAAAATAATATTTTAAAAAATTATACATAAAAACTAAAAGTTAAAAGCTGATTTTATAAGCTAATGTCAAACATAAACTTGGTCCCTGAAGCCAACTTGGTCCCTTAAACATGGCTGGTATAAGGACCAGATTTGAACCCCTATCTCAAACGATAGATGGACTCAGGCTCAACAAGTCCAAAACAATAAATTTGTAGAGAATAGGTTGGAAAATTGGGTTAAAATGAGTTGGGCTACAAATAAAATGGACTCAAATGACAAGAAGATAGATTGGTTTAAGTTAAAAAAATCGTCATCAGCACAATTCAAGGAGATCAATTCTTATATATTTCTCACAAGTTTGATTACAAGTTTGGTTCCTAAATGCTACAGTGTTTCTCTCTTAATTCCTCGATCACTCATTCATGAAGGGTCTCTTCCATTATATAGTTCTCTTTAGACGATCTTGACCCTCCACTTGTTGACCCTCCAAGCCTCTACTTGAGCGCTTATCCCATCGAACACCCTCTCAGGCCCTCTATACATTGGGATAGTCAATGCAACACTATTTAGGGGTCTTCTTCACATAAATACAGCTAGAAAGTTAGCTGCAGATCATTCAATGCGATGGTAGCAGCTTTCTTCCTAGATATTTTAGGATTCCTCACTATCCTGTGTTCCTGTAATGCTTATCCATATCAACAGAACTTTCCTAGAGTGTTCCCTTGGATGGCAGATCGACTTTTCTGACTTCGGCTTTGATTAGCCGAGGAGGTATTCATCCTTGGCCTACTCTCTTGGGCCCCTATGACCAAAACTGACCTCTCCAATTATTAACACGGACTCCGCTGACAATGTTTACTCCTCCTCGAACAACTTTACGTCCTCGAATTGGGTTCCAAGCCCAATGTGTACATAGATAGTGAGCTTCTGGGGTTAATACCCCTACAACTGGCATTTACCAATCTTTAGGGTATGTCAATGAAATTTACCTTTAATCTTTTGTTCCTCTCACAAAAACCCACAACTTTTTCTCTATCACTTATAATCACCCAAATATGATAGTTGTGAGAAAATATAATTTTTAGGTGGTAGATCATAATTAGAATTAGAATATAATAAATAAATGGTGGTATAAGTAAAAAGGACTATGAAAATTATGAGTAGTAAAAAAAAATAGAATTTAATGACATGTAGTTACCAAGTTACAAATTATATACTATATAATAAATGTTAGGTCTTATAAGTCGTGATATGCAAAATAGGTATCTTCTCTCTCCTATTAGTGGCTACTGTCACTGATTATTAAATTATTTTATTTTATTATTTGTTAAGAGAGTTTGATTAAGCTAAAATTATATTGTTCAAGTTTCAAGAAATTAAAATTTCCTACTCCAACTAATATTTCATTATCTGGTTAATTTTAATGATAGTTTAATTTAAATAAAACTCTATTATCTATCTTTTAATAATTTTAAAATTCTATTACAAAAATAAATTAAAGAAATTCAAAATAATATTTAATATTTATTGTGATTATTTTAATGATTTATTGTAATTTTGTTTTTTAATATACTTACTTACACACTACATACACATTGACTTTGTGTCATGTGGCTCAATATATGTATGTATTATTATAGTTAATTTAGAGTTCAAATGGCTCAGTCAGCTTTATCAATCTAAATTGGGGCATGGACACCCCTAGATATCTCCATAGCAACTCCAAAACCACTGAACTTCTTCTATATGAAAAACTTCATTAACGATGCATTTGTTTTAATCTGTAACTTTTGAGATTGCACTACATGTATTGATATAAAAACTATAAGATCTATGGTTTAAAACAATATATGGTTTTACCAAAGTTCTTGATCAACAATAGGACAAAAAGGTACATAATCAAGTATTAGAAGGAACGAGGTAATGGATTTGAAACAGAGGAAAGGCTCTAGCATTCACATCAAGAATGCTATAATGCTAAAATGCTATATTTGACAACCAAAACACCAAAATACCTACTACATCAAACATGCCAAATGTTAAAATTTTTAACACTCAGCTATAGTGAGCTGTCATCTCTAAAAGCATCAGCATCGAAGAATGCCATCATATTTTATTTTACCATCTCAAAAAGTAACTTTATTACTTATATCATACCATTTTACAATTCCTCCCACATCCAAAAACTCTATTTTTATTAAAATATTATTATTTAATCTTTCTTTATTATTTCTTTCTATCCGATATTTTTTTCGAACTAGGCGTGATTCCATTTTCCTGGGCTTTCCAACCGTTTTTTTTTTCTCAGGCTCCCTCAACCTCTAGCACAAACCACAAACACAAACACAAACAAACACAAACCCATGCCGATCAGAAACCCACCCAATCAAACCATCAAACCAACAAAGCCATCGATCAGAAATCCACGCCGCCGATTTGAAACCCATCGGAGCAAACCCATTCAAAAAAAATCATCACCGGAGCCACCTTAGCCACAACCCAACCACGACCATGACCTAACCACGACCAACGACCAACGACCCACTTCAGCTGCCGATCCACGACCAATGACCCACTTCATCCCAACTCACTGATCCATGACCAACGGCCCACTTCATCCCAGCTTGCCGACCCACTTCATCCTAGCTCGCTGATCCACGACCACGACCCAACACCGGACCCGACCACAACCCACAACCCACAACCCACAACCATGCCAAAAACCACAACCACTACTGACCCACGCCGTCACCCACAACCCAACCACGAACCACGACCAACGACCCAAACACCGGACCCAACAGAGAAGGAAGAGAGAAGGAAGAGAGAGAAGATATGTTTGGGTCTAAATAGAGAAGAGAAAAGAGAGCAGAGAAAGAAGAGAGAGAAAAGAACTCGGTGGAATAAAATATATATATATATATATATATATATTTTTTTAGAATACTACTACAGTACAATTCTAACTTTAGAATTGTACTGTAGCACTATTGCAAAAAAATTTGCAATAGTGGGGTTTACCATTTTTTGATGCATACATTTTTAAGCCATGAAATGCTAAAAAGGCTTTAGATATGGCATTAGCATTCTTCAATACTAATGCTCTAACAACTCATTATAGCTGAATGTTAAAACCAAATATTAATTTTTTAATCCCCACCCACACGTGCCAAGTCCCTCTACCCTTTCTCACACATGCTGCCTTGTCTTCCTTTTCTTTTATGGTTCAGACTCAACCCACGCCGCCCAGCTCCCTTTGCCTTATTCTCCCACGTTGCTTCCCTTCCCTCAACCAAGCCACCAAAAATCCAAGATCCTTTTTCCCTCTGACCGAACCTAAAAACCCATGCCGCCAAATCCATACTCTGCACTTCTCCCTTTGATCGAACCCAAAAAGCTTGAAGAAGCCAAAGCTGCCGCCAACAATATTTGGCAAAGCTGCCAACGACGTCAAAGTCAAAAACTACCAAATCTTTCATCTCTCTTTCCCGATCTACCGTTGTGGGTTTGTGATTTGTGGTGGTTGTGGGTTGGATTGTGGGTTTTGTGGGTTTGGTGGGTTGTGATGGAGGTTGTGGGTTGTAGATTGTGGAGGCTTTGGGTTGTAGTGGAGGTTGTGAGTTTGTCAGTAGTGTTTGATGGTGGTAGTCGTTTGTTTCATTGGGTGACAGTGGGGTGTGGGTTATGGTGGGGTTGTTTGGGCTGGTTGCGGTGGGTGGTGGTAGTGGGTTGTAGTGGTGGCTAGTAGTGGTAGTAGATTGTGGTGATTGGTAGAGTAATCGAAGAGGATGAGAGAGGTAAACTGAATATGTTGGGTTTTTTTTTTTATATATTTATTTAATTAGGTTCTTTATACAGTATTATTTTAATGTGTTATGTGTTAAAATAGAAGTTTTGACGTTGAGTATATTTAAAAGTGAGATGTTAAAATAGATAAAGTGATTTTTTAAGATGTTAAATGATATATATTTTAGCATTCTTAACGTGAAGGCTCTAATGATTTTATGTGATAAGGATGCCTCTCTACTCATAAAAATCGTTGCATTAATTATATATAGATAGGATTAGAAATGGCTACGGAAAACTAATCTAAAACATATTTTTTTCTTTTTATGAAATCTAAAACATACTTGGAAAATAAAACTTTGAACTCTCACATGAGTGAGCCTCGCTTGAGGGTTAACCAAGATTATAGGTGTTTTTAATGACTCGTTCAAATATGCAAGAAAGGCAACCCAAGTGTCTCATTCGAGCAAGCCCCGGGTGAGATTACCCAATTTTCACTTTTTTTTAGTGACTTCAACCATGACTTGTTTTTAAATAATTGCATCTTTTTTATATTACATTGACAACAATTACTACCAATCTAAATCATAGTAATCCTTAAAGTTTTTTTTTTTTTTTTGGTCATTTTAGTCCTTAAAAATTAACATTCCTATCAAGTTGGTCCTTTTGTTTATTATCTTTTTTTTTTTTTTTTCTTTTTTTTTTTGAGAAAGTTTTCTTTATTATCTGTTATAAAACTAACGCTATTCACATCTATGATACATTTTTATTTTACAGGACTTAACATTAGTTTTATATACGGAATGTCCAATTTGAAAAATATTTAAATTTAAGAACTGAATGACAAAAATTAAATTTTAAGGAAAATAATGAAAATTCACCCAAACCTAAGGGGTGTAATTTGGATTTTGGCCTAAAAATTATTATCATAATAAACTTTATTATTAAAGTTTCAATAAGTTTAGAATAGACTTAAATAAATTGTTGGGCCTTAGAGTTTCATCCTAGTGATTTTAGTCACAAAAATTTAAATTGATTGCTTTTAGCCTATTAAATGACACGACTGAACTAAAAATTATGTCATTTAAGGTGCTAAAATGGCTTTGACCAAATTGTTGTGTAGTTCCTCCTCTTTTCGTAATAAAGATTTGCAGTTTATCAAAAAATAAATAAAAATTATACGTCATCATGCCATTAGACGCACCATGGAATATGGACCAAAAACAATTACTTTAAAGTTGTTGGGAATAAAATCTACCATTTTTAAGTTTGTTATGGATAAAATAAAATAAAAACATTTAATTTTTTTTATAGGTAGATAACGGGGGAGAGGGAGGAGGAGGGAAAGGAAAGAGGTGGGGTTCGAATCATAGGCATGGAGCACCATAAAAGATGTTATTAAAACTAGGCTATTACTTGAACTTCCATGATCACTTTAAATGCTAGGGATTAAAATCGCTCATAGGTTAAAGTTTAAGGACCAACAATATATTTTGGCCTTAAAAATATTACCCCAATAAAATGTTTAGAGTAAATTACATTTTAAGCATGGTTTCAATTTCAAACTAAAAGCCCTATAATGTTAATTATTTAAGATAAAAAGAAAATACAAATTATATGTAATTTTACCTATAGAGTTTAAACTTATAATCTCGTACACTGGGAAATAGTATCTAATGTTTCAGATGTAAGCAACATCATATTTACAACATATAATTCCCATCCATCTATAGGATTCGCACATTATGAGTATAATATTACGTGCAACTGAAATTATTGAACAACTTTATTGTCGTTAACCTCTCAATTTCTCACCCCTTTCTTCCTCCTTCAATTAAGTAGTAGAATTTTAGAAGCAATTTTTTATTTTATTTGTTCAGAATTGGGTTGCACTTACAATCACATATGGCATGGGTCATACATTGTCCCACACCTCCCAAATTCGGAAGGCAATATCAATACGCATCCCCCACACAATCCTTTGCATTCATTTCACTGCGACAGTTATTGATTTTTTTTCGCAATTATACTATATTTCAAACAATATTGCGGTTGCTTTTGAAAGTTTTTGGCAATTCCCAACCGCCAATTGTTTCCCTGAACAAAAACAAAGACATAATACTGTTCGTTTGTTTGATTCAAAAATTGGATCCTAGTTATAACTAGGATCCAATTTTTGAATCAAATGTAGATTGTGAGTTTGTAATAACACCATAGGCACCATCATTTTGTTAATTAACATGTTTCCAAGTCTCCAAGATATGCCATCTCTTTGTAATAATTATAATGTACTAGTTAGTAAATAATAATTATAATTAGTACATTATAATTATTACAAAGAGATGGCATATCATGGACCAATGTTAATTAACAAAATGATGGTGCCTATGGTGTTATTACCAACTCACAATCTGCATTTTATTTAGTTCCAGTTGATCCTAATCTAACTGTCCTAAGGAAATTTGTCACTATTAACTTCGAAATCTGACGGATAATAATTAAGATTCTTATACAAAATATAATATTTTGTATCCAAAAACAGTTATATGATCATGTTTGGATAGAATATGTTCACCAAACAATTTTCATTTTGTTGTTACGGAACGTTAATGTCTTTGATTAATAGAATGAATGCTTTGGTTCCTTAAAAAAAAAAATAAATAAAATGATGCAAAGCAAATTATGATAATTATCCCCCCACCCCCGATTATGTTTTAAAATGGTGTGCCTTGTTGATTCAGTATCATGAAACTTTATTAATTATGGAGCATTTTAGAATTTTCAAACTTTAGCCAACAGAGACACCCTTTGTGCATGAAGGCCAAGTGCAATGATGAGGTTCACCTTCAAGTTCTTTGCTTCATCTATCATGCAATCTCTCATGGATTTGAATTAGAAAGCCAATAAAGATAAATCATGCAAGTACACCTAGGAATATATAAGATTTTAGATGGTTTGATAATTAGCTATCCATGCAAGAGACGTAGATAAAATCCAATATCTTTAATATGGAGTACAAAACTCAACCTCTCAACTTAAATTATTATAAAGAACTCATTATTTTCAAATCCACGTTTTTTAAGATTTTTTTCTTTTCTTTTTAGGATTTTGCACAAGAGAAATACATTGATATCTTACCTAGAGGTTAGAACTGTATTTTTAGAGAATATTTCTTCATCATTTCTCTATACCATTTAAATATTATTTCTTCATTATTTTTTTAATTTTTTTATTAATTCACAATAACTATATTTTCAAACTATGTAATTTGAAATTGATCAAATCTATGTAATTTGGAAAGAATTCATTGATTAATTTTTCCCTAAAAAAATCATAAATTTTACCTTTTGTGGATTATTAATATTATAATTATTATTCATTTTAATGATTTATTATTTTTATTTTTATTAATCTATCATTAACCATTATTGGATTAAAATCGTTATTATTATTACCCCTTTATTTCTTTAGCCTATTGGAGATGCTCTGAAATGAAAAATCACCCCCAAGCCTATATAGGCCCATTAGTCCTTTGAGTGGGAAAATATACAAGATACTATCTCACAACAATCTCTCCTTCTACTCAAATTTTCATAGAACATCATGAAGAGTGCTTATACAACTCAATGCTGTACGCAACTCTAGATATCACCTTGCCTTCCCTTTGAGGCTATATAGCAGCTATACATATGCTTGTAGCGGCAGTAATTACATCCGTATTTTGGCAAAGCTTTCATATTATAAATTTTAAAGTGAATATAAAGTGTCACGTCATTTAAATTTTAAATGACATTGTACTCTATACACTATTAAAACCAAAAATTAAAATTTAAACTACAAAGTGGATTCTCTACGATTCAATTGAAATGGGGAGAATCATAAATTTCTTTAGAACAGTTGATCGAAAATCTTCATTATCATATTTGCCATAAAGATGAAGGAGAAAGAACAGAAAATTACAAACCCAAGCAACAATGAGCCCCAACAACTATAAATTAAGCAACAATTCTTACCATGTTCATTATGACATTTATTCAATCAAAACCATAAATACAATAACCGATAAAGGTTTCCTAAATTTTGCTGAATATAACCTCACCCCCGTCAATTGGTGTTGGATGTGGAAGATAAACCATCTCTGCATTCGGGTTGAACAATTCCCACCTGAGATTTCATTTAAATATATGTTTAACGATGTCTTCAATGACAAAATACAGAATAATTGTATTGTATTTCATGATATAAGCTATGTAACACAAGTTTCTTTTATATAAAAGACATATGATTACGATGCAAGTAGGTGTGAAGTGCAATACAATAAAAGTGGGCTTAGACAGAGCCCAATGGACCTATATACACCAATCACAGGGATTGGTTTTCCTTTGGTCCTTACTTATAGCCAATAGACAAATGATGGAGAAAAAGTGCAAGTTGTCTCCTTGCGAGCATGTTTCCTGCACAGGTTCTTAATCCGCTTCCAAAAGCTTGGAATGCTCCAGGCCTTTGTGGTTCCTGAGAGTGAAAAAAACACTGATAAGCTAAAAGAATTATATCTTATATCTAATCATGTTAGGCATATATTGGCTCACATTCCATCTGTCTGGATTAAAGCACATGGGATCCTCAAAGTTTTCAGGATTTGTGTGCAGGTACCGAAGCCAAACAATAATTTTCCAATCCTTTGGTATTTTGTAACCTGCACCGGAAAAAGAATTAAAAAAAAAAAAAAAAAAATCTCATAATCAATAACTAATATATCACTCAATTGAACTTACAATCACGACTAGGGATAACCTCTTTTCTTTTTCTTTTTTTTTGGGGGGGGGGGGGGGTTAAAGCATATATAGTTGATATTAGGTAAAATTACTTTATAAATCCTATATTTTCATTTCCTCAAAAAAAAAAAAAAAAAAAAAAAAACTAATGGTATATTCTAGCAAATTAGGGTAAGGGTTATGTCAAGTATCTAGTTGTACTAGACCTAATCTAAGTCCTTCAAATTAATCCCTCTCATTTTAAAACTTTTAAATTAAATTCTAAAATTTTGAAAGTAAAAATTATAGGATGTAATTTAAAATTATTATCAAAATAAAGGATTTAAAATATAATTTACCCTTAATATTATCTATATAACAATGTCAAACATATTCTAGCAACCATAACTTGTTCTTTTTCTTTTTGAGAATGTAGTGACCATAACATAAAATGCTATGATTTAGTCGTAGCAAATGCACTCACATAAATTACACTCACACTAGCAATGTTTGGTAGTTTTTTTTTTTTTTTTTAAGGTCAATATTTATTGCATACACTTGGAGCAGATACACGTGACATGCGCGGTAGTTTTTTCCTTTTTTTCAAAACAATATTCCGAAACCAATCAAATTTTTTGAAAGAAAATGTCTAGTACACATTTTTTAATGCACTCATAAAACTTAGACTACTAACATCCTATGACTATCTCGACTAGAAAACTTACCATCACGACCATGTGATAGCTCTGAGTCCACGGACTACTTCTTTTTTTGATTCACCACAATCACAAGTTTTCCTACTTGTGACTTTGAGACTCCACTCAAAGGTTTCGGATTTTCTTTAAAGTTCTTTAAGCAGCAACTAAAGAGATCACCAAGTTCTTGACATTAATCTTGATCTTGATAACACGAAGTGTGTGTATAAAGGTAAACACCTCTAGATCTCACAAAAAATTCAACACACAACTCTCAAAAAGACTACTAAAACATAGCTAAGGTTTTTCCTTTTATATTTGGAGTAAAACACAAAACCCTTCACGTCAAATGCGCTTGGGCTGAATTGGAAATTCTTCAGAAAAATAAATCTACATGTGGTTCGATCGATCGAGTCTAATTTTTGATTGATCAAGTCTTGCAGATTAAGTCCAATAATTTCTGCAATCACTCAATTCTAATTTTACAAATAAACATACTTTGAGCAAGTCTAAACTTAGATTCTATGTTTTGATCATGGTTTGCCAACATAATGCCAATTCCTAAAGTCTTAGAACCTAACAAGTTCTAATACATTAATTCCTAAAGTCTTAGAACCTAACAATTTGTATACAAATCAATGTCCAGATGTAAAATAGAGCAAAAGAATTCAGAGAAAGGTGTTTGGAATATGATAAAATTTAGTATGTTTTAGTTTCTTTCTCATTTTATATATTCCGTCGACCTTCTCTTCTATTCTCCACTTATCTATGCCTCAGCTCAAAACATATGATAAGCAATGCATCTAAACCTTATTTGTGTATTTCATTTTAGAGACATCTTCGCTTGTGATGAAATCACCACTCTTATTCTTGCTTACAGCCATGTCCTCCTCCTGCAATTTAGGATAAAGTTCAGATGCAAGGAAGAAAATTTTGCTTTCCTCTCTCTCTCTCTTAACGTTAAACTAAGATGGATGGTCATACCCGTAGCTTTTCAAGGACTTTAGGGAATTTGGCAAGATAATATATGGCCCACATTCAGTGGCGACTCCAGAAATTTTTTCTAGGGTGTTTTTTAACAAACACAAATTACATAATCTAATAAAAAGAAAATTTTATATATTGAAAACAACAACAATCAAATATTGTGGTTTTCTTATCAAATATTTGTCCATAATTCTAGCAAAAGAATAAACAATAAACTATAAGTTCATTTGAAATATTAATAAAATTATTATTTATAGTTGTTTAGTTGTTTCGTTAATTTATTTCTCTTTTAAAAACTATAATTTGTTATATTGTTGTTTCATTAATTATAAAATTATTAATTGTTATTTAGCCTAACATAATTTAATTTGTTTGTCTTTTATAATGTATTGATTAATTAAATTATTAATTATTAGTTACTTAATTATTTTTCTTTACTAACTACTAGCACACATCTCACTGTACACTAACACACACCCCATATGCATTATCCATTGCCAACCCACTGCCTACCTCTCATGCCTTTACTTCCTACCCGGCCCTATGGCCCCATGCCCCCATCCACCCCTCCCCCCATTCAACAGACAAGCCCCAATCACAAGAGCCAATTGGATAATAAATTCACAATCACAAATCACAATAGACAATACACTAAAAGACAAACTCACAGGACAAATATTAATAAAGTTAAAATAAAGCTAAGCAATTACAGTTCAATAAAGCTAAGCAATTTCACCCAAAAAAAAAAAAAAAAAGAGAATTAGCCAATCAAATAAAGTCTTTAGTCTTAAAGAGAGAGACTCTCATTTCACTTAAATCACTTTCAGACTTTCAATCTTTAGATAAAAGAGAGAGAGACAAAGAGAAGTAAGAGTCTAAGAGAGAAAACCCATTAGAGAAAAAGAGAGAGTCAGAGAGAAGAAAAGATGAAATACCTTGAGGTTGAGGGAGCAAGGAGGCCTGAGGCTGAAGGGTGGTGCTGTCAGGCTGGGCAGCATGTTAAGGCGACTGGCGAGGTCCGTGAGGAAGGAATCTCCAATCCAATCTATGCTATTCTGATCTTTGATCCGACTGGCGATGACCAATGAGCTCTGTTGCTCGAGTTTGAGGCGGAGGCGCCATCCGTTGGTCTTTGATGACTGATGAGATTTTTTTTTTTATGTTAGGTTTCTTCTTTTCTAATTTCAGTTTTTGCTTTACTTGATGAATCGGCATACCGTATATTGGGTTTAATTTTTTCTTTTTTTTTTAGAATCCGTCACTACAAGAAATCCAGGTTTAGGTGACGTTTGTAAAATGTCACTAAAAACCCAAAAAACGTCGCTATAGACACAAATGGTCTACATCGACGTTTTCTTTTGCGACGTTCAAAAATGTCGAAATAGAGCGGTCGTTACAAGCATGGAGTTACACCATCTGTTGGGTTTGCCATATGTTGTTTTTTTTTTTCTTTAGATTGGGTTTGCTTTTCCATCTGTTGTTTAGGATTTATGTTAAGCTTTGGGCAGTGGGCTTTCTCTGGTACAAATTTTTTTTGGACTTTTTTTTTTTTTTTTTTAGGGTGTTCTTGATTTTGCATGAGAGTGTTCCTTTATTTTATTTTATTTTTTTGGTTAAGGGTAAACAAATAAAAAAATTTAAATTATTATACATAAAATTTTTATTTTTTTCAGTTCAGGGTGTTCCTGGGAACACCCTACAGTCAACGTGGCGCTGCCACTGCCCACATTGGTGTAAGGCTTGTAGATTCATATCCAGCAATGACGAGGCTGACAATGTTGTCTAGCACCTCTTGGTCACTTAATTTGTTATCTTCTTCATCTCTAATTTGCATCAGCCCATCCATGAGATCATTCATTTCAACTCCATTTTGCTTCTTCATCTTCTCTAGTTCTCCCAAAAATATTGCCACAAGATTCTCCCTGCACTATAAAATTACAAAATTGTACTTTTTAATTGCCATACCATATGTTTTAGAATAGAACCTTATATGTTTTTATAAAGATATGCAACTCAAATTTGCTAACAAGTTTAAGAACCAGTTACTTGAAAAATAATAAAATGGATATTATTCTTAACGCATATATACCTATCTCAAATATGAGTATGATCTTATTCTTGAAAAGAGTGAAATTTTAGAAATACTACAAACGAAGAACATAATAGTATATGTGAAGATATATATGTTGTATAATTATGGGTGAGTTTGGTTCAGTTTTTTGTAAAAGTGCATGATGAAAAAGTGGAGTTTTGTTAAAAGTGCATAATAAAAAAAGGTGGAGTTTCAAAAAGCTGAGTGTTTGGTAAAAGCTGTTAAAAAGTGCATAATGAAAAAGTTGAGTATTTGGCTAGCACTTATAAAAGTGGCTTTTTGAGGGGTAAATTACCAAAAAGGACAATGTATATATAAGGGAATTTATTTCATAAATTTTTTTTTTTTTTTTTTTTTTTGTGTGTGTGGATGTGAGTTTATTTCATACTTATTAAATCATCTATTTCATATACTTACTAAATAATAATAATAATAATAATAATAATAATAATAATAATAATAAATATATATTATTGGTATTATTTTAAATGAGTTTGGGCAATTTTTCATTTTTAGTGTCATAATTATTTGTTATTACTATTAATGACTTCTTATTAATATTAATTAAATCTAAATAATTTTTATCATCATGAAGCACAAAATAAAAATGTAAAAAGATGATAAAATATACACCAATAATCCAAGTTTAAATTGTACTACATAAAAATGTAAAAACATATAAAATACATATCAATAACCCAAGTTTAAATTGTACAACACAAAAATGTAAAAAAGATGATAAAATACATACCAATAACACAAATTTAAATTGTACTACATGATATTATAAAAAAAAAAAAGACAACTACTAATTATTATCCCCCCAAATAGAATTAGCAATGGAATCACGAAGAACCACCATCGCAGGGTCTGTTAAAGATCCTGAGTTCTGCTCATAACTGCTATCTGCTTCACTATTACGTTCTCTTCTAGAAATTGAATCTCGATTGGTGTTTATGAAGCTCCTATCATCCCTATCATTTAGTCTAACAAAATTATGAAGAGCCATAGTAGCAGATACAATAAGTATTTGGATATGGAATGGAAAAGATGGCATGTTTCTGATAATTCTCCATTTATTCTTCCACACACCAAAAGTGCGCTCAATCGTATATCGAAGAGATGAGTGAGCATGATTAAAATTTCATGTCTAGTTCTAGGGCTTCCACCTCTCCTTCGAAAGTCTTGAAGATGGTATGATATCCCCTTGTATGGTGCCAAATAGCCTTTCATCATTGGGTATCCAGAATCAACTACATAATATTTCCCTAGAAAAAAAAATTCAATTGTATTAACACACTCATACAATATGTCATTATAATGAATAATTGATTAACCAATTACAAACCTGGTGGTGGGTGCGGAAAGTTGTTACTCTGTTTACGAATAGTATCAAGAAAAATGTGAGTGTCATGTGCTGCACCTTCCCATCCAGGCAAAACAAATGTGAATAACATGTCAAAGTCACATGCAACCATCACATTTTGGGTTGGATATCCCTTTCTTCCAAAGTATGGAATGGACTTCTCAGTAGGTACAACCGCTGTCACATGTGTGCCATCAATCGCACCGATGCAATCCTAATAAAAACATTAATAGTTTTCAGTTCCACATGCATTGTATTATCTTATAGACAATAACACTTATTCAAATATACAATAGTATACATACTTTGAATGTGGCCAATAAATTGGATGGTCTTGTATTTTGGTTGGAACTTCACTAAAAGTTGGA
Source organism: Quercus wislizeni (assembly GCA_023055345.1). NCBI lineage: Eukaryota > Viridiplantae > Streptophyta > Magnoliopsida > Fagales > Fagaceae > Quercus > Quercus wislizeni. The sequence goes on along the minus strand of JALGQJ010000003.1, from coordinate 12,443,755 downwards.
TTCGAAGGCTTTACATATGCAGCTGCAAAGTGAGCACCCAACAGAGTGATCATCTTCTCAAAATGTCTACTTATGGTTTCACCCGAGTGCTGAAATATTTCTTAAACCATTCGGTTACATGTTCCATGACCAAGTATTAGTAAACAGATTGCCACTGACTCTTCTAACCTTATATTCCTTGAATGTTGAAGTCCAAAGTCACGTTGTAAAACTTGACACAAATTAAGAAATACCTCCTTTTTCATTCTAAACATGTTGTAACACAATTGATCATTACCTTCCATACAACGTCTCACCCAACCCCACCCTGTTTGTTTAGAATCATAACAAGGAGTCTTATTAATATACTTATTGAAATATGTCACTATGGCTTCACAGGTAACTGCCACAAGCTGGTAAAACTCCTCATCAGAATCGTCGTTACTATCATCATCATCAGAATCACTGTCACTACTCTCACCATCATCATCATCATCATCATTGTTATCACCATCAATATTATTGTCAGCATTATTATAATCACCACCATCATGATAATCACAGTAATTTCTGTAATCCCCATCCATTAATAGTTCCATAAAATTGCCACTCTCATGAGTACCATTATAATCATTCATATTGGTTTAGGCTACACAACAAAGTAACAAATAATCAACCATTGCTAATACTTAATATAAATCAACATAATAATCAACAAAGTAACAAAAGGTGTAACAGTTGACTAGAAACACGTTGCATACCAACACAATTAAAAACATCAAGTACATAACACTGTAACAGTTGCTTCAAATGTGTTTACATTACACATATATTAGTCCAAAACAAATACTAAATATCACATAACTTAGTTTAAAGTTAATACAACATAGCTAATACAACATAAAGCTAATATTAGTTCTAAGCTAATACAACATAAAGTTAATATTAGTCCTAAGCTAATACAGAGTACCACATAAGGTTGGTCACTTCTTTTGGTTCCAACAAATCATTTCTTGTAGCCACTCCAGCTGTGACTTTGGCCCCTTGAAAGTTAGGAACATCTCCCTACGTGACATTTTTAGTAAGATCACGGAAGCTTGAACCACAAACTTACTATCCACTCCAGGAAGTGCTTTCACAATCGTCATGACATTATCAATTGAACTTGGTGACTCTCGAGAAGTACCTTCAGACTTATTCTGACATACAGTTAATAATTGACTAATACGATTGTCCAACATTGCAGCTCCTCCTATCTTCTTCTTTTTCTTTTGTGAGGGTATTGATTCACTAGTTCGCTTTTGTCATGAACTACGTAATTGACTAGTATGTCCTTGCTGCAAACTATCAATGTCTAAACTCATGTCACATTGATCATCCTTAAATTCGGAGCTACCATCTGAATCACCAACACCCTTTTGTGGCATTGTTGGAGGGAGTGTATTTAAAGAAGGGGTCCATGCAGCTACTCCAGTTGCTGCAACATCCCTAAACATTATATCAAGTTGTTCTAGATTCTGTAGACCTTTCTCTCGAAATTTTTTAGCTTTGGGTAATTCCTGCAAAATGTAATTGTAATTTCACTCATATAACAATAATATAAAAAAACTATCTCTAACTAACTACATATTAATAAAATACTCAACTCACCTTCAACTTCCGGCTCCACCAATCATCAGTAGCACGAATCGTTCCCTTCACTGCATCCTAACCTAAACCTGTGTCAAGATTCCTCAATTGTTCCCACACTCTCCAATCACCTTTTAATACATCCCACCTACTTTTTAATTGGTCCTTATCATAGTTTTGACCAGTCTCATCACAAAATTTGGTCATTAGATTGGTCCAACCTTTGGTACTAAAGGCAGCACCTCTTGATCTATTCCTGATTGAATCTATTCCACACAAAGGTTACAAAAAGTAGTTGTCCAGCTTGGATTATTATCCCATAATGCTCTAGCCTTTTTTGCCTTGGGATTGGAAGTAGTGTTTTTACCCATCTATAAAGTTAACCAGTGAGGTTGAAGCATATTAGCAAAACCATATCAAGGAAACAAAAAAAATAATCATTATTAAACTTTGTCTCTACAATCCTAACCAATCACAGCCACTATTTGGTTGTTGAGAAAAACCTAGGAAAAGAAAAATAAAAACTTTGACAGTGATTCAAATGCCCCCTAAATGAATTGATCCTAACAAAGTCAAATGAAAAGTTGATGTAACCTTGAGGTCTGCTAGCCCATAAGCAATCCCAGTAACAATATTATATTCCATCCATTGACACGAGACTTGCATTTAATGGGGGAGAACAGAAGAAAAAGAAAAGTTGATTCTACTTTTTAAGGCTTTACAATGCCTTGGAACTAGGAAAGGAAACCAATGTTGGTGTCCTTATAGATTCTTGAAGTTTAGTCATAGCCATATTATGATGCTCGCAATAAAAATTCTAAGAATAAATTCCCATTTAAAGTAAATTTGGCATGCCAAGAATGCTGTCACGTTGCACTATAATTTGAGATTCTATTCTCACAACCACCAATCAAAATTTCGAATGAGAAGTCTATGTGGAAGGCTTGAAGCTTTCTGAAATTATTTAAGTTTCCCTATAAATACCTCAACCGCAATGCATAATGCAAATATCAAATAGTTAATGCTGCTTATCTAAGCGTCATGTATGAAGATTGAAGAGACAGCGAGTGAATTTGAGCCAAGGATGACTTGCCCATATATGCAGCAAGCAATTTGCCTTCTCTTGGCTTATGGGCAAGTTGTCCTTGTCTCTACTTCACTCTCTTTTGTCTCAAGCAACACTCCCAATCGTGTGCCAATCCTAAGTACACCATAGAACAGTGCCCTCACACACACAGTGGTTGTTATTCTAATGAAAATTATGCAGTCTTCTAGTCTTATGGAGCTTATAAAGTCTGGTTACGATAGATTCTACCTTGGCTGATGCTTACATACACATACTTTCGTTTGACTGTTATGATCGATGTGTTGCAAAGAAAGGTTCTAAAACACAATCTATTATGAATTTATGTGTCAATTAAGAAAAGAAAAACTGACTAACAAACTCACAGTATACAGCTACACATGTCTAATACTTAAACTATTAAATACAAGATCAAGATGGTACAAACAAAACTTGTAGCTCGAGTTGACTAAACCAATACGACAGTCATTTATTGGGTTTGTCAAAGCCTTCATATTTTTGGGTTTTCCTCCTCTGATTTTCAGACCCCAAACCCAAACTTTTTTCTTTTTTCTATTAGAACTATGAACTACAAGTCTACAAACCATTCATAGCAAGATTCAAACCACTGTAAATTCCAATTTGAAAATTCCAATCAACAAAAAAAAGCATTAATCTATTTTTGGGTTGCCGAGAAAACAAATCAACTAAATTCCAATCAACTAAATTCCAATCAACAAAAACAATACCCATTAATCTATTTCTGGGTTGCGGAGAAAACAAATCAACTAATTCCAATCAACTAAATTCCAATCAACAAAAACAATACCCATTAATCTATTTCTGGGTTGCCGAGAAAACAAATCAAAGAGAGCTGAAGAAAACAAACTTGGTAAAAAAAGCATGTACCCACAAACCCTGTACCCACAAATGTTTTCAGTACTCGGCAAGAGAACAGAGAGATCATTAATAGGAACAAAGCATGGAAGATCTGAAATTTTTTTTCCCACACTCGGTAAAAAAAAAAAAACAAATTCAGATCAGTGTTGGTACCTGGTGGTTTTTGGTAGCAGATCAGTGTTGCTTGGTGTTTTGGTAGCAAATCTCTACCTTCAAAACGTATTTCTCAGATCAGATTAGACAGAAATAAAATTAAAAAAAAAAAAAAAAAACAAGATCAGAATCGCGTTGAAGAAGACGAAGAAAGAAAGAAGAAGAAGAGGAAGAAGCTTAAATGGATGACAGAGCAGAGAGACTTACCACGGAGAGGGCAGAGCAGAGCGCAGAGATGGGAGGCGTGAGAGGAGCTTCATGCGGAGTGAAGAGCAGAGAGATGAGATGGGGGCATGAGGGAGTGAGAGAACTGATAATATTTAGGGGCATTTTTGTAATAGCGAGCACCCAACGGTAATAATGGCAAAACGCGCATGCGCGTTTTGATTTATGGACCTCCTGAGGTCCATAAATTATGCGCGTTTTGGACTTTGTTTTTGCCTGAGCCCAAAACGCAACTTTTTGAAATGCTTTTTTTTTCTCAACTTTTTGATTTATGCGTGTTTTGAGCTCTTAAAAGTGCAAACAAACGCACACTATATCAAAATAGTGATACAACCTGAAGAGCATGGTGATGAGCAGTTTCGGGAAAGTTGAGTGGATATGCCCTAACTCCATGAACCAACCCTGCAAACAACTTATACATGTTGTTTAGATGAGGCCCTGGTTCAAAACTTACAAATAATTTTCCAATGTTCTCGAACGTCAACTGCAAGCATGAGAGATGGAATTGATTTGTAACGAATTATTACACCAATATGTGCATGACTGCATGAGAGAAACCACAATAAATCTTCATCATACTTATATATATTGACCAAAATTAAGAGTAATTATAATCAAATTATGAAAAGCATTAAAAGAATCATGACACAACGCACATGAGTATATATAATTTTTCTTTAAAACAATTAACCATATGGAAAAAAAAAGTCATCATATGTTTTAAATATTTTACCTTCTTGGTTTCATCACGTGTTGATTTTACCCTTCTGAGCCCAGGATTGGAGTGCAGCTACCATGCGGGGTTGGACATGAAGAGCAATGAGCCGGAGAGCATCAGGGCTGGAATGAGACTTTCCATGAACTGATACTAGAGAATTAGGGATCTAGATCCTCTCCATTTCAAAGTGAAATGGAGAGTGTCCAGTTAAGGGACAGGATGCATCTAAAATAAATCAAGGGTGTAAAAACTGCCACGTCAATTAAAATTTAAAACACTTAACTCTATAAGCTCAACTATGGTTAAACAAAATGTATAATTCAGTAAACCCATCTTATCTCAACCTCTCTTCTCCATCGCCGAATATATCCAATGCAGTGCTTTGCTCTCTCAATCACTCTTCTCCAAAAAGATATCTTACTTGTTACTCATACTGGACGGCTTGACAACAGTCACTTGTAAACACAATGAAGCATAAATTCTTCTTCATCTTTTTTTCTCATATTATTTTGCATCAAAGCTGAGAGAAGAACAAATTGAAGAGCTTTGAGATCAGAGCTAGCTTCTTGATCGTTCTCTCTGCACTTTCTTTTGCTTGAATGAAAATCTTATTCATCCAGGCAAAAATTGGTGTCCATTCTTTTTTTTGGGTATAGTTCGGTGGATAGATCTAGTATTGTATTTCTTTCTTAATTGAGGTTCCAAAAAGATATGGCTGATCTTGCTTCAGGGGGTGTTGTGGGGAGCAGCTTTTGGAGAGGGATTTGCTATTTTGCACGATACAGTTAAGCATGTGGTAGGCTGTTTGTGCATTCTCTCCCAGTGCAAAGCTACTTGGGATTTCTAATGGAAGACTACAATGACAAAAAGCAAGTGGGACATTAACACCACACAATTTCATGTTTCATCAACACCACACCAACGATTTTCTTAGACTTTTTCTTAAGATAAAATTATTAATAATTTCGTGTTTGGTAGCCAAGAAAATCCAAAGAAAAAGTCACATGGATCTTCCCCATTCTGTGTTTGGCAGCCAAGAAAATCAAAAGAACAACCCATAAATCTTCTTCATTCCTAAATCTAATAAGTAGCCAAAATATCAAAAGGACAACCCATATAGTCTCATCTGCTCTTTAGACTCCTTTACTCGGTGTTTGGTTGCTGAGAAAACCAAAAGGAATTTCCTCATCTCTTTCACAAAGAAACCCATGAAAACCCAAATGACCTTAACCCAATCACACCGGCCAAGGACCAAGGTCCAAAATTCCATCACAATATTGCTATTAAACCCAAATCCAATTTCTCTCCAAAAAAAAAAAAAAAAAAAAAAAAAAAAAAAAAAAACAAACAAACCCAAATCCAGTTATCCCATCGAAATTTTTTGACCCACTGGCCACCACCAAAGGATTTCCATCAATGAAATGGAGGCATGAGAGAAGAAGATATGGAGAAAGAACAGGGTAAGATTTGGCTTGGCAAAGGAAAATAAGATGGGTTTGCTATATTCCGTGTTGGTGATTTTGATACATTTGGCGATGGAGAAGAGAGATTGAGCTAAGATGGGTTTGCTGAGTTTTTGTTTAACCCAGTTGAGCTTCTCTAGAGTTAAGTGTTTTAAATTTTAATTGACGTGGCAGTTTTTACACCCTTGATTTATTTTAGATGCATCCTGTCCCTTAACTGGACACTCTCCATTTCACTTTGAAATGGAGAGGATCCGGATCCGAGAATTAGGGCCTACGATATCCAAATTTGGCCATTGCAAGATAAAGTTTTCATCTGATTGGAATATAAACTTGTTCACTGATGGGAAGCATGCTATGATGGACGGTGAACCGAACACGTGGGTTCTGTACGGTCCTACTCCATCACCGTACCTGTTCATAGTGTTGCATGTCAAAGAAAATATTGAGGGAGTAAAAGGCTTCGCTCCAATATATTGGAACCAACACAATTTAGACATATGACAAAAATTAGACACATATTTGTATTGTGCTACCTTCAATGCATTAGAGTACTGGAGCTAAGTTTTATTGAGGAGTAGAAAAAGGTAAAGTTAGAAACGGAAAAAATGAAAAACAAAACAAATTAAAGTGAACGAAAGTTTAATAATCTTCCATTAAAGATTCACCAACCAAACATGACATGGATGACAACTTTTGTGTAAGAGATTTTACTCTTAGAAGTTTAATTAAGCAAATGGATGGAGGCCCAACCTCGTCCTTAACAATAAAGGTAGGCTACAAACTACAACAAGTTCACGAAATAATACTTTGAATTAAGCTTGATATGCAATTTTGTTTGGTGATGATCTTGAGCTCGACTTGTATTCAAAATAAAATTAAATAAACAATTTTGAACCCTTTTAGTACTTTGTTTGGTTTGGCTCATTTACAACTTTATTCGATTGTTCAAAAACATCTTTGACAAATCACAAAATTGTTTTATTTTAGTTTTAAATCAATCATAAGATAAAAGCTACTTTAACTTTGAATTAGTTTTGATTTCTACATAGTTTGTTTAGACCATTCATAATTAAGTTTTTTTTTTTTGGGAAAATGTAATACTAACTTTGGAAGTTGAAATAACTTTATTTGATAAACATAAGAGTAATGCTATAAACACAAACTTTTTTACTACATTTTAACAAACTATTAGTGTAGAAAATTCTTATTAGTTTTGATTTGGGCCCACTACCATTTTTTTACTTCCTCAATAACCACTTATTACATTAGTAGTTTGTAAAAAAAAATTATAAAATAATTTTTTACTTTATCATTTTCCTAAACATAAAAGATTAAAGTTTGTTAAATAAATTATTCATAGTTGACCTAATTTTGTGGATTGTAAAATTCTTTTAAACCTATTAAGAATGACACCCCTACTATATATGAACATTCGTGGATATAGAGAGAGAGAGAGAGAGAAAAAAAAAGGGCTCACTAAGGAAGACAAAAGTAGAAGAATTCATGTCATGCGTGATGAAATTTCTTAGAAAAACAATAAGTTTGATTATGATTTGGCAAGAATCGGGTAATATCCTTTTTTATTTTATTTTTTTAAATGCATTATTTAGGCTTATGATTAGTATCAGGCCCGCCGTGATTATAAGTATTCTACAATGGTTTTATGATTGGCTTAGTGGGAATCACTTTTGGTTACCGAATATAAAGTCTCAATATGTTCGATCGATCGATGCAAGTATATATGATATAATCTTTGATCGACAGTCTGAATGGTTTTTCGATCTATCCTCAACATGACTCAGTGCATAAATATTTTCTCAATGAGTCCTATACACTTGCGTTGGCAATATAAAGTAGTTTCTTTTAGATTTTACTACCAGTCTGTGTCATTCTGAGCCTAATTAGTGGAATATGTGATCATGTTTTAGAACCTATATATTACTTTTTAAAGTCTTTGTAAAAATGTGGGTTCTAGTTAACTCAACTTATAAAGTCTTTGATAGTTGAATAAGAGATTTGAGATTCAATTTCCGTTTACACCAAAAACTGATTAGTGTCTTAATTCGATGAAACTATCTAAAAACAATTTAAAGTCTTCATTTTGTCATGGGTTCGGGTGGTGTGACTAAACTTATTCATGACTATTTTACCACGTACGAGCATGATGCTTTTTCCATGACTAGTGGACATGCATAATATCCATATCATACATTACTTCTTTTTAAGAAATCATAAAGAATATGAAGTTCTAGCATTATAACTTTCTAGATTTTTGCAAGTGTAACTTTAAAGCTGGCTTATTATAATGGAAATTGATCTTACTTGCGTCGCTTAGCATTGATGAAATCATCAGGACAGCGAAGAATTTTGAAATACCAGAGAAAGTTGAGCATTTCTCCAAAGAAAGGCAAGCCCATGTGCCCTGGTGGAAGGGTGGAACCAGTCGTTGATTGTCGAACTTTGAAAGGAGTAACATACCAAAGCTCATTCCACCACCACAACAATGGCAAACTACCCAAAAATATAGCCAACCACACCCCTATGATAATTTCCATGTGATATTCTACGCCCCTCTTTTTTTAGTGCCACATTTGTGTTTCACAATTATAAGCTATATGTAAACTATATATATATATATATACGAAACAAAATATGGTTGAGGTTGATTCCAAGGGCATTATTCGTCTTTCCCAAAATGTGCTAATAGACAAGCTATACAACCCAACTGGTACTGTACTGAAAGCAAATAATAAGGGTTACAAGCTTCTTCACCTAGAACTAGATTCCAAAGTGGTTTTATCTTGGCTGACTAACCAGAATATGAATTACCCGACTAATCTGTTGCCTTTAATTTGTGATTGCAGGAACCTACTACACTAGGAATGGAAGGTGCACGTGCATCACGTGTACCGTGAGGCAAATGGATGTGCTGACCTACTAGCAAAACGGGGGACTCGACAACAGCCTTTGAAGTGTGTATATAGTTCATGTCCCACTTTTGTGACTGTAGCATATATCAGGGACCTAACTGGCCTTGGGGAAACTCGGCTTTGTACCCCAGGTGCAGCTAATGATGTAACATGAACTAGTTTTATTTAAATAATACCCTCCGCTTTCATCAAAAAAAAAAAAAAATTACATAACCCAACCCAACCCAACCCTACTGAAAGTTACAAGACTGCTTGGGTCACGTTTCTTGAAGTTCACCCCACAATATAACATCAAATTAAGTATTAGAGGGTTTTATTGTATTTCAAGCCAAATTGGTGTGTGTGTATATATATATATATATATCACAAGGGGACATATCATGATATTGACTTTATTTTGTATGATAATTCGCTGTGGACATTATAGAGCTTACGAGCTCAAATAGTAGCGGTTTGTACTATAACAAGCTTTGTCTTAAACTTCCTGTTCGTCTCTTTAATGCATTTCCCTTTTACCAAAAAAAGAAAAGAAAAGTACGTACACCACCCCAAGTTTGTCATTAATGTTTGGTTTATCTTATCAACTTGGCGAAGCCTACCCACCCTTTCTGGCCTTTTGGTCCGTCTTATCAATAAGTTAGATGTCAATATGTCATCCAAATTCCAATTGGTCTTGTACAAATACATCACTTTTCTTATTTTTAAAGGCAAAATCATTCTTTAATTTAACCCTATGCTCCTCTCTTCTTTGTAAGAATCATCACAAACTCAATTGGATGGTGATTGTCTTCAAACATTTGCATGTGCTTTGCATTTGGTGGGTTGCTTTTCACATTGTGAATGAACAATAATAATGTGGAGGAGATAGATGGTAAACTACATTATTTATCAACTATTTCAATAAAAGACTCTCATCTATTTAAAATTACTGAGTCAGTATTTAGTTTTTATTTAAAATTTCACAATTTTAAACAAGTGAGAGTCTTTTACTGAAATATTGGACCACATCACTTACCTACCATGAGAACTTTATAATTTCTCCAAGATGAGATACTTTTGTTGTGACCGTTCTTCCTTGAAATTCAACATTTGCAACTTTTTAGCATGGCTATAAATGCATTGTCTCCTTAGTTGTCTATGTAGTGTAGTGCTGGTCTTCCATATGAGAGAGTCTAGATACACTCAAATATACGCTCAAATCCACAATATCCTTAAATGTTATCTTGTGAGAAGTGAACTTAAAAACTTTTTTCTCCAGCAAGTTGTTATGGTGATCTTATATCTAAGGGTTAAAATTTAATCACAAGTTGACACCAAAACAATTTATATATAATAATTCCCACAGAATATATCAGTGGGCACGAAGTGTGTAGAATAAGTATAGCAAGGATAAAGTGTAGGGAAATAAAAAAGTAAAGAGTGAAAGTAGTAAACTATGTAATATTATTAGTATTTTAAATTATTGATAAACCTTTGTGTATTCTACTTGAATGTAGTGAGATTTATTACAAACTATTTGATACTTTCATCTTCTATTATTTTGAGAAAACTCCCACAGCAACAAATCTCAACATCCTTCTCCTCCCTCTAAACATGCCGTAGAAGATAAACTTGAGCCCATTTGGCCATTTCCGATGAGAGTATTCTCCAGTCATTAATTTCAGGTTTGTTTAGAACTAGCAGAGAAAGGAATATAGGATAGCATTTGAATAATTCTCCACGTTACGGTTTAAGCTTCCAAGATTGAAAGCTACTTAATTCGAATCATTCTTTATCCTCAACGAATCAAAGGCCTTCAGGTATGTGGAACTTTTTTCTAACATACAGCTTTAAGTAAAAGAATACTTGTACTTTTGTCCGCTCCAAGGGATGCTCCGTCAGGTAGGGTCCGCGACTTGGCGGACTACCCACCCCAAATTGGTCAGGTTGCGTTTGGCATTTCTATTAATATATATAATGGAAGTAATTAACCTTGTAGTCTTTATTAAAATAGTTAACAATATCGGACAAAATTTAGCTTTAAACTAATTTGAAATTAACATAACAATAAATATCCAAAGGTTATTTATCTTTAATGGTATTGCTACGCTAGCTAACATAACAATAATTATCCAATGAATTATCATTGTTTATTGGGAAAAAGAAAGTTCTGGCTAAACTCTTTTAACTTTTCGAATGACTTGAGTTATTAGGCCAAGTTATTGAACATTAATAGAAGCGAATATGGCCAAGATTTAAATGTGAGATGAAACATTCGCATATGAATATGTCAGATTTATTAAAATTACTATTAAGGCAGCTAGACAGAGACATTTCATTCTCAAAACCTAGTATTTAGATTTGGTTACCTAATTGAGAGAAAATTAAAATTTGACTCAAAATTTGAAAGGTTTCTATATGATTGCTCAAGTAGTACATAAGATAAAGCATGCAATTGGACTCATCCTTAGAAGGTAGAAAGGCAAGAAGAAAAAGATGAATAGCATAGCCAAAAAGTGGAAGTTTCTTAGCGCAGAGAATAACTGGAAGCATTTGTTGGAGCCTCTAGACATTGATCTTCGAAGGTACATAATTCATTATGGAGAAATGGCTCAAGCTACATATGATGCATTTCATACAGAGAAGATGTCTAAGTTTGCGGGAAGTAGCCAATATGCGAAGAAGGATTTCTTCTCTAAGGTGAATTTAGAGAAAGGAAATCCTTTCAAATATCGTGTCACCAAGTCCTTGTATGCAACGTCGAACATCGATGTTCCTGATGCGTTTATCATAAAGTCATTATCAAGGGAGGCATGGAGCAAGGAATCAAATTGGATTGGGTATGTTGCGGTAGCCACAGACGAAGGGAAGGCCGTGTTAGGAAGGAGGGATATTGTGATTGCCTGGAGAGGAACAGTACAAACACTGGCGATCCTCATATCTCATGACAACTATGAAAATTTTTTTGATAATTTGTTTTGATGAACTATCTTTACAATTTGTTACTCAATCCTTTTAAGATTCTTTTACATGTATAATATTAATAATCATAATATATACTAATAAAGCTTACTTGATTGCTTGTCCGCTCCATGGGATGCGTCGTCAGGTAGGGTTGGCAGAATACCCACCCGAAATTGGTCAGGTTGCGTCTGGCATTTCTATTAATATATATGCTGGAAGTAACTAACCATGTAGTCTTTATCAAAATAATTAACTCATCCAACTTATGACAAAATTTAGCTCTTAACTAGTTTAAAGTTATCGCATCAACTTACGACATAACAATTTATAAGACTATTCATATGTATTATTTAAATAAGTCACATAACTCATTAAAAAATTTATATAACTAAAACTACACATGAATGGTTTCTTTAATCAGCACATAATTGAGTTTTTTTTAAGAAGAAAGCACATAGTGGAGTTGGAGCTAAACATTTTCCTATGTTTAAGCATTCTTAACTACACTTAATTGAACCTATTTGGCTAAGAAATACTTAATCATTCTTAACAATATACTTTTTTTATGATTCAATAGTTACAATGAGGGAGAGGTTTTTGAACCCAATGTCTTCATTTGAAATGCCAGAAAATACTAGTTGGGCCATAAGGTTCTTGACAACGATATAGTTAACCATTATTAACAATATATTTATTTAATGGACTATCCACCCATTATTTCTTTTTTGGCTAAGAAAAATCATTCTTTAAGGATACACTTAATTGAACCCACGCCATTTGGTCATTTCCTTAGAGAAAATTCTCCAGCCATTTTTGTCGTGTTTGCTTATATATAAGTGGAAGACATTAACTAGGTAGCATCCAAATAATTTTCTATGCCATGGCTTCTTTTCTCCTTTTTTTTTTTTATTTATTTATTTTTATTTTTTATTTTTTTCAGATTCTATGTTATGGTTTTGGGCTTAAACTATTGGAGCCTACTGCAGCTCAATATTGTCAATTCCATTATAGTGTTTGTTCTGATTTGTCCATTCTAACAAAATATTTCGATATTAGACTATTCCGAACGACATATCATTTTGAGATTATCACTAATTTATATATAATATTAAACAAAATAAATAGACCTAATTTTTCATCTATCATATCAATTATCAATTCAAAATCAAATAAGTACATTCTTAATATCATCATTATGTAACATGTCAAATATGATAAAGTAAATTAAAAAACACGTTCTTAATGAAGAAAAAAAAAAGCATATCATACTTGAGAAAAGTAAATGAAAAAAACTTAAAAATTAAAAGAAACATTCCAATCAAAAAATGAAAATGAAAATGTATTTAGGAAAAAAAGAAAAAAAGAATTGTTCACATTCCAATCATATTGGCAGGAATTTAGTGGAAAGGACCGAAACGGATCGGATGAAATGGACAAGAATAGATCAATATTTAGGCCTAGTGGAATAGGGGATGATTCGGCCCAATTAACTAACTGAAATGGAATTTTCTGACTGCTACGGCTAGAACGAAACGTAATTGACAAACCAGACCCCAGTATCATTGAAGCCCATGAGTTGGAATAAAAACCAAAGTGCCCTTTTCTATTACAGTAGTGTTTGGTTGGGGAATCTAATATGTATCTCTCTGTATCTAGATTCACACAAAATGGGATGGCCAATTTTGCTTGGTAATTTGTAAAAATAAAATTATTTGACAAAATAGTAGCACTATATAACAAAACTACATTGGGGAACAGCCCTTTTCGGTTCTTGTTCCTTAAACTTTGTGCTGATATGGTTAAAGCTTATGTGGTCATTTTTAAAAAATTTGGTCCACGTGGATCTCAACAAATATAGAAACTAATTGGCACTTTGGAATGCAATTGGGAAGTTGAGAGATTCACCTATGGATTAATTGGAAAGTTGAATGGCTTAATCGGCATTGTAAAACTTTGGATCCGGAGTCTATGCATAAAACAAGGTTTTACTTAAAACAATTAAGGACCTCGTCTCTCAATTAGATGAGTGTGACTTAAAACATGAGACTCACCTCTTGAAAAGATGAGTTCCAAGAGAAGCTATTTTCCTGAATAAGTTTTAAATGATGCTATTTTGCCAAATATTTTAAAATATGTATATTAAGAAAAAAAACAGCTCAAATGTGTTGCTTGAGGACTTGAATGTCCAAAAATGTAAATGTAGATTTCTCCGTAGGTGAAATTCACATGTTTGGTTTATTTTTTAGAAAATCTATAGGAACCCACCCTTTTTTCATGATGATTGCATGGAACCCACCCTTTAAAAAAGAAAATCAATTATTATCATAAAATTTTAGATGGTTTTATAAGAGTATTGGTGGTGTACCCAGTTACTAAAATACCCACTGATCATCTAAAAAAGAGCTTCATCTGGGGTTGTATAATTAAATTTTTTTACAATCTCTGAACAGTAAGTCTTTATATTTAGAATTTACTGTTCATGAGTTTGTAAACTAAAATACTATATTTAATTTAATTTATCTCTCTCTCACTTTATATTTATATTATTATTTGATGTGATAATTTATATTCTTTTAATGAGTTGTATGTAAAAATAGAAACTAAAATGTTAAGTGAATTATAAAATAAGATGGTAAAATAGATAAAATGGTATTTGAGAATATAAAATAAGCTGTTTTCATATCTCTAGATGTTAGTGCTCTAATGAGTTTGCCTTTCTTTTTTTTTTTTTTTTTTTTTTTTTTTTTTTTTTTTTTTTGGGTGGAGACTTTTTGTAATAGGAGCCTTACGCCTAAGCTTAGAGCCTATCCTAGCCAGTTGGTCCAACCAATATTGATCAACTGGATAAGCTTTCCCCACACACAACATCAACAACAAACAAACAAACAACAACAACAAGTCAACAACAACAACAAAAACTTTAATAAGCTTTCGCTGCCAATGGCCTTTAGGCCAAATGGGATTTCCTAATGTTTTCATAAAAAATTAAAAAAAAAAAAGTTTAAAGTTCGCTCTTCACTTACATTGGAAAAGTAAAGATAGAAGTCTTGCCCAATGATAGAAAGAGAGAGATGCTACGTAAAGTTAGGATCTAATTTGTAACAAATGGCTCTAACAACAAATTCAACATACTGAATCAGCAAATCTCACGAGATCCTAACCAATACCTCTAAAACTTGGGTTAAGAGTTAAGACTAAACTAAACAAACTCCGCTCATGCAAGCTCTATTCTTTCTTTGCCACGTTGCATATATGCATGTTGACCATATCACACACATGCAACCAAGCCCACTGCGAAATCTCCATCAAACAAAACAGAGCAATTTGATGAATCTCTGTGATTAAGATCTTGTAATTTATTACTCAATTACTAGTTACTTCAATGCACGCAATTATATATTTCTGAGCGATTTTGGCTAGTAGTCCGGGCAATCAGCCAAAAATCGTTACCAAAAATGAAAATATAAGAATAGAAGAAGAGAAAATATATACTCAGAGAGAGAGAGAGAGAGAGATTGGAATGGAAATTATGACCCATTCTGCTTCATTACAGCAAGACCCTCCAACTCATCCTGCTCCTCCTCCTAAAGCTTCTACTAGAAAGGCAGGAGGATGGAAAGCTATCAAATACATCATTGGTAACGTACCAAACCTAGCATTCACATGTATTTACTACTATCATTTCTGTATGTTCTTAAAGAGATTTAAAATGGATTTTTTTTTTTTTTTTGGTGTTTTGATTATGTTTTAATGTTTTTTAGGGAATGAGTCGTTTGAGAAGTTGGCATCGATGAGCTTGATATCCAATATAACAGTGTACTTGACAACAAAATACAACTTGAGTGGTATATTTGTGGTTAATGTGGTTTACATATGGAATGGTTCCTCCAACATTGCATCACTAGCAGGTGCTTTTGTTGCTGATGCTTATCTAGGCAGGTTCCGTACCCTCCTCTTTGGCTCCATAGCGTCTCTTCTGGTAAAGTGACCTCGTCTTTTCTAATAGGAACGGGTATAAAATCACACAGTTTCATTTACTAGGATGATGAAGGGTTTAAAATGCAATGGGGACACTATACAAAATCTTAGTTTATATATATATATATGTGTGTGTCAGTGCCAAACAGAATTTGTAACTAAAATATTCATTTTGTTTTCCTGCATATACTTTCTCAAATAACATACATCATATAAGTTCCAGTTAGTTCAATTAGTAAAGTTCCAGTTAGTTCAATTAGTAAATTATTTTGTTGTGAAATTGTCTTTGCTAAAACCAATATTTAATGTTTTAGTCTAACAATAAAGAGCAATCCAGTATCAGTACACACATGTTTTCTCTTTCTTATCTCTTTTGTAACCTAATATGAACTGATCTTTGATGCCAACCAAAAAAATCTTTATCCTATTGAACTTGGATATAGGTGGTGAAATCATCTTTTAACAATTAGAAACTTAATATTAATTGTGAAATGCATGCATTTTATAAGGTTCTAAGACGCCTACTTATAATCATGGAAATCCAACTATTAACGCCAAGATTTGGACTCTATATGATTGCATTTTATAGGGTATGGGGACTATGACCCTGACTGCAGCTATACATCAGTTAAGACCCCCAACCTGCGATGGTCGACATCAGTCCCACTGCCCACATCCCAAAAGCTGGCAGCTAGCCTTTCTCTTCATAGCTCTTGCGTTTCTTTCGTTAGGTGCAGGCGGCATTAGGCCTTGCAACATCGCCTTTGGGGCTGATCAATTTGACATCAACACAAAGAAGGGAAGGTCACAATTAGAAAGCTTCTTCAATTGGTGGTATTTCTCCTTCACCATTGCTCTAGTTGTGGCACTCACTGCTGTTGTCTACATTCAGACTAATTTCAGTTGGGTTTTAGGCTTTGCTATTCCTACTGCCTGCCTTGCTGTTTCCATTACTATTTTCTTGCTTGGCTGCCACACTTATTTTTTCAAGAAACCTCAAGGTAGCATCTTCGCAGACGTAGCCAAGGTGATCACAGCTGCCTGTAGGAAACATCATTTAACTGTTGGACCAGCCTCTGGGCACTCCTTTTATGATCCATCTATAACAGGTTCAGAGTCACCAACATTAACAATGCTTACTCATACTGATAGGTTCATGTTCCTTGACAAGGCTGCTACGGTTGCTGACCCAAGTGAACTTGACAATCAAGGCATTGCCAAGAATGGTTGGAGACTTTGTAGCTTGCAACAAGTGGAACAATTGAAATGCTTTGTAGCGGTTCTGCCAGTATGGGTATCAGGAATAGGTTGTTTTATAGCCATGGACCAACAGAGCACATTTGGGATACTTCAAGCAATGCAAATGGACAGAACCATTGGATCCCACTTCAAAATCCCACCAGGCTGGATGAACCTCACATCCATGATTGCACTTTCTATATGGATTTTCATTTATGAACAAGTTTACATCCCTCAAGCAAGGAAAAGAACAAGAAGGGATACAAGATTGACCATGCAACAAAGAATAAGCACTGGCATTTTGATGTCGATTCTGTGCATGTTGGTCGCTGGGATTGTTGAAAAGAAGCGCCGTGACTCAGCTTTGAAACATGGTTCATTCACTTCACCCACAAGTTTTGCATTGCTATTGCCACAGTATGTTTTATCAGGTATGACAGAAGCTTTCGCTGCAGTTGCTATAATGGAGTTCCTTACCAAGCAAATGCCAGAGAGCATGAGAACTACTGCTGGAGCTGTCTTCTTTCTTAGCTTATCCATTGCGAGCTATATAGGCGCTCTTATTGTCAATATCATCCATAGAGCAACCACAAAAACAGACCAATTGTCATGGTTGGGTGGTCATGACCTCAACAAGAATAGGCTTGATTACTACTATTACATCGTTGCTGCCCTGGAAGTTCTGAATTTTGTTTACTTCAATTTCTTTGCTAGCCATTTTGTCTTAAGCAGCAGTGCTGGTTGTGAGAAGAGACAATTAGAAAACTCGATAGCCTGCCACCCAAGAACTTTGTCTGAATGTGAACCAAATGAAGAAGAAAAGGGCTTAGAGATGCATAACAATCACTAACCCGAAACATAACTCCGCAATTCCCATTTAGACTTTTATTCACTAGGTGAATAACATTGTTCAGTTGTGTTTTTTAGTTGGATTTAAACATTTTCTTTGTTCTCCTCTCAAATTCTTTGTGTTCTACATATTATACTCCTTGCCTATTATATAAAGCAGTTTAGAAAATGTCTAATGTCATATATTGAGCTTCTACTACTTTTTAATATTTTAATTTGGTTTAGGTTTTCTAGATCAGGGAAGAAAGTATATTACCTATTAAAAAAGTCATTTGTTTTTTTTTTTTTTGTCCACTAAAAAATGTATTCTTAGTGAGTGTTTGGATAAGAATTATTGTGTCTGGCGTTTGCATTTTTTTTTTCTTTTCACACGAGACAAATTTTACTGTTCACGCACTGTAGCAGTACTATTCACGCACTGTAACAGTACTATTCACACACTGTTCATGGACCCACAGTCACTTTATTCAGAAAAAAAATATATATATTAAAAACGGTCTCACGGTACTATTTACACATTTAAAAATTATTTTGCTACAGTGTTTTCAGTTTTCAGCAAAAATAACTTATATTCAAACGGACCCTTAATTCGACAAGGAAAAGATATTAAAGCCCTATATATAAGTAATATTGGGAATTATTTGATAGTTTTGGCTCAATAAACCTTCACAAGGAAAGGAGAAAACTTTTTGGTGGTGTTTGGTACGGAAGAATTCACATTATTCTTGATATCTAGATTACTGTAAATGTGATATCTTGCAATCTGGCTGCTTAGAAATGTAACTATTTCTATGTTTGGTTTAACTAGGAATCTAATAAGATTTCTAGGAATGGAAAATTATAATGTATGGTTTATTTCTAAAAATCTTAAATGAATTATTTATATTTCCCATACTATCCTTAGATTTGTAAATCCAATTTCTATTTTTTTTTAATCTTCCTCCAAATAAATATTGACAGACAAAATGTAAACTATAATTTATGACAAATTTATTAAAACTATAGTCTAACATTTCAAAATGATAAGTACAATATAAATATAACTATTTAAATTCTTATTCTTTATGGAAAATCTTGTAATAAAAATAAATAATTTATTTTACTTTAGCATCTAACCAATCCTAAATAGGAGACATAAAAAGGGGAAAAATTAATTCTTAACAATAATTTTAAAAAGAGCTTAATCCATAACAAAACAATCTGCCAATGTATAGGTCTATAAGATATTGACGATTTGTTTTATATTTTATCTTCATTGCTTAAATGATAAGGAAAAATGGTTAAAATTGTCAATTTATAAAAAATACAATTTCCTTTAAATTTGAAAATTTGGATACCCTCCTGTTTTAGAGGGAATCCACATTCTTACAAAAAGGGAGTTGATGGGGAATTCAGATACCCTTGGCATCTGATTCTCTGGTGAAATTTGCAACAAAATATGAGAATCTTTAAATATTCTTGGGAATCCTAAAATATTACACCATACCAAATGCCACATTAGAATAATATATAATGATTTTTTTTAATTTCAAAAAGTGGTTTGATAGGTTTCAGATACCCTTGGCATCTGATTCTCTGGTGAGATTTGAAACCAAATATGAGAATCTTTAAACATTCTTAAGAATCCTAAAACATTACTCCGTACCAAATGCCACATTAGAAGAATATATAATTTTTTTTTTTTTTTAATTTCAAAAAGTGGTTTGATAGGTTTCTTTTTATTGGATTGAAAGATATTTGCATGTGTGAATTGATAGTTTATCTATTATTTAAGTGAGAGAGTGTCATATGGTGTAGTGGGATTTTTGTATAAATTCAGTCTCGATCAAGATTTGTTTTGACTGTGATGGGATTTAGGCTAATTTTTTATTGTTATATATTTTTAATTTGTTTGTGGTTGTGACTTGTGAGTGCAGGAAAGATTTTTGGTTGAGTGTGGTTGGAATCTATATTGTTGATGGTTGTGTTGGCATTATCCATAGATGTAAGCATGAAGTTAACTAAGTCGTATTAAACACGGTATCTTATATAAATATTTTAATCTCTTGTCGGTGTGGAGTGTGGACTACTAACCATTGTATCAGCCAATGGGGGCTTGGCTGAGTGGGTAAGGTTCGTTCGCTTCGTGCACCACACCTAGGTTCGATTCCCGCTGCCTGCAGGAGTCCGTTAGTGTGCATACTTAGTGAGGGTTGGCCTCCTCACACAGTACTGGACTGTGCCTCATCAAATTGATCTCGGTACTGGCTCCCTATCCGGGGGTGTAATATAACCATAAAGACCCCCATTTTTGTTTCTCCAAAAAAAAAAAAACATTGTCTCTTTTTTTTCTTTTCCTTTTTTATTTTTTTATTTTTTTATTTATCTTGTATAGATATTTTAATACCTTGTTTGTGTGGAGAGTGAACGGCTTTCACTAATCCTAAATTCCAACTATTTCAACATAGTTATTATGTCTAGCATATAGCTTTTGTGGATGCTAAATACATATCTTTCCTATTTTTCTACTTAAAAGTCTAAGATAAAACAACAACAATAACAACATTTGCCTGAGTATCATAATATCATTGAGGTTTGGCAAGGTACACTTGCCGCGCAGCTACCGTAGAAAGACGCATCAAAATGAATTGAGAAAAAAGGATCAGTGGTACGACTCTATTCTGATCTATAGTTTGTCAAGTCATGATCAAGACGAAGAGAAGGGAATAGAAGAGTGCTCTAATCTATAGTTTGTCAAGTCATGATCAAGACGAAGAGAAGGGAATAGAAGAGTCCTACAGCAACCCTTGATGAAAACCAACAAGTTTCATTATAATATTCGAAGGGATAATATAAACAATCTCCTCTTCCCATTGTCCCCCCTCACAGCCTTTTATACGAAAGCCCACCTACTGTAGGCTTGGAGAACAAGACTAATGATAATGATAAAGATAAACATGGAAATGAAATCAATCTAAATATCCTAATTCAAATTCAAAATAACCAAAGACTCCTAAGTCAACTTAAGGGAAATAAATAAGAGGAAATCAATTAAGGATGTGATTTCTTGCTTTCCAACTTCTGTGTTCTGACTTCTTCTAAAGATAGACATCATTCTTGCAATTACCGCCGATCTGGGGCCACCATAGACTTCAATGAGAATTACCATAGAACTGAAATATCAACAATAATGCTCTTCTATTGAACTCGTGCTTGATTAGTAAATCATCTTTAATCAAGGAACGTAATCTTTTGGATATTCTAGATTCCAAATACTTCTCTCTAATTATTGATGCTCGATTCTTGCTGATTTCCAAACCTTTAGGATCACTGCTGTTTTCATCAGATCATGTGGCCAATTAGTAAAATCGCATTCCTTTCGATCTATATTGTCCCAAGTCAATTCTTTAAGATATTGATGCAAACAAGACTTCTGTGAGAACACATTTTTTAGAGTAATAATTAATGCACGTCGATTCCAGTTAGCTCAATCGGTAAAGTCTCTGATGGTTGAATAAGAGATCTGGGATTCAATCCCCACTTACACCAAAAACTGATTAGTGTCTTGGTTTGATGATAAAGAGTGAAAGTTCACTTGGTGTATAAAACACTAGTGAATGTTTAGACCCCCAATTTCAAATTAACAAACACAAGCTTATACTTAAACAATAAATGTGCAGAATGATAAGTACAAGCAATGCACAAATAAACAAACTACTCTAAACCATAATTAGTCATAACACAGCAGCAATTAAAAGGAAAGAGTAAGGGTTAGAGAGATGCAAACACAAAGATAACATCGGCACGTGTTATCAAAGAGAAAACCGAAGAACTCGGCGAAAAACCTCTCTGCCACCCTCCAAGCGGTAAAATGATCCACTGGAGAATAAAGTTAGGATACACGAATAGTAATAGACCCTCCAAACCTAATCTACCCAATGCACCTAAACTCTCCAAGCTTCTTGCTCCAATAAGGTTAAGCCTAGCCTTGTCTTCTCTAGCTTTCTAGATCCCGCAATAAACCTATTGCATCAACCAAATAAATTGGTCATTTCTGAACTACTTCTCAAGCACCAAATAACCTCCTCACTGATATGGGTATGGTGAGATAAGGATTTGGCTAATGAACCTTTCAAGGGTATGTCAATGGATATGGTGAAAGTAGAGGAATTTGAGAATCAAAGGTATAAGATTATGGATGAGTCAATTTTGTTGTTCTCTAGTTTTCTCTCAAAATTCTCTCTGGGAGCTCTCTACATTTCGTGGATATAAGGGTATTTATAGTAGGGTACGTGAGGAATGTGAAAAGTCATTTTTTCTACAAAACAGGGTGTTCTGGCGACTAACTCACGACTGGGATGAGTCGGGAGATTCAATAGCGAAATAACTGATTGGCTAGACTATCCTTTTTTGTCCTGTAGTGCTCTAGCTATCGTGATCCTTCAACTTCTTGCATGCTTTACACGTGTGGCATTTTGGCGAGTCATCAATTGTGAGTCACTCACGAGTTTCAGTTGCGAGTCACTCGCGAGTAGCTTTTTGAATGCACACACACTTGAATTCTTCACACTCTCTCACACACAACCCTAGAACTGAAATATCAACAATAATGCTCTTCTATTGAACTCGTGCTTGATTAGTAAATCATCTTTAATCAAGGAACGTAATCTTTTGGATATTCTAGATTCCAAATACTTCTCTCTAATTATTGATGCTCGATTCTTGCTGATTTCCAAACCTTTAGGATCACTGCTGTTTTCATCAGATCATGTGGCCAATTAGTAAAATCGCATTCCTTTCGATCTATATAGTCCCAAGTCAATTCTTTAAGATATTGATGCAAACAAGACTTCAGTGAGAACACATTTTTTAGAGTAATAATTAATGCACGTGGATTCCAGTTAGCTCAATCGGTAAAGTCTCTGATGGTTGAATAAGAGATCTGGGATTCAATCCCCACTTACACCAAAAACTTATTAGTGTCTTGATTTGATGATAAAGAGTGAAAGTTCACTTGGTGTATAAAACACTAGTGAATGTTTAGACCCCCAATTTCAAATTAACAAACACAAGCTTATTCTTAAACAATAAATGTGCAGAATGATAAGTACAAGCAATGCACAAATAAACAAACTACTCTAAACCGTAATTAGTCATAACACAGCAGCAATTAAAAGGAAAGAGTAAGGGTTAGAGAGATGCAAACCGAAGAACTCGGCGAAAAACCTCTCTGCCACCCTCCAAGCGGTAAAATGATCCACTGGAGAATAAAGTTAGGATACACGAATAGTAATAGACCCTCCAAACCTAATCTACCCAATGCACCTAAACTCTCCAAGCTTCTTGCTCCAATAAGGTTAAGCCTAGCCCTGTCTTCTCCAGCTTTCTGGATCCCGCAATAAACCTATTGCATCAACCAAATAAATTGGTCATTTCTGAACTACTTCTCAAGCACCAAATAACCTCCTCACTAATATGGGTATGGTGAGATAAGGATTTGGCTAATGAACCTTTAAAGGGTATGTCAATGGATATGGTGAAAGTAGAGGAATTTGAGAATCAAAGGTATAAGATTATGGATGAGTCAATTTTGTTGTTCTCTAGTTTTCTCTCAAAATTCTCTCTGGGGGCTCTCTACATTTCGTGGATATAAGGGTATTTATAGTAGGGTACGTGAGGAATGTGAAAAGTCATTTTTTCTACAAAACAGGGTGTTCTGGCGACTAACTCACGACTGGGATGAGTCGGGAGATTCAATAGCGAAATAACTGATTGGCTAGACTATCCTTTTTTGTCCTGTAGTGCTCTAGCTATCGTGATCCTTCAACTTCTTGCATGCTTTACACGTGTGGCATTTTGGCGAGTCATCAATTGTGAGTCACTCACGAGTTTCAGTTGCGAGTCACTCGCGAGTAGCTTTTTGAATGCACACACACTTGAATTCTTCACACTCTCTCACACACAACCCTTACATAATTCCCACTTAAATACAGGGTATCTAATTGCTGAATTACAAGCAAATTTAGCACGGAATAAAGTCAACATATGGTTGAATAAATTCAACCTTACAAAGAGCTATCATTAAGAGCAGACGATATAGATTGAAACTCTCTAAAAAAAAAGTAATAATTAATGCACGCTCGCTAGTGCACATTCCATATACACTTCATTTAAAATAGTGTTTTGAAAACATGATTTTAGTTAAAATTATGAAATCATATTTTAAAAACACAATTTCATAATTTTAACTGAAAAAAAAATAAATAAATAAACAAGATTTCAAAGGATTTGTGTACCAAGTGTGCAATAGCATGTAACAAGATTGTCCTACTTCTTAATCGGCCTATAAAATTGTATAGTCAACAACGGAAGCTTGCAGCTTTGTTTCTAATTATGGCTGCATTCATGGCATTAGTGTTATCCAGACTAAACTTCAAGCTTCGTCCAAGCTGGACCATGAACGCACTCTATTTACTGCATCATTATCACTTAACTATTGCGTGATGGGGAGATTTTTTAAAAAAGGATCTAGAATTTTAAAAATTAAGTGGGCATTTGAAATATGTGTACATAAAGATGACAAATGTTGAAAAATATCTAGAAAGCGATGCAGCATTATAACATATTAAAATTTAATTGATGGTAGCTAGACTGCCAAATGAGTGAGGACATTACGTTATACATAGTTATAGAGGTCAGAACACCCGGCCCCTAGTTTTAAGTTTTAACTTCTTGGAAAATGTTAAATACTATACATTAAAAGGAAAAGTACATATGATTCCTCTAGCTAACAAAAATAATCAAATAAAGATCAAATTACACCTTATTATATGTTTTCTATATTCCTAACATTGTATACCTGATTTTTGTCAATTGGATGTTATAACCAATTGATTTATAAGCTCATGTTTTTCTAAAATTTGGAAATTCACAAATACTATAGATTTTAACATTCAATAGGTGAGATCGTTATTGATTTTTAGTCTTTTATTATTTTGTAGACACGTAGAATATAGATGAGATTTTTTTTTTTTTTTTTTTTTTTGTGTGTGTGTGTGTGGATAATTTAGATGAAATAGTTATTCATCTTGATCTTTCATCCTCATGATATTTTATGAGTTGAGCATTGTGCTTCACTCATCTCAGTCTATCTGGACCAGAAAGCCTAAAGTTGTTGCACAATAAAAAGAAATATCTTTGGTAGTTGAGGACTTCTATAATTCAATGACAAAATTACAATTCCAAAAAATTATGAAGTCCTATTCTCTCTGTTGGATTCATGCTAAAAAGTCGCAGTAAAGCTATTCTTCCTCGCAAATGTTCTCATCAGATACAACCAAAACATGCAAATCAAGTTCAATTTATAGTGCTATTTTTTTCTTTTTGATAATTTGACTTTTTTTTTTATAATATTTCTTTGTCATGTGCAATGCACGTGATTAAACTTAACCACACTTAATCCTACCAACCCCAATTAACTACACCCTTATTTTACAGATTAGGTTGAAACCCATTTCTATTTAGAGCTACACCCGTAAAAAGTAAGTATTAAATACTTATTTGGATACCGTCTATTTATGTATGTGTTTTCTTTTTTCTTTTTTTCTTTTTTTTTGAGAAGTGCGTTTTAATTTTTTCAGTGGGTCCCATGTATTGTTTATGGGACACACAAACTTATTTTTTGAATAAAACTTTCATTAAAAATGAGTCATACGACACTATTCACGCATTTAAAAAATAATTTTACTATAATGTTTTCAATTTTCAGCAAAATAAACGATATCCAGACACACCATAAAACTTCCGCTATCTCAACAAGGCATTTAATAGGACTTGAATTTGAATTTGAATTTAAGGCTGCATTTGGTTGGGTGTAAAATATTTTCCGAGTGTAAAATATTTTCAGGTGTAAAATATTTTCGAGAAAAGAAAATATTTTCAAGTGTTTAGTTGCATTCCAAAAAATGCTTTGGAAAGTATTTTCTAGTGTTTGGTTGTGTTGTTGAAAATGCTCTAGAAAACCCATTTTTATCATGTTTCTCACATTTTCTTAGGATCCAAACAAATATTATTACAGAGAATCAAAATATATAAACAACACAAGAAACAAAAATCAAAACAAAAAAATCAAAATCACAAGACCAATCGTGAGAAAGGGACAGAGAGAGATTGGTTCGTGGGTGTGACTCATCGGTGGACGAGATGGGTCGATCTGAAGGTGGTGAGTCGATCTAGGAGTGGGTCACTCACTGGGTGGGTCGATTGGTTCGTGGGTTCGTGGCGCGATCTCACCAATGGACGAGGTGGGTCGATCGGGGGGCGGGTTCGTGGCACGATCTCGCCGGTGCTAGGGTGCAACTTGCTGGTGCTTGGATTTGTGTGGGTGGATCGGTGTGATTGAATGAGCTAGTTTCTTTCTTCTTTCTCTCTCTCTCTCTCTCTTTGCGTGTCTGATGAGTCTGGAAATGGTTTGAAGTGAAAATAAAAGTGTAAACCAATTTCCAGATCAAAGCCTCAAAACACACAGTCAAATGAAATGTTTTTCCGAAAAAATTTATTTTCCATGCACAACCAAACACACAGTAAGGTGTAAAATCATTTCTTGAAATGCTTTTACACCAAAACAAACGCAGCCTAAATGACTTCAATAGAGCATGAGAGGGCAATTTTTATTTTGTTTTCTTCTATTGATAAAATTTATGATTACTGATTGAACTTAACAACATATGAAATGGTTTTCAATTAGAGTGGCCAATATTAAAAGGTAAAATACTCCATCAAACAGTATAAATTTCAGTTGCTTGACACGTGAACTCACAGTATGATTTGTATTGCACTGCACTAATAACGGTTCAGTGGTCTAGATTGGCAACTTTGAAATACAGTAATAAATCCAAAACTCACATTTTCGACAAGTAATACTGAAAGTGAAAGAAATGATTCATTGAGGGAGGAACTTAGACAAGTGAATAGCATAGTGAAACTTCAATGTCTTTCCCCTCAGCTATATATATTCATTATAGTAAGCATTTTCTTTGCAACAAACAAACATATAGCAAAACCAGCAAAGGAGAAGCGCAGGGAGATATGGAGAACAACGACAAGGCCGTTACAAAAGATGAACCTCAGATAAACTACATGGGAGTTAAAGCCATGCCATTTGTTATAGGTAAGAAAAGAAAAGGGAAAGAGAGGCAGAGCATAATCCTAAAACATTAGTTTTTTTTTCTTCTTCTTGTGTTTGATGAGCAATAATGCAGGCAATGAGACTTTTGAGAAGCTAGGGACCCTTGGCACATCAACAAACCTCTTGGTCTATTTCACTACTGTGTTCAACATGAAGAGCGTCAGTGCCACACTTCTTATCAACATCTTCAATGGTACCACCAACTTTGCAACCTTACTCGGAGCTTTCCTCTGTGATACTTACTTTGGCCGTTACAACACGTTGGGTTTTGCCTCAGTCGCCTCTTTTTTGGTACTGCTATTGCACTACTATTTACAATCTTTCATTTGAAGTTTAAACATAGTTTTGGATAAGCATGTATGCATGTTTCTGTAAGAAATTGAAAACAACAATAACAAAACTGATGCAAAACAAAGTTTAGCATCCTGTTCCAACCGTGTATAGACTATCATATTATTTAAAATTTCAAATAACATGACACTGGATACACTTCTAAATTAATAATATCTAATCTGAACTATGAAAATGAACCATTGCAAATTGAGAATATCCATTTCCATAAGCTTTTCATCTGTGACTCTGTCCATTTGATACCATGCATCTCTAATCTTTTTTTCTTTTTTTGGTTTAAAAGGGGATGCTTGTACTGTGTCTAACAGCAGCAATTGCAAAACTGCATCCTCCCCACTGTGAAACAAAAGAGATAGAGAATTGCCCTGGACCAACACCATGGCAAATGGCTTTTCTATTAAGCAGCCTGGGACTACTTGTTGTAGGGGCTGGTGGCATTAGACCGTGTAACTTGGCCTTTGGTGCTGACCAATTCAATCCCAACACTGAATCTGGAAAGAGGGGAATCAGCAGCTTCTTCAATTGGTACTACTTCACCTTCACTTTTGCCATGATGGTATCTTTAACATTCATTGTGTACGTGCAATCCAATGTGAGCTGGGCCTGGGGGTTGGCGATTCCTACTTTCCTGATGCTCTTATCATGTGTACTCTTCTTTGTTGGTACACGAGTTTATGTGATTCTAAAACCCGAGGGCAGTCCTTTGGAAAGCATAGTGCAGGTTATAGTGGCCGCAGTCAAGAAGAGGCAATTGAAACTACCAGAGCAACCATGGCTCTCCCTTTGTAACCATATTCCCACAAGTACCATCAACTCCAAGCTTCCTTACACCGACCAGTTCAGGTAACAGAAACTGCTCATCTACTGAAGTAAATTTGGCTGTTTAAAACTCTACGCCTCTTGCCAATTTTATTAGTCCCATACCTTAAAAATTGATTGTGAGACCATGTACAATACATGTCACGAAAATTATCATTACCACTAAAGTGTTCCACTTTATGTTCTACTAATGGCAATGGCAGATACTAATTTGTTTAATTCCATTTTAAATTTTGATTACTTTATATGAAACCAAAAATAAAGAAAAAAGAGACAAAGACATGTGGTATTGACAAACAGTAATTGATGGAGTACAAAGTAGAACGATGTACATAAAAGATTTCTATTCATCACACATCTATACATTTTCTTAGTTTTGTGTATTAAGACTATTCTACCTTTAGGATACACTCAACAAAGTCCAATTACACATTAACCCTTCTTTCTTTAGTTGACATGGCCCGCGAGATTTTCAATAACTAACCAAGGCAATGATTTTCTCAGGTTTCTAGATAAAGCTGCAATCAGAACCCCCGAAGACCAACTAAAATCTGACGGATCAGCAGCCAATCCATGGAGACTTTGCAGTATGCAGCAAGTGGAACAAGTAAAATGCGTGATGAGAGTGATTCCCATATGGGTCTCAGCCAGTGTATACTATATTGTCCTGGTCCAACAACAAACATACGCAGTATTCCAAGCCCTCCAATTTGATAGACGCCTTGGCAATACCAATTTCGACATCCCTGCTGCCTCCTACACTGTTTTCAACATGCTTGCCCTCACTATCTGGATACCGATCTATGACCGTATCATAGTCCCAATACTAAGAAGGTTCACAGGTAAAGAAGGTGGCATCACAGTCCTGCAAAAGATGGGTGTTGGCATGGTTCTTGCTATAATCACCATGCTTGTGTCAGCAGTTGTTGAAGAAAGAAGAAGAACATTGGCTCTCACTAAACCAGTAGGTATAGACCCAAGAAGAGGTGCAATTTCTTCTCTTTCTGGTATGTGGTTGGTACCACAGCTATCACTAGTAGGACTTTCTGAAGCATTTACTGTCATTGCTGGAGTTGAATTCTACTACAAGCAATTCCCAGAAAACATGAGAAGCATTGGTGCGTCTTTCTTATATGTTGGTTTGGCTGTATCCAATTACTTGAGTAGTTTCTTGGTGTCAGTAGTTCACAGGACTACTTCTGGAGCTGCAACTGGGCAATGGTTGCCTCAGGATCTTAACAAGGGGAGATTGGATTACTTTTATTACTTGATTGCTGCAATAGAGGTCGTGAACTTTGGTTACTTCATAATGTGTGCAAAGTGGTACAAGTACAAAGGAAGTGGCACCAGTGTTCATGAGGTTGACATTGGGAAAATGCAGTCTGAAAAAGAAAAACCTCTTGTTTAGAATGCCTAGAATTTCATGAAAAAAAAAAAAAAAAAAAAAAGGTTAAACACCTTGAATAAAAGAAAAATAATATGTTTTCTCAAAGTTCTATTTTAGACTCCATCAAGTACAATAAATCATCTGTTAAGTTGTGGTTAATGGTTGGTGAAACATAAAATAAAAATAGTCACGATAGTACAAGGGATTTTCACTTTATAGATGTTAAAAATATTTTTGCTAATGTGCTCTTTGTTTGTTCACATGATGATCAAATCATGATTTTAAAAACTGAACCGAACCAGCCGGTTTGATTGGTTCAATCGAGAGCTAGGTACCAGTCCAATAAAACCTACCAAAACCAGTAAAAACTAGGAACCAGAGGCAAATCTAGTTTTGCCCTGGTCCGGTTGTTAAAACCATGGATCAAATAATAAGGATTTAATGATATTTGAATTAACATAACATGATATGGCCATTAACTCCTAAAAGATTGACTTAAGTGGGGCAAAGTGGGTGTCTAACACCTTCATATCTCATAACCTAGGCTCCAATATTAGAGCAATGGTTCTAAGTTAGTGAATTATCCAATGTAATTTTACATTTTCAAATGTAACTAAGAACCAAATCCATTTAACTTTTCTTACATTGTAAATAAAAAATAACTTCTTGTAATTTCTATTTTTCATTCATTACATGTAATTTGAAATCTCTTAATGAAAATAATCATTTATTTCATTTACATTTCTAGATAAATAAGTGACGATTCCAAAATGTAAAAACCTCGATCTAGGTGTAAGATATTACTGGTAGGGTCATCACTTAGAGACTTGTCTTGATCCCCTATCTAAGTTGTGATTTCTCACCGAGGATAGACCTAGAATTTTAAGTTAGAGGGGGCCGGAGTATAAAGAAAGAAGAAAAAAAAAACTATAAATATGCATCCATATAGTATTAAAAATTATAAATACACAAAATCGTTGTTTTTAAATACATTAAGATACAATCATCTACCAACAAAAAAAAAATTTTTAAAAAAAATACTAGGGTAGCTAGGATTTTTTTTTTGGGTTGAAATTAGAGCATTCACAATAGTGGTGCTAAAAATTTAGCTTTTAACACTTCAAAAAACTAATTTATCTATTTTACCACCTCACTTTACAATACACTCAATGTGAAATGTTCTATTTATTTTTTTTTATCACTTCATTTAAAATAATATTAAAAAGTCATTAAAATAATTAATGAAGAACGAGAATTTGAGTTTTTTAATTGAAGGAAGAGATATGATCTTAATAAAATATTGTATTTTATTTTTAATAACTTGCTATAGTCAACTGATATTTATACCAATTTACTGTAGTTGCAAAAAATTTAGCTTTAACTTCTCCAATAACACATGATTTATTTGTTTTTTGGTGGTAAAATAGTTTTTTCTTTTTTGGCTAAAATACAATCACTATTGTGAATGTTTTTATTGTTTTTGTTAAATTTTTGGGTTGGATAGTTGCTATTTGAATTAGGCTAGCTAGACTAATAGGAAGAAGGGGGCCTAAGGTTTTGGAAAGGGGGCTAACTATGAAAATGAAATATATAATAACTATAAAAAAATTGGACCCAGGGGGGCCTCGAGCCCCCACTTGGTTCTGTTCCTATTTCTCACAACTGTATGTGCACGAAATGAACCTGCAAACCAAGTTCTACTTAGTTTTGAATTTGTGCACATACTAGTACCAACCTTATACTATATATATATATATATATATATATATATATGATGCACTCAAGGCACACATTAACCATCCATTTAAAGAAACTTTTTATGGGAAATTGAGAAAGCTAACAAAAAGTTTGTCAATTTTTTCAATTTTCCATAAAAACTTTCCTAAAATGTTTTGCTAATGAATGCCCTAAGGGCACACATTAGCAAAACCCTATATATATAATTAGTAATTTACAATACGCGTATAATACATTAAGTATACAAACAGATATAGATTGGTATCTTTATAAAAAGTACGTTTCAAAAATTTGGTAGAAAAAATACGGAAACGGAAAATACATAGTACGTGTCTAGTACGAGTATAATATGTTTATATTTTAAAATATCGCAATAAAAATAACATTAAGCATATAATTTTTTAAAGATAAATGCAATAATTCAATATATAGAAAATTCTTGACAATTTAATTGAAATAATCTACTTAATAAAAGATTTGGGGGAAAATGTAAAGAAATAAGATATATTAAAGAGATATGCTATATCTAAAATATTTTCATAACAAATCCAATGTGGCGGATTGTTATTGTTTATTATGAGTGGACAAAAAATAATAATTTAAGTTGTGGATTTAAATTAGAATCAATATAACAGCTTATCACCTATGATTTGTTATGAAATTAGGTACTCCCAAAGAATAGTAAAATGGTATTTCCTCCTCTCACATTGATAGTGAACCCCATTATGAATTTAATGAGTAGACCTCACTACAAATGTGAGAAAATGGAGCATCATTCACCATACTTTAAGAGTATCTAAGACTTATTCTATTATAAACATAACTGATGGACCTGGCACAACTCCCTCGAGCAACCTCCTCGTCCAAAAGAGGAACCAGTGGACGAAGGAACCATCCCATCAATCTCCATCTTTACCCAAATCCATTGGACGAAGGAAGGGCCATCAGTTCATAAATAATGGCAATATGTTACACAACTGCAATAAGTCTGCTTATCATTGAAGAGACGAAGATCCTCTCATTAACACCTCAAGAAAGCGTTACAAATACCACATTCAAACCACCATTAGAGCACCTCCAATGGCTAGGAAAAGGAAGCAGGTATATATACAAGTATCTCAGGACCTAAAGAGGTATGGAATTATGATACAGAAACTTTGATATTTGGGTATTGAAGCTCTCCTTACTCTCTCAGTTATCTAACTTGACCATCGGAAGCTCTATAGCAAGCACCACACCGATGTTCTTTCTTTTCATTCGTTCTTGTAGGGCTTTTAGGCAATCTTGTTCAGTTCTCCTACTGGACGATCAACTTGACTGACGATCTTGGCATCATCAGTTTGGCGCGGTTTGTGAGGAATGACTTTCTTCGCACCTAAGTTTGAGAGCATTGTTCCATTCAACTCACAAGTCCAAATGGAGTCCAATGCTAACCAAGATCCTGCAGCATTAGCTTTGCAAATTCAGACGCTCGTAGCCAGCGTGAAAGAGCTTACCAGACAGAACCAAGAGATGAGGCTGCAACTTCAACAAGAAGACAATCGCTCGGAGACCAACTGAGACGATGAGGGAGATAGCCAGAAAAGACGACCAGGTACTCCAAAAGAGGTAAGCTCGGACCTTCTCAAAGAAATGAGAAAAGAGATGGACCATTTGCTTACCATCAGGCAAGGAGAGAAGGAGACCCTGAGGTAGTATGTAACACATTTCACTCGAGAAACTTTGGAGGTAGATGAAGCAGATGATAAAGTACAGCTGACGACCTTCAAAGTTGGATTGAAGTCTAGGGAGTTCATGGTCTCTCTAGTGAAGAATCCTCCTAAGACGATAGCAGAATGATGAAGACGCTTTGGCATCAATAGAAGGGGTAGAAAAGCCCAAGGAAAAGAAGAAAGAGAAGAAGGACGACAGAAGAGGACGAAAAAGGGATCGGGCATATTGCCAAAATGTTGAAGGGAATAGACGGGAAGATGACAAAAACCCTCATACGGTAAAGTTCACTCGTTTAGTTATGCCTGTTGACCAGATTTTGGTGCAGATTAAAGACGAACACTACCTCAAATGGCCTAGGCCATTACACTCATCACCCAACATGCGTGACAAGAGAAAATACTGTTGTTTTCATAAAGATCACAGACATTACACAGAGGACTGTAGAAACCTGAAGGAGCAAATAGAAGAGCTTAAACAAAAAGGGAAGTTGCAAAAGTTCGTGAAGAAGGGAGATTCTAGCAAATCCAAGGATGATAACAAAGGTCAACACGAAGTCTCTCATAGGGACGAAGACCATATGCCCCTTTGTCCATAAAGTGCCATAGGGGAGATAAAGACAATCACAGGAGGACCGTCTATAGGGGGATCATTCAAGTCCCTCAGGAAGTCATACCAGAGGCAAGTGAACAGCGTTCATAGGATGCCACCTCTGAAGCAAAGGTGGACGAACCAAGATATTCTATTCTCGGAAGAAGATGACAGAGGAGTGAAACAACCCTATGACGACCTGTTGGTTATTATGCTCATGATTGAAGGATTCAAGACTAGAAGGGTTTTGGTAGACAATGGGAGCTTGGCAGATATCATTTACCTCTCTGCCTTCCAGCAGTTAAAAGTAGACTCGAAGAGATTTCGTCCATTCAAATCCCCCTTCGTTAGTTTCAGTGGAGACAAGGTGTACCCATGGGGAATAGTAACGCTGACGGTCATAACTGGCTTATACCCTTTCCAGGTAACCAATAAACACAACTTCTTGGTAATAGACTCACCCTCGCCCTACAATGTGATCATAGGAAGGCCTACCCTCAATCGTTAGAAAGCAGCCACTTCCACGTATTACCTGAAGGTGAAATTCCCAACAGAACAGGGAATTGGGGAAATAAGAGGAGATCAGGTGCTAGCGCGAAAATGTTACCAGCCAGTCTTTGCGTCAAAAGAAAACCATACATGGATAATTGAAGAGAAGACGCCGAAAATTGCTGAGAAACTGGAGACGATTGAGTTGGTCGAAGGAGATCCTAAAAAATGACCCAGGTAAGGACGAGTCTGAACCTCCAGACAAAGAAATAAATCATCAGCTTTCTAAAGGATAACCTAGACGTGTTTGCTTGGAGTCATAAAGATATGCCTGGCATACTAGCAGATATCATTCAGCACCACCTAAATGTGGACCCTGAGAAGAAACCTATCCAGCAAAGAAGAAGAGTTTTCGCTCATGAATGAAACAAAGCAGTCATGGACGAGGTAAACAAGCTGCTCGTTGTTAACTTCATTAGGGAAGTCTACTATTTTAAGTGGTTGGCCAACGTCATCATGGTCAAAAAGACAAACAAAAAATGGAGAATGTGCGTCGACTTCATGGATTTGAATAACACTTGCCCTCAGGATAGCTTCCCTCTACCCAAGATCAACTAGCTTGTGGAATCGACAGCCGGGCACAAGCTTCTTACCTTTATGGATGCCTTCTCTAGATACAACCAAATACAAATGGCAGAAGATGATCAATAGAAGACCGCCTTTATCACTAACTAGGGGCTCTATTACTACAGGGTCATGCCTTTAGGTTTGAAGAACGCAAAAGTCATGTACCAAAGATTGGTAAACCAGTTAGCAAGTAGATTGGGAGGAACGTAGAAGTATATATGAATGACATGCTCGTCAAGAGTAAAGAAGAGGAAGACCATCTAGACGATCTCAAGGAGACCTTCAATACACTCAGGCAATATAGTATGAAGCTGAACTCGTCCAAATGTGCCTTTGGGGTCTCCTCTAGAAAATTCCTTAGCTCCATGGTATCATAAAGAGGAATAGAAGCAAATACAGAAAAGATGAGAGCTATCCTCGAGATGTTCGCCCCGAAGATGATTGAAGAAGTGTAATCCCTCACGGGAAGGGTGGTAGCCCTCAACAGATTCATCTCCAAAGTAACAAATAAATGCCTTCCTTTCTTCAAGACCTTAAAACAGGCTTTCGTCTGGACAAACGAGTGTAAGTAGCATTCTAGGAGCTAAAGCATTACCTGAGCAACCCCCCACTCCTAAGTTCGTCCAAAGAGGGAGAAGACATGTTCTTGTACTTAGCCGTGTCTACAACTACGGTGAGCACAGCCTTGATCAGGGAAGAAAACAAGATACAGTGCCCGGTGTATTACATCAGCTAGGCCTTCCAAGGAGCTAAAGCCCGATATCCGCAAATAGAGAAGATCACATTTGCCCTAATAATGGCCTCCAAAAAGTTTCGTCCATACTTTCAGGCTAACCCGATCTTAGTAATGATGGACCAGCCCATTAAGAAAGCAATTAATAAACCAAAGGCCACTAGACGAATAGTACAGTGGGCGATCAAGCTTAGTCAGTTCAATATAGAATATCGACCCCGAACAGCCATAAAAGCCTAGGTGTTGGCGAATTTCATAACAGAATTCACCTCCCTCGAACACGAAGACAACTAGGAAAAGCTCTAGATGATCCATACGGACGGGTCATCTACGCAGATAATCAATTGTATTCATCAACCGATAATCAATTGCCTTTATAAATTAAAAAGAAAAAAAATGAAAATCATTAACCACAAGATAAATAAATAGAAAATGAACTGAAATATAAATAAAAGAAAATTATTGAAAATCTCTCAAGATTTTAAAACTATTTTCACTTAACTTCAAGTAAGAAAACTCATTATTAAGAAAAAGAAAGTAATTGAATAAGAACGTGACTATGAGACCACTAAATGGATGGAAGTCAATGAAGTGTGTGTGAGACGAGAAAAATTACACCAAATTGAGAGCCTTTTAGAATTGAGCGGCTCATGGCTGAAGAAAACTACAGGTAAAGGGAAATTACTAGAAAATGAAAAAGAAGCTAGTAAAAAATATATATAAAACAAAAAGGAAGAAGTTAATTTGCTAGTGGCTACGTGTTAATTTGGGAAGCAATTTGAGGTTTGAAAGGGACATGGACAGGTAGGGCCATGTCGTGGCCCTCGTTGGGGGGGGGGGGGGGGGGGCGGCGCAATCAATTTCCTTGAGGGAGCCAGCTCATAAATAATAATAAATAAAAAAATAAAGACTTTGACTCACATTTTTACCTAGATTTTACCTATAATAAATTGTTTTGTAAAATTTCCCTACTTCTTAATCGACCTATAAAATTGTATAGTCAACCATGGAAGCATGCAGCTTTGTTTCTAATTATAATTATGCCTGCATTCATGGAATTATCGTTATCCAGACTAAACTTCAAGCTTCGTCCAAGCTGGACCATGAACGCACGCTATTTACTGCATCATTATCACTTAACTATTGCATGATGGGGAGATTTTTTTTAAGGAATTAGAATTTTAAAAATCATGTGGGCATTTGAAATATGTGTACATAAAGATGACAAATGTTGAAATATATCTAGAAAGCGATGCAGCATTATAACATATTAAAATTTAATTGATCTTAGCTAGACTGCCAAATGAGTGAGGACATTACATTATACATAGTTATAGAGGTTAGAACACCCCTAGTTTTAACTTCTTGGAAAATGTTAAATACTAGCATAAAAAGGAAAAGTACATAGGATTCCTCTATCTAACAAAAATAATCATAAAAAATTACACCTTATTATATGTTTTCTATATTCCTAACATTGTATACCTAATTTTTGTCAATTGGACGTTATAACCAATTGATATATAAACTGATGTTTTCCTAAAATTAATACTATAGATTTTTACATTTAATTGATGGGATTTGTTTGTTTGTTTAACATAATAAATTAGCCAATTAGTTATTTAGGTTAATTATAAGATCTAGGTTAAATAGTAATAAATCATATCACGCACAGCGGAAAAGTGAATAACACAACAATATAATTACCTAGAAAAACCAATAAAACCAATAGTTTCAAAATAAAAACTTAAGGAGTATTTAACTTAACTATTTTCAAGATAAACAAATCCACTATAATAGATGCAAGTTTACAATAGATTTAAATCCTAAATCTAAAGGTACCTCAAGTAGAATTTACTAACACGACCATGTGCAACTCTGACTCCACGAACTCTTCTATCTCAGATTTGTTGAATACAAACTCCCATGCTTGTGATATTGAGATCTCACTCAAAGGTTTAGCAACAAAAACTTTCTAGTTTGTGACTCCAAGACCACCCTTGAAGGTTTAAATCATCAACTGTGTATGATCTTGTTGTAGCAACTTCAAATCTACCGATTCTAGTGATATGAGAATGATTCCTAGTAGTGACTTTGAAATTAGAAGACACAGCACCTTTTAGATCTCAGAAGAGCACCTCCAAAGTCTTCACAAAACATGTCTTAGGGTTTCCTTTAAATACGATGTGAAATAGATTTGAAACCCTAATCACTTAATGGGCTTATGGACTATTGGGCCGAAATTAAAATCTACAGAATTCACATCTCAATCGATAGAACCATAGTCTTGATCAGTCGAACCTAGCATGTTTCGAATTCTTCTTTCCGCAACTTCCTTTTTATTGTATTCTGACTTGCAATACCTTGCGCATTATCTAATAAGATCTATATCTGGACAAGTTTGTACTCACGGTTTACCAATTTTTTAAACTTTTAGAACTTAACAAGATTGTTATTAATTTTTAGTCTTCTATATCTCCTTTTTTTTTTTTTTGATAATTTAGATAAGATAGTTATTCATCTTGATCTTTCATCCTCTTGATATTTTATGAGTTGAGCATTGGGTTCCACTCATCTTAGTCTATCTTGACCAGAAAGCCTAAAGTTGTTGCACTATAATTGGTAGTTGACCTTAGTTGAGGACTTCGTTAATTCAATGACAAAATTACAATCCAAAAAATTATGAGGTCCTATTCTATCCGTTGGATTCATGCTAAAAAGTTGTAGTAAAACTTTTTTTCCCAAATTTACTTCATCAGATACAACCAAAACATGCAAATCAAGTTCAATTTATAGTTTTTTTTTTCCTTTTCTTTTTTGATAATTTGACTTTTTTTTTTTTATAATGTGTCTTTTTTATGTGCAATGCACATGACCAAACTTAACCACACTTAATCCCACCAACCCCAATTAACTACACCCTTATTTTATTGATTAAAAAAAAGAGGCTGAAACCTATTTCTATTTCATACTACATTTAAAAAGTAAGTATTAAAACTTCCGCTATCTCAACAAGGTGTTTAAAAGGACTTGAATTTGAATTTGAACTTAAATGACTTCAATAGAGAATGAGAGGGCACTTTTTATTTTGTTTTCTTCTATTGGTAAAATTTATGGTTACAACAACATATGAAATGGATTTCAATTAGAGTGGCCAACATTAAAAGGTGAAATTCTCCATCAAACAACATCTCACAGTATGATTTGCGGTGTCATTGTGGCTGTTGAGGGATTAGAGTAGCCATAATTTTACTTACCTATTTCTTTTTGGATAAAGTTTAGCTACAAAATTAGTTGTAACCTTAGGCTATAAACTCACTTAATAAAAAAAATATTACTGCATATTTTGAAAATCTAATTATTGAATTACATGTTCTTTATGCTCTTAATACACATGTCAAATTTTGTGTCAATCGGATATTAT
This sequence comes from Quercus wislizeni, assembly GCA_023055345.1. Taxonomy (NCBI): domain Eukaryota; kingdom Viridiplantae; phylum Streptophyta; class Magnoliopsida; order Fagales; family Fagaceae; genus Quercus; species Quercus wislizeni. The sequence continues at coordinate 12,404,649 of JALGQJ010000003.1, read as the reverse complement.
TTATTATATCATCTATAATCTTATATTTTATGCATAATTTTAAATTACAAAAACTTGTAATTTAAAAATTTATTGATGATATAGCTATTGATCTTTAATTTTCTTGAAATTTTACAAACATGGAGGATATAAGAAGAAGATGTAATCCAACGGTGGATTTGTCAAAATTCACCTCCAATAAAAAGATATTGAGTGAGTTTGTAGCCTAACGCTACAATCGATTTTGTAGTTAAATTTTGTCCTTTCTTTTTTCCTACACTCATCTATATCTAAAGCATAGCATTTAGAGCATCCACAGTAGTAGAGCCAAATTTTTAGCTTTTTAGCACCACAAAAGGTCACTTTATCTATTTTACCTTTTCACATCCAACGGCAGTGGTTTTATTTTATTTTTTAATACAATAAAATAATATAAACACTATAATAAAATAATATTTCATTCAACCACCAAAACACAACCATAACCAAAAGTAGTGTGAACGCATGGTAGATATTAGGAGAGACACAGAGAGGTAGTGAGGAGAGAGACAAAAGCAGTGTGAATGCAAAATAATTTTTTTTTTCTTTTTTACCTTTCAATTACAGTGCACAGCCAAAAGTAACAGTGCATTGTAGCTGTGGAGCCAAAAAATATAGCCTTGGCTCCACTATTGATATTTTGATATTTAGTAGTGCTAACCACCAAAACACAACCACAACCAAAAATAGTGTGAACACATAGTGGACATTAGGAGAGACACAGAGAGGTAGTGAGGAGAGAGACAAAAGTAGTATGAACGCAAAATATATTTTTTTTTCTTTTTTACCTTTCAGCTACAATGCATAGCCAACAAAAAATATAGATTTGGCTCCACTATTGCAAGATACATTTTGATATTTAGTAGTGCTAACCACCAAAACAGAACCACAACCAAAAGTAGTGTGAACGCATGGTAGACATTGGGAGAGACGTAGTGAGGAGAGAGACAAAAGCAGTGTGAACGCAAAATTTATAAAAAAAAAAATTACCTTTTAGCTACAGTGCACAACCAAAAGTAGTTGTGCACTGTAGCTGTGGAGCCAAAAAATATAGCTTTGGCTCCACTATTGCAGGGTAAATTTTGATATTTAGTGGTGTTAAAAATACCTATATAGCTATTTAGCACTACTATTGCTAGTGCTCTTATTGTTGCTACGCTCCAGTTGAGTCACATCATCGATCATGTCATTTTTTTTTTTTTCATTTTTTAAACAATATTAATATATAAATAAATAGTGCAACATTACACATTCTGTAACTCATCAAATCCAACTCACTATGAAGTATGAATAACCTTACACATTCTTTAACTCATTAAATCCAACTCACCATTAATTTTGCCTTCTTCCAATTCTCAATTCTTCATTTTCCCCTTCAAAACTGTTTCGCTCTTTTGAAGTTCAAACCCTTCAATTGCCACTCCTATGATTAAGTATGTTATTTTTATCACTATAAATTTCCAGTTGCTCTCTCTACATCCACCTCTGTAAAAGTTGTCAAAATGGCATCAGATTTGGAAAGTCCCTTTGAGGTGTGTTCTTTCCCTTCTTATTTTTTTCTTTTCCCTCAACTTTGGTTTTTCCATTGGATTTCTAAAATTTGTGGATGATATTTTTTTTTGTGGGCTGCCGACAATGTGATCACTTTGGGGTTACGAGTGGCTAGGATTGGTTTGTCAATTATTAGAAGGGTTTTCAAGAATTAGAAATCTCTACAACAACTTCTTACTTTATATTCATGTTGTATAATTTTTATTTTATATATTTTTTTTTTACCCGTTCAATTTGTTTATCTTTGACATTTTAGTTTTCTTACATTTGAAATTTGTTTTTAACGCTATAAATTTCCAGTTGTTCTCTTTACCTCCACCTCTACAAAAGTTGTCAAAGTGGCATCAGATTTGGAAAGTCTCTTTGAGGTGTGTACTTTCCCTTCTTATTTTTTATTTTCCCCCAACTTCAGTTTTTCCATTGGATTTCTAAAGTTTGTAGATGATATTCTTTTTTGTGGGTTACTGACAATGTGATCACTTTGGGGCTATGAGTGGCTAGGATTGGTTTGTCGGTTATTAGAAGGGTTTTCAAGAATTAAAAATTTCTACAACAACTTCTTACTTTTTATTCATGTTGTACAATTTTTATTTTATATTTTTGTTTTTTTACCCGTTCAATTTGTTTATCTTTGACATTTTAGTTTTCTTAAATTTGAAATTTGTTTAACTCTATGTAAAAAATAATATAATAATAATAATAAAATCCAAAGTTTAATGTATTTACCTCTGTTAGTTTTGAAATAATAATAGAGTATACGCTGTAATTACACTCCAATTACTGCTTTCATATCTTTTAACTCAATGGTTCTTTTTTGTTGTAGGACCTTTCGCAACTTCTATATTTGGTTTCAACAAATATTATATTTAGCACACTTTTTCTTATTATGTGCAACACATAAAAATTTAATCTTGTTGTCCAATAGAAAATAGAAAATCTCAAAACATGATTGGGGGATTAATTTTTAATTGATTTTGATAATGCTAAACATGAAATATGGTTCTTGCAAGGTTTAGGATCATTGACCTATATACATGAGAGTTTGACAATGAAGGTTTATTAAGTAGTCAGAGACATTTCTAAGGAACTTTAAGGGAAAAAAGAAAGTTTTTTTTTTTTCTTTTCTTTTCAATACTTCCATTATTATACTCACCCCGTCCCAATTTGTTTGTCTAGTTTGAAAAGTCAAACTTTTTAAAGGAACATCATTTATTGTCTTATTTACCTTATAAAAATGTATAAATTTACAAAACTACCCTTAAATAAATTTATTAGCCTTTTTTTTAAAGAGTTATTCTTAATAAGGCAACTAAAAAGGTGCCCCAATTAAATTGATTTTTTAAAATATTTGTTAGTTTTCTTTTCAAATAGTTTTGAAAATAAAGTATGGTATAATAGGAATATTAGTAAATTCGTGACTTTTATTTTTAAAATAGGACAATATTTTGGATCATCTCAAAGTGAAATAGAGGACAAATAAATTGGGACGAATGGAGTATATAGTATAGATATGTATAAACATTGTTTTTGGTATTTGATTCTTCATTGATTTCATGATTTAGTTATTCAAAAAAAAAAAAAAAAAAAACCCCAAAATAATAGAACGAAAATGGATAATACTTTTAAAAATTATTCCATTTTTAAGGAGAATAAATTATTGCATTGCACTGCACTAATAACAGTTCTGTGGTCCAGATTGACAGCTTTGGAATACAGTAATAAATCCAAAACTCTCATTTTCGGACAATGAATACTGAAGGTGAAAGAAATGACTCCATTGAGGGAGAAATTTAAACAAGTGAATAGCATAGTGAAACTTCAATGTCTTTCCTCTCAGCTATATATATATATATATATATATAGAGAGAGAGAGAGAGAGAGAGAGAGCATTTTCTATGCAACAAACAAACATATAGCAAAACCAGCAAAGGGGAAGCGCAGGGTGATATGGAGAAGAACAACAAGGCCGTTACAACAGATGAGCCTCAGATAAACTACAGAGGAGTTAAAGCCATGCCATTTGTTATAGGTAAGAAAAGAAAAGGGAAAGAGAGGAAGAGCATAATCCTAAAACATTAATTTTTTTTCTTCTTCTTCTTATATTTAATGGCCAATAATGCAGGCAATGAGACTTTTGAGAAGCTAGGGACCCTTGGCACATCAACAAACCTCTTGGTCTATTTCACTACTGTGTTCAACATGAAGAGCATCAGTGCCACACTTCTTATCAACATCTTCAATGGTACCACCAACTTTGCTACCTTACTTGGAGCTTTCCTCTGTGATACTTACTTTGGCCGCTACAACACGTTGGGTTTTGCCTCAGTCGCCTCTTTTTTGGTACTGCTATTGCACTACTATTTACAATCTTTCAGGAAAAGTTTAAACATTGTTTTAGATAAGAGTGTGTGCATGTTCCTGTAAGAAATTGAAAACAACCATAACAAAACTGATGCCAAACTAAGTTTAGCATCATGTTCCAATAGCTGAATAGCGCACAGACTATCACATTATTTAAAATTTCAAATAACATGACACTGGATATACTTCTAAATTAATAATATCTAATTTGAACCATGAAAAGGAACCATTTCAAATGGAGAATATCCATTTCCGTAGACTTTTCATCTGTGACTTTTTCCATTTGATACCATGCATCTCTAATCTTTTTTCTTTTCTATTTATTTCTTAAAAGGGGATGCTTGTACTGTGTCTAACCGCAGCAATTGCAAAACTGCATCCTCCCCACTGTGAAACAAAAGAGATAGGGAATTGCCCTGGACCAACACCATGGCAAATGGCTTTTCTATTAAGCAGCCTGGGACTACTTGTTGTAGGTGCTGGTGGCATTAGACCGTGTAACTTGGCCTTTGGTGCTGACCAATTCAATCCCAACACTGAATCTGGAAAGAGGGGAATCAGCAGCTTCTTCAATTGGTACTACTTTACCTTCACTTTTGCCATGATGGTATCTTTAACATTCATTGTATACGTGCAATCCAGTGTGAGCTGGGCCTGGGGGTTGGCGATTCCTACTTTCCTGATGCTCTTATCATGTGTACTCTTCTTTGTTGGTACACGAATTTATGTGATTCTAAAACCCGAGGGCAGTCCTTTGGCAACCATAGTGCAGGTTATAGTGGCCGCAGTCAAGAAGAGGCAATTGAAACTACCAGAGCAACCATGGCTCTCCCTTTTTAACCATATTTCCACAAGCACCATCAACTCCAAGCTTCCTTACACGGACCAGTTCAGGTAACAGAAACTGCTCATCTGCTAAAGTAAATTTGGCTCTTTAAAACTCTATGCCTCTTGCCATTTTTATTAGTCTCATACCTTAAAAATTTATTGTGAGACCATGCATCATACATGTATCAAAAATCATAATTATCACTAAAGTGTTCCACTTTATGTTCTACCAAGTGTATATACAAATTTGTTTATTTTAATTTTAAATTTAGATTACTTTATATGAAACAAATAAAATAATATAAAATAAAAAAGGAAAGAAAGAAAGAGATAAAAGTGTGTAATATTGATAAGCAATAATTGATGGAGTAAAAAGTGAAACAACGTACATAAGATTTCTATTCATCGCACATTTATACATTTTTCAAGTTTTGTGTATTAAGACTATTCTACCTTTAGGACACACTCAACAAAGTCCAATTACACATTAACCCTTTTTTCTTTAGTTGGCATGGCCTACGAAATCTGCAATAACCAACCAAGGCAATGATTTTCTCAGGTTTCTAGATAAAGCTGCAATCAGAACCCCTGAAGACCAAGTAAAATCTGACGGATCAGCAGCCAATCCATGGAGACTTTGCAGTATGCAGCAAGTGGAACAAGTAAAATGCGTGATGAGAGTGATTCCCATATGGGTCTCAGCCAGTGTATACTGTATTGTCCTGGTCCAACAACAAACATACGCAGTATTCCAAGCCCTCCAATTTGATAGACGCCTTGGCAATACCAATTTCGACATCCCTGCTGCCTCCTACACTGTTTTCAACATGCTTGCCCTCACTATCTGGATACCGATCTATGACCGTATCATAGTCCCAATACTAAGAAGGTTCACAGGCAAAGAAGGCGGCATCACAGTCCTGCAAAAGATGGGTGTTGGCATGGTTCTTGCTATAATCACCATGCTTGTGTCAGCAGTTGTTGAAGAAAGGAGAAGAACATTGGCTCTCAATAAACCAGTAAGTATAGACCCAAGAAGAGGTGCAATTTCTTCTCTTTCTGGTATGTGGTTGGTACCACAGCTATCACTAGTAGGACTTTCTGAAGCATTTACCGTCATTGCTGGAGTTGAATTCTATTACAAGCAATTCCCAGAAAACATGAGAAGCATTGGTGGGTCTTTCTTATTTGTTGGTTTTGCTTTGTCCAATTACTTGAGTAGTTTCTTGGTGTCAGTGGTTCACAGGACTACTTCTGGAGCTGCAACTGGGCAATGGTTACCTCAAGATCTTAACATGGGAAGATTGGATTACTTTTATTACTTGATTGCTGCAATAGAGGTAGTAAACTTTGGTTACTTCATAATGTGTGCGAAGTGGTACAAGTACAAAGGAAGTGGCACCAGTGTTCATGAAGTTGACAAGGGGAAAATGCAGTCCAAAAAAGAAAAACCTCTTGTTTGAAATATTATTTAGTTAGAGATTTCTAATATTATTGTTTAGGTGTTATGGAAATACGTGTGAGTTAAAAAATGTTATGAAAATACGTGGTTCAGTATTTAAACACTATAAACTGTTGTTTTAATAACTGTACCAAGCACTCCCCTATATATGAGAAAATAAATAATGCCTAGAATTTCATCAACAACGGAAAAAAAAAAAAGTTAAATACCTAGAATAAGAAAAAAAAAATACTATGTTTTCTCAGGGTTCTACTTTACACTCCATCAATTACAATAAGTCATTTGTTAAGTTGTGGTTCATGGTTGGTGAAACATAAAATAGAATACTCACTATAGTACAAGGGATTTTCACTTTATAATGTTAAAAATATTTTTGCTAATGTGCTCTTTGTTTGTTCACATGATGATCAAATCATGGTTTTAAAAACCGGACTGGATCGGCCAGTTCAACCGTGAACCAGGTACCAATTAAATAAAACCAGCCAAAACCGATAAAAATTGAGAACCGAAGGCAAATCTAGTTTTGGCCCGATTTGATTTCTAAAACCATGGATCAAGTAATAAGGATTGAATAATATTTGAATTAACATAACATGATATGGCCATTAACTCCTAAAAGATTGACTTAAGTAGGGCAAGGTGGGTGCCTAACACTTTCATATCTCATAACCCAAGCTCCAATATTAGAGCAATGGTTCTAAATTAGTGAATTATCCAATGTAATTTTACATTTTCAAATGTAAGTAAGAACCAAATCTATTTAACTTTTTTACGTTGTAAATAAGTAATAATTTCTTGTAATTTTTGTTTTTCATTCTATACAATGTAATTTGAAATCTCTTAATGAAAATAATTATGTATTTCATTTACATTTCTAGATTTCTTGTTTTTAACCTTAAATAAATAAGTGACGACTCCAAAATGTAAAAACCTCGATCTAGGTGTAAGATATTACCAGTAGGGTTATCACCTAGAGACTTGTCTTGATCCCCTACCTAAGTTGTGATTTCTCATTCTCACAACTGTATGTGCACGAAATGAACCTGCAAACCAAGTTCTACTTGGTTTTGAATTTGTGCACATGCTAGCACCAACATTATAATATATATATATATATATATATATCTGTGTGGGGGGGGGGGGTGTTTGGGTCCAGAAAATCAGTACTGGCCTACTTAACTTAGGCCCAAGATCGGCCTAAGTAACCAAAGTCAGCCCATAAGATGGAAGTGGGCCTCAAACCTGGTTGGAGTGAGCCCAGCCCGACAACATGTGTATTAGGACATAGAAATTATCATTCGGGGGAATCCCATAGCGCTCGGCCTACTACCATTGATGAGGAGGTGGGAAATCGGTGAAGAAATTATTAAACTAAAGTCGGTTGCCAAGAGTTGTTAGTACCTTTGGGGAACTCGCTACCGAACGCTATTTGGCGTTTGGAACAAGTTTCAGAGGAATCCTCAAAAGGCATGATGGTTTCTTGGGATTCTGGCAAAAGTGGAGATGCATGAGAACTGGTGAAACAATAATGATTAGTATCCCACTAAAGAGAGACTATATAAGGAGACGGAAGGCAAACAAGGGGGGTTGGTTGAAAAAAAACTGGAATAATTGGAAAAAATTAGGAAAAGAGTGGAAACAGAGAAAGGGGGTGTGAGTAAAGAAGAAAGAAGAAGAACTACTAGAGGGTGAGGCGTATAGGTCCAAAAGTTCACAGAAAGATACAAATTGGACTATCTAGTTGGTGTTTGGAGCTATACCCATAGGATTGTTAGGAAACCCACTAATAAATAAATTGGGGGTCCAAATCCTTGGCCCAAGACAACAGCTCTAATAGGTTTGGGGACCACAATTGGTGCCATCTGTGGGGATCCTACTCAACTAGAGGCTTTGAGCTAGCTTGATATCGTCCAACTGTGGAGGGTCCGTATGCTGATGAAGGCTCTGTTGAAGGAAATCATTTGAGGGCTTCCTTAAGGGGTCATAAGAGGTTGGAAATGGAGTATATAAAGGAACAAAAATGCATGCAAAAAGGGTATCAAACCAGGCATGATTCAGACGAAAGGTTTTCGCAAGGGGAACGAACTGTGAATTATATCCCTGAGGGATCTCATTGTAGCGATCAAAAACGAGAGCTAGAGAATTTACAAAAGCAAGTTAAGGACCTAGAGATTGAGTTGAGAGGCCAACATCGTAGGAGGGACTAGAAGGGCTCGTCTAACCCCAATAACACGGGGGGGGGGGGGGGGGGGGGGGGAAGTCATCTCAAGGTGGTAGTTCACATCAGTCGAGGGACAGATCTCATGAAACCATAGGGCGTCCTTATGAATCCCCTCATCATGATAAGCACAAGCATTATAATGCTGCATTGGACACCATGAGCCAGGCGTTGAGGAGAGTTGCCTATTCACCCTTTTTAGACGAAATTAAGCATACGGAAATGCCAAGGCGTTTCACCCGCCTTCCATTTACCATTTATGATGGAAAAACTGATTCGGTGGAGCATGTAAGTCACTATATTTAAATGATGTCGCATTATTCCAAGAACGATGGTTAGATGTGCAAGGTGTTCCCGTCCCGCCTCGAACCAAAGGTAATAAGGTGGTTTAATGGTTTGAGAAAAGGCTCTATTTTCAATTTCGGGGAGTTAATGCAGGCATTTGAAGTGTGATTCATAACATGCAGCAAGGTTCCTCAACCAATTGATGCATTGTTGTCCATAAGGATGAGGAGTGGAAAGAGCTTCTGATCTTATGCAAACAGGTACTGGGAGTTATATAACAAGATAAAAGGGGGAAATGAGCGGGTTGTTGCTAGTACCTTCTAGCTTGGGCTCCCCTAGGAGTCAGAACTAAGGGACTCTTTAACCATATGTCCCCCTGAGAACATGCATCAGCTTATGAGAAGGATTAAAGAGTATAATAGATTGGAAGACGACTAGTTATAGGGAAAAGGCAAAGCCCTAGCCTCTTCACTATACAACAAAGATTATCGTCCCAAGAGATTTCAGCAAAGAACTAGAAAGGAGCCAAGGGTCCTAAGCATGGACTTGATGTAACGGGCCAAGGGAGTTAATTTGATGTTTAAGGAGCCTGTTTATAAGATCCTCAAGCGCATCAAGAATGAACCTTACATTCAATGGCCAGGGAAGAAGGGTAGGGACTCGACTAAAAGGAATCAGAGCTTGTATTGCACTTACCATAGAGAGAAAAGTCATACTACTAAGTAGTGTCATATGTTGAAGGATCACTTGGAGCAACTCGTAAAGTCGGGGCATTTGAAGGAATTTGTGATCGGCCAAGAAAGGGTAAGTGCAGGCCAACGCTCGAGAAACCGAAGTAACAACACACTTCCCCCACCCCTAGGAATTATTGAGGTCATTCATGCAACTTCTATGGGAGTAAGTGTGAGCCGTCAGAGGGGCGTATTAAGTGTAGTGACCCCACCTGAAGCAAATGCCACGGACCGACCTGAGAAAAGGCTCAGGAGGACTTCGATCCCAATCATTTTTTATGAAGCCTCGATGATGACTTCACAGATTGGTGGATTCTTAGTGAAGAAAGTCATGGTAGATCATAGGAGTGGGGCTAAATCATGTACTCCAATCTATATAAAGGGTTAGAGTTGAAGCCAAAGGATTTGAGTAAGTATGAGACACCGCTAGTAGGATTTGATGGGAAAGTAGTAATACCTGAGGGGCAGATAAAACTCTCTCTAGTATACAAAGGAAAGGAAGTCGAGGTAAATTTCATAGTGGTTAATGTTTTTTCATCATACACTGCAATTTTAGGATGGCCTTGGATTCATGCTATGGAGGCAGTACCTTCTACGTTGCACTAGAAGATCAAATTCCCAACTAAAGATGGGGTTGTTGTGGTGCGAGCCAACCAAAAGGTAGCAAGACAGTGCTTAGTGGTTACGAATATTGCCGAAGGTGGACCCGACTTTCATTACACATCGGTTGAATGTAGATCTTCTAGTCATGCCGAAAAAGCGAAAGCTAAGGAGATCGACAAAGCTACACATGGAAGTAGTGAAGGTGGAAGTGAAGAAATTGAAGCAGGCAAGGGCCATCGAGGAGGTGTTTTTCCCCAAGTGGTTATCTAATATGATGGTGGTGAAGAAGAAAAATGGGAAATGGAGAGTTTGTGTTGATTTTACCAATCTCAATCTAGTATGCCCGAAAGACTCATTCCCTGTACCAAAGATAGATCAGTTCGTAGATGCTACAGTCGGACACCAGACAATGAGCTTTCTAGATGTCTTTCAAGGTTATCATCAGATCGCTTTAGTACTTGAGGATCAGGAGAAAACCTCTTTCATTACGCCCAAGGGTAATTACCATTACACAATGATGCCTTTTGGGTTAAAGAATGCAAGGGCAACGTACCAACGAATGGTTACTCAGATGTTCAAGGAGCAAATTGGTGAAAGGTAGAAGTTTATATTGATGACATGGTGGTGAAGAGTAGAAGAAATGAAGAGCACGTTCCTAATCTGGTAGAAGTTTTTGAAATATTGAGGCAACATAAGTTACGCCTCAATGCAAATAAATGTGTCTTCAGCATGGGGCCAGGTAAGTTTTGGGGTTACATGATAACTACACGGGGAATAGAGGTCAACCCCGATCAAATTTCAACAATTCAAGAGCTCAAACCGCCCACTAACCTTAAAGAAGTGCAAAAACTCACTAGGATGACTACCGCCTTGAATAAGTTTGTTTCAAGGTCAACGGATCGATGTAGACCGTTCTTTCAGTTGTTGAAGAAGTGGAAGGGTTTTCAGTGGACGGAGGAATGTGATACGGTGTACCAAGACGAGAAGTCTTATTTGGCTAGTCTGCCTATTTTATCTCGACGCAAGCCCAAAGAAGATTTGTATATGTACTTGGCAGTTTCTGACCATACAGTGAACTCAGTATTACTAAGACATCAGAAGGGGATCCAAGGACCAATGTATTATCTCAGCAAAACATTAGTGGATGTAGAAACTCAGTATTTTCCACTAGAAAAAATGGCATTAGCGTTGGTGCACACTACAAGGAAGCTGCCACATTATTTTCAAGCCATACAGTGTGGGTGCTAATCGAATACCCCTTACAGTCACTTTTGAGAAGGTCAGATTTCACTAGAAGGATAGCTAAATGGGGAACCAAACTTGGGATGTTTGACATACGGTACAAGCCAAGGAATTCTATTAAGGGTCAGGTGTTAGCAGACTTTGTAGCTGAATTCATCGTAGAAGCAAGAGTTCCCGTTAAGATATGCTAGGTTATGGTTAAGAAATGGTGCGTGTATGTGGATAGTGTGACTAATACAAGAGGATCTAGGATCGAGGTTGTAATGATATCTCCAAAGGGATTATGATTGGAAAAATCACTAAGATTAGGTTTCCGCACTTCAAACAACAAAGCCGAGTACGAAGCTCTCATTTTCGATCTCAGGGCAGTCCAGAAGCTTGGTGCCAAGGAAGTTGAGGTATTCTCGGACTAGAAATTAGTGGTAAGTCAAATTGAAGGGAGCTTTGAGGCAAAGGATGCCTGTATGCAGCAGTACTTGAAGTTGTTCAGGGCCCTACGAGCGGCTTTTCAAAAAGTAAGTGTGGTCAGGATACCGACAAGTCAAAATATTCATGCTGATTCATTGGCGACTTTGGCTTCGTCGTCGGATGAATGTATTCCCCTAATGATCTCTGTAGACTTATTGGAGCATCCGAGTATAGAGCATCATGCGTTCGTAGCATTAAATACGGTGCCTGAACCAAGATGGATGGATCCTTATATTTTATTCTTGTCTGATGGATCTTTGCCGACTGATTTGAAATACGGAGAATGTCAACTCATTTCTAGCTTTCCAAGGAAAAAAATTTATATCGACGTTCATTTGGGGGTCCTTATTTGTTATGTCTCCATCCAAACAGAGTCACCGAACTTCTAGCTGAGCTGCATGAAGGGATATGTGGTGGACATTCGGGAGGAAGGTCTCTATCTCACTGAGCTATGACCGAGGGATTTTGGTGGTTGAGTATCCAGCGAAACGCGGCCAACTATGTTAAAAAGTGTGTCGAACGCCAGAGACATGCCCATATCATTCATTAACCGGGTGGAAAACTAAACCCGGTCACTAGCCCTTGGCCCTTCACATAATAGGGTCTGGATATAATCGAACTATTCCCTCGGGCTATGGGAAATAGGAGGTTTGAGTTGGTTGCTACCGATTATTTCACAAAATGGGTCAAAGCCGAAGCCTTGACGAACGTTAGGGATATGGATGTGAAGCAATTTGTGTGGAAAAACATTGTCACAAGGTTCGGGGTACCCCAAGTGCTAATTTTAGATAATGGACAACAATTTGACAGTAAAGCCTTTTGGGAGTACTGTAGTAATCTAGGAATAATTAAGAGGTATTCATCACCAGATTATCCCTAGAGCAATGGACAGGTGAAAGTAACAAATAAGACAATAGTGAATGGTTTGAAAAAGAGGCTTGAAAGGGCGAAAGGAAATTGGGCCGAGGAATTGCTGAACGTTTTGTGGGCCTACCGAACCAGACCGAGAAGGTTAACAGGTGAGATTCCCTTCTCTATGATGTACAGAGCAGAGGCAGTAACGCCAATTGAGATCAGCTTGTCAAGCATGAGAGTTGTAAACTTCTTACGAAGCAATAATGACACTCGAATGGTCAAGAATTTAGACTCCTTGGAGGAAAGACGAGACATGGCATCCATCTAGCTTGCTGATTATCAGCAAAAGTTGGGCCGAGGGTATAATAGGAATGTAGAGCCTAGGGAATTTGTAGCAGGAGACCTTGTTTTGTGGAAAGTGGTGGGGAATATGAAAGATCAAAGTGTAGGGAAGCTCACCCCGAATTAGGAAGGACCCTATCGGGTGACGGCTATTGCTGGGACAGGGGCTTATTACTTGGAGGATATGGAAGAAAGACCTTTACCCCAACCATGGAACATTTGTAATCTAAAAAAGTATTACCTTTAAATGTGGAATAGAAATTATAAGATGTGTTTCAGGTTGTAAATGAGCTTGAATAAAGAATATGCAATGAAGTCAATTGTTACATTATGTGTTGTTAAATAGTTTAACAAATTTTTCTAGGGACAGAAACCTAGCCTCGGCCTAACTACAGTCATTGACCAGGTGGAAACCTTAATGAATTTTCTATGGACAGAAATCTAGCATCGGCCTGACTCCAATCACCGACCAAGTGGAAACCTTAATGACTTTTTCTAAGGACATAAATCTAGCCTCAGCCTAACTCCAGTCATACACCAAGTCAAAACCTTAATAGAATTTTCTAAGGACAAAAATCTGGCCTTTGCCTAACTCCGGTCATCGACCAAGTGGAAACCTTAATGAATTTTTCTAAGGATAAAAACCCGACCTTGGCTTGACTCTAGTCATTGATCAGAATGAAACCTTAATGAATTTTTCTAAAGATTGAAACCTGGCCTTAGTTTGACTCTGATCACTGATCAAGTGGAAGCCTTAACAAAATATTCTGAGGATAAGAACCTTGTCCTAATCTAAACCTATTCATCGACCAGTAAAAAAAAAAAAATTTAACAAACTCCTCCCTAGAAACAAAGACTATCTTAATAAGGAGGGCCTCAATTGAAATGGCTCATTGTTTGAATCTGTAGTCCAAGGGACTATAATTAATAAACCCATTGGTCATGGAATGGGAAAATGTTGCATGTGTGTTACCGATCATTCACACTTGGGATTTCTTGAAGTATGATGGCATGATTCCACTTTGTATGTGTGTGGGTTTTTTTTTTAGGACACAGGCCAAAATAGAAACAAGGAACCTGGGCCCAATACTTATTGTTTTAAGGGACTGGGCTTAGTTCACTGCATCTAATTGGGTTGATTTCAAACCAAATGGTGCACAGAGCACGAATCCTACAACACATACATGCTAACAAACAAGAAATATATACATTGAACAGCAAGAAACAGAAAAGAAACGAAGTGGTAAAGAAAGACACAAAATAAAGTGTTAACGATCCTTAAAACAATGTAAAATATTCCATTACTTTCTTAATTGTGTAATACACTATGCTCACTAGGATGTGTTACAAGGTCCAAATAAATTCAAAAATCACAAACTTAGATGGCTCTTCAGGCCTCTAAGACTTGCAAAGTTTGAATCCAAATGTGTTCTCTAGTGGTTGTTTGAGGATACTGGGCGATATTTCCCTCTCTTTTCTCTTTTTTTTTGAATTCGAACAAAATTTTCCCAATGATTTTACTCTAATTCACTGTTGCTGAATGCCCTTTCACTGTTGGCTGCTACCCCTTTTATAGTGTCATCCTAGGGTTTCCGGGATACCATTAATTCCCTTCATTTACTCCCTGGGTACCAGAGCCACTGTTGTGCCAACATCATTAATTCCCTTCATTCCTCCCTAGGTACCATTAATTCCTTGGGTGCCAACATCATTAACTCCTTAGGTACCATTAATTCCCTTCATTTCTCATTTCCCTTCATTTCTCATTTCTCATTTTTTTCTTCTTTTGGGATTTCTTCTTCAAAAGCCTCTAGCTAACTTTCCGTTCTAGGGGGTCCTAGAAAGCTAGTTTTTTGTTCTTTCCTTCTCCAAGGTTTCTAGGTTCCACTTTTTCAGACCCACCTTTTGGCTACCTTCCCTTCTGTCATTCTTCCTAAATAAGCTGATTCCTTTTCTACTAGGTCGAAAGATCTCAAGCCTCCTCCCTTTCTGGTTCTTCTTCATAGGTTCCTTGAGGTACAAAGGCTCTTGTTCATGAGTTACTAGTTCCCAGGCCCTCTGACTTCTTTCCTATATCATTGGGTGGCTGATAGGGACATGTCTGTTCTTGTTCCTTGTGTTTCTCAGCACCCCCCTGAACTGTCTTAATCCACTCTGGTTTTGCTGCATATCTCGAGGATCCCAGGCTCTTGGGAATCCTCAGGTATCCCAGCCCAATTCTTTCCCTGGGCTCCTCCAACGATTTTTGTCCTTGGTAGGCTGGGCTTTCTTCTTCACTTTGTCTCATGAGATTTGAAACTTACTCATTCATAGATTTGGGTTCTTACTTATGATCCTTAATGGGTTTGGGCTTCTCCCCCCTTTTCTTTATTGAAGGCCTAAAAACTTTACTTTCTTTTTCTATAGTGCAATCTTTTGTGCTGTTTTGGGCCTTGGTGCAATATTGTGATTTTTTAGACCTCAATAGTATGAAAGGGGTTCGATCATGCAATCACACTCTAATTGGAGCATTACAACAATGTGAAGAATAGATTAAATGTTACAAGGAAATAAAGTGGAGCATAGGCAAACAATTTATCTAAAGAAGTTCAAACATTCAGTATTAAGTAAACTAAATAAATTTTAATACATGAATAAAATATCACTTGGCTAAATACAAAAAAGTTTGACTAAACCTACAAAAAAGTAGAAAATGGTTCGACAAGTCAAATGGTTAGTTCTCAAGGCACGACAGAGGTGGTTGTGGGAGCTTCATGGGCAACTGAAGGGACTAAACTAGGGGTTGATTGGGGGGTGCCTTGCATCTTGATGGCAATGGCTGTAGTCAGGTTCTCCTCATTAATCACCACCACATGAGAATCAATTTGTTAGGACAACTCCCTCATGTTAGGGCTGCCCTTCCCTCTGCTTCATCAGCATCCTTAGATTGATCATTGGCTTGAACTTCTATGGGATGTTCATTGGCAAGGCAATTTGATTGGCATCTTTGAAAGGGGAGGTGTCAAAGAGACTGATCTCGTTCACCACCACCATCCAACCTTCCGCGAATCCAAATTTCTAAGCCTGAAAGACGACTACCCATATTGAGTTTTCGGCATCCTTGAATCCCATGTTATAAAATAATTGCTCACAGTTCTTTATTGTCTCTTTTAAGTGAGCAAGTTCTTTGTCATGGGCAAAGACAATGCTCGACAACTCGGCAAGCTTGACTTTGGCCTCATCGAGCTTCCCTTGCAAGTTCTCAGCCTTCTACTCAACCAGTTCCCGAGCCCTTTCAGTAGTGGTCAGTCGACATTCTACCGTGTTCAACTTTACGTTCTTCTCGTTCAAGCTGGCCTCGGCAACTTGATTCAAGGCCTTCTCTTTGCCAGCTTCCTCTATCATGCCCTTTAACCGACCCTCCACCATATGGGTCAGTTGGGCAACCTGGGACGATAACAAAGATGATAGGGAAAATCAGTGTGATCCAAGTATTAACACTTATAAAATTGGAAAATGGGGAATAAGTATACTCATGGCTATAGTGAGCTACTTCAGCTTCAGGACAATGTCTTTGTCCTAATAATCCACGTAATGGTCCAAATCAATAGGCAACAATAAAGCCTTGCCAAGGCTATCAAAGGCTTGTCCCCCAAGGTCATTCCTCCAAGTCTGAACATAGGATTTAATGAGCAGAACTTTGTCTCCCAGTTGAAAGTTGCACTCCCATCCAAAAATGGAGGTTGAAGAAGTAAAGGCCACGTACGATCCAATCATAGTTGGTTGACCAATAGGCTAAACCCCTTAAGGGGTTTCCTCAGGCTGTGGAGTCAGTGCAGTACCCATAGCAGTAGTGGGGGGCTAGTTGGTAGGAGGGTAACCAGACTCAATAGTAGGGTCGTCAGCTACCCTTTTCCTCTTCCTACATTAACATGGCGCAGAGGGGATTGGCTTGCTGAGGAATCGATTGAGGGGCAACCTATCCCCTGACCGGATGTGCTACCAGGAGCCAATGTCCGAGACCATATTGCGCCGTTGAACCATTCCTGCGATCGAATTAGTGGGGACTGGAGTGTTTATAGTGGGGGATTTAACCGAAATACGCACCGCCCAACCGTGAAAAACCATGTCACCTAAACCATCCCGAACCAGTTCAAGTGAGTTTTCTCGGACTATTATAGGCCCTTGATGTCTAGTTTCCCCACCGGTGAGCTCGTGCGGTAGGAATCCAAGCAACCGAACATCAAGATAGGACAAAAGGGGGCTTTCGACTATTAAAGCTCCCTAAAAGTCTTGATAGCTAGTAAATGAAGGCACGCAATCAAGAATCAAGTGAGAGGCTCTTAGTTACCCATCGTAGTGCACAAAGATTTCCAAGCGCAAGACAAAGTTCAGCTCTCGAGCTCATACAACGCTCAGGTCAAGTTTGAACCTTTTGGAGTCTGCAATGTGGAATAACGAACAAAGTTAACAAAAATACGTATGGCATTAGAAAAAGACCGAATGTAAGAAAAAAAAAAAAAAAAAGCGACAACAACAACAAAAAGAGAGAGAGATAAAAGAAAACTTAAAGTGAAAATGCATATTGCAAGGTTATACTAAAGAATTGGAAAAGAAGGTACCAACCTATCTGGTGGGGAGAGGTCGGACAGGTGAGTTCTCCGTTGAGCTAGTTCCTGCACACTCTCACGAACTCCCCCGCAGAGTTCCTATTGGAATCGAGGAGACAAGATATCAACCTAACCATGGTATTTTGGGTTTGAAGGTAATACTCATTCCTTAGGCTTCCATGAATAGCATAAAGGAAGTTAATACCATGATGTGTAAGGTTTAGGTCGTACAGTTGGTTAAGACGTCCCTCACAGTTTACTACCCTATAAAAGTTAGGCAAACATTGGTCGGGGTTAAGCCCATAAAAACTAAGAGTTCTAAGTAAAAGGGGATCTACTAGAAATCTAACCCCACCCTCTAGTATTGACATTAAAGGAAAAAAGACCACATGAGGCAATATTTGGTTTTCTATGTCTCCCTCATGACAATATGATATATTCACGTCACAAGGGATAATAAAACTAGTCTTGAAGGATTCTACGTCTGCATTTATGTTTAAAAGGTATGAAAAACCCATCTTTTCCTATTAAGATAACTATGGAAGAATGAGAATAAAAGAAACAAGAGAAAGAAGACTTACTGAGTAACTTCTTGATAAAATGGGTGGTCTCAAGAGAAATTTAAGGGCTCGGGAAGAAAGAGTAAGAAGGATTCTAAATTTGAAAGGAACCAAAGAAAGTTATAAATGAGAAGGATGACAATATTTATAGGGAAAAAGGTCATTTAATGTAACTGCAAAACAATCAATCAATACTTACCATTGTTTCTACTCATGCGTGCCTCAGTAATCAAAGTGTCAGATTATCAAGACCATTCGATTTGTTAGATGCTGCCATGTGTTCACAAAGAGCAAGCTATCATGTCTGTTGTATTAATGGAGTGGCGTTTTGTCTTCCTAAGTTATAACTATTTTTTTTGAAAAGCTTAGTTGAGCATCGAGGCAAGAATCCCGATCCTATCCCCACTTCATGAAAATAGGATCGTGGGAAGCTATTGTAGGGGGTTTGGGCCCAAAAAATCAGTACTGGCCCACTTAACTAAGCCCAAGATCGGCCTAAGTAGCCAAAGCCAGCCCATAAGATGGAAGTGGACCTCAGACTCGATTGAAGTGAGCCAAGCCTGACAACACGTGTATTGGGATATATAAATTATCATTCGAGGGAATCCCATAGTGCTTGGCCTACTACTAATTGATGAGGTGGTGGGAAATCGATGAAGAAATGATTAAACCAAAGTCGATTGCCGAGAGTTGTTAGTGCCTTTGGGGAACTCGCTACCGAACGCTATTTGGCTTCTAGAACAAGTTTCAAGCGAATCCTCAGAAGGCATGATGGTTTCTTGGGATTCTGGCAAAAGTGGAGATGCATGAGAATTGGTGAAATAATAATGATTAGTATCCTACTAAAGAGAGACTATATAAGGAGAGGGAAGGCAGACAAAGGGGGTTGGTTTAAAAAAAACTGGAATAACTGGAAAAAATTAGGAAAAGAGTGGAAACAAAGAGAGGGGGTGTGAGTAAAGAAGGAAGAAGAAGAACTACCAGAGGGTGAGGCGTGTAGGTCCAAAAGTTCACGGAAAAGATACAAATTGGACTATCTAGTTGGTGTTTGGAGTCATACCCATAGGATTGTTAGGAAACCCACTAATAAATAAATTGGGAGCCCAAATCCTTTGCCTAGGACAACAGCTCTCATAGGTTTAGGGACCACAATATATATATATATATATATATATAGAGAGAGAGAGAGAGAGAGTAATATACGGTATGCGTATAATACATTAAGTATACAGGCAGGTATAGATTGGTATCTTTTTAATAAGTACGTTTCAAAAATTCGTCAAAAAAATACAAAAAAGGAAAATACACAGTACGTGTATAGTACGAGTATAATACGTTTATATTTTAAAATATCGCAATAAAAATACGAAAAAATTAAGCATATAATTTTTTAAAGATAAATGAAATAATTCAATATATAGAAAATTCTCAACAATTTAATTGAAATAATCTACTTAACAAAAGAGTTAGGGGGGGGGGGGGATGTAAAAGAAATAAGATATATTAAAAATAGAAATGTTATGTCTAAAATATTTTCATAATAAATTCAAAGTGGCAAATTATTATTGCTTGTTACGAATAGACAAAAAAGTAATTTAAGTTATAGATTTAAATTAAAATCAATAATAACTTATCACCTATGATTTGACAAAAAAGTAATTTAAGTTGTGGATTTAAATTAAAATCAATAATAACTTATCACCTATGATTTGTTATAAAGGAAAATTCTTAAGTACTCCCAAAGTATAGTAAAATGGTATTCCCTCTTTTCACATTGATAGTGAACTCCATTATGAATTTAATGAGTGGACATCATCATGAATGTAAGAAGAAAGATTATCATTCATCATATTTCAAGAGTATTTAAAAATTATTCTATTGTGAAAATATGAGGAACATAACCAATTTTTTATATTAAATTGAGAGAAAGTAAAAACGATTTATTGATTGTCAATTTTTTTTTTTTTTAAGAGATTTTTTTTTTTTTTTTTTTTTTTTTTTTTTTTTTTTTTTTTCTGGGAGGAAGAGATAAATGGCAGCTTTTGACTACTCCAACACTGCTAGCTTTCTAAACTTTTTGAACTTTGTGAATTTTTGAGTCTTTGACGTCCAGCCAATAATTGCCTTATCGTTCAAACGATTATTTAGCATAGTAACGGACACGTATTTCACTACGAATATAATGTTAGCCGTATTGAACGTAGATTAAACTTTTAGTATAAAAGTAAGCTACAGACGTACGCGTAACTACTAACTACATTATATATACACTCAAGAGTGGAACTAGAAATTTTTTATTGGAGCCAAGATTAAACTGTTATTTTGAATCACCATTCAAGTAAAAAAATCAAAGCATTATGAGAGCGTTATATCTTTCCAAAAAATTTTATTTTGCAATACACATGTATAAAAAATGTTTTTTTTTTTTAATTTATAAAAAGGACTCAGCATCTTGACCTTAAAGTGGCAATGTGGCATTATGCTACAAGAGTAAAACATTTGCCATCAAATTTAGCTCCTCTTTAAAAAATCAAATGACTAAACATACCAATATAACAAGAAAAGTGTATTCATCAACAGATAATCAATTGCCTTTATAAATTAAAAAGAAAAAAAATTAAAATCATAAGCCACAAGATAAATAAATTGAAATTGAATTGAAATATGAATAATAAAGATAAGAAAATTTTTGAACCTCCCAAGATTTTAAAACTATTTTCCCTTAACTTCAAGTAAGAAAACTCTTAATCACCACACAAAAAAAGAAAAAAAAGTAAGAAAACTCCTTATTAAGAAAAAGAAAGTAATTGAATAAGAACGTGACTATGAGACCATTAAATGGATGGAAGTCAATGAAGTGTGTGTGAGACTAGAAAAATTACACCAAATTGAGAGCCTTTTAGAATTGAGTGGTTCATGGCTGAAGTAAAGTACAGGGAAAGGGAAATTACTAGAAAATGAAAAAGAAGCTAGTAAAAAATATATATAAAAACAAAAAGGAAAAAGTATTAATTTGCTAATGGCTACGTGTTTGGGAAAGCAATTTGAGGTTGGAAAGGGACATGGATAGGTGGGACCATGCCGTGGGGGGGCCAATCAATTTCCTTAAAAAGTAAAGTTTGTGGGACCCGTGAACAGTGAACAGTGCACAAGTGCACTGTCCACAGGAGAATTAGTCAAAAGTTGTGGCTAAAAATAAAAAATAAAAAGAGGAAAACGCAAACGTGAGAAGTTGGATCCAAACAGATACTTAGTATGGGTTTGGATCCACGATGAAGTTTTGTGTTTGCGTTTTTCTCTTCTCTTTTTTTTTTTTTTTTTCTACTGCACGCGTTTCAGAAAGGACAAAATTCACTGTTCACGTACTGTTTAACATTATTCATGCAATGTTTGGTACTATTCACGCACTATTTATGAGACCCATAGTTACTTTATTAAAAAAAATATATTAAAAATGGGCATCATGGTACTATTCACACATTTAAAAATTATTTTGCTATAGTGTTTTCAATTTTTAGTTTTCAATTTCAGTAAAAATAAGTTATATCCAAACGGACCCTTAGAGTTTTGGTTGTGTGAGAGTGCTTTTATGCCACTTTTATAATCACTCTATTTTCCTAGCAAAACTTTGTCTTAAACATGGCTCCTGAACTTTGGCCTAAGATTGAACCACAAAAATCTTTATCTTTTTATTGTGTGATTGTTTCTTTTATTTTCCATTATCTATTTCTATTTTGTATAAACTCATTATTGTTTACTACACTGATAACAAATAAGTATTAAGGCTTCGTCTATCTTAACAAGGTATTAAAAAGAAAGATTTGAATTTAGAATTCTTAACTTAAAATGACTTCAACAAAGTATAAGGGGCGAAAAAAATTTCCCTATTGACAAAATTTATGATTGTTAATTGGAATTTACATCAACATATGAAATGGTTTTTAATAAGAGTGGCCAACATTAAAAGTTGAAATTCTACATCAAACAGCATAAATTTTAGCTGCTCTACGCATGAACTCAAAAAATTATTTATGATTTCATTAAGGTTGTTGATTACTTAGAGTGGCCTTAATTTTCTGTTATTGCTATTACCTTACTTTCATTTTATTTTTCTAAACTCGTTTTTATAAAAGAAAGTCGGCCGTGAACACATTGGAAATATTTTGTATGCACCTGCAATAATATTACTGCGGTCAAGATTGACAACCTTGAAATAAAGCTATAATTCCAAAACTCCCGTTTTCTGACAAGTAATACCGAAAGTGAAAGAAATGACTCTCCATTGAGGAGGAACTTAAACAATTGAATTGAAAAGCATTGTGAAATTTCAATGTCTATCCTGTCAGCTATATATATCCTCATTATAGTAAGCATTTTCTATGCAACAATCAAACATATAACAAAACCAGCAAAAGGATGGAGCAGGGAGATATGGAGAAGAATGACAAGGCCGCTACAACAGATGAGCCCCAGTTAAACTACAGAGGAATTAAAGCCATGCCATTTGTTATAGGTAAGAAAAGAAAAGAGAGAGAGAGGGACAGAGTATAATTCTAAAACATAAGTACTTTTTTTTTTCTTATGTTTGATGACCAAAAATGCAGGCAATGAGACTTTTGAGAAGCTAGGGACCATTGGCACCTCAACAAACCTATTGGTCTATCTCACTACCGTGTTCAACATGAGCAGCATCACTGCTACACTTCTTATCAACATCTTTAATGGTAGCACCAACTTTGCTACCTTACTTGGAGCTTTCCTCTGTGATACTTACTTTGGTCGTTACAACACATTGGGTTTTGCCTCGGTCGCCTCTTTTTTGGTACTGCTATAGCACTATTATATATTCACAATCTTTCATATGAAATTTAAACGTAGTTTTAGATGAGCATGTGTGCATGCTCCTTTAAGGAATTGAAAACAACCATAACAAAACCGATGCCAAACTAAGTTGTGCGTCAGAGTACTGAATTCGATTTTCCCATTTGATAAACCATTCAATACATATTGGACCTCCAACTGGATCCAAGTCATAATAGCTTCACTTCACTAAACTATGTTTCCTGGATTTAATAATGTACAAACTGACATGTTATTTTAAATTTTGAGGTGACAGTAAATACACCTTTATAATTGTAATATCTAATATGAACCATGAAATTGAAGCAATTCAAATAGAGAATATCCATATAAACTTTTCATTTATGACTCTGTCCGTTTGATACCTTACATCTCTAATCTCTTTTTTTCTTTTCTTTTTTTTTCTTCTTCTTTAAAGGGGATGCTTGTACTGTGTTTAACAGCAGCGATTGCAAAACTGCATCCTCCCCACTGTGGAACTAAAGAGATAGGGAATTGCCCTGGACCAACACCATGGCAAATGGCATTTCTATTAAGCAGCCTGGGACTACTTGTTGTTGGGGCTGGTGGCATTAGACCGTGTAACTTGGCCTTTGGTGCTGACCAATTCAATCCCAACACTGAATCTGGAAAGAGGGGAATCAGCAGCTTCTTCAATTGGTACTACTTCACCTACACGTTTGCCATGATGGTATCTTTAACATTCATTGTATACGTGCAATCCAATGTGAGCTGGGCCTGGGGGTTGGCGATTCCTACTTTCCTTATGCTCTTATCATGTGTACTCTTCTTTGTTGGTACACGAATGTATGTGATTCTAAAACCCGAGGGTAGTCCTTTGGCAAGCATAGTGCAGGTTATAGTGGCCGCAGTCAAGAAGAGGCAATTGAAGTTACCAGAGCAACCATGGCTCTCCCTCTTTAACCATATTCCCACAAGTACCATCAACTCCAAGCTTCCTTACACCGATCAATTCAGGTAACAGAAACTGCTCATCTACTAAAGTAAATTTTATTCTTTAAAACTCTATGCCTCTTGCCATTTTTTATGAGTGTCGTACCTTAAAAATTGATTATATATCACACGTGTAACAAAAATCATTGTTCCCACTCAGAGTGTTCCACTTCATATTCTATCGAGTGGAGATGCTAATTTCTTTATTCCATTTTAAATTTTGATTACTTTATAAGAAAACCAACAACAACAAAAAAAAATCAAAGAGGGTATTTCAAAAAGGAAAGCGAGAGAGAGTCATGTGGTACTGGTGTTTTGTGTTGATTAAGACTATTCTACCTTTAGGATTAGGACACACTCAACAAAGTCCAATCACACAGGAACTCTTTTTTATTTAGTTGACATAGCACGAGATATGCATTAACTAACCAAAGCAATGATTTTCTCAGGTTTCTAGACAAAGCTGCAATCATAACCCCCGATGACCAAGTAAAATCTGACGGATCAGCAGCCAATCCATGGAGACTTTGCAGTATGCAGCAAGTGGAACAAGTAAAATGCTTGATGAGAGTGATTCCCATATGGGTTGCAGCCAGTATATACTATCTTGTCTTAGTCCAACAACAGACATACGTAGTATTCCAAGCCCTCCAATTTGATAGACGCCTTGGCAATACCAATTTCACCATCCCTGCTGCCTCCTACATTATCTTCACCATGCTTGCCCTCACTATCTGGATACCTGTTTATGACCGTATAATAGTCCCAACACTAAGAAAGTTCACAGGCAAAGAAGGTGGCATCACAGTCCTGCAAAAGATGGGTCTTGGCATGGTTCTTGGTATTATCACTATGCTTGTGTCAGCACTTGTTGAAGAAAGGAGAAGAACTTTGGCTATAACTAAACCTGTGGGTATAGACCCAAGAAGGGGTGCAATCTCTTCCCTTTCTGGCATGTGGTTGTTACCACAGCTATCACTAGTAGGACTTTCTGAAGCATTTACTGTCGTTGGTGAAGTTGAATTCTACTACAAGCAATTCCCCGAAAACATGAGAAGCATTGGCGGGTCTTTCTTATTTGTTGGTTTTGCTTTGTCCAGTTACTTTAGTAGTTTCTTGGTGTCAGTGATTCACAGGACTACTTCTGGAGCTGCAACTGGGCAATGGCTGCCTGAAGATCTTAACAAGGGGAGATTGGATTACTTCTATTACTTGATTGCTGCAATAGAGGTCGTAAATTTGGGTTACTTTATAATATGTGCAAAGTGGTACAAGTACAAAGGAAGCGACACCAGTGTTCATGAAGTTGACGTGGGAAAAATGCAGTCCGAATAAGAAAAATCTCTTGTTTGAATCGTTAAATATGAGGGAATAAAGAATAGTCCCCCCAAAAGATAGAAGTAGAAGAAGGAGAGTTAAACGCCTAGAATAAAAAAATAAATTGTGCTCTCAAAGTTCTAATTTATATTCCATCAATTACGACAAGTCATCTGTTAAGTTGTAATTGGTAAAACATAAAATAAAACACTCATGATAGTACAGGGATTTTCACTTTATAGGAGAAATATATCTTTATGAAATAAGGCATGGAAAAGGAAAGTTAACAGCAATCTGTTGTAGCTTGTCGGCGTTGCAATAATGCATGATTCAAAAGGAGGTGGATACTCATTCTTCACCAATTTCCTCCCATTTGCACCGAAAAGAAGATTTCAACTTTCCATCGTATTAATTCAGTATTCTGTGCTTGTTGTCAAAATTAATGACAGTTCACAATGTATTTCTTTCTGAGTTTCATTCTGGTTTGTTGCTAATTTATGTCTAGGACTTATATGGAGAAAGTATCTCGCAGACTGGGGCAGAACTAAGTAGATAGTAGGGGAGGGGCCATGACCCCTCTAAAAAATTTTAAAACAAGATTTTTAATAGGCAAAATGTGAGACACAAACTTAGTTTTGAAGACCTGGACCCCAACCAAAAATTGGACCCCCTCACCCATGACTTGTCCATGTCTCCTTTCCAATTAGACTCACGTTTTTAAAACTTCCTCCACCCCCCTCCCAAGTTTCAACAGTTCAGTAAGTGGTTAGTTTTGGTTTTTTAGGAATAGCTTTCTTTAGAAACTTCATCGCCTTTCTACAACTTTTTGCAGCTTCATTTTCCTTTCTAGCCACTAAAAAAAATCTCAAATCATCATCACGTGGTTCTCTACTCTTCTCACATTAGCTTAAGCTCTCTTTGATATCTACCTTTAGCTACCAATGCCCTTTAAAAGAGACTAGAATAAAGATGATATTAGTAGCATAGTGTTCTCTAACATGATTAACAGGTCGGTCACCATAGTATTCTTTTGAGAGGCACAAAACTCTCTCTCACTTTTAATTTCTATTTACTTATCTTGTGGTTTATGGTTTTTTTTTTTTTTCTTTCCCTTAATTTATTTTAACCAATTGATAGGTTTTACTCACTATTTTGAATTCCATATTGGCTTCTACTCAAATTTGTCTTTGTATTTGATACTTGGAAAAACAATTCTTGAATATTTGTTATACATATCTATAGCAAATTAGAAAAATTTGGTATACTCAATAGAGTTTAGATAAAGTTTTCATATAAAATAATTTTTTAGGCTTATAACTTCTGTATACATACGAGTTATGACTTACCTTGGAATTAAAAATTTATTACTAAAAATACTTATGCATTGAGAAATACGTGCATGCATACATTTGTATGTATGTATGTATGTATGTATGTATGTATGCACCAATATGGTACTTTGAGTTTTTCTTAAATTAGAAACTAATATGAAAGTTTAATCTTGGCCTCCCAAACAAAAATTCATGGTTCTACCAAGACGTGGCAAAACGGGCAGGTCGGGTCAAGCTTGGGTCAGGTCAATCGGGTTTGAGAGTCAAACAGATCATTTTTAAACGGGTCAATCGGGTTGCAGGTCGAGTCAAGTTGACCCGTATTTTTCAAACAAGATTTTTTTTTTTTTCAATTACAAAAACAAATCAACGACAACCTGTTTAGAGAGAATGAATAAAATCAATTAAGCAAATGAATTGCACTTAATGCCACTTTTTAATTTCCTTCCAATTCTGACAGTTTTAAGCATGACAAAAATTATTTGTAGTTATAAATTTATGATGGAAAAAGTCTTTAATGTTAATAGTTCACTATTAAAATGCATATAATTACAAGTTTACATCTTCAAAAAGAGATAGATCTTAAAACAAACAAAACAAGTAAGCCAGCAAAGTAGCAAGTTATCGGTCTTCTTAAGTGCACATATTCCTGTTGCATTTAAAATAATAGTAAAGTTAGATTACTTAGAAAGATAAACTAAAAAAAAAAATTAAAAAATTAAAAATAAACATAACATATTAAGTAAAAGAGAATAAATAAATATTTTATAAGAATTACACCTCAATCTCAATCTACTCAACGTTGATAGCAGATTTAGTACTGCAAATATTCATACTTGCAAATTGTAGCTCAAGTTGGCCAACTTTCAACTTTCAGGTTTGTTTTGTGCATTGTTGGCATGGCTTTGGCTTTGGAGTCTTGGACAATGGATTACAGCTAAGCTAGTATTGAATAAGATTTTTTTTTTTTTAATAGTTGTCTTGACTCTTGACAGCTTTGAGCCTTGTGTTTTCTTGTCTCTCATGTCACTCATGTCCGTGATTTGTGAGCTCTTATTGGTTGTGATGAAGGCACGAAGCTCAAATAGACTTCAGCACCAAAAAAAAAAAACTCAAATAGTCATTCTCTAACAACAATTTACTCGTTTATATAATATATTGACTATTAGTTTTGATACTTTGTGCTTTATGCACCTAGTATCAAGACGTAGTTTAAATTTTTTTTTTTTTTTTAACAGATCGAGTAGAGTTAACCTGCAAAAAAATTGGATCGGGTCATGGGTCAACCCGTTTTTACTGTTGCTCGCAGGCATAGAAAGTCACACATTTAACAAACTAATAAGAAATGTACAACAACAAGAATGCCTTAATCTCAAAATTTTTGGGTTGGCTATATATCCTCAACAATTTAGTTTGAGTCAGCCACATATTATATTTTCTCCATTATCATGAATAAACTTAGATTATATGACATTCACTAATTATTTTGCTATATACTTGTTAAAAAAAACTATGTGGATAACTTGTTATGCATATTATACAATTCTTAAAAATCGAGCTTGAACCACAGCTGGCACCGATCTGCATAAGTTTAAGCACTTAACTGACTCATGACGTGGGAAAATGATTATATACATCAAGCATATATAAAGCGCACCTCTCACAAGAATATGGACCACATGCTTATGAGAGCTGCAATCCTTACGTCCATGGGCTCACATGCCTATGAGAAGCGCATTCCATTTTTTCGGCGCACAAAATACCAACTCCTCCATGATGTGATTTATAGTGATTTATAGTTCTCGTGATGTTTGAATATGGTTTCCGATTTTCTAAAGAAAGAAAATTATCCTTGTAAACGCGTATTCAAAACAGACAGTCCACAATTCAGCAAAAAAACCAGACACAAGGTCCAAAAGTGTGTTAAAACCATGACGGCACTGGCTCAAATAATTGCAAACAAACTCACGAAGATTACGAATCAAGCCATAAAGGTCCACATGATAGTGTTCACTACTGCAATCATGCTACAATTTGGTAGTTAGGATGACCTAGGCTAGCTACCAGTCGGATTTGGGGCTCTGACTAATTGTTTAAAAAATATCTCATTATTACGTCTCTTTAGACTCTCTTTCATTTTCTAGCCAACTTTAAGATAACAATGGACGTTTCCACACTTTTATGATTGGACACTCGTCACAAACTATGTCCACAAAGTTCATGCAAAATGTTCGTATTTAAAATGATAATGTGTAGTACAGTAACGAGTGTATCATAATCATTACTTTTAATATCTAACTTATTTGTAAATCAGTGACGTGCTATTATAAATAAACTTTAGTCATAAACTCTTATGATTTTGAATTCAAATGTTTCTTTTCTTATTAATGGTCTTGTAGTTTAATTGGCACATCCTTATACATAAAGTGCTTAGAAGGAAAAGCGTTTGAATTGCAAGATTGTAACTTATGTGTATATATATATACACACACCCGCTAGCATTGAAAGCAAGGGTTTAACTCAAATAGGTACTACATAATATAATGGAAATGACCTAACTTTGTCTTTGCTCAACCGGGAGACACGTACGCGGTTTGCCATCTTCCACAGACAATTAATATAATAATAATACTGCTTTGTAGGGGTTTTTTTTTTCTTTCTTTTATTACTAATTAACTTGAAGAATTGACTCAAAAGAAATTAATTTGAAGATGGTGGGTATTGACTATTGAGTATTGAGTAGTGAATGAAGTCGTTAGGTTTAGGTGTTAAATCCAAAGTCAACCTCGGAGAAGTACACGACTTCTAGAATATATTGAGCAATTATAAAGTCAAGAACCAATTACCGTGCTGCAAACTTGCAATTAAGTAATGAGTTTTACAAAGATCAAATGGATTAATGCCTAATGTACTTTCAGCAATGCTATCCTATCTACTCAACCTTTTCTTTTTATAATCTTTTGCACAATTTACTAATTAAAATCAATGTTATTAATTCCGTTTTGGAACTCATTTCGTTTTGTCCAATAGAACAGAATATTTCGATACCGACCTATTTGGCATACCATTTTTAGGTGTTTTAAGTTCCTTAAAAATATATAATATAGATTATTATATAAAATAATGAATTTAATTTTTTTTAAATCTTAAATAAAGTGGGATTAAAAAAATTTAAATATTTTTAATTTTCTACAAATAAAATTCACATTTTGAATAATTGTAAACAAATTAATAAATATATAGTGTATACTCTTTCACCTTTAAATCAAATGAAGTAAAGTTGATAAAAAATTTATGAGAATATTTTTTAACTTTTTACTTGTGGCATTATTGTAAATAAATAAGAATCTAGGATTAGTTTTTGAACTAGGAAATTTCCTAGAAGTTTCCTTACAATCTCCACACAAAAAAATTTCCAAATAACATTAAATATTAAAAAATTTAGTTAGTTGTCACGTTTCAAAACAATATTACAAACTAACATCTCGAGTGTCTAAAACTCGAGTTCCAAGATAAAACTCGAGTTTTTAAGTCTCAATTTGTAAGTAGTGAGAGGTGATGTGGAAGAAAATCCACATGGAACTCGAGTTTCACTTCTTCTTCCTCGCGTTCTTCTGAGTACCCAGCGTTCTTCTTCGTGCAGATCTGACCTAGCGTTCTTCTTCTTCCTCGCGTCTAATTGGAGCTCCAACGTTCTTCCTCTGTTCTTCGTCTCTTCATCAAATCGTTCCTTTGTTCGTTAGCGTCCTTCATCTCTTCCTCGCGTCTATTCGTTCTTCCTCATTGCTGAAGACCAGATCGTCCACCCAATCATTGAAGATCAGATCATCTACCAGCGTTCTTCTGCAACCAAATTGCCCATCTAGCACCAAATCGCCTTCTTCGGCATTGCATTCTTCTTAGGTTTTTTTTTTCTTCAAGTCCGACAAAAATTGACTTTCGAAGACTCAGTTTTTCTTTTTAGAACTCGAGTCTTATAGACTCGAGATCTAACTCGAGTTTGAAAGCCTCGATTTTCGTCATCAATCTCAAGTTTTTGAAACTCGAGATGCTAGTTGCCAGAATCTTTTCCAACGTATGTTAACTTACCATATTTTTTCCCCTCACTGTGCTAATCTACAAAATCCCTCCAATCTCCATTACTCCACATGTATTTCCATTTTCACTTACCATGTCCTTTCCATCTGATCTCCTCCATTCTTCTTCTCCAATCTCCACAAACTTCTCTTCTTTTTCTTTTTTGAATGCTTTCTTTGGTTGTAATGTTTCCTCATACAATCAAGGTTGGACCCCAACACGCCAAAAGGTAAGTGTTCTCTAACAAAGGAAATGTTAACAATAAAGAAGTGTGGTGGCTCAAAGAGACAATGTTGAAGCTGAATGAGAAACAGTGAAGCTCAAAACAGCATAGATGAGTGTTTTAGGTTTTTTTTTTTTTTTTTCCTTCTTTAAATAGGAAAAATCTAGTACAAGCCAAAATCCTCATCTCGGCCGAAATTGGTCGGAATGACCCAAAATAAGCTGAAATCTGACCCGAGGTGGAACGTAAGTTATTCTCGCACCGATTTGCATACCAGTACGAAATATTTCGGCCATTCCGGCACAAAATCAATAACATTGATTAAAATGGTAATTTCAATTAGAGTATTATGAACCATATACACGAAACACCACAAAGATATAGTATGACTTTCACAAAAGTTAATTCACTATTGTTGCCATTTTTCTTATACACCAATCACAACATATATATACACACACACGAAATACCACAAAGATATAAAATGACTTTCACAAAAGACGATTCAATACTGTTACCATTTTTCTTATACGCTAATCACAATATATACACAAAACACCACAAAGATATAAAATGACTTTTACAAAATTTGATCCACTATTGTTGCCATTTTTCTTATACATCAATCACTACAAACCTTGCAAATATATATATATATAAAAAACGTTTTGAAAATTTTCGTGTCTGATTTAATAATCCCATCCCAAAATCACAACATATACACGAAACACCACAAAAATTTAATATGAATTTTACAAAATTTGATCCATTATTGTTGCCATTTTTCTTATACACCAATCACTACAAATCTTGCAAATGTATATATAAAAAAACGTTTTGAAAATTTTCGTATCTGATTTAATAATCTCATCCCAAAACCATGTGACGAGTGTGAAAAGAATAAGAAATTATAAGGTCCTCATGGTGGACAAGTAATATAGTCCATCATTCCAATAAAAGACTCTTACCTGTTTAAAATTGTAAAATTTTAAATAAAAACTGAATACTGACTCAGCAATTTTAAATAGGTGGAAATTTTTTACTAGAATGGTGGACAAATTACGTGGTCCACCATGAAAACAGTATAATTTCTCGAAGAGAAGGACACATGCATAGATCACCTACTCCATGATCATATATGCAATCCACATGTCAGATATCTCATAAGCTAGCCGGCCACATAAAAAAAAAAAATATATATATATATATATATATATATTAAAAATAAAGTGGAATACTAAAATGCTTGATATAACCTAAAGGGGATGTCGGAGAAGATAATAATCCATGAGATGTTTTGGAGTTATCAATATGTTCTCAATTAACAAATGAAAAACTTTTTGTTCAAGATTGATTCTTATCAACATCACATGCTAAATATCTACGTAAAGCATTAAAAAATAAAAATAAAAATAAAAACAACAACTTTGGATTTACTGTATATCCATACGTATAATTTAATAGATAGTGCTCCATCAGGCATCAGTGAAAGTGCGGTGGAATCTTATTTCTTCTTCTTCTTCTTCTTCTTTTTCCATTTTTTTTTTTGGTTGATTGGGTGTTCATTTGAGAAAAATTAGTGGATGTGCTTTGTGATGTGCAATTACATTATAAATTCATATAAAACGATTTTGTAAAAAAATCATCTTTATAATTCGTATATGATACTCATTAGGTAGTACTTATATTAGAGCCAAAATGAAGAGTATTTTCTTTTCTTTTCAAGGAATGTGCCACATGATAAAATTTTAGACTATCCTAATTTGGTTGGAACAAAATTATTAGTTGGAAACTTGAAATAATATATACTGGACACCTTGTATTTTAAAGATTTATCAGCCAACACATTAGTTATATATTTGGTTTTTACACATTTGGCAAACTTTCTATGGCTCTTGATAGTAGTTGCTCAAATTTTTATTAAAATTGAAATATTAAAGAAATAAAAATATTTACAGTTGAATATAAATATTAGATAGTATTTATTTGCTTAGATGGAAGGTTAAATGAACGGTTACATTACAACATTCGCTTAGATGAAATATTAAACAAATATTATAGTACTCATTTCCCTTTTAAAGATTTGCTTATGGAAGGTTAAATGAAAAAAATGAAAAAATAACTAATTTTTTTAATTTTTTATAATTATAAAAAAATAAAAATAATAAAAAACTTACTAAAAGGACTAGTTAATGTATGTCGGAGGCATACATATATAATCCTAATTCTTCAGGACTTTCTCAACCGTTCATGGAAATTAGAAACCAGTGGTCTTTATGTCAGGAATGACGACTTAGCAGTCGTCAGAAGACATTCAAATTCGCATTCACATGCACCTAAGAGTCTAAGACTCCTTATCAAAAAAATAAATAAATAAATAAAGTGTCCAAGACTCAAACAAAAAGTGGTCTTTGAGAGAGCAAACAATAGTCTAGGTGAGCCAATCAGGAGCAGAGCAGGAAAAATATAGTTGGGAGATTGGGAATGGTTGGAACTTGAAAGAACTAAAACATTAAATTCTTCCTCTGAAAGAGTAAGTCTAGTGGCATTAAAAAAAATGTAACGGCATGAACTTTTTCACAACTTTGTCATAATGACTTATAAATAATAAAATTATGGATTTATTATTTTATTTTCATCCTTCATAAATCGCCACGTAGCAAAATTGTGGCAAAATTGTTGAAAAGTTTGTGTTACTAGAGGTACTCAAAATAAAACTGTTGAGCACTTCAGTTCCTAGTTGTTCACTTGACTTGTTAATATATAGGAGTATTAAGTCACCTCAGATGGCAGAGAGGAAGAGAGAGAGAATGGAGAAGAATGATAAAGAAACCATGGATAAGAACCCGAAAGCTGTTACAACTGATGAGCCTGAGATTAACTACAGAGGATGGAAATCCATGCCATTTATCATAGGTGAGTGAGAGTGAAGCTTGTCTTTTGCTTCATACCCTTGGTTCTTTCTTTCTTTCTTTCCTTTTTCCTTTTTGGTTTGTTAATCTTTTAATCCTGAGTGGCCCATTTGGATAAAATTTCAGGAAATGAAACTTTTGAGAAGCTGGGAGCCATTGGCACCTTATCCAACCTCTTGATCTATCTTACTACTGTCTTCAACATGAAGAGCATTACAGCTACAAATATTATTAACATCTTCAATGGCACAACCAATTTTTCCACCATGCTTGGAGCTTACCTTTGTGACACTTACTTTGGTCGCTACAAGACTTTGGGATTTGCAACAATTGCCTCTTTTATGGTACTAATTTTACTATCATCATTCATACTGAAAATTTTCATCAAGTTGTATGCAGTAAGAGATGACACTAGTGTATAACCAAATTTGTCTTCTGCCAAAGCTTAGTTGTTATAAATAGCTAAATACCAAGAACTGAGGTCTTAGGAGAACTAAAGGTCCTACTAGGCTAAATTGACAATTTAAAAAATGTAAAATTAGAATTCATTATTATGAACAGTTTTTGTATGTTACATACAAAAGTATCATTTCTTGCATCAACTGAAAGTTACATACCAGTTTTTATCTCATATAACTTTTGTCATAATGTGTTTGTTTCTGTAAAGGGATTGCTAGTGATACAACTAACAGCAGCAATCAAGAAGCTCCACCCACCCCACTGTGGATCAGCAGAGAACACCTGCAAAGGGCCAACAGCAGGACAAATGGCATTTTTGCTTACTGGGTTTGGACT
Source organism: Quercus wislizeni (assembly GCA_023055345.1). Taxonomy (NCBI): domain Eukaryota; kingdom Viridiplantae; phylum Streptophyta; class Magnoliopsida; order Fagales; family Fagaceae; genus Quercus; species Quercus wislizeni. The sequence continues at coordinate 12,370,067 of JALGQJ010000003.1, read as the reverse complement.
ACTTATAGTAGGAGCTGCTGGCATCAGGCCATGCAACTTGGCCTTTGGAGCAGACCAGTTCAACCCCAAAACAGAATCTGGAAAGAGGGGAATCAATAGCTTTTTCAATTGGTACTTCTTTACCTTTACCTTTGCCCAGATGGTATCTCTTACACTCATTGTGTATGTGCAGTCCAATGTAAGCTGGGCTATAGGTTTAGGAATTCCAGCAATTCTGATGCTCATTGCATGTGCACTCTTCTTCATGGGTTCAAAAATGTATGTGAAAGTGAAAGCCACTGGTAGTCCCATGACCAGTGTGGTACAGGTTTTAGTGGTTGCTGTTAAGAGAAGGAGGCTAAATCCACCAGAACAACCATGGTTGTCCCTCTTCAACCATCTGCCAACTAGTTCTATCAACGCCAAGCTTTCTTACACAGATCAATTCAGGTAACCAACTTCAAGAATTTTGCATTTGATGGTCATTTGGACCAATTGGGTGTAAAAATTAAGCAGTCAAATTGATAACTTTGGCAGATTCCTTGACAAAGCAGCAACTGTGACCCCCCAAGACCAAATTAACCCAGATGGATCATCTGCCAATCCATGGAAACTTTGCACAATGCAGCAAGTGGAAGAAGTGAAATGCGTGGTGAGAGTGATTCCCATATGGGCTGCAGCCATCATATACTATATCGCTATAGTCCAACAGAATACTTTTGCAGTCTTTCAAGCCGTTCAATCCGACAGGCACCTTGGAAACACCAATTTCCAGATCCCCGCTGCAACCTACGTTGTCTTCTTGATGCTGAGCTTGACCATTTTTATACCCATCTATGACAGAATAATTGTTCCGTTCCTCCAAAAGATCACAGGAAAAGAAGGCGGCATCACAATCCTCCAGAGGATAGGCATTGGCATATTTCTCTCCGTAATTACCATGATAGTATCTGCCTTGGTGGAAGAGCGTCGAAGGACCATAGCTCTAACCAAGCCAACAATAGGAATTGTACCAAGAAAAGGTGCAATTTCCTCAATGTCAGCTCTATGGTTGGTTCCTCAACTCGTACTAGCCGGATTAACTGAAGCATTTGCTTCAGTTGGCCAAGTTGAATTCTACTACAAGCAATTCCCCGAGAACATGAGAAGCATTGGAGGGTCTCTTTTCTACTGTGGCATGGCAGGTTCAAGTTATTTGAGTAGTTTCCTGATATCAATAATTCATCGGACCACAAGGAAGGCTGCAACCGGAAATTGGTTACCAGAAGATCTTAACAAGGGAAGATTGGATTACTTTTATTACACAATAGCTGCTCTGGGGGTATTGAACTTTGGCTACTTTCTAGTATGTGCAAAATGGTATAAGTACAAAGGGGTTAGCAAGGATACCCTTGAAGTCAACCTAGGATCTACACTACCTCAAAAAAATACTGTTTGATAATCAAGTTCATTGGTAATCAAATTCATTCTAGGCTCCCAATTCATGTATGAACCATATCACACGGCAATATTATACAGTAGTAGGCTATATAGTACCTAGAATAACGTCCTTGCCGTTTGGAATTTGTATGATGATGCATTATGCAGTAGCTTTGTGTAGGACCAAACGAGAGGATACAAATTCCCCTGTTCTTTTGAGGAGTTTGCCTATATTGGTAAATCAGGGTATGTAACATAGAAATGAAACCTGTATCTTTTCCTTATCAAAACTAGTCTAATAAGTCAGTGATTACATTTATAATGGTATTAACTTTCCTCAACGGCCCTCAACCATAAATGATTTGAATATCAATTCAAAAAAATAAATTATTTGAATATTACTGATAACTTCTCTTTTTCTGCTCATGTGGACCACAATGAAACATTGTTTTTGGCTTTTGCCCCGGAGAGAGGTGCAAGACTGATACATTGCCCCCACAGGAGAAAAGAATTACAAAGCGGTGGCTTGACATTCTCATTTCACATTCACACTACACCATGTCTTTTACTTCTTTCATCGGTTGATAATAACAGTGGCTTTTACTTCTCGGATCCAACAACCAATACTTCTTTATTTGGCTGGCTAGGGGTGGAAAACGTTTTGAAAATTTTCGTGTCTGATTTAATAATCCCATCCCAAAACCATGTGACGAGTGTGAAGAGGAGGACGCATGCACAGATCACCTACTCCATGATCATGCAATCCACATGTCAGAGATCTCATAAGCTAGCCGGCCACATAAAAAAAAAATTATAAATATAAATATATATATATATATATATATATTAAAAATAAAGTGGAATACTAAAATGCTTGATAACCTAAAAGGGATGCCAGGGAAGATAATAACCCATGAGATGTATTTGGAGTTGTCTATATGTTCTCAATTAACATATGAAAAACATTTTGTTCAGGATTGGTTCATTTCAACATCACATCCTAAGCATCTAGATAAAGCATTAAAAAATAAAAATAAACAACAACTTTGGATTTACTGTATATCCATATGTATAATTTAATAGATAGTGCTCCATCAGGCATCAGTGAAAGTGAGGTGGAATCTTATTTTTTCTTTTCTTTTTTTTTTTTTTTTTTTGGTTGATTGGGTGTTCATTTGAGAAAAATTAGTGGATGTGCTTTGCGATGTGAAAATACATTATAAATTCATATAAAAAGATTTTGTAAAAAAATAATCTTTATAATTCATATACGATACTCATTATGCAGTATTATATTAGAGCCAAATGAAAATAATTTTCTTTTCTTTTCAAAAAATGCACCATATAACAAAATTTTAAACTATTTTGATTTGGATGGAACAAAATTATTAGTTGGAAATTTGAGATAACATATACTAGACACTTTGTATTTTAAATATTTATCAGCCAACACATTAGTTACATATTTGGTATTTACACATTTGGCAAACTTTCTATGGCTCTTGATAGTAGTTGCTAAAAATTTTATTAAGATTGAAATATTAGAGAAATAAAAATAATTACAGTTGAATATTATAAATATTAGATAATATTTATGATGATGCCGAGAATCGTCAGTAAGTTACATAATCCTCACGTGCTCTAGACAACGCTTGCACAACACAAAATAGGAAGACTTTAGGAGAGTACTGGTATGATACCGGCCAAAAACCTTCTGAAGGTTAAGTTAGAAATCTTTTTCACAATTCTAGAGTGTCAGAGTTAGGGGAAATTATGTGTACCTTGTTTTCTAAGGGCTTTGGGTTTTTATAATGGTGTAAAGCCGACCTCTGTTTCTTGCGTAGGAAGGTGTTCCTTACAGGGAAGATTATCATAAATAAGCATATATTGCGGGATCCTTCTCATGTTGGGATTCTATTTGGCTAGGGTTAATTATGGGACACAAGTCGTTTCTATTTAGGATTCCTTGGAGGCCACTCAAGCCATGTGGGTTCCACGTGGCCTTGAGATCTGTCCACCTTGTGTCCGTGTATCTTGGATCCATCCTTGTAGAGAAACTAACTGTCCACTTAATCTAGTACCATCAGGTCTATTAAAATGGATCTGTCATCCATAATCTTACACTCTTCAGTTGCCCTCTCACTCCATGAGTCTGTCACCTCCTTTGGACGGACCCGTGGAGTGACAGTTTGACTCGTATCTTGAGAAGCGTACATAGATTGACAGGCTAGCCTAGGATCATTAATGTCGTAAGGGCACATGTCGTTCTTTCAGTGGTTGATCTCTTGGAAAGAAACGTCCATTCGTCTTCTATGCCATTCTCTCTATATAAACTTGTTTCTTCACTTCTCATTCTTTACTTTCTTCAGCGAATTCACGATTAGAGCACTGCCATCTTCCTTGATAAACCAGCATACCGTCCACTTAATGCGCCCGTCATCCACATTTCTTCTATTGCTCATCTTCAACCGGTAAGTATTTTTCACCTTTCTGTTGAATTCCCTTGCTATTTTTTAAGACTTTTGCACACTCGTCGTCTGTGTAGATCTGTCAATGTCTTAGGGTTTACCAGTCACGTGTAGGTGACAGGTGTCTAGTGCATCAAGTAATCAATCGTGTGTCTACGATAGGGCGAGCTACGATGAGGTGTTCCCATCAGGTCAGAATGACCCTGGCACCGTAAGTGATGAAAGAAATCCGTCTGCCACCTTACCTTCCACAAGGGATGAGGATTTGGACACGGATAGGTCAAAGGATGATTCCACTGATGGCCTGGTTGGTGTTGAACCCCCAATCCAATCTGTCATGGGTCCTAATGGACTTAGGGAGTTTATTATGCTTCCATTGTGGACGGTCAACGACTTCACTTCTTCCATCAAAGAAACACACTTCAACACATTTAGGGAGGAGTACTAGATACCCGCTCACATACCCATCCATCTACCTTACAAGTCAGAGAAGTGTTATTATGAGGGTGTCAAAAGGGTCGGAGTTTATGAGCAAATGCTGAAAGCATGGCTCAGATTCCTATTGAGTGCTCTTCACTGTCGCCTCCTTCAATACTTAAGGCTGGCCATCACCCAAATCTCCTCAAATGCCTAGAGTGTCTTCCTAGGTGTGGAAGTCTTATACGAGGCCATGTCTGACGGGGCGCGTAGGTTGACGATGGAAGAATTTTTTCACTGTTACTGTTCGACTGAGATCGCTTAGTCCAAAGGCATGTACAGCTTTATGCCAAGGAGCCCGTTGCTAAAACTCGTGAGTGACACCCCCGACTCTAATAGGAACTGGAAGAGTCGCTATTTTTTTATTGAAGGTGATGAGTGGATATATCACCCTGATGACCAAGAGTACATGCCCGTCGACAAAACTTGGGGTATAATGCCCCCGTCCGATATGCCTCCGTCTATATTTAGGTGTTTAATTGTGTTAGTTTTGCTTGTTACTTTAACCATCTTCTTTTTGCAACTCGGGACTGTCCACAAGTCACACTTGAATAGTGGAGCTTTTTGGGAAAAAAAAAATTTCAACAAAACTAAGTTGTCAAAGAGGACGTGGGCTAAGTTAGTCAACTTAGACACTCTCCACTGGTATTATGACAGACCAAAACCCACAACAGCTGCCCGTCAATACGACTGTCAAGTTTGTCAACGTAAGTCCATCGCCCAATGCTTTGGTTATCTTTCCTATTTTTACATTATTAACTCCTGATATCCATCCTCCTTTGTGCAAAAATGGAAGACAACAAGAGAAGGGCCTACATCAAGCAACAAGCTGCAAAGAAGAAAGAGGGGAGTCAACTCCCTAAGGGGACGGGTCCAACCAACTCGTCCACCAAGAGGAAGCCGTCAGAGAAAGCTGACCGTTCTCCAAAAAAGCCCAAAGTTGCCCCTGAGTCCATTGTGGGCTTAAAGGCTGAAACTAAAAAGACAGCCACTCCGCTTGTTCAAGGAAGGGGCAAGGGACTTATGACGAGTCTTGTCTCCGTCACTAAAAAACCACTCGTCCTCCTCCGCGAAGATTCTAAGTATGCATTGGAGCCGCTCTTGTCCATCCTCACAGCTAACGACTATAAGGACTTGAGCAACCACGCAACTAAAGCCACGGGGGAGATAGGTCTCTTTAGTATTGTGTAGGTAACTGTGTCCATCGCCTTTTTCTTTTTCTTCCTGTCAATCTTTCTACTTACTAACCCTTCTTTTGCTTTCAGGCGATGCTAATGCTGAAGGGGTTGATGGATCGTTGCCTAAACCACAAGACGGCGCTGGACCGTATTAAGGCGAAGGCGAGGTCGACGAAGGATGAGCTGGCTAAGTTAAAAGCTTGGAAGACGGTCCAAGAGAAGAAACTGGCTTTGTCTGAGCAAGTTAGAGGTGAGCTGGAGAAGCAGACGAAGATGCTGAGGTAGGTCCTTGAGGATAAAGAAAAAGAGATCAATGATGCCAAGGATCGGCTCCGTCAGGTGAAGGAAGACGCGATACGAGAGTACTGTGACTCCGATGCCTACCTGACAAAGCTTGGAGGCACTTACGCTGGTGGCTTTAATGCCTGCCTCCGTTAAGTCAAAATTTCTTTTCCAGACTTGGACTTGTCACATGTTTCTATTGATACTCTGACCTAGACCTCAGTTCAGCTCGTCAACTCTGAGAGCACGAATGAATTATTCGCTGACGATGCCGTCATTAATGACCCTCGTGGTGACGGAGAGACTGCTCCTGTTGAAAGCCAAACCAAACCTGTCAATGACAGCACCCGTTAACCTGATGAAGTTCAAGTTGTAGAAGAGAAAGATGAAGATGCTCCTGTCCAGCAGTAGTTTTTTTTTTTTTTTTTTTGGCTAAAATGTAAAGATCTTGAAGAACAGTTTATGTTTAACTTTAACCGTTGCTTTTTGTATCTAGATTTCTCCCTTTTTAGGCTTCTATAATATATTGATTACTTATTTTATAATCCGTCTACATTTATTCCTATAGATGAATTCACTCAGTTTATGGTTATATAAATATAACTCATTCTTTAGGATGAATCCGTCTACCTTGTAAGTTTAAGCAAAAGTTCCTGACGAGTTTAAGTCATCCCCTTGGGATGATTCGTTTGTAATATAGACTTGGTAAATTTGAGCTTTTATCTTTAGGGTGATTCTATCCAATTTATGGACTCACCATTAGTCATCCTTTAGGGATGAAAACCCGTCCGCTTTATGGACTTGCCATTAGTTATCCTTTAGGGATGAAAACCCGTCTTTATGGACTTGGATACATCCACTTTATGAACTTAGCATAAGTCATCATTTAAGGATGAAATCCGTCCACTTTGTGGACTTGGATCCGTCCACTTTATGAACTTATCATAAGTCATCCTTTGAGGATGAAACCCGTCCACTTTGTGGACTGGAATCCATCCACTTTATGGACTTAAGGTTGGACTTGACCTTTTTCATGGATCTCATAATTTTGGGATGAGCCTGTCTACTATGTGGACATATATTTCTGAATCACCCCTATAGGATGAATACATCCATTTGGGGCTCATAATGATTATGTAGACATGTAGATATCATGATATTTCTGAATAACTCCTCTTATTGTAGTAAACATGCATGTAAAATTTGTTCTTTAAAAAACCTACCCTTTGGGCTTAAGTGAAACTACAAAAAACAAAAGCTTAACTAGAAAGAAATAAACTGGAAAAGAGGAGTATATATTATTGTTCATGTTGTCGCCTACTGGTAATACTTCTTTAGGTGCTGTGTTCCATGGGTTATGCAACTTTCATCCATCCAGTGTCTCCAGGTGGTAGGTTCCCTTCCGATGCCTTGATGCAACTCTGTATAGTCTTTCCTAGTTAGGTCCTAGCTTCCCTTGGGAGGCATCTTTTGTGGCACCCATTACCTTTCTCAGGACGAGATTTCCAAACTGGAAGTCCATGTGTCTGACCTTGGTGCTGTAATGCATGGCCATGAGATTCTAGTACCATGCTAACCTCTGTTCGGTAGTTGCTCTCACTTCATCCACCAAATCAAGCAACAGACGCATTGCTTCATCATTCTTGCTTTCGTCATGGTTCCCTACCCTATAGCTTGTAAGTCCTACTTCAGCCGGAATGACTGCGTCACTTCCATATACTAGTCGAAATGGGGTTTCCCTTTTACCCCCTCAAGCCGAGTCTTGATGATCTTAAACAAGAATTGGTTTGTGACCTCAACTTGTACATTGGCCTATGGGTGGGCAGGTGATGAGTAATGGTTCTTAATCCCTAGTTGTGAGCAAAAGTCTCTGAATGCATCATTGTTGAACAGCTTCCTTTTGTCTGAGACTAGCACCCTAGGTATACCGTACCTGCAAATGATGTTCTTCCATGCAAAGCTTCGCACATTCTTCTCAGTGATGGTGGCCAAGGCTTCTGCTTCTACCCACTTGGTGAAGTAGTCTATACCAACTACTACGAACTTCAATTGTCTAATCACCGTTGGGAATTGACCCATGATATCCAACCCCCATTGAGTAAACGGCCATGGGGCCATCATTAGGGTGAGCTCCTCTGTCAGTTGTTTGATAAGGTTGCCAAATTTTTGACACTTATCGTAGGCTTTGACGTACGCATGGGCGTCCTTTTGCATGGTTGGCCAGTAGTATCCTACCCGGATTAGTTTATGCACCAACGACCATGATTCAGAGTAGTTTCCGCAGATTCCTTTGTGGACTTCTCTCAAGACGTAGTCTGCCTCCTCAAGGACGAGGCATCTCAGGTACAGTCGGGAGAAGCCCCTATTATACAGAATGTCTTTAACCAGAATGAAGCGAGCTACTTGAACCTTCAACTTCCTTGCAACCTCTTTGTCATCTGGTAGCACCCCGTCCTTCAGGTAGGAAGCTATTGGTCTCGTCTAATAGTTCTCAGAACTTATCTCCTACACATTGGTATCTTCTATTAATGATAAGATTTGAACGAAGGATAATACCTGGTTGGGGATGACCATGTGCTTTGCTGAAGTAGCTTTAGCAAGTCAGTCGGCGTGCTCATTCTCCTCCCTTGGAATCTGAACAAACTTTACTCGAAGGCTACTAACTCGATCCTTTACATACTCGAGGTACTTCTTCATCCATTCATTCTTGCATTTATAGTCTCCATTAACCTAACTGGTTACTACTTGGGAATCGCAGTACACAACCAAATTTTCTGCTTCTGCTGCCTTGGCAAGGTCCAACCCCGCTATCAAGGCTTCATACTCTGCTTCGTTATTGGTTATAGGGAAGTCCAGACAGACCATGCATTCGATTTTATCTCTTTCCAGGCTATGGAGTACCACACCAGCTCCACCTGCTTGCCTATTAGAAGACCCATTTGTGTGAATGCTCCACTTACGAGATCTCTTCTACCCTTTGACATTCCACGATAGTGAATTCTGCGATGAAGTCAACTACTACTTACCCCTTTATAGCCGTGTGCGGTCGATACTGTATGTCGAATTCACTTAACTCGACTACCCATAATGCCATCCTTCCTGCAGCTTTGAGGCTACTCATAGCTCTACATAGGGGCTTATCCGTCAAGATGATCACAATGTGCGCCTGAAAATACGGCTTGAGTTTTTGTGCCACAATTACTAATGTAAAAACGAGCTTTTCCATCTGGGGGTACCTCTCTTTTACTCCTCGGAGTGCTCAGCTCGTGAAGTATGCGGGCTTCTACATCCCATCCTCTTCTCTGACCAAAACCGCGTTGACAGCGGCCAAGGAGACGGCTAGGTATAGGAAAAGCTCTTCCCCTAATTTAGATGGGCTTAGTAATGGCAGAGAAGAAAGATATACCTTCAGATCTTCAAATGCTTATTGGCACTCGGTCGTCCATTCAAATGACTTTTTCAATGTGTGGAAGAAAGGTAGGCACTTATCCGTTGCTCTTGAGATGAACTTGTTTAATGCAGCTACCTTGCCGTTCAGGCTCTGTACCTTATTGACCGTCTTTGGCTAAGCTAACTCCATTATGGCCTGTATCTTTTCTGGGTTGACTTCAATACATCTTTGGGGTACCATTAATCCTAGGAACTTTCCTGCCATCACCCCGAACAAGCACTTGTTTGGATACAGCTTCATGTCATACAACCAAAGGGTATCAAAGGTCTCTTGGAGGTCGCTCAAATGGTCGTCCTCCCGTATACTTTTTACCAACATGTCGTCCACATAAACTTGCACATTCCTTCCGATCTGATACGCAAACATTCTGTTCATCAACTTTTGGTATGTGGCGCCCGCATTCTTGAGTCCAAACAGCATCACTTTATAGCAAAAGAGACCTTGGCCAGTGACAAATGAAGTCTTCTCCTGATCATCCTCACTTAGCTTGATCTGGTTGTAACCAGAGAACACGTCCATGAAGGTTAACAGCTGGTGTCTTGCGATTAAGTCTACCAAGGTGTCAATCCGTGAGAGAAGATAGCTATCCTTTGGGCAGGCCCTGTTTAGGTCTGTGAAATCTTTGCACATCCTCCACTTTCTATTGGCTTTCTTAACCATCCCCACATTCGCCAACCAGTCAGGGTAGTACACTTCTCGTATAAAGTCTGCTTAGTGTAATTTTTTAACCTCCTCAGCTATGGCTTTGTCCGGCTCCTATGCCAACACTAGCTTTTTCTGTCAAACATGAGAAAATAAGGGCGATACGTTCAAATTGTGGACTATGATCGACGAATCAATTCCTGGCATATCCTCATGACTCCCGACGAACACGTCTTGGTTTTCCCTTAGGAACGTCGTGAGTGCTTGACGCACTGGCTAGCTGGCCAAAGTGCCTATCCTCGTTGTTCGTTCAAGCCTAGAATCATCAAGGAGTACTTCCTCCAACCCTTCCACTGGTTCTGCTACCATCCGCTATTCTTCTATACACATAGTCTGTAAATGATCGTCCATCTCTAGCATGGCAATGTAGCATTCGCGTGATGCTACTTGATCCCCTCTTACTTCTCCCACTCCGTACTCAGTAGGAAACTTGATCATCAAATGGTAGGTGGAGGTTATGGCCTTCCATGAATTTAAAGTAGGATGACCCAATATGGTGTTGTACGCAGACGAACAATCAAAAACAAGGAACGTAACATCCTTGGTAATCTGCTGAGGGTAATCACCGACCGTTACTGGTAAGGTGACCGCTCCTAGGGGATGCACCCTTGTTCCTCCGAATCCTATGAGTGGGGCGTTGGTTGGAATCAAACGTTTTCTCCCTATCCTCATTTGCTGGAATGCCAGGTAGTATAGGATATCAGCAGAGCTTCCATTGCCTACAAGGACTCTGTGTGTGTTGTAATCCCCTACACGTATGCTGACTACAAGCGCATCGTCGTGTGGGTGATGAAGATGCCAGATGTCTTCATCCGTGAACCCAATCACGGGGTTGTCAATTTGCACCATCTTTGGGATGTACCCTGTCAGCTAGACGTTCTGAACCATTTGCAAGTAGGTCTTGCATGCTTTTTTGGAAGGATTAGAAGCCGCACTGCCCCCTATAACCATTCTTATGTCCCCCAAGGGTGGCCTAGGGCGCTCGTTTTCTCTCCGGGTAGACTGTTCAGGAGCTATTCCGTCCCTTCCTTACCGATGACCCTCTGTAACTTTCCTTGCCTGATGAGAGCTTCTATCTGCTGCTTTAAGTCATAGCATTTGGACGTATCATGGCCATGATCGCGGAGGAAACGGCAGTACTTGTCTCTAAACCTTTTGCTAGGATCTCCCTTCAACTTGCCAGGGAATGTCAGGGCTCCTTCGTCCTTGATCTGCTTCAGGATTTAATCAATCGGGGTGTTCAGAGGGGTGAAGCTTGCAAATCTTCTTGTAGGGGCTTGGAGCGACTATCTTCCCTTCTATCTCCTGTCCTGGCCATCTTTCACCCCCTATCCTATCGCGTTTCCTCCTGTCTCTCTCTCTTTTGGGGCTTTTCTTCACGAGCCAGCAACGCGTCTTCCACATTCATGTACTTAGTAGCCCTATAGAGCACATCTGACATGGTTTTTGGGTCATTCTTATACAAGGAAAATAGAAACTTACCTTTCCGCAGCTCGTTTGTTAATGCGGCAATGAGTATCTTGTCATCAACTTCATAGATTGAAAGTGCCTCCTTGTTAAAGAGGGCTATGTAAGACCTTAGCGTCTCGTCCTCCCGTTGCTTAATGTTCATCGGGCATGCAGTGGATTTCTTATACTTGTGCCCCCAGATAAAGTGTGAGGCAAACTAGACGCTCAACTCCTTAAAAGCACCAATGGAATTAGGCGTCAACCTGCTAAACCAAACCCTTGCGAGGCCCTTCAGTGTAGTGGGGAAGTCCTTGCACATAATCTCGTCTGCCACTCTTTGCAGGTGCATCAAAGTCTTGAAGGACTCCGGGTGATCTAGGGGGTCCTTAGACCCGTCGTAGCTTTCCACCTGAGGCATTTGAAATTTTGGTGGTAGAGGGAACGACGAGATGGATGCGGTGAATGGTGAATCAGTCCGATGGACCAAGTTGTCAAGGTCACTAGACACCCGTCCTCTAAAGGCGTTCATCATGAAGTCCATCTGTTCTTTCATCATCTACATTCCCGCAACTATTTAAGGAGGAGCCATATCTGTGCTGGACAGACGGCTGGTATTCTGTCGTTCTTATCTACTTGAGGCATTGCTACCTTCCAGCCCCTCTTGGTTCCTTCGTTCAGTGCTGGTTCCTTCCTGGTCTTCCTCTTGGGTGTGAAGCGTTGTGTTCTTCTAGTGTAGCTATTCCTCCAGGTCATAATTCTGCTTGGTGAGGCGTTCCACCGCTGCCACGAGGGTTTGAACTTGTCTCTCTAGGGCAGTGGTGCGCGGTTCATCACCCTGATTGTTAGTGGTTGTTGCCATTGAACGAGTATGTATCATGCAACTTTTTGTCTGGGAAGCAATAAATCTGGCTTATCTCCCCTTCCCACAAACGACACCAACTGATGATGCTGAGAATTGTCAGTAAGTTACACAGTCCTCACATGCTCTAGACAACTTCTGCACAACACAAAATAGGAAGACCTTAGGAGAGTACCAATGTGGTACCGACCAAAAACTCTCTGAAAGTTAAGTTAGAAATATTTTTCATAACTTTAGAGTGCCAGAGCTGAGGGGAATTATGCGTACCTTGTTTTCTGAGGGCTTTGGGTTTTATGAGGGCTTTGGGTTTTTATAAAGGTGTAGAGCTAACCTCCATTTCTTGCGTAGGAAGGTGTTTCCTTACAGGGAAAATTATCATAAATGCCCATATATTGCGGGATCCTTCTCATGTTGGGATTCTATTTCGCTAGGGTTAATCATGGGACGCAAGTCGTTTCCATTTAGGATTCCTTGGAGGCCACTCAAGCCATGTGGGTTCCACGTGGCCTTGAGATCCGTCCACCTCATGTCTGTGTATTTCGGATCAGTCCATGTAGAGAAACTAACCGTCCACTTAATCTAGTATCATCAGGTCTATTAAAATGGATATGTCATCCCTAATTTTACACTTCAATTTATTTGCTTAAGTGGAAGGTTAAATGGACGGATAAATTATAACATTTGCTTAGGTGGAATATTAAACAAATATTATAGTACTCATTTCCCTCTCAAAGATTTACTTAAGTGGAAAGTTGAATGGAAAAATGAAAAAAATAACTAGTTAATTTGATAATTTTTTTAATTTTTTTAAAAAAAAAATCCCAAAAGGAATGGCTAATGTATGTCAGAGGCATGAATATATATAATCCTAATTCTTCAGGACTTTCTCAACCGATCATGGAAATTAGAAACCAGTGGACTTTCGGTCAGGAATGACGACTTAGCTGTTGTCAGTATGCATTCAAATGAATTAAGTTAGGAATACAATTTTTGGTGCAATTTTATGCCATAATTCATCAAGTTATAATTGATAAAAGTCTTCCCACATGGCCTATAGATATATCCTTATTAATCACAATTTGTCATAGGACAAATTGTTACTATGACAAATTATAGCACAAAATTATGTCAAAATTTGTGTTCGGGCATAATTCCATTCAAATTCGCATTAACATGCACCGAAGAAGGCTCAAACAAAAAGTGGTCTTTTTTTTATGAATAAACAAAAAGTGGTCTATGCGAGAGAAAACATTAGTCTAGGTGAGCCAATCAGGAGCAGAGCAGGAAAAATATAGGTGGGAGATTGGGAATGGTTGGTACTTGAAAGGACTAAAACATTAAATTCTTCCACTCAAATAAGAGTAAGTCTACTGGCATAAAAAATAAATAAATAAATAAATATCTAGTAGCATAAACTTTTTCAAAGAATGCTGGACGCAAATCATTTTAAACAAATATTTATGAATTATTAATATAATAAATAATTATTGATAAATAAATAAATGATATTAATAATAAATTTAAATAAAAATTAATAAAAAATTATTTAATTTGACATTTTATAAAAATATTATAAAATAATTTATGTATTTACATATATGATAAAATCAAAAATTTATTATTTTATTTTTACCATCCACAGCTCGTTAAATAGTAAAATTGTGGAAAAGTTTGTCTCAGACTTAAGTAAAACTGTTCAGCACTTCAGTTCCTAGTTCCTACTTCTTCAGTTGACTTGTTAATATATAGGAGTATTAAGTCACCTCAGATGGCAGAGAGGAAAGAGAGAGAGAATGGAGAAGAATGATAAAGAAACCATGGAGAAGAACCCGAGAGCTGTTACAACTGATGAGCCTGAGATTAACTACAGAGGATGGAAAATCATGCCATTTATAATAGGTAAGTGAGAGTGAAGCTTGTCTTTTGCTTCATACCCTTCTTGGTTCTTTCTATCTTTCCTTTTTCATTTTTGGTTTGTTAATCATTTAATCCTGAGTGACCCATTTGGATAAAATTTCAGGAAATGAAACTTTTGAGAAACTGGGAGCCATTGGCACCTTAGCCAACCTCTTGATCTATCTTACTACTGTCTTCAACATGAAAAGCATTACAGCTGCAAATATTATTAACATCTTCCATGGCACATCCAATTTTTCCACCTTGCTTGGAGCTTACCTTTGTGACACTTATTTTGGTCGCTACAAGACTTTGGGATTTGCAACAATTGCCTCTTTTATGGTACTAATTTTACTATCATCATTCACTCTGAAAATTTTCATCAAGTTGTATGCAGTAAGAGATGACACAAGTGTATAACCAAATTTGTCTTCTGCTAAAGCTTAGTTGTTATAAATAGTTTAATACCAATAACTGAGGTCTTAGGAGAAGTTAAGGATGCATGGACGCGGCAAAACGGCCGCCGCACCCGCGTCCGACTCGGCGACGCGCGAGCGACGCCGCTGCCTGCGCGTCGGTGCCGCGTCCTCTTTTTTTTTTTTTTTTCCTCGACTCGCGCCGACTCGGCACAGACTCGGGCCAATTCGCGCTGAATCGCGCCGACTCGGGCCGTATCGGGCGAAACCGCCAATTCAGGCCGAAATTCAAAGACTTCTCCGGGCCGTATCAGTCCGTAACTCACTGTTCTTCGTCTTCTTCTTCTTCTTCTTCTTTGCTTCTTCGTCCTCTTCTTTGCTTCGTCTTCTTGAGTGAGTTCTTTCTTTTTTTTCATTTTTTTTTGGAAGAGTTCTGTTTATTTTGATAAGAACAACTTAAAAACTTAAAAGCTTTATTTTGTTCTCTGTGGCTCTCACGCTTCTCTGACCAAACACCGAGAGCCACATCTACCTTTTTTTTTCTTTTTTAATGGGAAGCTACACCTGTTTTAATAGGTACCACATATATTCTTTATTTTATTTTTGAGCTGATCAAATACATGAGTCACTAAAGGTCCGTTTGATACATGTGTTTAAAAATTAAAAATTATTGTTTAAAAATATTTGTGAAAATACGTGTGGGTGAAAAAGTGCCTTAAAAGTACATAAAATATTGTTTAAAAACTGAAAATTGTTATTTGAAAACATAAACCAAACATCCCCTAAGTCACATCTTTCCTTTTCTTTTCTCTCTTCTTCTACTTTTTTTTTTTTCTTTTTTTATTATGAGAAGTCTCGTCCATTTTAATACCTGTCTATAATTCAAGTGTCAAAAACATTATTATTATTATTATATAAAAATGTATGCTAAGTAATATATTAAAAATATAAATGAAAATATTTTTTATAAGTTTTTAATTGTCGATTTTCGCTGTACCCGCATTTACCTTTTTAAGTCTTGAAACACACCCGCACTTGAATCCCGAAACGCACCTATGCTTCATCTAACAGGTTGAATTGACAATTAAAAAAATGTAGAATTAGAATTCATTATTAAGAACAGTTTTTGTATGTTACATACCAAAGTACCTTTTCTTGCATCAACTGCAAGTTACATACCAGTTTTTATCTCGTATAACTTTTGTCATAATGTGTCTGATTTGCTTGTTTCTGTAAAGGGATTGCTAGTGATACAACTAACAGCAGCAATCAAGAAGCTCCACCCACCCCACTGTGGATCAGCAGAGAACACATGCAAAGGGCCAACAGCAGGACAAATGGCATTTTTGCTTACTGGGTTTGGACTACTTATAGTAGGAGCTGCTGGCATCAGGCCATGCAACTTGGCCTTTGGAGCAGACCAGTTCAACCCCAAAACAGAATCTGGAAAGAGGGGAATCAATAGCTTTTTCAATTGGTACTTCTTTACCTTTACCTTTGCCCAGATGGTATCTCTTACACTCATTGTGTATGTGCAGTCCAATGTAAGCTGGGCTATAGGTTTAGGAATTCCAGCAATTCTGATGCTCATTGCATGTGCACTCTTCTTCATGGGTTCAAAAATGTATGTGAAAGTGAAAGCCACTGGTAGTCCCATGACCAGTGTGGTACAGGTTTTAGTGGTTGCTGTTAAGAGAAGGGGGTTAAATCCACCAGAACAACCATGGTTGTCCCTCTTCAACCATCTGCCAACTAGTTCTATCAACGCCAAGCTTTCTTACACAGACCAATTCAGGTAACCAACTTCAAGAATTTTGCATTTGATGGTCATTTGGACCAATTGGGTGTAAAAATTAAGCAGTCAAATTGATAACTTTGGCAGATTCCTTGACAAAGCAGCAACTGTGACCCCCCAAGACCAAATTAACCCAGATGGATCATCTGCCAATCCATGGAAACTTTGTACAATGCAGCAAGTGGAAGAAGTGAAATGCGTGGTGAGAGTGATTCCCATATGGGCTGCAGCCATCATATACCATATCGCTATAGTCCAACAGAATACTTTTGCAGTCTTTCAAGCCGTTCAATCCGACAGGCACCTTGGAAACACCAATTTCCAGATCCCCGCTGCAACCTACGTTGTCTTCTTGATGCTGAGCTTGACCATTTTTATACCCATCTATGACAGAATAATTGTTCCGTTCCTCCGAAAGATCACAGGAAAAGAAGGCGGCATCACAATCCTCCAGAGGATAGGCATTGGCATATTTCTCTCCGTAATTACCATGATAGTATCTGCCTTGGTGGAAGAGCGTCGAAGGACCATAGCTCTAACCAGGCCAACAATAGGAATTGTACCAAGAAAAGGTGCAATTTCCTCAATGTCAGCTCTATGGTTGGTTCCTCAACTCGTACTAGCCGGATTAACTGAAGCATTTGCTTCAGTTGGCCAAGTTGAATTCTACTACAAGCAATTCCCCGAGAACATGAGAAGCATTGGAGGGTCTCTTTACTTCTGTGGCATGGCAGGTTCAAGTTATTTAAGTAGTTTCCTGATATCAATACTTCATCAGACCACAAGGAAGGCTGCAACCGGAAATTGGTTACCAGAAGATCTTAACAAGGGAAGATTGGATTACTTTTATTACACAATAGCTGCTCTGGGGGTATTGAACTTTGGCTACTTTCTAGTATGTGCGAAATGGTATAAGTACAAAGGGGTTAGCAAGGATACCCTTGGAGTCAACCTAGGAGCTACACTACCTCAAAAAACTACTGTTTGATAATCAAGTTCATTGGTAATCAAATTCACTCTAGGCTCCCAATTCATGTATGAACCATATCACACGGCAATATTATACAGTAGTAGGCTATATAGTACCTAGAATAACGTCCTTGCCGTTTGGAATTTGTATGATGATGCATAATGCAGCAGCTTTGTGTAGGATACAAATTCCCCTGTTCTTTTGAGGAGTTTGCCTATATTGGTAAATCAGGGTATGTAACATAGAAATGAAACTTGTATCTTTTCCTTATAAAAACTAGTCTAATAAGTCAGTGATTACATTTATAATGGTATTAACTTTCCTCAACGGCCCTCAACCATAAATGATTTGAATATTACTGAAAACTTCTCTTTTTCTGCTCATGTGGACCACAATGAAACATTGTTTTTGGCTTTTGCCCCCGCGAGAGGTGCATGACTGATACATTGCCCCCACAGTAGAAAAGAATTACAAAGCAGTGGCTTGACATTCTCATTTCACATTCACACTACACCATGTTTTTTTTTTTTTTTTTTTTTTTACAAGTTAGAATTTCTATCTAGCCTAATCTAAGTGTATACGTGTGTAAAACTCCCTCCTAGAGACTTAAACCCCGGCTCTTATCCCCCACATCCTACAAGCATTTATACTCATAGAGTGACCACCGCACCAAGAGTGCACGGTGATACTTTTTTCATTTTCTAAAGGTTGAGATCATCAGTTGATAATAGCAGTGGCTTTTACTTCTTGGATCAAACAACCAATACTTCTTTATTTGTCTGGTTGGTTAGGGGTGGAAACTCTTTTATTTGATTGAGTACGCCACGCTAACAAATTAAAGTCATTTAATATTAAAAAATGTCTTAAGCTTATAAACTAATATGAAAAGGCTAATCCTAATATTAGCTAGCTTGCATTTATTATTGCAAAGTACTACATTAGCTTTAGTCCAAGAGTACTTAACAAGTACTTAGGGTCGACCACATTATATTTTTTTTTTTGTCACTATATCATATCCGAAATCATACTCTGTGTTACGTCAATCATCGATATGTCATTTTTTAATACTAATAATATTATTTTAAATCTTCATCCTCTACATTTTTTTTTTCATTCAGTTGCCTTGAATCAAATCATTCAATCAATTTATATATATATATATATATATATATATATATATATATATATATATATATATGTATGTATATATATCATATACTATATAATAAAAGTTGAGCTTAGAAGTCGTGATTGCGCCAAGTGGCTTTACTAAATTGCAAAAAAAATAAAAAATGAAGTTTTTAGATTTTAAGAAAAAATATATACAATTTTTCTTCTCCTATAATTTCTAAGTTGATAAAAATATTAATTTGATTACAATTCAAATTCTTCATCTAATCCATCCAATCCTTTTTTTTTTACATGTAGTGTATTATAAAAAAAATTAAATTAAAAAAAAAAAAAAAACAGAAACTTTCTTGTTGTAGTAATTTTTATATAAAAACAACATTATATTTGTTCTTATTAATTTCTTTAGATAAAATAACAATAAATGTTCTAACAAAACGTGCAACCTACAATAAGTGTTTTCTAAAATTTCAAAAAGAGATTAAATTTAGTTGGTTGATCTATCTAAAATATTATCAACAAAGACTAAAATCAATAGGATAGAATTACCTAAAAAAAAGGTAGAATTTCAAATAATAAAAAATACATAAAATAAAGCAAATAAGATTGAATAAAAAAAAGAAAATAGAATTGAATACTATTGTGTATCAACATAGGTTCACTTTTGTTAATTGTTTAAAGTTCCTTTTTTTGGATAAATATGCATTTTATGTCATCCTTTTTCCTAATAATCAAGTAACAAAAGAAAGTAGTATTTGATTTACAACTACAACTACATTTGTGTCTATCTAAAATGTTATCAACAAAGCCTAAAATTAATAGGATAGAATTACCTATATATATAAAAGGATAGATTTTAAATAAAAAATAGAGATAAAAAATATGTGAAAGGAAAAAGATAGAATTTAAATATTGTATATGTAGGGTCACGATTTGGAGCCCAAGCTCAAAAGGTATGAGATCCTGGCCCAGTGAACCCAGTACAATAAATTTGTAGAGAATAGGTCGAAGAACTAGATATTAATGAATTGAATAACGGCTAATATGGATGAACTTCTTGCTTAAAAAATCAAGTATTTATGTCTGAGGAGACAAATGCTAATATATATTTGTTGTACAAAGTACCAGTGCAATGTTGATTGTTCATGTCCTTCTCGTTTTAATTTTTCTACCGTCCTTTTTTTATGGAAGATATTTCCCATTATATAGTCCCCTTGAACTATCCTCCCCCTACACTTGTTCATCATCTAAGCCACCACTTGAGTAGTTGTCCCATCAGCTTTCTTCTTCAACTTTTCTGAATGATAATCTCCCTGGAAACACTGTTCAAAGGTCTACTCCACATAAATGCGGTCATAATGGTAGGTACAGCACATTTAATGTGGAGGTAGCAGCCTTTCTATAGATATTTTGGAGTCTTCCTTCCTCCCAGGGTGCCTATGAGGTACTTCTACGTGGTAGAAACTTCGCGTAGTACCATTATATTGGTCCGAGTAAGCAATTTGAACCGTATTCAATATATCCGAAGAGGAATATCTCCTCGAAAAGCTTTCTTATTATTTTCCATGCCCAAAATTTTAGTGGGTAAATCTTAGTAGTTTTTAATCTCTTATTTTACCTCCTCGACAAGTCAGATTTGTGGATACGGATTAGGATTCAATATTTATCAATTTGGACTCCTATAAGCCCAAGGCCCAATTCACACGAATTTTGGGCCTCCACCCCCACAATAGCCCCTCAAAACTTTGATTTTTCCCTTTCGTAGAAGGAGAAAAAACAGGGTTTTGAATTCCATAACACAAGATCACACGATTCCTCAACTCACACGCGTAGGGTGGGTAATTCACGCGTTTCAGATTTGCCACTAATGTGTCGAGGCTCGCAAAGCGCTATTAAATACTCCAGGCGGCGTGCTATCTCACACATCCAACAGTGAAGCACAGATCCAACGGATGGGCTTTTTTCTGAAGCTTTTGGGCGGGATAATTCCCACTCACTTCAACTTCCTATATAAAGCGAACTGAGACATTACTTCTCCATTTTCACAAGTCTTCAGATTTCAGAAATATCACACATACAAACTCTTCTCATTTTCTCTAAGATACAGATTATTCCAACTCCTCTTCTTTCTTGAGATATTTTCGAAACATCTTTTTTAAGGTATCATAGACTGTCATATACATTAGTTTCTACAGACTTACATTTTTTTTTTCAAACATATTCTTTTCTCCTCGGCTGCCCTCCTCAACCACTCATTTTTACCTTTCTTTATCTCTAGGATTCAGTCATTTTGTTCTAGGTTCGTCTAAATGGGTAGATTCGAGAGTCTAGTAGATTCCCCTTCGAAAATAAAACTTTTCAAAGAGAAATACCACATACCCCAGGAAATGGGTCTACGATATTGTTCCACAGAACAAATCGTTATAAATAGGGAAGCAAGGGAGGTCATCATTCCTATAATAGCCTTTATAGAAGGCGGAATGACCCTCCCCATAGGTAGGATAACAAGGGACTACCTTATCAATCATAGGTTGTGTCATCACCAATGCGCACAAAATATGTTTAGGATATTAGGTTGTGTCGATGCTCTTAATGAGCATCTCCGATTAGGACTCACATGGCATGATGTGGTGCACATGTATGAGTTCCATTCCCAAGCCAACGAAGGATTCTACCTCAAATCCCGGTCAGCCATGGTCAGGCTCATTTCGTGTCTCCCTAAGTCCTACAAAAGGATGAAAGATGACTACCTCATCGCCTCAGGGCCATGGCACGATGGTCTTCACTGTCTAACCCAAGAGAGAAAGACAGGTGGGATACCTTAGAATTAGGTTCCTTAGTAAATCACTTTAGATCTTTTAATCTTCATCACGTAGTTATTATCCTTTATTTTGTATTATTTCGATAATCGGTTTCCATGAGTTTACCACGGCTTTTTTCCTAATTGTTTATTGCAGATAAGAGGTTAGTTACTCCTCGGCTCAGACACACCAACGTAATGGCCCTCAACTATTTACTCCGATCAGAAATTTTCGTGAGCGAGGATCACCAATTGCGAGCCATCTACTTGATTTTGGACTTCGAACCCATTTCAAGAGTCTTTCAGGAGATAGGCCACGCCATCAGGGCGGGGGACCCTCGGATAAACCGTATCAACATATCCAAGCCAGATTTATTGGCTCGAGAAGATCTTCCCCCCGTCAGGCTACCTGTTCAACAAATCCCTCCTCCACTTATAATTGCCTTGCAACAAGTCCCCTTTGAAGCGCCAGTTGCCGCAAAAGAGGAAATTGCATCTTCTCGGCTATCCTTAGAGGAGGAAATTGATCAATTTCGCTTCGTGGAAGACGTGGGACCGTCTGAGAAGCCAGTAGATATTTTAGATTCCGAGACTGAATCTGTTAATCTATCCTCTGTTCATCCCAAACAGTTGATCATCACTTGGATAGATTAAGAATACGAAGAGGAGGGAGAACAAATGGACCAGAAGAAGCGACCTGGTCTGAAAGGCTTGCTAGCCAGCAGGAACAAAGGGGGGAGTTCAAAAGAGGCCCCCAGAACACAACCTCCAGTAATTCCTCCTCCTCCTCCTCCTCCTACTGATCTCGGCCTACTAGCCATGCCAAATTTAAAGAAGATGAGGCCATATCATAAATTGGAGGAAGGTGAGTTAGTTCCTCGAAAGGAGAACAAGCAACAAAAAGTGGCCAAGGACCCTAGGGATAAGAGGGGTGCCTCTATAGACAACAGGGATGAGGTTGAAGTACATCGGCCTCAACGGACCTGGGCCCCTCGACTAGAAATGGAGGGTGCTGCTATCCCATACGATGCTTCGATATGGGATGCGCCAAGAGGCCATGCCAACTACTTAGCGCAAGCCCTATAGCAGCCCCTCCTTCTTCCTAAGGACATGGAGTCCATCCGGCGCACAAGACAGCCCGACCTATTCATGTCACTAAAGAGGGATTTAGCTATGGTTAGCTGCTCCTCTCCTACCCAAGTATTTATGATAAGTCTTTTTTTTTTTTTTTCCTGATGTGTGGATCGTATTTTTAACTATACTTGCTATCTCCATGCAGGTCACCCAGCAAGTTTACGTGGCCGAGGATTGGGTGCGAAATGCAAATAACAAACTTGACGTTGAAGCCCAAACTCGGCGTGATGTTGAGAAAGCTCTCGGCATAGCGAATCATGAGAAAACGCAACTGGCCGAGAAGCTTAAGACTGTAGAGAGTGCGCACCAAAGCGCTGAGGCTGGGTTGAAAAATATTGAAGCTCAAGCTGAGGACCAGCGCAAACAGCTCTACACCACTCAACTTAACCTCGTCACTGATCAGGCGGCAGTTCTGGACCTTAAAGCTAAACTACAGAAAGCTGATGAGGCATTAAAGGTGGCCCAGGAAGCTGCTAAGGCCGCAGAAATCGCAGCTTACGAACGTGGGGTGCTGGAGACGGAGGCAAGGCTAACTGCTAAGGTAACCATGGTCTATAGGGATTACTGCGCCAAAACATACAATCAAGCCCTTGATCATACAGGAGTCCCTGCAGACTCCAATTTAAGGAGAGTGGACCAAGTGTACGACCCAGAGGACATTAGAGAGGACACAACTGCTCCTCTTCCTCCTACAGCCCTTCCCCTTCCTCCTCCCGAGCAATCACTCACCATCCAAGACCCTTCACAGGGGACTGAAATACCAATAGGGGTTCCTAAAGAGAAAAAGGGTGATGTGGGGGTCTCTCGGCCAAAAGAGAAGGCAAAGGAGAAGGCGAAGGGGAAGGCAAAAGACAAAGCCGATGCCAATCCCTCCGAGGATGCCCTTACAATTGAAGACATGGTATCTAAGGCTAAAGCTACTGAATCCAAGTCCAAGATTGACTCTAAGAAGGATTCTCATCAATCACAGACTTAGATATAGGGTTTTAGCTTTGTTTTTGCAATTTTTGTAATGGCCTCATGCCTTTTGATGTAACACTTATATTTATCATCCAATGAAGGCTTTTTTTTTTTATCTGATTTAGCTTCTGAATGATATTATGAATTACTCCGAGTTATTATCATTTATTTGTTTCGACTAAATGTCATCCATCCACACCGTAAATTGACATCATTGTATCAAAATTTAGGTTCAAACCATATAAATAATACACTTAGTATGTTATTATGAATGCAAGAATACCTAGAGTTTGAATGAGTGCTTAATTCTCCAATAAGCGTCAACTATTATTAAGTTGATAAAAGTTAATCTTACATAAATACGTGGTCCAAGAGACCTGACATATTCTTACATCTGTTTAATAATAATATGGGTATCAAGAAATGTTAATTCCACCCGAGTATGTGGTCCGAAAGACCTGACATGCCTTGAGGTACGTTTGGCAATCACATAGAAATTAAATAACAATTATCTTAAAGTATTTACGCAAAGAAGGTTAATTTCACCCAAGGGCTTGGTCCGAGAGGCCTGATATACTCTGAGTTCTGTCTAACACATATACACATACGCAAATGAGTGTTAATTTTCACACAAGTATATGGTCTAAGAGATCTGACATGACTTGAGATCTGTTTAACGCTTATATAGATACCAAGGAGTGTTAATTTCACAAAAGTATGTGGTCCGAGAGACCTGACATGACTTGGGATCTGTTTAACACTTATATAAATGCCAAGGAGTGTTAATTTCACACATGTATGTGGTCCGAGAGACCTGACATGACTTGGGATCTGTTTAACACTTATATAGATGTCAAGGAGTGTTAATTTCACACAAGTATGTGGTCCGAGAGATCTAACATGATTTGGGATCTGTTTAACACTTACATAGATAAAAAACAGCCCTTAATTAGACAAATTTACACAACAAAACACATATTTGAATAAATGAAATTTTCATTAATAGTAGTACCTTCTCAGGTTGTTTACATTCTAAGGACGAGGTATTACACGCTCATCTAAATCTTCTAAAAAATATACTCTTATGCCAGCCAACGAGGTGATAGGATAGGGTCCTTCCCAATTAGGTCCTAATTTCTCCCATGCTAAATTTTTTGCCGTGCTCAAAACCTTTCTCAGCACTAAATCCCCAGGCTCTAATCGTCTTAGCTTTACTTTGGCATCATAGCCTTGTTTGAGTTTGTGTTGATAATAAGCCAATTGGACCATTGCACTTTCTCTTCTTTCTTCAATGAGGTCTAAGCTTCTTTCCAACAATACATCATTATCACTGGGATTGAATGATTGGGTTTTTAATGTCGGAAAGCCTGTTTCTATGAGGATGATAGCCTCTACCCCATAAGACATCGAAAAGGGGGTCCCTCCAGTTGACCTCCGAGGAGTGGTTCAATATGCCCATAGGACATACGGTAGTTCTTCCACCCATCTTCCCTTTGCATCGTCCAACCTTTTCTTAAGTCCACTCACTATGACCTTGTTAATAGCTTCAGCTTGTCCTTTCCCTTGGGGATAAGCTGGAGTGGAATATTTGTTTGTAATTCCCAACTCACAACAATATCTCCTAAAGGACTTGCTGTCGAATTGAAGTCCATTGTCCGAAATGAAGGTATGAGGTATTTCGAAGTGAGTGACAATGTTCTTCCAGTGAAACTTCTTTACGTCCACATCTCGGATATTTGCCAAATGCTCAGCTTCAACCCATTTAGTGAAATAGTATGTGCCGACTAGCAAATATTTCTTGTTTTCCGTTGCTTTAGGGAATAGGCCAACAATATCCAAACCCCATTATGCAAAAGGCCAAGGACTGGAGAGGGGATTTAGAAATCCTCCTGGTTGGTGCGTGTTTGGTGCAAATCTTTGATATTGATCGCACTTTTTCATATATTCTAATGCTTCCTTTTGCATGTTTGGCCACCAATAGCCTTGTATGGCTTCCATAGATTTCTTTATGTAATTCCTCAAGAAGTAACTTTGATACTTCAGGATGTATGCATAGTAGATATGGCCCCAAGAAAGATCGTTTGTACAGTTTCTAGTCCTCAGATAGCCAGAACCGAGGAGCCTTCCTATGTATCTTTTCAGCTTCTGATTTGTCCTCTAGTAAAACGTCTTTACTAAGGAATTGAATGATAGGGTCCATCCAACTGGGCCCTACTCTGACATGGGGAACGTAGATCATATTCCCTTTCTCTCCTGAAAGTTTACCAAGATCCTCTACTAGAATAACACGAGGTAAATTTTGAGCCGAGGAGGTTGCCAACGTGGCCAGGGAATCTACATGGGTATTTTCACCTCTAGGGATGTGTTGCAAATCAAATGATTCAAACTTCTTTTGCAAATGTTTGATTCGAGTCAAATACCCTTGCATTCTCTCATCCCTTGCCTCTAACTCACCCTTCACTTGACCGACGACCAGCCTTAAATCCGAGAACATTGTAGCCGATTTTCCCCCCATCCTATGAACCATAGACATTCCTTCCAATAAAGTTTCGTACTCGGCCTCATTGTTCGTGGCTGAAAAACCTAGCCTTAATGACTTTTCCACGACGAGTCTTTCAGGTGAGATCAAGACTAGCCCCATGCCAGACCCTTTTTGATTCGCTGCTCCATCCACGTATACCTTCCACTGCAATGGTTCTTGCGCTGCAACTAGGCCAATTGATTTTTCATCCATGCGGTGCTTCTTTGATTCATTTTCTGCAGGGCCCTCGGCGAACTCGATGACCAAATCTGCAAGGATCTAACCTTTAACTGAGGTACGTGGCATGTATTTGATGTCAAAAGCACCCAAGATCGTGCCCCACTTTGCTATTCTCCCAGTGTAATCAGCACTTAGAAGTATGGCTTTGAGTGGAAGCTAGGTTAGGACAACCACCATGTGTGCTTGGAAGTAATGGGGCAGCTTTCGAGTACCATGCACCACCGCCAGGATTGCCTTTTCTAAAGGTAAGTAACAAATTTCAGTCTCGTGTAAAGATTTTCTCACGTAATAGGCTGGTCGTTGTCTACCACTATCGACTCATATCAACACCAAACTCACAGCATAAAGAGCTACAATGATATAAGCAAACAGAACTTCATCTACTTCAGGAGTTGACATGATAGGTGGGTGAGAGAGATAATCTTTAAGTTGTTGAAATGCTTGAGCACACTCCTCAGTCCATTCAAAACATTTCCATTTGTTCATCAATAGGAAGAAAGGCCTACATTTGTCCGCCAACTGAGAGATGAATCGATTTAAAGCTGCCATCATTCCGGTTAACTTTTGAACATCTTTGGGGTTACGAGGAGGTTGAAAATTATTTATGGCTTTGACCTGGTCAGGGTTCACCTCGATTCCTCGTTGAGTTACCATATAGTCGAGGAACTTGCCCGAGCCTACCCTAAAAGAGCATTTGGAGGCATTAAGACGGAGCTTGTGTCCCCTCAAAATTTGGAAGATGTTTGTAAGGTCCCCTATATGCTTAAACACTATCTTACTCTTCACCACCATGTCATCTATATACACCTCAATATTTTTACCCATTTGTGACTCGAACATCTTGGTCATCATCCTCTGGTACGTAGACCCAGCATTTTTCAAGCCGAAAAGCATCACCTTGTAATGGTAATTCCCAATGGGGGTGACAAAAGATGTTTTCTTCTGATCGTCAAGGGCCAGCGGTATTTGATGGTATCCTTGGAAAGCATCAAGGAAACTCATCCGAGGATGACCTACTGTTGCATCCACCAATTGATCTATCCGAGGAAGGGGGAAATGATCTTTCGAACAAGTTTTGTTCAAGTCTGTGAAGTCTACACATACCCTCCACTTTTCGTTCTTCTTTTTTACCACCACAGTCTTGGCTAACCACTCCAGATAAAAAACTTCCTTAATAGCCCATGCTCGCTTAAGTTTAGTCACCTCATCCTTAACAGCTTCATAATGGTCTTTGGATGACCGCCTAGGTGGTTGCTTTCTAGGAGCGATTGATGGGTTGACATTCAGGTGATGGCAGATAAAGTCAGGATCAATTATGGGGGCTTCGCAAGCGTCACAGGTAAACACGACAACATTCTCTCGGAGGAATTCAATTAGTGCCTGTTTTTCATGAGGAGGCAGTTGTACCCCAACTT
Organism: Quercus wislizeni; assembly: GCA_023055345.1. Classification (NCBI taxonomy): domain Eukaryota; kingdom Viridiplantae; phylum Streptophyta; class Magnoliopsida; order Fagales; family Fagaceae; genus Quercus; species Quercus wislizeni. The sequence continues at coordinate 12,342,528 of JALGQJ010000003.1, read as the reverse complement.
GAAAAAATCTCTCCGGATCAGTATCAATGATCACTCTCTCCAAATCTTCGCAACTCACCTCTTCAACTGACCCTCCCCCTAATGAAGCCGAAGCTCTTAATTGCTATAAAGGCTTTTCAGCAAAGTTCAAGGGTACAGCCTTAGGCTTGTGCAAGATGGCCGCCACCATGCACTGTCTAGCCACGGATTGATTGCCCAAAATTTCTTTAACTAGGCTTTAAGAGGGGTATTTCACCTTTTGATGCAGGGTAGAGGAGACAACCCCTAGGGCATGGAGTCAAGGCCTGGCCACAATGGCTGTATATGGGGAATATGAATCTACAACAATGAAATCCACCTCCACTATTTCTGAATCGGTTTGTATGGGTAGCCTGATCTAGCCTTTTGGAATGACAGTGTTTCCTTCAAAGCTTACTATGGGAGATTTATAGGCCGTTAAATCCTCAGATTTCAGATTCAGCCCTTTGAACAGATCAAGGTACATAATCTCGACAACACTACCCTGATTCACCAGCACTCGCCTCACATCATATCCCTCTATTCTGAGCGTAACTACCAATGCATCGTCATGGGGTTGGATGGTTCTAGCTTTATCCTCGTCCGAGAAGCCTAAAGTTGGTTGAATTAGTACTTTAGCCCTTTTCGGCTCTAAACTACCCTTATCGACTGACAATCAAGCCACTGACATCACTCTGGAGGGATAGGATCCAGTCCTCCCAAAAGCGGTAAAGATGACATTAATTGTTCCCAAAGGAGGCCTAGAAGGAGCGTTCTTCCTGGAGTTTGAATTCTTCTAGCTCCCTTGGCCACAAGAATGATGCAAGAGGGATTTTAATTTGCCTTCTCGGAAAAGCTGGTCCAAATGATCCCATAGGTTCCTACAGTCCTCCGTAGTATGTCCATGTTCCTAATGGTAATGGCAATAGAGGTTTTGATTGCACTTCGTAAGGTCTCCATCCATTTTATTTGGCCACTTGAAGAATGGTTCGTTCTTAATCTTCTCCAGAACTTGCCAGACTGGCTCTCGGAACACTGTATTAACCGTCTGGGTATTGGTAGACCCTGATTGTCCTGCATAATCCCTTCTTGAACGATTGTTATTGTATCGGTCCGACCTGAAATCCCTCCTCTCCTGAGGGATAACCTTAGCCTTCCCTTTTCCTTGTTGTTGGTCATCTTCGATCCTTTTATACTTATCAACTCTGTCCATAAGCTGGTGTAAACTGATGACAGGTTTACCTGTCAAAGATTTCCTCAAACCGTACTCGGATGGTAGACCGACCTTAAAAGTTTTAATGGCAACTTCATCAAAGTCGTCGTCAATTTCGTTAAACATTTCCCAGTACCTTTCAGAATAAGCCTTTACGGATTCTCCCTCCCTCATTGACATGGACAATAAGGAGTCCAAAGGTTGAGGAACCCTACTACATGTGATGAATCGGGAGCAGAATGATTGGGTGAGTTTCTTAAAGGAACTGATAGAATTTGTCCTTAACCCGTCGAACCATCTCATCGACATCGATCCCAAAATGAATGGAAATACCCTATACATCAAGGCCTCATCCTGAGAATGGACAGCCATCTTCTGTTTGAACTGACTTACGTGTTCTACAAGGTCCGTTTGGCCATTATACATGACGAACGTTGGCTGGTGGAACCGTCTAGGAAGTTTTGCCTTTTCTATCCCCCATGTAAAGGGTGACTTAGAAATTTGGCTCAACGCCTTTTTCATAACGTCAGTTCCTACTCCTTTGCGAGAAGGGCTCCTGCGTTTCCTTCGGTGAAGATGCTCTTTCTCACAGGAGAAGGATTCGCTTGGTGGAGTTCTAGACCTCTGTCTGTATATAATATCTTCTTCATCATTGGAAGAGACATTAGAGCTGGAAAGGGATCGTTTCTGTTGTGCTCGACGGAGTTGCTTCTTCAAGTCATCAATCTCTCGTTGCATGGCTTTATCATCATCTTGCTTGTGGGATACGTGGCCTTTCCTTCAAAAACCGCTTCCACTTGTGTGGGTGGTATGCACACTACCTTCTTGATAGTTCCCCCGATCTCTTTTACGTTCAAACTCAAGGAAATCATCAGGTTGATGAACATTTGCGGACTCTGCCTGATGTCAACTTGATCCTGCCATATTGTTCGTTATACTTTACTAATACACAAGTTCTCCCCACAGATGGCGCCAATTGTAGGGTCACGATTTGGAGCCCAAGCCCAAAAGGTATGAGATCCTGGCCTAGTGAACCCAGTACAATAAATTTGTAGAGAATTGATCGAAGAACTAGATATTAATGAATTGAATAACGGCTAATATGGATGAACTTCTTGCTTAAAGAATCAAGTATTTATGTCCGATGAGACAAATGCTAATATAAATTTGTTGTACAAAGTACGAGTGCAATGTTGATTGTTCATGTCCTTCTCCTTTTAATTTTTCTACCGTCCTTTCTTTATGGAAGATATTTCCCATTATATAATCCCTTTGAACTATCCTCCCCCTACACTTGTTCATCATCTAAGCCACAACTTGAGTAGTTGTCCCATCAGCTTTCTTCTTCAGCTTTTCTGAATGATAATCTCCCTGGAAACACTGTTCAGAGGTCTACTCCACGTAAATGCAGCCATAATGGTAGGTACAGTGCATTTAATGTGGAGGTAACAGCCTTTCCATAGATATTTTGGAGTCTTCCTTCCTCTCAAGGTGCCTATGAGGTACTTCTACATGGTAGGAACTTCACGTAGTACCATTATATTGGTCCGAGTAAGCGATTTGAACCATATTCAATAGATCCAAGGAGGAATATCTCCTCAGAAAGCTTTCTTGTTATTTTCCATGCCCAAAATTTTAGTGGGTAAATCTTAGTAGTTTTTAATCTCTTATTTTACCTCCTCGGCAAGTCGGGTTTATGGATACAGATTAGGATTCAATACTTATCAATTTGGACTCTCATAAGCCCAAGGCCCAATTCGCACAAATTTTGGGCCTCCACCCCCACAGTATATAAAACTACATTTTTTTTTTACTACGTTTCTTTCTTCTTCTTTTTTGGGATAAATTTGCATCTTATGTCATCTTTTTCCTAATAATAAAATTTAAAAAAAAAAAGAAATTATTTGAGCTGCACCTAAACTCTTTCTTTTTGTTCATATCATCTTTTTCACAACCTAAAATTCTCTCTATATATAAACACAATTTTTTAGTACATTATTCTTTCTACTACGTACCTTACAATTATTTGCTATATTCTTCCCTTCTTCTCTCTACCCTACCTACAACCTTGCTATAACTTATAATCATTTGAATAAAATCAACACTAAACAAATTATTAAAATATTAAAATAAGAAATAAAAATTAAATTTCTTTTAGGTGTACAAGTACAATTTATTTTCTAATCTTAAATTTTGAATTAATTCTTTTAGGATGACCCCATTTTCATAAATGAATAGGAATTATTAAAAAAAAGTATAAAAGTTTTTATTGATCATTGTAATTAGATATATTATATATAAGGATGAATATACAAAATTCATTTATTTTTTAGATTTTTAAAAAATAGATATTTTTTTGGTTTTATCACACACACACACACATAGAGAGAGAGAGAGAGAGAGAGAGAGAGAGAGAGATTTCATTAATAATTGTTATACTTTTTTACAATTTTCCATAGTTTTTAAAATATTTTATGATATTTGCTTTTGAAAAAAAAAAATACCAAACTTGAACTTACATAATATACGTCTTCCATGTAACTTAATTTTTTTTTCATTTTATTTTTTATTCAATTTAATTATATTATCAAGATATTTTTTATTAAGCCGTGCAACGCACAGGCATAATACTAGTATATATATATATATATAAAAGAAAAGACCTCATGCGGAAATGCATGAGATTCTGCCATGTGGTACTCTAATTTTGCATTTAGCCTTTTTTTACCTCTTTTCATTAAGTTTTTTTTTTTTTTAATTTATTTATTACTGTTACCCAATAAATCATACTAACTTCTTTTTACTATTATATAAATTTAGCATTTTTTACCTCTTTTTATTAAGTTTTTTTTTTTTTTTTTTACTGTTACCCAATAAATCATACTAACTTCTTTTTACTATTATATAAATTTAGCATTTTTTTACCTCTTTTTATTAAAGTTTTTTTGCTATTACCCAATAGATCATGGTAACTTCTTTTAACTATTATATAAAATACGAGCTGCTCTTGACAATTAGATCAAAAGTTATTCTCTACAAAATGGACTACCTTTTAAAAATAAATCAAACCTTATGAAAAACTGAAGCCCAGTTATTACCTTACATATTATGACCCAACTCTGACCCTTCTCACATGTAAATCAAAGTCAAAACTCTTATCCACTTACAAACTCTCTTCCTCCTCCCCTACGTATAGATAATACTTCTAGAAAACCTCATTTTCAAGAAATTATGTCTTCATTTTTCCCCAATTTCAATTCAATACACTTTTGTCTATTAATAATGTTATATGCAATTTATGCAAGCAAATTCTCTTTGTCATCGACCAGTGCAACAAAAATATATATAAATCTTGAGATCCCTAAAGTTGCTAAAATAATTGACAAATGCATATTTCTAAAATTTATAATAACAAAAACGTCTAATAAATAGCATATACTATTTACAAAATGCCATTTACTTGATATTTTCTTTAAAAAAATTCAATAATAGGAATGGTCAAAAACATGATCCTATACAAGAAATACCAAAAGTATATGCAAAACAATTTTCATAGAATGATTTATCTTTAAAGAATATGAAAACAATAGAAAAGATAAAATGCATTGAATGAAATCCTACAAAACAAGTTTGGTAATCATTTTAAATTATACTCATCATTTACATAATAAAAAAAAAATACGCCATATTATTTACATTAAAAATAATAATACATATTAATTTCAAAGTTCATTGCAAGATGCGAACCGTTAGGGTATTGCAACGATAAGTAACATTGATACAACAATGGGTTGATATTACATTTCATGTGTGCTTTGTGAAAGGAATGTCAAACCACAAGCAGGATCATTTTGGTGTGCAAAATGTGAAACAAAAACAAATCTTTCTTTTCCAAGGTTAAAGGCACTCACATTAACTACATATTCTCCAAATATTTATAATATATTCATCTTACTATAACTAATATATATAAACAATTGCAAACTACTTTAGATACAAGATTCAAATTGAAGTTTTTGATGCAACTAACAAAACAACTATTGTGATATTTGATCGAGCTACAGAGAAAATCTTAAATAAATCTACAAGAGATCTTGCTAAAAAACAAACTAAGGTACAACTTATTTAAATTATTGTAAAACTATTAATATTGGAGATAGAATCCCACATACTTAAAAAATAATAATAAATAAATAAAATAAAATAATAATAATTAGGAAAAAAATGGATTTTCCTACTTCAATCTAAAGAATGGTTTTCAAAATTATATAATTGCTAAGATTTTTGATGCACCTTCAAATGACAAAAGGTATGGAAGGAAAAATATACACACACACACACACACACACAAAAAAAAAAATCAATATGCTATATTAATTCTTTTTGCTAAACTATTCAAAAATTAACAAAAAATATATATATAAAAACATTTACAAAAAAACTGTTACATCATTGAAATTTAATATGAATTCAAATACCTACTAAAAATCTTAGTGACAAATTCCAAACTTTGTAAGATCCAATCAAGAATATCCTTGTGCCAATTCATTAGTGATTAACACAAATGATGCAACGAAAGGAAAAGGTGATGAAAGCTCAAAAATTGAACATATATGGACGGACTAAACTTCAAACATTGAAGATGAAGAAATAGATGATGATAACATATCCCTCAACAAGCTTTACAAGCATCACCATACCGCAATATTACTCCAAAGTTGTTTTAATTATTGCCTATTACTTGAACAAAATAATTATAATAGATATGTGTGTGCAATTTATAATTACTAACAAAGTTTTATAATAATTATGCTATAATATATGTATAACATTTTCCAAAAAAAAAAATTTACATGAAACATTACAACATTATCCGTGCATTACACGAGCAACTTACCAGTATATATATGAAAGTAGAGACCTCATGTGGGAGAGCAGGAAGTTCTGCCATGTGATGTTCTCTTTGACAAGAAATTTGTTCACATAAATTCTTTACTCAAGTGCCATAAAGACTAATTAAAATTCAAAAGATAATTCCCATGAAAAAAAAATTACTCAAAAGATAAGAACTCTTTACTTTCTTAAATTCATTATATTAGGACATTTTTCAAGTGCTACATTATAGATAATGACTAATTAAAACTTAAAAGATAAGGACTCTTTATTTTCTTGAGTTCATAGTTTCAAGATTTTCCTCTCTCACAAAACACAAACTTTTCATATTTCCACTCGCCATTTTCACCTCTTGCACTTCTACTATTTTATATACACCTACTCATAGTCTTTCATCTTCATGCCATAGGTTAGGTGCTTTTTTATTTTGTTTTAGCCCTCACAATTTCTTGGTTTCTTTGTCTTTTTTTTTTTTAACTACTATTTAGTGTGGTATTGGTATGAGCCTCGACCATAAAGTAAAAATGATGATTATTTTGGAGTTTTCTTTGTTGTGAATCAAGATTATCTCAACTTTAGTTGCAACCTCAAGTTTAGTTACAGTTATTCAAGAATAGTGTGAAATGGTGTACAAATCACAATCATATTGCTAGTTTTCTCCATCAAAGCTACAATTAGATAGTTCTTCACATAATTTTTATGTTCTTTCTCATGTATTTTCACGTATAATACTTATCCACCTATATTTCTTTGATTACTTTTGTTAGTGCTATAAATTATAGTTGTTGTGGTTTGTTAGGATTAGTTTCAAATTATTTAATTTGTTGTTACGGTTTTGATGTACGATTGTAAGTTAATTAGTGTGCTCTACTTCTCTATATAAAGACAAAGCTCATGCATAAAATTAATAATACAAGATTAGTTCTCCCATTTTTAGCTTATACTTTTCTTGAATTTTAGCATTCTCTTTGGGTTTTTTTTTTTTTTTTAAGGATATAAAAGTCATATTAGAGGCGATTAAATATTGATAAATGGAAGTATATTTAGCCAATTTTTCTTTGTTTGATTACGTTCTATTTATGTTAGTACACAAATAATTTTGTTTCATTTAGATTACAAACAAAGTGTTTGAGATTGTGGTCTTGAGATTTGGTGGTGAGAATGAAGTGGCTGAAGAAGTGTTTGGTTTTAGAAATAAAGTCTACCTTTTATCTAGATGTTATTTTATTGTTTTAAATATTAAATTTATAATATGGTGTAAACTCCTAGAAATTTCTAATAACTATGTAATTACAATATCATATACATACATACACACACACACACACACACACACACACATATATATATATATAAAAGTAAAGAATATCCACTCAATAGTTGGAAACTACTTCTAAGATAAGGAAAAATTATAAAATATGAATTTAAGAAAATTAAATTTCAAAGCATTCAACAATATTATGGGAAACATCATTAATATTGTATAACAAAATAATTACTATGGGTCTTAAAAAAATAAAAATTATTTTCAAATGAAATTACCAATCATCCGCACATCGCATGAGAAATTATTTAGTTTATTTTTAATGCATGGTTAATCCAATTTATGATGCATGCAACTCTTTACAGCCAAAACCAACCGATCCTTGCAAATGTATAATAAAATTTTGATTTGAAAATGCAGCTTAAACAATATTGATTAGGAGTAAAGCTTTCATCCAAATCTTTAAGAACTAGACAGGACACCAGATAAACATGTGACCATTTTAGAAAACGTGTCTTGACTATCACTATATATATGTCTTCTCCAATGCACAAGGCACCGGAGATAGACCAACGCTAGAATTGTGACTTCGTTATTGCATATTCGGGGAGTATACACCCAAGTTATAGAATAATTTTGGGACTTTGTGACTTGTGAAGAAGGGAAGTAGATTTTGTCTTTTCGATGTGGATTAATTGACACAAGGTTTCGTCAATATCAGATATTATTGCAAAGAAAATGTTTACACTGTGAGACAGGACACCAGATGAACATGTGACCATTTTAGAAAACGTGTCTTCACTATCACTATATGTCTTCTCCAATGCACAAAGCACCAGAGATAGACCAAAACTAGAATTGTGACTTTATTATTGCATATTCGTGGAGTATACACCCAAGTTACAGAATAATTTTGGGACTTTGTGACTTGTGAAGAAGGGAAGTAGATTTAGACTTTTAGACGTGGATTAATTGACACTAGGTTTCGTCAATATCAGATATTATTGTAGAGAAAATGTTCACACTATGAAAACAATTTCCTACCTAATAATTGCAGAAACAACTGAATAATACCTTAGCCATTTTCTTCTTTTTCACACCTTCACCTGCATCCCTTTACTTCTCAAAATGACTTCAAAAAATCAAGTGTTCAGACCTTTCAACCCGACACTATCAATATGTCAAGGTCACGCAGCAGACTACACGAGTTAAAACACACTACTGCAAGTCAACATCTAGAAAACGCAAATTGAACTTTACCACCGCTACAAGTTGAAGGAAACTTCAAAAAAAAAAACCACAAGTAGGAAAGCGTTATACGTCTTTGACTTAAATTTTGTAAACAACCAAAATTCAATGTCCCATGTCACATCATGCAAGTATAAATCATTTAAGAATTTAGAATAGCGTTCAAGACACTTAGTTCAGTCCCACTCAACACCAGTTTAATCATATAAGAATTTAGAATAGCGTTCAAGACACTTAGTTCAGTCCCACTCAAAACCGATTTGACCGAATCTGGTGTTGAGTGGGACTAAACAGAGTGTCTTGAACGCGTTTAATGTCAAGCTTCAAGCAGTAATTTTATGTGTAGTTAATTTGAGCGTGATTATCGCGGCCTAAATAAGCTAATTTCATTTATAATTTTCCAGCTTATTTAGAACAAGTTAAGCTTACCTGATAATTATACCATGTTTTGGCTGCATGTAGTCTATCTCTCACAACAAATGAGTCCCACATAATAAGTAAGTTTTATTTAATGTTATGAATAACATTTCAGACCCGTTTCGTTTTACCCATTGAAACAGAATGTTTCAATACTAGCTTATTTCGACGTACCATTTCGGAGTGTTTCAAAATTACCGCTATTTAATAATAAAAAATATATATTATTAATTAAAAAAACCATATAAATTATTAAGGAATAAGAGTAATAATTAAAAAAAAATATATATATATATATATATATAATAAAAACCTAGATGATGGTTGGTGGAACAGTGGAAGAGGGTTAAAACTTAAAAGGGCAGGAACATTCTATTGCTATTGTTAGTCACGTGGGGCTCACCAAAAAAAGAAAAAAACAAAGAAAAAATTCAAATTTTAAAACACAAGTGGCAAAAGAGGAGTATCCCGTTGAAAAACTTAAAACAAAGGACTAGGGCATTCACAACAATGAAGTCAAATTTTTAGTTTTTTAGCACCATAAAAAGTCACTTTATCTATTTTACATAATCACATCCAACAGTAATGGTTTTATTTTAGCTTTTAATATAATAGAATAATATAAACACTACAATAAAATAATATTTCATTCAACCATCAAAACACAACCACAATCCACAACTACCATCAAATCACTGCACAGAGACACAGAGAGAGGAAAAGTAGTGTGAACGCAAAATGCACATAGACATGGGGAGAGAAAAAGTAATGTAAACGCAAAATGAAATGCAAAATAAAAAATAAGAAAAGTAGTGTGAACACAAAATAAAAAATAAAATAAAATTTTACCTTTCAACTATGGTATACAGCCAAAAATAGCTATGCATTGTAGCTGAAAAATAAATACAGCTACTTAGCACCACTATTGCTAAGCAAGAGTAAGAAGGCTGACAAATACATTACCAGTACAACACAAATGGATTGAGATCAGGCGACTTGATGCAATTGATTCAATCTCAATCATTAAATAAAATATATTTAAAAAAAGTTAAAAAATTAAAGTTAAAAAGCAAAAAAAATTGTGAGAAATCCCACACAAATAAAAAAGGTAAAGGCAGATTGGCAGGACCAAAACCCACCGAATAAAAAAATTTAAAAATAAATAAAAAAGAAGAAGAACTCACCAGAAGAAGAAAAAAAAAAAAAGGATTTCTTTTCTTCTTTTTAAGCCAAAATCTGATACTAGCCAAAATTGGCTAGAACACCCAAAAATAGGCCGAAATTTGACCCGAGGTGGAATGGAGGTATTATGGTTCCAATTTGTATGCTGGTACAAAATATTCCAGCCGTTCTGGTCGAAACAGAACAGAACCAATAACAATAGTTCTACTTCTACTAATGTGTAGGACTCATCTGCTGTGAGAGGGGCCTTAGGTAGTCTCAAAGTAGTACTCCAGACTCTCACAAAAAGGATGGGCCCCATATGTGGATCCTATTATGGGGCACCTCTTTTGTGAGAGCCTAAAGCACTACTCCAGAACTACCTAAGTTTTTCCTACGAGAGAGAAGTGCATGTAAGATGTAACTAATACATGTTATAAACAATACATCCTACTAGACAGCAAATTAAGAATAGTAGCGTATGAAATTATAAATGGAAAAAGAAATGAAAAGTGAGAGGCTCTATAAGACTACGTTATTGTTGATTCAAAATAAATAAGACTACGTTACTATAGCCATCAAGAGAAATCACAGCATCATAGTAGCACTGACATATAATTAACACTTGAACGTTAAACTAGATTTTGAGGAAGGTTATCTCTCAAAAAAAAAAAGCTTTTGAGGAAGGTTGACTCATGAACCGCTCAGGCATGACATCCACGAAACCATCTTTTTACATAATGCAATTTAATCAAGCAAACAATTAAATGCTGAAACAAGGTTTTGCTTGATGCTTGCAGCGACAAAAACAGATTAACTAACAGGTTCATGTACCCCAGTCAACTTATTTCCGGTAGTTTATTTGTATGATGTGAGACAAAAAGTTAAAAGTTAGCTATTTTCAAAAGAGCTAAAAGTTAGATATTTAAAATAAAGATAAGACAAAAAGTTGAAATTTGTAGCTAAACAAACACTAGAACATAATATTCATATATATAATTTTAAGTATGGCTTATAATCAAAACGAGCCGAGCCAAGTATTAAACATTCAAGATTGGTTCCTTTATATTTATGTTGAACACAAATTGAACTTGAGCTCATCACCAAGCTAGATTACATATTAATTTTCTTATCAAACAAGCTTGAACTTATCAAAAGTTACTTGATTAACTTATTTTTTCTCCATACAAGCTTGAGCTTGTCCATGACAGGCCGGCTGGGAGCCATTTTGGTATTCCCCGAACGTTGCACCGCACTGCATTTCTACAAATTTTTATTAGAAGGGTATGCGACCAGACCTCAAAGTTAAAATTCAAGGGTGTCGTGTGTCAACAAAACAGATATGATTCTGTTTTGTCAGCACTCAACAAAAGCAATAGGGTTATAGCTGGCTCTTTTGGGCTGAGTATTGGTATGATAACTCACATCAAGCAGCTACCAATACCATTCCATTTGAATGGGTATGAACATGGCTCAACCATGGGCTCAGGTTGACCAAATTCTCCATGCAAGGGATGCCATTCAACAGGACTTAAACCAGCCCCTATGCAGATTGACACCCCCAAGAACTCGAATTTAACGTTTGAGATTTGGGTTTATCTAGAACTTCTACAATTTCACTAAAATTCTATTCATGTTCACAGTAATATGAAGTTAGCACCTCATTTTAATGGCCCATTTTAAATTTTAAAAGGCATTAACAAGGTGGCTAATAAATTGGTTTTACTGGCCATATCGCGTTTACACCATGTAGTTGGGATTATAGCTATACTTCCCAAGTTCAATGACAAAATTACACCAATACAGCAACAAGCCTTAATCCCATTTTTTTGAGGTCGGCTCCTCGCTGGCCACATATATTCTTTTCCTCCATTATGTTGTGTTAAATTAAATTCTCTGTTACTTTTTTAATTGTACTATCTCTCAAAATTACACCAGTATTCAAACCAAAATGATTCCTTCAATTCTGCTGGACTACTCTTGGTAAAAAAATGTCTTCGGGAGGTGGTTTGTTAGAAGGGCTTTCATGTCGAAGATGCCGAGTGGGAATGCTATATTGTTATAAAGAATCAGTTTCCTCACTTGAATCTTGAGGACAAGCTTCATCTTGAAGGGGAAAGGAATGTTGCGACCAAGACAGGGGAGCAAGCAGACAGCAACAATGGCAAGAATCTTGCAAGCAGGGCTCGTGCAAGTGATGAGTGAAAAAGCTTGGATGAATGGATTAGGATTAGGATGAATGTTATCACTATTCTATGGTTAGATTATCTCATCATTATCATTGCTTTGTAAGTAATTAGATAGAAGTTAGACTTATCTCATCTTTGTAGTCTGACTATTTATGAAAGCTGAGATGAAATACTAAGGCAAGCATATTAAATCAAATTCCTTTCTTGTCTCTCATTCTAGGAGAGTAGGAGACCGACCTATCTTACCGTTCACGTCAAACTATCCCCAACGTTATCACATAAACCAAATCATAGATGGATTACTATTAGTTCCATAACTCCATTCTTAACAGATTCACTATCTTTATATCAAATAATGAACCTGTAATATATATATATATATATATAATTTTTATAAACTTACACAATTCAATCTCAATTTTATAATAGTCACCTAAACCTTGGCTTAAACTTGACTCATTTTCTAAATAAACACATATACGAACTTATTCTCATATGAAACCCAAACTGTTCATAGTTGTTCATGAACAGTTCAGTTCATTTTCAACCCTAATTAGAAGGCATCCCCCACGCCAAAAAAACAAAAGGATATGAATGTAATATTTTAAAATTTTAATATCCCCAAGCAAAAAATAATAATAATTCAACCGCCCCCAAGCAAAAATACTTGGTTCTACCCTTGAACCTTAGTATAGTTCTATCCTTCTATAATTTAGTATAAGTTAATTAATAAATTGCCTGGCAAGAATAAAGCAATTTAAGAATTGTTAAGTACCATAACCACCACAACTAGTAAGCAGCCTAGTAACTACAACTTCAAAAACCATGGTCAACAAGATCTTAACTAAGTAGTGATGTATTGCAGCTGATAGCAGGATAAGGCCAGAAGGACACAAACCTTATTAATATGAACAGTATATGCCATTAATATTATAAGCACTTTTCTATCATGGGGCACTACAAGAGGTCATTTGAGAGGTGTCCAAAAAATCAAGAAAAGAAAGAACAGATAGGAGCTGCTTGAATACTGAAAATGGATATTATAGTATCAAATATGAAGAAAAGTTGTTTGAGTTAACTCACAACAAGAGGTTCATTACATGCCTTTACTCTCAGTGCTAATTGAAGCATCTTTAACAGTATTAGGTGAGATATCATAAATGATCTTCCTTAGACTGTGTATGCTTGCTGAATTGTGTCTATGTCCAGACCTTTCAGTCTCACCACTGATTCTACATGACCTTTCAGTGTATGGAGTTCTCTCAACCTGCACAGGGCCAATAGAATAATTCAAATCAGACAAGTGTCTAAATTGAGCCAGCACAAGATAAATACAGCACTTTAGAAGAATATATAAAATATGGAATATTCAAAGTAAAGTAAGTTAAATTTATAACCAAAGCCTATTCTTTTGCATGTGAAACATTTTTCGGAAAATGTTTTCCTCATTTTCAGGAGTTTAGGGCAGATGAAAAACTTGATCAAACCAAAATCATTTCCCATTGACCTATAAAAATACCATTATAACCTCAAAATTTTCAAAAGGACCAAAATTCTCTCAAAACTCTCAAAATGCCCAGTAAAAAATGTTCATTGTCCTCTTATGATGTTATTTGCAAAAAGAAAAAAGAACTCATTGAATACTTTGAAATTATTATTCTTGTGATGTAAGAATAATTTTAAAACAATGGCCATTGTCCTCTTATTCTGATACGAAATTCTAAAACACTTCCTGTGTCAAGTTCAAATGACCAATTACTAAGATTGTGGCCTACCTCGCAATTTCCGCTCTTCTTTTGGCTTCTTCAGCCATTTGATTGAGTTCTGTGAAATGCGTTCGTTCAGTAAACATCTTCGTGTCAGGTGGTTGCAACCCATGCAATGTTCTCTGTGCATGTGCCCATTGAAGCTCACGTTGTTCCTTCCCAAAGTCCTTTTGTCTTGTAAAAGCAATCTGCATAACAGAGAAATCAATCAATAAGAACAGCTAGTACCAAAGACACCATAAAGCACTCCAACAAACCAGTCCAATTCATACCCTCTGTTCAATGACAAGATCCCAAGCTCTCCCACTCAAAGCATAGCGTATGAGGAACTTTATTAAATCAAGTGGGATGTAGAAGATGATGTTATAAAGCCATATCACGCCAGCCCAACCCCACCCAATCCCTTCAATTGCAGCAAAGCTCCAATTTGCATAGACCGCAATTACAGTGGCAATCTGCTTGCAGTGAAAGATTTAATTATCAACTTTTCCACTTAAACAATTGCACAAAATCTATAATGAAATGAACAGGTAGTTATCTCACCAGCTGAGCAATAATGAAAGCTACTACAAGCAACAGCCCAGGACGCTCAACGAAGGACCAACTTCTAGATCGTGTTACAAATATGAGGGCCTGACTAATGGTGCTCACTTGCAGATATATTGCTGAAGCAAGCTTTCGAAAGTCATCATGAGCAGTTTTCTCAAGGGTTGGCACCCCAAATACGCGCTGAAAAAGAGAAAATCAACTAGTCATTTGTGAAAATCACAAGTAACCAAAAGAAGCACCCTGAACACATACACAGGCATAGTGAGAAATTCAGATAGACACCTTCCCCCATTCCCACCCCCCCCCCCCCCACAAAAAATAAAAATAAAAAGTTTAGAACACATTTTTCATTGCTAGGGTCACCCAAGGACTGCTTCAAAGGATGTTGGGCCATCTTACTGGGAAGAAGTCTGTCTTGTACGCAGCCCAGAAAAATATGACTGTCATCATTGCCAAGTAACTACCAAGAACAATGCCAGTTGTGAAAATCTCTGCTAGCTTCCAACTATCTGGTAAAGGAGATGGTTTCACCCTATCTTTTGATATTGTCATGATAGTACCTAATATATCATAATGCTAGTAAGTACAAAATTCATAATTTGTTGTAACTAGCATAAAACAATTGATATAGATAAGACTGTTAGTGCAACAAAATATACAATAGAGAAAAGCATTTAAAAGGTTAACACATGCAGAGAACAGCTCATTTTGTAAACAAAAGAGCGCATCAATTTACAGCATACCACCAACATAAAGCATTACAAATAAATATGGATCTGCCTATTTTTAAGCTAATAAGTTATATTTTAATGTGTCAAAAGTCATTATAAGTACATGCAATGTGTACTTGCACAACTATAGGGGGGGGGTTTTGCTTGAGGAAAGAAACCACGAACCATCATTGAGGATGGCAATGATAAGCACCATAAAAGGTGGAAAGTCGAACTTCCATATGAGTGCCAGCAACATAAAACCAAGCTGTAACCAAATCAAAGCAGCAAACAGGTAAGTAGTATAACACATACTGAGTGGAAAGTAATTTGAATGTTCCATCTCATGTAATGAATAAACATTAAAAAAAAAAATAATGCAATGACAGCACAGAGTGCCATCTATGTTATAAAATTGAAGAACACTAGCTTACCACAATGCGGATTGTAATGGAAACTGCATAAATCTGCCAAACAGAAGATAACATTCAGTAAATTGATCTAATATATATGCTTGTACTGAAAACTAGAGCTTAAGCCTACTTAACACAGATATAAATTCATATAAATTTATTAAAAGAACTATTATCAAGTCAAAATAGCATTCGATATTAACTCTATATTGACAGTCCATATAAAATTATAAGCATATTATATCAAAATTAAAACCAATGCTTACTGTATAATTTTTCATCCTCTGGAAGATTGCCCTGCTGGTCAAAACAGCACTAATGATAACACTAAGACCGGGTTCTGTAAGGACAATGTCAGAAGCACTACGAGCTGCATCTGTTGCATCAGCAACAGCTATCCCAATGTCAGCCTTTTTTAGGGCAGGAGCATCATTGACTCCGTCACCAGTCATGCCACAGATATGTTTCCTAGCTTGCAAACGCTTTACAATCTCATATTTGTGCTCTGAACAAATCAATAAACAATAAATCAAATCCAAACCATATAAGCATAGGACAAAACAAAATTACATTTTGGTAATCAAGAATGAGAATTAAGATTCTTCAACACAAGAAATATATGATTCGAATAAATAAAATAAAATACCAGGGAAAACACCAGCAAAGCCATCAGCTTTCTCTATCAGCTCATCAATTGGTAAAGCTACAATAGACTCGTCCTTGTCCTGTCCTAGCAAAGCAGATGAAGGATACATGTTGGTACCCATTCCCAACCGGCGTCCAGTCTCCTTTCCTATTGCAAGTTGATCCCCTGACAGAAAACACAAGGCTCAGAAACACAAGTAAACTACCACAAGATAAAGTATATCCAGAACTAGGAGGGGACAGTAAAAGCCTCTTGAAACAAATATTACATGAGTGATCTTGGAAAAGCTGATCAATAACAAAGGACAAACTACATTAAAAAGGTATTACAGCTCACGCATAATACTCTTCTAACTTGCCAAAACCATTGGGTGCAATCATGCTAACATTGAACTTACAGGTCCAATCTGGGCTGAATTTCAAACATCCCAACTCAACCCATATTCAGAACTATATAATTCATGCAATTTTTTTTTCTTTTTTTTAGGGTTTGCTCACATGCAATAACATTTTATTATGCTGTTACATTTTTACCAGGCACTCAGGCAGAGATGTTGTAGCAATTCAACTACCAAAATACAATCAAAATCATGGCTTCCAACCACAAATAGAACACACCTGTAATCATTTTCACATTCACTCCAAGATTTAAAGCCCTCCTTATTGTCTCTGCACTGTCATGCCTAGGTGGGTCAAAGAGAGGCATGAGACCAATAAACTGCCATGGGCTTCCAGCACTCTCCTTCCTTCCTTCCGGAACTTCCTGCATAAATGAACGAAATACCCAATAAAAGAGGTGTTTGTATGGAAAAGGTCAAATATTATACAACAAGAAAAAAGTGGTACATCTTATGTAATTTACCAAAGGATTAGAAAAGAAAGAACAGAAATCCTGTTACCTGGTATGCTACTGCAAGTGATCTTAAACCTCGTTCTGCAAACTTATCGATCACAGCATGAACTCTACGCTCAATTTCCGACTTATTGTGGGCAAGATTTAGAATCTAAGAATCATATTGCAGAGAGAAAATTAAGATAAATTAGAGAAAAACAAAGGGCTACAGCATATCCAGAGGTAGGGAGGACAACTTACCTGCTCTGGTGCACCTTTGCTGACTCTATGCATTTTACCGTTACGGTCAATATAAGTCAAAGCTGTTCGCTTATCAGTAGGATTAAAAGGAAGGAAGTGCACTTCTTGAATGCCAGCACGTGCCTTTTGGTAGCAAGAAACCAAATAGAAAATTAGAATCTAATAAATAAATTTAAGTGAAGAAATGAATGAAATATACATTTGTTCCAAGAAAAAGAACCTCAATCTCAATTCAATAAACAAATGAGGTGTTAAGTATGAGTAATTGCATAACAATCACAAAGCGAAGGAATAATCTTGGCATCAATTAAATTTACCTCCTTTGGATCAGCCAGCATCCCAACTATAGCAGAATCTATTGCATCCTGATTCTCCGTTCTAGAGGCTTGAGCTGCCATTAGGACAACAGTATCTCCATCTACTCCTTTTGCAAAAACCTGAAGAGTTTAAAAATAAGCACGCATATTGAACAAGGATTTTTTACATTCTAATTGCATGAAGAAATACAGCCATAGCCAGCAAGCAGCAACAGCACTTCCTAACTGACCTCAATAAGGTTCTTGTCAACACTAAGCTTGTTCAATGTCAAAGTTCCAGTCTTGTCACTGCAAAGAACGTCCATGCCCGCCATCTCTTCAATTGCTGTCATCCTCTTAGTAATAGCTCCCTACAATCATTATTTCCATGTTCCATTAATAACATAACCCCCTCATAACAAAATCAAGGACATCCAAAGGGACCCAACCAACCTGCTGAGCTAACCTATGAGAACCAATAGCCATTGTCACTGACAGAACTGTAGGCATGGCAATCGGAATTCCTCCAATGAGAAGCACAAGAAGGTTGTCAATTCCAGGGCGGTACTCGCGATCTTGAATGGGATACATAACAATAATTTCTATAATCATCCCAATAGCAATTGAACATATACAGAAGTTCCCAATGGCAGTCAAGACCTACAGAACCAAATAACAAGAATAAATTAGGAACAAAAATCATGAAAGACAAATTATATAATAAACATAGACTGTTCCGAGTACATCAATCTCCTTGCCTTTTGGAAGTGGCCCACTTGGTTGGTGGTATCAACAAGATGAGCAGCCTTCCCAAAGAAGGTATGGACACCTGTGGCAATGACCACTGCTTCAATTTCTCCCTGTTTGCAAGTTGAACCAGAGTAGATACCATCTCCAGGGCCTTTTGTGACCGGAAGGGACTCACCAGTAAGCGCAGACTGTGAAACCCAAAACAGAACATAAGGAAAACAGCTAAAATTCAACAAATCCAATGATTAATATACATAGTACAGCAATACACTCGGAGCAGCAGCAGACCAACCTGGTCAATTTTCAATGGATCTCCTTCAAGAAGACGAGCATCGGCTGGTATAATATCTCCTAATTTAATACTGATAATGTCACCGGGAACGAGAAGCGCAGCATCTTGTTCATTCCACCTTCCATCTCGAAGAACCTTCATAACAAATTCATCATAATTGAAACCAACATAGATAGAAGCAAATGATCACACAACCACTCTTAAAAACATCTAAATAAGTCCAAAAAACGCAAACCAACTTCAAAAATCACTAATTTGACAACAGAAAAACAAGTTGCCAATTCTTATACCTTGGCTTTTGGAGCGAGACGAGCCATGAGAGCGGCCGCAGCATTACCTGCATTGTTCTCCTCAATGAAACTAATTGTCGAGTTGATGAAAAGCAGGACTATAATTCCCACAAAGTCTTGCCAGTCCGGGGGCTTCCCCTGCAGAAATTTAAGGTGCAGGCCCATAAATTCATAGTGAAGCAAGAATTCTCAAAAAAATAGCAACAAGAACCTGAAGAAGAAAAAAAAATAAACCGAACACTTACTCCTCCATTTGCAAGCGCAATGGCCATGATAGCAGCAGCTTCCATAACCCAAGATAACGGGTTCCACATGAACCCCAAAAACTTCAAGAATTTGCTCTCCTGAAACACACCCAAAAGAATAAAATTTGAGACAAAAAAACACAAGCAAATATCTAAAACCAAGGAACAGTAAGTGCAATCAGTACCCTTTTCTCTTCAAGCTTATTGTGACCGAAAAGGACCAGCCTCTCCTCAGCAGCCACAGAGGTAAGCCCCTCTCTGCTACATCTCAGATTCTCTAACACTTCCTCAATGGGTATGTTTTCCTACACTCACAAAGTTAAAAAGAACCATTTTTTCACAAACAAACACAAGTAGCAAATCAAAATAAAATGCTTCAAAATGTCCAGATCTATTACCAAATCCACAGTTTCCTTCAACACAGCCTCCAATACTTGAGACTTGTCCCCCATCTCTTCCTTCTTCTCTAAAAAAACACTCTCTTTTTAACTTTATATCACCACAGAAGCACTCACAGATCAAAAGATTCAAAACCCATCAAAGAGCCACCTTGTAAAAACCAGAAAAACTCAGACTTTATAGCAGAACCAAGCAACACCCAGTTTAAAAAAACTGGTTTTGAACCCAAAATAGGAGTTGAGGACCAAAATGAAGATAACCCCACCAATACCAAATCTGCAGAGGAGTTAGGAAGAGGAACCGCTAAAAGAGCATGGAGTAGTGGCAATGCAGTAAGTAACTGTAACAGCCAGTCTCTTTGTGCAAAATATCATCTCAGCCCCTAAGCAAAATAAATAATTAATTAATTAATATGTTCAAAATAAATTAAATAAGTATAATAAAACCACTATCAAAAATTAAATAAATAAAACCACTTTATTTTAAAAAAAAATTAAAATTATCTTACTATTCAGTATATTCCTATTACTATTTATAAGCTTTATTATATTTTTTAGCATTATTCATGAGTCTATTGTACTATTTCAACTTATTTTTATCTTTATTTATTATATTTTTAATAAAAAAATTTCAATTTTAACAAAAAAATAAAAATAGTATCCAAACCCTAACTATCAACTTCAAGCTAATGCTCTTTTAGTCTTGATGCAGGCGCTTTTACCCTTGACGCTCTGCCTTCAGTAAATGTTACCGTTATGTTACACTACTCCTCTGTAGTAGGCAAAATACACGCCTGCTACCTATATTTTAGCACTTGATCCATTTTAAATTTTAATCACTAAATTTTTTTTTTAGAAGAATTTTAATCGCTAAAATTTAAGAGGATTGTTTTTATTCAAAACTAAAAAAATTTCGTTTTTAGTCCTTGCAAAATGATAAGGTCACTTTAGTTTTTTTTTTTTTTTAAGAATCTTGTCTTTTTTTTAACATAGCATTATATTATAAACTAGGGTACATTCTTAAAGTTTGGGCTAATGTTAGTCATGTCAAAAACTGGCCAACTCTTTTTTTTTTTTTTTTTCAATGGATTGCTCCCTAATTACCGTGAAAAAGAATGAGAAAAATGAGTAACGGTTTAAGGTTTAAGTTCGGTTTAAGGACCAAGTTGATTAGTTTTGAAAAATCTTGAACGATTGAACTTAGTTGTCATTTGTCCAAACATATATTAACTATATTTTACTCCATAAACTAAAGGCAAACCATAAGGTTACAAAATAGTTTGGCTTTATCAAAAGCCAACAAATTCTTCATCGCATGCTGTGTGTTATCAAAATACGTTAGCTCAGTTCACTTTCTAGTTTAGCTACCTCATGTAAGGAATTAAAGACAATTATTTTAATATTTTCAAAAATAAATAAATAAATTTCAAGGACTAAAATCATATGTAAATCAAACGTTATGGGTTAACAATGTTTTAAGCCTATATGATACCTTTTCCCTTTTAATATTTTTAAAAATGAATTGTCTTTTTCTAGACTGGTTGGAAATTGTAACATTTCCTTTTTTATCATTGTGATAAAGTATAATTTATGGACGTGAGAACACCAAACAAGACCTGTGAATCATAAAGCGCACATGCAGCACCTTAGCAGTCTTCCTTTTTTTTTCCTACTTTAGTGTTTTTTTTATCTAAAAGATTTTGCTTTACAAATTATGCCACCATGTTTGCTCAAGTGTAAAATTGATTGTTCTCGCTGGCATTTGCACTTTCAAAGATGAAAGTAATGTATTTGGTTCAGTACTTTTTTATATATAAATTATTGATGTGAGAATTTGTTATTAGAGTAATATCATTTTTATATGGAATTTAATAAATATTTTATTACTTTTAACACCTTTAATAATGACTACACATTACTGTTCAAAGTAGGAAAATCACTTTTTCTACACTTATCTAATAAAAAATCTTTTTTTTATATAAGTCCACTATTAATTAATATTACTTTTATTAGTAACAATCGTAATATGTTAACTTGATAATTGTGAAAAAATCTATGTATACAAAGAGTACATTCTCATAAAAAATAAAAAATAAAAGTATTTAGTTTATTTAATATATTTAACTTGACATGCTATTCTTATTTAAGCATGAAAAATAAAATTGCTACCATTTTGTATCGATTTTCTTTTTGTTGTAAACTGATAATTGGGGGCAAAAATAGGAACACATTTGGGTAATATCAAATTTGCTTTAATACCTTTCGATTATGTACTTCCAACCAAACTACTTGTTAACGTAGACTGCGTATTCTTTTCAGGCTTTCACCATTTTTGTAGATTAATTAATAGATACTCTCGGAGTATGGTAACACGGTGCTCTCTCTCCTCAAATTAATGGTGTATCTCACTAATTAAATTTATTGTGATTTCTACTATGAATGTGAGATGAAAGAATTCCACATCACCGTAATCTGAAAATACCAAATAATTTTTGTTTCTTGTAAATCAAAAAGTGTATAATATTTGACTTAAATGAACCCTAGTCGTTACCATTTTGTAAGGTGTTTAGTACCAAATTATCATCTATTATTTCTTCATAGGCCTAGAAGCAAATTTCATTACAAGTTTCCTTATGTTTTGTTTTCTACCCCTATGGTTGTAATTAACTTGCTTCCAAAACTCATTTCTTCATAATAATCTACTCATCTTATTATGAATTTGATAAAGTAAGAATTGTATTAATACAAAAACAAGATTAATGGCAAAAAAATGCGAGGGCAAGAATGTAATTATATCTTCTTCTTTTTTATATAAAAATTAGAACTTTAAGTAGATAGAAGTACTATTATTTTCATTTCATTTGAACAAAGCAAGTGAAAAGCACTTTTGATTTTTATTCATCTTAGGGCTTCCAAAAAGTCCTAAGAATCAGTGATGATTCTGCTTTCCCTGGCTGGGCTGTCTTTCCGTCTCTGTTTTGTCCTTTTTTTAGTCTGATTTCTAAACCTCCATTGTATTCTAACTTTGTTTTTTTGTTTTTTTTTTGCTGAACTTTGTTTTTTTGTTATTGTATTATTTGTATCTCATTCCCATGTTTCATTATGTCATAACATTAGCATCTTATGCCACCTCGATTATGTAAAAAAAAAGGCTCTTGATTCAGTGATACTTTTAGCAATCAGTTATGAACTCACAAATGGACAAAATTACAGCATAACAGAGAAGAAATTGATTCCTTGTTTCAAGTTTTCAACATCTTTTTCTATTCATGATAAAATCATAAAAATACATAGCTTTATAATATAAAAGGTTGGGATTATAGTGTTGGTTTATTTTGTGTAAAATAATTTTATTGTAATTGCAAAATTTCCTTTTATTGTGTTTTTATTGGGTTGTATTTGCATTAGAGACAAGATAAGAAGTTGAAGCTGGAATTGCAAATTTAAGAATTTTTCAAATTCTCATGTTAGGCTAATTTTGAGCGAAATTGGTAGATTTTAAAAATCAATTAGACATAAACTTTCGCTCCCATAACTCGCTCGAGTGAGTTTGTATACTTGAGAGAATTTTGCTATTTTGTTCCTTCTTGTTCCCATCCAATTACCCTTATTTGTATCTCATAAAACCCACAAAATCATATCCTAATTGAGTGATTGGTACTAGAAATCACAAAACATATCCCAAAAACCTTCAAGTGGCCTTGGAGTATCCATTAGCTTGTTTTTTGCAGTATGCGTCTCAACTTTTGGAGTCAGAATTAGTAAGAAAAACAACTAGTGTAGCCAATTGCTAGCAAGAAGATGGGATACAAATACATTTATAGACTAAGAGGGTTTGTAAGTATATTGCATCGCAACTGTCTTTCTAGTGGATCATTTACTGGGCTAGGCCGCAAAGAGTTTTATTTTTTTTTTTTGGTTACAAGTTTTTCTTTATGCAAACACATCTTGTATTTGATGTATGAGTTTAAGATTTTACTGCTCGTGTATATCTATTCAATATGTAATTAACTAATTAAAGTTTTTTTTTTTTTTTTTGAGAATCAACTAATTAAAGAATTGGACCTAATTGTTCACATACTTAAAATTGGTAGATAGCTTACTAGGGGTTAAAATTTTTTAATCCATTAATTTTTTTTTTTTTCATGAACAAAGAAAGTCATCATTGTTTATTGCAATTTGTTTATTTCAACATTAACATTTTTTGAAAAATGAATAATTTTACCCAAAAAAAAAAATTTTAAAAACTAACTCATTTTCTTATGGTTGGTACCAAACTTAAAGTAAGTTGGAAAACTATTTTTTAACTTCCTTTATTTAGTTTCGTGTGAGATAGAGTTGTTTTCCACAAAATTCTAGCATAAAACAACTTTATCTCACTCCAAATTTTTCCTTTTTTTTCTTCTTTTTTTGAAAAGAAATATCACTCCAAACTAAATAAGAGAAGTTAAGAGATAGTTTTCTTTTAACATTTTTTTATACTACCATACAGGAAAATGTGAAAAAATATCTTCACATAAAGTTCTCAATTGAAGCAAACAAAAAAATAATAATATTTATCCATAAACTAACCTAAATACTGAAAAACATACACGTTCAAATTATAAATTATAAAATATACTGAATAAATTAGAGGCACATAATATATTCCCCTTCATATCAAAACCCAAAAGAAAGTCCTCTCAACTTAAAATAACCCAAACAAATTAGTACCTTATTGTTTCGAAGCTCTATAAAATAAGCTCAACAATCTATCGAAAAGATGATGATCTAGAATGAATTATGAGAGAGGGAGATTTTAAAATAATGACTGATTTTAAAATCTCGAAAAGATACATGCTTTATATTTTATTTTTTAAAATTATTGAGAGAGGGGGACTCTTTAACTTTTCTTTGCTAAAAGTAGAAGGATAATTAATAAGTTGAAAAAAGATTAAATCTTCGTCTATATCAAAAACTGATTAGTGTCTTAATCTGATGATAAAGAACTATCATTATGAACAGACGCCGTAAAAACTCTCTTAAAAAAACAAAAAACAAAAATCCTAAACTATCCACGTGACCTTAGCCACATGGTTATCGTTCCTTAATTCACTGTGCCTATCTACCCCAAAGAAAAGGAAAAAAATAATAATAAAATCCGATTTGTGTTTTTTATTTTATTTTATTTTATTTTTACAAGTAAGAATAAAATCCCTCTCTTTCTTCTTTATATATATTATTAAATCCG
Organism: Quercus wislizeni; assembly: GCA_023055345.1. Taxonomy (NCBI): domain Eukaryota; kingdom Viridiplantae; phylum Streptophyta; class Magnoliopsida; order Fagales; family Fagaceae; genus Quercus; species Quercus wislizeni. Next base: position 12,317,469 of record JALGQJ010000003.1, on the reverse strand, counting down.
ATTAGTGTTACTCACACACCTACGGTGCTTATAATAAATTTCTCTGCAGAATCACAGGCAGATTTCAAGAAGCAGAGGGGAATATATACTATATAATAAGCACTGTACATATATTAAATAGTAATATTTGCTAACATTTTCAAACCTTTTCTTCACGTCTTGTTGAGTGTTGACACAATGACACCTATTGTGTTAGCTTTCGTAGGTCACCACCCCATCAACAACCACTGGTCCATATGATCCCCAAGTCTCAATTTGGCAATAATTTAAGGGTAATGTAATGTACTAATGTTGGAGAGAGATTAAAAAAAATTTGTAATTTATTGAGATTAGAATTAGTGACGGAGCCAAGATTTAAGTCTAAGGGGGCAAAATTAAAAAACAGTATTAAAAGAAAAATAATTTAAATATATTAATTCATAGCTATAACAAAATAAATTGTAGATAAATAATTGTAATTACAAGTATATGTTTCATATGGTTAAAAGAAAGAAACAAAAATAACAAATTCATAGTTGCTAACAGTTGAAAGAGGAGATTAATGTAAATCTATAAAGTTTTTTTTTTTTTAGAAAAATAAATACATAAAGTTTAGACATCTAATTTGATTCCTTAAAATGAATTAAGAAAAAAAATTCATCTATAAGTTTTTTATTTTATTTTATGAAATAGAAAATACTTGTAAAGTTGTATATATGTCTTATTGTCTGATTGCTTCTTAAAATATGTAAAATTCAACATTTATTTCTCTATTCTTCTAGATATTTAAAATTTAAGTTTATAACAAAAATTCAGATTTTGAAATTGTAAAATAGATAAGAAATAACGGCATTTCATCATTCATTTATGGGATAAGTTATTTATGAGATGAGCAAGAAAGAAAGTGTTGTGAATAGTGAAATAGGTAAAAAATAAACTGTGTAAAAAACATGATACAATATAAAAACTAAGAAAAAAATAATATGAGGTTAGGACTTAGGCATGTCAAGGAAGCTTTATCCCTTATTTTTGGTATGTTTCTTTAAGGTGAGAGTGGGGCTGCTTTTAAATATATATATATATATATATATATATATATTATAGAGGGGTCAGTGTCAAACTCTTTAAGAATCAATCACCAATACGGTAACTATAAGGCCCCCCCTCGCCCCATGCTGCCTCCGCCCTTTATTGAGATTGTAAATTATAATTAGTATATATAATATTATTTTCATACAGATTTATTATTTGACATTATCTTTATTGAACATCATCCATAATATGTTTCACCTTAATAATTATAAACAAAATTATTATTATTATTATGTTGTTAGATTTATTTATATATATATATATATATATTTTATACAAGATAAAAATTATACTCTAGCCTAATCTAAGTGTATATGTATGTGAAACTTTCTCTTGGAAACTTGAACCCCAGCTCTTGTCCCTCACACCTCACAAGAAATTATACTTGTAGAGTGACCATCGTACTAAAGATATACAATAATATTTATTTATATTTTTAAATATTGAATTTAGTGCAACTCTTTTTCTTTTTTTTCTTTTTTTTTTTTAATTATGAATGAATTTAGTGCTACTCAGCCATACTTAAATGGGTACATGCAATACTTTCCAAAACAATAAAGAAGAAGAAGAAGAATGTGCATGCATTCTGTGTCGGATTAGGATCATGGTGAGTTCTATATAGGTAGGAAAACTAACCTCATTTATGTCAAACAATGCTGCCAGCCTCTGGTTTCTCTGTGTTGATTGGACAAGCATGAAGGTTTGGTGGCTTTTGGAGTAATAAACAAGTTGGCTGCTTTTAAAATTAATATATATATATATATATATATATTATTTAGCTTATTTGTCTATATATAACTTTTTAAAGTTTTATATTTTGTTAGATATAAGTGTACGTATTTTTGTCCTGGGTTCCAAAACTAGTAAAATCCATCGTGATCGAACGGGGGACTTTTATATTGAAATCCTACCATTTGCTCAAAAAAACTTTTTCTTTTTTTTGAAATTCTAACTATAATTATAAATCAATTGATATTTTAGTTTTATATTAAAGGGAAGTCGTCATGAATTCAAATTCTATTATAATATTTATATATAAAAAAGTGTATTATTATCCACTTTCAATAAATAAATAAAAATATAATTAAAACATACTTTTGAATACATGTTACAATATATAGATAGGTCATTATTCGAGATTTTAGTGATAGTCTAATGATACTGATATTTTTTATGGTGCTCCCATAGTTCTCACTTCAGACCCCCACCTCCTATTATCTGCTATTTATCTATCAAAAATAGATAAAAGATATGCCACTGTCCAAAAATAAATTTAGACCAAAAACTTGACAATAAGAGAGAAGCGCAAACTTTGTTCAATGAAAGCAAATTAAATAAAAACATACATTTATAAATGCAAATTGATTTTTTTTACAAATTACTCAAAAGTATTAATTGAATTAACCCCCAAACTTTTACAAAGAAACTTTTAGAAAGCAATATGTGGAGACCATTTTTGCCTCAAACCAAGTGTTGCACTTGTAATCGATTTTGGCTCAGAGTCCCACATCGAAGAGAAACCCCTCCACTTGCTACCTTATAAGCTGTGAAGTCAAGGGAGTAGTGTACCAGAGTAATGTACCACCAAGCTTCAGATTTGAAGCTTGGTGGTACACTACTCCCTTGGTTTCACAGCTTATAAGTTTCTCTTCGATGTGGGACTCTGAGCCAAAAACGATTATAAGTGCTACACTTGGTTTGAGGCAAAAATGGTCTCCACAAAATATATTCGTATTTTTTTTTTATAGATGTATGTGAGTTGGATAAAAACATATATATAGATGGTAATATTTATTGGACTAAAATACTATTTACACCCTTTAAATTTGGAGTCATCAATCTTATAAATACAAAAATTACAATTAACACCATTGAATATAGGGAAATGCTAACGAATGTTCTTAGTGCATTGGTTAATAATCCATTTAAAGAAAGTTTTTATGGGAAAAGAAAAGAAAAATTAATATTTTGACAGTTTTTTTCATTTCCCATAAAAGTGGTGTCAAAACTTTCCTAAAATGGATTGTTAACCAATTCCCTAAGAACATTTGTTAGCACTTGTTACAATAATATCAATGCATGTACTGCTTCTGTCAACATTCATTAGAAGCTTACAGTTAACCCACCAAATAAAAAAATAAAAAATGTTGTTTTATCAAAAACCCTATAAATTCACTTTCCATTTACTTTTCTATCATTTCTTTCACACTATCTCTTCTAAAGAGATAAAAACACTTTTCTACTTCTAATGGAGTAATTATTAGGTGTTCTTGGAACACGGTAACGTGTACTCATTCATTTTACATTTATGATTAATCTCACTAATAAAAATCATTGTGATATTCATTAAAAATTTGAGAGGAATGAGCACCACAAAAACGTGCTCCAAGAGTACCTAATAATTTTCCGTTCCAAAGTGAGATCAAATAACAATTCTTTACTACAAAAGTGTGACCAAACTTGTAATATTACAACCTATTTGGATATATAAAACATCTAGTAGAAAGGAAAGAGACCGATAAAGAGGAAAATTAACGAAGAGAAAAGAGAAGGGAAAAAAAATCTAGTGCCTCTTCAAATAACAAAGTCCAAATAAGTATTCCATTCAATGTGTTGTCAGCCTTGTGTGAATAATGGAAAAATAATGGAGTGATTAAATTGTCACCCTGTAGAAAAACATGAGGTATCAAAATAAAAAATTTTAAATTTGAATAATCAAAATCAAACTTATCTTAAAATGTATAGCAAAAATTATCATTTAGCCAATAAATATTTAACTTTGTGTACAGCACACATACCTCTTTTTTTATACAAGATATAGATTATACTTTAATTTAATATAAGTGTTTATGTATGTGAAGCTCCTTCTTAAAAACTTATACTCGGCTTTACCCCATCACACCAAAAATACGCAATAGTATACTGCACATAGACCCAATAAGCCTCTTATAGAAAAAATAAAATAATAATTATTTAGAACTATTGTCCAATACACTACCATCCTATCATTAATTAAGATTGTAGTTCACCAAACTATAAAGCAATTGAATTTTTCAACAGGAGTAGAGTACTCTGTTACAAAATCTTTTAGTTTTAGGTGGAATAGTATCACAATCATCAATATTGCATCTGATTCTAAACAACGTGCAATCACGAAATTAAACAATATAATGGAGTTGAATGCATGTGATTATTGAAGGTTTTTCTTTTATATTTTCTCCCACACCAAGAAAAGATTGCTACGCATTCACATGATATTAATGCGAGGAGAGAGAGAGATAATCATAATTTTTAAGAAAAAGATTAGGAAAAGAGATCTTGTGTTTGATATTTTCAACGTCAAATATTTAGTTTTGATTGGGACATCAAAGCATTTTTTGTCATTTCAACGAAAAGCAGTTTTGTCATAAGACTGACTGACTGTGCACGACCAGTTGGCATCCCCACGTGGTTTGGTTGAAAATTTTGTTGCTTCATAGCACAAAAGATGGAAGAAAAGTTAAAAAAACAAAGTTGAAAGTAGAAAGTAGAAAGTAGAGTACGTGTAAGGGTCTTGTTAATGTTGATTTGAGTGACAAAAAAGCAAAGAGATTGAAAATGATGAAGGACCAAAAAAAATTTTAATTTTTCATCTTGTGTGTGTTTAGATAAGAACGAAACCTATTTTATCTAGTTAAGAATAAAAATAAGATGATAAAAGATGTAAATCTTTATAAATTTACTTATACACGTTTATTATATAAAAAAAATTCTTGTTAAATTTTTTATATAAAAAAACAAAAAAAAAAACCCTAGACATTAAAGTCGAGAAAAAAAAAAAAAAAATCAACGTGAAAACATTAGTGGGAGGAGATGGGTTAGATGGATAATTTTCCATTAAGTCCCTTCTTCCTTTCATTTTTTTGTCCCCTCAACCAAACACCATCACCTACCACTTTCTCCTCATTTTTCTCACGCCTAATTTTCATCTTTTCAATAATCACTCCAACCAAAGGGGCCTTAAGGGAGTCTACTTTGTTGGTAGGATAAAAAAGTGAGAATGTAAAATGTAGAAAGGATAAAAAAAAAAATGTTTCAATTTTTTTCTTATATGTGTTTGATAAATGATAAGGATGAAGAAAGTGAAAAGACAGAAAATAAGATTTGAATAAATTTAATGTTATAACATGAGAAAATGATATTAATAAAAAAAAATTGAGAAATGATATATTTTTTTTATAACGAGAAATGATATTAGATATTGGACAAAACAGTAAATTCTAAGTAAAAAAAGCATTTTCTCCTCACTTTCCTTTCAATTTGGGAGGATAGGTTTTGATGGGCCTGGGTGGAAAACTTCACCCACCTTGTTTTTCATCCTCCCTTGTTTTCAAGTTTTCAACCAAACAAAACAATGGAAAACTACCATTTTACATAATCATAAGTCCATCCTCTCCCTTTTCTGCTCAATTAATCATACCATAAGACATCATCAACAAAAGTTTGATTAACTTGTTGACAATAAATTATTTTAGAGGTAGGAAGGTTTGAAAACTTATGGGTAGGTATATAAAGTAACACAAACACTAACGTATAAAATAATTTAGAGAATCTATGGACATGTATGATGTATCTCTAGAACACAATCATATATTTGGCATGTGTACGCGTAGTGAAAGATTGAATGCCGATTATTATTTTTTTTAGATGCAAAAAAGATGAGATGCATTGTAATATAACTCATTAAAGTTAATTTTTTTAAGAAGACCATAAAAGTTATTTTTGATACATAAATAACAGATTTCGAAAAAGATAACTATGTTTTGAAGGGTTATGAAAGACTAGGAATAATCATATAATGTTTTGAAAGATATCAATTTAAATGAAGATTCATAACTCTTTATTGTCTATATATATTACAATATATTTAAAACACGATTTTTCACAATAAATTATATTTAATATCCTCTCAAAAAATTTTTTTTTCTTTCATATAACAACTTCATTATTGCTACAGTTGGTGAGTTTCTTGTAGCATTGAGGTAGATCTCTCTTAACCCAATAAAGAACTCTTTTAAGTGTATCTTCTCATTAAAAAAAAAAAAAAAAATTTAAGTGTAGACAATTATTACCTTAAAAGAGAATCTTTATACACACCTAAAGTCTATTATATTGCTCATTCAGTCATTCTTGATTCCTACTCATTTCCCACAATATCAATTATACAGAAGTCTGTTACCACCGCGCACCCTTGGTGTGGTGGTGCGCAGTGATAACTCCACAAGTATAAGTATTTGTGGGGTGTGGGGGACAAGGGTCGAGGTTCAAGTCTCTAGGAGAGAGTTTCACACACAAATATAGTTAAATTATGTTAAAGTAGAAATTCTATCTTATATCAAAAAAATAAATTATACAAAAGTCTGTTAACGGACTTTCATGAAAAACATGAAAAATATAAAAAACTGTTGCTTAAGTGACGATTTGGATCCAACTTATCACGTCCATGTTTTGCACTCGTGAACTGTGCACTCGTGAATTGTGCACTCATGAACTGTTCACGGACCCACAAATTTTACTTTTCAACAATTTTTTCATTAAAAATTGGTCCCACGGCACTATTCACACATTTAAAAATTATTTTGCTACAATGTTTTCAGTTTTCAATTTCAGCAAAATAAGTTTTATCCAAACGGATCCTAAGCCATAAATAACTTTTTCCTACCTTACATAATATACCATAATCATCATTTTTTATTATTATTTTCAATTAACATCGTATTATTGCTGTCAATCATAGGGGACCATATGCATAATTGAAGATGCTTTTCTCAGCAATGCTCTCAAATGCTCTCTTTAAAATCATTATTATAAAGTTTATAAAAAAAAAAAATCATTATTATAATAAACAAAAACCCATTGCCAGCAACACAAAAAAAAACAAAAAAACAAAAAAAACAAAAAGTTAAAACAAAAAAAGACAAAAAGAAAATTTCCTTTTTTTTACACAAAAGGGTGGGTCTCATAATTGCACGGGCATGTGAAATTGGTAGTGGGGAGCAGACACTAGGGACCCAAGGCCATGTGGCACGTGTCCCATTGGTTATACAAAAGCCGAACAAAGTAAAGGAACAAAAAATAGTGATTAAAAATCTAAAATCATTTTTCAAAAACGAAAAAAACAAACAAAAACCTAAAATAATTATCACATCACATGAGCTTTGTTCCCTTTCTTGAAGAAACGTACAATCCGTACTTTGCCGTAACACCTCACGCCCAATAAGGACCTTATTATAAAAGAAGGAAATTTTCTTATGACACCCAAACAAGGCATCACATCTGCTTTTGATGGGACTTGCAGATTTAAGATTTGAACAAATAAATTTTTTTTTTTGAGAAAGATTTCAACAAATAATTTAATAGTCCTTACCGACGAGTCTTTTGGCTTAATATTATCATTTTTAATCTTAATTAGCATTATAGGTACTATTTGAACTTAATTGGCAAATTGAGGAGAGAGAAAGAATTTCGGCAACAGTGTTGCCGGAATTCAACAAAAATGAGGAGAGAGAAAAAGAAAAAGGGGGAGAGAGAAAGCAGAGGAATTTCGGCAACACTGTTACCGAAATTCTTCTGCCCAAAATGCTGCCCGTTCAGTTAAAAAAAAAGCAATTGCGGCAACGCCATTGCCGAAAAAGGGAAAAAAAAAATTGTTTTTGTAATTGTGGCAATGCCATTGCCGAAAATAGAAAAAAAAATTATGAAATCTGTGAATGAGTAAAAAAAAAAGTTGTCACGTACACAATATTTTTACAATATTTTCACAATAAATCACACGTGATTAATTATTATTAGTTCAAAAAATTTGTGACAAATTAATTGTGGCAATGGCATTGCCGAAAATGTAAAAAAAAAATTATGAAATCTGTGAATGAGTAAAAAAAAAAGTTGTCACGTACACAATATTTTTATAATATTTTCACAATAAATCACACGTGATTAATTATTATTAGTTCAAAAAATGTGTGACAAATTAATTGTGGCAATGGCATTGCCGAAAATGTAAAAAAAAAAAAAAAAAAAAAAAAATTTGTTTTGGCAATTGTGGCCATCCCATTGCCGAAATTGCCAAAATATTATTATTATTTATTTTTTTTTTTTTACATTTTCGGCAATGGGATTGCCACAATTGCCAAAACAATTTTTTTTTTTTTTTTTTTTTTTTTTACATTTTCGGCAATGCCATTGCCACAATTAATTTGTCACACATTTTTTGAACTAATAATAATTAATCACGTGTGATTTATTGTGAAAATATTGTAAAAATATTGTGTACGTGACAACTTTTTTTTTTACTCATTCACAGATTTCATAATTTTTTTTTTTTACATTTTCGGCAATGCCATTGCCACAATTAATTTGTCACAAATTTTTTGAACTAATAATAATTAATCACGTGTGATTTATTGTGAAAATATTGTAAAAATATTGTGTACGTGACAACTTTTTTTTTTACTCATTCACAGATTTCATAATTTTTTTTTTTACATTTTCGGCAATGCCATTGCCACAATTAATTTGTCACAAATTTTTTGAACTAATAATAATTAATCACGTATGATTTATTGTGAAAATATTGTAAAAATATTGTGTACGTGACAACTTTTTTTTTTTACTCATTCACAGATTTCATAAATTTTTTTTTTCCCTTTTCGGCAATGGCGTTGCCGCAATTGCTTTTTTTTTAACTGAATGGGCAGCATTTTGGGCAGAGGAATTTCGGTAACAATGTTGCCGAAATTCCTCTGCTTTCTCTCTCCCCCTTTTTCTTTTTCTCTCTCCTCATTTTTGTTGAATTTCGGCAACACTGTTGCCGAAATTCTTTCTCTCTCCTCAATTTACCAATTAAGTTCAAATAGTACCTATAATGATAATTAAGATTGAAAATGACAATATTAAGCCAAAAGACTCCCTTACCGACCATATTTGAAAAAGTAAAGTTTGAAGAAGAGGAATAGGTTTATTAGGCCTTGTTTGGTTTAAAAAAAATGGTCACTCATCACTCAGTTTTTATCATTCATCACTCATCACTTAAAACATCCTATCTTGTTTGGCACCATCACTCATTTGTTATCACTCAATATTTTTCAATTATTTGTGGGCCCTATACTTGTACCTTGTGTAGCTTTTACTTTTTTTTTTTTCCTTCAACCCTCAGTAGCTAAATTCACCGAACCCAGTGAGAAAAAAAATAATTAAAAAAAAAAACCAAACACACTGAACCCAGAAAAAAAAAAAAAAAAAAAAAGGATGAACTGAAGACCGAACAGTGGAAAAAAAAAGAGAGAGAGACGAAGAATTGAAGAAAGAATCAGTGAAGAGAAAAAAAAAAAAAAAAAAGACCGAACCCAGGAAAAAAAAAAAAAAAAGATGAACTGAAGACTGAACAGTGAAAAAAGAGAGAGAGAGAGAGAGAGACAAAAGAACTGAAGAAAGAATCAGTGAAGAAAAAAAAAAAAAAAAGAACGGAAGACCAACCAATGAAAAAAAAAAAAAAAAAAGAGTCAAAGGTCAAAAGTTGCGGCTGTGGGTCCCTCCATGTGTGTTTAAACTGTTTTTAGTTTTCATAACTCATAACTCAAAAATCAGAGAATTGAGTGATGGAAACTGAGTCACGGATCATGAGTCATGAAATCCAAACAAGTGATCTTCCGTGGGCCCTACCAGTTTTGGATCATGAGTTATGAAAACAGGATGATATCACTCAAAATTCTCTTCATCCAAACAAGCACTTAGCGTTTGCCCTTGTCTATTAGTAAATCATTTAAAAAAAAATTTTATAAAAAAATGAAAAAGTAATAATTATTTTGATAATTTTTTATAAAAATTTTCTCAAAATAAATGGTTTACTGGACCCTAATATTAAATTACAATACCTGCTATTTAAAAAAAAAAAAATTATTAAAAATATTGTCATCAAAAGTTTGACAATTTTTTTAATTTCTAGTAATTTTTTTAAATGTTTTATTAATATATGCAACCTTAATATTAAAAGTAAATTTTGAATAATTAATATATATTAACACCTAAACTTAGTAAAAATTTGTTTTTCATCGATACAATTTAAGAGGTTCTTTTTTCATTTACAAACTAGTGAAAAGTTTGTTTTTTATCTTTAAATTATTGAAAATGTTTTACATTCTGTCTTAATTATTATTTTTAAATCATCTCTAAACTATTAAAAAAAGTTATTTTTCATTTCTATTTTTGTCTCTAAAATATTAAAAAAAATTATAAAGTTTAAAGATAAAAAAATTATTAAATTTTAAGGATGAAAAACAAAATTTATGTAAAGTTTAGGAATCAAAATTATATTTTACCCTATAATTTTATTGATTTAAATAACCCTTTTGTTATATTTAACTCTATCATTTTATCACACATAAAAAATATTGTGTTAATCATATGGATTCTTTAATAATTTTATTTGATTACTAATGTAATGAAACACTATTAATGAGTAAATATATTTGATTATTAAATAGATCATATAATAACATGTAATTAAAAGTAAAAATACAACTAACATTATAAAATATGCATGTACTTTAGGAGCAATATCAAATTAATTTTATAATTTTCAAATTAAATCCTAAAATTCAAGAGTATTATAAATTAAATACTATATAGTTTGTTAGTTTCAAATCAAACCCAAAAATTTTAAAGTTCTATCAATTTAAACCCTTAATAAAACCTAAAAATCAAATATCAAAATTAAAACCAAAAAGTTAAACGTTTAAATTAATACAATTTTAATGCTTCAAGATTTGTTTTGAAACTAGAAAAAAAAATGTAAAGTTTAATTTAAATTGAAAATTTTAAAATTATAGGTGTGGGGACAAGGACCCAAATTTGTATACTGGGCCTTGGACCCTATTTGATGATATAGATATGTCCGAGGAGAAGTAAATGATTGGAGAGACCCCAGAATGGAGGATCACGTAAGGAAATAGTGGAGGGATAAAGTCTGAGGAGGTTATCCTTCTCGGATATGACATATATTGGTCAAGCAAGTATCTGGACAACTTAGGTGACCTTCCAAGAATTTCCAACGATAAGGATGAACTTTAGGCACGTACAAAGATGATAAGAATACAGAAAAATCTAAGAGAAAAGTTGCTACTACTGCATTAAATGCACTGCAGCAACCTTTCTGACTGCATTTATGTAGAGAAAACCCCTGAACAGTGCAGTCTCAACCACCACTGTTCATACAGAGCCAGAGAAGATGCTTGATGAGACATATACTCGAGTGAAAGTTTAGATGACTAACAAGTGTATGATTGAGATGGTCTAAAAGGGAACTATATAATGTAAAAGACCCCCTATAAGATGAGGATCGAAAAACATAGTGAAAGGAAAGAGAAAAAGAATTACCGTAGCACTTAGGGTTGTATTGGCTTTCAGAAATTGTGGTTTAAATAACAATTCATCTCTTCGGACAACCATTTTATCAAGTTTTACGCGTGTTTCTATGTTTGTTCATATTTTAAATCATTGCTAGCCGTTGTCCCATTTGCTAAGAGCCCAGCTCTTTCACCCACTTTCTACAAATTTATTGTATTTGGCTCATTGGGCTTATATCCCAACTCTTTTGAGCTTGAGTTACAAATCGTTACCCTACAATAGGATTCAATTTGAAATCACCTTTTAAATATATGGTTCAAGATGTAAACAACCCATATATAGTTAAAAAAAAAATCTGTCCAATTTGCATTTAGAAAATAATTATTCTTGAAAATGTTTTAGAAAATCTCAATAATTCCATAGGATATAAAGGACATCACCTTCCTAGTTGATATTGACCGTACCAATTTTGAAAGAAAGAAGTGGAGTATTTAAGAAGAGAAAATGACAGCCATATTTTTGGTGGCCTTTTGTACTTGCAATTGCAAGTGGATGAACTCTTGCTTTATCCTCTTCCTCTCTATCCTTGTCGTTTCTCGCAACCCTCCGTAGCTTGATAGTTGATAATGATACCTTCGGGATATTATATTTTCATTATCTCATTTTTATTAGCAAATTAATTAAATAATAGTTCTTTTTAAAAAAAAATTATTATTATTTGCTATTCCTTTGACCCTAAAAAATTAAATTTCAACTCTTAAAATTTGTTAAAAGACTTGTAATTGAGTGACATAATTTAGTTTTCTTTATTTGAAAGAACTAAAACTCAAATCTTCCTACTTCATTTATTATGGTAACAATTATTAAGAAAGTCATAGAATTTGAATCCAGTAATATGAAGACATTTTATTTTGGATTTGGGTTAGGTCCAGTGCATTCAATACATTGTACCTGTTGATATGGTGACACATGTTCAAAAGTGAATACGTGTCACTATCTGAACGAGTCTAGTGTTACTGGACACTAGACTCAATCCTTTACCTCTTATCTTTTCTTTTGACCCAAAATAGAATGTATTTTAGCATGAGAATAAACATAGACAAAGTTTTATCAATTTTTTAAGCAAGAGATAGATTCTAATAGACAAAGTTTTCTTTCAAATAGGCCAATCCATTGTATAGCGATTATTAAAACCATAATTATACACCACTTAAACAAGCTACATGACCCATTAAATAAATCATGTGATTAAAAATATATGTGAATAGTTATTTTTTTGAGGGAGTTTCAACCTATGACGTTCACTCCTAATGATAGCTCTCTATCATCAGACCAAGACACCAATCAATTTTTGATGTTGACGGGGATTGAACTCCAGATCTCTTATACAACTATCAGAGATTTTATAAGTTGAACTAATTGGAACCCACTATGTAAATAGTTATTTGAATTGCCATGTGATGGGTTGAGAGAATTTTCTTTCAAATTGGCTTAAAGGTAAACTCTATCCCATTATAATTATCAAGAGGAAAAATAAAAGATATTTTTTGCATATTTAAGATATTATGTACTGCTTAATCCCCGACAGTGAAACATTTAAAAGTGACTTTCACATATCGAGAGAACATTTTTTTCAAAAATAAAATCCAACCTTACAAATGTTTCAAATTATAATCCATTAAAAAAAAAAAAAAATACTCCGCTGCATAATCAAACAGATTTTTTTGGGGGGACAAATTATAACTAGAAGCTGTCACTCGCAGTATTCAAAAATCTATATTAGCCATAAGGTCACATTAAATTCTAGACACTATGATAGGTTGATAGCCAATCCAAATGGTAGATTTGTGTGGTTGCGAAACCTTTCATCCAATGATTAATTTTTCTTTAAAATAAAAGAAAACCTAAATGATAAGAGGATAAGAATTGGAGTTCCCTCAAAAAGAAAAAGAAAAAAATGGCGGTAATGCTACGTTTCACAATATTTTTACATGAAAAACAAACTATTATCAGTGCTAATTTGAGTACACCAACGAAATTACTTTTTGGCTCATAACAACTTACTACGAATGATTTATTATAAAAATGTTTGGGCCATAACAATTCTCATGGTGTAATAATTCAGTTCTCCCAAAATACAATAAATATGCTATCTATCTATTTCCAATCCTCTTACATGAATAGGGAGTCTCACCTTACAAAATTGAGTTAAATTCAGGATGAGAGATAGAGTTGGCATTTACGTGTAATGTGCCTCAACATGTTTCGTTCTCTTTAGGTGTCAGGCAGCAAGTGAGGTCCATCCATGATTCCATGTCCGACCAAGCAATAAAAATTAAAAAAAAAAAAAAAAAAACGAGACACCACTTTTTTTTTTTTTTTTTTTGATTGAGACACCACATTAGTACCACTGTGCATTGGCCCTATAATTTTGACTCTTCCGCAAGCAGGAAATTAATGCTGACCAATACCATCACATGTTGACATGTTTTGCTTGCCTCCCACACCCACAGTGTCTAGAATTTACCTTCCTATTCTATTCGTTTGATCTGGTGAATGATGATACAAGTGACACCAAATATGTTATTTCACACAGATGAACAAGACTGATACGTTGTGCAACTTGTGCCATTATTAGAAATTAGAGACTTTATGGAGGGTCCTTTCATACCTTAACTGACCAATATTCCTCATAGTTTCTAAGGTGTGTAGTAACCGTAAGTCCCTTCATCTTCATTTCATGGGATACCCATACCATGTGCATGACTTACTAAGAGGTCATACAAAAATTAAAAAACAAAACATGTAAAACATAGACTCCCATGTTGCTGCAAATTTATAACATGAGTCTTAGAAATTGATATTTAGTTTTTAAAGGTAAAATATTAGAAAAGTTCAAAATTTGACTTATTATACTGTAGACATGACAACGTTATTTATTATCACTATCACGTCAATTTATTATTTCTATTTTTATAATGTGCTTATTATTTTTGCAAACAATAAACAATAGATGAATTCTTAAAAGAGAGTATGAATTTCATTTGTGACAAATCTTTGGCAATACATCTTAAACCTCAATTAATAAGAGGCTATGCTAATAACTTTGTAATTCAATTGGCACTTTTTAGTATTTCTAATTAGGGTTATTCACAAGTTGATTCAAATCAGTTTTGGAGTTAAATCGCCATTCAACCTAATCACGTTGGGTTTGGAATCACACCACCTACCATTGAATGTGGGTATACAGGTCTCCAACTGCCATGGCTTTGCTATTCTAATGGTTAGATATGTTGAAACTGTTGGATCTGAATTGTTTTGCCCCCTTTGCCGTAAGGGATTCACTAAAGAGGTACTTTGGTTTGTCGTAGTCGGGCCTAGAGGTGCCCACCTCTTATTAATTGTTGTGGGTCAATGGTGCTCGAGCATGTACTTGTTTTTAGTCGTGGCATATTTACTATGTTCAAAAAAGACTTGTTGGATCTCATTAAATCGACAAAGATTAGTGGCACACGATGAAAAAAAAGACGGAAATTGGAAAAGGAAGAAGGGTCTTTCTAGTCGAATTTTGAGGGAGGAAGGTTGCCACTCAAAAACTAATCTCATTAGGTTTACCGGGCACGAAACAACCATTGATTGCTGCATTAATTGGATTGGTCGATTTCCAGCTTGGATCCTTCCAGGTCAATTTGGTTTTGTTAGGTTTGGATGATGGATGAACAAACTTTATTTCTATTGGAGACCTTCAATATTCAAATTCCCCATCCCAAAAATCAAATTATAAAAAAAAAAAAAAAAAACCACCAATAAAAATGCTTTAATTTGTCACTCCTTGTAATTTCTCAACAATTTTTTTTTTTTCCTTTTAACTTCCCCTTAATTTTTATCTAAAAAAAATGTTGTCGTCAGAACTTATATCCCCCCTAATTTCACAACCTTATCATTACAGTTAAAGCCTGCTGTCAATTTCCCAAGCAATCCACTATAAAAGCATAAAGGAAATCAGCAAGTATAAAAAAATTGCCAGTTGATTGGAAAGCAATAGCATATAACTTTCTGTGAGTGGGCAGGTGTTGGTATATAGGAATTGTGCCTTTTGACGTCAAGTAGATTCTGATGTACAAAGATGATTCCTCTCATTTTCCATTTTTCCTTGTCTTCTAATTTTTAGTACTATGAACTCTACTTTTATCCAATCGAAAAGATAGACAGTGCTTGCTGTTCTATAAAGTAAACAGGTGAAATTGTATTTGATGATTTCTAAAACTACTTTAAAGTCTAAAAGGAAAAATTGGATTTGATTGCTTTCGATATTAATACAAAAGGCAAATAAAAGAAATAACAAATATACCCCCACTCGACTCCACTTGATGGTTGTGCTCTGTAACCTCTGTTTGTACTCCAAAACCGCACAGAGAAAGTTTATATACACAGTGACATAAAATTGGTCGGTTGTAAGTGGTATTGTGAGTGGTAGTAAAAAAGTGATCCATCATTCCAAGTTGATCACTTCAATGAGTTGTACCGAATGATATAATCCTAGAAGAAGTAAATGGAAAAAGAAATAAGCATTACTTAAAGAATTAGGACAAAGTTATAACTCTATTTAATATCTTTTTTATTGGACATAAATTTTGGTAAATCAATTATTGGATAACATTTTTTTTATATCTTTCATGCTGGCAAGAATTTTTAGAAAATCAAACATCAATAGTTATGTCATCAATCAAATGTTTAAATTTTAAGTTTTTTAGTATAAAATTATTTATAAAAAATATGTTTATGGATTAAATAGTAAATAACATATGATTAGCACAAAATTTGACAGGTGTGTTAAGAACATAAAAAAACATGTAATTCAATTGTTAGATTTTCAAAATATATGGTTATGTTAATTTTTTTAACTGGGAGTTGTAACCACTGGTTGTAACTAAGTTTATAGTCAAATTTTGTCCAAAGAGTTATTAACAAAATTGTTATTGTAACTTTTGTGGAATAAAACAATTAACTTGGTAAGGCTTTACTTAAGTCATGTTTAAGGCAATGGAATTTTGAGATCAAAGTAAAAAACTGATCCAAACGGAAGCTAAGAAGCCAAAATTTGCCAAGAAAATATGTACTCCCCATTTTCTCCGAGTTTGAACTTCGGAGCATGGTCAAGACTGTCCTAGATAATCAACTGGTAAATACACTTCGGTTAAATCCCCATTTATCTTTTATTTTTTTGTAGGATTGGTGGGTACTTAAATTTAAGATCTATTCGAAAGCTATTTATTTCCTTTAGCACATGAGTAAAAGACATATGCTAGATGCCTAAATTTTTTTTTTTTTTTTTGGTTAAGAAAAATAGAGGTTCGCTAGGTTATGCTAGCCTCCGGGCAGGGCGCTAGAGTTGGACAGGTTCAGCCAACTCGTGTGGATGCCCACCAACAAACTCTTGCTGGCAGCGGAACTTGAACCTAAGTGAGTTAGACGAAACGTCTGAGTCTTACCAACTGAGCCAAGCCCCGTTAGCGCTAGATGCCTACTTATGGAGAAGTGAGAACGTATATAATAGTAAAAAAAATGTGTCCATAATCTAATAAAAACAACATTATGTTGGTCTTATTGCATGGTAATGACATTTTTTTAGACTTGGTTTTGGTTATTGGCATTTGAAATTTGTACCTACAATTCACCAGTGGAAGGAATCAATGAATGTAGAATCAAAAGCTTGGAACCAAAAGAGGATCGACTTTTTGGAATAGGAATCGTACGTACCAGTAGTTGTGGCTTTCTTGTGGGAATGTGCAATTTGGAGATTCTATAATAATCTTTACCGAATATAATTTGTAGATTTCAGTGCTAAGGACAGCAAGAATCCTTCAATTTGTGTATGCTTTACTAGTTTTTTGATTAAGCAAATAGTCCTGCATTGATTGTGACTCTCAATCTAAATCACACATTTCAAGCTAGCCCTTTGTTTTTAAAAAATTTACTTGCAGAAACTTTTATAATCCCTTTGTTAATTTCATGGTCATATTCAAAAGAACTCTTTGACACTCCAAAATCCAAATCCCAAAAAAACAAAACACAAGAAAGTGAGAGGGGAGAGCAAGTTGACAAACTTAGCTCCATTGAAGAAGACAACACCATATGTCTTGTAGTGATGAGAATATCCACATTCTGTCGCCTGGACAGTACTCTGGTGGATTCAAAATTGTGGATTAATTCAATACACTGCCGCCTACAAAGCTGACTTGAATAGTTGAATATGTTCTTGTAATACTGGTTTTGCAGTTTCCAACATATCAAATTACTAGGCTATTTACTTACCCTTTAAACAACAAAACTAAACCTATCCTAACTTTCAGAGATGCAGCGTCTATGATACACCTTTAGCCCATTAAAAAGGATAAAAAAACAAAGAAAAGAAAGCCAGAAGAGAGGCTGGCAAGAGCAGACACCAGATACCTTCAATCCATATAGATACGACAGCAGGAAAGCAAAAGCAGATTGGGCCTGTTACATTATTGACAAGGTCCATTCACTTGATTATGCAGTACATGTTCCTCAAATAAAACTAAAGGTGAAGCTTCAGTCCAATGCTCATGTGCACTGGATATGATACAATGCACCGCACATGTCCAGCTCGCAAATGCACTGAACAAAAGCCTTATCCTAAAACTAATAGCCCCACCCCTCTTAAAGCCCTACCCTTTCCCATCTATCAGCTAAAACAAAACTTGTAGTCTCCATTATATTCCACACCTGGGTAAGAGAATGTGATCAAAGAGTTCCACAGTTAAGAAAAACATTTTTTTCAAGTCCAAATATTCTTTTGCCAGAAGTCTAATAGCTCAACTGGTTGACACTCTTAGTGTTTCCAAAACAAACATCCAAAATTCAAATCTTCCTCCGATTATCGAATTATAAAAGTAAAAATAACAAAAGTCCAATTATTCTTTTCTAAATTGTCAAGGAAGTCTCAGTACTGACTTTGGTGTTAAAGAAAAAACTAGGAGACAGATTGTAAACTCATAATTCATTTTTGAACCAGCATGCATGGATAGTACAGATCTGCACATCCTTCTTTTGTTAATAAATATCTGAAACTTATTTTAATTTTCATAGACAAAGCCATTGGTCCAAAGGATTCTTCTGGATACAAAAATTTAGATGAGCACACAAGTTGTTTGAACAAAACGCCAAAAAATAAAGTTGTCAACACATAGTCCTGCTCCTACCACAAAATTTTCCTTCTACGTGTAGGCTGAAAACTGTGCCGGTGCTTCATTATATACTTTGATTCTATCCCCAGGAACAAAAACTCAAATCCTGTAACATTACATATTTAACTCCACAAGCAAAACTTAAGAGAACAAATTCATGAGTGGCATCTTTATTAAACCAATAAAACAATAGTTGCATCTTTAATCAACCAATATAACAAATTAAATATTTCCCAAAGTTGGCTCGAGGTGAAGTCACTTGTTGAGCATCTAAGAACTATCACTTCTAAGTATAAAGAATCCAATTCTAAGGCAGAGTAACACTATGGCAAAAATGACAGAAAGGTTGGTAGTATTTCCCACCCATTTCTTCCATTTGGACTGATGCCTAGCCCAGTGACAAATTACATCATTCCTAAATATGGCATCCAGATGCCAAATTGGAAGAACCCAACCTACACCAGGCCCTCCATTCACCCTGTGAAAACTTCCTACTATTCACATTCTTCAATAGGATACACTCATACACATGCCATATTTACATCCACTAGCAACAACTAGCAGTGTTAATGGGCACCCCTGACATTTAGTGTGTGTAATCATTATGAAGTTCCTCCAAGAACTCTTTTTAAATCAGATTTCTGTTCTGCTGTAAGCCTTGAAGGGTATTTAACATCAAATTTAACTCTCAAATTCCCCTTCCTCCCAGCTTCTTTTGAGATTGGCATACCCTCATTTGGGACAACCACCTCTACTCCCGGTTTGACGATATCTGTCAGTGGGATCACGAGATTCCTTCCATCCAGGGTGGTTAGGTCAATGGTCTTCCCTGTGAGGGCCTCTAGCAGTGTTATCTCCTGGTTGACTACCAGATCATTACCATCCCTCTTATAAAGAGCATGTGGCTTCTCATCTACCACGAAAACAACATCTGCAGGAATGATACCAGGCTCCTGGTTACCCTTCTCAGGGAATGTGATCTTTGTGCCCTTCTTCCAACCAGGTTTTATCTCAACGGTCAATATCTCCTCCAGAGTCCGAAATTTACTGCAAGAGAATTGCTCATGCCATCAAGTGGAAGTAAACATTCAAAAAGCAAAACATTCACTCAGGATTAACAGAATCAAACCATGCATATTTAACACCCCCCCCCCCCCCCTCCCAAAAAAAAAGAAAAAGAAAATGAATCAAAGCACACATCTGCAAAAGATTATCGATGCAGAGCAATGCCATATCATGCCACCATATTTTTCTTTTTTATTATTATTTTTGGAGGGGGGGGGGTGAGTTACACACAAACCTGGTGGGTCATGAACCCATGACCTTATCCTCTACTTTACTCTAACAAGGAGGAAGTGTCATTTGAGCTAAAGCTCATTGGCCATATCATGCCAGTAATAAAAGAGGACATCCATACTTCCTTTTTTTAGTTTGATATATAGACTAGAATTATCTATGTGAATTTTTTGAGATAATTTGCAGATCCCAATACTTGGCCTATAAAAGACCTATTTTCCTAACAGGAAAGACCATGAGAATAGAGAGCCTTATGCAAAAACCTTAATATTTATTGCTTCAGAGGTAGGACAAGCAAACCCAAGAAAACCAGGAAACAGGGATAGGAAAGAAGTAAAAAAGAAAGTATAGGTTTCCATTGCTCAAGGAAAAGCAAGAATCATACAAATCATCAGCCAAGTTTAATCGTTGAGAAAAGCATTATCCCTAACGAAAAACAAAATTTTGTTTCATTTTCCTCTTTTCTTTTATAAAATAAAAAGAAGAATAACTAGCAGTTTAGCTTTTCTATCAGACCTAACAAAAAAGTTTAGCTTCTCTATCAGTATCTGAGATATAACTCACTATTAAGGAAACAACTTATGACTAATCCCCTTAAGCTTAGAAATGTTCCAGTCAATCAAATTTCTTCCCATTCACCCTACAAGGTTGACTAGTCTTCACTCTTCTATTGGTGCTGCTGGCCTCTAACTACAGGTGGAAGACTTCCCCCCATGGAAACATCTTCAGGCTGAACTGTATTGTTGTAGCCCAAAGTTCAGAGAATGCATGAGTGAAATCATGTAGGTTGGCCAAAATACCCCCTTATAAACTTAAGTATCAATATAACTTATCAAAGAACTAAACGACGAAGTTGAAAAGCAGCTTCTTAGCTTTGCTTGACACTTGACAGTGCTTGCTTAAGCTTTTTCTTCTTTTAAATTCTAATTCACCACATATAAAGTAGTCTTGAAGCTCCTTGCAGCTTCAAACTGGCTAAAGATAGAAATGTGGTTGGTCTGGCCTTGGGTACCTCAACCCAAAGCTTGTCCAGCAAGATGCTGCCCTACCTAGGTCCTAGAAACCAAATACATATTTGATAATAGACCAATGATTTCTCTTACTTCTTTATCCGCAAGCATTTAAAAAAGCAATGATTTCAAGTTTTCATCTCCAATTAAACCCTTCCAATATATATTACTTTGAATATCTTAAGAATGCCGCATTGTTGGCAATCTGTTTGGCAGCAAGAGGGGAAGAGGAAAGGAAAGGAAAAGGAAAATGAAGTGGAAAGGAAAAGGAGAAGAAAGGTTGGTAATTCCCTTTTGTCTGTTTAGTAGAAGGTTATAAATGAGTGTTGAAAAAGGGACGAGTTTACATTTCTGTTGTTTGGTTCAAATACAGAAGAGAATGGAAAGTTACTCATAAGTAATACTTTGACAAGTACACCCCTATAAAAACAACATTAAAATATTCAGTTGTAGTTAATTAACCATTAAGGCTATAAATGTAAGCCCCATGGAAAGATCCAATCTCACATTCCTTCTCTTCCCTCAAACCAACCAAAGGAATTTGTTTTTCCATCTCCCATTTTCCTTTCATTATTTCACCTTTCCTCCTATTTCCTCCCAACCACACATAGTTATTGTTATTAAGACCAATCCATCTGTAGACATTAAGGGATTAACCAACCCACAACAATTTTTGGTATCACATTGAATATTGATTACATGCAAGAACTCTTACGGTTTGTTTGGGATCCGCTTATTTTGCTGAAATTGAAATTTTTTTATTGAAAGTACTGTAGATAAAGGTAAAAGTTAGGTGAAATAGTACAATAAGATTTATGAATAGTACCAAAAAGTGCAGTGGGATCCATGAACAGTAGCAAAAATAAGTTGAATAGTAAAATAAGTTGGCAATTTTCATCCACGCCAAACGCACACTTAGTGGTACAAAGTTGAGAAAACCTTCACAAAAAAACCAAGCAGCCCTTTAAAGAAAGCTATGATATCTAAAAATGGAATTCAATGATCTCTCCAACCATGTTGTAAGAAAATTAATGCTCAAAATTTTCAAGAGTTGATAGCTCAATAGGATCCAAGATTTTTTTATTTTATTTTGTTTTTATTGTTAAGTTGCACACACACCTACTGGGTCTTGAACCCACTACTTTAACCCTCCCCACCTAGCACTTATAAAGGGAGGAGGTGCCAATTGAGCAAACGTATAAGATTAACAATTATTTCAAGAAAACGAAAAAATGCTACAGTGAGGCAGTCCTATAACCTACCAAAAGTCAATTGCTTGACACAAGACATTAATGCTCTTCAAAGTCATTAACAAGGATCAATATTGCAAGTTTGCAACAGGCAACCAAAAACTCTAGATGTTTTTTATTTTATTTAAGACTCAATATGACCATTCAAGAGAATAGGCAAGGCAACCACCTAGGCAACTGCCACCTTCATCAGCAAAACGTTTTTGCCTAGAACTGTCAGTTTACAACCAAAATTCGACTGAACAGCATAATCAATCCCAGGAAAAACCCTCCTATTATGAATTAAGCAAAGGCTACAAAAACAAAAGCACAGAAGTAGATTTCACAATAAATCACTTCCACCCTAGCCAAAGCTTCCTAATTATTATTATTATTTTGATAATGCAAGGAACGTTTTTGAAGAAGAGCCCTTTGGACTCACCTCTAGCCAATAAAACCTACCCCATCTGCCAAAACCAGTTGCCGGATAATCAAGGGACATTCACACCTGATGGGCTAAGCACTCTAAGCAAAGCTTCCTAATCTCTTAAAAACACATTCATTTGTACCTCATTTTTTACTAAAATTCATGTATTTGTTTAAACATCCATGCAACAAGGAAAGTTAAACTATAATCCTAAGCCTGTTTTCAAAACAATAGCACATGAATGTGAAGCCAATGACACAGTAAAAAAACACAAAAAAACAAAAAAACCAAGAATCCAATAACAAGCAAAAGAAAACAAATTTATTGTTAAAAAAAACATACCCAGTAGTATCATAGACA
The DNA here is from genome assembly GCA_023055345.1 of Quercus wislizeni. Taxonomy (NCBI): domain Eukaryota; kingdom Viridiplantae; phylum Streptophyta; class Magnoliopsida; order Fagales; family Fagaceae; genus Quercus; species Quercus wislizeni. The sequence continues at coordinate 12,294,482 of JALGQJ010000003.1, read as the reverse complement.
TTCCTAGAGATCCTCATCTTCTTCTTCGAACCTTTATAAAGCTCCTCCAAGCTACAAGGCAACACGCTCTCAAGCGGAGCTGCTTTCCTCAAACCCGAAGAAGAAGAAGGTGGCCCACCAAAATCCGACCCGTTTGCACCCCTATAGAACCCATCTTTACCAAAACCCCTCACCCCAGCTCCACCGCTTCCTCCACCGCCATTGCTCTCGGATCCAAAAATCTCAGCATAAATATCCTCCGCATCACGCGGGTTGAACCGAAACGACGTCGGATTGTGGTGGTGCTGGCGATTGTAAAAATGGTGGTGATGGACACGCGAAGAGGAAGACGCAGAAGAAGAAGAAGAAGGTTGGGGTGGCGGGATTTGACCGGACTTGAGAGCTTCCTCACCGTAGAGATCGTAGATCTGACGCTTCTGGGGGTCGCTGAGAACATCGTAAGCTTCGGATATACGCTTGAATTTGGCTTCGGCTTCGGATTTGTTTATGGGGTTCTTGTCTGGGTGCCATATCATAGCTAGTCTCTTGTACGCTTTCTTCAAATCGTCCTCGCTTGCGTTTCGATTCACTTTAAGAATGTTGTAATAGTCCACCCCCATTTTTTTTCTCTCTCTCTCTCTCTCTAACTCACAAAAACAACAAAGAAAACAGAGAACAGAGAACAAAGAACAAAGAAGAAGAAGAACAACAACCTAGTATTTTTTTCACACACTGTTTGTGTTGTGTTGTGTTGTGTTATGTTGTGTCTTTTTCTCTCTTCTGACTCGTTGAGTGTGTGTGTTGTGTGTGTCTGTGTTTTGTTTTGTGTGTGTTTGGGAAATTTGGAGAGGTGGTGGTCGGCAAAACCGTTGGATGAGTAACGGAAAGGGTGTACAGCTGGAGATCCGACGGTTACGGAAAGTGGGTCCCTCGTTATTACTTTAGTCTTATTGATTTCTCTATTTTTCAGCTTCAACGTGCTGCTTCTTATATTTATATTTGTAATAACTATTATTAAGAGGGTGATGATTTTTGGGCCTGATTTTTTTACCAAACTAAAATAAAGATTTTTGGGCTAAATTTAAGAACCGGCAATCTTTGACAGATTATTTTTTACTTTTTCGTAGTTTTTTTTAACTATTCACAAACAGCAGGTCACAATTACGATCAAATTGTGGTCCAAAAATTTGTGGACCTAGATTTTCTCGAATTCACTTGGGGTGTGTGTATTTTTTTTTTTTTTTTTTATAAATAATATTTTCTGTAACCAAATTTCAAAATTGTTGAGTTGTCAAATTGTTATTGACTTTTATATGAGTCCATTACTAACGTAGCACTATTTAGAACCAAAATCCATTAGGTTATTTTAAGATCTGACAAACTATGATCTATTATTTGTCACTTTCCCGTGAATTCATCATTTTTTCTTCACAACTCACAACTCATTGCCTCAACAATTATGAATGGACATATTGAATTATAAATGGACAAAATTTAATTACAAAATTGGTTATACCTTAAAACTATAATTTTACTTAATATCATTAACATTACTACATATTTCAAAAATCTAACCGTTGGATTGCATGTTCTTTACGCTCTTAATGCACATGTCAAATTTTGTACTAATCGGTTATTATTTACCATATAAACTATAAGATTATATTTTATGCATAATTTTAAATTACAAAAACTTGCAATTTAAACAATTTATTGATGACATAACTATTGATCTTTAATTTTTTAGAAATTTTATAAGCATGGAGGATGTAAAAAAGAAAATGTAATCTAATGGTGGATTTGTCAAAATTCACATCTAATAAAAAGATATTGAGTAAAGTTGTAATTTTAGGCTAAAATTTATCCTAAAAAAATACTAAAATTGATAGCGATATTGTATGGAACTACATGGAAGAATTAAATTGAAAGAAAATTAAAATTCAAGGACCTATTTATTTATTTTTAAAGTATCTTAAAGGATTTGATTAAAAATAGCTTAAGGTGAAAGTTAAACGGTGTGTAATTTGTTTTTTAGGAATTTGGATTTGTTGTGGGGTGGGGAATAAAATAAAGTTGGGAAGTAGTGGGCCTGCATGAACAAAATGAGTGACAATGATGAACATAAGAAGTAAGGAATTGATCCTTTTTTTTCCCTCTTGATTCAAACTCCATTTGGTTATCTATAAGTAATTCATGAATTAAATAATCCGCAGTCTGCACTGCAGCAAGTGAGCTTAAATTCCTGTTTCTAGAACGTGACAAACAATCTTTTTGATGGTAGGGAGTAGTTTGGGACTTCATAAAAGTCGGTGAGATTCTCTCAAACATGTTTATAGAATGAGTTTGACAAATAAAAATATAGAAAGATACTTTCATAATTTTATTATATGTATGGTGTATGATTATGTAGGCTAAGGATCACCATGTCTGTCTCTTTTCCTTTCTTTCCTCATATTCTTTTGATTCTCTCTCTTGATGGAAGCAATAAGGACAGGTGAATATAACATTCCAAATTTCCAATGAGATTGACTCACATTTGATTTTGTGTGTAAGAAGACAAATGGAATGGGAGTAGTTGAACAGTATTCTATGTTGGCATTACCCAAAGCAACATTTTTTGTCACAAACACTTTACAAAGAACATTGCTGTAAAACTATTTCATAAAATCTTCACCAATTAGGTATTGATGCAAGAATAAAACATTTTAAAATTTATCTGATGTTCACATTTCCAATAAATAACTCTACCTGGTTTCTGCACAATGTTAGAAAAGAACTTAAATACCGAATCATCAACCTTGAAAAACATGACACCAATATACAAGAATGTGTGACACTCATTCCAGAACTGTAACACACACTTCCACAAACTACGGGAACGCCTGACAACTCCGGCAGTTCACAGCCACTTGTTGCATGATCCACATGGCCAAAATTGAACCACGTTTGCCAGTGTCACCGATGAATATCCAGTGTTCCCCCTCACCAAGTCTTATACCCAAAACTCACATTTGGTGAAACCCCCCACATACCATATTTTCGTGTATATAAATGATAAGGAAAGAAAATGGGGAAGAAAAATAAGATGATGAAAAATTCAAATCATACAGCAATAGCTTGACCAGTCATCCCATCATGAAGTTGCAAAGAACCATCTTTCATCAGGTTAAGGCTCAAACTCTTAAACCTCTCCCTTGAATACTGCCTAGATGCCTTTCTCCAATCAGTTCCAGTCTTCATCATAGCAACAAACTCCTCATAACTAACACGGCCATCCTGAAAATAATTTAAATAAAGGTTAGGAGCCACAGTACAAGCTATTGGAACAAGAGAGTTTTTTCATATCATAAAGAATTTCAGAATTATCAACATCAATTTTAATATCTGGAATTCTGGATCATTTCAACCTATTGCTGTGCTGACACAGAATTATGACAAGTTCTAAAAATTTATGAATGTTGCATTTGCTTTGAATTCCAATACACTCTGAATGTAATACTTCAAAAGGGGGAGAATAGAACAATGAGATGATAAGGCTTGAAAGTCTAACCTTGTCTGTGTCAACTTCACGCATGATGTCGTTCAGCACTTCAGTATCAGTTTCACCAGAGTCATCTGCTAATGATTCCAATAGTTCATTTGATTCAATATATCCACTTCCATCTTTGTCAAAAAACATAAAGGCTCTGCGGAAATGCTCATCATTCTCCATCCTTTGCAAGTGAATTGTCACTGCTACAAACTCTCCATAGTCCAGTACTCCATTCCCATCAACATCAGCCTAGAAAATAGCTCTGGTTATTTTCTATTTGTATGAAATTAATGTTTATAAACCCTGAAGCAAAGAACCATATTTAGCAACTAACGCTATCAGAACGAGTTCTAACTCAATTGGCACCTCATTTCTTTATAAGAGAAAAGTGGAAGATGCAATTGTAGGTTCAAGACCCACCAGGTGCATATGCAGCTTACCAATTAAAAAAAAAAACTAATACCATTAGATTTCAATAAATGGTGAAGCTATTGTCATCCTGACCCGATTTTGTCTCTTTTATGGATCCTACTCCTCCAGAAGGCAAAATTTTCTAATCATGCAGAGTGTGCAATACTTTGCCAAATGCTTAGGGCATCCTAAGTGCATATGAATACTTGATATGATCAAGTTCCAAGCATTTTTACTTCATTGAAAAGGTGCCAAAGATCTAATTGCATAGTGGTAAAGGGAAAATGGCATTTGCAGGGTTTCAGGGTATAAATTCTGACTGTTAACTGGTGGGTGAAAACATAAGAGGACAGTGGTTTGACAAGCGTAAGTTTGCAGTGCAGTGAACTACTTACTGTAAGAATGTTGCAGGAGTCATTTCAGAAGGAGCAAACAAGGGATTGAAATGATGTGATATTTCCTCAATCCAAAAGTAGTGGTCATGCATAGAATAGATAATAAATAGAGCAACTTTTTATCTGAACTTAGGGAAGGATAAAAACATACCACTTCCATCAGCATTTTTATCTCTGGTTCAGCCAATTGTGAACCAACCTTCCGAAGCCCAGCCCTCAGCTCCTCATATGTTACTTTTCCATCTTTGTCAGTGTCCATCAATGAAAACATATCTCTAATTACTTCTACCTCTTCAACAGACAAGTGTTCAGCAATTACCTACAGCAATTATTTGAACCCCAAATCATCCACAAGGGTATAGAAATCGCATCAATGCAGTTAAAGTCAGAATTGGAGCTGACAATTAGACCTAAGCCAAAAATAGATGCTTACCCTAAGGGCTTTCTTTTTGAATCTATTCATCACAGAAAACTGTCTGAGCCTTGATCGCACAATATCTCCTAATGGGACATTTGGAGCTTTCTTTGAATTTTGCAACCAGGGGTGATCTAACAAAGATAAGAAAATAAAATAAAAGATCAGTATACCCATTTCAAGAAAGCTACCCTATGCTAGAGAAAAACTCTAATCTCCTAGCAGTTCACATATGCAGGCATTTCAATGATTTGCTCCTCATACCAGCCAAAAAAAAAGTGAATAAATAATAAATTGTCTACTGGCGCTTGTGAGAAAATCCATTTGTGAACACATGCCTTGCTTCTCAACACTGGGGGGAGAAGTGCTCTGAATGCAGGGCAATGATGTGATTTTGTAAATGATTTTCATCAAAATTTTCTTAAGGAACATTAGAGTGCAACGTTTTTTTCTGAATAACATAAACTTACAAGTCCAAATAGTGAAGTCCAGGCCTTTCATCACAATATATACATTAAACAGAATGATTACAGGAAGATCTGGTCTATAGCCAGCACCTACATTCAATGTGCTTGCCCCAGTAAAGCAATAAGTTAAGAGCCCAATGAAATGATCAAGAAGAGTGGTCCTCAATTTTAGTACTACAAAGAATTTAGTCTCAAGAGTGGGTTCTCAGTACAAGCCCAAACTTTCAGATTAATTATAGCATGATTACTGACATTCTAAGGCAGGAGACAGGTACTTAATTCTCCAGAATTAATTCTATCCTGGAATAAATCTAAGGGCTAAAATATTGTGTGTAGGTAATCACCATAAAAAGAACTAAAGTAGACTCTGCTGCCACAACAAATACCTTTCTTTTTGTTGCGTAAGTATGGACACCAACCAGCTAATATCAACAAAGACATCCAACTCTAGCCTAGAAATGATCTTTTTTCCGCTCTCAATCTCTGACCAGAATCTATGAATTTTATTTTTAGTCTTTACCTACTTGGGTTGGGAGTCTAAAGATCTAGAAGTACACCAGCTAAACAGAGACTTTTGATCAAGTCAAAGAGGTTCAACCTTTTAAGTATCTTTTCTTCATTTTTGCTAGCCAATCATGAGATTTTCCACCACTGGACCCGGAAAATTCCACACGAATAAGGACTACCAAAGGCCATACCCTTGTTTCATTGTCAAAAACTAGCAAAATCTATTGGCCAATGGTCATCTAGATGACAATATGTGAAACCAATACCATGTTCATTTAATGGTTGAAGTTATCTCAAAATCACTATCATGAAACTTCATTTTCTCAATAATAATAATCTAAGTTGTGGAAGGCTGAGAGACCTCGTATTCTCTCTCAATGCCCCAGTAAACCTTGAATGGAACCCCAACCATACGCAAGACAATAATAATTCATGGTAGTGAGGTCACAGCTACTCCGATTCATCACAAACTTGGTCAAAATTCACAAACTATCTAATTAAAAATTAGAACCAAATTATAAGTATAAAAACTCAGCTAAAGAACTTACCAAGCACTTGTTGAGCAGTCAACCGCTTTTTCGGATCCTGTTCCAACATCTGCCTAACAAGGCTCTTAGCACTTTCAGAAATCTGAGGCCAAGGTTCCCTCTTGAAATCAATGTTCCCTCTTAAAATTGCAAGAGCAACACCCTGTTCAGTTTCTGCAACAAACAAACAAAAAAAATTAAAATTAACAACTTTACAATCCTATGCAAGACTACATCAAAACTAGGCTACTATTTTTTCTTTTTTAAAAGACACAAAATAAAATAAATACCTGCCCAAAATGGAGGAACCCCACATAGCAAAATATAAACAATCACGCCGGCGCTCCATATATCCACCTCGGGTCCATAGTTCCGCTTCAACACCTCTGGTGCCATATAGTACGGACTCCCCACAATCTCCGAGAACTTCTCTCCTAAAACCCACCAAAATAAAATTACTAAATTTAATATTCAACCTATAGTACCCAGCCAAAAACCCCTATATCCAATCATTAAAACAATAAACTTTATCACAACCCAGTACATAAATACAACAATCAAGCAAAGCCCAGATATCCCAAAAATAAAAAATCAACCCAAACCCCATAAAAATCATGAAAAAGCACTAGAATTCACTTGAACACTAAGCTTAATAAACACAAAGGACCTCAAATCAACTTATATTAACAAAACAAATTATAATTAAAAATGTTAAAATAGAAAAATTGAGGGAAAAAAAAAACAAAGCAGAAGCAAGAGAACAATGGTGGTTTGCTCTGTCGGCAATAAACCAGCTTTGAAATTACCAAATTTAATATTCATCCATGGTACCAATCAAAAAAACCCAAATATCCAATTATTAAAAAAAAAAAAAAATTAATCACAACCTATACTTAAATTCAACAATCAAGCAAAACCCAGATCTCCCAAAACTCAAAAAATCAACAAGCACTAACAAACACAAAAAAATAATGAAAACTCAAATCCATACCAGGCTTAAAGAACACAGAGAGACCAAAGTCAATAGCTTTAAGCGGCGAATGCTCTTTCTTATTAGCATACAAGAAATTCTCAGGCTTCAAGTCCCTATGCATGACTCCATTAGCATGACACATCCTCACAACCTCAGCTATGGTCCTCGCCACACTGGCTGCAGCTCTCTCAGTATAATGCCCTCTCGCCACAATCCTATCAAAAAGTTCACCTCCCTCGCACAACTCCATGACCAAGTGCACATTTTCACTGTCCTCGTACGTAGCTCTAAGCCTCACCACGTTCGGGTGCTCCGGCAAATTCGACATTATCGCCACCTCGCGCCTCACGTCCTCAACATCGATCGAAGTCCTCAGCTTCCTCTTAGATATACACTTGCAAGCCAAAGCTTCCTTGGTCTCTCTGTCAGTACAGAGGTACGTTATGCCAAACTCCCCACGACCCAGTTCGCGTCCGAGTATGTACTTGTCGCCGATTCTGGTTCTGTGGCTCAACGGTATCACATCTTTCAAGACGCGGATCGGAGCTGGTGATCGAATAGCATCTTCTGCATATGGGTTTGGTTTTCTGTCCCTGTTGGCTGTGGTGGGCTTGTTCTTGTTCTTGTTGCTGCTCTTCTTCTTCCTCTTCTTCCTGCTATCGTATTGTTCTTCTCCGGTCTCTGGTCTCACGCATGTGTTACAGTTCCCCATGAAAGCAAGCTTGTTGTTACAGAAGCAGAAAGTGTGTATAGTATTCTATAGTATAGACTGTATAGTATATATCTGTGACGAGAAAAACGGTGCGTTTTGGGGGAGAAATCCGGCCGAGGAATGAGGTCAGGTGGAAGAGAGAGAGAGAGAGAAAACGCGGGGTTCGGTTGAGAAAAAGTGGGGTTTTTTGAAAAAATATATGATGCTTATTATTATTCAACTTATATACCATGATTATTGTTTATCTTAATTTATATATTATTATTATTATTTTGGGTATTATACTATAAGTGCTGCTTTTGAATTTTTAATGTTTGATTAAAGGTGTTTTATGATAGGGTGGAAAGGAAAATTGAGGTTCATTGCGTTGCTTGATTGGATATTGAATAATGGTAGAGATACAAATTATTTTACAAATTATTTTACAAATTATTAATGTGGTGAATGATTATTGGTAAATAAAAAAGTGATATTAATGATGTGTTTAGATGAAAACTAAAGAAGTGTTGATCACATCAACATTTTGTAAAAATATTGTAAAATAGTTTGTGATTGTAGCATTACTCTTGATTATTACATGAAGAATATATGTTTGAACTTTTGGAGTAAATGACTTTTATTCGGGTTTGGTTTGAGTGGTTTTACAGATATAGCCTTTTGCGTATTGTGTGTGTTTCATATGTTTTGCCCAATTAAGATTGAATTTTGGAATTTTGGAGTTGAGTTAAGACCTTTTTAAGTATCTTCCAAAGGAAAAAAAAAAAAAAACTTTTTAAGTAATTATGAGGTGTGTTGAGGTTACATGGGTTTGTGGTGTGCCCTAATTACAAATATTATACATGTGTATATCCTACAAACATGGAGCTACATTGTTATCTATTTTGCTATACTTCATGAGGCATTCCTATTAATCTTTATGGAATTTTATAATGTAGTAAGTGCCAACATCATTTATTGAAGAAAAATATTGTTCTACCTATAGGCTTTCATCGTGTGAATCATCAAAAATATAAATGAGGATTGAAAGAGAAAACCAAGAACGAGAGGGTTAAACAATTTTTTTTTCCCTTCGATTCCTTGAGTGAATGATGCATTTGTCACATCATTCAATTTCGTTAAAGTCAATGAAATACCCACTAAGCTAACCACATAAGAGGTAATTGTTAAAAAATAAATCACATGATACTTTTATGTTTAAAGAGTATATCATAAAGTTGTTAGCTATGATTTATTATTATTTATTATAAAGTTTTCTTCTAAATTAGGTAGGAAGGCTGATTATGTAGTAGTTTAAATGATTATTTACTTATTTATAAATCACGTTGACATTTAAAATATATATATATATATATATATATATATATATATATTAACATTAAGTTATATAATTATAGGTCATAGGATTAAAACAACATATAATTTTTGTTTGAGTTGTTACCCAATGAGTTGAAAAAAATTTCAAGCCAATTTAAAGCAACATGAAGGTCATTTAAAAATGATTTCCAACTCATTTGAAACCAATTCAATTTCTCTTATCCAAACTTATCATTAATTTAAATATAAACTTCAATGAAATTTATTATGTTCTACAAATTAACTAGAAACTTGTGGGTTCCAATTAGGTTAACTGGTAAAGTTTCTGATAGTTAAATAAGAGATTTGGGATTCAATCTTTCCCTACACCAAAAACCAATTGGTGAGTTATTATCAGGAGCGGATGTCCTAGATTGAAACTCTCTAAAAAAAAAAAAGGAACTTTCAATGCATTTTTATAATGACTGAATTTTTATAACTTAGTTGAAAAAATACAATAAAAATTAAAAAGTAATAACTAAGTATGTACATAGGTAATGAACTATCCTTTTATTTATTTATTATGAGTTGACAATTAAAAAAAAAATCAATAATATATATAGTTATGTAGGGTCCAACGTTTTTCTGGCCGGGCTAGGCCCCATGGATAAATGGGATATGGGCCAGGCGGACCCATTACAATGAATTTGTAGAGAGCAGATCCAAGAGCTTGGCTTTGATGAGACAGCGGCTTGCCTGGAAAGTTGAGATGGTCGAGTAGGAATTAAAGACACAGGGGTGAACGGGCTCACGGTCTGAGGGAATGAGCTCCTCGTCCGATGGCATGAACTCCCATCTAGTTTGATTCGCTAGAGGTATGAAGGAGGAACCTGGCCCTCTTTCTCCCCCCCTCCCCCCTTAGCCCCGTAGGAGATCTCTCTCCTTATATCGTTTTTTCTTCGTCCACCCTGATCCTACACTTGTTAGTCATCCCTGCCCACACTTAAGTGCACGTCCCATCAGCCGTTCCTTCTGACATTCTGTGAGCTGCTGTGACCCAGATAGCACTGTCTAGGGGTCATGTCTGTGTTAGTGGGGCCATGATGTTAGCTGTGGGTATTTAATGTGGAGGTGACGGCCTTTCCTGGGATCGCTTCTCCGATATGCCCCTATGGCCAGCCCCTGGTGCTCGAGCTTTCCATTGGGACGCTCTAGGAGACTCCCCTTGGTGGCGTGGTGCCTCTCCCTTTCATGATCTTGGTCTGCCAAGGACGGGGTCGTCCTCGGTATCACACCCTAGCAGTATGGATTTTCTTTATTCGTCCTCGGGCATTTCTTCTTCCTCGACATGGGCCATGGGTTTGATATGAAATTGGCCGGGATCATCAATTCCTTTGGCCCCACAAGTTACACATGGTGTTCTTTGTTAATATTACTCTACTCAATAATCTCTTATGAAGTATCATTTTTCTTAATACACATGCCAAAGTTTTATGTTAATTAATGTTATTTACTATTTAATTCACAAACTCATGTTCTATTTATAGTTTGAAAATACAAAAATTTAAAATTAAACATTTTTACACATATAAGATAATTATTGAACTTTGACTATCTTTAAATTTTACAACTATAAAAAGTATAAAAAGATAATACAATACAACAATAGATTAGATTTGAATAGCTAGTTTTTTTTTTTTTTTTTTTTTTTGGGTTATATATGGACTTGATAATTTCATGTTTTCAGGGGATTCGAGTTATTGCCTCAATGGCAAAAACACCTTTTCTTCATGGATTGGAAACCTGTCAGATGGTTAATGGTAGCCATTGAGACACATTTCTTAGAGGGCCAAGAGCTGCTTTTGATCCATTGATTTTACATACTCAAAGTTGAGGGAGTGCAGTGGATGGTTGAGATCTCTGGACATTGTTTGTTGAAGTTGTTCACCAGTTTAGGGGGTTGCTGTAGGGATGTTTGACTTAATCACAGAACCAACCAAGGTCTAGATATCTCCAAAACTTTAACCAATAGTTTATCTAAAACAATCAAATGCAATTTCGGCAGTTTGGTCATGACTCATGACCCACAGTGATACGGTAATTTTATTGACCAAATCAATCTAAAATAACTGTTAATAATTAATTAATTAATTAATTTGCTAATCTTCAATTTAATCAAATGGAGGCAAGAATATTGGCAATTGTAGGGTTCTTAATGCTGTGGGAGTGTTGATGGGTTTGAAATTGGGATAAAACTAATCCAAATTTAGCTTGAGAAGTAGTAGGCTTTAAAATATTGGAAATCTACAATGTCTGAATGGGTTTTCTCTGTTATATTTAACTATTTATTGGTATGAAATTTCTTGGTAGTTATTATAAATGGATTGGTTGTGGAATAACACCAAAAAAATTGGTCAGATTAATGTGGAATCTATGCAACATCACAATAACAAGTATGAACAATTCTTGCAATCTTGTTTGACTTTTTTTCAACCTGAACCCAAAGACCAGTTGCCAACCAATCATTGATATGTTTTTATTTAGTAACGTGGTTCTAATAATGTTATTTGTATTTTTTGAAAATACTTGTGGGTAAAAAAGTGTGTAGAAATATGTGTAATGTTGTTTAAAAACTGAAAGGTATTGCTTAAACTATCATGCCAAGTGGGCCCTAATTAGTGAAAATGATTTTTTTTCCTTTTTTTTAGAAGATATAAATCCAAGAAGGTTGTGCAGTGCTCTTATTAGTATAATTTAATTACCATAAAAAGAATTATACACATAAGAACACATATACTAAGCTTCCGTTTGGATATCAATGAATAATGAAAATTATTTCATTATTCAGCTTATTTTTACTACTATTTATGGGCTTACGGTACTTTTTGATACTATTCATAAGTTTTACGGTATTATTTCAGTTAATTTTTATCTTTATTTATAATATTTTCAACAATAAATTTTTAATTTTAACAAAATAAACTATATTCAGACCGACCTTATAAATTCAATCCTGACTTTGTGTGAAGTTTCTTGGAGCAAAAAGATTGAAAATTCAACCTTTTTTTTTACAGGAGCATTTCAATTACTAAAAGAGAAAAAAAAAACACAAAAAAAGAAAAGAAAAAAGGAAGTAGGTGGAGACTTGGTCAATAAGATGGAAAATTGAAGATTCCATTGTTAAAGTCAACAAAGAGCTGAAAGGTCTTCTTCACTAAAAGCTGCTACAATTATATGTTTGATTTTCCTTCTTTTCTCACCTAGCTAAACACACATCCCTTTACCCGGAAGTAAGATTGATAGGTACTCTATCATTTTGACCCAAAAAAAAAAAAATAAAAAAGAGTAATGGGAATAATTCATGGTTGATAACCAATTAAAGAAAGCACTTTTATACTAGTAAAAAAGCAGCTAAAAAGTATTTTTTACGTTGCTCCCAAAAAAAGAAGTGTTTTTCACTATTCAAAATGACTATTCAGGGGACAGCTTAAAGTCTAACATGGAGGTTGCTTATCTCAAATTAATTTTTTTTAATAATTGAACAATAGTTTAAAATTCAAAAGAAACATTTACGTGTGGTTGTGAATCTGAACTCCTGCATTGTGCACGTTTTTCAATTATAACTATGTGCTTTATTGATTGACTTATTACCAGAAAGAAAGTGTCATTGAACATTGATATGGAATTTTACCCTTTTTTTTGGTCTCACATTGATTTGCATTTATACTTCGATTTCTATCCACATGGAAAGAAAACCCAAATGGATCTTACAAGTTACATGAGAGCAATTTTTTTCTAGTCTAAACATCATTATATTTTGCTATACTTCCTTCCTTTTTTTTTTTTCTTTTTTTTTTTTAACAAACACACACGGAAGAAAGAAATGAGTTCTAATACAAATGCACATCACAACTCTAGTCAAAAGCTATGGTAAATTTTAAAGGAGAGTGGAGTGAGATATATTACACACAATACACTCTCTTAAACAATGTGAAACAATTATCCTTTTTTTTTTTTTTTTTTTTTTTTTTGAGAAACAAACACAAATAGAGGAGAGAGGGAAATGAGTTCTAACATAAATGTATACCACAACTCTACTCAAAAGTTATGGTAACTTTTAAAGTAGGGTGGGGCAAGTTATACACTTATACTACACACAACACACTCTCTTAAGTAATGTGGGACAATTGCCTTTTTTTTTTTTAAGAAACAAACACACATAGGGAAGAGGGAAAGAGGTTATACTTCTTGGTCTTTGAATTTGGAGAGATAACAAAAGTTCATTCTATTTATTACACGTTTTTGGATGCCAATGTAGGATGGAGTAAAGAGTAATATTCACATCAATCTCATTAATTTAATATTTCAGCAAAAATTTATCTAAACTCAACTGAACAAGCATGCATCAGCCTCACTAAATTAATTAAAGTTTTTAAAGAGGATAGTCTCATCTTTACACGTAGTGATCATCTATCCTTACTACATTAAATTTTAATGTTGATAAAGTATTGATGTTGATGTATGTGTATGAAAATAATAGATAGCTAAACAAGCAAAAATAGAATTTTTTTGGATAAATTTGGCTAAATATTTGAGGAGATTGATGTGAATGCTCTAACAAAATATATGGTTCAATTGTTGTTGTTGATTTTTTTAATTATTATATGTGTGATATTTCCTAAATTTTTCAAAATAAAACTTGATGTTCTTAGTGTAGAGATTTTTATTTTTTTGGAAAGCGAAACGAGAATTCATTCAATCATTTAGTGAACTAGCATCCAGGTATAGAGTGTCAAGGGCTAGAGGTGGTGACTCTTCCAACCATACAAGTTCCTCATCTAATTGACCGGCATAACGGGCCAAAATGAGCAACGGAATTAGCACTCCACCTAATACAACCAACAAACAAACTCCTAAGACCAACTGCTAATGTGCGAACATCATCATAAATGTGTCCCAATCTAGATCTATTAGTTCATCTTTATTTTTTTCAAATGATTATTCCCTTTCATTCCTAATTTAGTGCCTACCATGAATTATGGTTTCTTTAGGGTTTTCTAGTCTTCTATAATGCTTTTCTACATAAACTAATGGTTGTAGGCTTGTAACCCTCTTGTATTTAGAATTTGATTAGTAATAAAATTTTAGAAATGTTTTATTTTCTTATTTCTCTAGTGAATAACAAAATTATCTTAGTGAATTCAAAGAACCCCCTAGTGAATTCAATGATTTATTCTTGAATTAAATGTGTTCTATTTCTTATGATGATTGACTACTTTAGTTGATACCAGAGTCCTATCATTTTCCGAGTCTGATAGCTAATGAATGGAACGGCAGCAAATTCAAGGATCAAGCTCCATAAATGAGAGATTGCGCTCTTGAATTTAGTTATTTTCATTCTTTGATGGTATAGCATATAAATGAGACTTCATGGATTGGATTCTTGATAATGAAGATTATTTAGAATATGCAAAGATCCTTGAGGAGCATCAAAGAAATTTAAAAGTGATGGAAAAAATCATAAGATGGAAAATTGAGAGAATAATGTTGAAGTTTTAATTAAATTTAAATATGATGGTGAGTCCATAATTGTCATAATTGTCAAGTCTCATTTATTTATTTATTTTCGTATACACAATGGATTTTTTGTCAAGAGAAATTGGTAAACTATCTTAAATCCTTTATTGGTTGATATTGTAAATAAATTGGAGGTCAATGAGAATTTTTTTTGCATAAAGTCATATAAAGAGTCTAAGTTTCAAAATCAAATCAAGTTATTCAAGTATTTATTTATTGATTCTCAAAAAAAAAAAAAAAAGTATTTATTTATTTGGAATATCAGATTTCAAAATGTAGACAGAAACTCGTGTACGAATTTCATTTAAATATAGGGTCTTGTGTACAGCAGAAGGTGCCCACAGGCCACAAACAATTATTGAATTGTTGTAATTGTTGTACAGTAGGGTCTTATGTTTTAACAAAAATGCCAAAAACTATTACTGAATTGTTGTACAGTAGAAGGTGCCCACAGGCCACAGACCCAAGTGTCGCTGGTCATATACTGCTTAACTGCTACATTAGTTTGAATACTAGTTTTTAGCCTTTATATATGAATTTCCTGCTTCACGTAACAATATCCATATTATACTCCAAAGAATTCCCTCAAAAAAAAAGAAAAAAGAAAAATATATATATATATATATACACACTCCAAAAAGTAATATTTTAATATCCAAATTAATATACTCTAAAGAATAATATATTTTGTTCTTTGAAAAATATTAGCGAATACTCTAAAAGTGTTTGTTAATAAACTATTTTAGAAAAAAAATTTATAAAAAAAAAAAAATGTTTTAACAATTTTTTTTTTATTTCTCATAAAAGTGGTATTAAAAATTTCCTAAAATAATTTCTTAATAATTAGGGTAAATTACAAATTACATCCCTAAAGTTTGGCGATAATTGGATTTTACACTCTAAAATTTTAGAATTTGGATTTTACTCCCTGATGTTTGGGGGTGTTTGGATTTTACACTACATTTTAGAATTTGAATTTTATCCCCTATATTTTAGGGATGATTGGATTTTACTTTCTAAAATTTGGGAGTATTTGAATTTTATACCTTAAAATTTCAGAATTTGAGGGTTTAAAATCCAAATACTTTCTAACTTTAGGGGATAAAATCTAAAATTTGAAACTTCATGGTGTAAAATCCAAACACCCCAAATTTCAGAGGGTAAAATCCAAAATTTAAAATTTCAAAGTGTAAAATTCAAACACTCTCAAACTTTAGGAGTGCAATTTGTAATTTACCCTAATAATTATACTAAGAGAACACGTTAACAAAACCTTGGTTTGCCTAGCTCTTCAATGAATTATACAATTCTAAGCATTAAAAAAACTTTGAAACTCAAACGGGCAAATAGAATCCACGAAGTCAACAAAACGAGACCCAAAAGTAAAATGCCCTTGTGGAAGGTCTATCTCTAGTTGGTGCAACATAGATTCCAAGTTTCCAAACTAACCCATTAATTAGATGCCCCTAAATTCTCTCTCATTACATACGCAGTGTGAAGGCTCTAGTATGAATTCTATGCCCTTTTGGTTTGAATTCTAGTCTTTACCCACCTCAATGTGAAGGCTCGATTGGAAGATACAACTAGACTTTAGAGCCAATGAGCCATTGACGGATTGACCACGAGTGATACCCCTTAATTTTATGTTCAAGAAGACATTTTACTTTTGAGAAGAAAACAAAGTTGATGAGTCCAAAAAAATCATTAAGGTCGTCCATACTTGCATCATTAGTAAGCCATCAAAGATAACCGTTCAACACATTCAATAACAACCATCAAAGGTCTTAAACTCTCATCAAGACAAAGAAGACAAAGAACGTTACAATCAAGGTAATAATCACCTTAATTTATGTACAACAGCTACTTAAGTCGCCTATAAAAGGGACAATCTGTCTCACTAGCTAAGGTACGTCAGAAACTATTACAAAATACCATTTATATACGAAAGATATGTGTTGATACTAATTTAAGTATTGGAGGCTCAACCATTAGGCATAACCTGGTGGTCTTTTCGATGAACTCTCTTTATCTCGCAGGTCCTACAAAATCGTCAAGAGTTCCGGATTGGACGAGTGACCCAACTAACGATTTTGAAATCATCAAAAGTTATACCTCATTCATTTCCAACCTAAAATTGGATAAAAGAATTTGAATTTTCCTTTGGTGATAGCCACAAAACTACAAATTAGGATCATGATCAATTCAAAGATGATATTTTTGTGTGGACTTAACATAAACAACATATAAGCTTTTGTATCTCAATGGTAGATTGCAAAAAATTTCACAAACAATGACAAATTGCTAAAACTCAAAAAAGATGATAGATTGCTAATTATTTTGCAAACAGTGGTAGATTGCTAAAAATTTCAGCCAACAATGATATTTGGCCATTTTGGTCGATCCATTAAGTGATTCATACTTATGCATGAATATATTTAAAAATATATCTAACACCACCAAGCATCCTTAGCGTGATGGTTACTTCACAAGTACAACTAATATTGTATTAAAAAAAGGGTTTTACAAACATATGCCCTTAGAGCATACATTAATAAACCATATAAAGAAATTTTTTATGAGAAAAATGAAAAAGTGACCAAATTTTTTTTATGGTTTTTTTTCATAAAATAGAAAATTAATGTATGTCTACATTAACATGAGAAAATTATTAGGTACTTCCGGAGTACCATAAATACGTATTCCCTCCTCTCACATGAATGGTGGGTCCCACTAATTAAATTCATAGTGGGACCTACTATTCATGTGAGAGGAGGTAACACGCATTTATAGTACTCCGAGAGTACATAATAATTTTCCATTAACGTGACCCTAAAAAAATTATGAAGAAAAGAACAAAAAGCTACAATAAATTTGTGCGTATAAAATAAAAAAAAATGTATTTTTTTTTTCAAGAAATGTGTATCACAACTCATAATTGAATATTTGTTATTTTTTAACTTGTGTTCTTATGCCACACGTTAATCATATGTATAAAGCTTAATATTTTATACATTCCTTCTTCTTTGTTTTTGGTTTTTTTTTTTTTTTTTTTAATAATAAGATGCTTTCTCACAACAACTAAAATTACATAGCTATAGCTAGGACTCGATTGGTGTGCTTGTTTATATAGAACTGGTCATATTGGATGGTGTCATATATTTGAATATTTAATTAGTTTCCTTTTTATTTTAATTTGATTTTATCTTTTATAACTTAATTTCGATTGGTAAATTTGAATATTATCTTAATCTTCAACGTCAAGTCCTAAGAGTATATTTTGGACCACCTCAATTATGGGAATAGGACCTTTAATTTGTATCACTAAAACATTCACATTAGGTATCACAAACTTTTTCCTTTTCCCTATTAAAATAACAAATAACCTACAAAGCACCTCACCGGCAGAATGCTTTTTGCCACCTTCCTTGATTGGCATAGTTAATGTGACATTTCAATCATGGCAATTTTTATTGATACTTCCACCTGCCAAGGTACATAGATTGGCAATGGTTTGGACTTTGGACTATAAATATTGAATATTTATGTTTAAGCATGGACAATGCAGCATTTCAAATACCCAAATTTCCAGCTGCCCATCCAATTAGTAGAAATGCTACTTTTAACAATTGGCAATTGGCAATAAGATATATGTGTGTGACTGCAAGAAAAAAAAAAAAAAAGGGAGAAATAAGTAAACTATCGAAAATCTTGTAACTTAATTGAATGACACATTCTGGTGTTTTCAATGAAGATATTTATAGTATTCAAATCCTCCTTTCTCGTCGTATCTGTCTGAATTATCTAAAAAAAAAATAGAGAGTATCTCATGCAAGGGAAAGGAATGTTTTGGCCGCAAGAATTGAAGATTGCTTGCTCTCTATACCCATGGCCAGAGGCAAGAATAATGATGGAAACGCCCACCATTCACGTAGCAACTTTATACCCTGGCATAGCTAGTAGGGCAGATTTAGGTGAAAATAAAAAAGAGAAAGGGCATGTTGACACTATGATTATGTTTAATGATGTGTTGCAGGAAAGAAAGCATGTGTTCTTCCTATCTCACATTCTCACCACCACGCCAACTGCATAAAGTAGGATTTCAAAACTTTTCCACCACTTTTTCATTTGTAAAAGTTCACAAACCCTACAATGAGAAACCATTTTCCTAATCAACAGTTAACTCTTCCTCTAACCGCTAGATTGGGTTCTTAAAGTTTCCTTTGAATATTTTATCTTTCTGAATTGGGTACAATCCATGAGTTTTCCTTTTCTTTTTTTTAACCCGGAAATGCAAATTAAACTCGTCTTTTATACACATTTTTGAAGCATTACGAATTCATTTTGATGTATCTTCTTCGATTAGAATTAGGTGAAATGTTAGAACAAAGTTTGACTTGCGTTTAGTGTTCTAATACATTAATTGCGACATGCCTCTTGTGCCAAATCTAAACCTTCCTTGGGGCAGGGTCTGCCAAGTGTGGATTGCTGCCACCACATATGTTGCTTTTTGGATTGGGTTTAGTGAAAGGAGGTGTGACATATGAGGTGCTTTAATTTAGTCCCTTCTTTGTATTCAGAATCTTATAAATTCTCAATTTTATTGCAAGATAGGCAGGCAAAGGTGAACAGGAAAACCATGATAACAAGCTCTATTCTGGCAATTTGACATAAGCTACTTTGGGTTTATGACCATCACAAATCTCAATTCCCTTCAAAGAGTTTAACCAATCTCTCCATTGATTTCCTCTTATGGATTGTATATGGTAGTTATCCACGCTAGTCTACTAGCTATTGAAGAAAAAGCTCCACCTGAATATATTTTATGGCCAAAATGGTCGATTGGAGAGTCCCAACCTTTCAATGATTCTGGAGACTCAACATAATGACATAATGTGTAACGACTCAAGAAAAAGCGCTAGCCACATTTGCACTATACCTCAAAAGGACTAGTCACAATTGAGGCTCCTTGTAGTTGTTAATAAAGCCCAGTTCAACCCAGTAAATACCTGATGTGGGACTCATTACACACCCACACACATCACACAATCAATCAAATTGGGGTATCACAATCTCCCCCACTTAAATCCCTAACGTCCTCGTTAGGGCCCACTTTGTGGGGTAGTGTCTTTGAGCTCACACAGGGTTACCGGGCCGGCTCTGATACCATATGTAACGACTCAAGAAAAAGCGCTAGCCACATTTGCGCTATACCTCAAAAGGACTAGTCACAATTGAGACTCCTTGTAGTTGTTAATAAAGTTGTTAATAAAGCCCAGTTCAACCCAGTAAATACCCGACGTGGGACTCATCACACATCCACACACATCACACAATCAATCCAATTGGGGTATCACATAATGTGTAATAACCTTGGACCATTTTTTATGAGGTAGGCAATATAAGACTAGAGCTGGTCTAGCCCACACGGTGAAAAGGTGCCAAAAAATAAATTTTTTTTTTTCTTTTTTATGTGAAAAATTCGTTTATTAGAGGAACTCAGGAAATATTTTGGACCAGCAATATATATTGGCGACAGTGATGGTTCCAAATTTTATGTCTTAGAGTCCCTTTCATCCACAAATTTTAGAGCATTCACATCAATTCGTGCAAAAAAATTTATCTATTTTAGCATAAAAATTTACTTTTTTTTATTAAAAAAAATTTACATACCCATTTTTTAAAACATCCCATACCAAATTATCTATTTTACAATATATATTATTAAAATATCAATTGTTTTTAAAATTTTAAATTATTTCTCTTTCTTCACACACATTAACCATTATCCATTTTCTTCCTTCATCCTACGTAAAAAAAGAATAAATAACTAAATACAAAATTAATAGTATCAGTATAAATTTAAACAATTATTATAACAAACTTGTAAATTTACACAATTATACATGAATTAATGTAGGTTATTTTTTACAAAACTGTTCAAATTTTACACATTTTTCTATTATACACTAACTGACTGTGAATAAATGGCACCAAATTGGTAATTTTTGAATATTTTCTAATAAAGCACGTATTTTCAGAAGTACCAAGCCACATCCAATCAATTGTAATTCTGGCTACATTTTTCAGCTTATGCATTTGGAATGGACTTCAATCTAAAAGTCATAATAAATTGTTATCATTTTCTCCCTTCACTTGAATTGCTTTGAGTTCTTCAAAATGATTCAAATCCATATTTACTCCCCATTTCTTCCCTTCTTCTGAGTTGCTTTGAGCCTTGGCAGGGCCATTATTGTGAGACATGGACACAACCCGTGTTTAAGAATAGCCACGTGTCACTCTCTTGCCCGTCCAATGTACTAGACAAAACTTTACTATGTTGGGCATTATCCAAATATGATAGGTACTTATGTTGGCCTACAATTTGAGTAGGTGGAAGTCATATTCATATTCAGCGATTTTTTTTTTTTTTTTTTTTTTTTGAGTAGGTGGAAGCCTATCAAAGCCTCTGATTGCTCGTCCATCACTATAATTCTAGAAGAGTTCTCCTATGCCAAATCTCGGTTTTACTTTAAAGGGAAATGCCAAGAACTTCTTGTCAAATCTTAGATCTCTCTTGATGTCAAAAAAAAAAATCTTAGATCTCTCTTCAACCTTGAACCTAGGCAAGTCTAGGCTAGTCTTTACTTTGGCTCATGCTTGCATCATGCATGGCTACTTCTAACTTTAATGTTGATATAATTTTAATTTCATTGTGGATAGTGCTTAGGGATGGCAATGGGTGGCATAGGGATAGATCATACATGTCTTATCCCAGTCTTGTCTCTTTTTTGAAAACGGAGTAAGCTAGGTTTAGATTGGCTTGAATATGTTTTACTAAGGGTCCATTTATGAATAACTTATTTAGTTGAAATTGAAAATTTTTTGCTGAAAATGTTTTAAAAAAAAAAATTTTAAGTTAACTGAATAATACCAAAAAAAAAGCTAAGAACTCAAATAAGCTTAACATTTCATCACATCTCAAACAAACTCTAATTATAATAAACAATCAGATAAATACGAAATAAAAGGAAAATGGTAATCGTGAGAATATTAAGAGAGAATGAGAGATGTTTTTTGAAAAATGATAATAAAATATGTATATATACATTCAAGGTTGGGTGGGGCAAGACAATATGGGGTGAGCAAAACCTGTCTTTGTCCTGTCACCTCTTTGAGGTAGAGAAGATTTACGCAAACAAAATGAGATAGAGTGGGTCAAATAGGGTTGGATAACTTCCAGACTAAGCTTGTGCGTTCAATGTCCAAGCTCCGGTTTACTTCTAGTGACAGTCTTTTCCAACCTTATGATAGCAATACCTTACTACATGCAATGCAATGCATGCATTTTCCTACCAAAATATGCTAATGCAACACCCTCAAGACCATTTGAATAAACAATTCCTTTAGGGGGCCTTCTTGTGA
This sequence comes from Quercus wislizeni, assembly GCA_023055345.1. Lineage (NCBI taxonomy): Eukaryota > Viridiplantae > Streptophyta > Magnoliopsida > Fagales > Fagaceae > Quercus > Quercus wislizeni. Next base: position 12,272,272 of record JALGQJ010000003.1, on the reverse strand, counting down.
AATGAAAGAGACTGATATAGAGCTTGGTCCACTATCACCAAAGCCGAAAGTGAATGGACCATCTAGCGAAAGTGAGTTTGTGGATCACCCATAATCCAAACCAATTTTGAGCCCAAATCCGCATCAATTTTTTTTTTTTTTTTGGGGTCTAAATATGAAATTTAATAATCATAGTAGTTACTATTAATAAATATTTATTATAATTGAGTTTGTAAATGGAAGCATATATTTTAGTATTAGACATTTATTATAATTATTTTTGTATATGGAATTCTATTTCTACCATCTAAAGAAAATATTTTAGCAAAAAAAAAAAATCTAAAGAAAATATAATGTAGTAAGATTTTAATAGAGGGTTTAAAACTTTAATTAAAAAAAATATATTAAAACAATTAAACAATACAAGCAAAAGTCAGACGTATTCGATTTTATATAGATGTAGAGATTTACAATTTAGTACAAAAAGTCATTTTGCCATTCATTGAAAAAAAGAAAGTCGTTTTGCAATTGTATACTAGTGGACAAAATTGCTTTGCCATGCTACAAACAAAAGCCAATTACTGATTTGCTATGTGTTAAAACTTAAAAGTTCTTCTTCTTTGTTTTTTAATGGTTACGTGCCGTAACTCTACTTGGCAAATTATGACATGTTTTATAATTAAAAATAGTGGGCCAAGTTTATAAAAGGTCCAAAATTCATTCAATCACTTCGACTAGAATTTTTGTCAAAAGATTTCATGCCTAACAAATTGGATTTATGGCCCACATTTATTCGCTTCACAAATTAGACTCACCGACTGCGTTTTTAAACTCCATGAATTAGGCTCATGACCCTTACTTTATCTACATCACGGAATGGACTCATGGCCCATGTTTCTCTTGCATCATATATTGGGCTCAAAACCCATATTTTCTCCACAAAGAATCCAAGCTCAGGACTTACAACATTTCTCTCATCTCTTATGAAGCGGTCTTTCCCCAATAAAGGCCCATAATCACACAAAATGGGGTTTTGAAGAAAAATGCCGAGTTTCTTTGGATTACAAAATTATGAAGCTCATTAACATCTATTGAAAACCCAAGCATTAATGGGTATATGATGTGTTTGGGTTAAATGGGCACTCACTTGGTCCAGGCCCACGTCATCAAAAGACAAATATTGAGTGGGCATAATAAAAGCTTAAGGAAAGCATCTATAATGGTTCATGTCATTCTATTCTATTTTACCATCTTAAAAAGTCACTTTATCAATTATACAATACATTCAACATCCCAACTTTTATTTTACCATACTACACGTTAAAATAATATAAAAATATTTTTCACTTCTCTCTGTGATCTCTATTTCTCTTTCTCTGTCAACCACCTACCACCAATATCACCACTGTCTATCTTCTCAGTCACACCACCCACCTTTGTTGAGCAAAATCTAGCCAAATCAAAATCAAAATCCAAAATCAAACCCATCAGTTCTCACTAAACCCAAACCCATTTGTTCTCACTGGTAGTGATGGCAAGAGAGAGGGTCACCCATCGCCGTCTTTGTTCATCCCAAACCCAAACCCATCTGTTCTCACCGACAACAATGGAGAGAGAGAGAGAGAGAGGGTCGCCCGTCGCCGTCTCTATTCATCCCAAACCCATCTGTTCTCACCAACTCTTCCTCATCATCATCATCATCTTCACTGAAACCCACTACCAAACAAACCTAGCAAACATTGAAACCCACCATCAAACCGATCGGAACAAATCCCCCAACCCATCAGAAAAAATCACAACCAACGGACCTAAATCCAACCACCCAAACGCCACCCAAATCCAACCCAAACATTAGAAACCCATGAACAAACCCACAAAAAACTATGAACAAACCCACGCCGGAAACCCATGAACAAACTCATGACCTCCCACGCCTCCACCACAGAAGCTGATTGAGCCTCCACGCCGTTGCAGAAAGCAGGAAAAATAAAGAGCAGAAAGAAAGAGAGAGAAAGATAATGAAAATTATGATCTATAGAGAGAGGAAAGAGAAGACCAAACCGATTAAAAAATAATTTTTGTTTTTACCATTGAGCTACAATGCGATTCTACATTTAGAATCATACTGTAGCAAAATTGTATTCTTTTTTACAATTGTTGCATTTTACAACATCTAATGGAGAGCTTATTTTGGGTTGAATGGTAAAATAAGTGCAAATTTGGCATTTAGCCTTTCCATGGCTGATGCTCTTAAGGATTAGTCCAATCCCACTTAAAAATTCGGATTTGATAACTTACTATACGATGGTGAGAGGTAGTGCATTGAAAAAGATTATTTCAATTTTAATTATATATCAATTTTTTTTTTTTTTTTTTTAGTGTCATCATTTGAATACTCCACTTAAATAGCATGATAGTTTATATACTATTAGATTTGAGAGTTAAAGTCTTAACTTTGAAATGAACTATTTACCGTAGAAAAGACCATTCTATATGTTTTTTGTGTGGTGGTAGGGTGAAACTATCAATTCTCATTTAGATGTTAAGAAAGCACCAAAAAATACACTTTTTTCTTTTTTACTTTATGTATACAATTTTTAAGAAAATTATTCTAATTTTTATATATTTTATATTTATATGTGATGTATTATAATTCTAATGGTATGTTTTAAATTTTAATTTGACCAAAAGGACACAATTAAAAATGTATGTTAATGCTAATGACCTTATAGCTCAATTCACACATTCTAGTATTTTTAACGGGGACATTCAAAATTAAATCCTCCCACCCTAATTGTAATTATCAAATTTTTTTAAAAAAAGTATGCTAACTTTAGGAACAAAATCTAAAATCTTCAACATAAGAAAAAGAGGATAAAATCAAAACGATCATAGATTAGTAGACTCAAGAGTAAAAGTAACATTATTTATTTATCATCACCCATTTAGATTGTGTTTGGTATTGGCTTAAAAAACTAGTTTTATTATTATTTAGCTTATTTTTACTACTATTCATGGGTCTTATTGCACTTTTTGATATTATTCATAGATCTCACAGTACTGTTTTAACTACGTTTGATTTTTATTTATAGTATTTTCAGTAAAAAATTGTTAATTTTAACTAAATAAACTGTTTTCAAATGGACTCTTAATAAAAAAAAAAGAACAAGAAAAAAAAAAAAAAAACACTTATATTATAGAATCCCGGGTCAGCTGGAAATAGAAATAGTAATTATAAACAACAAGATCTAAGTCCGTTTATTACGGGATTAACGACAGCGAAAGGCAGATATTTGCTTGAGCAAGAAGCAACATTTGACCACCAACATAGATTTATATTTATGTCGCATAAGAGGTGTTTTTTTTGTCCACGTTTATTTAAACTATGAGCGATTTTATACTGCTTGCCACTCCACGAAGCCTCACTTACAGCTGCATCACCATCACGGTTTAATCAATCACACATCTTCGGATCTTGGACTTGGACCATACATATTTATTATTATTTTCAGCAAAAAAATAGCATATTATATTATTGAATAACAAGAGAAGGGTCCCATTAAAAAAAAAAAAAAAAGAGAACGGAATATAAAAGGGGGGTGTTTGGTGCATGTTTTCAAACAAAAAATTTCAATTGTTAAACAACGTGTTTGTTTGGTTTGCGTGTCCGCGCTTCAGGCTTTTTTTTTTTTTTTTAACCAGCACTTATTGCACTGTTCATGTCCCATAAACAATGCAAATAAGCATGTGAACAGTAATTTTAAAAGTGAACAGTAATCGAAAAATGATTTTTTATTGTTTTCAGTTTTCAGCAAAATAAATGATATCCAAATGCACACAATATTACATGTATTTTTATACATTTTTTGACATACACGTATTTTCACACATGTTTTTAAATAACAATTTTCAGTTTTTAAGTGCATGTACCAAATACTCCCTTAGTTTGGTTATTTAAGATGAACTCAAAAAGTTAAAAAAAGAAAAAATGTTTTACCAAGTAACAAAGGAGGAAATAAATATGATGTAAATTACATATGTGACTGTGAAAGGAAATAAAGTGTTTATATGGAAAGTTGCGATGTTTTTTCAACTGAATTAAGCAATGACTTGCCTGTAATCTAAAGATATACTAAATGCTTAATTGTGCTATAATATTACCTTGACCTTTGCTAGTAACGAAAGAAAGCTATAATATTAGATAATTATGATCTTTTTTTTTTTTTTTTTTTTTTTGAGAAGAATGAAAAACTTTTACTTGAAAGTTGACTTTGGAATATGGTGGCCGATATATCTTCCATACAAAAAACACGGACTCACTGAATCTGCCCACAAAAACTAAAAAATCTTAATTCCCCCAAAAATTGTGTAAAGGGAAATCTAATATTTATAGAATCTTCTGCCTGTCACGTGCAAACCGTGAATGTTATCTCAGGTTAAGCCCACGTGTACCACAGGATACAACGGTAAAATTACAAAAAAAGTAGGATTATGAGAAATAGAAAAAAAACAAAAACAAAAACAAAATAAAAAAAACAAAAGCAGTGTGACACCAAGGCACCTCAGTGCCTCACAGCTTATTCTCTCTCTCTCTCTCTCTCTCCCCTTAAGTCCCCAACTTGCTTGGAAAAAACACACTCAGGGTTCAAGGCAGAGAGAGGAGAGCCGCCTTTCTTTTCTGTTTCTGTTTCTCTCTCTCTCTCTCTCTCTCTCTCTCTCTCTCTCTCTGTTTCTTTTTCTATCGGCAGACCCAGAAAGACATTTAGCATTCAGGTACCTATCTCTTTCTCAATCTATGCGTTTTTTTAAAAAGTTTTTCTAGTGTTCTTGTTTGATGGGTATGAGCTATATTTGTTTTATGGGCACCATTTGTTTTGGTACTTGACAAGAGGGTTTGTTTTTGTTTTTACTTTTTTTTGGTGATCGAGTACATGGTCTTGTTGGGTTATTCTTTGATGTGGTGAAAGATTGATCTTTGTGATGATTATAACGGTAAACTTTTGGTTTTTAAATGTAAAGTTTTGATCTTTTTGTTGTTGTTGTTGTTTTTTTTTTTTTTTTTTATGTGTAAATGGAAGGAAATTTGATAGAAGAATGAAGGGTTTTGAATTTATTTAATTTTTTATTTTTATGGTAATTATAAAATTTGGGTTTTTTAGCCTATGGGAGTAAAATTTTTTTTTTAAATTTTTTTTATAGAAAAAAAAATAAAAGAAGTATTTGGATTTTTGCTTTTTTTTTTTTTTGATAGGTAATAAAAATTTTATTAAAAAATTCTGAGCATCATGTTCACGATGGTGAACATTCGAATTCGATTTTTGCTGTTAGAAGTAAGAAATAGAAAATTCAAAATTTGAAGAAGAATGATCAGGGTGAGCATTTTGTTCTTTCAAGTTTTGATCGATGTAGGATTTTTTTGGTCTAGGAGATGGATTTCAACAACATTTAGATGGTGGAAAAGAGGAGAATCAAAGTAAACGAAAATTGAGGTTTGAAGTGGGTGCATTGATTGATTATAATTGATGGAGATCAATTGGCTTTTTTTTTTTTTTTTGGCCTGTGTAGTTATGGCAAAATTATATCTGAAAGAAGTTGGGACTTCTGGTCCGTTTGAATTGAGGGGGAGTAGAGTAGAATAGAGTAGATTTAGCACAAAATTAGCTTATTTTTATCCAACTCTACTCTACTTCCCTCCACTCCCTCTCCTTCCCCACTCCATCCAAACAGGCCATTCGTGTTGTTAGAGGTTGTAGGCACCACTGAGGGCTCTGTTCAAGTGACATGCTAGTAATGTAAAGAAGTTACACGTGTAAGAAAATTTTAGACATAGCATTGAAAGAAGATTCAAATTTTAGAGCAGTGACAACTCTTAATTTTTATACAAACTAGTGTAACAAAGACCCGTAACAGAGACAATGAAGCAGGACCGTGTAGTTAGTAGATTTAGTGGACTGTAAGCCCAAACTTTTATGTCAGCCCAAAAATTAGAAGCTTTAAGAGTATTGCAAGCCATGTTGTGACATAGAGGAATTTTGTAATGTTTTCTAACAAGTTTACACTAAAGAAAGTGGTATATGGTCATCATGAATGGTGATTGCTTAATGAAGCCATCTCCTGTTGAAGGTGCTGGATGATAATAGTGGTGGTAGGAAAATCTGTACTTTATTATGTAGCTCTTAAAGTTTGAAAATGTAACCTTGAGTTGATCACCTGCATGGATATGATGATGCAGGTAATTTATTCTCTCTAATAAATCACAAGATCTGTTCTGCTAGGTGAGTAGCTGACATTTATTTGGAAGGCTATATCAAGGAAATGGGACGTTATTTAATTGGTTGTACATGCCCAAGAGTTTTGATTTCCCGTGTAGCTTGTACAGTAACACAATAACTATACAGGGAGCAATTAAACACCCTTGATGCACTTTTGTTTAACTTCACTTTAATTGGTTCACAGGATTTCAACATGCTTGATTTGATAATGTGGAAAAAAGATCAGCTGAAAGGCTGCTTCTAAAAATACACAAGACTTATACTAGACATATTAAGTAGTATACATACTTATTACTTACATATACGAATACATTCTGATTGTTTCTTTCCTGTATCATTTCTTTTTCTTCCTTTTGATTTACAGATATCCAACGTATTTCGTATATTTACATATAATGCTTTATGGCAAACAAGGACAGGAAAGCTTGTTCCTTGCTGCATTTTGATAGACTGACAGACGCTTTACCAGATGTGTAGGCGATGGAAATTAAACTTATTCTATTGTTTATATGTTCTATATGTATGGTTTAAACTAACATCACAGTGTTCTATCATGAACAATAAGATATAGCTGCATGGCACAAAACTCATTTGGCTAACATGTTCACTCTTATCTGCTAGAATTGAATCATGTATTTATTTAGTTTCTGATTCAGTGTAGATTTTCTGAAATACCTTTTTCTTTTGTCTTGTTATATGTAGCATGCATCTTGTAAACATTTGTGCTGATGGACCTTTCTACCCGATTGAGTTCAAAGCAATCGTTTTGCCACAATTTCATCATTCTCCTTTCAATGGATATTGATTTGTTTGGCCAATGACCTTTATGTCAAATGGCATTTCTTGTTGTTTCCATCGGAGATATTTTGAGTTCATCTCCCCTTCCCCCAACTTAAAATACTTCATGGATATTGAAATGTTTGGCTGATGTTGATGTGTTGTTTAATTATAATTGTAGGCCACTGGGATTTCTAGGGGTTCTTCCTGTAATGCTCTTTCTGTAGTCATGATTGGGAATTGGGCATGTTACCTTTTGATTGCATGAGCAGAATGGTCTTATAATACTGACGGTACTATTTAAACATATAAAAGATGCATTATCTTTTTTGAAATGTTCAGTATGTTTTGGTCTGATAATTATGGTTCTAACATATTCATGATCCATGAAACCTTCTTGTGAAGGTGCTACTGTGTTTTCAGATGTTACGAGCAAAGCAGATCGGTAACCTTTCCAGTAGTGCTAGATCCTTCTTTTTCAATGGATCACGATGTGGTGCGGCAGATGGAAGTTCATGCACTTGCTCTGATGATGAAACTTGTGTTTCAAGAGTTCAGCGTAAAAGAAATGAAGTTCTACTTGCTCAAAAGCCATCCGCCTTAGTATCCACACCTTCAGGCAGAGTAGGAACCTTAATTTCTGGAGAGTCAGTTAAAGTGATAGGTCCTCAGAAGGCTGAGAATGTTGATCATGCAAGCCCCCTAAAACAAGTTGTTTCTGCCCCCAGTTCTTTGGGAAGATCAGATTGTGTAAGTTATGCTATTGTCACTGATTCTGCTCAGAAGGATTTGGTACAGTCGCCTCTTATTGCCGATCAGTTTGTTAAGGCTGGTATTGCTGCAGTAACTTTTCTGTCTGATATAGTTAACTATAAGATCCCTCTATCAGATGGAAATGGAATACTAAACTCGCCCATGAACTGTATGGTCGATCCCACTAGGCCTCTCTCTGGCATCAAATCTTCAAATGTAAGACACATAAAAAGAGAAAACTTTTCCAGTGTTCATCCAAAACCGTCTGCACCAATAGCAGCTGGGTCAAACCATGCAACAAACAATCATGCTACAAGGGGTAAAGGTGATAAATCCAATATTGTTAATGGTCTCAAGCATGTTCAGTATACTGGGTCAGGGAATTCGGTGGCAAGTCATCGTATACCTTCAGACAATCATGAGAAGACTGTACCACAGAGAGGAAGAGCTCATTCAAACCACTTCACATCAAATTTTAAGTCAAACGTGCAGACTTCAGATACAGGAATTGTAGGGTCTAGCAGTAGAGGTTTCAACAAGCCCCCCAGAGATATGAAAATGGCAACAGGAATTGCTCCAATTAGGAGGCCGGTTGCAAATACTGGGCATGTTGGGGAAAGTGTTCATAACATACTGCAACAATTGAAATGGGGCCCTGCAGCTGAAAAGGCTCTTGGAAATCTTAGATGTTCAATGGATGCGTTTCAGGCAAACCAGATTCTCAAACAACTTCAAGACCACTCTGTTGCTCTTGGTTTTTTCAATTGGTTGAAACGACAACCAGGGTTCAAGCATGATGGACACACATATACCACCATGGTTGGCATTCTTGGTCGTGCCAGACAGTTTGCTGCAATAAACAGATTGCTTGATCAGATGGTGAAGGATGGATGCCAGCCTAATGTTGTGACATATAATCGTTTGATTCATAGTTATGGCCGTGCAAACTACTTGAAGGAAGCGCTCAGTGTTTTCAATCAAATGCAGGAAGTAGGGTGTGAACCTGACCGTGTCACTTACTGCACACTCATTGACATCCATGCAAAAGCTGGGTATCTGGATGTTGCAATGTGCATGTACGAAAGAATGCTAGAGGCTGGCCTTTCTCCTGACACATTCACTTACAGTGTTATAATAAACTGCCTTGGGAAAGCTGGGAACTTGACTGCTGCCCACAAGCTATTCTGTGAGATGAGAGACCACGGTTGTGTTCCTAATTTAGTCACCTATAATATCATGATTGCTTTGCAAGCCAAAGCAAGGAACTATGAGACAGCCTTGAATCTTTATCGTGACATGAAGAATGCAGGATTTGAACCTGATAAAGTCTCTTACAGCATAGTGATGGAGGTGCTTGGCCATTGTGGGTACCTTGAGGAAGCAGAAGCAGTGTTTGTAGAAATGAAACGGAAGAACTGGGTCCCAGACGAACCTGTTTATGGTCTTTTGGTGGACTTGTGGGGGAAGGCTGGGAATGTTGAGAAAGCCTGGGAGTGGTATCAATCGATGCTCTATGCAGGTTTGCGACCTAATGTGCCCACCTGCAATTCCATGCTCAGTGCTTTCCTTAGGGTACACCGACTGCCAGATGCCTATAACTTGCTCCAGAGTATGGTGGGTTTAGGCTTAAACCCTTCTTTGCAAACTTATACCTTGCTCCTCAGTTGTTGTACAGAAGCACAGTCATCATATGACATGGGGTTTTGCTGTGAGCTCATGTCCATCACGCGTCACCCTGCACATGCATTTCTACAGTCCATGCCAGCATCAGGACCAGATGGTCAAAATGTGAGGGAGCATGTAAGCCATTTCTTGGACATGATGCATACTGAGGATAGAGAGAGCAAGAGGGGACTTGTAGATGCAGTGGTAGATTTTCTACACAAGTCGGGGCTTAAGGAGGAGGCAGGTTCAGTTTGGGAGGTGGCTGCACAAAAGAATGTATATCCAGATGCTGTCAGAGAGAAGAGCTCCTGTTATTGGCTTATTAACCTTCATGTTATGTCAGATGGTACAGCCGTCACAGCATTGTCAAGAACACTTGCTTGGTTTCGCCGGCAAATGCTAGTGTCAGGGATAGGTCCCCATCGGATTGATATTGTAACTGGATGGGGCCGGCGGAGCAGGGTGACAGGAACATCTTTGGTGAGGCAAGCTGTACAGGAACTGCTGAGTATATTTAGCTTCCCATTTTTCACAGAGAATGGAAATTCTGGGTGCTTTGTGGGATGTGGAGAGCCTCTTAATAGATGGTTGCTTCAATCTTATGTTGAGAGGATGCATCTACTATAGCTGGTGATGATTTTGTTCTACTCTTGATTATAAGCTTATTCTTGAGCACAGTTTTGTTGGGCAGGAAATAGGAGCTGAGTTGCACTGCCTCACGAATTACAATTTTTCAATGTATTTGACCTTGGTCTTATGTGCAGCTACTATAAATTAAATGGCAAATATGTCAATTTCCTTAGGTGCCATTTTCGTTGGTAGATTATATATAACTTTGATAAAATGGTAATCCACCTGAAATGGACAGGTTGGGCCCAGACAAGCCACAAAGTCTGTTTATAAAATTGTCTAGTGGAATGAGTAGATTCCATTGGTTAATATAAGACAAAACATACAATGTTAATATTTGAAATACGGAGGATGGTGCCTTGTTCAGCAAGCTAAAAATCTTATTTTTATTTTATGATAAATGAGTGGAAATAATGGAATTTATATAATGGAACGTTGTTGTAATTGTGAATGCTTGGAGTCGTTAAAAAGTAACTCAAGCTTGGATAAAAAAAGTGTATATTTAGCAAATAAAGTCCATGTTCTTGGAAGCTTTGGCATGTCGCGGGGCTGTTCTCTTTGCTGCAGAACTGGGTCTTCAGAATGTGCAATCCCAGGTAATGCTGTAGTGGTGATAAAACTACTCCAAGATCAGGTACCTTGTTTAGCTGCTGAGGGTCTTATCCTAGAGGAAGCTCATGTGTTAGCTAGAGATAGACATTAACAATCTTGGTTTTTCTCATGTAAAACGCCTAGGCAACAAGGTTGCCCATGTGTTAGCCAGAATGGCTAAAGAAGATGGTAACTTTCGGGCTTGGCTTGAAGAAGGGCCTGTTAGTATTGAGCCTCTTGTGCTCCATGATGTAATGTAATTTCTTTCTTGTTCGATTTCCGTGAAGTCCAAACTTAGTCTCATGTGTTAAACTCAAGCATATTAAGCGGTGTGGTTTTGTTTTGCCCTCCCACCAAAAAAACTCTACTTATTAATGTTTTAGCAATCAATTGAATATGCTCGTGAATGGGGTTCTATTTGAATATATATATATATATATAAAAGATGATGATATTATATGTTAATATATATACACGTATAATATGGTCTTATAAAAATTTTGAGATTGAATTGTTTGAATTTATAAATAAGTTTCTAAAATATCAAATTATTATTTTTAATTTATTTAAGAATACAACCAGTTATTTTTTTTTTTCACCCAGTTAATTTTTAGGTAAATATTATATGTGGTTTTTTTCACAAAAAAATTGTGAATTTAATTTTATAAGTTCATAGATGAAATTTCTTTAAAAAAATTCATTAATGAACATTATTCTATATAGTTAATTTTAATAATTAATCACAACGATGATTTAGCCATTAACTATTTTAGTATAAATCTGTGATGAGGTAAGCATTTTTAGTGTTGGTGTTTAATATATGAGTAATATTACAGTCACAAACTATTTGACATTTTTTTTTCTTCTAAAAAAAAAATCACTTTTTTATTTACCAAATAATCATTCACCACATCAACAATTTGTAAATTTTTTTGTAAAAAAGTTTGTATCTTTAGCATTACTCTCAGTATATATATGAGGGCAAAAAAGGTTTATCAAGTAACTTGTGATTTGTGAATAAGCTAAAACTTGTTCAACAAGAAAAAAAAAAGTTTAAACATTTAATTTAGCTTAGTTTTAAGCTCAAGTTTAACTAATGTTCGAAATAACATTAAATGAACCAATCATAAATTTTTATTACTTGATTTGTCAATTAGTTTACAAAAAACGAATCTTATCCGTTTGAAAATTGCTTATTTTTGGTAGCTTATTTAACTAATGTGAGACAAAAAAGCTAAAAGTTATCTTATTTTCAAAAAATTGAAACTTAAATTATTTGAAACAAAACTGCGACAAAAAGTAGTGAAAAACATGTAAACAGTACATAAAATAAACAAAAATACAACTTTTTATAATTGATTATGATATTGATATTTCCATTCTTCTAATCCAAGTGGGTGGCCTCGTCGTGCCCCTTGGTGCACGCTAATTGCATGGTATTAAGAATGAAATAAACAAGGCAACAAAAAGGGTTGTCCTACTAATTAGTACATCAATTTCTTCCCATTTTCTCTCCTAAATTCCTAATCGGCAAATGATATAAGAAAGAAAAAGAAAAAGAAAAAATCTCCCAAGACTGACGTCTTTTTTCCTTTTAGACAAAGCCAACCAAACAAAGGTGCAAATCCCTATTTAATTTTCTCCTAAATTATGAATCTTCAAGTAAAATTAATGTAAATACATTTGCAAAAAACCTTATTAGTAAAATTAATATTGGATTTGGGACATGACGAAAGAAAGAAAAAATGCTTGCCTTCTCACTTTAAAGACACGGTTTTTCTTTTCTCATGACAAAAAAATGATATTTTTTATTTTTTTAATTAAATAGTTACAATAAGGGAAGATGAGATTTGAACATCTAAATATCTTTGTAGGATGTTTTAACTAATTGAGCTACGAGACCTTTGTAGTACTAGTTCAATTTGGACATGGTCATAGTATTATTATTATTATTTTTTAATCTCTACCTACAAAGGAATTAGTGCATGAACGGTCAACAAAGAGGAGATTTTATTTTTTGGTGAGAAGAAGGAGACTTAAATTTGCTTTAACAAATTGAGCTATGAGACTTTTAGCACCAATTCAATTTGAGCATGATCATAGTATTTTTTTTTTTTTTAGTAATTTCTACCTACATTGGAATTAGTGCATGAACGGGTCTATAAAGTGAAGACTTTTTTTTTGGTTGAGAAGAAGGAGACTTAAATTTACTTTAACTAGTTGAGCTATGATACTTTTATAGGTACTAGTTCAATTTGAGTATAGCCATAGTAATTATTTTTCAATCCCTACCAACAAAGGAATTAGTGCATGAAAGGTCCACAAAGAAGGAACTTTTTTTTGGTTGAGAAAAAGAAGACTTAAATTTGTTTTAACTAGTTGAACTACAAGACTTTAATAATACTAGTTCAATTTGAGCATTATCATAGTATTTATTTTTTGTTTTAATTCCTACCTACAAAGGAATTAGTGCACGAATACAAAGAGGAGTTTTTTTTTTTTTTGAGAAGAAGGAGACTTAAATCTGCTTCATAAATGCTGTAGGGTTGAAACATAACATATAATCTCAATCATACCTATCTGTCCAATAGTTTCAAAGCAGTGGTCCAATAGTTTCAAAGCAGTGGACATTAATAGCCTGAATTGAACCAAGGTCACATTATTGGCCCCAATGTTCGAAGTTCAAACTTATCTATCACATACGGCATACAAAGATCCTAACCACCGAATGTGGTTTTTTCGGTACTTGCATTCCTGATGTACAATTTCTCTCTAATAGAAACTATTTGTTGATCTTTTTTCTTTGTATAAAATCAAACAGTACTTGCATACCTAATAGGGATAAAGTTTAAAATTTACATCCACTCTGTGAAAATTTATTTGTGAGTAATTTTTGCATTAGCTAAGTGTGAATAAACTTTGAATGAAAAAGTGGTTACAACATAGACATTGATTAATGTAATTAGGGTGGTCTCAATCATGATGGAAATTTGTTAAATACGATCGTTGAACTTTGATGCAAGTGTCAATTTAGTCATTGGACTTTTGAGTTATACAATAACCCTTACTCATTTGTTTTGTGGCAAATAACATTTTGTTACTATTTTTCCACAAAATTTGAAGAATTGAATCTCGTAATATGCGCATATCATTAATGAAATTTCAAAATTATTGGTGGTCGAGTAAAAATCATGTCTACATCATGTTATTAAATTTGTTAATCTTTAATGTAAAATAGTTGTAGAATGTTTGATTATTTTTCACAAACTTAATGTGTTCCCCCTCCAAAAAAAAACCTTAATGTGTTGGATGTTAATGGTTAGGATGGTCTCAATCATCATAGAAATTTGGTAAATTCGATCATTGAACTTTGGTGTGAGTGTCAATTTTGTCATTGAACTTTTGGGTTATACAATAACTCCTACTCATTAGTTTTGTGGCAAATAACATTTTGTTACTATTTTTTCCATGAAATTTGATGGATTTAATCATGTAATATGCATATATTATTAATGATATTTCAAAATTATTAATGGTCTAGTAAAACCCATATCTACATCATGTTATTAAAATTTTTAATCTTTAACACAAAATTGCTACAAAATGTTTGATTCGTCACAAATTTAATGGGTTGGATGTTAATTGTTCAAATCAAAACTATAGTGAACAAACTAACACTCGTGTGAACGTATATGAGTGATATCAGTAGAAACTCCTAAAAAATGCAATACACACTATTTTAGAGAACTAAAATCAACAAATATTGATAATAAAAAATAATAATAAATAACAAGTGTTGAATATGATGTAAAGCTTCTAACAATTTTCCTTTTAATACAAAAAACCATATTATTTATTAGAAATTTACATTAAATTTGTACAACACCTTACTTAACTATACTCAAAATAAAATATGATCATCGTTTAATCCTTACATGTACCGGAAGAGTAAAAATAAGATAAATCAACCTATTAATAAATTCATATCTTTGACTTTTTTCCTCTACTAATTCTTTACATAATTTCATAATAATAATAAATAAAAAAAATTCTAAATTGGCCAAAAGTCTGGCCTGATGAAAACTTTATCACACATAGGCATATATGTTACTAAGACATGTTTCAAAACCTTGGGATCATAGCCCCCGTTTTAGTCTATAGTCCATATGGCTTCATTATTATCTCCACATTGATGACTTCATTCCATTGATTAAAATCAACTGTAATGCTCAACAACCCCTGTCTCCCAATCAAAAGAAAAGAACTAAAACATATATAATCCCTTTTATTTGACAAGATATTAACTCTATCTAGAAACTTATTAGCAATAATTAGTACCTTTCACTAAGCATGGCCTAAACAAGGTCAAATTTGATTTCCTAGTTGCATTATTTATGGTAATCATCATTACATTAACATTTTTTACATGAAACACGAAAAGGTAAAAAAAGAAGAAAGAAAGAAACATAGAAATTAAAAAGTAAATAATAATACATATAGTTATATTTTTTGTTAGTTGGGGTTAATCACACCCCCACATAGATAATGATAATCCCATTCCTTAATCCCTTTATGTCCCCATCTCTCTCTCTGTCTTTTTAGTTACTTTCCCTCATCTAACCCTACTTTCCCGTGGGTTGGTGTTGGCATTTCATAGGAGAATTTTAGGTAGAATAAAATATTGATACTATAACTTAATTGATATTAAATTATTTTAGAAGTAGAAAAATTTTAAACTACTTAAAATTTAGGTAAATTATATTAACATAATCTAAGGCTTGGGCTATAATGGCAACAAGGTCTAATATTTTTCAAAATTAACCAATTTAGTTTAAAACATTTCTAAGCCAGCTTGTTATTTTTTTTCAACTGTCTTAGAGACTAAGCTGGCTTTAAAGACTAAATTTATTGTTTTTGAAAAAATTTAAACTTAGTTGTCATTAGCTCAAATCTCAAAATATATGTTAATGAAATTTAGAGGTAAACTATTGCTAACAAGTTTAATCTGCACTAAACTATCTTAATAACTAATGAGTATAAATTAAAAAAAAATGTTGAAAAAAAATAATTTACACAATTTTTTTTTTTTTTTTGGTTTGTTGGGTTAATCAAACTCCCATATATATATATAATCACAATCCTTAATCCCTCAAAAGCTTTCCTCTCTTTCTTCTCTTCTAGTCTTTTTATTTTTTATTTTCCCAATCCAACCTTACCCTTCCCCGTGGGTTGGCGTTGGTACCGTCTGTCACACTTAGACACCACCACTGTCTCTCTCTCTCATTTCTAGGTTTCACCGCCGATCTATTTCCGTCACCGTCACAGTCACCGCATAAAATTCCAACTCTACACCTCACATTTCTCTCTCTATATACACATATACATACATACATACATATAGATATAGATTCTATATATATATACACATACATACATATATGCATGTGAATCGAATTTTTGTGAACTCAATCCATGGGGCATAACAAGAAGCGAAACGCTGCTCCTCGCTCAAAGCAATCGTCGTCGTCTACGGCGGCGGAGACGGCGGGGGGTTTGACATCCACCTCCGCCGATTCCGACGCCGTGGTGGATGTGGCCGAGCACGAACCGGAGCCGAATACGGCGATGATCGAGTCTTCTGCTGCGGCGTCGTTGGTCGAATCGGACGGTTCGTCTTACTCGGCGATAAAGCTCGAGTGTGAGAAAGCCCTAACGGCGCTCCGGCGAGGGAACCACAACAAGGCGCTGCGGCTGATGAAGGAGTCTTGCGCGCGGCACGAGGGCTCGGGCCACTCGGCGCTGATTCACCGGGTTCAAGGCACGGTTTGCGTGAAGGTGGCTTCGATAATCGACGACCAGAACGCGAAGCAGCGGCATTTGAGGAATGCGTTGGAATCGGCGCGGAGGGCGGTGGAGCTGTCGCCGAATTCGATCGAGTTCTCGCATTTCTACGCGAATTTGCTCTACGAGGCGGCGAACGACGGGAAGGAGTACGACGAGGTGGTGCAGGAATGCAATAGGGCGCTGGGGATCGTGAATCCGATCGATCCCGCGAAGGAGAGCCTGCAAGACGAGAGCCAGCAGAAGATACTGACCGCGGAGGCGAGAATCGTGCACGTCCAGAACGAGCTCCAGCAGTTGATTCAGAAGTCGAACATTTCGACTCTGTCGAATTGGATGAAGAATTTGGGGAATGGGGACGACAAGTTTCGGTTGATTCCAATAAGGAGGGTTACGGAGGACCCAATGGAGGTAAGACTGGTTCCATCTCGAAGGCCGAATGAGATCAAGAAGGCGACGAAGACGCCGGAGGAGAGGAGGAAAGAGATTGAAGTGAGGGTGGCTGCTGCAAGGCTGCTGCAGCAGAAGCCCCAATTGGAGAATGAGGGTGGAAGGGATGATAGGGGATTGGATTCTACTTCGGGGTCGGGTTTGGGGCAGAGGAGGAAGAATGGGAATATGAGGAAGAATGGGTCGAGGGCTGAGAGGAGGGATTGGGTTCGGTCGTATTGGAATTCGATGAGTTTTGATAGGAAGAAAGAGCTGCTTAGGATTAGAGTTTCTGATATCAAGTCACATTTCGGGTTGTCCAAGGATGGTTTGGCGAATGAGGTTTTGGCGGAGGCATTGTCGTTTGCTGAGGCTAGTAAGGCGTGGAAGTTCTGGGTTTGTTGCCGGTGTAGTGAGAAGTTTGCGGATTCGGAGTCTCATATGCAGCATGTTGTGCAGGAGCACATGGGAAACCTATTGCCCAAAATGCAGGCGGTTTTGCCTCAGAATGTCGATAATGAATGGAATGAGATGCTTCTTAATTGTCCATGGAAGCCGTTGGATGTTTCGGCTGCTGTTGGGCTGCTTGGAAATGAAAGAAAAAACAAGGATTCTGAGTTTGCTGAGGATTTCTATTCAGGGAATCATATGGAGGACAGTGATGACTACTTTAAGGATGCTTGGGATTCTTCTCCTGAGAAGGGAAGTTTTGGGGATAGTTACAATAACTATGATAAAATTACCAACATTGAGTGTAGAGAACGTGATGAGGACCATGGCTCTATTACAAATTCCCTTGCTGGTAGTTGGCCGATATCTGATGACACTGAGCGTGGAAAGCTTCTCGAAAGAATTCATGCTGTATTTGAGGTTCTTATTCGGCACAAATATCTCGCTGCAACTCATCTTACTAAGGTGATACAATTTACAATGGATGAGCTACATCGTCTTGCTTCTGGCTCGCCGCTTTTGAAACTTCGTGTGGAACAATCGCCTATGTGTATCTGCTTTCTTGGAGCTTCCCAGCTCAAGAAAATCCTTAAATTCTTGCAGGAACTATCAACTGCTTGTGGTTTAGGTAGATATTCCGAGAAAAGTAGTAGTCCAATGGATGATGCGAACGGTGGCCCCCAAGTTCATGAGATTAAGGAGAAGATTGTTCTTAATGAAGATGCATCATATCTCCTTCTGGATGAAAGTTTACTGCCAATTGAATGTGCTCCTGGCACTGGTCATGGTGCTGCAATAGATAATGTGGCTGCTGCTGGCACTGCAAATGGGGCTCTAGCTGATGCTGATGCCGATGCCATGCTATCCTGGATATTTGCAGGTCCTACGAGTGGGGAACAGTTGGCTTCGTGGATGCGTACAAAAGAAGATAAAATGCAAGGAGGAATGGAAATCCTGCAGATGCTTGAGAAGGAGTTCTTCCAACTACAGAGTCTTTGTGAGAGAAAATGCGAGCATATAAGCTATGAGGAAGCGTTGCAGGCAGTGGAGGAGCTGTGTCTTGTAGAAGGTAAAAAGAGGGAGAATGTCACAGAATTTGTACATAGAAGCTACGAGTCTGTCCTGAGGAAGCAGAAAGAGCTGCTTGAGAGTGAGAATGATGTGATGTTCCCCAACAGTAGGTTTGAATTAGATGCCATATCAAATGTTTTAAAAGAAGCAGAAGCTCTAAATGTTAATCAATTCGGGTATGAAGAAACTTATGGTGGTGTGAATTCCCAGTTATGTGACTTGGAATCTGGTGAAGATGATGATTGGAGAGCAAAGGACTATTTGCATCAAGTGGACACTTGTATAGAAGATGCAATTCAGAGACAGAAAGAACAGTTATCCATAGAGGTTAGTTTGTTTGTTATAGATGCACTCTTTGATAAAGATATAGATATTGATCCTAGCTATTTTAACTCACTTGTTTTGTAATGCAGCTCAGCAAAATTGATGCACGAATCATGCGAAATGTTACCGGGATGCAGCAGTTGGAACTCAAGCTTGAGCCTGTTTCTGCCCATGATTATCGGTCAATATTGTTGCCTCTAGTGAAGTCATACCTGAGGGTTTGTATTGAACTCATGGAAACTTGTGTCACGTTTCTCTTCATTTTTATGGACTAAATTTTTTATATTCTTCTTCTACTTTCTCTTTCAGGCACACTTAGAGGATTTGGCTGAGAAAGATGCCACAGAGAAATCTGATGCTGCAAGAGAAGCATTTTTAGCGGAGCTTGCACTTGATTCTAAAAAGAGTGTAAGAGGAGGAAGCGATAATTCCAGGCATACACATGAGAAGACAAAGGATAAGAGAAAGAACAAGGAGTACAGGAAATCCAAAGATTCCAAGGTTTACATTTTACAGTCTGTTTTTGTTTCTTTTACTGCAGTGCTAGTTAATCTATGTATAAAATATTTGATGATTTTTTTTTTGGGTAGGCTACCGGTGGTCTTGAGCAGCACATGCTTCATCTTGAGACCGAAGAGCCAGTGTATGTATATTTATTACTCTAAATATGGATGCCTATGCGTCTCTTTCTGAAACATGCCGTGATTTAATTATGAAAGCTTATACGGGGGTCTAGTCTGTTTCTAATAATGCTTGATTTGTCTTGTGCTGCAGTTCCTTTCCAGTTGCATCTGATGGTGATCATCAAGATTCTGAGAGTGTTGTTTCTGCCAATGGTCATGACTTAATGCAACAGGAAGAAGAATTTAGACTTAAATTTGAGCTTGAGGAGGAGGAAAGAAAGCTTGAAGAAACCTTGGAGTATCAAAGACGGATAGAGAATGAGGCTAAACAGAAGCAACTTGCTGAGCTACAAAAGAAATATACTCAAGCATGTACAGAGAAGGTCATAGAAGGATTGCATGATGTTTACTTGAAGGCTGGTGCTGATGATCAAGATGTACATGAGAAGCTGAAACCTTGTACACAGGTAAAAATTTCTTGTTTCAGTCTCTATTGTTTGATTTTAGTTCGATAGAAGTTTGTGCTTATTCTTTTCAAGTTCCATTTCACTTTACAATTGGACTGTTGAATTGAATACTGGACATAATATGCCAATGAGCTATAGCTCAACTGGCACTTCCTTATGGTATGGAGGGTGAGGTCATCGGTTCAAGACCCACTGGGTGCCTTTGTGACTTACTAATTAAAAAAAAAGGGATACTGGACATAATTTGACAACTGACAAACGATGCCATGCTGTTTAATTTAGAGGAACTCCTTTTTTTAGATATTGAGTAAAATTTTAATGAACTTGTACGTTTTCAGGATCACTTGGTGGAGAAAGATGGACTCCCGAACAATCTAGAAAACATGCTTCCAAATGGTTCCCCTGTATCTATGAGATCTTCTGATGTTTCTGGTGCCAAAAAGATGAGTGGTACAAATGATGCAAAGGCTAAACAAGGTTGGTAAATAGTAAGGTTCTCAAATGAGCTTGGGTTGATTTTTGTTAGAAGATGTGTTAACTGTATATTTTTTATCTGCTGGGTCAGCTAATGGAGGAATTTCAGAGGATGGTTTTTTGCCATCTGATCGACGGACAGGAAGGAAAGGTAAACGGCAGAAGGGTTCCTCTAAATTGGTTAATGGAAAGTGTCAAACCATGTCATCTGAAAAGGAAAGTAATGACGTTGTGAGTCCACATATTGAAGGTCACTTCAAAGAGCAAGATATATTTCAAGACACTCCCGGTACAGTCAGCGGTAAGCCTTTCACTTTTACAAGTATTTCTTCTTTAGTACTATGTTGTTTGTTGTTACTGGTTTTCTTCTATTAACCTTCAAGGTGCTTTCCAGTAGACGAGCATTAATGTTTTTGGCCATTTTCTGGGAATTTAGAATTAACATGACATTATTGTCTCTTTATGTTTTCAAGGTGCCCCTTTATTGTTAGAAAATGGAACAAAGACATTGAGACAATTGCATGTAGAGGATGAAGAGGAGGAAAGGTTCCAAGCTGACCTTGAAAAAGCAGTACGCCAAAGCCTCGGTAAAATTCTTCTATCATCTATCTATATAACCTTCCTGTTGTTATGTTAATTTACTGATTTATATATAGTTAAACTAGGCATTGGGATCTCTACAAGCCAAGTCATGGGAGTTGAAAGTACAGGGGTTCAGTTGTTAGCAACCTTCACTACTTACTTATATGAGTGGTCCGTGCATGGGGTTTATGAATAGTAGTTTCATTGTGTTGTTCATAGAGTCCCTGCTTTTTGTATATAATTCTTTATTCTTGTAATTTTATAGGCTTCTTTGTGTCCATTGTACATGATTTTTTTTTTTTTTTCTTTTTAATAAAAAGTTATTCTTAGCTATCTGCTATCCAAAAAAAGAGTCATGGTAGTTGTAACCTGGCAAGTTTTTACTTATTAACTGATTAGTTGTTTCACTAAACTGTGCTGATAAAAAATATATCTTTTCTTGAGAATTACACTTCCTTGGTATTTTGGTAGGTTAAAATTTTGAAGTGACATGCACATGGGTTAGTTTGTACACTTTTACTCACAATTAGAATAAAAATTCAGCATAATTTCTGGGAATCTTTAAAGCAGTTAAATCATTTAGTTCATAGAAACAGAGTTGATAAACAATCTTTCTGGCTGCATGTGTGAGCACAGCACTTGATGCAACCCAATGCAAGTGTCATGAGTGCACGTTTGTTAAAAAGAAAATAAAAAATATGATAGTTTGACTCATCAATCAAATCACATTTCTTGAATGTGAAATAGTTTTTTTTGAATCAGTAATTTATTTTATGTTAAGTAGTTTGGCCTTAATAAAAAAAATTGTTAAATAGTTTGGCCTTGACTTCTTGATTGGTTTGGTTTGGCCTGACCTGAGTCAGGGGAAAGAACCATACTTTTTAATTTGTTGTATGCACCTATAGATTTGTGAATATTTGTATATATGCAGATGTATGTATTGTAGACTATGTTACTTATCAAAAAAATGTATTGTAGACTATGTTACTATGCTAAAATTAACTGAAGTTGTTCTATTGTTTTTATAATTCAATTGTTACAACAAGTAGAGGAGTGGGAATTCAAACCCTGGTTCTTCTCATAAAGGAGACTAAGTAATGCAATTGAGTTACAAGACTCTTGCTACTGAAGTTGTGAGAACTGAAAGTCATAGTTTTTCAACTTTTTAAAATTTTCTTTCCCATCAAAAAGCGTTTTCCCATCACCTTGATAAATTTAGAGTCTTATTTGTTCTTGCTGGTTTTAACTTTAATTTAGCTTGACAATCTGAATGTTGGGTCAGCTGGTTTAGATTGATTGAATCTTGCGAAATTGCTTCAGAATTGGCCATAATTGATGCATTTAGTGGCATCTTGTGCACTTAGTTTTCTTGGGGTGAGGGATGCTTTGTGGTGAAGGGTAGTTGACCATAAATATGGCAGTATGTGGGGGTGGGGAGATGGTGTTCTAACAGTGTTTAGGGTCCACATGGGGTTCACCTCTGGAAGAATATCAGGAAGGGTTGGGATGGCTTTAACCGGTTTGTCAGTTTTAAGTCAGGTTGGCTCTTCTATAAAGTTTTGACATGACTCTAGGTGTGGGGGTTACCTTTGCCGGAGACTTTTTTAAAACTTTTTGGTATAGCACTTGATAAGGATGCCTCAGTGGAGGAACTTTTGTTTTTTATAGAGGAAAGTTACCATTGGGATGTTTGTTTTGTTTGCCCGGTGCAAAACTGAGAGCTAGAGTTGGTTGTCTCTTTTATGGATTTGATCTATTCTGGGCCAATAAGACGGGGTGGAATGTATACCCTCTGTTGGAATCCATCTTCATGGAGTGTTTTTGAAGTCAAGTCCTATTAAAGTGTTACACTTGACAGCTTAACCTTCTTTTCCTTGGAAGAGCCTGTGGAATCCTAAAGTGCCAACAAAGGTCAGTTTTTTTCCTTTGGACAGCAGCATTGGAGAAATCGTAACTTTTAATAATCTTTGAAGGCAGCAATTGGTTGTGCTAGACCGGTGCTGCGCATGTGTTAGTGGGATGGGGAAACTACTGATCATTTACATCTCCATCGCACTGTTGCTAGAGAGTTGTGGAATATGATCTTTTTGTTGTTTGGGGTTAACTGGGTTATGCTGAGAGGTGTTGTGGAGCTTTAAGCTAGTTGGTAGGGCAAGTTTAGCAGGAGCAGAAATGTTGCAATATGGAGCATGATCCCTCATTTTCTCATGTGGGTATTTGGCGGGAGAGGAACAACTGGACTTTTGAGGGATATGAAAGATCAGTTCATGACGTGAAGCTTTTATTTCTCAAGACTTTGAGTGGATAAATGCTTCGGGCTAATTTTCTTTTGCTACGTTGTGTGATTTGCTTGATTATTGTACTTTTCATGTTCAATTTCTGTGTACCTGTTGTACACTTCCTGTGTTCATGGATGTCACTCTTTTGTTTATTCAATAAAATTCACTTATAAAAAAAATGTTCTGCTTCCCTTCTTTTTGATTTAGAAATAGTTGCAACTCTCTGAACTTGTATATCTGCTGTTTTCAGATGATATGCATGCTCAAGCACATAAGAAACTGCCCTTAGTTTCAAGTTTAAGAACACAACAGAGGATTTCTCTCGAAGCAGATAAGTTGGGTGTTTCACCAAATGAAGGCACGGTGGAGAATGTGAACGGAGCAGATGTTTTTGGTACAGGGCTGCAGAATGAAGTGGGCGAGTACAATTGCTTTCTGAACGTTATCATACAGGCAATGAGTTATTTTCCAATTCATGATTTTTATCAATGCAGTTTCATTTCTTTGTTTCATTTATGGTGTTTTCTCTGGCCTGAAATGTTGTTTTTTCCCTTTCCCTTTGGCATGAATTCAGTCCTTATGGCATTTAAGACGATTTCGAGATGAGTTTCTGAGGAAAGCAGAATCAGGGCATGTTCATGTGGGTGATCCTTGTGTTGTCTGTGCATTGTATGAAATCTTTACTGCCCTGAGCATTGCATCTACAGATAAGCGAAGAGAAGCGGTGGCCCCTTCTTCACTTAGAATAGCTCTGAGCAAACTGTATCCAGAAAGCAATTTCTTCCAGGAGGTAGTTTAATGGAGTTTTGATTGTAGGCTTTGGCTGTTAGCTAATTTTTACTTCAGTTAATCTTCATCATGCTCATTATCATGAATTTAGACATGGTGATGGTTTTTATTTGTAAAGCATGTCTAATATATCTGCAACTGACTGCTTATAAAAAAAAAAAAAAAAAATCTGCAACTGACAGGCTCAGATGAATGATGCTTCTGAAGTGCTGGCAGTGATATTTGACTGCCTTCACCGATCATTTACTACTGGTGGTTCGACTGTTTCTGATACTAAATCAGTGGAAAGCAATTGCACAGGGTCTTGGGATTGTGCAAACAATTCCTGTATAGTGCATTCACTTTTTGGAATGGACATTTTTGAGCGAATGAAGTGCTACAATTGTGGTCTAGAGTCCAGACATTTAAAGTATACTTCCTTCTGGCATAATATTAATGCCAGTGCCCTCCGAACCATGAAGGTATCTCATAGGAAGATTTTTTGTACAATTACTTATTTTCCTAATGGAGGAGATATAGTTTGAGGGACCTATTTTTCTTTGTTAAGTACGTTTTCTGATTTCTATGTCTCCTTTCAGGGTATGTTTCGAGAAAGTTCCTTTGATGAGCTTTTAAATCTCGTAGAGATGAATCATCTGTTACCTTGTGCCCCAGATGCTACTGGGTGTGGGAAACTCAACTACATCCATCACATTCTCTCAACTCCACCACTTGTTTTCACAACAGGTGAATTATGAGTTTAGAAAATTTTCACCTTGGTAAAATGCTTTATGTTGAAACACAGAATCACATATATATGTTTGGTCTTGCAGTTCTAGGTTGGCAGAATACATGTGAGAGTGTTGATGACATAAAAAAAACACTGGCAGCCCTAAGTACAGAGATAGATATCAGTGTACTTTATCGTGGCTTGGATCCAAAGAGCTCACATAGCTTGGTTTCAGTGGTATGCATACTTGAATGAATCTCAAATACTCTTTTGATACAGATATATTAGAATCTTTTTTTTTCTTTGCTGTAAAATAGGAATATACAGGTATAGAGAAATATGTTTTCAAGGTAAATAGGCTATTTTCTATTGTTTAGCTAGAAGTGAGGAAATTATTTTGGCTGTTTGCCTTGAACCAAAAATATCTTTAGAGAGATAGAAGATTTGAGAGAGAAGAGGTGGGTTTAGTGTACTTTGTTCTAGTGGTGGTGCTTGGGTATCAGCATTGACTAGGCGGATCTTGAGAGCGAAGAGGGGGGGAAGAAAGATCAAAGACACACAGGAGAGAAATATCTACATTACACAGAGAGAGAGAGAGAGAGAGAGAGAGGCCCACCTTCCCTGACAGCAGATGAGATTGATAACTGAGTATTGACAAAAAAGCCTATTCTTCAGCTCCGATTGCCAGACTAAAGTTTTGCAAGAGCAAGTAGGAACGGCCTGGTTTGGAATTGGATCCTTAGAAAAGGGATCAAGGTGTGAATGAACCACCAAATCAGAGACCATGAAGACAACATTGTGTTGTTGTTCAATTTCACTATGTTTCGGGATTCTTGTTGTCCGGCCAAGTCTTATTTGGCTTCACCTCTGTAGGTCTATGATAAGCTTGTGAACTAGGTTCTTGGTATAGGCTGCTGCTTGAGCTGAGGTGAGTCTTCTTAGACAGTGAGACAGTGGTTGGAGTGGTTACTTGAGAGTACCATTATAGGTTTTTCAACCTTAGATTGAGATGACAGGGAGATAGTGAGCAAGCGGGTGAGATGGCGAAGGGGGAATTGGAAATGACGTCTATACAAGTGGAACTTGTAGACAAAAATTTAAGCCCTCAATTCCTAGTTTAAATTCAATTTAGAATTTCATCCCTTGATACATTCTACAAATTCTTTACCATGGTTTTCTGTTCAACAAGGAAAATTGGGTTGACTGGGTTTTTCTGTAAGCACAAAACGTTGAAAAATATGGAGAACATGTATTTTGGGAAATATTTTACATATTTTGCATCAAAACAAACGGCTCAGTTTGGTTTGTCATGTTCCTGAAAAAGATGACTGGAAGTGAGAGAAGGGGGGGGGGGGGGGGAAGGGGGTTTGATTGATGACAGATTATTTGAGTGAAACCAGGATTAGTTTTTAAAATCTTTTTTTTTTTTTTTGAAACATAAAATCAATTACTTCTGTAGGTACAGATTCCATCAAGACCAATACACACAATGATGTAGAGGTTGACATGAAGCCTAGCCTCTGTTATCGATAATGCTAGCTAGCTTCCCACCACCCATCCACCCATCCTAACGTATCCCCATCTTCCAAAAGAAAAATGTAAATCTGTTGTTTTTTGCCATGCACGTATTTGTGTATCTGGAACCATGAATTGGAGAAAGTTTCAGAGCAACCATTAATTTGACTTGTGTGTAATTGTACATCTAAGGTGGCTTCCTCATTTTTGCATGTATTTTAATGTATGATTTTAAGTTGGTTGGCAGGACCTTATTGATGGGGTACTCTTTTTATTTTATTTTTTAAAATCTCTGACATGTTTTCTGTAACTTCTAGGTTTGCTACTATGGGCAACATTATCATTGCTTTGCCTATAGTCATGATGATGAACAGTGGATTATGTATGATGATAAAACTGTCAAGGTAAATTCCTTTCTTTCTGTAAATTGTGCCATCTCTTCTGCCCATCCTTGTGTTACAATCTGTATTTTATGATTAGGAAATTGGTGGTTGGACCGATGTTCTTACCATGTGCGAAAGAGGGCACTTGCAACCGCAGGTTCTTTTCTATGAGGCTGTAAACTAGTTTTCTTGTTGGAACTTGTTGCATTAGTTGCCACAATAGAGAGCATTGAGTTGGAAGTGGCTTGGAATTCAACTGCTGTATATGGTGAGGCGTTGTTTATATTTTGATGCATTGCTGCTTACACCACTGTGGTTCAGATGGTGAAACCTGTGCCGTTTTGTTATAGAAAATGTTCAGAAGTTTTGATATAAAAATTGAGTAGTGACTGGAGGCAAAGAGTTGTGTCAAATCATCAAGGGTTTTGGAGCAACTGGTCCTTCCAGGGAAAGATCATTGTATTAAAGAGGTTTTTATTTCAACTTAAGGACTTATAGGTAGCCCGGCGTGTAGTTTTTGGTTCTGTTGCTTCAGAATACTGCTTCAGCATAGTAGGGACATCTAAATCCCTGGAGTTTTCCTTTTCTTGGATCTTTTTAATAAGATGTTTTTGTTGGGGGAAATAGCAGTATCATCATAAAAAGATTACATGGCGATTTATGCAGTGGAGGAGCATATCACACTACAACCGAATCGAGTGCACCAGTTGTTGCCAGAAGCATATATAGCCAGTTGTCAGGGTAAATTTAGTTAATTAGATTCAAAATCTCTTCTAAATATTTTCCCTTTTTCTTTTGAAATACTTTCCCCCCAGTTAAAAGAGTTTTTGTATAGATCACATTTTGGCCGTGTGAGCCTTCATAATGCAGCTTACACAATCACATTTCTTCAGCCTCTGATTACTCGTCATTTATTGCTTAAAATTTTTGCTTCTCTTTTCTTATCATATCCTTTTTTTAAGGGCTCTTTTTATCATATCTATGCACGCAGGATTTGTGCTGCTGCTGAAATCCATGTCCAGTGTATTTTTAGTTCTTACTATTTTTTTTAAACAAATATTTTCATCAATTTGTACAAGGAAAAATGATTTGTCAATGTCTTTAAGTTGAGATTTGGCCGATATTTAATAGTGTTTGTATTGTATCCAATATGGGTCACAAGATCATGCATCTGAGTTTTGTTTCATTGTTATGTGGTTCACAATATCATCTAATTGTATCCATTATGGGTCACAACTCACATGAAAAAAAAAGGGTTTATGTATCTGAATTTTGTTTCTTTTACTGAAACTTAAATATTGGCCGTGTGAGAGGGAAAAATACATCATGTATCGGATACATGAGTTCTTCCTTTCATATGAGGACTTGTTGGGTTTACCCCGTGTGAGAGGGAAGATACATGCACTCAATACATGATATACCTAATACCTTTTCGTGTGACAGAGCTTAGGCTTAGGTTAGGAGGGAAGGAGGAGAGTGACTGCTATTAGATTTCCTTTTTTTATTTTATTTTTTTTCAATTTGACCTTTTAAGTCGAGGCTAACACCATTTGTAATTGTACTTAAGTTTTGCAGATGAAAAAACCCGTGTTACACTATTTCCGTCCAATAAAATTGAACTATCCAACTTTTTTTTTTTTTTACAAGATATAAATTCTACTCTATCTCAATATAAGTGTATATGTATGTGAAAGCTCCCTTCTAAAGATTTGAATTTCGGTCTTTGTCTCCTACACTCCACAAGTACTTATACTTATAGAGTAACCATCGCACCAAAGGTGTGTGGTGATATGACCCAACTTTATATCCCCAACAAGTGAGTGAAACAACCACTACCTTAGAAACAGCAAAATCTGGTCCTACACAAAAACGGGGGCCAAAATGGCCCAATACCACCATTTTTGGAAATTTTTAGCAAGAAAACACTGTTTCGGAAATAATTAGCAAAGTACCACTTTTTCTAGAACTCGAGTTTCAGAGACTCGAGTTCCTCATTAGTTTTCCACCGTAGCACTGCTGAGTTGGATTTATGCGATTAAAAAATTTTTTGTGGTACTCGAGCTTGGTAAACTCGAGTACCATTTACACAGTACTTGAGTCTACCAGGCTCGAGTACCTATTTCTTTAAAAAAAAAAAAAAAATTTACACCGAAGTTTTTTTTTTTTTTTCTTTCTTGTTTGGGGATAATCAAAAAATAAACATAAAGATAAAAATAAGTAGTTTTTTTATGTTTTTATTTATTTAAATAGAGGCATTGTAAAATATAGAGATTTTAATTTCGAAATATGAATTTAATTTCTACATTAATTAAAACTAGTGTATGACCCGCACAATGTGCGGGTTAATTAGTTTTATTTATTTATTTTGAATTAGGATACTCTTATTTGTTATTTATGGTAAAATAAATAAAACTCTCTAATTTATAGGTATGGTATCTTAAAATTTTAAAGAAACTCTATTAATATGGTATTACAATTTTCACTTATTTTATGAATCTAACAAAATGAAAATGAAGTGACGATAATTATTTTAGAATACCTATCATCACTCACTTGAAGTGTCAATGCTAGGTTTGTAATGCCCTTGATAATAGCAGCCTTCAATCTTCTATATGATCCAATCCTTAATACATATTGGATTACACCTCACCCACATAAGTAATAACCACTAGCGATATACTTAATAACCGCTAACCATATACAAAGTATATGGTAAACTTTATTCTCAAAAAAAAGAAAGTAAACTTAATAAATTTAATATTGTGTTTTATTTTTAGGACCCAATATATAATGATTGTTAATTTTTTAAGTGAAAGAAAAAATAAAAAGAGTGATTAGATTCTTATTAAAAATAAAAGCAAAAAAATTGTCCTAGTGTAAATAAAGATACATTTTTAAGTTTTAGTTTTTTCTTTTTTTAATAATCATTCAGTCTCATGAAAAATAGCACATGAAAATATTCTCACATTTCAACTAGCTGTACTAAATCCAACAACTTTCTTGCCATAGTAAATTATTCTTGCAGAGCGAACATTAATTCGAAACTTCTATCACTTTTTGTAGAGAAAAAATGGTTCAAAAGGTAAATATAAATCTGTTTAGAGGTTTTGAATGGAAGATGGCCGTTGTAGTTAATTTCGCAACTACCTAAGATCACGTTGTTTCGGATTTCTATTAATTGGCTGAAAGAGTTATGGGCGGTGTTTGTTGATAAAAGTTGGCAGACAATAGTCCGCTTAAGCATTTTTTAAATGTAACGGTTCCTAAAGCATTTTTCTTTCAATGGCGAAGGAGTGCAATGCTTGATTTTTTAAATCCTGAAGACATGAAAGGCACAACGTTTCGCTTTTTATTCCATACTTTTGACTGGTAGTGTGGCAGATTTTTAAGTGGGATTTTTTCCTACATGTCACAACCTCCTCCTTAATTGCAGGGCAAGGTTTCTGCTATTATATATAGTAGCTAGTCGCTAACCCGGGATTATATAACCTCCTCCTTCATTTTCATTTTGTTAGCTTCATAAAATAAGTGAAAATTGTAATACCATATTAATAGAGCTTCTTTAAAATTTTAAGATACCATACCTATAAATTAGAGAGTTTTATTTATTTTACCATAAATAACAAATAAGAGTATCCTAATTCAAAATAAATAAATAAAACTAATTAACTCGCACATTGTGCGGGTCATACACTAGTTTTAATTAATGTAGAAATTAAATTCATATTTCGAAATTAAAATCTCTATATTTTACAATGCCTCTATTAAATAAATAAAAACATAAAAAAGCTACTTATTTTTATCTTTATGTTTATTTTTTGATTATCCCCAAACAAGAAAGAAAAAAAAAAAAAAAAAAAAAAAAAACTTCACCAAAAAATTTACACAGTACTCGAGTTTACCAAACTCGAGTACTGTGTAAATTTTTTGGTGAAGTTTTTTTTTTTTTTAAGAAATAGGTACTCGAGCCTGGTAGACTCGAGTACTATGTAAATGGTACTCGAGTTTACCAAGCTCGAGTACCACAAAATTTTTTTTAATCGCATAAATCCAACTCAGCAGTGCCACGGTGGAAAACTAATGAGGAACTCGAGTCTCTGAAACTCGAGTTTTAGAAAAAGTGGTACTTTACTAATTATTTCCGAAACAGTGTTTTCTTACTAAAAATTTCCAAAAATGGTGGTATTGGGCCATTTTGGCCCAAAAACGGGTCTGTGTGAGCTAGCTATGACCGTAAAAGTGGCCTAAAAAGTTAGGAATCTCCCAAAATCTCAACATTTGTCTCCAACGATTAAAAACTTAAAAAGAATAGTTCCATATAATAATGCCATTCTTGTCCATCACTATAATTCTGGAAGAGTTCTCCTATGCCAATCTCGGTTTTACTTTAAAAGGAACTGCCAAGAACATCTTGTCAAATCTTAGATTTCTCTTCAACCTTGTACCTGGGCAAGTCTAGGCTAGTCTTTCCTTTGACTCATGGTTGCATCTATTTCTAACTTTAATTTCGTTATAATTTTAATTTCATTGTGGATCACGTCTTAGGATGCATGGCAATGGAGTGAGGTAGGGTTGGATCATAGATGTCTTGTACCTGTCTTGTCTCTATTCTGAAAATGAAGTAGGTCGAGTTTAGATTGGCTTGAAGATGTTTTACTAAGGTTTCGTTTGGGAACATCATATTTAGCTAAAACTGAATTTTTTTTACTAAAGTGTAAAAAAAAGTTAAAAGTTAGTTGAAGAGTACAATGTGATCCATGAATAGTACAAAAAAGAAGTTAAAAACTCAAATAAGCTGAATTTTTCATCACATCCCAAACAAACTCTAATTATAATAAATGATGAGATAAATATGAAATATAAGGAAAATGGTGATCGTGAGCATATTAAGAGAGAATGAGAGATGTTTTTTGAAAAATGATAATAAAATATGTATATATATATATTTAGGGTGGGGTGAGGCAAGACAAGATGTGGTGAGCAAAACCTATCTTTGTCCTGTCACCTCTTAGAGGTAGAAAAAATTTGGGCAAGCGAAATGAGATAGAGTTGGTCAAATAGGGCTGGATAACTGCCAGACTAAGCTTGTTTGTTCAATGTCCAAGCCCCTGTTTACTTCTAGTGACAGTCTAAAGAAAATATAATAATGTATTAAGATTTTAATGGGGGGTTTAAAACTTTAATAGTTGGGGTTGTGTTAATAGGCACTATACCATCAAACTTTGTGTTAGTATTTTGTTAGTTTATACACTTTAGGGTCAGTTTTACATACTATAGAGTCAGCTTTATACCATTTTTCCAATTTATTTTTATTTTTTATTAAGTGAGACTTGTACTATTTTAACCTTAACAAACACCGGTGTGGTGCTTGTTAATATTTGCCATAATAGTTTTACACTTTTACTAGAAATTTTTTTTTTTTTTTGATGAAAAACTTTTACTTGAAAGTTGACTTTGGAATATGCTGGCCGATATATATACATAAAATACGGACTTATTGAATCTGTCCCAAAAACTATTTTTTTTTTTTTTGAGCAGAAATGATAGTAGACTTTATTATTTATATAGAATCATGTTGTATAATGAGAAAGAGAAAAGAAAGACATTTTTCTAACCAAACAATGACCTCTTCTTTCTCTTTTGCAACACTAGCCAAGGCTGGAGAAGCATGATTACATCATAAAGGTATGCTAAAAAAGAAAAAGAAAAAATCAAAACTATCACTAAAAGGTTTAATATCTTCAAGGATCCAAGCAACCTTAAAAGAGCAGATTCTATCAGTATTAAAAAATTCACCAAGTTCAGCCAAATTACTTCCCACAATGACTTCCAATGTGGAGACAGGGTATGTTTGTTATACCCTTCATGACTCGTTTAGGAATAACATATTCATGGAGTGGTTAGAGAATCGTAGGAGGTACTATAACGAATCCTGGTATTTGGAGTTACGAAGGTGTGGTCGGTGCACATATTGTGTTTTTTGGCTTATGCTTTTTGTCAGCTATTTGGCATTGGGTGTATTGGGATCTAGAAATATTTTCTGTTGAACGTATAGGAAAACCTTCTTTAGATTTACTTAAGATTTTTGGAATTCATTTATTTCTTTCAAGGTTGGCTTGTTTTGGGTTTGGCGCATTTCATGTAACGGGGTTGTATGGTCCTGGAATATGAGTGTTCGATCCTTCTGGACTAACCGAAAGGGTACAATCTGTAAATCCAGCGTGGGGTGTGGAAGGTTTTGATCATTTTGTTCCGGGAGGAATAGCCTCTCATCATATTGCAGCAGGGACATTGGGCATATTAGCCGGCCTATTCCATCTTAGTGGCTGTCCCCCCCAACTTTTATACAAAGGATTATGCATGAGAAATATTGAAACCGTGCTTTCCAGCAATATCACTGCTGTCTTTTTTGTTGCTTTTGTTGTTGCTAGAACTATGTAGTATGGTTCAGCAATTACCCCGATTGAATTATTTGGTCCCACTCGTTATCAATGGGATTAGGGATACTTCTAGCAATAAATATATCGAAGAATTAGTGTTAGGATAGCCGAAAATCAAAGTTTATTAGAGGCTTGGTCTAAAATTCCTGAAAATTTGGCTTTTTATGATTACATTGGTAATAATCCGACAAATGGAGGATTATTCAGAGCGGGCTCAATGGAAAACGGGGATGGAATAGCTATTGGGTGGTTAGGACACCCTATCTTTAGAGATAAGGAAGGGCGTGAACTTTTTGTACTTCGTATGCCCACTTTTTTTGAAACATTTCTGGTTGTTTAGGTAGATAGAGACGGTATTGTAAGCAAGTGTTTTGATAGAATTGCAAGTTTATCCTCATCATAAAACATGGGTTCAAATTCTTCTTCACTAGTGTATTGAATCCAATAAATGATGCCCATAGAAACCCGTAAAGTGTCAAACGACAACCTCTTGATTTACCAAAGCATCAATAAAATATGGAGACGAATTTTGAACATCAATATCCACATTGTCCCACCATAGCATGATCAAGCCACCACCCAGACCAATTCTAGAGACTGCAAAACCTTTATTCAAGCCCAATTTCTTCTTTAATCCGACAAAACCATCCATATCCAGCCGGGTTTCAGAGAGAACAAGAACCTTGGGACCTTCTTCATTCGCCAAATAGCGAAGTTCCTGTAATACCTCTGGGATCCCAAGCCCTCGGCAGTTGAGGCTTAAAATTTTCATGTCGGAGGACGGGGTTGAGAAGCAACCCCAGTTGTTGAAAGATAGTGAATCTGGTTATTTTTGTCAATTGCTTGTTTCTTGAGAACAGGGGAAGGCAAGGAGAGTGATGGTTTGTCTACATCTGAAGATTGACGTTTAGTTTAGTTGTCACAGGGGGTAGAGTTTGAAATTTCAAAAACCTTACTGCTGCTGGAGTTGGAGTTGCGTAAGAGGCGTTTCCATGATCGTAGGGGAGGTTTAGTTTGATCCGAAAAAACCTCAGAGATATTCGGTGTAGTTTCCATATTCTCAATATCAAAAGTTTGATTCCTCCCCATATCAATTGTTTTGATCCGAGTCTGAACTATATTCCAATTCCCCTGAAATTGAGGACACGTTAGCTTAGTAGTGCTAGTTGTTTCATCTAAAAGTGGTTGCTTTGAAATCAAACTATGTGATATATCTTCCTTAGCCGCAACTGCTACCGGTGCATGCATGGGAATTTGAATTTTTTGAGGAGATATCAGCTCTACCAGGAGATGTCTAGCTGTCATCAGATTGGTTTTTCCGATCACCGTCGGAGGGGATAACAGTTGGTGACGATTCTGAGAAGGCTCCTCTTCCACGGATACATGTGCTTCATCCACATCTTCCTCTCCTGGTGATCCGGTTTTACTAGAGCGACTCTTCTTTTGAACTATGGCTCGAAGCCAAGCCAAGCTCCATATTGAAAGAAACTCATCAATCATCATCCTCCGACCAAACGAAAGGCAGCCATTTCTAGTTATTATAGAATCTTCTGCCTGTGACGTGAAAAACGTGAAGGTCAAGCCCACGTGTGGCCCAGGATACAACGGTAAAATTACCAAAAAAAACACAAAAACAAAAGCAGTGTGACACCAAACCACTACCTTAAGCAACTGAAAAAGCAAAACAGCAAAATCTGGTCACACAAAAACGGGTCTGTGTGAGCTAGCTATGACCATAAAAGTGGCCCAAAAATTTAGGAATCTCCCAAAATCTCAACACTTGTATAAAAACTTAAAAAGAATCGTTCCCTATAATCTTGCCACCCTCTTCTTTTACTCGGTCTTTTCCACACCCAGCAAAATCCGCGGCTCATAACAGACCTGTTCAGGTCAAAATGCAAGCTTTTTCAGTTCCAACAATATTGAATATAAAAATTACCTCTCTCTCAATATTGAATATTCTCTCTGCCCCCCATGTCCCTTTCTTTATTCACTTTCATTATTTATGACCATCATTTCCTTCTTCATCAAACTTTGCTTCTTTGCCTTGCACTAGCTACTTTTATCATATTGAGGCGGTGTTGTAAATATGACCCTTAAGGGTGGCACAAGCCAAGCTTGTGCTGCATGTAAGTACCAAAGGAGAAAATGCTCATCCGAGTGCCCTCTTTCTCTATACTTCCCTCCTGAACAACCAAAGATGTTTCAGAATGCTCACAAGTTGTTTGGTGTCAGCAACATCTTGAAGATACTAAAGAATTTGCAGCCATGTCAAAAGGCTGAGGCAATGAGGTCTATCATTTACCAAGCTAATATCCGCGACAAGTTCCCCGTGTATGGCTGTTGGGGGATCATCTGCCAACTACAATACCAAATTCTACAGGCTGAGGAGGAGCTTCATGCTGTTCATGCGCAACTTGAGATGTACAGGCAACATCAGCATCACATTTCTTCTCTGCCTGATGACATGGCCGCTTCGCAATTAGAATTAGGCATGGCGCCGCCTAGTACTAATGCTCTTTCACTCTTCAATCACACTCCACAGCCTTACAATGCTGTGGATGCTTTGCCTGTAACACAACAGCAGCATTCTTACTGGAATAGCAACAGGGCTGCTTACAACTCTGGTTACATGGATACTAAGGATAACGTGGGAAATCCATTTTGGGTTCAACATTCTTATGCCAATAATGATAACAACAGTAATAATTCTTTGGCAATTCAATCTGAGTTGGTCTCCTCGCAACCACTAGCTATCCAACATGAAATAGTTCATGATTATGATGAGATTCATCCATTTTTCGATACCATCGATGATAGGCAATCCTACATAGATTCCAAGGAGCCTTATGAGTCAAGGTACATTGAATCATTTGGATATAGCAATGGTTACATGGTTGTCCATTGTGATTATATTCTCATAATTTCAAGTAAAATATAGGGCTAATAGTGTTTTTTCTAAGTCCGTTTAGTTAGGCGTTTTGAAAGCTTAAAAGAATATTTTTAAAATTCAAAATTCTATTTTGTTAGAGCAACTCCTTATAACTTTTTTACAATCACTCATTTTAAATTCAAAACACCATTTTGCAATAATTGTACAAATGCACCATGATATAAAGTTGATTCTGCAATTTTAGTTTTATTTTTGTATGACTGATAATTAAATGTGATATGCAGCTCGGAAGAATCATTGAAAGATACAACCCAGTCCGTTGAGCATGTTGCTGAGAATGAATTGAAGAGTGCTGCTGCATGCTTCAGTCTTACAAGTGTCAACTGATCAAATGAGCTGAAGAGAAGTAGTCTGTTTTCCATTCTTTATCATTTTTTTTTTCCTCCTTTCATAGATTAAATTCCACAATTTTGAACTTAAAAAAAAAAAAAGAAATCCCTTTTAGTGAAGTTTGAATATCTCATGAACTTTATAATGAATTACTTGGTTATTCCAAGTTTCTAAATAAATTTTATTTTATTGTTTGTGATTGTTTCTAAAAGTTTGCAAATCAACGTGATGGAGGCACTAATAGTCACTACATTTTATGTGGATTTTATTTTATTTTTTTCTATATCATTCATTTGTGTATAAATAGGACCGACTCTATAAAAAAAAAAAAAAAAAAATTCTGATAAGTAATGCTATATGACTTCTTAAATGTTTGCCATTTTATCTTAGTCATATGCTGAAACCATGTTACAAGATGTGTGATGCATTTATTATTAGTTTCCTCCGAGATTTCAAAATATTGTAATATTTATTCTTCTATTTTATACATAAAATAGAAAGATAATATAATTATTGTAGTGATTTGATTATACTATGTGTTTACAAATTTAATAATTTCATGATATAGTGATTGGTGTATATATATATATATATATATATATATATATATAGTCATAATTCATGCTTACTCAAGACATGCAAAAATCCTTCTCTTTTTTTGATTGTGTGTCATTAAATATATATATTTTTTCTTTTATTAAACTTTGTTTCAACTACTGCAAAAGTAACTAAATTTGAAGAAGAATAATATATTTCAAATTAATTATATATTTCACATAGAAATCTTGTAAAAATGGCATTAAAATTTTATTATACTAAAATAATTAATGTACCACTTAAAAAAAATTAATATAACAAAATGAATGTATTTATCCTATTAGTAATATTTTACTGTAAATTACAAAGAATAAATACTATAATGTTGGTTTTATATATATTACATGTCATTTGAAGAAGTTAGAAAATCTTAATGGTTAAGATTAATTTTAATGAATTTAAAAATATTTAGTTTTTTATGCTTTTTATATTATTTGTTGCCAAATAAACTAATAATAATAATAATAAAAAAAAAATTATTATTATTATTATTATAAATAAAAAAATTTTCTTATATAAAATTTATACAAGTAATCATATATAGGCGTTGAACCACTTAGAAGGGTGGGGGACCACCCCCAACTTCTCAAATATTAGAAAATTATGCCTAAATTTTTCTAAAATTTTCAAAGGATATATGCTTGCCCCCTAAACTTCTTTAATATTAGATTTTTATCCCTAAATTTTCCTAAAAATTTCAAAAGATATATGATTGCCTCCAAACTCTTTATATTTCTTGTATGGCGTTTTAAAATTGGTTTAATTCTATATTGGTTAATATTAATTTTGGTGTCAATCATAAAATTCTCGTTTTGCCCCTTATCATATAATCTTTTAATATAAATAATTAATGTACAACTATAGAACAATTAATATATGCATTTATTCTATTTACTACTCTCTCCATCTCGATTTGTTTGTCCTGTTTGAAAAGTCAAATTTTTTAAGAGAATATCATTTATTGTCTTGTTTGCCTTCTAAAAATGTATAAATTTACAAAACTATCTTTAAATAAATTCATCAACATTTTAAAAAAGAGTTATTCTTAATGAGGCAACTAAAAAAGTGCCCCAATTAAATTGATTTTTTTAAATATTAGTTAGTTTTCTTTTCAAATAGTTTTGAAAATAAAGTAGGGGTATAATAGGAACATTAATAAACTAATAGTTTTTATTTTTAGAAACATAACAATATTTTGGGACATCTCAAAATGGAGTAGAGGACAAATAAACTGGGACGGAGATATTACTTCGATAACTAATACTTTGATATAAATGAAACAATTGTTGAGCTGGAATTCTAAACAAAGAAAATTTCAAGAAATGCGCCACATGACAAATAATATTTACATTTTCTCACAATATTATTAAGGGTATGTTTGATAACTATTTTTTCCCCTTATTTTCTATTTCTAAAAATAATTTTCTATTTTTGAGACTAAAAAACTTGTTTGGCAACTCAAAATGGACAAAATACAAAAAACTGTTCTCAAAACTTAATTTGTGAAAGAAACTAAAAATATACAAAATGCTGTTTTCAGTTTCTAATTTTCAAAAGTCAATGAAAACACGTATTTAATTTAATGAATCTGTCTCATTTAATGAGTTAGCATTAGAGTTCAAATTCTAGTAACAACATATTTTAGCATTTTCTATTTTTTTCTTCAAAAAACTATTTTTTTAATTTCAACTAATCAAACATGTTTTTGATTTAAAAAATACAAGAAAATTGTTTTTTCTTTATATTTCTCAAAAAAAAAATTTTGAAAATAGGAAATAAAAACTGTCACAAAATATAACCTAAATATTTTAAAGTTCGATCTTCTTAATTAATATTTTATTATAATTTTTTTGTCCTAGAAATGGTTTTTTTTCCCGAATATTGAATAAAATTGCTTTACTAATCTAGATTTATGAGATTAGAAGTGTCTTGTATTTCAACATTTCTACGAAACTATAACATATTATAATATTTACTATAAAAAGTAGACTATATTTTTTAGATTGATTAAATAATTTTGAAATCTATTAATAAGAACTTAAAGCACAAAATTCTTTCATATTAAAAAAAATATAGAAATTCAAGCAACCTCTCAAACATTTCCCCAACCACTTCATTCTCATAACTTAACTCCATGATTCCAAGAAAATTAGATTGCTTAAAGAAGTAATAATGTTCTGTATCTTGCCTTTATCCATAAAAGACAATCCGGATGCAGCCGTTATCTTTTATGCTTTGACATAATTTTCTACCATCGGGCAGTGTGCATGAACTTGACTCCCTAACCTTATTGGATCCCTGATATTCTTTCTTTGCACTCTACAAGAAGTCTCTAATTATTTGCCATGATTAATCAAGAGCTACATGTTTACAGATGCTGTGTTTGTGTGCATGTTTTATTAGAAATCTTTCTAAGAATGATACACCATGATTCTTATTATTATTATTATTATTTTATTTCCTTACACTCGTTATAATGCCTTCTTCCTTTTGCTATATTGTCGTGAGATAAATTTCAGACTTTTTAGAAACTTGGGGCACTAGCTCCCCCCCCCCCCCCCTGAATTGTCGCACTAGATCTTTTGTCAAACTTCAGAGTCACTTTTGCATATTTCAAAAGTTCATATAACACATTAGCTTCTGTTAAGGTAGAGAGGTGAAACTAGATAAGAATTTTTCAAATAGTTCGTATATTATTGAAGAAACTGAAACTTCTATAGGCCTAATCTATAAATCTTTCTAAAAACCTTTCCAACATTTCCTTTTAGTATTTATACAAATGGGATATCCTAAACTTATGTTGACATTATTGCATAAGGCAAAATAATACTGTCAAGTACTGCTCTAAATAAATTTTTGATATATTTTAATACAATGATAGCCAATACGGACACTTATGAGATTTTCACCCCTCCAAATGGTATGCATGTAATCAGTTATTAGAATCTTGGAACACCAAAAATTATACTTGGTTTCCCTAGTGTCCTCTTGGTTGTAAATTACTTCAGGATGAATTCACAAAAAATAATACTGGTAAGTACGTCTCTAAATATATTTCTGATACATATTAATACAATGATAAAGATGTCGAAAAAGCTTAAGCTGTCAGAGGAGGAAAAAGTTGTTTTGGCAGTGAGCTCCTAGGATGTATCAAACTCTAAACATCACGCAAAATTCAGTACTTTGTTCAAGTTACAAATCAGCAAGGAGTTCAACAAGGAGGTGTTTAGATCTACAATCCATAAACTTTGGCAAGGGTCGCATGGTGTTACCATTAAAGAGGTTGGCAATAATCTCTCTCTGGCTATTTTTACAAGTGAAGAAGATATGATGAAGGTCTTAGATAGAAGTCCTTGGTCCTTCGATAGGAGACTGATTTTAATGAAGCAATTCAATGGTGATCTTAGTCCAGGTAATGTTTCCTTCCACTACAACAAAAGTAATCTATGGTGACGAAACCTTTCATCACAATATGTCCTTATTTTGTCACCGAATACATATGGTGACGAAACAGCATTCGACACCTAAGCTCCGTCATAGAATGTATTGGTGACGAAAATGTTTCGTCACCAATAAAAAAATGATAGGTGATGAAATTTTTTTGTCACCAATAAAAAAAGATAGGTGACTAAAAACTTTCGTCACTAAACCTTATTTTCAGTGACGGAATATTTTGTCACCAAATGTTTTTTTTTTTTTTTTTTTTTTCCAATTTCAATAGATTAGGTGACGAAGTTTTGTGCAACCGATTTGATTTGATTTTTTATTTATTTTTTATTTATAATTTCAATAGATCAGGTGATGAATTATTTCGTCACCAATTTTTGCTTATAGTCAGATATAGCGACGAAAATTATCGTCACCAATTTCATTTTTTTTAATTAATATTCTTTACATTTACTTGCCATTACCTTAACCTGTTCACTTTCAACCACATCCATAAACAAATCATCCATTCATTTCTAACCAAATCCATAAAAAAAAAAAAAAAAAACATCCATACAATCTAAAAATGCAATAAAGATGTTCACAAAGTAATTACAACCATTTATATACAAATGATGTCTTAGCTTCCAAACTTTATAGAAAATTATTTGAGTTTAAGTAGTCCCACAAAAGCTATCTTTTTGCCACCAATCCCATATCTGCACAAGTATAAAGGAAAATACATCAATAACAAACTAGACTGCAAACTTATATCTCTGATAAGATATACTACAACAAAAAAAGAGGCATTATTATTAGTAAGACAATGCAAAAAATGTCCACAGAAAACTCAATAACAAACTAGACAAAATAATCATAATGCAACATCATATGAAACCAAACTATCAAAGAAAGAAGACCCACAACATTCACATCAAATAAAAACCAAACCCACATTACAAACCATGGAGAAATCATAAAGAATGCAGAAAAATCCCAACTTAAAACAAAACAAATAAAGTGAAATCCAAAACAAAAACCCAATCACCATTATAAACATAAACCTAATCACCACAACGAATAAAAAATCCAGCCAACACCATTAAAAAAAAACCTAGCCACCACCATTTATACAAAACCCAACTACCACCATAAACAAAAAACCCACCACCACCATTAAACAAAAAACACCGCCACCACCATTAACACAAAAACCCAGCCATTATCATAAACAAAAAACCCAGCCATCACAATAAATAAAAACCCACCACCAACATTAAACAAAAAACTCAGCCACTACCATAAACAAAAAACCCACCACCACCATTAACAAAAAAACACAGCTACCACAATTAACACAAAAACCTAGCCACTACCATAAACAAAAAACCCGGCCACCGCTATTAAACAAAAAACATAGCCACCACCATTAACACAAAAACTTAGCCACTACTATAAACAAAAAACCCATCACCACCATTAAACAAAAAACACAACCACTACCATTAACACAAAAACCCAGCTACTACCATAAACAAAAAACTCAGCCATCACAACAAACAAAAAACCCACCACCAATATTAAACAAAAACTCAGCTACCACCATAAACAAAAAACCCACCACCACCATTAAACAAAAAACACAGCCACCACCATTAACACAAAAATCCAGCCACTACTATAAACAAAAAAACCCAATCATCACAATAAACAAATAACCCACCACCAACATTAAACAAAAACCCAGCCACTATGGTTATATAAAATGGTAAAGATTTTGGCATTCTACTATGAGGGTAACTGTGATTGTTGAACAAAGAAGCCAAACGCGTTGCCCCTAAAAGCTAAATAATTTAAAAACACAAATATATATATATATATATGGTAGCCCACATCAGTGCAAGGTGCTCCTTAGTATCTTTAGACAAGCAATATCCTTTATACATACACACTTATGAAAGGATTCTACACTTGTAAAGGAAGAGAAACTTTATTTCTGTCCATTTTTAGTTTTTTTATGAATGAATTCGTTAATAATTTAGCCCGTGACAAGAAGGAAAGATCATACTAGGTACCAACAAATTAGGTAAAACCATGATATTTAACACAGACTGAACTTAAATCACTCTTCTGACTATGGGTACAGTACAACTCAAAAGTCTCAAAGCTCAGAAGTGAGAATTATCTTATACTAATACAACATAGCCTGGAGTTCAATAAGTTTTATTAAAGACATAAATTCAGAGAGATTACATTACATTCTAACACAAAGGCATGCTTGAACTTGAAAGCATAAATAGCAATAGACGGACTCTAAAACCATCCAATGCAAATTCACCCCAATTCAACCCCTTTGGACAAGAAACCTAGGTTACACACTGCCAATTGAACAATGAAACAAATGCATGCAAAAAAGTCTCAGTCTTAAAAACACAATGCCGACAAAATTAAAAAAAAAAAAACAATTCTATTTCACTTCCCTAATAAATTTTAGGGAATCCATAGAAACACACTAAATCTATCCAAATAAAGAAGACCCAGAAGAGGAAATCCAACTAGGTATGTAAAAACTTGACTAAAAGATTAGACAAACTCATAGAGAAATTAACTTTTACATGTAAGTTTCAAACAAAGACAAAGTCAAAAACTTTAATTTGTGTTATCTTTTATTGCACATAACCATGAAACAAAAGTATGAATTCCGTCGTTGGTACTAGGATTGCCAATGAGATTGGTGTGCCAATTTTGATTGATGCTCCAAAAAGTGGTTTAGCTTGGGGTCCTTTCCTTAGGATTTGGGTGGATATTGATGTTACCAAACCTCTTATGAGAGGAAAAATGATTCATGTTGAAGGAGCGGAAGCATATTGGGTTTTCTTTAAGTATGAGAGGCTTCCCAGCTTTTGTTATAGATGTGGTATACTTGGTCATCAAGATCAGGAGTGTCGAAAGGTACATAAAGGTTGTCTTTCAACGGATGAGGGTAAACTTCAATTCGGTCATTGGATGCGTGCAGTTGCTCCAAAAACTGCACAAAGAAAAGGAAGCCTTGGTCCATCCAAATTTAGTGAGGATGATGAGGAGGATGCTTAAGGTTCCGATGGAAATGAAGTGATTGCTCGAGAACCTATCAGTCACCTTCAACCTCCAACTGCTCCGATGATTATTAGAGTTGACACGGAAGCTATTCCAGATTCTTCTTTATTTTCAAAATCAAATCCACCCAACAATTCACGGATAGGTGATTTGGAAATCACCAATCCTTTAAATGAAGCTTTCTCGGTTACATAGGATCTGGCTTATGGGGATTTTAGGACCAAGGGAGTCAATACCGTACCGGAGGTCGTACCGGTTTTGGCCACCGGTACGATATATTTCGAATACCGGTTAATACCGGTGTATCATTTCGGGTTTACCGCTATTTTATATATTTAATATATGTATACACACACACACACACACACAAAATCTCTATTTACCATAAAACATTATCTCAAAAATTCATGTTTACCGTAAAACATAACTTCAATTAAGAACAAATTATTCATAGTTTTAAACTTTAGCATTAACTAAAAGAAAAAAAAAAACCACACACAATATAAAATTGTTCATTGCACACAAATAATACAAATAATTGACACAAATTACATAGGATCATCTACTCCCATCCTTCAAAAGGATCTACATTAGGACCATAATATACATGAGTATTAGCATTTGTCAACACAACATCATTGTCACCATCATCCTCTTCAAGAACAACATCATCATCATCATCATCATCATCATCTTCCAAAGTCATTGTTGCTAATGGTTCTTCAATGCTAGCCCAATTCACATCTTCCTCAGTTAGTAACAGAAATTTAGATTCCTCAGCTACCCAATCCTCCATTAAATCAATATTATTAAGGCTTATAGGATCCAAGTAATCCTTTGTCCTTCTAATGTTCCTACCAAAATCAATATCATACATTGGTGACATTTTCTTATCATTCAAAATAAAAATTGAATATATTTAAAAACATACTTTTCTTGTAACAATAGATTATAACCAACACATACCAAGTCATTTAAACGTTTATGCTCAAGCTTATTTCTCCTCTTGGAATGGACAAACTCAAATGTGTTCCAAGTTCTTTCACAACCAGTTGCACTACAACACTGACTTAGCACTCAAATTGCAAACTTTTGTAATTTTGGAGTGTCATTTTCAAATTGCTC
This sequence comes from Quercus wislizeni, assembly GCA_023055345.1. Classification (NCBI taxonomy): domain Eukaryota; kingdom Viridiplantae; phylum Streptophyta; class Magnoliopsida; order Fagales; family Fagaceae; genus Quercus; species Quercus wislizeni. The sequence goes on along the minus strand of JALGQJ010000003.1, from coordinate 12,227,702 downwards.
CCACCAAGCAACTTCCAAAAATAAAAGAAAGTATTAATTTAGTATAAAGCAAATAACAAACTTTCAAATGAAATATATATATATATATATATATATATTTATGTATGTATAGATACATATAGTATACTTGGACTTAGTATTTCATGTTGGCGGATTGCCATAGGCATTCCAAAGTCACCTAAAGACTTTTTGTGATTCAATTTGAGAACTAAGAATGTCTTGCTCATAAGCATCAAGAATCAACCTTGTAATGGTACTAAGTAGGCCTTTTGTAACATCTTTTTACTTCTTAAATGAAGGCCTAAAGAAGATTCCAAGGTTAAGATAACAACCTACTGCATGTAATGCACTATGGAGTTGTTTATCCCATCTAGTATCAATGACATTAGTAAATGGTATATATGCAGAAATTTTATTCTTCAACCTTGCTTTATATTCTCCTTTGCTTTATCCATTGCCTCATACAAGTATCCCATTGATGGTTTTTCATCCCCATCTACAAGACGTAGTACTCTAACCAAAGGCTCACTAATCTTCACTATTTGTTGACATTGTAACCAAAACTCTTTATCTTCCAAAACAATTGCAGCCACCTCCTTTCCCATGACATCTCTAGCATGTCGAGATTCAATCCATTGATCACAAGTAAACATTTGCCTAAGTTCTTTCTTGAACTTAGTCAAGCATTGAAGACTTAAAAACTCAGTTGCAAACCTTGTGATGGTTGGAAGAATCAAATCCCTACCATTAGTGAAGTCGCTTCTCATCAAAGATAAAATCTTGCCATGGTTGTATATAAATTTGGTAATCTTTTTAGCCTTTTGAATGGTTTCATCAATGATAGGAAAATATCTACTATTTGAAAATTTTTCCAACATTAAATCAATGCAATGAGTTACACAAGGAGACCAATAGAATGACCCATATTTCTGCATTAGCTTCTTTCATGCAAATTTGCAAGAAAAATCATTATCTGTAATGAACTGCACAATGTGCTCAGCCCCAACTTCTTGAACAACTTTATCAAACAACTTAAACAATGTATCTGCATCCTTTGTTAGGCATGACACATCAAGGGATTTAAGAAACATGGTTCCTCTTGGACAATACACTAAAAAATTAATGATTGGAGCTTTCTTTTGATTTGTCCACTCATTTGATATTATTAAACACCCATAAATTTTCCAATCATTTTTTACATCTAAGAGATAATCATTCATCTCACCCACATGTTTTTGTAATAAAGGCCCCCTCAAGTCATGATAAGAAGGTCCCTTAAAACCAGGTCCAATAGCGACTACACTATCTAAAGCTTCTTGATAATACACAAAGTGAGCGGCATGGAAAGGTATATTAGTATGGTACCACCATCTTGCAAAATTCATTCTTGCCTTTTCAACCATTTGCCTTGAGGCCAAAGAAGATCTTATGGATGGTTGAGAACTAGGAGTTGTTCTTGGAGCAAAAAAGGATTTAATATTTGACTTTTCTCCAACTTTTTCTTTCCTTTTGGTGTTATAATTACTAACTGATGAATGACTCTTTGAACCCCCTCTCTCATTATCATTATTACCTTCATCATGAAGATGATCATCCTCCTCCTCCTCTACATCATAGGGATTTGTAATTTCTTTATTCATTCTTTTTTTTTTCCTATTTACTTTTCTTTAAATCTTCAATCAACTGTTTCATTTGCCATTTTACATCTTCAGATACTTTTTTACATGCTTCAACATCATCCGGAATCCCAACTAAATGATACTTGAGCTTAGTAATTCCTCCCCCCCTTATCATTTTACAACAAAAAGTACATTGAGTGTTATTTCTCACATTCGGCACAGTACGACCATAAGCCCATGCTGGATCCTCGAATCTTATAATTGGGCTGAATGCTACACTTGACTGATTTTCAGTCATAATTCACACTGTATATATACCATCAATTATTTGTTAATAACTCTAAGTTGCCTTTTTATTAATAGTCATACTAAGTTGTAAATTACTAACCAAAATTTTGCTAACCAAAATCAAGAATGAAACAACAATATATATCAACACAATAATCAATTTTGCTATCAGTTCATTAACATAGTAATCAATTTGTTATTTATCACATTCCACATGAAATATAATTCCATAGAAAAAATCAAGACAAAATTTTACCTGGGAGTGAGAGACAGAGCAGCCTAGAGACAGAGTGGCCAAGAGAGTGAGAGACACAAAGCAGCTGAGAGAGAGAGTGAGAGAGAAAGAAAGAAGAGGGCTGTGCAGGTAGTGCTAGGGTTAGAATTAGGATTTAGGAAAATTACCATCTTGCCCTTGGAAAATGTCAAAATTAACAAAAAAAAAAAAAAAAAAAAGCTTTTCATGTTTCGGCCCAGTATCCATTTACCGACCAGTACAACCGGATTTTGCCAGTACGACTGGTATTTTTTCTGGTACGAAACAGGGGGGTTATATGTATTGGTTTGCTTGCCGGTACGGTACAAAATCGACTCCCTTGTTTATGACCCATTTATTTGATGAAATTCCTTCTTTGAATCCAACTCTCATAAGCAACAATTGACATCTGATAAGGAAACCAATGGGATTTTTGTGATTGAGGGGAATATCTTGGCAGCTATAGATAGAAAAATATCAAAGGAAGAGAATTTAGGGTCTGTTTGGTAACGTTGTTTGAACAACAGTTTTCGTTGTTTAAACAACATAACACGTATTTCTACAACACTTTTTCACTCACATGTATTTCCATAACACTTAAACAACGTTACTAGAACAACATTATTAAACATATCCTTAATTTTTGATATAGAGGTGGAGATTTGTTCATTTATTGGGACAAAAAGAACCAACTTTGAGATCCTGGAAACGTATGTTACGAAGATATAATATTCAAACATCCCACGAGAATTTGCCAAAGTCTCAACTTCTTGGAAAACAAGTTTCATCAAACTTGGACCCTTCACTTCACAAAAATCAGGCTCTTAGCTCAAACAATTTGAGTGGCTCCTAAAAACCTATTGGGGGGTGGGTATTCTTCTACCCCCTTCTCCACCATGAAGATATTGAGCCTTAATTGTCAAGGGCTTGAGATCCCTGAGGTAGTTGAAGAACTCTGTTGTTTGGCATGAGAAAAAGTTCCCAAAATCTTTTCCTGTCTGAAACTCGTCTAGACATGTATGGTTTTTGCAGGTTGCAGAGAAATTGGATTTTTCAACTAGTTTTGCAGTTCCCAGAATTGGTTTGGGTTGTGGTTTGACTCTTCTTTGGGTAGATAGTGTGGATTTGGACATCCAAACATCTTCTCCACATCACATTGACACTTTAATTAATCAAGATGGCGCTGTTTGGTGCTTTATTGATATTTATGGACATCCTGAAATTTCAAGAAGAGGAGAATCGTGGGATTTGAATATATACTGAATTTTGCGTGATAAATGTTTATATTAATGCCAAGGAGAGAAAATGGCTTTTTGTTAGAATATCTCTATTTTTTTTTCTTTTATTTTTTGTTTCTTTTAAGATGTAATTGTGTTGCTCTAGTTCTTGCTAGTGTTGCAACTTGCAAAAGAAAATGAGGAGGCCATTGTTTTGACCCTCTTTTCTCTTTCCCCATTGTATAGCATGATATTGAATAAATATAGTCTACTATTTGTTCCTCTAAAAAAAAAATACAATGATAGGCAACACTGAAATTTTTGAGATTTTCACCCTCCAAATGGTATGCATGTAATTAGTTATCAAAATCCGGGAACACCAAAAATTATAAAAATATTTAGTAAAAAGAGTGCTTGGTTTTCCATTGGCCTTTCTTGGTTTTAAAATTTAAACAACTTTAGGATAAATTCACACAAAGCAAGGATTTTGGAAAGAGAGTGAAGGAAATGGACTTATTTATATAATACTAAAAGCTGAAGTGTAGTATTTAATGTTGCTACACTCACGTTGAGCCATGTCAGTAGCCATGTCATTACCATCTTCTTTCCTAAATTTTTTCTACAATTTTAAAATGCTAATAAAATTAAAATAAATCCCAACTTATCTCCACCATAAAGCCCACTTCTTAGAAATTTAATTCCACTAGCCCACTTTTTATAAATTCAATTCCACTATAAAACCCAAATCCAAGCATTTTCAATAGAAAACCCTTTGAAAATCCCCTTTTGTTGAAAACCACAGTTACCTTAACTTTATGTATTCATCGTGTCAGATTTTGTTCCTTCCCCTTCCCCCACCTTTTGTTTCTAATGCAAATTTAGTTTCTTCTCCTTCCCCACCTTCTAATGGCAGTCTCTCTGTCTTCCTTCCTCCTCTTCAAGTCACGAGCTAACTACGTGATCACTATTGTACAAGTGTATTCTGAGATAGTTAGTGTAGGATACCGGAATTTAATAAGGTAATAATGCCACGTGTCATACCCAAGGCCGAGGAGGCCAATACAGTCCCTAGGAGTCCATACACCCGAACGGTGAAGCTGGAAAGGCGAGCCATGGCGATGTCAATGGCACATTATTAGAGGGGGCCACACTGTAGAGGAAGAACTTCAAAGAGGGGGTTAGCTTTAACGTGATTGAAGGGATGGTAGTTGCCACCACATTTAATACACTCCACCAAACTCCCTGGTCACATTTATGTGGAGAAGACCCCTGAACAATGTTGTCTTGGTTGCCGCAACTCACAGAAGACTTGGGAAGGCATCTGATGGGACAAGCACTTGAGTAGTGGCTTGCATAATTGACAAATAGAGGGCCAAGATCAGCCAAAAGAGGCTATATAATGTGAGAGATCCTCCAAGGAGAAAGGGGAGTTCATTTGAGAATCTGAAGAACACTGTAACACAAAGAACTGAAATTGCAATAAAGTTTAAGAAGAATATACTCAAGAACTACTCTCCTTGAACTTTGCCAAGGAAGGATTTCTTCGCATTAAACCTGTTTTTATTTGTTTTATTTCAATCTTAAATCCATTATGGGCGTTGTCTAACTCACTGAAACCTAGTTTTCAGCCCACTCTCTAAAAATTTATTGTGTTGGGCTCTTTGGGCCTGAATTCTTCTACCTTTTGGGCCTGAACTAGATTAGTTAGTTTGTTATTTTCCCACCTCTTTGTATCAGAGTATATAAACAGAGGATTAGTTGAAATTATTCACTCTTTTTAATTCAATTAGTCAATTAGCTTTAAGCTTCTGTACCAGCCTTATCACACTTATTTATCATGTCAGAAATCATTACATCCAAAACTTAAGCCACTACAAAAACAGAGGATTAGTTGTAACTATTCATTCTTTTCAATCCAACAATCTTTAACAAGACAATGCTAATAATATAAATCAAACATATTGTAGACGTGTAAATTTGTTAGTGAAATATCTTTTAATGATGCAAAGTTAAAAAAAAAGAAAAAGAAAAGATAAAGATAAAAATGAATGCAATAACCATTCATTTAAAGATAAAAGTAAAAGAAAAACTAATAGGATTGAGAAGCTACTACCTTCATGAAACATTCTGAATTACTACTAGATGTAGTGCAACTTTGGAGAATCCGTAAGTATACCATTGTTAATTGTCAATTACAATTGTTGTTTATGTTATCATTGTTATGTGTTGAACGGAAGTAATGAACCTATATATTTGGCCTAAATTGAACATGACCATGCCAAATTTTGAAATGCATATCCTTTTGAGTTATCAAATATGCCTAGACCATATGAGTTTCTAAATTTTCATTTTTTTTTCTTTGGTTGAGATTATGAGTTCCTTTCCAACGTATTATTAGATAATTGTGAATTGAAAAGTTTCATAATTATTTTCCTTTCTTTTTTATATATATTTTTAATTTCTTACATCCTATAATATGGTTGATGTGGTATGGCTAGCCTCATATTACACTATAAAAAAAAATGCAAGTGTATTTTCAATTATTGAATAATTAACTTTTTGTTGTAGGTTATTGAATTATTTCAATCTCGTATTATCAACGTAAGTTGTTTTCAAAGCTTACTATAAGTTGATGAATTTTTATATTTTTTATAACTTTACTTTAGATTGATGTGATTTAGTTTTGTATTTTAATGATGGTATTTTTCTTTGATTTAATAGATGTCATCTTATTACATTATAAAGATAGTATTTAAGAATATATTATTATTATATTACATGTCATCTTATATTTTTACTTTTTTTGTTCTTATCTTATTTTTTATAAATCTCTCTCTCTATTTTTTTTTTTAAATTTTTTCTTGGAACTCTACTTTAGGTTGACGAATCATTGTATTTTTTATAACTTTATTTTGGGTTAATATGTTTTAGTGTTATATTTTCAAGTTTTCCATCACAAGTAATCTCTCTCCCTATTATAGTTTTGGTTTGATCTCTCGTTATTATAATTTTGGTTTGATTTTTGTTTGAGTTACTTAGTTATTTTGTAAGTGAGAATTTGAATTTATATAAAAAAATAAAAAGTTTTGGCTATGCATTTGAATGTGACTATCAATTATTTGAGTAACATTAAGTGCAATTTTGTTATGATATTTTATTATCATAATAATCTTCTTTAAGAGAATGAGGAATTTAAATGATTTATTCAAAACTTAAAAAGTTTAAATGCACAAGGAAAAATAATAATTAGAAAGACATAGTGCAATATAACATAATTTCGAATAATATGTACCATCTTATAAAGAAATTGTTGGGAAATTTAGACTCTGGTTGATAGAATTAACAAATTTTAAACCAAAGTTGTTAATTAGATTTGTTATGAATAAACCTTGTTAAAACAAACAAACATCAATATCATGCACAGTGGAATAGTAAATAAGATAAGATATGATCATCTAGGAAAACCAATGAAACAAACTAGTTTCACAGTAAAAAACCTGGAGGGAAACTTTCTTGAAAAACAATTCACTATAGTCAAAAGAAGTTTCAGATCTAGTACAAAACCTCTGTCCCTAGACTCTACAATTCCCGTAGATGAACTTACAGCAAAAACCTTCTACCACTTAAGAACCTCTGGACTCTTCAATATATGAACGTCATCCTTTTGCATGAATCCCAGTATGTGACTAACCCTAGCAAGTTGAAGATGTTGTTGGCTGTAAAGTTCTTCACTTCATTAACAATGAAGATCAAGAGGTACTTGGTTACAAAACCTTAAGGCGCAAAAGACGCAGTAACTCCTCGCAGAGAGAATAAGGCACTAGGTCACTTTAAAATAAGCCTTATATATGTTTGGGGATGTGAGAAAAGAAACCCTACACATACATGTCAGTTAGGGCCAAAAATCAGATCTAGAAATTCTGATTTCGTAGATCTTGACAGATTCAGCTTCTGTCGAGCTTCTGTCAAGTTTCGTTCTTAAATCTCGATAGATACTGTTTCTGTTGAGGTATCTGTCAAGATTTAATGAACAGCTTTTCTTCACTTGTTTCTTGGTCCAATTTTCATGGCTTTAACACTTGACTTGAACTCTTCTTTCTTGAAGTACTAAACCCATCATAGATCTACCCAATTACAAGTAAAGTGTATTTTGTCAAAGGATTAGCCAATTACATAAAATATGTCCTTAACAAAAATAATATCAATCAAACGCAACCCAAAATAATAGAATGATATATTGGTAGAGTTAGAAAGATGAAATAATTTTGTAAATTATTTAATTTTTATGGAGAAGAAAATTATCTTCAACAAAATTTAGAAAACAAATTATATTTTATACCACAATTATAAAATAATGATCTATTCCCACGCATTGCATGGTTCAGCGACTAGTTTTTAAATAATAAGAGCATATATGGTAAAGGGAATTTGATTTCTATAATCTCATGGACAATTAGAAGTTTCTCAAAGAGTACTTTCACCCAATCCCAAGGTTTAAAATCTAGATTATTTATACAAGCTCATCTTTCTACACAAAGTAACTTGATGAAACAATTATTCCCACTCACTCTGAAACAGAATCATAGAAGCCTGGTGTTGTATGAACCACAGTAAGAGCATTTATGGTAAAGCCAATGGAAGGTTGCTTCTCCTCTCTTCTCACAATCATTGCATAGTATGACCTGCAATTCCTTTCATAGTCTATTAAAATATATTTGGAAGCGTTGTATCAGATAGAAGTTTGAGTATGAGAATGAAAGCAGTGATGAACCTGAGTTTTTCCTGCATACTCATCTGGAATTTGCTCTTCAGCCAAAAATGCATCCAACATATTGAAATATACCTGCAAGACATTCAGAATTGAGAAGCGTCAAGACAACGCCAATTTCATTGGATCTCGCTAAGATATCTGAATCAAACAAATGGGTCAATTGAATCTTCTACAGCTTGAAAGTAGTTCTCAAATGTAAAACATTGTCAGGAGTTTAAGTGAAAACTTTGAAGTAATCTGAGTGTGAGATACATGCAAGGCTTTCTGTACACTTCTATTTGACAGCTGATAGCGTGTATGTCTATACAAATGCATATGCACATTGGCTCTTTAGCTACATTGTAGTATGAAAGTCCCAACACTTGGGACATTTTGATATATGAGTTAATATTCCTCAAAAACACATTAGCTTTTGTTTAACCTACTTCTTATGGCTTGATTTCATCCAGAAAAACTTATGGCTTTTGTTTAATCTACTTCTTATGGCCTTAGCTTAAACCAATTTTGTTAAATATATTGATTCCAATGCTAAAAATATAGCTGACGTGTTTTTTTAGAAGGAAATTGTTTGTTCTCAAGTCAAGAAGTCATCATGTTACAAATAGTTTGAGTCAACAAAGATAGTTTCAGTCAATGAAAGACAACCCTTAGAAACTGTGGGATTTACTAAATGTAATTTTTCCTGAAAAAATGAGGTTGGAGATATATATTATTATATACCACAGAATAAAAGTAACAGAACTGCTAAGAAAGAACATATTTAGTAACTGACCTGCATGTCACCTAGTGACTTGCTGCAGATTGGGCATGTATAGTGACTATAAGTGTAGTCCTAGCAACAGAAACATCAGCACCTGTAAAGTTGCCTGAATATTTCCAAAGCGAAGATAAAATTGAAAAAGTTTAAGAGCTAATATTACCTTAAAACATGTTGAGTGCATTAAATGGCCACATGGAAGGGCCTTTATTGGAGAACTGGATGTAAAGATGTATTCATGGCATATTGGGCAGTTATCCATAAAACATTTCTCCCTGCATATATGCACTGAAAGAGAACGTGACATGCAAGCATTGCAATTCATGCAGTGAAAGTAGTCGATGCCCAATCCCTTCCCAATTCGGCACAGGTTACAGTAAGGGCAATGATAGATTTCTCTGTTACACAACCTCCACATTAGAAACTTCATAAGATTAAATTGCTGAAATGGACATAAGAAGACAAGTCATGCAAGGTAAAATTAAACTTATCCTCAGTCACTGCCAATTATGCAAACCACACGCGTGCACACACACAGACATTCTGTTAGAATTTTTTTTTTTTTTTTTTTAAAAGCTAGAAAATATGCATTACATCCTTATAGGATCATTGTGGTAGTTAAAGCATTTAACTTAGATATCCTGAATACATCAAGGTAACAAGGTTAACAAGGTTGTGCTACTGTTTGCTTTCAACCAATATTCTATTATTTCTATAGTTAAGAGTAGAATTAAAACCCAATACAGATCCCACTTTTAGCCCCCGGCTGTGAACCATTGGGCACATAGAGTCTCAATGATTGAATTTATTGATTTCTCATCTATATAAGTACTAATTTAACCTAACATGCTGCATTTTGATTAATCATGAGCATGAGGATCAACATAAGACTTGTTGCAAGATGCCAGTTTAAGACACGTGTAATTTGAAATATAGATGCTGGGATAAAATCTGAATCATAACTTCTCAGATGGTTCATGGTTGCACCATAATATGAGATATTGAAGTCCTTGATTCTATACAGCCATGTTGATGCTGTTAAAAATTATAATTCATTCGTGAGGCATCTCACTTTTAATGGTTAAACCATTAATCAACATCTTTATCTTGAAAAGCAGAAAATTTTAGATTTTCAAATAGTCAGACCTACAAAGTTGAAAGCTCTATTGCTATGTTATTTTTGGAAACTAAAAGCCTGACCAATTATTAAGCAGCCAAAAAGAAAAAAGTTCATTGGTCACTTAAAAAAAAATCTGTGTGATTCATTTGGCTCCAACCTACTGAGAATCGCAGAATTTAGTTTTTGTCTCTATCATTAAGCCTACAAGGCAAACTGTTTTGTTAGAAAAAGATGTCTGGTAACAGAAAAGGAATAATTAATAATCTGCTTGCTGTTCAATACCTTTTTGATTTTAAAATTAAGTGTGCTTTAAGCCTTTAACTGGTAGTAAGTCTTAAGGCTGCATTAGGCTAATAATTGCAACAACTCTTGCTTATTTCCACAAATCAACAGTTTTCTTGCAAAACATATTAAAAAAAGAAAGATTTCAGTAAATATATTTTTAAAGGCAATCAAAGGTCCTTTTTCCTATTAATATAAAAAATGTGAAGCAACAAAGAAATTAGAATTTCATTGCATAAAATTAGGATACTGAAGGAGGTTAAGCATGTTACATCACCTTTGATCTTCAAATATCTTGCAGATCTTGCAATAGTATCTTGCCATGGAAAAATTATTGCAGGAAACAGTGGAGCATGTAAGCCCAATTGGCTGAATTTGTAAGCATTTCATGCACATCATTTTTGTAATAGATTTCCTGTATACATATCAGAAGCAGTGGCATATGTGATGAAGAGGATTGAAAACCTCAAGAATCTATAAGGGGAAAGCAGAATGTAGTTCACACTGTTCATACCTATCCATAGAATGGTCAGCCACCTCATCATGGCAACGTCTGCATGTATATAGCTTGTTGCAACAAGAAGCGAAAAGCTTACAGTTTCTCATGTAGTGTTTGCAACCAAAGGTTAGTTTGAGAGGGTCCACATAAGATGGATTCTGACCAGGAATATCTTTTCCATCACTTGAGACTGCGTGAGATATCTGTTGTTTAAGAATCCAACGGCTGACACAGGTCGGACGCAGTAGTCAAATATCATAAGTATGCAGTGGACATATATGCAAAATGAAGGAGAATAATTCAGGTCTCTAGACAGAATGATGTCTGCAAATGGCATATAGGATTATGATTCACAAGATGTAACCAGCGGACCACCACCCATAAGTTTTTTTTTTTTTTCCCAAATCCAGAAGGGTCTATGAGTACCTGATTTTTGCTGGTGGAATATCCTATGTGCCTTGAACTAATATAGATATGATGGAATGCCTGCCTATTATACTTACAATAGACTATCTTTCCAGTATCCTTATTGATGGCTTTACAGTCTATTCCTAAAATGGAATGAAGAAAGGGTTTGAAAGGTTAAAAAAGCACAATACCAACCTCATTTGTAGAAACTGGATTATATATGATTTTTTCTGGGAATCTAAGGAAGAATCACGATATACTTTTCTTATTGCAGCGTCCAGATCTTCTTGACTCATTTTTAGTAGGCGTTCACAGTGTGCAGAATTCTTTGGTACTTGAAAAAGTTGACCTGATTTATCAATTTGATCTGTGACACCTTCTACTTCATTGCATTTCTTCTTGTCTTTGTGCCTGAAAAGTCCCGTGCCTTCGGAACATTTATTTTTATCTCTATTGAGGACCTTTTCTTTATCATCTTCATTGAAGTTTCTTAATGGCTCAACATATGCATCAGCATGATCTTTTTGTGGAAAATCACTGATTTTTTCTGGAACAGTTCTTCCTTTTTCTTCATCAAGGACTTCTTTAGATAGATATGCTGAAATAATCTCTATTCGATCCGCAGTTGACAAGGGGGAGATATTTGATTCCTCTGACATCTTTGTTTTATCACATCCTTCCCACCATTCTCCTAGCCATTCATCAAACATTGTATTTTTTGTAGCCTTGCGCCACAGGTACATCATAGCATGTTGTTCTTCAGCTGTTAAAGATTCCATCAGCCAGGGTATCACATCTTGCAATTTTTCTGCCCTTATTCTTCCAAGCATGCGTCCGATGATCTTTTCTTGCTCCTCAAAAGAGAAGCTCTCTCTAAATAAGGGCCAAAGTTCAACTTCTTCACGATGAATATGGTTGGCGATTAATTTATGCACTGATCTGCACGTGTCATACAGCTTTCTACACAGTTTATGATGCTTCACCATTTCCTGGTCCTGTATTTTTGAATCAAAACTAGAAATTGAAAAATGAAATTCATACATCTTATCTAAAATGAGTGATATTCTACTGAAGTGTTCAATTTCCAGTTTGTGGTCAATGGTATAAGAGTGGCTGATGTTTTGGACTTTCCCCATTGCCTCCAAAGCTGGAAAAGCAACTTTATCCTCTGCATCACTATGGATCTGAAATAGAGAACGTATGAGATGGAATCGCCGGCGGAAATCCATGAGGAGGCCTACATTTTCAGTCAACTGGGCTGAACCAAAAACAAGGTACTCCAAATCTTTCTTGAGAGCCTTGTGGAAGAAAAAGATGAAATCCGTTGGTTTCAGTTCATCAATAAAGGAATTAGAACAACTCTTATCACCAGGAAACTTAGAAAAAGGATGCACCATCCCTATTCCACCAGGGAAGAATATGTGGATATTAATTCCACTTGAGTATGATATCTCATACTGCTCAGTTGTATGGGAGCTAGAAGATGAAATGGAGAAGTTCCTGTCTTTGTTGGCTGAGTTTAGTTCAGTTGGCCTCGAGCTAGATCCTTCAGGAAGTTGCTTATTTGAGTGCAAGTAAGAAGATCCAGAAGCTTCCTTAATTTTCTCAACTAGAAAAGAGCATCTGCTCTTGAAAATATTTTGAAAATCCTCTTGGAGTTTTTCCGCAGAGGTCTTTCCTGAATAACCTATTTGAAACCACTTACATAAGACGGATTCATAAGATTTATTTACAAAGGAATATCCCTTCTTTATTTTGTGAAGAGTGGACCTGGATTCATCCTCAGATAAGTGAGCTGAAAACCAAGTAATCACGCACTTTAGCAACCCAAGTGGCATCATAATAAGGCTCATGTACAGAAGTCGCTGTTGCATTTCGTGACTGCAGTTCTTTCTAATAATGGGAATTACCTGTTAAAAACTTGAAAAGGGTCAAATGACGACCATATGGAAAAACATTTCATAAATAACTTATTGATAACAGGGATTGAGAGGGGACTTCTGTAAGTTATCAATGGAATTGGATTCAGCATCTCATTGCAAATGGAACATAGTAATCTCTAAATGCTCTATGTTAATACTAAAAGTTGAATTTCTCCCATTCTCTTTCTCTAAAACAATGTCAAAGCTATAAGCAGTTTACCTTGGTTTCTTGAAAGGCAAACTGTTTGCTAACTCCTAGCATGAAAGATTCGAGTTCCCTGCATAGCTTATCCAGAAACTTGCACAAAGGAATACCATTTTGAACATTGTGATGTAGAAGCAGCTGTAGACCTTCAATATAACTTCCATTGGGGAATTGTTCATCAGAGGGAGACAGGCAGCCATTGGCAAGTTGATTTAACATGGGGTAAAAGAATTTCTTCTGGGCATTGCTGAAAATCAGGAAGCTTTCATTCAGAATTACAACAAATGAGCAAGAATATGCTATGCAAGGAATAAAGAAAAAGAAATATTATAATTGGAAGCTTGATCAACTATATTGTGTCTATCAAAAGAAAGTGCTTCTGCAACCATATTAATTACCTGTAGAAGCTAAGGACATCAACAAGGAAAGTTAGTCGGATGACTATTGAATCCAGATTTGAAAAACTGCTTGAGCTTCTTATTTGATATAGCTCTTCCAGAATTTCTTTCAAATCTTTCTCGATGGCGCCATGCCAAAGATTAAGGCAATCAATTGGATTGTGTCCAACATCTGTTTGGATACAAGCTTTTATTTTATTCCAGTTTTCACCAAGCAACATTTTAAATCCATCAGGACATTGAGCACCTTCTCCAATCGTAGAGTAAGCCCTAGATGAGGGTTGATTATTGTTACCAAGCCAAGAAATCACCACCTTCACAAATATATTTAAACCAGTCACAACTAAGAAGTTGATCCAAATTGGGTTGAAAGTTTAGCTGAGAGTCTTACCTCTTGCAATGATTTTTCCCTGGGTACAATATCTTTTATACAAAGAGTAACTTCTACTTGTTCCTCTGGAGAAAGAAAGGAGATCATCCATGGCAAAAATTCCTCCATCAGCTTCAGTGGAACACTACATATAAACTGCCACACAAGTGAACCCTGCTCTTTGGAAGAGAATTGCTGCATCAGCAGTGGAAAAACCTGTACCATGCACAACACCATTCAATTAATATATTGCAATGTTTAAGTGTAAAGGACACAAAATGAATCTATATAAAACAACAAGATTTGGTGTTACTTGAAATAAATGCTGGAAAAAGGCAAAATTGAATAATGATTAAACTGATGCAGCTTCAAATTTGTGCATGCTAAGAACATCAGCAATTGAAGTTAGTTGTAACATTAGGATTTCTGCTTTAACAATGATCTGGAGGGCCCTGATGGCATTGGCTTTGGCAGCCAGTTACCTCAGTGAACAATTAATGAGGCTAATCAGTCTCAATTGGCAAGATACATTCAATGGTCCTTCTTTTGGCCCAAATATGACATAATTCTATGCTGCATGAGAAAACATTTAATGCCACTTTACCCAAAGTGTAGCACAAGTGGCTGGAGACCACACCTCATAAAACGCACATCATTGGTTTGACTCTTCCCATCCTCCTTCCTCTTAGGACCACCCACTTATCCAAAATAAAAAAGAGAAAGAAAGAAAGAAAATTCACTTTCAATTGCTTTACTTGTCTGAAAGTCGATGGGACACAGTGTGTCCAATCTGTGCTGTAATCCATATGCAGTATGGAGCAAAAGGTAGACAGTCAACAAAATCACTTTAAATTAAATGATCAGGATACAGATAAATGAAACATGTGCTTTTCAACATAAGCTATGTAAAAGCATTTTCATAGTAAAACAAATCAGCCACAGAACAGTAACTGATTGTTAGTAGTAACTGAATGATTATCAAAGCCCCTATCCCTTTTTCCCCCTAAAGCCAAGGAGGAACCAAAACTGTTTGCGACCAAGTGAGGAACAAAAGATTTCTCATGCCCAAGATTGCATCAAAATTATAAATAACCCCAACTAAGATATACAGACAAAGCAACAAAGTAATCTTATGGAGCCGCATTAACAATGATAAAGTAAATTGCTACCTGCTCTTCTTCTTTCAGCATATGCTGGCAAGTTGAGGTCTGAATGGTGCAGATGCAACATACAAGCTCTTGAAATTGGTTGGAAATGTTATTATTGTCCTCCAGTAGTAAATCCAAGCAATGAAAAATAGAATCAAAGAGGCCATCAACGCTTTCATGCTCAAGAGAATATGTACATGCCACATTTTTAACATGAACGTCTAGTGCAAGAAAGATAATCTGTCAAGAAAAAGTAAGTTCAACTCATGGAACCATAGACATGACAAGGAGTACAAAAAAGAAAACTGATTTAAAGTTGAAGTGGATATCATAAAGTGACTATATATATATAATCTTAAACTTAACTTTTATTGTTGTTATACTTCTATTGAACTACGTTAGCGACTATATCATACGCACCTATTTCCACCCATCTCTCTTTTATTTTTAACCGTTTTTCTTCTTATTAATTCTTTAAGTTATTGTTACACTTTTTCTAACATTACCCCCCTCCCATTTACCCTTTCACTTCTCTATTATTATCTTCATTAATATCACTCATCCTCTATCCCTTTATATATCTTCCTTTATTTCTGGCTTTTCTTATATCCATCATCTTACTATAAATTTGCAATTCTCTATTACATTTTATGCATAATTTTTCCACACAAAAAACGTTCTCTCTCTCTCTCTCTCTCTCTCAAATTTCTTTTTTTCATTTTTGGGTGTATTTTTATTTTTATTTTTCTTGCATTTCTACTTTAGATTGATGAATTTTTAGGTTATTTAGAACTCTTCTTTGGGTTAACATGATTTAGTTTTGTGCTTTTAAGTTGTTATTTGTTTTTTTTTTCCTTTTGATTTCATAGATGTTATCTTATTACAATATAAAGATGGTATATAAGAATATAATGTTATTCTATTATATCTTGGATAATTTGGTGTTTATTAATACATATTTTATTTTTCTATTTTTCTCATATTATTTTCTATAATTTTGTTATTCTCTCTCATATTCTTTCCTAAAAAAGTGATTATTCTCTCTTGTTTTTTTATTCTTTCTTGCAACTCTACTTTAGGTTGATGAATCATTGTGTTTTTTTTTATATTTCTATTTTGGGTACTTTGTTTTGGTTTTGTATTTTTTTAGTTCTCCATCACAAGTACTTTTTTCCCTCTTATAGTTTTGGTTTGATTTTTGTTTGAGTTAATACTTAGTTATTTTAGAAGTGAGAATTTGAATTTATATCAAAACACAATCTTAGCTATGCATTTCAATGTATCTATCAATTATTTGAGTAATATTAAGTATAATTTTGTTATAAGTTTTAGTTATCATGATACTCTCTTTTTAAATGAATGGGGAATTTAAATAATTTATTTGAAATTTAAAAATTTTAGTTATATAGAAAAAATTAGAAAAACATAATGCATTATAACATAATTTCAAAGAATATGGACCATCTCATAAAAGAATATAATCGATCAAACACATCCAAAATATTAGAATGATATATTGGTAGAAATAGAATTATGAAAAATAATTTGATAAATTGTTTAATTTTTTGAGAGAACAAATTATTCTTAACAAATTTAAGAAAAAAAATTATATATTATATTATAATTACAAAATAATAATCTATTCTCCCGTATCGCATGAATTTGCGACTAGTTTATATAAAGATCAACATCAATCTTCCAACTTAAATGTTCGTCCCTTTCTCTCTGTTCAGTATCCGGTATATATTTTCAACAACTATGGGAAATATTATTTATTTATTTTTTTTGCTAAGATAGGATATATTAATTGAATTTAACAAATAGCAAGCTCCAATAAATTGGATGCGTAAGCTTGAATTTTTTTTTTTTTTTTTTTTTTTGATAAACCGTAAACGCATAAGTTTGAAATATTAATTGGGTTCGTACTTCATAGTTAAGATTATTGAACATCCTACAAATTCCATATGAAGTGCTAAGGTAACATCCTTACTTTTTTATGTCATCTATCTAATTGGTGGAGATACCATTGAAACTTGACAGCTTAAGATGTATCTTCTTCAATTTAAGTGCAAATGCATGTTCGTTCAAGATGCGATTGACCTTTTATTACTATTAGAATTTTTTATGAGATTGAGAAGGTGAGAGAGAGAAGAGAGGAATATAGAGCAAAATTAAAATAAACGTGGTTCGTTTTTAGAAAATTACATTCACAGTAAAAATTCTTTAAGAGGCTACATCTTTACTATTGAGAGAGACCAACCCTAACCTATCCATATACTAATCCTAGGGTCTAGTAAAGATTAGGCTTGCAGTACATGTACTTCAGGACTAGTATAATGAACCTAGAAAAACGTCTCTAACATCTCCCTCAAACTCAAATTGGAATCTTGAGTAGACCTTAAGTTTGGAAATAAAGTATTTTTATGTAGAAGAGTAGGTAGGATCAGATCAAATATAGAATGTATTGGGCTTGATGTGAAATGAAATGCAGGAGATAGATGTTGGCAATAGTGAATGACGATTGTCAATAATAGATAAGGGCTTGAAGATGGCCAATGTAGTTGGAGAATGGTTGCACTAGCAACCAGAGGACGATTACCAGGGTTGAAAGATGTGGTTGCGTCAGTGATTGGAGGACATCATAGAAAAATGGTGACCAGAGGATAGCATACTCGAGACAAATGCTGGTGGTAGTGATAGTTGACAGCGAATAGTGGCTGAAGGATGGAGACACCAATGACCATAGAAGAGCAACACTGTTGGCAAGAAGACATTGGTAAAGGAAAGCATCACAGGAGCTATAAGACATTGGACATGATCGTTTCGAGGTAAGGTGCGGGGGGGGGGGGGGAGAGAGAGAGAGAGAGAGGCTGAATTACCATAATTTGATCTTAAATAATGCTTACTTCTATAGCATAAACCTCCTAAGAGGCTAGGTTTTTACTATTGATATACCTATTATAAAATGAGTTATTTGTGTATGTATAGCAAGACTAACCTTAAGCTATTTATAAACTAACCTTAAAATAAGAACAAGTTATAGATACAACATAAGTACTCTATTAGTAATAATACTGGTATGTATATATGTATCTGGAGGGTGGGGGCAAAAGGCCATGCAATGGGCGCAAGCTAGCTAGACTTTGAATTGAAGCAAAAATCCAAGATTTCATAATGAAATAATTATAATAAACCCACCTGTAGTTTGATCCATTTGCATTTTGTTTACCTGTAATTTAAAACTCAACATTTTGCCCACCTATGCTTCATTTTGTTTGCTCCCCGTTACCCACCTCACCCTTAGACGTTAGCAAAACACCTTTTAATTTGAAATCACAGCATAAAACAAATCAAAACTTCTTCCCCTCAAGAAATTTCTAACGAGACCTATTTTCATATGAAATAAATATCATGCCTCCAAAGGTTTATTGAGACAGGAAAATGCTTCTACTTACAATGCAAGACAAAACCTGCATGTTGACTATATACAAGAGCCATGAAACGGAAGGATTCTTCAGGAAAATTCCATTTACGCAAGACATTATGATTCATAAACTCCTCCAGGTTGTAGAGAGACATATAAGGAGCTTCTATGTAGAAGTGCAACCACAATGTTTGAACTGTGAATTATGTCTTTATTTAAGTGAACCAATATGTATACGAGATCTTAACCATAAGTCCTCAACCAATCATGTTTGTCTCAGTCAACAAACCATTTTACAACAACTTATGAATCATTTCTTAAGAATCAACTTGATTTGCAACTCTTTTAAGATGATAACTCCTTTACATTCAAACCCCCTACTCACCCTTGATTCACCATAAACCTCTGCAAAAATAGTTGCCAGTTTTGAAATGTTGAAAATCCACAGATTTCAGCTATACCAATGTACCAATTTATCAAAAGATGAAAACCCAACCCAAAAAATTTCAAAATTTCATACCTAGTTTGTTGTAGCTTCAAATCAGAAAAGCCTCGCAACAACCATAAATCAAAATTGCTGGAAACTCGAAAATATTCTTGAAACACATGCAAAAAATCACAAATCCAGCTCAATGCAGAGAAACTTTGAAGTTCTAGGTTTCGTCAAAAATTTCTTGAGGGGAAGAAGTTTTGATCCGTTCTATGTTATAATTTCAAATAAAAATGTATTTTTCTAATGTTTAAGGGTGAGGTTGGTAATGAGGAGCAAATAGAATGAAGCATGGGCTTACAAAGTGTTAAATTTTAAACTACGAATAGGCAAAATGCAAATAAGCCAAACTACAGGTCGATTTACTATATCCCTTTCAAAATAGAAAGAAAAATCAACATCAATAGAGGATTTTAAACACTCGCTCCCTAGTCACGCTCATGCTCAATATGCCGGGTTGAAAAAGTGTTCGATTTCCAGCATCTTTCTATCATCACTACAATTAATGAGGAAAATGAACCAAAACAAATATCTTTAACAATTACTATTACTCATTTTGTCCTTATGAGTTATGAACACTTTTTCTTATCCCCGTGGATCGTATAACACTATGTTATAGCAGAATGAATTAAATTTAAAAAAAAAAGAAAAGAAATTGCCACCACTTTGAATTTCCACCTCTGACTGAAAAAGAATATTTCCAGCTTCTCATTTATGACTATGATTATTTTATACTAATCCACGCTACTTCTTATATGCAAAAAAGTCAAATTTCTGGTTGTTAGCCTACATAATCATTCATAAAAAAAAAAAGGTTGTTAGCCTACACAATCATTAAACTTTAAAAGCTAAGAAAAAAAACCCACAGTAAAGAATGAACAAATTCTATAGCCCCATTTGAATATTGCAGAGCAATGAAGTATCAGATATGAACATTTAAAAAAAAAAAAAAAAAGTCAAAAAAATGTGAAAGCCCGAGAAAAACTAATCGAACTGACCCTATGACTTTTGTTAAATCCCAAACTTTGTTTTTGATAAACTATTAAACCCCAAACTGATGCTTCAATAAATGAGAAATTAATAATATTATTTAATCTCCTCATTTTCTCCTTCACCCAAACCAAAACAAAGTCAAATAGCTTGTCTAAACCAAAATTAATACTACCTTTTTGGCTTTGATTGTACAACAAAGTTACTTAAACTTCTAATACGCAAATTATCATATATAAATTGTAAGTTACTAGGTATTTAGACATAGCATGCAGAACCAGCAATAACCTAAGAAGCACGGACACAAATACAGTTATGAGTACAAATACAAGTACAACATAATAATACGAACAATTTTGTAAAAAATTATAACAAGACAAGCTATATATGTATAACTAAGAGGAAAGTTACACAGTTTGTATGAATTGCTCTCTCGTACGTAAGACTTTAAAATCAATTACCTCATCTTCCGCAGCACTGTGGTACTTACAAACAAGCTTCAGAAACTCAAACCTCCGTCGAAGCTCGACCACGACGTCACACCGGTGTGACGACTCGCTCTTCGACTCAGACTCCGCCACCGCCAAGCGGCGGAGCTGGGAAAGTTCGGCACGCAAGGCCTTGTGGAAGCAAACGAAGAAGAGAATGGGCGCGTGGGAGAGAGAGACCCCGGCCAAAGACTCTGCCAAGGGGAAAATAGCGGCGTCGTCATCGTCACCGTCACCGGCCATCGAAGAACAGAGCAGTGGCACAAAAAGCAACCACCACCATGAAAGGTGAGAGAAGAAGAAGAAGAAGAAGAAGAAGAAGAAGAAGTAAGGCTTTGCATAGGGAAGAGGTCGAGGGGTTTAATTAGCAAGAGAAGTCTAATGCTGTTGTCTCTTTGATGGTTTGGTCTCTTTGGAGAGCTCGTTGTTTTTTTAAGATTAAAAATTTGATTATTATTTTGTTGTTTTAGTGTATTGGTTCGTGTCGAAGTGTGATTGAGACGTTATACCGAACAGTTAGAGGG
Organism: Quercus wislizeni; assembly: GCA_023055345.1. NCBI lineage: Eukaryota > Viridiplantae > Streptophyta > Magnoliopsida > Fagales > Fagaceae > Quercus > Quercus wislizeni. The sequence continues at coordinate 12,206,529 of JALGQJ010000003.1, read as the reverse complement.
AGGTGGGTTCGTTGGTTTTTGACAGTTGAGAATCGTGGCGCCAGCGCTTTGATTCTGCGTGGATGGAACGCGCGCTCCGCCAAGTCCAGACCCAAATTAATGCACACAAAATTTATGTATGTGGACACGGTAATTTGAGGATAGAATAGAATCTATAGTTGAGTACGAATCTTCTCTACTACTTTTTTAATGCTACCTATTTACGTTAATTATTATTTCACATCTGAGTTATATATTGATGAACACATTTTAACTCTCAAAACATGGTTTTAGTTTTATCTTATATGCACCTGTAACTATTACTACTCTTGATATTATTTCAATTATTTTAGAGCCACAATTTTTACTGCACTATTTCTTACAAATATCTTATTTGATAGATAGTGATTAGATATTTATACTTTCATATGGATTTACTACTTTTTTTTTCTTTTTCATTACTCATAATTAGTCGCATAAGACTATGATATGAGGAAAATTATGATAAATTTGTAATCATATTTTTTTTATTATATAATTTTACTTTTTCTATTGTGGGAAATTTGAAGCAAAGGAAGAAATGGTATTGGTAAAATGGGTCATAGGTAGAAGTTTGTTTTTATGAGTTTACAATTTAATTAATTTATTATACAAAAGTACAGTCCTATCTTAAAAAAAAACAATACTTAAAAAGTTATAAAATTAAGCTTAGAAGAAAAAGTTAATGGCAGAAATTCTTGCCAAATTTCCAGTTGCCATCCAAACATCATACACGGTACTTTCACTTTTGGTATTGATAATTCTTTGATAGATAGGGGTGTTTGGACCATTTGGTACATGTTTTCAAACAACAATTTTCCGTTTTTAAATAACATTACACGTATTTTCATATATTTTTTCATCCACACATATTTCTACACATGTTTTTAAATAATAATTTTCAGTTTTTAAGTGCATGTACCAAACACTTCCTTAATGGTCCGTTTGGATTGAGGAAGAAAATGGGAGAGTAGAATATATTTAACCCAAAATTAGCTTATTTTCAGTTAATTTTACTCTATTCCTTTTCACTTCCCTTCATTTTTCTCTCAATCCAAATGAGTCTTAAGTTAATAAATAATTATAGAAGATTTCCAAATAAAAAATTGAGAATATATACGTACCTTTTAGGGTTAGTATTGCCACAATTTATTTCGCGGTTGGAGGAGATTATTTCAAGATTTCATGAATTTAATTTCCCCAACCATTTTCCTCTAATTCTGGAATCATCTTTTCCATGCTCTTTAGCTAAGATAGATCAGACTATGGACAAACTCACCAATTGCAACTTAGATGATAATTTATTAGGTAACTACTAAACCATATATCTCTAGAGAAAAGTTAACTATTGCTATAGGAATATTAATTTAAGAAATATCTTCAGAAATTTTTTATAAGAAAAGAAAAAAAAATTAATTTTTATGACTATTTTTTATATTCTTACACAAATAATATCAAAATTTTCTTAAAATAATTGATTAACAAATATCTATTCCGCATCTTTAACTTGACCATATCTTTAACCGAGGCAAACTGAGATATTTTCATGTTATTCTTTTATTTTATATTCAGGAAAGAGAATCTTGAACATTGACCTTTTGTTCATACAAAGTCAGCAATTGTGAGAGTTACGCGCCAAATAAGAGTGTGAGTTGGGAAGTCTATGCTCCCATTGTTTAATGTTCCCGCTCTGGAAACCTGTACATTAATCCGATTATCTTAATGACTTCGTAGATTTTGCAAATTTCAGATACCATTTTAGTATTTGGTATTTCCCTACTAATAGTAAAATATATAATAGTAGGCTACTATTATATATTTTACTTTCAAAAAATCAATTGGGTTTGGTTCAACACTGTTAGATTGGCTCAGTTCATGCCGTCCGTACCTTGTCTCAAGTGCCCACGTGTCCACCACAAGCACCGCACGTACCCTCCTCATCTTGGCACGTGAAGCCACCCCCTAGGTGTGACTCAGCTTTTTTATGTATATATATTTTGGACAAAGTAACTCTAGGACTGGGATACACTCAACCAAGTTTAGAAGACTATTATACTATTATTGGCAATAAACACACTGCCAATTTCTTTTCTTTTACCATATAAGCGACAAGGTCCATGTTGTTAGATACCAGTTCGAGTTTGAAGCTTTTGGAAGATTATAGTTTGTGATACTACTTTAGGAATTAGGAACTCCTGTGACCCGCGTCTAAGTTAATTAATTATTAGCTAAAAAGATAATTGTTCAAGTCCTTTTTAATTGATTGTGGATTACAGTTAACTTAATTAATAGAATCTTTTATGATCGAATAAGATTTTCAAGATTTGATCTTTGCTTACACTTGATAAAAAACAACTATCAGAAGCGAATGCATAAGTTAATACTCTTAAAAATAAGAAGTCATTTTTCATTTTTTTGGGTAGGTCTCATTGAAGTCCATTGTAAAGTGTAAAAAAATATCATTAAGCCATGTGCGGCATTAAACCATTAACCAAGCCCACGGCTTAAGGTTGGGCTTGCACCTTGTTTGAAACTTAATAACTTGGGTCCAACACCTTTAAAAAAGGGTGGTAATGGTCCACATCCCAATTCACGCGATCCAAGCGAAATAGTATAACAATTAGAATACGTGGTTGATTAAATTCGAGTTTATTTTACTATAATAAATTATCATTTGTTCTAAAATTTTAATTATTAATAAAATATAAATTTTACAATTCAATCTTTGTAATAAAAACAATTCTATGAGGAAAAAAACTAAATAATTCCCGATTTTGATAAATGAAATCGCCATGAATTTATAACTAATATTGTAAAAGCCAAAAGTTCCTATCATCATATATTTGACAATAGTGAGTTATTTATGAATAGTTTGAGATTAACTCAGAAATATGCTTGCTTAAATTCATTTGCTTGACAAATAAGTCAATTTCAAATTCAAGTTTAGGTTTAACTATTCAACAAGCTGAATTAAAAACATAATAATATATTCGTGACCAAGCTCATGAACATGAGACAGATTTAAGTATTTACATAATATTATATATATATATGTATATTATATTTTTCTAAAAATATACTTATATAGTTTTGTTAGGAACCTAGTGGTTTCTAATGGGGATGAATAGGAATTATAAGGGAATTGATGGAAATTGTAAGGAAATTGACTTAATTTGAGGTAGTCACCATCCACAGAGAGAGAGAGAGAGAGAGAGAGATGCACTAATGCACTAAGAAATTAGTTTATTATTCTGATGATGTTTCACTTATCAATGGGCTGAACTATTTTCGATGTTATCGATCAAAGGGTCGTTGGCAAATCCTGAAAAGATAAACAGTAAAGTCAGAGGAGATCGGTGGAAGCCGGCCAAGAATCCTTCGATGGCAAAGTTAGTATTTTTATGGTTCCAAATGTCAGAGAAGTGTTCCAATGTCTACCTTTTCGTAGATTAGTGCTTTTATAGCACACCCACGGAACAGTTATCTCCTTTCACATAAGTCAAAGGTTTCAGAAGTAACCATTATAACTGTTTTTGACACCATATCGCTTGGCCTGATTGATCTAACCGTCGTTGGCAACGGTTCCTATCAATTTTGTCAATTTCGGAACGAGGTGTGATGCCCTATGTCAAAACAGTAGTGTTGACTGTACAGTCTGCTCAGGACGAGATTATCTCTAATCTTGTCCTACCTGTTTTGCTCAGGATGAGATTTCCTCGTCTTGACTTTCACGGGCTGTTGTCATTGATCAGGACGACCCATCATGGACGAGTCTGAAGTTGAACTTTTTCTAGTATCATCAGTTGCCCCCTTGTCCATGGGTCGTCCAGAGAAATGTGACTTCTTCTAGACGTTTTGCCAATGAATTGGTGCCACGTGTCATGGCCTTATTGGCAGGAAATCACGTCGATTTACCTGACCGAGAAATATGCCACGTGTATCTCATTCATTTGTTCGTGTCGTTTCAGATGTCAAGGCCCATTGCCTATAAATAGTTGATTTCCATCGTTACCCTCTTCATTTCTGAAATTTCCTTCTCTAATCACTCTCGTCTTAGATCCTCGTCTAGAAGTATCCTGCGTCCATAGCTTTCCCTCGTCCTAGATCCAGGTATATTCCTATCTTCATCCTTAGTTTTCTTTTAAGCTTTCCATAAAAATGTCAGAAATTGTTCTTTCCTCGTCTAGCGACAGTGTAGATAAGGCTATAGACAAGTATACTGATCCTAGTAGCTTTAGTGGTTCCAGTGATAGCAACAGTAGTAGCAGTGGTAGTAGTAGTGAGGGAAATACTACGGACGAGTATACGTTTGGTGTTCTTGGGGTTCCTTTAGAGGTTCTCCAGGAAGGGCTCAAGACGAGATTTGAGTCCGGGTCCAAAGTCGGAACAAGTGCGCCCTCGTCCACAGTTCAAGACGAGGAGGAGGAGGTTGTATATAGTTGTGCTATAGGTGTAGATTTGAAGACAGACGATAGGAAGATAGAGTTGCTTAAAACATGGTATCAAATCCCAGACAAGCTTAACCCTAGGTTAGCTGTCCATGGAGAGTGGTGTTGTCAGCCTCGTTTTAGGATAGGAATTTATGAGGCGTATCTTTTAGGAGGACTTAAATTACCTCTAAACAGTTTTGCTAGGGAGTTGCTAACTAGGTTAGGTTTAGGAGTTTGTTAGTTTAATCCCAATGCATGGAGATTAGTTGTCTCTATGCAAGTTTTGTGGAGGGAGGTGTTTGAGGGGAACTGTCCTCTTATCATGGACGAGTTCCTCTATTGTTACAAGCCCTTCGAGATTAACAAATCCCTTGGCTTCTATCAATTTATAGCCAGGGGGAAAGATTATAGACAAATTAAATCCTTAGTCACCTCAGATAGGAATTGGAAGACGGAGTTCTTCTTCGTCTCAAGTTTCTGGGCTGGACGTCCTATTGAGGTTGATAGGGACCCATTTCCTCCATACACTCGAGAATTAGGGAACCTTCGTCCTGAAGGTATGCTCGTCCCAACCTTACTATTTAATCTTCATTTTTATTTGTAATTTAAAAATCCTAACTCTTGTTTCTTCGTCCTTCTTTTTGTTTTAGGTGCTAGACGACCTCACTTGGATAGAATTTATGTTGAACGTATCCAAAAGGCTTGTCTGTACACTGACAGGACGTTTCACTCTTTAGTAAGTCTTCAGCGTCTTGCTACTTGGGGTTTAGGTCTTGAACCCTCTGCTAAAGCTCTTGCACACGAGATCACCACTCGTAGACGTGAGTTATTATTTATTTATTTATTTATTTTATATGTATATATTTTTATATATATATATTTTTTTGAAATTGACGTCTTTCCTTCTAGAAATGGCGACGATGAAGGAGAACAAAGGCAAAGAGGTCATGGACGAGGGAGTCAAATCCCAATCTCGTCCTCCCACAGGCGAAAAAAGAAAGAATATATCGTCGAAAGTGGACTTAGGTGACCTCCCAAGCAGGCGTGGTAGGGAGAAGAAGCATAAGTCAACCAAGCATCAAGACGTCAAATCTCCTCCTATCTCTAATCAAGAGTCTCCAGTGCAAATCCTTACTCTTGATTCTGAGCCCAAAGATCCTCCGTCCAAGAAGATCTCGTCCATAATCCATGCACCCACATCGTCTACCCCTTCCAAGGAAGTTCCTCAGCACCTTTTAGGAAATGAGGACTTGGCCTGGGAGAGATTCATGACGGCAGTGACGGACGTGGACGTGGGCGCCTGCTACAATATGTCCTTGAAAGACTTTGAGCACTCTGGTGTTCATGATCTTTTCAAAGTAAGTTTTTTTTTTTTTTTTTAAATTTTTTTTTTATATATATATCTTATCCTTAACCAATGACGCAGACATGTACTTAACAAAATTCTGATGTGTAGGCAATGTCCAAGTTCATTGCTGTGTCCAGGCAGGTAACTGAACTAGACAAGACGAGGATCCTATTGGAGAAGAGGATAAAAGAGGTGAAGGAGGAGAGCAAGGTATGGGCTGAAGTGGCTGCTAAGGCCAGAGAAGAGGCAAAGGAGCTACGGAACCTCAATGAAGAGCTCAAGACGGACGTCCTTGAAAAGGATACTCGTTTTGACCATCTTCAGAAGAGGAATAACGAGCTGAGTGCCCTTCTTGAAAAGGCAAAGGGAGACCCAGTTGCAGAGTTTCAAGCGTTCAAGCAGTTTATTGATCTACTGGACAAGAACTATGCAGTTGGGTTTGAGGACTTCAGGCTGGACGCTGCTGAGAACTTCCCTGACCTTGACTTCAGCGCTATAAAGCTCAACCTTGGTGCTGCTACAAGCTCTCTTCTCCAAACAAGTTCAGAGGACGTGAATATTGAGGACGATGCTAGCACCCTTCCTCCTCCTACAGACGCTAAGGACGACGCCCCTCTCGCCTGAAGACAATATTTTTTTTTTCTTTTTTAAGAAATGTAATTCAAGTCCTCTAGTCTCGTCCATGGTTTTAGGACGAGACTTTGAACAAATCATCAGGGTGTTTGGACGTTAGTAGACCGCCCTTAAATAATTTGATCTACTTTTTATGTTATTTGTATGAACGAGAGTTCTTTTATTTATTAAATATTAAAGTTCATGCTTGTCCACAGGAGTAATTTTTCTTATTGAAAACACGCATATGTTTTCATCACTTTAAAATTCCAACTCGTTTTTGTGAAACCGTGATGAGATGGTGATTCTCCATTACTCGTCCTTTGAACTTGCTGATTTTCACCATTGAACACCTTTAACTCGTCCATAGGTTGGATTGTTTTGGTGTCTTAATTAGCAAGTTTGTACTTATGCACTTCCTTGTCCATGGGTTGGACGAGTCTTATTTAGCAAGTTGACTTGCATAGGCATTTCCTCGTCCATAGGTTGGACGTGTGGAATATTTATTCGTCCATGGGTTGGACGTGGACAAAACCTCATTTAGTTTTTATCCAAGGTTTTTACCTCATCATTTTCTTGGACGAGTCTGCCTTGCTCTGAAGAGCTTACTGACGTTACATCTCTGCGTCCAGAGAATTTTCTCGTCCATGGACTTCTTAGCCCTTCTTTTTTTTTTTTTTAATTGGTTGATTTGAACAAAAGTAGCATGGAAATTAGAGATTCACACAACATTATGTACATAACATAAATATTATTCACAGATGGGCACATGCTCATGAGTTAGTGCCTTGTAAAGAATTAAGTAAATCCATAACCTTGTCCATAATCACACCATAATAACAATAAGATACTGTAGAATAAACTAAAAATACGTATATAAACAAGCTTCTTATATAGGCTCGTCCAGGAGAACTCTCATTTAGGCTGGCATTCTACTGATAATACCTCCTCAGGTGTTCAACATTCCAAGGATGCTCTAATTTCCTTCCGTCCAGGGCTTCCAAGTAGTAGGACCCTTGCCTCTTACAGTTGATAATTCTGTAAGGTCCTTCCCAATTAGACCCTAACTTCCCATGAGCTGGGTTCTTGGTTGCCAAAGAAACTTTCTTTAAGACGAGGTCTCCAATGTTGAATCGCCTCGACTTCACCATCGCATCATGTTGCTTATCCATGAGGTTTTTGTACCTTGCCGTTCTTTCCTCTGCGTCTGTCCTTACCTCATCTATGAGATCGATGTTCAAACGGAGTTGTTCCTCATTATCATTATCTTGATACATCATCACCCTGTGGTTGGCCATGTGCACCTCTGCAGGTATAACTGCCTCGCTTCCATAGGCTAGCTTGAAAGGGGTTTCTCCTGTAGGGGTTTTGACAGTCGTCCTGTACGCCCATAACACACTTGGCAGCTCATCCGGCCATACTCCCTTTACCCCCGTTTAACAAGGATCAGTTTACAACTTTAGCTTGACCATTTGCTTAAGGATGATCTGGTGAAGAATAATGATTTTGAATTCCAAAGTGTTCACAAAATTTTTTGAAAAGTGCATTGTTAAATTGTCGTCCATTGTCAGACACTAATGCTTGGGGCACCCCAAACCTGCACAGAATACTTTTCCAGAAGAAGTTATTTACATTCTGTTGTGTGATGCTTGCTAGGGGTTCTGCTTCTACCCACTTAGTAAAATAGTCTATCCCTACCACCAAGAACTTCATCTGCCTGGTTCCAGCTGGAAAAGGACCCAAGATATCTAAACCCCATTGAGCGAACGGCCATGGGGCCATCATGGGGGTGAGGTACTCCGATGGCTGTCTGGGGATATTACTGAATCGTTGACACTGATCACAAACTTTGACATAAGCCTTAGCATCTGCCTGGATGGTTGGCTAGTAATATCCTGCACGGACGACCTTGTGGATAAGTGATCTGGCTCCTAAGTGGTTTTTGCAAGCTCCTTCGTGGACTTCCCTCAACACATAGTTTGCCTCGTCCGGTGACAAACACCTGAGATAAGGTTGTGAAAAACCTCTTTTATATAGTGCATCATTTAGAAGGACATATTTGGCTAACCGGACTTTAAGTTTCCTGGCCTCGTCCTTCCCTTCCGGGAGAGTTCCGTCTTTCAAATATGATATTATTGGGGCCATCCAACTTCCTTCATTCTATACTTGCAGTACTTCCGGGATGTCTATACTTGGAATATATTGGACTTCATCAAACTCGTCCATCGGCTGATTTGCTGAGGCTTCCTTTGCTAAGGCGTCTGCTTCCATGTTCTCTTCCTTCGGGATTTGAACAAAGTTAGCTTCTTTGAATTTCTTTACTAACTGCAGTACTTTCTCAAGATATTTCTTCATTCGCTCTTCCTTGGCTTCACATGTCCCATTTACTTGACCCATGACTAACTGAGAATCTCCCAGAATGAGTATTGATTCAGCCTCTATGGACTTGGCCAGCTCTAGTCCTTTTAGAAGGGCTTTGTATTCAACTTCATTATTAGTTTCTTGGTATTGCAGACGTACCTTGTACGTCAACTTATCTCCCTCTGGGGATTGCAACACAACTCCTATTCCTCCTGCATGCTGTGTAGACGAGCCATCCACGTGAATGATCCATTTTTTGTCTTCCACCACTTTTAAATCATTGTGACTCGGAGTAAACTCTGCGATAAAATCTGCTAGAGCTTGAGCCTTTATTGCATGCCTCGGCAGGTACTTGATGTCAAACTCACTGAGCTCGATAGCCCACTGGATCAATCGTCCTGCAGCTTCTAACTTGTTCATTGCTTTCTTCAGTGGGTGGTCCATCATGATGTTGATGACATGAGCTTGGAAGTAGTGCCTTAGTTTCCTAGATGATGTGATCAATGCAAAGCCAACTTCACTATTTGTGGGTATCATGCTTCTGCTCCTCTAAGTGCTCGACTGGTGTGATAGACCAGTTTCTGCACTCTTCTCTCTTCTTTGATCAACACTGAGCTTACAGCATGCGGGGTAACAGCCAAATACAGATATAACTCTTCTCCCAACACGGATGGGCTCAATAGTGGGGCAGTTGTAAGGTATGCTTTCAGGTCTTCGAAAGCTCTCTGGCAGTCGTCCGTCTATGCAAATGCCTTTCTAAGAACCCTGAAAAATGGTAAACATTTATCAGTGGCTTTGGAAACAAACCTGTTGAGGGCTGCTACTCGTCCAGTGAGTGACTGGACTTCTTTAACATTTTGTGGAGGCTTCATATCCAGTATTGCTTGGATTTTATTAGGATTAGCTTTAATTCGCCTGTGTAAAACCATAAAGCCTAGGAATTTTCCCGATGATACTCCGAAAGCACACTTGCTGGGATTCAACTTCATGTTGTACTGCCGGAGTGTATCAAATGTTTCCTATAGGTCGTCCAGATGAATTTCCTCGTCTTGACTCTTTACCAGCATATCATCTATATAGACTTCTACATTCCGCCCAATTTGTGGACGAAACATGTGGTTAACCAACCTTTGATATGTTGCCCCTGCATTCTTCAACCCAAAAGGCATCACCTTATAACAAAATAAGCCCTGACTGGTGACAAATGATGTTTTTTCTTGATTTGTCTCATCCATCCTTATCTGATTGTATCCGGAAAAGGCGTCCATAAAGCTAAGTAGCCTGTAACCCGCTGTAGAATCCACCAACTGGTCGATGCAGGGCAATGGGTAACTGTCTTTAGGGCAAGCCTTGTTTAAATCGGTGAAATCCACACACATTCTCCATTTTTCGTTTGCCTTCTTGACCATTACTACATTAGCCAGCCAGTTTGGATAATAAACTTCCCGAATAAACTTCGCCAGTGTCAACTTCTGTACTTCTTCTTTAATAGCATTGTCTTTCTTCGGAGCAAACACCCTCTTTTTCTGTCGCACAGGCTTGGAGGAAGGATGTACATTCAGACGGTGGGTAATGACACTTGGGTCTATACCCGACATGTCCTCATGACTCCAAGCGAACACGTCAATATTTCCCCTTAGAAAACGAATGAGACCCTTCTTAATCTTTCCTTCCAAATCTGCCCCTATTCTGGTACTTTTTCCGGGATCATCCTCGTCCAAGGGAATGTCTTCCAATGCTTCGGTGGGCTCTGCCACAATTCTTCTTTCCTCTATGTTCATCATCTGGGTTTGTTCGTCCATGGCCAGCATGGCTAAATAACACTCTCTAGCTGCTAGTTGATCTCCTTGCACTTCTCCTACCCCATACTTAGTAGGAAACTTAACTGACAGATGATAAGTGGATGTGACTACCTTCCAACTATTCAGGGTTGGCCTCCCAATTATAGCATTGTAGGATGATGAACAATCAACTATGAGGAAGTTCACATTTCTTGTTACTTGTTGTGGATATGCCTCCACTACCACAGTTAAGGAGATAGTACCAACAGGCTGCACTTTCATTCCACCAAAACCAACCAAGGGTGAATGCACTGGACGAAGTTGCTCTCGTCCGAGGTTCATTTGTTGAAAGGCAGGATAATACAAGATATTTGTCAAGCTCCCATTATCTACCAACACCCTTCTAGTTGAATAATTAGCAATAAGCAAGGTGATAACGATGGCATCGTCATGAGGATGATGTATCCTTGAGGCATCCTTATCTGTGAAAGTGATGGCTTGCTCATCTGGAGTCCTCGTCTTAGGAGATCGTCCTGAAAGTTGGACGTTCTGCACTACCTTCAGGTACGTCTTTTTTGACCTGGATGACTGAACTGTTGAACTTCCCTCAACAATCATTCTGATTTCTCTAAGCGGAGGTCGTGACGCTCTACCTTCGCCTTCAGCTTCTCGTCCTTGTAGTCTCGTCCAAGGAAATTCCTCAATTTTCCTTGTCTAATGAGATTCTCAATCTGCTGCTTGAGGTCAAAACATTCATCGGTGTCATGCCCATGATCTCTATGGAAGCGACAATACTTATTCCGATTGCACTTATTGGGGTCTCCCTTCATTTTCTCTGGCCACTTTAAAGAAGGATTGTCCTTGATTTGTATGAGAACTTGCTCAAGTGGGATGTTAATGGCGTGTACTGCTGATTTCGTGCTAAAGGGCCTGCTTTCTTATTGTCTCGGTCTTTCTTTTCTTCCGCACGTCCCTTTTTTAGACGAGGTCCTTAGTCGGCATGGCGTATAGGATTCGCCTCCATTCTTTCAGCTCTCTTTCTCTTCTTGGCTATGATCGCATCTTCTGCATTCATGAAGTTCTGAGCCGAATGGACGAGTTCTGCCATGGACTGAGGCTCTTTTTCATAAAGTTTGTGGATAAAGAGATCAGAATTAACCCCATTATGGAATGCCGCTAATAGCAACTTATCATCCACTGTCAGAGCTTCTTGGTTGAAACGAGTGATAAAGGACCGCAGACTTTCATTTTCTCCTTGTTATATGGTCAACAGGCTGGACGAGGAACGTTTATGTCTCTGTCCCCTAATAAAGTTGTTAACAAACAACTTGCTCAACTCTTCAAAGGAACATATTGAATTGGGGGGTATTTTACTGAACCATACTCGTGCGGCCCCCTTGAGAGTGGTTGGAAAGGCTCTGCACATTATCTTGTCTGGAACCCCTTAAAGGTGCATCGTAGTCTTGAAAGTAGCGATGTGGTCAAAGGGGTCACGCGTCCCGTCGTATGAATCTAAGGAAGGCATCTTGAACTTCGGAGGGAGAGGGTGACCATTGATGAGTGCAGTGAAAGGGGAGTCAATCCTATGAACTAAGTCCTCCACTGGATTTGCCCTTCTTATATTTTCTCTCATCTCATCCATAACCTTTCTCATCTGGTCCATCTCCTTTTCCAGATGTGGGACCCTCCGTGAAGTGGCACTCCTTGACTGGCTTTCTGGTTCAGCATTTCTTGTGTCCTTTTGGCTTTGGGTATGCCCTTCGGTATTCCCATCGCGATGCTGTCTCCTTGAATTGAGTTCTCTGGTCAGTTCTCGATTCTGACGGGTTAACTCCACCATAGCGGCAGCCATGGATTGCACATGTTGAACAGAAGATGGTTGCATGGTGGGCACCGATTGATGGTCGCGGCGGGGATTACTGGAAGTGTCCCTACTCTTTTGAGGGCTTGGACTAGTAACCCTTGATCTTGTCCGAACCATTTCAGCCCTTTGTCGGTGAAAGGAATTGCAGAACTCAAGAAAATAAAATTCCAAAAATTCTAACTTCTTACTTTCCCATAGATGGCACCAACTGATGTTGCTTCACTTATCAGTGGGCTGAACTATCTTCGATGTTATCGATCAAAGGGTCGTTAGCAAATCCTGAAAAGATAAACAGTAAAATCAGAGGAGACCAGTGGAGGCTGGCCAAGAATCCTCCGATGGCAAAGTTAGTATTTTTGTGGTTCCAAATGTCAGAGAAGTGTTCCAATGTTTACCTTTTTGTAGATCAGTGCTTTTATAGCACACCCACGGAACAGTTATCTCCTTTCACATAAGTCAAATGTTTCGGAAGTAACCGTTATAACTATTTTTGACATCGTATCGCTTGGCTTGATTGATCTAACCGTCGTTGGCAATGGTTCCCATCAATTTTGTTAATTTCGGAATGAGGCGTGATGCCCTATGTCAAAACAGTAGTGTTAACTATACAATCTGCTCAGGACGAGATTTCCCCATCCTGACTTTCACGGGCTGTTGTCATTGATCAGGACGACCCATCATGGACGAGTTTGGAGTTGAACTTTTTCTAGTATCATCATATTCCATTCATATCTAATGTTGAATTACAATCATGAATTTATAAGAGACTAGCTCTAATGTCATTTGCCCACATGGCTCAAGATAATTGGCTAGTTAATTCAATATGTACTCCATGACTTAAGCCATTTGTTAAATGAGCTACATGTGCTCAAATCCTAACAAACTCATTCTTATCTCAACCAACTAGCTAACTAGCTAACTAAAGGGATTACAACAATTATTTCTTATTCCTAACATTTCCCTCTCTTTGAAAACACCTGGTCCATAAGTTGTTGTTGTGAAATGACACCTTCATGAGGGGAAACTGGCCACTAACCCAATACTCTAAAGCATCTTGAAGATTGAACACAACAACTACTTCCAAGCACTTTGCCACAAAGTTTTCTTTTTGGAAAACATTTTGGCAATACCTAAAGTACCAAGTATCATGAGGAATTCTTGGTAGAGGGCCACACTCTATATGCAAGGCTCACAAGCATCCATCACAACACAAAAGATCCCTTCCATCAAATGCTACATGATTACGTACATTGGTTGGATCATGTATTGGAGCAATCTTGAAAGATGGACTAAAGAACTCATTAATATGGAAAGTTGAATAAATATTCATTTCATATATAATCATTGACTCATGCATTGGACCAATCATGATGTTGAAAATGTTGCCATCAAAATGCAAAGTTGTAACTGACCCATATTCATTCATTGAAAGTATAATACCACTCTTGGAAAGAATATCAAAGTACATTTGATCACACTTGATACAACAAATATGATCCATATTTATTGTGCCTCCATAAGCAATAAATTCAAAGGGCTCAAAGTTGTATTATGCCAATGGATGCACTACACCCATACCATGCACGACAAAACTTTCCATGACTATGTTAGATTGATTGCCTTGTACACAAAGGGACTGCACAAGAACAATGTGTTCTTCATTCACACCAACATCAACGGGTTCTTGCATTGTAGATTCTTGGATCATCATCACCTTCTTCGTTGGTTCTTTGGACTGAACTTCAAGGACAGCGTGTACATGGATATCATCATCCACTTTGACACAAAAATCAACATCTTGGATTGCAACAACAACAGTAGATTCTTGGAACTTAATTTGTTTTTTGAGTTCCATTGAATCAAGAGAATGTAATTCCTCTTCCATCATATTCTCAAGATCCTCTTGCAATCTTGAGAGATCTTCTTTCATGGCTTTTTTAGATTCAACCAAGGCCTTGACCATCTTTGAAATATCCTTGACATCCTCTGAGGCTTTGTTTAACATTTCTTGTATCTCTTTCAAAAGTTTTCTTTGGTCACAATTGCTCGTCTTAAGATCGACTGCTCTGATACCAAATGTTAGGAACACGGTGGTTCCTAATAGGAATGAATAGGAAATATAGGGGAATTGATGGGAATTGTAGGGAAATTAATTTAATTAGAGGTAGTCACCTTCCACACAGAGAGAGAGAGAGAGAGAGATGCACTAAGAAATTGGTTTATTCTTCTATTTATATCTAATGTTGAATTACAATCATGTATTTATATGAGACTATCTTTAATGTCATTGGTCCACATGGCTTAAGATAATTGGTTAGTTAATTCAACATGTGTTCTATGAATTAAGCCATGTGTTAAATGAGCTACATATGCTTAAATTCTAACCAACTCATTATAATCTCAACTATCAAACTATGTAATGCCCTAAAATCATAAGTGATAAAAGTCTATTTAATCTGAATAATCCATAAAAATATTAAATAAAAGAAACCAGCAACTTTAAATCTCATCACAAATGTCAGAGCTCTAATTCACAAAAAACAAAACATCCTCAAAATAACTCTCCAATACAATGTTTAATACCATAAAAATAATAATAAAATCCTCAGTTCCACGAAATAGTTCGTAATTGCTGTTTCCCAAGAATCTCTACTCCAATAATCCCTCTAATGTATCTGTAATGGGAAATAAAAGGGGGGGGGGGGGTGAGATAACTCAATAAGTGGAATTCACTAACATTAGAGTGCATGAACAAACCTTTCAAATAAATAATCCTTACAACAATTTCGTAGCTTGTAACTCATCAATATTTATCATCAAATACTTCATATATATAAAAAAAATATTTATATCGTGTGTGTAAATATATGTGTGTAAATATATATATATATATATATATATATATATATATATATATATATATATATATTAATACCATCACATAAACAATTTCTTAGGCTTTTCTCGTGGTCAACGTTTACGTCCTGTTGACAGGGTTGTGTTATCCCCTTTTTGGGATTGGAACCTCATTTTCATCTCCTTTCTTAAGGATGACTCATTTGGAACCTAAAGGTGCACTCTCTTGTTAAGGAGCTTTCTTTTTGGATCATCAGTAGTATACTCCCTTACTAAGGAGCTATCAAATGTGCATTGTCCCCTTTTCTGGGATCGTCTTTTGCTAATGACTAGCTATAATATGATTGTCCCTTGCTAAGGACTAATACAATATTGAACTTTTAATCACGACTTGCCATAGGTTTTCAAAACATATTCAAGATGCTTGCAAAAATAATCCATTCAAGATGCTCACAAAAATAATCCATTTATAATTCTAAAAAATATAAGGATAAATTCACACATACAAATTTAAATAAATTTAGGTTGTCTCACAAGTTTTTCATAAAACGAATAATTAATGTGCACATCAAGAAATTATAAAATATCCATTTATATGTATAGAATAATAACATATTTCTTCGATATAAAATAGTTTAATAACCAACACTGTTTTGGGAAAATCCCCAAATTAGTAAACACCACTTACTTTTTAGTTGCAAAATAAAAGGAATCAATCACCCTTGAGTTACAATGAATCAGTAGAATTAGAGCCTAGCAACACCAAAAATAGGTCCATCAATACATGAATTTCTTACTAAAATCTGTTTTCATACTTAGACAATATAATCTTAGACAACACTGATATTTCCAAAATTTTACATTTATTTACGTAACTCTCCAGTTCACTTTTAGCTTTAATCTAATTATTTTATTTCACGTATTTTTACTATCCATTAATAAGCATGATTGTACTACAACTCTATAAAACTCTAGCAATTCACTAAAGGTCTAGCCATCATATATTCTACTATTCCTTAGAAGCCACATGATATATATATATATATATATATATATATCTGATCAACCTAATATTTATATCTATTAGTCAAAAGTAGAAGCCACGTAATATAGTTCTACCAAATCAATCTTAGAGCCAATGGAGGACCATATGGCTATACATACCATTCATACGTAATCAACTTCAAAGCCTGGACCATATGGCTATATATATGCAATTCCTATTATAATATTGTAATCATCCTAGTCGGCTTTCCCATTAATATAGATGATAGGTTTAGATTGCTAGTTGTTTTACTTGGTACTAAAAGAACAAATGCACATACCCATGGAGGACCATACGGCTATATATACACAATTCCTATTATAATATTGTAATCATCTTGGCCGGTTTTCCCATCAATATAGATGATAGGGTTGGATTTTATGAACCCAATTCCAGTTGTTTTACTTGGTACCAAAAGAACAAATGCACGGACCCATGTGGGAACAATTATTAGCCATAGAATAATTGCCACTCTCTAGATCTTTCAACTTTCTAAAATTTCAGCAAGACAACCATACCTGAATACTTGTGCACAGCCATAGAGAAGAAAGGAAACAGCTCAATCGTGTGTTGCGGCTAGGGGTGACCACAGGTAAGTCTGGGTCGGGTTTGTGCCCAACCCGCGACCGACTCGACCAAGTCGGGTTCCAAATTTTCAGACCCGTCGCCGACCAACTAGAAAATCGGATCAGATCAGACGGTTCTTGCCGGAAAGTGGTCGGGTCTTGGTCGAGGTTGATTATTTGGAAAACGGCGAGAATCTGGCCAAGAAAACATGAAAAATAGCAGAATCCGGCGAGAAAATTTTGAAAAACGGTAGAAATCCGACCAGATCTCGCCAAATCCAATGAGATCTTGGCCATTTTTGGCAAGATCTTGGCTAGATCTAGGAAAATCTCTCAGAATCTAGCTTAAATCTTCCCAAAGAAAACTCAAAACTCGTCGGGAAAATGATGGGTCGGTCAAATCGGGTTTCTCGGATTTGAGAGGAGGAGATCCGATCTCCGACCCGTTGATCTCGAGTTTTGGAGAATGAAATCCGTCACCGATCGTCGGAGCAGTCGGTTCGGTCGGTGGCGGGTCGAGTTCTGTCGGCGGCAGCGGGTGGGTCGGTTCCCGCGAGTCCTTGGACAGCCCTAGTTGCGGCTGAAAACAAAAATGAACATTCTTATGTACTTACACGTGTAACTTAAAAGGTAAAAGGCTAGGATTATTAAGGCCCCATATATTTACCTCATTTAGGCTTCATATCCCATAGTATTTATCTAATTTTTTATTATCTTAGGCCCAAATCAATTTAATCCATTTAATTGTAGGCCTCCTTTATAATTTACACATAGTAATTAAATTGGTATCAAAATTATGGGGTGTTACATCCTTCCCCCCTTAAAAAGAATTTTTTCCTCGAAATTGTACATACCTTCATTAACGAACAACTCTAGATAATTTGATTTCATCTCATCTTCTCACTCCTAAGATGCCTCCTCCACTGTGTGGTTCTTCCAAAGGACCTTAACCAATGATATGGTCTTGGTGCGTAGCACTTGATCCTTGCGATCAATAATTTGGATTGGAACTTCCTCATAAGTCAAGTTGTCTTTGATCTTGCGTGGCTCATAGTTCAAAACATGTGAGGGATCTGGGATGTACTTCCTCAACATGGAAACATGAAACACATTATGCACTCCTGCAAGTGTAGGCAGTAAGGCCAACTTGTAGGCAACTTTACCAATACGTTTTAGGATCTTAAATGGACCAACAAATCTGGGGCTCAACTTCCCCTTCTTTCCAAATATTGGGGCAACTTTCAAAAATACTGTATCCCTAATTTCAAATTCTACTTTCCTTCTCAAGTTGTCATAATAACTCTTTTGTCGACTTTATGCTATTTGCAATCTTTTACGAATTAGATTAATCTTCTCAGATGTCATCTGAATGATTTCTGATCCCAATAATTTCCTCACACCAACCTTTTCCCAACATAATGGGGACCTGCATTTTCTACCATACAAAACTCATAGGTAGCCATCTCAATACTAGAGTGGTAGCTATTATTATAGGAAAATTCCACTAAAGGCAAGTATTTTTCCCAACTCCCTTTGAAATCCAATACACAAGCCTTTAACATATCCTCCAAAGTACGAATAGTCCTTTCTGATAGACCATCTGTTTGTGGGTGGAAGGCTGTACTAAAGCTAAGATTAGTACCCAAAGCTTTATGCAGGCTTTCCCAAAACTTTGAGGTGAATCTTGGGTCTTGATTAGACACAATTGATGCTGTAACTCCATGAAAACTCACAATTTCATCAATATATATTTGTGCTAACTGATCAAGTGAGTAAGTCATTTTAACCGGAATAAAATGTGTTGTTTTTGTCATCCTATCCACAATTACCCAAATGGCCTCATGTCCCTTAGGAGATCTTGGCAAACCAGTCAAAAATCCATCCATATACGCTCCAACTTCCACTCAGGAATGGGAAGTGGTTGTAGCAGTCCTGAAGGTTTCTAGTGTAATGCCTTAATTTGTTGAGAAGTCAAGCATTGCTCCACAAACTGAGCTATCTCTCTCTTCATGTTATTCCACCAATAAGTTTCTCGAATGTCACGATACATTTTGGTGCTACCAGGGTGCACTGAGTATGGGGTACGATGGGCTTCTTCCATAATCTCCTTCTTTAATGCAAGATCATTTGGCACACAAAGTCTTTTTCTAAACCTCAAAACACCATCATTAGACACATTAAATCCTAGTCTCTTCCCTTCTTGTACTTCTTCTATGATCTTTACAATTTGTGCATCATCAACCTGTGAACTTTTCATCTTCTCAATCAAAGTGGGTTGTATTGTCAAACTAGCCATAAAGGCTTGGGAATCACCCACAATAATTTCAATTCCCATCCTTTCCAAGTCCTTAATAGTCGCTTTTTGAGTAGTTAACAAGGCAGCTGAGAAACCAGAAGACTTCCGACTAAGTGCATCAGCTACCACATTAGCCTTGCCTGGATGGTATTGATTAAGCAATCATAATCTTTAATCAACTCAAGCCACCTTCGTTGTCTCATATTCAATTCTTTCTGAGTAAAGAATTACTTCAAGCTCTTATGATCTATATAAATCTTACACCTTTCACCATACAGATAATGTCTCCAAATCTTCAATGCAAACACCACTGCAGCTAACTCCAAGTCATGAGTAGGATAATTTTGTTCATAACTCTTTAATTGGCGGGAAGCATAAGTTATGACTTTACCATGTTGCATCAACACATAACCCAGCCCTTTTCTTAAAGCATCACTATAAATGACAAAGCCTCCCAAGTTGCTAGGGATGGTTAGTACTGGTAGTGACCAACATTTGCTTAAGTTCTTGCAAACTCTTCTCACATTCTTCTGTCCACACAAATTTGGCATTCTTATGAGTTAGTTGAGTCAATGGAACCACAATACGAGAAAATCCCTCCACAAACCTCCTATAATAGCTAGCAAGGCCCAAAAAGCTTCTAATCTCACTCACATTCGTCGGTCTTGCCCAATCAACCACAGCTTCAATCTTACTAGGGTCTACAGAAATCCCTGCCTTAGATATCACATGCCCTAGGAACACCACTTGATCAAGCCAAAATTCACACTTCTTAAACTTTGCATATAGCTTCTTCTCCCTCAAAATTTGAAAAACAATTCTCAAGTGCTCTTCATGTTCTTCCATGCTTTTGGAGAAAATTAGAATGTCATCAATAAAGCGGTCTAAGTACTAATGAAACACCTTATTCATCAAGTCCATAAATGCAGCAGGAGCATTGGTCAATCCAAAAGGCATTACCAAGAATTCATAGTGCCCATACCTCCACCTGAAAGTTGTCTTGGGTATGTCTTCACCCTTGATTTTCAACTGGTGATACCCATAATGAAGGTCAATCTTAGAGAAGACTTGTGCCCTTTGCAATTGATCAAATAGGTCATTAATATGAGGGAGAGGGTATTTTTTTCTCACAGTAACACGGTTTAACTCACGGTAGTTAATACACAACCTCATAGTCCCATCTTTCTTTTTCACAAATAAAACTGGTGCACCCCAAGGAGATGCGCTTGGTCTGATGAACCCTTTATCAAGGATTTCTTGTAACTGATCCTTGAGTTCCTTAAGTTCAGTTGGTGCCATCCGATATGGTGCTTTTGAAATAGGAGAAGTTTCAGGGAGCAAATCAATGGAGAATTCAATCTCCTTATCTAAAGGTATCCCTGGTAGGTCTTCAAGAAAGACATCAGGAAACTCCCTTACAACAGGGATATCATCCAACTTCAATACCTCTTTCCTAATGTCCACAACATGAGCTAGGTACTCTTGGCATCCTTTCCGTAATAGACGCTTAGCTCAAAGGGCTGATATCACCCTAGGTAAAGCATGCATCCTAGAGCCCTTAAACCGAAATTTAGGTTCTCCTAGAGGCTGAAACACCACTTCTTTACTAAAACAATCTATACTAGCATGATAAGTCGGCAGCCAATCCATTCCCAAAATTATGTCATAGTCATACATGTCCATCAAAATCAAGTCTGCTAACATTTCCCCATCCTCAATTTGGATGACATAAGACTTAAGCATAGAATTACACACCAAAAAATCACCCATAGGTGTGGCCACAAATAAGTCATAATCCATAAGTCCAGGTTTCTTATCACATAACTTAGCATATCGAAAGGAGATGAAAGAGTGTGTAGATCCAGAATCAAATAGAGTTTTAGCAAAGTTTGAGAATAATGGGAGGATACCTGTAACCATAGTATCCGAAGCTTGAATGTCTTGTGGTGTGAGTGCAAACACTCTCGCTTGTGCTTTCCTCCTCTGATCATTCTTTCCGGGTTGTGCCATTGAGTTTTGTTGGGGAGATGTACAGTTTCTAGCTAAGTGTCCTGTCTTCCTACAATTATAACAAGCCTTTCCTTCAAAGAAACACGACTTATCTCCATGAAACCTTCCACACGTAGGGCAAGCATTCGAACTTTTACCTTGAGCGTTCTGGGGGGGATTCTTATTTTTAGGCTTATTTGATGATGAATTACTCCCAAACCTCCCAAAATATCCTTTCTTGTTCCAATGACCTTGAGCACTACCTTGTCGAAAGCCTGTCTGTCCAGTGTTTCTAGGTGGGTTCTCCTTCCTAACATTGTTCTTGAAATCTTCCTCCAGTCTCATAGCTCTCTTAACTGACTCTGCATAATTATCAACCCCTGATGCAATCAGATGGTGTCGAAGTCTCTCATTCAACCCCTTTTGAAATCTACTTGCTTTCTTCGCCTTAGTAAGGATTAAGTGGGGTCTAAAGCAAGATAACTTGATGAATTTAGCTGCATATTACTCAACAGTCATACTTCCTTGCACCAAATCAACAAATTCCCTCTCTTTTCATTCCCGAACCACCTTAGGGAAATAGTTATCATAGAAAACCCCTTTAAATTTCTCCCAAGTGATGGGGTTTCTCTCTGTGTCCATTCCCTCCAAAATGGCCTTAGTGGATCTCCACCAACAGTTAGCTTCCCCAGTTAACTTGAAAGTTGCAAACCGCACCTTTTGAAAGTCAGTGCAATCTAAAACTTCTAACAACTTCTCCATCTGCAAGAACCAGTTCTCAGCTTCCGTGGGATTTGGCTTCCCATCAAAAGAAATGGGATTTTGCTTCATAAAAGTTTCAAAAGAGCAAGCAGCCCTTGTCTCTACTCTACCTGCACCTCTACTAGCAACATAGGTCAACCTGTCCAACAGTCGGGCAGCAGCTTCATCCAAAGGATCAATGCATGTCACCTTAGGATGTTCATTACCTCTCACGTTTTGAGTGACTTCAGTCTCAGTATCAACCCTTGCTTTGGTTGACCTTTGCAAATTAACGATAGGTTCCTCACTATTGGAATTAGCTACTCTCTTCTTTTTGGGTGGCATGATACCTAGTTAACAAAGAAATAAAAAAATATAGACGGTGCAACAATTATCATTACTAAACATAAGAAGTAACATTGTCAAAATTTTTTAAAATATCTCATCAAACATAACCTAAATACCAAATGCTCTGACAAAAAAATCAAGATCATAACCTAGTTTCAAGTGTCTACAGGATCATGACCTAGTTTTCAAGTGTCTATAGAATCATATCCTAAGCTCTGATACCACAATTGTAATGCCCCAAAATCATAAGCGATAAAAGTCTATTTAATCTGAATAATCCATAAAAATATTAAAAAAAAGAAACCAGCAACCTTAAATCTCATCACAAATGTCAGAGCTCTAATTCACTAAAAACAAAACATCCTCAAAATAACTCTCCAATACAATGTTTAATGCCATAAAAATAATAATAAAATCTTCAATTCCACAAAATAGTTCGTAACTATTGTCTCCCAAGAATCTCTACTCCAATAATCCCTCTAATAGTCAAATGTATCTGTAATGGGAAATAAAAGGGGAGGGGGGGGGGGGGGGTGAGATAACTCAATAAGTGGAATTCACTAACATTGGGGTGTGAGAACAAACCTTTCAAATAAATAATTCTTACAACAATTTCATAACTTATAATTCATCAATATTTATCATCAAATACTTCATATATATAAAAAAATATCTTTATATTGTGAGCCATCATAATATATATATATATATATATATATATATATATATATATATATATATATATTAATACCATCACATAAACAATTTCCTAAACTTTTCTCGTGGTCAACGTTTACGCCCCGTTGATAGGGTTGTGCTATCCCCTTTTTGGGACTAGAACTTTCTTTTCATCCCCTTTCTTAAGGATGGCTCATTTGGAACCTAAATGTGCACTCCTTTACTAAGGAGCTTTCTTTTTAGATCCTCAGTAGTATACTCCCTTGCTAAGGAGCTATCAAATGTGCACTGTCCCCTTTTCTGGGACCGTCCCTTGTTAAGACTATCTACAGTATGATTGTCCCTTACTAAGGACTAATACAATACTGAGATTTTAATCACGACTTGCCATAGGTTTTCAAAACATATTCAAGATGCTCGCATAAATAATCCATTCAAGATGCTCACAAAAATAATCCATTCATAATTCTAAAAAATATAAGGATAAATTCACACATACAAATTTAAATAAATTTAGGTTGTCTCACAAGTTTTTCATAAAATGAATAATTAATGTGCACATCAAGAAATTATAAAATATCCATATATATATATAGAATAACAGCATATTTCTTCGATATAAAATAGTTTAATAACCAATATTGTTTTGGAAAAACCCCAAAAATTAGTAAACACCACTTACCTCTTAGTTGCAAAATAAAAGGAATCAATCACCCTTGAGTCACAATGAATTAGTAGAATTAAAGCCTAGCAACACCAAAAATAGGTCCATTAGTACACGAATTTCCTACTAAAATTTGTTTTCATACCTAGACAATATAATCTTAGACAACACTGATATTTCCAAAATTTTACATTTATTTACGTAACTCTCTAGTTCACTTTCAGCTTTAATCTAATTGTTCTATTTCACGTATTTTTACTATCCATTAATAAGCATGATTGTACTGCAACTCTATAAAACTCTAGCAATTCACTATAGGTCCAGCTATCATATATTCTACTATTCCTTAGAAGCCACATGATATATATATATATATATATATATATATATATATATATATATATATATTTGATCAACCTAATATTTATATCTATTAGTCAAAAGTAGAAGCCACATAATATAGTTCTGCCAAATCAATCTTAGAGCCAATGAAGGACCATATGGATATACATACTATTCATACGTGATCAATTTCCAAACCTGGACCATACAGCTATATATATGCAATTCCTATTATAATATTGTAATCATCCTAGTCAGCTTTCCCATCAATATAGATGATAGGTTTAGATTGCCAGTTGTTTTACTTGGTACCAAAAGAACAAATGCACATACCCATGGAGGACCATACGGCTATATATATACAATTCCTATTATCATATTGTAATCATCCTGGTTGGCTTTCCAATCAATATAGATGATAGGGTTAGATTTTTTGAACCCAATTCTAGTTGTTTTACTTGGTACCAAAAGAACAAATGCATGGACCCATGTGGGAATAATTATTAGCCATAGAATAATTCCCACTCTCTAGATCTTTCAACTTTCTAAAATTTCAGCAAGACAACCATACGTGAATACTTGTGCATAGCTATAGAGAAGAAAGGAAACAGCTCAATCGTGTGTTGCGGCTGAAAACAAAAAGGAACTTTCTTATGTACTTACATGTGTAACTTAAAAGGTAAAAGGCTAGGGTTATCAAGGCCTATATATTTACTTATGCCACCTCATTTGGGTTTCATATCCCATAGTATTTATCTTATTTTTTAATATCTTAGGCCCAAATCAATTTAATCTATTTAATTGTAGGTCTCCTTTATAATTTACTCATAGTAATTAAATTGGTATCAAAATTATGGGGTGTTACAAGCTAACTACCTTACTAATGGGATTACAACAATTTTTTTAATATTCCTAACAAGTTTTGATATTGAATTGTATAAATTTATAAATAAGTTTATACGTTATCAAATTGATTATTTTTTGTAATTTATTGATAATATAAACAATTTATTCATAGTAAAAAAATTATATGATCTTTAACAATAAATGGTGAATATAATTGTTATAAACTTAAAATCGAAAATTATTCTATCTAATTAACTTAGATAACAGAACTTCAAATTATAATTTAGTTATTAATTATTAATATAGATTTGTGAAAGGATAACAAATTTTAGTTATAGTTGTGCTACATATGGGAAAAAAAAAAGGTAATTGAGTAGCTCATGGCTCAAACTTGTTTGATAAGAAAATGAATTAAGCTTGACATGTAATCTTGTTTAGTGATGATCTCAAGCTTAAATTGTGTTCAAACTAAAACTAAATGAACAACCATGAACACTTCAATACACAACTTTTCTCATTTACAACCTTATTTGTAGGGACGAAACCATGTACAAGAAGAGGGGGGTTGTGGGCCACCCCCCAAAAAATATTAAATAATAGGCGTATATTTAAGATTTTAGAAAATAAGTCCATGAAAAATTATATTTGCCTCTCTCAAGAAAATTATATTTGCCCCCCTCGACTTCGAATCCTAGTTCCGTCCTTGCTTATTTGACTATACAAATGAGTCTTTTGCAAATCACAAAATTATTTTAGTTTGGCTTTAAATCAATCATAAGATAAGAGC
This sequence comes from Quercus wislizeni, assembly GCA_023055345.1. NCBI lineage: Eukaryota > Viridiplantae > Streptophyta > Magnoliopsida > Fagales > Fagaceae > Quercus > Quercus wislizeni. Next base: position 12,180,957 of record JALGQJ010000003.1, on the reverse strand, counting down.
TACTTTAACTTTGAATTAGTTTTGATTTCTATATAGTTTGTTAAAATCATTCATGATTTTTTTTTTTTTTTTGGGGAAAATTTAATACTGATTTTGGATGTTGAAATGAACATTATTTGATAAAATTTGAAAAATACAAAAGATTAAAGCTTGTTACATTATTCATAGTTGACGTAATTTTGTGGATTGTCAAACACTCTTAAACCTATTAAGAATGACGTCCCTACTATGAGGTATGAACATGATTCATAGATATAGAAATCTCATTAAAGAAGATAAAAATAGAGGCACTCATATTTTATGCGTGATGAATTTTCTTAGAAAAACAGTAAGTTTGGTTATAATTAGCTGGCAAGAATCGCATAATATCCATTTTACAATAAAAATGCGCTTTTATTTTTCAATAAAATGTCGCATTTTTGGGACTAATTTGGCAAAAATAAAACATGCACGGTGATGTGTCAGTTAAAGGCAAAAACTAACCAATGGTGCAAATTGCTAACGGAACCAAACTTTAGATTGTGAAATCAAATATTTGAAACTTTGGAGGTGTAAATCTAATAATCCAAAATTTTAAGGGTGAAATTTGCAATTTACCCAAAAAGATATTTAAAAACAATTTAAACCAAAGAAAACTTGTTTATGTTCATTTATTTACTAACACTTCATTTAAACTCAATTATATAAATCAAGCTCATGCATAATAATATGTTCATGAACAAACTCGTGAGTTTATTTACTAAAAAAAAAAAACTTGTGAGTAAGAAACTTGATTTAAATATATATAATGTTATATGTTTTTACTATATACATGTATAAAATATATCATTATAAAGTTGATATTAAATTTTGTAAGTTTGTAAATAATTTATTAAAATATAAAATTAATAATTTTAATTTATTAATAATATAAATAATTCATTTTGTTTATAAACTGACAAAATAGACTATATATTAGAAAGTACATTAGTTAGGTTAAGGTAAAATCTTTTATTATCGAATAAAAGATATTTCTCTTACACAAAAAATCAATTTGGTATTTTGGGCTGAAAATAAAATGGCAAAAACGGATGGTTTAAGTTAAAATTATCTTTAAAAAAAAAATTATGCATTAAACAATTTTATAGCCCCCAGTTTACGCTGGTTTGTTTAGTAGAGGGACGCGTAAGATTATGATTTTCAGTGTCTTCCACAATTCATGCACGCGTTAGAGAGACCCACAAGGCCATAATTTTCCAAGTCTTTGGTCAATGAATTGAAGAAACATCTGCCATCTTAATTCTCATCACTTTCTACTGTTTAAATGTTTTATATATGTATTCTTTTTTGTCCTCATGCAATTAAAAAATCAATGATTAAAGAATTCTAATGAGATTTCAAACAATTAATCCCTTAGAAAAGGAAGAAGAAGACCTAAACAAGAAATGATCATTCCAAAAGGAAAAAGTCGTCATGCAAAAAACAATACAAGGGATATTTGACTGGTAAAAATCTTGAACAAATAATTATATTCTTACATTCATGGACCATTAACCATGATAAGAAATCTTGAATAGCATAAGAGCACCTTCGTGGATACTCATATCGTTCAAGGACTCTTTGTGGAGTCAAAAATCTTATCCATGGACCATGATATTATAATTCATAATCTGGTACTGGTCTAGCTATTATAAGGGAATAAATCTTGTAATTCGTATGTTAATGCGTATCTTTTTCTTCTTCTTCTTCTTCTTGGTCAATTTTTAGATACATATTTAAAAAAAAAAAAAAAAGGACTGGCACCCGTTTCTCTTAAATATATGTTGAGAGGATATGGGACAAGCATATACCCCATTGCTTATTTGATCTTGCAATTTTCAAGCACATTGCATTGACTATTCGATTTTGCGTTTACTCGCAAGTCAAAACAAGGGGAAAATGACAGAAACAACTAATGTTGACAAGGATTGCAACAAATAGAATAGACCAAGCAACAAATAGAAAAGCATTGTTCCAAGGGACTCAAGAACCCAACATTAAATAACAATAAAAAAGTATTTTATGAGACTTTCTGACGAGATCTCCCTCACAACATGCATGAATCTCACATGTGTAGGTTCCATATACTATGAGAGGATGATTTCATAAGATCGTTTCATGAGATACTCTCTCCCACCATAGTAGGAAAATATGTTAGATGATTAAATGAAAATGAAAAACCAAGGTATTTTCTTAAGCTTATGTGTTGATAAGGTTTGCAAAAATATGGCTCCATATACCCAACATTGTTTTAAGAATCATATATAAATATATAGTGTGGGTTCCAGTTAGCTTAACTGGTAAAGTCTCTGATAGTTATATAAGAGATCTAAGGTTCAATCTTAGCCTACACTAAAAACTTATTGGTGCCTTGGTTTAATGATAAAAAGCTATCATCAGGAGCGGACGTCATAAGTTGAAACTCTCTCCAAAAAAAAAAAAAAAAAATATATATATATATATATATATATAGTGTTTGTATAAAAAGTTACTGTTTATGCGCGGGCTACTGTTCATAAGCCTAAATACATTGTTCACATGAACAGTGCAAGAGGCACTGAAAAAAAATAAAATAAAATAATGGGGCAAACGCAGGAGAAATCATTTCTATCCAAACGTATACATAGTCGACACTCTCCCTCTTTTCTATTCTTTTTTTTATTTTTAATATTTTCCTTTTGTTTTGTCTCCTTATAGCATGTGAGGCTTTGTAAGTATATTAAAATAATTAACATAATATTTTTCTAAATAAACCTCTAACGTCAAAGTTTCAAGAATTTGAAAATATAATTCCAATTTAATTAGATTAATTACCAAAAGTGGAAAAAAAATTATTTATTGTAATCAACGTGATGAAAAATAGTTTTCCATGGAGCCGTGAAGCATCCATCTAGCCAAGAGACACTCTCCCTCTTTTCTATTCTTTTTTATTTTTAATATTTTCCTTTTGTTTTGTCTCCTTATAGCATGTGAGGCTTTGTAAGTATATTAAAATAATTAACATAAGATTTTTCTAAGTAAACCTCTAACGTCAAAGTTTCAAGAATTTTAAAATATAATTCCAATTTAATTATATTACCAAAAGTGAAAAAAAAATTAAAATTATTTATTGTAATCAACGTGATGAAAAATAGTGTTCCATGGAGCCGTGAAGCATCGAGAAACTCTCCCTCTTTTCTATTCTTTTTTATTTTTAATATTTTCCTTTTGTTTTGTCTCCTTATAGCATGTGAGGCTTTGTAAGTATATTAAAATAATTAACATAATATTTTTCTAAGTAAACCTCTAACGTCAAAGTTTCAAGAATTTTAAAATATAATTCCAATTTAAATTATATTACCAAAAATAAAAATAAAAATAAAATTATTTATTGTATTCAACGTGATGAAAAATAGTGTTCCATGGAACCGTGAAGCATCCATCTAGCCAAGAGAAATAATGTTAGATGATTAAATCTAAACGAAAACCCAATGGATTTATTTAAGCTTATGTGTTCCAAAAAGGTTCATGATCATCCTTTTTGCTCGCAAATGATGGTTCTATTGTCATATTAGGCAGTACCAACATCAGATTTGACCGTACTTTTCTCACATTTGACGATGTCATCCTCACATTGTGCAATACCAATATCACATGTGACTGTACTTTTGTCACATTTAGTGCTCCCCTTATTTTTTTATCACATTTGATGGTTCCATTGCCACATTAGAGTGTACCAGCATCACATTAGACCGTACATTTCTCACATTGATGGTACTTTTGTCACATTTGATGGTTCCCTTTCTTTTTCTCACCAATTATCATAATACCTCCGAAACCTTTAAAATGACCAAAATATCCTTAGAACCTAAAAAATGACAAAATCACTCGAAAACTCAAAAAAATTACCAAAATTACTATAAAATCCAAAAAATGACCGAAATAACCATGAAACTTAAAAAATGACCAAAATACCCTTAGAACAAAAAATATTTGACCAAATGACCCTAAAACTTAAAAGAAAAAAGATAAAAATTACCATAAAACCTAAAAAATGACTGAAATAACAATGAAACCTAAAAAAATGATCAAAATACCCTTAGGACAAAAAAAAATGACCACATAACCTTGAAACTTAGAAATTGACCGAAATGACCTTGAAACCAAAAAAATGACTAAAATGACCTCGTAACCTAAGAAGTGACTGAAATACCCTTAAAACCTAAAAAATGACTTAAATATTTATAATCCACTTTATAATATAAAATTTACAAAGGAAAAAAAAAAGTGAAATTTTTTTTAACCCAATACTTGATTTCTTGAAAGTAAAGTACCATACAAAAAGAAAAAGAAAAAGAAAAGATAAAGATAAATCACTTAGTCCACACTCTAAATACTAATTACTATCTTAAATATTTATAATCCACTTAATAATATAAAATTTACAAAAGAAAAAAAAAGTGAAAAAAAAAAATTACCCAGTACTTAATTTCTTGAAAATAAAGTACCATACAAAAAGAAAAAGAAAAAGAAAAGATAAATCACTCCACAGTCCACAATCTAAATACTAATTACTATCTTAAATATTTATAATCCACTTAATAATATAAAATTTACAAAAGAAAAAAAAAGTGAAAAAAACAAAATTTACTTACTACTTGATTTTTTAAAAGTAAAGTACCATACACACAAAAAAAGATAAAAAAATAAAATAAAATAAAAGATAAATCATTACACAATCCACCCTCAAAATGCTAATCACTATCTCAAATATTTATAATCCACATAATAATATAAAATTTACAAAAGAAAAAAAAAAGTAGAAAATTTTTTTTTACCCAATACTTTATTTCTTAAAAGTAAAGTACCATAAAAAAATAAAAATAAAAAAGAAGATAAATCACTATACAGTCCACATTCTAAATACTAATTACTATTTCAAAATATTTATAATTCACATAATAATATAAAATTTATAAAAGAAAAAAAAAAGTGAAAAAAAAAATTACCCAAAATTTGATTTTTTGAAAGTAAAGTATTGCCCTTTTTTTTTTTTTAAGAGGGTGGGCAATGGATAATTATAACATCGTCCTACTTAAATTTAGACAGATTGAGTAAAATTAGACTCCAATTTCATATTTGAATTGAACAATTGAAAGGATAATTATTGTATGGTCCCCACATAAATGATAAATCTAAACATATAGTACAAAATTGGAATTCTAATTTGAGTTTTTCTCAGTTTCACCTACTATTATTATTATTATTATATATAGATTATCAATTGATTTAGTTGAGGACAAACTTTTCCTCCAATTCGAAGAAATTTTTTTCTTAAAATGAGTACAATGCAATCCACAAATGCATATCACATGATCTCATTTATTAATTATATGACTATTAAATTGGTCATATTAACTATATCAGTTAGCGATTGAAATTTGAAAGTCATCAATCGTGTTATTGACAAGATAGTTTTGTAAACTGCCAAATAACCATTTTTAGAGGAAATTTAAATCAAACCTGTTCGAAGAAACTCTTGGACTTTCAGCAAAAGCTGCAAAACAAAAGCTGAGTGGCCCAAGTTGGGTAATGAGCTGCTTGGGCAAGGCCTGAAAGACCGACAAGCATTGTGAGCTGAAATTGAGATGAGCCCAACTATGCCTTGATGAGCCCAACTGGTCTATAGCCATTTGCTAAGCTTTGATGCTTCTAGCCCGTTCTCTTGTAGGCTTTCTGCCTATAGTACAATGCCTGTATTGGCTAGGTAGTTTCTTAATGCAATTTTCCTTTTAACAAAAAATGAAATAAATGAGCCCAACTAATTCATTGATTTGGTGAACCCATTACTAGGAACAAGCATCAACATGTGGGCCTGTTGGGTTGCTTGTTGAATATAGTTGCGTGGAACTTAATAGTGTTTTTATTTTTTTATTTTTTTATTTTTATCATGCCTAACGAATGTTTTACCACCATTAGCAATGGAGTGTTTGATCCAGAAATTTACTCCAACCGCATTAGCAATTTTGAGGAATTTTAACACTCCAAGTGCTTCAACTGAATCGCTATTCTCCCTTTTCATTTTATAAGGATGGTATTTGAGATTATATGACTGAATATTCAATTTGTTAGTATTTATATCATTGTTTATACTTTTTAACTAGTGTCAGATTAATAATTACATGTAGATCCAAGTAAGAGTGTTCATTTAACCAACCAACTTCATGTTGGTTTTTTCACGGGTTGATGGGATTTATTTTATGTTGGATATGTGTAAGATTTTTTTTTTTCTTTAGATTAATTACATGTAAATCTAAACATAGTTAGTAAAATACGGTACACGTTTAATACTATAAATATATGGACGGTATATGTAATACCCCGAAAAAAAAAAAATAAATAAAAGGAAGGTTATTTAAGTAAATTTGTTTATTGGGACAATTTTATAATTAATAATTATAAGGGAGCTTTTTAGAAAATAAGGTTGAAACCCTACCTATATAAGCTTATCAAATCAACGTATATAGAGAGATATTTTGAGAGAGGAGACTACCCAAAAAGACTGAAGTAAAGAATGATTGATTACACCTTGAGGTAAGAGCCTAAGAATCTCTTTTTTGTCAAATCTAAGCTTTATTTAGAATTAGAGTATTCTTTTATATGAGTATTTTGGCCAATAGTGAGACTGTTTATATATTAGATTAACGATGTAAACAAAGAAGGATTTTATTTATTTTTCTCTGTGCCCTATGTTGCGTTAAGTGTAAAAGAAGACTCTTGGGTCCGGTTCTGCACATGTTTAGAGATTTGGGGTTTTGGCGAATAGTAAAAGGTTATGGTGTCTGTGTAAGCTTGATTTTGTATGACATAGAATATAGTACCTTTTTCCTAGTTTTGTCCTGATCTCAAAGAGAACTAGGGGTGAATGGAAAAAAAAAAAAAAAAAAATGAGCACACGTATAGAAGATTAGGTGGTGTGCTTTTGACCCTACATGGCTACACATATGGTGTATCTATAGGCTTTGTCCTTTGGTTCTATTAATGGCAGAAAGTGGAGGAAATATATATATATATATATATATATATATATATATATATTATGAATACGGTGGATTTTTTAACTGAGACAATAGTGGAAAATTATTAGATATTTTTAGCAGTTTCTCTTCTGGCCGGGTATTCATATAAGTTTTATTTAAAAATATTAGATTATTGAGTAAATGATATTTGAAAAATTGTTTAGGTGATATCTAAGTTTTTAGAGGAAGCATCAGGGAGAAGTTCCTTTTGATATGGCTTTTTGAAGTAAGTAACCTTATCCTAATTTGTTTTATCTTTGCGTATTTTAACTACTGAAAATTGTTTACAGTTGTTACAGTTTATTTCTATTGTATTACTGACTTCAAGTAAAGAATTATCATAAATACATCTGATTACTGAATATATAATGTATTTTATTTAATTGTTTTTAGCTATATTGATTTAAAGTAAGAATATAGAAATATCACAAATATATTTGAATATTGAATATATGATTATATATATACGTATTTGAATAAGATATATTTTTGTTAGAAACTATGATTTCATATATATGATTATGAATAATTTGACTATGAGTTAATTCTTATACCCAAACCAATGGGGGTTGTTTATTGGTACTCTGATACCCAAACCAATGGGGGTTATTCATTGGTACTCTGATACCCAATCAATGGAGGTTATTTATTGGTATTTTGATACCCAGACCAATGGGAGTTATTCATTGGTATTTTGATACCCAGACCAATGGGGGTTATTCATTGGTACTCTGATACCCAAACCAATGGGGGTTGTTCATTGGTATTCTGATACCAAAACCAATGGGGGTTATTCATTGGTACTCTGATGCCCAGTCACGGGAATATAACGTGACCATAGTCATAAGATTGTTAAGAATATGAATTACGTTTGAACATTTGACTATTTTGAGTCGTTAAAACTACATTTGTGATTTTGGAAATGTTTGAGTATTTGAACTATTTTGATTCACTAAAACTGCTTATGTATTTTTGGAACCTATTGTAAGTTATAGCTTTTGATATATGGAAAACTGACTATTTTCTAAACCACCTATGATATATGTGTAAGATTAAAGTATGTGACCTATGTGCAACTTATTATTTTAAGATTATAAAACTTCTTCAGTTATTTTGAAAACACGTAGTATATTATAACTTTTGAAAACACATATTACATCCTTATACTTTAGAGATCTATTTCTTGATAGAATTTATTAGGACTTAGGTTGTTTATTGAGTTGTCAACTCACCCCCTTTTTTCCCCTCCAGTTTCAGATCGTGAAGAATACCAAGTTTTGGGAGTTTTGATGTTGTGTTGTGAGCAAGAAAAGAAGCTCAGTGATTTTGGGATTGGATGGTCTTCTAATAGTTTTATATTTATTGACCAATTGGCATTATGTACATGAGGTTTGGATTTTGTTCCTATTAAATTATTGGAGATCTATTCATAAAGAAATTATTGAGGTATTTTGGATTTATTTGATTTTAACTTTTGAGGATAAATTTTAGTTGCTAAGAAGGCTTTGCACACTTTTAGGGTGCTTACTTTATAAGCGTGCGGCCCCTTATAAGTGTGCGGCGATTGTCACGTGCCTATCTTTATAGTTGGATTCGGGGCGTGACAGTATAATTCGACATTTTTCATGAAATTATGTTTCAAAAATTCGTAATAAAAATACGGAAATGGTGAAAAAATGGTACGTGTATAGTACGAGTATTATACGTTTATTTTTGAAAAAATTGTAGCAAAAATTCAGAAACATTTATCATATATTTTTTTTATATAAATAAAATAATCTTTGCATCATGACCATTTAACACTTGTTAAGTATGTCCAAGAGCCATATAACTCAACTAGTTGACATATTTTGATTTTTTTTTTCTCTAAAAAAAGTTCATAATTTTTTTTTTATATTTTAGAAAGGATAATGCCAGAGTTTCAAATTATATTACAACATTTTTTACAAACTAATGATATAGTGAGTGTTTATTAGTAAGTGAAAATGTGATGTTAGTGGTGTGAATAGATGAAAATGAATAAAGCTAGAGATACAAACTATATATATAATGGGAAACCATTACATATTTTAGAAATTCATGGCTTAAAAATTGTGTAAGTTGTAACCCTAATACTAGATATAATTTGAACTCATATATGTGTGTAATTGTGATTGTTTTTAAATATACCCGTGTATATACATTAGGTTATATATTAGTTTTTTGTATAATTACCTATGATTTAAACCATCTTTAAGACTAAAAGAAAATTCAATTAAATTCCAAATTAGATTTCAAAAGTTAGACAATGTCTGGTTAGTGTAATTTTAAGATAATTGCTTTAGTACTCTACCAAATTGATTTGTCCATGAGCCTAAGGTAGCTCTTATTAGATCGGCAATCGTAGACATTGGTTGTCAGTTGGAGGGTTCGGGGGAGGAGATGAATCTAAAGTTTAGATTTTTTTTTTTTTAGCTGCTTTTTAGAAACAATTATTTTAGTGATTTTGTTAGTAACTCAATGACATGACACAATATGAATTTATTATAAAAGGAAATGTTAAAATTAAAGTGACTTTATACGGTAAAGTTTTCCTAGAACTATAGAAGGTCTTGATCTATATAAGACCACCTCATCACCATTGTTTGCACACTTTAATTTGCACAAAACAATAATACTACAAAAATATTACTTCAAAACAGGAAAAATAAATAAATTAACACATACCACACACATGTCCATTTGTATCTTTACTCCCTAACGAGTTTGATTTAAAGCTTTAGGATATAAATTGATTACTTATCATTTTCTTTTGTAAGAAAACAAATTATCTCCGTTTATTATGTCTAAATTATAAAGTAGGCACATTTAATTTGTACACATGATGTTTTTACATCTTTCAAGATTGTTGTCAAGCATAGAGTTCCATAGTGTCATATTCCTTATAAAAATATTAAGAACAGTAAATAATTATAATTATAATTTACAAAATCCAAACAAATATTAATAATTCTTCAAATTTTTTCTTTTATCACTACCATTTCCATGCATAAGCATGGATTACAACCTGATATAGATTTGTGAAGGAATGCAAAAATTTTAGTTGTAGTGTTCATTATGTACAAGAATAAAATAAATTAATCAAATAATTTGTGAACAAACTAAAACCTAACTTGTGTTCAAAATAAAATTAAATAAACAATATTGAATTTTTAATACTTGAGACAACACTGCAATCTAGAGGAAAGTCTCAAATGACCAAACACCCTCCCTTGGTTCTTTGTCAAAAGACAAGAGGAAACTTGAGCTCAAAAGAAAGAGAAAATAGTGCACTGTTCTTTGTCAAGGGACGAGAGGAGACTAAGGTCAATAAAAGAGAAAACAATGCATTGTTCTTTGTCAAGGGACGAGAGGAGACTAGGTCAATAAAAAGAGAAAATAGTGCACTGTTCTTTGTCAAGGGAGGTCAATACAAGAGAAAACAATGCACTGTTCTTTGTCAAGGGAGGAGAGGAGACTGAGGTCAATAAAAAGAGAAAATAGTGCACTGTTTTTTGTCAAGGGACGAGAGGATACTGAGGTCAATAAAAAGAGAAAACAATGCACTGTTCTTTGTCAAGGGATGAGAGGAGAGAAAATAGTGCATTGTTCTTTGTCAAGGGACGAGAGGAGACTAAGGTCAATAAAAAGAGAAAACACTGTTCTTTGTCTTCTTTGTCAAGAGACGAAAGGAGATTGAGGTCAATAAAAATAGAAAACAGTGCACTGTTCTTTGTCAAGGGACGTGCACTATTCTTTGTTAGGGACGATAGGAGACTGAGGTCAATAAAAAGAGAAAATAGTGCACTGTTCTTTGTCAAGGGAGGTCAATAAAAGAGAAAACAATGCATTGTTCTTTGTCAAGGGAGGAGAGGAGACTGAGGTCAATAAAAAGAGAAAATAGTGCACTGTTTTTTGTCAAGGGATGAGAGGATACTGAGGTCAATAAAAAGAAAAACAATGCACTGTTCTTTGTCAAGGGATGAAAGGAGAGAAAATAGTGCATTTTTCTTTGTCAAGGGACGAGAGGAGACTAAGGTCAATAAAAAGAGAAAACAGTGCACTGTTTTTTGTCAAGGGAGGAGAGGAGACTGAGGTCAATAAAAAGAGAAAATAGTGCACTGTTTTTTGTCAAGGGACGAGAGGATACTGAGGTCAATAAAAAGAAAAACAATGCACTGTTCTTTGTCAAGGGATGAGAGGAGAGAAAATAGTGCATTGTTCTTTGTCTTCTTTGTCAAGAGATGAAAGGAGATTGAGGTCAATAAAAATAGAAAACAGTGCACTGTTCTTTGTCAAGGGAGGTCAATAAAAGAGAAAACAATGCACTGTTCTTTGTCAAGGGAGGAGAGGAGACTGAGGTCAATAAAAAGAGAAAATAGTGCACTGTTTTTTGTCAAGGGATGAGAGGATACTGAGGTCAATAAAAAGGAAAACAATGCACTGTTCTTTGTCAAGGGATGAGAGGAGAGAAAATAGTGCATTTTTCTTTGTCAAGGGACGAGAGGAGACTAAGGTCAATAAAAAGAGAAAACAGTGCACTGTTTTTTGTCAAGGGAGGAGAGGAGACTGAGGTCAATAAAAAGAGAAAATAGTGCACTGTTTTTTGTCAAGGGACGAGAGGATACTGAGGTCAATAAAAAGAAAAACAATGCACTGTTCTTTGTCAAGGGATGAGAGGAGAGAAAATAGTGCATTGTTCTTTGTCTTCTTTGTCAAGAGACGAATGGAGATTGAGGTCAATAAAAATAGAAAACAGTGCACTGTTCTTTGTCAAGGGACGTGCACTGTTCTTTGTTAGGGACGATAGGAGGCTGAGGTCAATAAAAAGAGAAAACAGTGCACTGTTCTTTGTCTTCTTTGTCAAGAGACGAAAGGAGATTGAGGTCAATAAAAATAGAAAATAGTGCACTGTTCTTTGTCAAAGGATGTGCACTGTTCTTTGTTAGGGACGATAGGAGACTGAGGTCAATAAAAAGAGAAAACAGTGCACTGTTCTTTGTCAAGGGACGTGCACTGTTCTTTGTTAGGGACAATAGGAGACTAAGGTCAATAAAAAGAGAAAACAGTGCACTGTTCTTTGTCAAGAAATGAGAGGAGACAGGTCAATAAATAAATATATAAAAAAAAAAAAATAGTGCACCATTCTTTGTCAAGGGATGAGAGAAGACTAAGGTCAATAAAAGGAGAAACCTGTAAAAATAAATTAAATATTTAAAAGTCGAGCATTATATCCTTTTGAGGTTTAGCACCAAGAAACAAAGATTGGTTGCCAACAATTAATCTAGAATCAATTAATCCGCATAAAACAATTCTATAGCCTCCAATTTTACGCTGGTAAGTAGAGGAGACCCATGAGAACAAAATTTTGGCATTCGATTTTTTCAGTTTCAAGTTGGTTGGATTCAAAAATTCTGCATCAAAATTTTTTACTCAAAACTACACTATTGGTATTGAAGTTTATCGTGTGAGTGCAATTGATTATTTAAGTTATAAGTAATTACTGTTGGTCCTTTAAATTTAAAAAATGAGGGCTGTTTTTAGTCCTTTTGTTAATTGCTATTGTAGGGATAAAGACCCAAATTATATATTAGGCCTTGGGCCTTGTCCGAGAACATGGGGTGATCCGAGGACGAATAAATAGTATTGGATGATTTAAGTTTAGAGTCCCATGAGTAGGTTACTAATGGGAAGGTAGGCTGAGAAGGAATATCTCCTCGAATAAGCCAAGCACAAGTCAAATGTATATCATAATGTTCAAGGTGAACTTCCAGGGAGTTTTAGTGATAGGGACGTTCATCACGAACATACAAGAGGGATAGGAACTTAGAAATATCTAAAGGAAAACTGCTACCATCGCATTGAATGCTTTGCAGCTAAATTTCTAGTTGCATTAATGTGGAGAAGACCCCTAAAATAGTGTTGCCTTGGCTACCTCAACTCACAAAAGGCCTGAGGGGGTGTCCGATGGGACAAGCACTCAAGTAGTGGCATAAATGATCAACAAGTGTAGGGTCAAGATCATCAAAAGGAACTATATAATGTAAGAGATCCTCCACGGAGAAGGGATCAGAAATTTGTAAGAGAAAGCATTATAGCAGCTTGAACCATATTTGTAATTATTTCCAATCAATATATACTAGAACATACCTCCTCAGATTGTGCTGAGGACCAATTTACTTTGAGAAATCCAGTCTATTTCTATTTGATTATCCTTCAAACTCTATTCTAACTGTTGTCCTATTCATTAGAACCTAGTTTTCCAACTCATTCTCTACAAATTCATTGTATTGGGCTTATTGGGCTCGGATCCAATCATACCTTGGGCCTAAGATCCAAATGTGTCCCTACAATTGACGTTGTCTGTGGGAAGTAACTTGTGTGATAGTAAGTGTGACGGTTAACTATGGTAGGATCAGGTCCCCATCAGCAAGAATCCACGGGGTCCTAACGACAAGATGATTTCCTTAATCTTGAACATAGGAGAAATCGAAAGGGTAGCGTGCATACTACACATACAAGTAGAAGCCTTTCTCAAGTTGGAAGTCACATCTCTTAAGAACAGAATAACAGAGCCATGCAACTGGAAATTGACCATTTAAAGAGGAAGTTGTGCCATGCACGGTGAAAGCGAACCCCCTCAAACTCTGACATTTCCTCTGATGATAGAAAGGATGCTAGTTATAAAGAAAGGTCAAGAACCCCACCTAGCGAGTCTTTCTCCTACGATGAGGAGTGCCATCACAAATGTAGGTATAAGAACCCGCCTTGCAAAGACCTGAGAAATGACACTATGAGCAAGGTGTTGAACTAGATTTTCAAATCGCCCTTCACGTACAAGATTGAAGGGGCAAGACTTCCTCAGCGATTGAATCAACCAACGTTCACCATTTACAATAGTTGAACAGACCCTATGGATTACATGAGCCATTTCAACCAGAGAATGGCCGTCCATTCCAAGAACGAGGCCTTGATGTGTAAGGTGTTCCCATCTAGTTTGGGACTCGTGGTGATGAGATGGTTTGATGGCTTGGGGTAGGTTCCATAAGCTCCTTTAAAGGGCTCACCCAAGCATTTGGCTTTCGTTTTATTACTTGCAGCAGGGTTCCTTGGCCCCTGGATTCCTTACTATCCTTAACCATGCTAGACGGGGAAACCCTGAAGACATACTTGGACAGATACTAGGAGATATTCAATGAGATAGATGATGACTTTAATGGCGTGGCCATCAGTACTTTCAAGATTGGTCTCCCAGCCAAGCACGGTTTAAGGAAGTTTTTGACAGGAGAGCTTGTCACTAGTGTGTGCTAACTCATGAACAAGATTGACAAGTATAAGAGGGTTGAGGAAGACCAGCAGTAGGGGAAAGGTAAGGATAAGGTTATCCCTTATGAGAGTAGAGATTTCAGGTTGGACCGATACAATAACAACCAACCTTGAAAGGACTTTGCTAGGGCAGTCGGGGCCTGCCAGTGCCTAGGTGGTTAATGCGGTGTTCCGAGAATCGGTACTTCAGGTTCTGGAGAAGATTAAGAATGAGCCATTCTTCAAATGGCCAAACAAGATGACAGGAAACCCCTTGAGGTGCAATTAAAGTCTTTATTGCCAGTACCACCAGAACTAGGGGCACACCACAGAGGACTGTAGAAATTTGTGGGATCATTTGGACCAACTGGTCTGAGAAGGAAAATTGAGGCAGTTTTTGTATCATTCCAGTGGTAAGTAAGGCCAGGCAAATTCAGAACTCCAGAGATATGGTTCTTCAAGACCTCCCTTGGACACGATAAATGTCATCTTTGCTATTCTAAGAAAGACTGGTTCTTGTCCCTCTAGAGTGATGTCTGTGGCTCAGCTGTCCACCGAGGAGACTAATCCGAAGCCAAAGAGGGTTAGGGTGAATATACAACATGCACTAAGTTTTTCGGACAAGGATAAGATTAAAACCATACAGCCTCATGATAATGCTTTGGTGGTCACACTCAAGATTGAAGGGTATGACGTGAAGAGGGTGATGGTAGACCAAGGTAGTGGCGTTGAGATTATGTATCTCGACTTATACAAGGGACTGAACTTAAGACCTGAGGACTTAACAGCCTACGACTTTCCTTTGGTGAGTTTTGATGGAAAGGTTGTCGTTCCTAGGGGTCAGATTAGACTACCTATGCAGGCTAGTTCAGAAGTGGTAGAGGTGGACTTCATTGTGGTGGATGCTTATTCCCCATACACGGCCATTGTGGCCAGACCCTAGCTTCATGCCCTAGAAGCCGTCTCTTCTACTCTGCACTAGAAGGTGAAATATCCGTTGGGGGGCCAGATTGAAGAGATTGTTGGAAGTCAGTCCTCGGCCTCTGCTAAAAGAGGATTATAGCAATTAAAAGCTCCGGTGTTGCCTGTCAATAGATCAGTCAAGGAGGTGAAATGTGAAAATTTATAGATAGATAGTTGTTGTTGATGATCCAAAGAAGTTCTTTCAGGTCGGAGCTTAGTTGCCTCCTCAAGAGAAGGAAGACCTAATAGAGTTCCTTAGTAGAAATGTTGATGTGTTCGCATGGAACGCCTACAAAGCCCCAGGGGTGGATTTGAGCTTCATCTTCCATCATTTAAATGTTAATCCATCTGTCACCCCCAAGAAACAACCATCTCGGCGCTTGTCCAAGGATCATTTTGATGCTGTCAAAGACAAGGTGATGAAGCTTAAACAGGCAGGGGCTATCGAGGAGGTATTCTACCTTGAGTGGCTGGTGGTGAAAAAGAAGAATGGGAAGTGGCGAGTGTGTGTGGACTTCACAGATCTAAATAAAGCTTGCCCAACTGTAGGCTATCCTCGGATAAGTTTCTTAGATGCCTTTCAAGGGTACCACTAGATACCACTACCCCTGGATGATCAGGAAAAAATAGCTTTTGTCCCTCCTACTGGAAACTACCATTATAAAGTGATGCCCTTTGGTTTGAAAAATGCAGGGTCTACTTATCAAATGATGATGACTAGGATGTTTGAACCATAGTTGGGCAAGAGTATTGAGGTCTATATAAATGATATGGTGGTGAAGAGTAAGGTAGTGTTCGAGCATGTGGGAGATCTCAGGAATATTTTTAAAATTCTGAGAAAACACAAGTTGCACCTTAATGCTTCCAAATGCTATTTTGGTGTGGGATCAAGTAAGTTTCTAGGCTACATGGTAACTCACCAGGGAATTGAGGTTAACCCTGATTAGATTAAGGCAATTAACAGTTTACAACCACCTTCGAATCCCAAGGAAGTCTAGAAGCTAACCGGAATGGCTACTACCTTGAACCGGTTTATCTCTCAGTCAACGGATAGATGTAGATCTTTCTTCTTGTTGATGAATAAGTGAAAGGGATTTGAGTGGATCAAGGAGTGTGCTTTGGCCTTCAAGTAGCTTAAGGAATATCTCTCTCAGCCACCTACCATGTCTAGTCCTGAGATGGACGAGGTCCTGTTTGCTTATATTGTTGTGGCCCCTCATGATGTAAGCCTGGTGTTGATACGAGTTGATAGCGGCATACAAATGCTAGTTTATTATGTGAGAAAATCACTGCATGAGGCCGAGGTCCGTTATCTACCATTGGAGAAGGCCATTTTGACGGTAGTACAT
Organism: Quercus wislizeni; assembly: GCA_023055345.1. Taxonomy (NCBI): domain Eukaryota; kingdom Viridiplantae; phylum Streptophyta; class Magnoliopsida; order Fagales; family Fagaceae; genus Quercus; species Quercus wislizeni. The sequence continues at coordinate 12,164,246 of JALGQJ010000003.1, read as the reverse complement.
ACTACACGTAAACTCCCCCATTACTTCCAAGCACACACAGTTGTTGTCCTAACTCAGCTTCTGCTCAGAGCTTTGCTCCGAAGCACTGATTACACGGGGAGTATTGCTAAATGGGGCACAATCCTAGGAGCTTTTAACATCAAATACATGCTTCGTACCTTTGTCAAGGGTCAAGTCCTCGCAGATCTAGTAGTCGAGTTTGCTGAATCCCCATTGGAAGTAGAAACAGAGAAGCGAGGCATAAATGGAAAATCGGTTGGCATGATCTCCCTAGAGGATCCTTTATCCTGGAGAGTATACATCGATGATGTAGCAAATCAGAGAGGATCTAGAGTGGGGCTAGTTTTAGTATCCCCCGAGAAGATTACCATCAAGAAATGATTGAGACTGGACTTTTCGACCATAAACAATGAGGCTAAATATAAGGCTCTACTAATGGGAATGGCCATGGTTCAAAGAATTGGCGGAAAGGCAGTGGAGATATTTTCGGACTTAAGGTTGGTCGTAGGCCAGGTGAAGGGAGAGTTAGAAGTAAGAGATGTGAGAATATAAGGATACTTGAGTCAAGTTAAACATTTGCCGTTAGGGTTTGAATCTTTCAACATATTGCATATCCCTAGAAGTGGAAACACACATGCTGATTCCCTAACCACGCTTGCAACCTCCTCAGCGCAGAGCTTACCTCGAGTCATCTTTGTAGAAGACTTATGCAAACCCATGGAAAGGAGATGGTACATGTTCATCAAGTTAGGGTAGGGCCTAGCTGGATGGACCTCATAGTACTATTCTTGAAGGAGGATATCCTGCTCGAGGAGAAATTAGAATTTGACAAGGTATGGAGAAAATCTCATTTTCTAGGCCATACCTGCTATGCGTACATCCTGAGGCATCAAAACTACTCCTTGGGGAGTTACATGAAGGGATTTGTGGAAGGCATACTGGAGGCAGATCTTTATCTCACCAAGCCATCACTCAGGGCTACTGGTGGCCAAATATGCAGAAAGAAGCACAAAAGTATGTAAAGAAGTGTGATCAATGCCAGAGATATGCACTAAACATCCACCAACCGGAAGGGGTCCTCAATCCTCTATCCAGCTCTTGGCCATTTGCTCAATGAGGCTTGGATATTGTTGGCCCTTTTCCCAAGGCAGCAGGGAATAAGAGGTATTTGCTAGTTGGCACGAACTACTTCACTAAGTGGGTCGAGGCTGAACCCTTGGCAAATATCAGGGACGTAGATGCCAAGAAATTTGTTTTGAAAAACATAGTCACCCGGTTTGGGGTCCTTCGTACCCTTATCTCTGATAATGGCCTGCAGTTTGATAGCAAGGCCTTCTAGAGATACTGTTGTGACTTGGGAATTACGAATAGATATTCCACCCCGGCTTATCCCCAAGGGAATGGATAGGCCGAGGCTGTAAATAAAGTCATAGTGAATGGATTTAAGAAGAGGTTGGATGATGCGAAAGGAAAATGGGTAGAAGAGTTATCACACGTCCTTTGGACATGTCGGACTACGCCTTGTAGGTCAACAAGAGAGACAACATTCTCAATGACGTATGGGGCCGAGACCATTATTCCTTTGGAGATTGGATTCCCAACACTGATCCGAGCAATAATGATGATCTGTTAGGACAAAGCCTAGACTTAATTGAGGAACAAAGAGAAAATGCAATGGTCCAATTGGCCTATTATCAACACAAGCTCAAGTAAGGGTATGATGCCAATATGAAGATGAGACCATTAGCACTGGGAGATTTGGTGTTAAGAAAAGTTTTGGGTCCTACTAGGGTATGGAGAAAGTTGGGACCTAACTGTGAAGGACTGTATCGCATCACTTCAGTGGCAGGAATAGGCGAATATTATTTAGAAGATTTAGATGAAAATATTATACTCCGTCCCTGGAATGTAAACAACTTGTGAATGTATTATTATTAATGAAAGCAGTCTTTGCTGTAGTTTTGGTTTATCATATTATTTGTCATGCATTCTACTATTTGTTGTATATCAAACAAAACCTTGGTCATGCATAGCTCCCCAGACCACATACCTTGGGTAAATTGATATTCTATGACATCTATCTAAGTATTAAACATAATCTCAGTTATGTCTGACTCCCCAGACCACATGCTTTGAGAAAATTAATACTTAATGACATCTTTCTAAGTATTAAATAGAATCTCAGTCATGCTTGACTCCTTAGACCACATGTTTTTGGAAAATTAATACTTAATGACATCTTTCTAAGTGTTAAACAGAACCTCAGTCATGCCTGGCTCCTCGGACCACATACTTTGGGAAAATTAACACTTTATGATATATATATATATATATATATATATTCTAAGTGTTAAACAGAACCTTAGTCATGCCTGGCTCTTTGGACCACATACTTTGGGAAAATTAACACTTGATGACATTTGTTTATTCTTTCTAAGTGTTAAACAGAATCTTAGTCATGCCTGACTCCTCGGACCACATACTTTGGGTAAATTAACACTCAAGGACATCTATTCATTCTATCTAAGTATTAAACAGAACCTTAGTCATGCCTGGCTTCTCGGACCACATACTTTGGGTAAATTAATACTTAATGACATCTATTCATTTTTCCCGTGTGTCAAAGCATATCCCAAGTCACACTCAGCTCCTCGGATCACTGGCCTTAGGTAATTTAATGTTTTTGGATATTTATCTAAGTGTTGAACAGAGTGAAAGTTGTCTGCCCCTAATAAAAGTAAGTGATAATGCGCTTTATTGCTAGTACTTGTTCAATTTATTTAAATTATCAGTAATATATTTTGTTAACTTTTATTAAAGAAAGAATGGTAGCAGTTCGGTACTATATGCAATATTGTCAAACTTAAAGACATGTAAAGGAAAAGCACATAAAGTAAAAAGAAAAGTATTGTCAATGATTAAGAGGAGGGTATATTACAAATAGTGGTAAAGCACCACAACAAAAAAGGAAAAAAGGGGAATTACAGAGAGATCCTATGGCTATGCCTTTGCTTCGGAAGGGTCCTCCTTGGGGTCAGTCATGTTGAGTGGAGTATCCCCAACCTTGGACTTAGGCTCTCCATCTTTGGCCTTGGTGACCATATCCCTGATTGTGAAAGCGTCCTTAGAGTGAGTGGTCTTGGTTGATGGCTGGACCCCTTTACCCTTATCAGCCCTTGTGGAGCCCTTAGCATCAAGAGAAGGGGCTTGGATGGTACAAAGTTGCTTAAGAGGTAGGAGAGGGTTAGCAATAGAGGGAGGGAGCATGGTAGGAACCTCTCAAATATCCTCCAGGAAGTAAATGTTCCCAAACCTCCTTAGCTCAGAATCAGCAGGGACTCTTGCTCAGTTGAGCGCTTTTACCTATACCTCGGTGCAGTAGTCCCTACACACCCCTACCACCTCATCTGCTAGCTGTGTCTCTGTTTCCAATACGTCGCGCTCATAGGCTGCCATCTCCGTAGCCCTAGAAGCCTCCTTGGCCATCCAAGCTGCCTCTTTAACCTTCTGCAGACTGGCCTTAAGCTCTAGGACTAGCTGTCTTTGAGTGGCCAGCTCTATTTCTGTGATGTGGAGTTTTTGACACTGGTCCTTGGCCTGTCTCTCAACAGTTTTTGAAACCTGCCTCGGCACTTAAACGGGCCCTGTCCGTGCAACCAGCTTGTCAGACAACTCCATTTGTTCTTGCTTGAGGGCTCCTAGGGACTTCTCAACCTCAGCGTGGGAGTAGACCTCAACCTTAGCCTCGTTATAGGCGTTCTAGACCCACTCCTCGGCTAGAAAAACTTGTTGAGTAACTTGCATAAAAACTACAAAGGAATCCCATGTATAAAAAAGAAATGAAAGAATGAAAGTGTAGATTGACAATTAATTCAAAAGAGGTGTTAGTTAACTCACCATGGTAAGGTCCCTCTTTAGGGATAGGAATAGGTTTTGCTGCCTTATGCGCCTGACAACCTCCATATCTTTGGGGTGGAAAAGAGGCTGCTCTAGGACTTCAGCAATGTAAGCTGAATGCCCTCTCTGGAACTCTCGGATTGAAGCATCCTATAGGATGGCAGCACCATCCAACTCCAACCGAGGAGCCTAGGTGCGCTGCTGTCGACGCAGTTCAGCCCCAACAGGATCCTCCTTGCTGTCTGCCAATAGAAAGACTAAAGCCAATAGGAAAACCACCTTCTCTTCTACTTTTGCTGTTAGGACATATGTGTTTCTCATGTTATAGAACATATGTCATGATTTTATGTAATTGGCTTATCCTTTGACGAAACACATTTTACTTGTATTTGGGTAGACTTAGGCTGTGTTTAACTACTTCAAGAAACCACGTTTCAAGATCAAGTGTTGAAGCCTTCAATTCTGTTCAAGAAATCAAGCAAGAGTGCAAATTCATTAAAGCTCGATAGCTGGTCGATAGCTTCTCGACACCTCCTATTTGTCGAGGTTTAAGAATTTCATATTTCAACTCTGATTTTCTTGAGATCCATGAATCTGTCTATGAGCCTTCTTTTCTTCTAACCCTAGACATATAAAAAGATTGTTTGAAGAGCCGTCAAACGGTACACAAATTGCACAAGCATTGAGCAAACTCTGTACAAGCAAATTGTGATCGGAGACAAGGTTCTTGACCTAGTTCATCTCTTTCTCTTGAAGAAGTTGCTGTGTATTTGCACCGTAGGGTTTTGTGACCAGGAAGATGGAATAAATCTTGTGATTCATATGTTAATGCGTATATTTTTCTTCTTTCTTCTTCTTCTTGGTCAATTTTTTGATACATATGAAAAAAATGTATCTTATATAAGTAAAATTTCAAATGGACTGGCATTCTTTTCTCTTAAATATTTGTTGAGAGGATATGGGACAAACATTTTCCCAATTGCTTATTTGATCTTGCAACTTTCAAGCCCATTGTATTGACTACGGCTTTGCGTTTACTGAATCCACCACAGTCTACGGTCTACACCCAACTCACAAGTTAAAACAAGGGGAAAATCATTGAAAGAATTAATGTTGACAATGATTATGATGAAAAGCAGTGTTCGAAGGGACTCAAGCACCCAACATTAAATAACAATTAAAAAACAATAAAAACTAATTTACGAGATGTCTCTCTTAAAACACATGAATCTCACATGTGTAGGTTTCACATAATATGAGATGATGATTTATGAGATCGATACCCTCCCACCATAGTAGGAAAATAGATTAGATGATTAAATGAAAATGCAAAACCAAAGGTATTTTCTTAAGCGTATGTGTTGATAAGGTTTGCAAAAATATGGCTCCATATACCCAACGTTGTTTTAAGAATCATATATATATATATATATAGTTGATACTCTCCCTCCTTTATTTTATTTTTTTATTTTTAATATTTTCCTTTTGTTTTGTCCCTTATAGCATGTGAGGCTTTGTAAGTACATTCAAATAATTAAAATAATATTTTTCTAAATAAACCTCTAACATCAAAGTTTCAAGAATTTTGAAAATATAATTCCAGTTTAAATTATGTTACCAAAAGTGCAAAAAAAATTAAAATTTTTATTATTTATTTAGATTATTTTAATAACCCATTATACTTTTTAGGTTGTGATAAAGCTCGGTCTTACATAATTTTATTTCTCTATGTAACATAAAGTAAATTTTCATTTTTACCATGTATTTTATTGTTTATTTTCAATTATATTGTTGATTTTTTTTTTTTTACATACAATATTTTATTAATCTGCACATTATACAAGAATAGTACTAATTTGTAATCATTGTGATGAAAAATAGTGTTCCATCATATAATATATATATATATATATATATTTTTTTTTTTTTAGAATACTAAGTATTTTTAATACACACACGGGGAGAGGTGAGAAGTATTTAGCTTGGGCCCAATGTTCTATGCACCATACGCGTCAGAAATATTTCCAAAATTTAATATAAGTTTGCATCATATTAAATCCAATGCATTGGAACACTAAACACTAAAAAAAAATCCATTTATATAATATTCTTTCCCTTCAAAATTAATAATTGTCAAGACTTGGACTAGTTTTGAAATTTTTAATAACTATAATTTTATAACGATAGTTACAACTATGAATGAAATGTTGTTATGGAGTTAAATATATTAAAGTACTTGGCTTGGGACCAATGTTCTATGCACCATACCGGTCACGATATGAACATGTTTCCAAAATTTAATACAAGTTTGCACCATATTAAGTCCAATGCATTGGAACACCAAATCCAAGTTTTGTCATATATTTAAAGAATTTGTTTATTTTTAACACATTTAAATCTTACCCTCTTTTTTCAATTTATTTCAATTTATCTTTTAACCATTTAACAAGATGCTTTTTTGACATTTAAAAAATTTATTCGATTTAAATCTTACCAATTGATAATAGATACCTGTGCGCACCAGGAATGAGGTTATTGGGCTGAACCTCACTTGGGCTCACAACTTATTTATGAAGTGGGTTTAGAATTTCCTACTTTAGGTTGTTCTCAACACGGAGACCCAACTTAATTGCCTCTCTCTCTGAACTAATTTGCTATATCTATACTACTATTACTCTGGCTTCACGCTTTCCCTCTCTCTCTATATTCTCAATTTCTTTGTACACCTTTCAACAACCATCTTCCTCCTTCGCTTCTCTTATTTGTAGCCTTATAATTAGTGGGGAGTCATGATTACTCTTGTGGTTAGTGGTATGAGGTCCAATGTTATTATTGCTAAGTGGATGTTTTAGTTGGGAGTGGGGTGTGGTTAGAGTGACATTAGAACTGGCTCTCCACTTCAGGAGGGATGTTCGGCAGAGTGGTGCCAGATAACCGGGGTACAACGTTCCCGAGCAATCATGTTTCCGCCCGAGGTGTACCTTGCCGAGCAATTCCCAGGCGATGAATGATGATGTACATGTATTATAATGACTTGCTTAACGGGTTTTGGGCCGAGCAAAATAACATGAGGCCTGGTCCCATGGCCTCACCCGGTTCAGGGCTTGGCTTTAGACGAGTAGGTTGGGCCCATGGGCCATGCTATAAGGCTGGAACTCAAGGCGCAAAGCCCAAATGGGCCCAGGGAGCCCCGTGCCGAGCAATACAATTTAGGGAAAAAAAAAATGTCGGTATGGATTAGACATATCTGAAGGAGTTGTTGAATTTAAACCATTAAAATCTTACCTTTTAAAAGTTTATTTCAATTTTGAGTTCATGGTATGATTATTTTTCACTTTTTGATGAAAAAAACAAAATATGACATTAGAAACTTCAAATGTTAAAGGTTTGTTTGTTACTTATTAATCTCCATGGAAATTTCTAGAGAATGACGGAGTAATAATCATTTTTCAAAGGTTTGTCCATATTTGTTTAGCATATATCTCTATCTTTTATATTTCTTTATGAATAAGTAATTAATATTAGTAATGAAATAACAGTTTCAAAATCATGAACACACAGCACAGAAATACTTCTCAATTCTCAAAGCAGCCGCACATATCTCTATCGTGACCCGCAAACGGTAAAATAGACAAGAAAGTGGTCTGTTTGCCCGTTTGACCATGCAATTGATCCCATGACACCTGTGTTTGACCAAAAGCAAAACACAGATGAAAGAACAGAAGATGTGAAAGCAAGTTAATTTTCGAAGGAAATTATATTAAAAATGGACTAAAGGGGGTCCAAGGATTTGCCATAAAATTTGTTTGTATTTAACAATTTCATAAAGCTCTCAACTAATTTGAGGCGATTAATATTTACTGATGTCTTTTCAAGAAAATGTTCGATGAGTCAAACTTCAAAGTGCATTATACGCCTGATTCTAAAACAATTTCATAAATAAAATTCTTCTCTATATATACAATGAAAGCGATATTGTTCTTTTAGGGAACATGACCCACCAAGGTGGTGAACATTTCTTTGTAAACTTTTGAAAATTAGGTCAATTATGGTGATAATTCCTATGGTAATCCCCTCCAATTTTTGAGTATCAAACTCAAATATCCTAATTTTGCAGTGTATTTTAGGTATCTTGGTTGCACGTATCCCAATCTTGCGATCATGTGAATTCTACATTTCTATATTCGAACAATCCAACTTAATAATGAGAGTCAAACACATAAACCCGAGGTTTTTATACTTTAACCCTAATTCTACATGATAAATTTATTTAACTTTAAGTTTAATTCTGCGAGCCAGAAAAAAAAAAAAACCTTAAAGGTCATTTCCCTCAAGATGAAAATCTTGTTGAAAAAAAAAAATATTGGCTCTATTTATGATAATATGAAAGAACCCGTAGGGAAAGAAGATAGCAATATTATTTTTCAATTTCTTTTTAATTTTAAGCCTCAAAGTCCTAGAACAATAATCGCACTAAATAATGGGGCAAACCATCCTGAAGAATATAATCTAAGACGTTCAACCGAGCAGATGAAACATATTCTCAGCCAACTTTTGAAAACTCAATAGACTTCTTTTAGAAAAATAATATTAAAAATAAGAACCTCTAATATTAGTATTTTTTTTTTGGAGAGAATTTCAACCTAGCTCAACTGGTAAAGTCTTTGATGGTTGAATAAGAGATATGAGATTAAATCTCCACTTATACCAAAAACCGATTGGTGTCTTGATTTACTGATAAAAAGTTATTATCAAGAGTGGATGCCATAGGTTAAAATTCTCTAAAATAATAATAATAATAATAATAATATTAGTAGATTGATTACAACAAAATGGCCATAATGAGTATTTGTTAGCAATAACTTGTTATTCTTATTGTATTTTTAAATAGATATGTAATTTGAGTCTATAATATCTATTTCAAAATAACTACTCTTTACAATCAAGTCAAGACACCACTTATCAAAAAAAAAAAAAAAAAGTCAAGACACCAAAATAATTAATTTTCATTTAATATAGACAAGATTTGAAAATTTTCATCCTATGTTTTTTATAGGATGATAAGAGATTTTAGTAAATGAGGTAACTAAAATCTCTTTGTCATTTTAACTTACTCAACAATGACTAATCTGTGTGGGTTCCAGTTAGCTCAACTGGTAAAGTCTCTAATGGTTGAATAAGAGATTTAGGGTTTAATCTTTGCCTACACCAAAAACTGATTAGCATCTTGGTCTGATGATAAAGAGCTATCATCAGAAGTGGGCGCCATAGGTTGAAATTCTCTAATAAAAAAAAAAAAAAAAACTAATTTAATAAATGAATGTTCAAATAGTGTGTAAAACACCTATGAACATTTAGACCCCCAATATTCAAATTACCAACACAAGCTTATAATCAAACAATGTATGTGCGGAATATAAAAATAAGCTAAAACAAAATTAGTAAAACAATCTAAACCGAAATTAATCACAACCACAACAGTAATTAAAAGGCAAAGATTAAGGGAAGAGAGATTCAAACACAAAGACAACACAGCGATGTGTTATTGAAGAGGAAACTGAAGTCCTTGGTGAAAAACCTCTCTGCTGCCCTCCAAGCGGTTAATAATCCACTAGAGAATAAAGTTTAGATACATGAATAGCAAAAAACCCTCTAAGCCTAATCTACCCAGTGCACCTAAGCATATTATCTAAATTAGCATATTTTGCATTTTGTTGACATATTTATCTTCAAATTCCTCCATCTCTCTTCTCCTCCGCTATACCTTTCACATTGTCCATGCATTTTCCATGTTACGAACCACCACCAAACCAATCAAAAAATAAAAATAATTACTATTATTTCATAGCAGTTCATCTAGAATCATTGAATTTGCCACAACTTGTTGACATGTGAAATTATGATTGGTGACCCATTATTTTCATAATCACATAAACTCACTACTTTTTCTCCATCCCTCACAGTTGCACATATTAGGATTGTGGCACAAAAATTGTGTACACAAACCTTTTCTAATTTATACACTATCAAATAACACCTATATATCAAAAACAAAAATAAAAAAGCTTACAAATATATATTTAACCTCTTTAGCCTAGAAATGTCATATATAGCAAAATCATATTTCAAAACTTCAATTACAATAAAAGTTATCAATCAAACAAACATGAATAATAATAATTAAAAATAGTAATAGTTAAAATTAAGTTAAAAATCACACATACACATATACATTTCCACACACAGATCAAATCCTCACAGTAGAGAGAGAGAGAGAGAGAGAGAGAGAGAGAGAGAGAGAGAGAGAGATAAATTCGTATACTCTTATTACTAGTTAAAGTTTTTAATAAATAGCCAAAAGAACTGAATAAAATTTGAACACCAATAATAGTAATATATATATATATATATATATATATATATATATATATATATATATGTATATATGTGTGTCTATATATATATATATATTTATCTAATTGGAGAACTAAGTCAATTAGCAAAATCAGAATCTTGATTACATTAGAGGGTAACCTGATGAGCCGACTTCTCGATCCCAATAAGGGACTAGGATGATTCCAATAAAGCCTTCCTAGTCTTGATCTTGCAAGTGGCCTAGAGCATGACAAGTTGTTAAGGCAAGGAAAAATTTTACCCTAATAATTTAAATTGTTAACCAAGTACATTGGACCAAAACTTTTGGTCCAAAAGCATGTATTTATTGAAAAATACAGTGAAAAATACAATCGGTTAGAAATACTGAATAATTATATTGTATTTTTCAAATGAAAGAATATACATAAATGCCTTTATATAAGAGGCATATGAGTGCAATACAAGTAAGAGTGTAGTACAAGAATGTGTGCTATACAAGTAATCTAGTTGGGCCTAAAGCCCACAATACTATACACGTTAACAGCCTCTCTCAAACTCAAGGTGAATGTGATACCAACTTGAAGTTGTCAACCAAAGTACGAAGGCGTCCTTTAGGATGTGACTTGGTGAAGATATCTACAAGTTGGTCTTTAGAGGAGACTGAGATTAGCTTGAGAGCACCATGGATAAGATGATAACGGATAAAATGACAATCGATCTCGATGTGTTTAGTCCGTTCATGGAAGACATCATTGTGAGCAATATGAATGACACTCTGGTTGTCACAATAAAGAGGAGTAGCAGAGGATGTAGACACACCTACGTTTTTAAGAAGCCATCGTAGTCAAAGAAGCTCAGATGTGGTATCAGCAAAGGCAAGATATTCTGCTTTAGTATTGGAGCAGGCTAATAAGTGTAATTTTTACATGATTTTTATTATCCTCTTATTTATTAAAATTGTTAGTTTTCCTTTATTTCTTTTGATTTGATTTGATTTTTATTTTTATTTAACAATTCATTTGTACTTTGAAGGAATGAGAAGATTTCAGATTAATTTACAAGGGCTTTACATGCAAAGTGGGGTTAGGCCAATTGAATCCAGTCAACTTACATCCAGCCAGGCATGAATTCAAAAGAAGACCAACCCAATTAAATTTAAGTCCAACTAGAGTAAGGAATCAAAGGAAATTTGCACCAAATCCAAGTTCAATTCGGATTAGGATTTCAGCCTGCACATCAGTTAGCATTTTTAGCATAACTTTCGGCTCAGATATCCAATCGAGATGATTCAAGTTGGGATGGAAAGTTAACTTAAAGGGCTACAACTTTGTAGTTTACCAAAAGTCTGAATTATGACGTTAAATGGGCCAAAATCATCGGTTAACTAAAGCCTAAAAATATGGGATTTTCTCCAAACGGGAATAGGATTTCTTGACCTATTTAAAGGCTCTTTAGGCAAAAAAGAGAGGGGTAAAACCTGAGAGGAAAAAGGGGGCCGCATTTGAAGAATCTTCTTTGGAGTCTTTCTGAGGACAAAGGGGCGCCGCTTCATGTTGATCAACTAATTCAGATGAAAGACATAAGTTTTATTTGTTTTTTTTCAATTTGATTATGAGCTAAATTTTATTTTCTAGAGCATTGATGTAATCTAGCAATGAACACACAATTTATATTTTGAGTTATTTTATTTTTAATATTTCCTTGATTGAGTGTTTAATTCTTATTCTTAATGCTTAATAATTTTTTTACGAATTATTGTTCGATCAATTGAATGACAATGAGACCGAGAGGTGATTTGTTATTTTAGTTCTAGAATTAAACACCATTAGTTGAGCGAAAGTAAAGATGCTTTACCGTGATTAGTGTGATTTTTCAAGAAAATTCAAAGTACGTAATGAGTCTCCAAGTAATTAAATTCGCATAAAGATATGGAATTGTTAGTTGAAGACATTTTTGATATTATTCAAGAGAAGATATTGAATACTTAAGGAATTTTTAATCATCAATGGGAGATTATTAGAATTTAATAATTAGGAATAATAAATCATATGGGATTTGTTAAGTGAAATCAATCGCTCTAGATCCATTTTTATCATATTTTTTCCTTTACACTTTTAGACTTTTACGCTTTGCTAGATTTATTTTTATTAAATAGTTTGATTTAATTTAGATAGTTGAACGTCCCTTTTATTTTCAATTTTCCAAATAGTAATTAATTTAGTGAATTTCAGTATTCAATAACATAGTTAATCCCTGTGAGTTCGACATTCGTTTTCTAAAAACACTTTACTACTTGTTATGATTCTGTGCGCTTGCAGATTATTTTTCGCGAACACGGGTCACATGAGTTTGTTTCTTACTTCGCCAAGAAATCAGAGAAGAACTAAGAAGAAAGCAATAACTAGTGGTGAACCTGTGATCAGTGGGATCTCCTGCCCAATCAGCATCACTAAATGCATAGAGAATAAGAGGAGACTAAGCAGAGTAAAAAAAACCATGGAAGAGAGTGCCCTTTAGGTATCGAAGAATGCGTAAAACAACAGCATAGTGAGTCGATCGTGGAACAGATAGATACTGGCTCACTTGGTGAACAATATAGGAAATGTCTGGATGAGTGACAGTGAGATAAACTAGGTTGCCAACCAAGCGTCTGTAAAGAGAGGGATTAGACAATGGTTTCCCCCCTGAGGGTGTCAGATGCGTATTAAGCTCAACTGGAGTGTCAACAGTCTTGCTATCAGTGAGTCCAACTCGAGACAAGAGTTCAAAGGCATACTTGGCTTGAGTAATATAAAGTTCATCTGTAGAATGAGTGATTTCAAGACCCAAGAAGTAGTTGAGATGTTTAAGATCTTTCATCTCAACTTGCTAACTGAGAAAATCCTTGAGTTCATGAATGCCACTAAGGTCATCACCAGTTATGATCATATCATCCACATACAGGAGAAGTAAAATAGTGTCTTTGTCAGTACGACGAAGAAATAAGGAAAAATCACAATGATTGGTCATGTAACCCAAGCGAGAGATGGTACAGCTGAATTTGGCAAACCAAGCTTGTGGAGCTTGTTTAAGGCCATAAAGTGCACATCGAAGGTGACAAACCTTGTTAGAGTCAACAAAGAAACTAGAAGGAGGTTGCATATAAACTTCTTCACTTAAATCCCCATTAAGGAATGTATTTTTGATATCCATTTGAAAAAGGTCCCATTTACTGGCAGCAGCAATAGCTAAGACGGCACAAACAGATAAGATACATGTAATCGGAGCAAAGGTCTCTTCATAATCAATCTCATACTCCTGTGTAAAAATTTTTGCAACGAGATGAGCTTTGTAGCGCTCAATGGACCCATCAGAGCGAGTTTTAATCTTGTAGATCCACTTACAACCAACCACAGATTTCCCAGGGGAGAGTGTCACCAAATCCCCAAGTATGGTTTTTAGATAATGCATCAAGTTCCTCTTTCATTGCAATCTGCCATAAAGGGTCAGTGGAACCCTCACAATAGGTGTGAGGCTCGTGTAGTGTAGCAAAGGCAATGTAACAATGATAGTCAAGTAAATGTGCAGGAATGGATTTTACTCGAGTTGAATGACGAGGTGGAATGTCTTGTGCAAGATCTTCAAGCGGAGCAGGAGTAGGGGACCCAAGGTTAGGGTTAGGGTTAAGTAGCTCGTCTTCGACTTGTTTATCTTGCACCTGTTCATTAAAGGGTGAACTAGATTAGGGATCAATGATATCTAGTGGTTGGACAGAGAAATCTACAGGAGAATCAGAAGCAACTACAGAAGGCATATCTGCCTCATTTGGAAAAAGATCTTAGACAGAGGAGGAAGATAGAGAGGCACAGAAGTGAGAGAGCTCGACAAAGAGGCGATGTTCCCAAAAGACAACATTGCGGGAGATACGAAGGCGATGAGAAATAGGATCATAACACCGATACCCTTTTTGAGTTTCGCCATAGCCAAGAAAACAACAAAGTCTTGACTGAGGCTCAAGTTTGTTATGCTCATGTGGTTGAAGAATAACGAAATAAGTAGAACCGAAGGAGTGAAGGTGGTGATAGTTTGGAGGTGACCCAAAGAGGCGTTCATATGAAGTTTGATTTTGGATAACAGGACTTGGAATGCGATTAATAGCATGAACAACATAAAGAGCAATTTCGTCCCAAAAAGGAGCAGGAACTTTGGCAGAGAGAAGGAGAGCACGAACAGTGTCAAGAATATGATGAAGTTTTCGTTCGGCTCTACCATTTTGCTGAGAGGTACTTGGACAAGTTAGTTGATGAATAGTGTCATAGGAATGCAAAACAGCTTGGAAAGCATATTGAGTGTATTTAAGAGCATTATCATATCAAAATTTTTTGATGTGTTTGGAAAACTGAGTTTGAACCATTTTTGCAAAATTAGAATATACTTGCAATAATTCAGAACGATGTTTCATATTAAAAATTCAGCTATAGTGAGAGTAATCATCAACAAAGACAACAAAATATCGAGACCCACCAATGCTAGAGACAAAGGAAGGCCCTCAAACATTAGAATGAATAAGGTCAAATATATCAGTAGATATTGATTCACTAGTATTGAAAGGCAAAACTGGTTGTTTTCCTAACTAACATGAAACATAATCAAAATTTTCTGTAGACACTAAACCTAACAAACCTCTAGAAGCCAATTGTTGTACCCGAGAGGAAGATGCGTAACCAAGCCGAGCTTGCCAAAGTGCAAGGGAGGGAATTGAAGAAACTGTAGTATCTGCAGCAACGGAAACAGGAGTAACAAGTGGAAGACGAGGGTTGTCCACGGGAAACATACGCCCAACTCTGGGACCGGTCCCAAGCTCCTATCCCGTCCTCGGATCCTGCACAATATACGTAAAATAATCAAATATAATGTGATAACCTAACTCAGCTAATTGTCCTACAAAAAATAAATTGTAAGAAAGGTCAGGAACATTAAAGACCCCAGGAACCAAGAGGTTGGAGGTCGAAATAGAACCTATATTATGACCAGACGTTGTGGAACCATTTACTGTGTGAATATTAAGAGGGTGTGGTGTAGGTTTAAGTTCAAAAAATAAGGATGAGTGAGGTGTCATGTGATTGTAACAAGCGGAATCCATAAGCCAGGAGGAAGGAGACATACCAGATAAAGCTGAGAAAGAAAAGGAATAAGATGCATTACCAACCATACGAATGACATTAACGATGATGTTTTTAAGGTCATCTGTGGACATGGTGAAAATGCATCCTGAAGACTTAGATTGTGTAGAGGCGGGAGTCATTGGTTGGACACTCTCAGTGTTAGCAACAGTAGCAGCAGAATCTAAAACAGCTGATCTGTTGCGTTGATAGCAAGTCTCAATATTGTGGCCAAAATGTTTGCAAAAATTGCAAAAACGTTTGCTGGATTGTTGGGGACGATTATTGCAAAAAGAATAAGACTTATCCTTATTCTTCATTTAGAAGCAAAATTTGTAAAAATGGACTGCAAAAATGAAATCTATGCGAAAAACTGGGGAAGGAGCACTTGGACTGCAGAAAGTCAACCCGGGAAAAAGTCAATGGTCAAAGTCAACGATAAAAGGCAGCGGTCAACGGTGATGACGTTAGCATGATGATGTAATCACTGACAGAGTGCTGACATAAACAAGCTGACGTGTTGCTGACGCAAGCAGTGATGACGTCACTAGGGCTGACATGGCGCAACTGATGACGTTAGCGGACTGAGTTTTGGCGCGTGGCGGCGCATGAAGAGGATTGGCGGCGCGTGGTGGTGTGTGATATTAACGCCTAGAATTGTAGCGGTGCATGGCTACGCATCAAAGGTCCGATGAAGATGATATTTTCACAGAAAGGCTGATCGGAGAGATTACTTTCTGATGGTGCAATTTGTGCTTTGATTGGAAAAGCGAAAGTGGCGGCGGCGGCGACGGCAAGGCAGTGGTCTTTGATGTACTGGAGTCGCAGTAGAGGCATTGGTGCTACTCACAACAACGACTGTAGTGGATGACATCCAAGAAGACAAGACTACTTAAGAGTGGATGACATCCATGTTAGAAATATTGAATAATTGTATTGTATTTCTCAAATGAAAGAATATACATAAGTGCCTTTATATATGAGGCATATGAATACAGTACAAGTAAGAATGTAGTACAAGAATGTAATATAAAAATATGTGCTATAGAAATAATCTAATTAGGCCTAAAACCCACAACACTGTACACGTTAACACAATCAATGTTATGTCCTGATTTTGGTTAACTAAAATTTGAATGCCCCACCTTTTTTCTATAGCTGAATATTTATTTGAGTGTCCCATTTCAACACCCTTTTTAGAGCTATCTTTTATCTTTCGGTGTACGGAATAATAGCTATCAAATTCAAACAAAGAAAGCCGTACTTTCTTTGTAGCAAAAACAAAAGAAGCCATACTTTTTGTGCTTAGAATGTGTTGTATCTTTGGAGAGTGAAAAAGGCAGGGTTGGGACCTTGGGCTAACGAGAGATGCATATTCGAAAATTTCCTTTTTGCTTTCTTACCTTTTTATTTATTCCCTTCCTGCATCTGCATACTGCATGCATGCCCTTTATTTATTTATTTTTAAAATTTTTTTATTTGAACCTTCCTGCCTTAGTAAAAAAACAATTAACATACATCCAAAATAAAAATAATAAATGAATAACCTACAAGATTTCAACCATAACTCTCTCTCTCTCTGTCTACTCGTAAGTCGTAATTTGTAAGTACCTCCCCACCCCCAATGCATCTCTTCATGATTAAAATTTAAAGCTAGGACCTATCTACTTTAATTATTAAAAAAAAATCATATTGTTAAGTATCCCAAAAAAAAAAAAAAAAAAAAAGAATTGAAAAACCTGCCCTATGACATATCTACTTTTTGTTTTTTTGGCTGAATATGACCTATCAATTTCTACTTGCTACTGGCATATAGTAAATAAAGAATAATATATAATCAATAATACTAATAATATGAGTTACTTTTTTAGTATTTTAAATAAAGATTGAAGAATAAAATCACACTCGCTTCAAAGTACAAAGTTTCAACCCTTCTCATCAGTCTCACTGAAACTCTTCACTCCCACCACAGCCACTCTCCATCTACCCCCCATCCCAATCCAAAAAAAAAAAAAAAATGCAGCTCCTCCTCTTGCTCCTCCTCCTCCTCCACCTCCAAATCCACACAACTCACTCAGCCCACATCCCAGAATACAAAGCACTTCTCTCGGCAAAGTCCCTCATAGACGACCCACAATCGGCCCTTTCAACATGGAACGCCACCACGAACCACTGCACGTGGAGGGGCGTCAAGTGCAGCGACACCACTCACCATCACGTGACATCTCTTGACCTCTCCGGTCTCAACCTCTCCGGCACTCTCTCCCCTGACCTCGCCCACCTCCACTTCCTTTCGAACCTCACCGTCGCCTCTAACCAACTCTCCGACCCCATTCCTCCGCAGCTCTCTTCTCTCTCGGCTCTCCGCTACCTCAACCTCTCCAACAACATTTTCAACGGCACTTTCCCAACCCAACTCGCTTCCCTCAAGAACCTCCAAGTCCTCGATCTCTACAACAACAACATGACCGGTGAGTTGCCTCTGACTGTCGTTGAAATGCCTAACCTCCGCTATTTGCATCTCGGCGGTAACTATTTCACCGGTCAGATCCCGACCCAGTACGGACAATGGCAGTTTATTGAGTATTTGGCCGTTAACGCCAACGAACTAAACGGCACTATACCTGCCGAGATCGGAAACTTGACGACCCTGCGTGAGCTTTACCTTGGATACTTCAATGCCTACGAGGGAGGCATTCCCGCTGAGATCGGAAACCTGTCGGAGCTTGTTCGTATCGACGCCGCAAACTGTGGGTTAACTGGAGAGATACCACCGGAGATTGGGAAGCTACAGAAGCTCGACACTCTGTTTTTGCACATGAATGCGCTTTCGGGGTCTTTGACGGTGGAGCTTGGGAATTTGGCGAGCTTGAAATCCATGGACTTGTCGGAGAACATGCTCACGGGTGAAATTCCATCCTCGTTTGCTCAGCTGAAGAACATGACGATGTTGCAGATGTTTGGCAACAAGCTTCACGGTGCTATTCCGGACTTTATCGGAGACTTTCCGGCGCTCGAGGTGCTTGATTTGTCAATTAACAATTTGACTGGGAATATTCCCAAAAGAATCTTTCAGCTCAAGAAGCTGGAAATGCTCTTGCTTTTCTCAAACGATTTATCTGGCGAAATACCAGAAAATATTGGAAATTGTTCGTCTTTGTTTCAGTTTCGAGTTAATGGTAGCAAGCTTACTGGGCCAATACCGAGAGAGATTGGGAACTTGGAAAATCTAAATTTCTTGGATCTCGGATCGAATCAGATTTCGGGAAATGTACCGGCCGAGATCTTGGGCTGCCGAAACTTGACGTACCTGGATTTGCATTCTAATTTGATCACCGGAAACTTTCCTGGTAAGTTAAGCCGCCTTGTTTTGTTGCAGTTTGTTGATTTTTCAGATAATTTGCTTGAAGGTACTTGGCCACTTCATGTACTTCCACGGCACATTGTTTTCTTTTCAATCTCAATGAACAATTTAAGTGGAGAGATCCCTTCCTTGATTTGCAATCTCAATCTTATCAACTACCTTGATTTCTCTCATAATCATTTTAGTATGATTCCTCCATGTTTGGGAAACATGAGTGAACTCATAAATTTAGATCTGCGAAATAACAATCTTCATGGCACCATTCCAAAATTTGTAAAGTGCAGTAACTTGAGAAGTCTTAAATTGGCCAACAATCAATTAGAAGGGCCATTGCCACG
Source organism: Quercus wislizeni (assembly GCA_023055345.1). Lineage (NCBI taxonomy): Eukaryota > Viridiplantae > Streptophyta > Magnoliopsida > Fagales > Fagaceae > Quercus > Quercus wislizeni. The sequence goes on along the minus strand of JALGQJ010000003.1, from coordinate 12,145,131 downwards.
TTCATTGGTCAATTGCAAGAAATTAGAAATTCTAGAATTTGCTAACAACAAAGTTAACGACACATTCCCTCATTGGTTGGTAAATCTTCCAGAGTTGCAGGTTCTCTCATTGCGATCAAACAACTTTCATGGTTCCATAGACAATCACAAGACTAAATTCTCATTCCCTGATTTGAGAATCATAGACCTCTCTCACAATATGTTCCATGGTCATTTGCCATCAAACATTTTCAAGTATTTAACAGCCATGATGAATGGGAACATGGATAAAGGTGGATTGCAATATATGGGTGATGAATATTATTATGATTCTGTTACAATTTGTATTAAAGGGAATGATATTAATGTGGAGAAAATAATAACTCTATTGACAATCATTGATTTTTCCAACAATAGTTTCAAAGGAAAAATTCCGAAGGTAATTGGAAAGCTTGGATCACTTAAAGGGCTAAATTTTTCACACAATAATCTTATGGGTCATATACCTATATCATTCGGAATTTTAACTAATCTTGAATGGTTAGATCTCTCCTCAAACAAGCTCACAGGCAACATTCCTATACAATTGACAGATCTTACATCATTGGCAATTTTAAATCTCTCAAAAAACCATCTTGTGGGATTGATACCTCAAGGTAAACAATTCAATACGTTTACAAATGCTTCTTACAGTGGAAACTTGGGTTTATGTGGATTTCCGATGACAAAAACTTGTGGCAATGATGAGGGACAACACCCACCACTATCATCAACCATCCAAGAAGATGATTTTGAGTTTGCAAATGGGTTTAATTGGAAAGTAGTGTTGTTGGGGTATGGATGTGGATTCATGTTCGGATTAAGTATGGGATATCTTGTGTTCTTAAGTGAAAAATCAAAATGGCTAGTGAATAGTGTTTATGGAAAACGATACAACAAGGTGCGAAGATCCAAGAAGAATGCTCGTGGAAGAATTAATTGAATCAAAATTTTACAGATACAAATAGTGATTTCAGGTATATATTTATCTACTATTATATTAAAACGTACATTTTTTATAAAGTCATATTAGAAAATATTTTATTTCATAATTTTGGTTCTTAAAAAAATGTCTTTCTAAATTGTAAAGATAGTTTTTCATCTTTAATTTATTTTCTATCGATCAAAAATTCCAATACCTATTTTTTGTGTCAATGTTGAGGCTATTACTATTATGTGACTGTCAATCTCCTGGGACAAGGATTTATTTATTATTTTTAGGGACTTGCCTAGCTAGTTGAAGTGCCAAATAATCAGGGGCATATTCTGAAACTACACTTTTTTATTATTACCATTACATCCTTGTGACTATTATCTACATTTTGCAGAACAAAGAAGATGTTGTTGGTTGGATCGCTTGAAGAGTTCATCTTACTAGTGCTAAGTAAGATGTTTTAATTATACACGTTTTATTTCAATTATGTTTATCCTAGATTTTTTTTTTCGCCAAATGTGTTGAAATAAACTTTATTTTGATATTACTAAGCTGTGATGCATTTTGCTTCTCCTTTTATTTATTTATTTTTTGTTTGGTTGGTAGATTATTTGTTGTTATTTTTAACTATTTGTTGGACCAAGGAATGACATAAATTTAGAGGTCTTAAACTCAAAAATCTACCACACTATTGATTTATGGGGTTTTGGGGGTATTTAATAAATAGAGAGTGGAATAATTTAGCCAAATATTGAGACACCACTTTCTTATATCAAACAAACAATCAAATAGTTCTAGCTGGACTGTTGGAGCATCTTTTAGTTTTGTACTTTAATTCCTGCTTAAAATGATCATCTACTAAAGAATTAAAAAGAATAATAATTTTATCTACATTAGCAAATTTTGCTAGAAATATTCAATGCAAACAAAAGTGGAATTTAAATTTAAGTCCTTATGAAAGTTGTTGAGTTTTCTCTTCTTTGTATACCACCTAATTCTTCAAACTGAAGAATTTTTTATGATTAAATACATTTTCATATATTTAAGAGTATATAAATATTTGGGACCTAATGTAAAACTCATTTTCCAGTGAAGAAACAATTTAGAAAAAGCACCTAGTGTTTTAAGGATTGACACTTATATGGTTGATACACACATTGTTTAATCCATCATTCGTTGGGACAGTAGAGTATATGTATTATAAAGGTTTGTGAAATGTGGACAAGGTTCTTATTTCTTTGACTGAGGCAAATTATTATGTGGATTTTCAAGGGCAACTCATACAACCTAGCAAGATTCAATTAGGCCTTTTTTTCCTACTATTTTTTTAAGGAGGGTTCTTTATTGATATTAAACCATGAAACTTATGCAACCTTTTTTTGAGGGAAAGATAGAAAAACTTTATTGATCATAAAAGGGTATACAACTTAAGCCCATTGGACCCGATAAACACAGGGGGCATCAAACAATACAATGGGTGACAATCTGCAACATTGTACAGAGAAGGTCCCGACGGGTAATGCATGCATAGACAGCCCTGTTAACCTCCGTGTACAACAGGTTGATCCGCATGTGCAGCTCTGTTCTGTGCAGCCACAAAGTGTTGGTACTCTGCTAAAAATCCAAGGGCGCCATCTAGAATCTTTCTTAGGTGGAGCTGGACCTGCTCGAAATAAAATTTATTTCGGGCATTCCACAGCGCCCAGGAGACCGTGGCCCATCTCTCCAGCTCAACTTGAGACAGTCTTCGCACCATCGTACCCAATAGCAGGAAAAAATCCTGAGCCAAGTTTGAGCACTTCTGAATCCTCCCACTGCATAACGCCCATACATTTCTTGCAAATGGGCATTCCCACAGTAGATGACCAATTGATTCATAATGCTGGCAGCACAGTTCACATCTTGGGTCCACTCTCAGTTTTCTTCGATGGAGATTGTCTCTAGTAGGCAGTATATTAGAACATGCCCGCCAAACAAAGGTTCGAACCTTCGGAGGGACATTCAACTTCCACACGCGACTCCAAAGGTGCCTGTCAGAATCTGCTGCAGAGTGTTCAACCCGGGTTGCCTCCTTCAGCCTACAAGCCACCAGATATGCTGGTTTCACAGTGAAGGTCTGAGACTTGTTTTCCTTCCAGACTAGAGCATCATGGGCTGAGTTGCTGGCCAAGGGAATAGATAAGATATCCAACCTAGTCCTATAAGCAAATAGATCGAAAATCTTCTCCGTATCCCATTGCATTGTGGCCCTGTCAATCAACTCGTTTACATACATTTGAGGTCTAGAAGTCCCCAGGAACACCGGTCTATTTGGCAGCCATTTATGTTTTGAGACTTGTGTGGAGGAACCGTCTCCTACCTTCCACATTGACCCTTCCCTAATCACCTCCCTTGCAGCCAGCAAACTTCTCCAAACGTATGACGGGTTGTTTCCCAATTCTGCCTCCATAAAAGAGCATGTTGGGAAGTACTTGGATTTCTATACCCAATAGAATAAGGAGTGGGTATTGTGAATCAATCTCCAGCACTGTTTGGCAAGCATAGCTAGATTGAAAGCCTCAATATCCCTAAAACCCATTCCGCCCCTTCCTTTTGGCGTACACAGCTTCTTCTAGCAAATCCAGTGTATTTTCTTCTCATCTTTTGTTTGGCCCCACCAATATTTAGCTAGGGTTGAATTGATGGACTGGCAAAGTGATTGAGGGATCTTAAAAATACCCATAGCATATGTGGGTATTGCTTGAGCCACCGTTTTAATTAGGATCTCTCTCCCAGCCTTGGAAATAAATTTCTCCTTCCACCCCAACACCTTTTTGTTTATTTTCTCCTGTAAGGCTTTGAAAGTATTTACCTTAGATTTTCCTGCAACCATACGTAATCCAAGGTATGCCTCACCATCCTCCATAATCCGAGCCCCTAGCAGCTCTTGTATATTGGCCTTCACTTCAGTTCTTGTATTTTTACTGAAGAAAATAGAGGTTTTGTGCCTGTTTATTGCTTGACCAGAGGCAGCCTCATATCTCCCCAACAGTTGTATCAGATGCTGGCATTCCTCTACTGTGGCTTGGCAAAAGATGAGGCTATCGTCTGCAAACAAGAGATGTGAGATACAAACACCATTTGGACAAGACTGAATACCATGTAATCTCTGGGAAGTAACATTGGATCTTATCAATGATGAGAGGCCTTCCGCGCATAGGAGGAAGAGGTATGGGGATAGAGGGTCTCCTTGTTTAATACCCCGGGATGGAGTAATAAAACCTTTTGGTTCCCCATTGATGAGCACTGAATATGAAGCTGTACAAACTGTCTCTAGTGCTACTTGGACCCATTTTGAATCAAGTCCCAGTTTGAGCATAATTCTACGTAGAAACTCCCATTCAACTCGATCATATGCTTTACTGATATCCAATTTAATGGCCATCTGTCCTTTCTTCCCTCTCCTTTTATTTCTCATCCTGTGTAGAATCTCATAGGCTATAGCAGTGTTATCAGTAATTAACCGCTGAGGAACAAAGGCACTTTGTGAGTCAGAAATTACATTAGGCAAAATAATTTTCAAGCGGTTTGCTAACACTTTTGAGATAATCCTACACACCACATTACCAAGGCTGATGGGCCGAAAATCAGATACTAGTTTTGGGTCATTTTTCTTAGGTATTAGCACAATATGAGTGTAATTCATCTTATGCAAGAGATGTCCAGAATGTAAAACAGATAATACAGCTTCAGTGACATCACAACCAACAATGTGCCAATACTTTTGGAAAAAGAAAGGGGACATACCATCCGGCCCAGGCGCTTTGGAGGGCTGCATCTGAAATAAGGCTTGCTTGACCTCAACCGATGTGTAAGGCTGTAATAGTGTATTATTCATATCCGGGGTGACCACCCTATCCACCATCTCCAATACAGACTCCATATTACTCGGGTTGTGGTTGGCTGATGAGAATAAATTTTGGAAATATGATTCAGCCACCCTAGCGATCTCATTGTCTGATGTGCACCATCTACCATTCTCATCCGTAAATCCAGTGATCTGATTCTTCCGTCTTCTTTGGTTTGCCCTTTGGTGAAAGTATTTTGTGTTTTTATCACCAGCTGGTAGCCAGATTGCCCTTGATCTTTGCCTCCAGAACAACTCATCCTGTAATAGTAATGCATTGATCTCACCCCGCACCCTATTAATCTGGCCAATGTTGTTAGCACTGTTCATCTCTACTAGAGCCTCCAATTCCCTATATTTTTCATCAATATTTTCCCTCAAGCTTCCCATGTTTCGACTCCACCCCACCAAGGCCATGGCCATACGACACTTTTTTATTTTTTCAAAAAGCCTAAACATGGGGCTGTCCGTGGGGTTTGTACCATTCCAAGCTTCCCAAATTATTTGCTCGCATTCTGGATGAGAAGCCCATTTTTCTTCAAATCGCTTTGGTATCTTCTTTCGTCTAGTTGAGTGTGTAAGCCCTTGAGTTGTGAGTAGAATAGGAACATGATCGAAGTAGGCCGCATGTAAATGAGTGACCTTGCTGTGAGGGAATAACTCTCTCCAATCAACTGTAGCACAGGCCCTGTCTAGTCTCTCTTGAACGAAAGCGTCTCCAAGACGGCCATTTCTCCAAGTGAACTTATTCCCACTGAAACCCAGATCAATAAGGCCACAATGTAATAAAGCACATCTAAAATCCTCCATCAAGCGACCTGCCCTTGGTAGACCCCCTTGTTTTTCGTCGGACATCAATATTTCATTATAGTCCCCTACACACACCCACGACAATGAGGCTCTTGAATTTAGGTGACGTAGATAGCTCCAAGATTCATGCTTCCTATATTGCTCCGGCCTACCATAGAAGCCTGTCAACCTCCATGGTGAAGAAGGATCATTGAGAATGTGAGCATCAATATGATTCAGAGAGTATGTTTGAATATCAAGTAATACCTCAGACTTCCATAGCATAGCCAACCCCCCTGCTCTCCGAGCACACGGTATTGCTAGCATTCCATCGTATCTTAAATCCTCCTTAATTTTTTTCATCTCCTCTACGGTTTGTTTCGTCTCCATAGGGAACAAAACTTGGGGAGCTTTTTCTCTCACTAAATGAGAGAGGACTGTGACTGCACAGAGGTTCCCAAGCCCCCGGCAGTTCCAACTTAGGACAATCATTGTGCTCGGCGGGGCTGGGTTTCAGCCTCCGCCGTTGTGCAAATTGAAGAAGTCCCCATGGTCTTGTTACGTTTTGTACTGCCACTATTAGTATTCTCTCCCTCCTCGGTGCATACTCGTTTTTTTCTTCTTCCCTTCCCATCTATTTTTTCTTTCTCAGTTGTATTTGGCTGTGCAACCCGAGCCCTTCTTTTCCATTTTTTCTCCTCTGTTTTTCCTGTTTTTTGAAGGTCACGTGGCATGTTGCAGTCACGTGTTGGCTCACTTAATCCCCTAGGGTTTTCCTCCTTGCCCCTGCCACTGTTTGCGTAGGAAATTGGAACTGAAATCAAGCTGTCACCATTAAGGTCTCCTTTATTTCCAGGATTGGGGTCTTCAATATTTCTTTCCGTGCGCATCATGGAGTCATTATGATCATTATAGAAACCTGCCGTGTCTGAGGAGTGGAATATTTGCTCCTCATGATTCGCAATTAATTCCAGCTGTCTATCTGTAACGCACACGTCCATGCCAGACAACACGGGATCAGTTATTGGGATTTCAGTTTCAGGAACGTGCCTCTCACGTGGTTCCTGACCGCTTGCCCTCTCCATCGAGTTCTGTTGTTGTGGGCTGGACATCTGGTGAGTTCTGTATATCTTTGGCTTCCGGCTTCCGGCCCTCAACCACTCACCGTATGGACTATCCTCTCCCTGCCTTCCCATCCCTGCGTTACATCCCTTCGCTTCATGCCCCAACAACCCACAGTTGTAGCACAATCCCATGAGCCTCTCATATTGGAACGCCACCATCACCTTATCACCCTCCGGAGACAAAACTGGAGCTCCACGCCGAATCGGTTTATCAAGTGGCAGTTCCACACGTACCCTCAAGAACCTAGCTTGATCTGACACAATCGCCTTGCTATCCACATCCAGCACACGGCCAATGGCCTTACCAATGTCCCACCCCATCTGTTCTGTAATGAGGTCGAAAGGCAAACCCCAAACTTGCACCCAAAAGGGAGCGTGGTGGAAAGTAACTGAGAAAGCCGTCATACCCGCCTCCCACCTTCGTAAGAGCAGTAAGTGATTGTCGAAACTCCATGGGCCATTATTCATGACCCACTGTAATTGACTTTCCAACGAGAACTTGAACTGAAGAAGTCCATCACCCACTTCAGTAATCTTTAGATCATTTCCCATTTTCCAAACCGATCGTAATAGGTTCTTTGCAGCCCTGAGATTGATGGTTTTTGAAGTGAGGAAGCGTCCTATTAGACTAAGAGAACACTCCTCTAAAGTTTTTTCATGGTGGTCCGAGTGGACTGTGATAATCTCCCCCTCTTCTGCCGTCAAACTAATACGTTGTAGTCGCTCTATAAAATCAGAATCCATGCTGTTTACCTCAGCAAGGATAGAATGACAAAACTCTCACCCCTAGTGAAATTCAACAACGTAGAGGAAGAGAAATAGTACTACTCACCCTATAGTAGAAGTAGTCTCACCGTATGTGAGAAGGAGAGCTCCTAGCTAGAGAAGAGCCTTATGCAACCTAGTAAGATTCAATTAGGTCTTTTTTTTTACCTACTTTTTATAAGGAGTGCTCTTTATTGATATTAAAGTTAAATTAGGAAAGGATTACAAAGTAAGCAGCACACTTCCACAAAACACAACACACACATAATTAATTTACCCCAAGATATGATGAAACTACAAAGACCAATACTCTCCCATATTTCTTTAAGAAATCCACCCAAACTCTTAAATGTCCTTTTCTTTTTAACGTCTTTTTTTTTTCTTTTTTTTTAATATATATTAATTCATGATCAAACAATTTAGATACACACACTTTACCACAACTTGTATACATGTCAAGTTGTTATTAGATTAATTTGAGTGCTTTAAGTGATGAACTTATGTATAAGTGATGTAATGCATTAATAAATTGATACCAAACAAATTGTGGTAAAGTGTATGTCAAAATGCTTCCCCTAAAAAAATTTGGATTAACCGATGCGACGATGCCCAAGCATCAGTCAACAATTAGTTTACAACAAAATTACAAAATTAGGAGATTAGTACGTAACAAAAGCCTCCCTCCAATTAATTCTTGTTTTAGTTAGAATAGCAACATAGTAGTTTCTTTCCAAATGCGCATGTTGGAGATGGACTTGCTAAAAATGTTGGATTAGTAGGTTGTAGTTAGAAATCAGGGCGTTACAATGATGACAATTAAAACACAATTGAAGTCCAATTTTGCTCAATGTGTCCTAAATTATTTATTTTTAAATAGAGTTTTATTTTTTAATTTTGGAGTCAAATGTGGGACTACATCATAAATATCCATCCATGTGAGTTATTGCGTACAAAAACCAAAGAGTCTAAAATTAATGAACTTAAAAAAAAGAAAAAAAGAAGACAATTTACATTTTTTACCTAATAATATTCTTACAATACTTTTTAAAGAGTTCAAAAAATTAAAAAAAAAAAATATATATATATATATATATATATATATATATATATATGTATATAAGAATGACTATTAATAATATTTCAATTATATAAATAAGAATTATACTATGCATTTTAATGTATATCTTTTAAATATATTCATGCATATATGCATGGGATTACAGATTAATAGCCTATACAATGAGAAGCAATTCTCTCAGTTTTCTCACTTATACGTGGGAATGCATTCCATATTCTTATGCAACAATTTAGGGGCAAAATGGCCCATTACCATTAATTTTGGAAATATTTTGCCCAGAAACACTGTTTCCGAACAATATAGCAATCTACCACTTTTTGTGGTACTCGAGCTTGGTGAGCTCGAGTACCATTTTTTTTAATCCACCGTGGCACGTTGGCGTGGAAAAGGGGAATTAAATATTGGCTTAGTACTTGAGCTTTATGGGCTCGAGTACTGTTTAAACAGTACTCGAGCCCATGAAGCTCGAGTACCATCTTTTCATTTATTACACAACCAACTACTACTGACGTGAACTGTAATAGGACATGCACAATAAATGGAACTCGAGTTCTTTGAGCTCGAGTACCTTTTAACCAAAACCACTCTTTTCCATTTCTGTCTCTTTCCCATTTGTGTCTCTTTTCCATTTGTGTCTGTGAGTCAGAAACTCTCTCATTCCTCCATGTGCGAGTCAGAAATTTGAAGCATAGACTTTACTCTTGGGTCACTAGTTGCAAGTCTACTCTCAGTGTCTCCATCCACCAACGTGCTGTCCATTTATCCTTTGGGCAAACCCTGTTGTGACCAGTACATAGAGGTAATAATGCTTAATTTTTAGATATGACATTTTTACAATAGTGAGAGTAAAATGCTTAGTTTTTAGATTGTGTTCATATGAGATTTTTGTGCATGAGTTTCATGTATTGAAATTTGCAATATTAACTGCTGATATATATATGTACAATTGCTTATATATATATATATAAAACGTAAGTGAACTCAATGATATATATATGTACAACTGCTGATATATATATCTATATATTTGACGGGTTTTAACTTTTAACGATTGGTCGACATCTTCTCAAAAAAAAAAAAAAAAAAAAAAAAACAGTTGCTCGGTTGGTCCACATCTTGAACATAAGCAAAACGTTAGTGTCACGTAATTATCTGATTCAAGACAATAATTTGATTGGATTTTGGTAAATGCATTATCCTCTTTTCGAAAAAAAAAAAAATCCATTAAATATATATGGATTGGGAACTTGGTGTAAAATTTTATGATAGTTTATAATTCAATATTTTTTTTTTTCTTGTATATGTATTTTAATGAATTTTATTGGATTACATTTTTCCTTATATCTTCCTTATTTGGAAATTTGTTTAAAAGTTAGAAATCAATAATTGTCTCAAAAAATGGGACAAGTTTTGAAAAAAAAATTTTCCCACGCAGATTGGTACCCGAGTGTCTAGAGCTCGAGTACTTTGTATAGTACCCGAGTCTACTAAACTCGGGTACCAATCTGGGTTTTTTTTAAAAAATGGACTGAAAACATTCAAATAACCATCAGATATAGCAGAAACACAAAATAAGTAAAATCATAAACCTATGCACCATACATTCCCATAGGCTGATAAGTAAAATAATTTGTTCATGTAGTCTTCTCATGTTCAACTTAGAAATGCAATAAACATGGAAATATAAAGTTTAAAAAATACGCAACTGAAATATAGTAATTTCAAAAGCAACATAGTATAAAGAAACCCAAACATCGACTATTATTGTGCATGTCCTATTATAGTTCACGTCAGTAGTAGTTGGTTGTGTAATAAATGAAAAGATGGTACTTGAGCTTCATGGGCTCGAGTACTGTTTAAACAGTACTCGAGCCCATGAAGCTCGAGTACTAAGCCAATATTTAATTCCCCTTTTCCACACCAGCGTGCCACGGTGGATTAAAAAAAATGGTACTCGAGCTCACCAAGGTCGAGTATCACAAAAAGTGGAAGATTACTATATTGTTCGGAAACAGTATTTCTGGGTAAAATATTTCCAAAATTAATGGTAATGGGCCATTTTGCCCACAATTTAGAGAAAATTTAAATCAAACCTGTTCGAAGAAACTCTTGGACTTCAAAAGCTGCAAAACAAAAGCTGAGTGGCCCAAGTAATGAGCTGCTTGGGCAAGGCTTAAAAGACGGACAAGCAATGTGAGCTGAAATTTAGATGAGCCCAAATTTGCGTTGATGAGCCCAACTGGTCTATAGCCATTTGCTAAGCTTTGATGCTTCTGGCCGGTTCTCTTAAATAGGCTTTCTGCCTATGGTACTATGCCTGTTGCTAGTTTCTTAATGCAATTTTCCTTTTAACAAAAAATGAAGTAGATGAGCCCAACTAATTCGGTGATTTGGTGAGCCCATTACTAGGAACGAGCATTAAAGGAGTGGGCCTATTGGGTTGCTTGTTGAAGATAGTTTCGTGAAACTTAATGGGTTTTTATTTTATTTTATTTTTTTAATTTTTAATTTTAATTATTTTTATATTGGGTTAGACCATGTTAATTAATCCACACTTCTTGTACACACGGATTTAGTAGTGGAAACTGGATTCTACTAGTAAAGGAACAATCTAAAACAAATAACCTCGTTTCTCAAAAACAAAAAACAAAAACAAATAATCTCTTATTAATTAAACCACCATAACCCCACCTAACCAACATTTCTCTAGTTGTTAGCCTAATTTCATTCCAAGCTAATGATCTGATAAATCTCCCAAATTTTGAGAGCAACCATTGTACAAAATCATCATTTGCTAAGTCAAGTTGTGATAAGTGATAACCTATCTGAAAATTCTTATTTATTTATTTATTTATTTTTTTAAAAAAATCTAAAAATTCACCTCTATGTCAGATCGAGTTGGAGGGCAGAACTAGTGACCATGTTTCAGAATACTAGAAATTTGGCATTCATATTACTTGCAGCTTCAAGAATCATCTAGTGACCAAATCTCCGCAATAATGTACCTTTAGGGTGCCAATTATCATGCCTAACGAATGTCTTAACACCATTAGCAATGGATTGTTTGATCCGAAGATGAGTTGTTTCCCTAAAGCTTCAAAATTTTACCCCGACCCCATGAGCAATTTTGAGGAATTATAACACTCCAAGAGCTTCAACTAAATCACTATTCTCCTTTTCTATTTTATAAGGATTTACCCCGTCCATAAGGTGTTTGAGATTATACGACTAAATATTCAATCTGGTAGTATTTATTTCATTGTTTCTAATTTTGAAGTAGTGTTGGATTAATAATTGCATGCAGATCTAGGTAAAAGTCTTCATTCAATCCATCAATTCGACATTTTTTTGGGAGGGGACTTGGGTTGGATCAAATTTAGGTTGGCAAATTTTTCAATATGATTAACCCGAACTGACCCACATTATGTATAATATTTCTATTCTATTTGTTAGTTTGATTTATGTTGGATTTTAAGACTTTGCATAAAATTGTTAGTTTTGTTTATTTTAATTAGTTTTAAAGGAGATTGAATATTATGCATAATTGTGTAAATTAAAATAAATAAATGAGTTTAAATAGTTGAATAATAGTTTTTTTTTTCTTAAGTGACAAAAATGGCTCCTAGCAACCTGATGATGTAACTCAATATGAGTTGGGTTGGTTTTCAGAGCTAATATGGTTTGGGTTGGATTGGAGATTTTCCAATCCTTGGGTGGTGCTATGATCTGCACTCTTCATAGTCTAGGTTGAATAAGAGATAATTACAAGAACAAGAGAGAAAGCTCAATTTAATTAGCTTACAACACAATGAAGAAGTGGAGGGGTACGTAAATCTGGGCTCTCTTTAGTCAAAGAATCGATTAATGTAGCTGAAATACAAGACTCTTGGCGAGTTACCATTGCCCAATTAGTGTTTAAATTATAACAAAAATTCTAGGGTTAGCTAAAAATACAAGTTACAAGCCTAAAACAGAAAGGAACAATGCACGTGCTAAAAAAAATCATTACAAAGCTACTTTAATGGTTAGCAAGCAGCAAAAAGTGTTTTCAGTTCAAAATTTTTATTTATAAGCATCTCAATTTATGTTGTGAAGTAAATGATTAAAAAGTTAGTCACCTCTCAGCTAACATCACATTGTTAATTATAAGAGTTTGCATCTCTCCTCAAATGTTCTTAAGAAGTTTTTCAAAGAGCCTATTCTCAAGGTGGTATTATTGCCCCCTTTATGTGAGCAAATGATTTTGAATCTTGCACGTTTAGTCTTATAGAAGAAAAGGAAGAATTAACAATATTATGTGTTGGAGCATTTTAATATTAAATAATTAAAATGAATAAATGTTATAACATAAATGAAAAAATATGGGAGTGAATATGGAAGATGAAGAGTTAGTGAAAATGGTTAATCCCACATTGAAAAGGAGAGATGCTATTTTATTCTTTTTAATTGTGGTGATTAATGGGCTAAAATGTATTGTCTTAGATATTGGGCTAGATACGTGCGCAAGAGAAGGTCTGCACCGGTTACGAAGTTTAGCCAACCAAGGGCTTCAATCTCCTTAAAGAGAGTGAGTGTCGCGCCTCAGTCCAAAATTGTGTTGTGTAATTCATTTCTTTATACTAATAATATTCAGAAGTATTATTCAGTTTCTCGTTGTATTATTTCCATTATTATTGTGATTGCACCAACAATTTTAAGGAGATTCAATCATGGAGCCTACACAAGAGAAACCAAATGAGCCAGTTGGAGATCTCAACAAGCCCTTTCGCTTTAAGGGAGCCCACTTCAAGAGGTGGAAAGGAAAGGTCCTCTTCTACTTGAGTCTTCTCAAAGTCTCCTACATCCTCACTGACAAGAATCCATCAAAAGTTCCTACCGATGAGATGAGTGAGGAAGAATATAGTCTCCATCAAGAAAAATTAGATAAGTATACAAAAGATGAATATAATTGTCGTTCTTATCTTTTGAATTGTCTTGCGGATCATTTCTATGATTATTATGATACAACTTACAATTCTACTAAGAAAATTTGGAAAGCTTTACAAAACAAGTATGATACTGAGGAGGCCGGTGCAAAGAAGTATGCTGCTAGCAGATTTTTCCGTTACCAAATGGTGGATGGAGAATCGGTGGTGGATCAAGCACAAGACTTCCAAATGATTGTAGCAGAATTGAGATCCGAAGGCATAAAGATTGGAGACAATTTGGTGGTAGCTGGCATAATTGATAAACTACCACAATCTTGGAGGGAGTTCCAAAAGACTTTGCGGCACAAACAAAAGGAGACATCCTTGGAGACTTTGATCACACGCATCCGTGTGGAGGAGGAGGCTAGAGGACAAGATGCACTCATGACACAAGAGAGCAATGGTAATTCCACCACAAAGGTAAACCTTATTTCATCCAATAATAATATGCCCAAAAATCATTTTCCTAGAAATGTTCAATTGAAGCCTAAAAAAAGAGCCTTTAAAAATAATAATAGACCTCAAGGAAGGGGAAACCCAAATAAAAATTACAATAAGAACTAAGGACCCCCTTCACAAGATCAATTTAATAGATCATGTTTTGTTTGTGGCAAGAGTGGGCATATTGCTCGATTTTGCAAATTTCGAAAACGTGAATCTGTCCCGCAGGCTAACGTAACCGAAGAGCCTTTAGTGGCTATGATTACAGACATCAATATGGTGCAATATGTTGAAGGGTGGTGGGCAGATTCTGGTGCTAATAGGCACGTCTGCTATGACAAAAATTGGTTCAAATTGTACACTCCTTTTGAAGAAGAAAAAACTGTTATGCTTGGTGACTCTAGCAAAACCAAGGTTCTTGGGAGTGGTGAGGTTGAATTGAAATTCACTTCTGGACGTGTGCTAACATTGAAAGATGTACTTTACACTCCGTCCATGAGGAAGAATTTGATGTCAAGTTTTTTGCTTAACAAGGCTGGCTTCAAGCAAACTATTGAATTTGATAATTATGTAATCACTAAAAAGGGGTTATCTGTGGGCAAGGGTTATGCTTGTGATGGAATGTTTAAATTGAATGTTGAGAATAATAAAGCATCTACCAGTTCAGTTTATATGATTTCTTCTATAAATTTTTGGCATGCTCATTTGTGTCATATAAATAGTAGATATGTGGGAATCATGAGTAGTTTATGATTAATTCTAAGACTGTCAAAAAATTTGAAAAATGTGAAACTTGTAGTCAAGCTAAGATTACAAAAAGGTCTCATAAAAATGTTGTAAGAAATACCGAATTGCTTGAGTTAATTCACTCCGATTTATGTGAATTTGAGGGAATTTTAACTCGTGGAGGAAATAGATATATTATCACTTTTATTGATGATTTCTCAAAATATACAACTGTTTATTTGTTGAAAAATAAAAGTGATGCTTTTGAAAAATTTCAAGATTTTTTAAAAGAAGTTGAAAATCAATTCGGTAGAAAAATAAAAAGAATAAGAAGTGATAGAGGCCGTGAGTATGAATCAAGTGCATTCAACTCATTTGTTCAGTCTTTGGGAATTATCCATGAAACTACTGCACCATATTCACCTGCTTCTAATGGTGTGGCTGAAAGAAAAAATAGAACTTTAATTGAGTTAACAAATGCCATGTTAATTGAATCTGGTGCACCTTTACATTTTTGGGGTGAAGGTATTTTAACTGCATGTCATGTTTTGAATAGGGTGCCACATAAAAAGTCACACATCACACCTTTTGAGATGTGGAACGGACACAAGCCAAATTTGGGATATTTGAGAGTATGAGGTTGTCTTGCTTATGTAAGGCTTATTGACCCTAAAATGCCAAAATTAGGTATAAGAGCTACTACCTGTGCTTTTCTTGGTTATGCGATTAATAGTGCAGCCTATAGATTTTTTGATCTTGAAAACAAAATAATTTTTGAATCTGGTGATGCAATTTTTCATGAAGAAAAATTTCCTTTTAAATTGATAAATAGCGGGGGTGAAGAAAATATTTTGTCATAACCTAGTTCTTCTACTTCACATTTACAAAATCAAGAAAATTTTGAAATGGAACCTAGAAGGAGTAAAAGAGCTAGAGTTGAAAAGGATTTTGGTCCTGATTTTTATGTTTTTAACATTGAGGAAAATCCCCAAAATTTAAAAGAGGCTTTAACATCACCTGATGCTATATTTTGGAAAGAGGCTGTAAATGATGAGATGAAATTTCTAATTTCTAATAGAACTTGGAAATTAGTAAATCTTCCACCGGGTTGTAAGACCATACGTTGTAAATGGGTCCTTAGAAAAAAGTTGAAACCGGATGGGTCAATAGATAAGTTTAAAGCTAGACTTGTTGCAAAAGGCTTTAAACAAAAAGCTGATCTTGATTTCTTTGATACCTTTTCTCCGGTAACAAGAATTACATCTATTAGATTGTTAATTGCTATTGCTGCAATTTTTGATTTAAAAATTCATCAATGGATGTAAAAACTGCTTTTCTAAATGGGGACCTAGAGGAAGAGATTTATATGGACCAACCCGAAGGCTTTGTAGAGCCTGGACAAGAAAGCAAGGTATGTAAGCTAACTAAATCCCTATATGGCTTAAAACAAGCACCTAAGCAGTGGCATGAAAAGTTTGATTCCTGCATGATTGAGAATGGTTATAAATCAAATGAATGTGATAAATGTATTTATTCTAAATCATGGAATAATTTACATGTTATTATTAGCCTCTATGTAGATGATATGTTGATTTTTGACTCAAATATGCATGTTATAAATGAGACAAAAAATATGCTTAAAAGCCATTTTGACATGAAAGATCTTGGTGAGGCTAATTTTATTTTTGGCATGAAAATTACAAAAGCATGTGATGGAATATATCTTGATCAATCACATTATGTTGAGAAAATATTGAGAAAATATAATTTTCATGTTCACAAAAGTGTAGCTACTCCTTTTGATTCTAGTGTTCATTTATTTCCTGTGAATAATGATGATGAGATTTTTAATCAAAAGGATTATGCTAGTATCATTGGTAGTTTGCGTTATGCTACTGATTGTACTAGGCCTGACATTGCATATGCAGTAGGAGTGCTTAGCAGATTTACTAGCAAGCCTAGTAAAGATCATTGGCTAGCTATTGAGCGAGTCATGAGATATTTAATTGGTACCAAAAACTATGGCTTATTTTATAAAAAGTACCCTTCTGTGATTGAAGGTTTTAGTGATGCCGATTGGAATACTTTTTCAGGTGATTCTCTCTCTACCACTGGTTATATTTTTACCTTAGGTAGTGGTGCTATTTGTTGGAAATCTAAAAAGCAAACAATAATTGCTACTTCAACAATGGAAGCTGAATTAATAGCATTAGCTTCAGCTAGTGAAGAGGCAAATTGGCTTAGAGATTTGTTATATGAAATTCCACTTTGGGAAAAGCCAATTCCACCTATATTAATTCATTGTGATAGCATTGCCGCAATTGGTAGAGTTAAAAACCGTTACTATAACGGTAAATCCAAACCTATAAGAAGAAAGCACAGTACCGTGCGATCTTATTTGAGTGGTGGCATCATAAATGTGGATTATATTAAATCTAATGATAATCTTGCAGATCCATTTACCAAGGCCTTGGCAAAAGATGGAGTCTGGAATACATCGAGGGGGATGGGACTAAAATCCATAGAATCATGAGCCATGTATGAGGATACACAACCTAAGGACCAGAGATCCTGAGAATTGGGTTTAATGAGAAAAACGAATCATACGATGGTCGTAAGAAATGCACAATTTATTTATTTTTAATTATTTATTTTGTAAATAATTTTAATTGTTCATCCCTATGATGTAAGTGCATTTATCCTGTAATGTGGAGAGGACGAGTTAAAAAAACTCTTAATGAAGTTTGTAGCTCGTATGAGTGGGGTGTCAGAATTACAGGAGCACCCTTGACAAAATTTCACCTATGTGAGTGTGGGGGTGGGGCCGCTCCCTATGAGATTTGGACTTAATCTCAAATACACTCATGAAACTGGGATTAGCACACGGCTGTAAAATGCTAGCTATAAAAGCTCATGTCAACACCTGGGTTATTATGTGTAAGCAGTGATACTTAATTTCCCTAAAGCAGTCCTAGTTCAAGTCGGAGACCACTACGACTCTGGAGTTAAGATCGTGTTTTACTAAGTGAAGGTTCAATGCAGAGCACACCTTCATGATGCATAGTGACCTGTCTTTGCCTGGTAATCTCTCTTTAACTAAAAGTTTTAATATTAAAATGAGTGGGGGATTGTTGGAGCTTTTTAATATTAAATAATTAAAATGAATAAATGTTATAACATAAATGAAAAAATGTGGGAGTGAATATGGAAGATGAAGAGTTAGTGAAAATGATTAATCCCACATTGAAAAGGAGAGAGGCTATTTTATTCTTTTTAATTGTGGTGATTAATGGGCTAAAATGTATTGTCTCAGATATTGGGCTAGATACGTGCACAAGGGGGAGGTGAAGAGTGGAGGTATCAAAATTGGAAATGAATCAGCCTCTTGGATCCTCCTACTTGACAGCCCATTCAGAGAAATTACCATATCCATTGGTGAGTAAATGGCCCGGATTAATACTCCATTTTTATTATGGAAAATAAAGAGCCATTAATCCACTTAATGGACTTTCCGTTTGGGCCTATTCATTCTTCAGAAACTCCTTATCTCACCATTAATTATGTAACTCCAGCCCATCAGATTAATATCAAACAATTAATCTTGTAACACCCACTACATCAGAATAATGGACCTAATTAAATCAAAAATAAATTGGGTAGTAATTTCGTGAGGCCCATTGAGCCTATAAATAGACTCATTCAGACCCAATCCAAGTTACTGCAACATACAATACACACAAAGAAAAAAATAGAGAGATTCTTGGTAAGGAAGGGTGTTCTTTCTGGTGGAGTTTTGGGCTTGAACACTTTGTGCAGAGGTTGTTCTAGCCATACAACACTCGTTGGGCTGTTGTATCCTGGGGGAGACAAGTCAGAGAAGGTCTGCACCGGTTATGAAGTTTAGCCAACCAAGGGCTTGAATCTCCTTAAAGAGAGCGAGTGCCGCGCCTCAGTCCAAAATTGTGTTGTGTAATTCCTTTCTTTATATTAATAATATTTAGAAGTATTATTCAGTTTCTCGTTGTGTTATTTCCATTATTATTGTGATTGCACCAACATTATGTGTGTCTTAGAGTTTAGCCACATTAAAATTTGTAAATCACATACTTTGGAGCGGAAAGAAGAAAAGCTAGTTAGGCCATTACCCTTGAAAGAAGGGAAGAGTACCACCCACAAAGGAAAAGCAAAAATAGAAAACACAAAAGAGATGGCCAACCATGAAGGAAAGAATAGCTTTCACAAAGTGATTATATGTGTGAGATTAAATATTATATGAATTACACTAAACAAATAGATGTTGAACTTCAATTGTATAATTGGCTTACATAGTTGTGACTTGTGAGGTTACCCACACTTGTTATGGAGCCAAATGGGCCATGCAATGCTTGGAAATATAATTCATAGTCAAAATGATCTAATATTTGACTAGCAGTTGATTAGAGAACCTTTTTTTTCATCGGTTTTTCTAGGTCATCATATCATGGTGTTATTTACTTTTCCGCATTTGTGCATGATATAATATATTTTTGTTTAACCTAGATCTGAATAATAAACCTAATAATCTACTTGGTTAATTAATTAGGTTAAACAATCTGGTTTAAGGGGTCTTAACCAACAAACATATTGTTTAAATGTTTTATGTATCATGCAATTACAAGATCAATGATTAAAGAATGCTAATGAGATATCAAAGTTCAAACAATTAATTCTTTAGAAAAGGAGGAAGAAAACCTAAATAACTAATGCTCATTCTAAAAGGAAAAAGTCATCGTACAAAAAACAATACAAAGGATATTTGACTGGTAAAGATCTTGAACAAATAATTATATCCTTACATTCATGGACCATTAACCATGATCAAAATTCTTTAATAGCATAAGCGCACCTTCTTGGATACTCAAATCGTTCAAGGTCAAGGATTCGTAATTTAAGAAGATCTCTTGGATTTGCTTTTTGATTTAATCATTTAACTTATTTTTCTTATATGGTGGGAGAGGATATGTCACGGATGATGGACCGATTGCATCAAGCCACCTTCTTATGCTATATGAGACCTACATATGTAAGACTCATACATTATGCGAGAGAAAGAGAGAGGGAGATCTCATTAGATCATCTCATATATATATATATATATATATATATATAAAATGTTGGGAGTTTGAGTGCTTGAGTCCCTTGGAACAATAACACTAATTTTATCATAATTTGTTACAACTAGATAATTTCCCACGCAATATGTAGATACTTTGCAAATTAATTTGAAACAATTGTTATGTTATTTAAGAACTATTTATATATAATATTCATTTTGCTTTGAAATATTTATGTTTTACCAAAATATTGCTAAATGCTTTGAAACTCAATTTTCTTAATTCATACTCTCTCTCTCTCTCTCTCTCTCTCTCTCTCTCTCTCTATATATATATATATATATATATATTGTCATAAAATTGGTTTCTGAATATTGAATGGAATTGCTCTACTAATCTAAAATTTTGAGGTTGGAATGGTCAAGTTCTTTTACATTTGTAGGAGACTAACATATTATATTGCTTGTAACCTTGCATTTTGGTGTTTTAGTTGCTAAAATAGCATTATAGCAACTATACCTCCTTTACTGTGAGTGCTCTTAGAAAGAAAACTTGTTTGAGTTCATTTTTAATTACTAATATTTCGCTTGGGAGTTCATAAGCAAGTCAAGCTTAATTCCAAATTTAAGCTCTGTGGGGGCCAGTTATTTAGAAGGTACTGTTGAAACCGTATGAATAGGACCTATGACCTAATGGCCCAATCCGAGGACACTAACCAATCCGAGGATGGTCAACCAAGGTTATAATGGGAATGACATGGGAAGAAAAAAACAAAGGTTATAAATGATAATCCCAAAATACGTCTGAGGAGGATCCATCTCAGAAACGTAGATCTGAGGTTAGTGAAAGCAGTCTTATCGACCTGGCCTTTCCTCAAGGTGGCATCACAACTAGGAAATGGGCATGGGGCAAGGGATGAGGGAGGAAGATAAAAAATATTTTGCAAAAGCTACCACCTCCACATTAAATGCTTCCTAACTAACTCTCTGGCCGCATTAATGTGAAGGTGATATCTGAACAGTGATCAAGCAGCCTTACAGCTACTAGTTGAGAGTTCTGGGAGGTGTTGGATGGGACAGGAAGAAGTTCCCAGAATCCAACCTACACGTGTGTGGTAAATATGATACCCGAATCATGGTTTATAATATGAAAAGGTGGCCTAGTGAAGGAGGATCAGAAAAAAACACCAGAAGAAGCCTTAGGAAAAAATTAATTAACGCCTGTAACTTTGCTCGTTAATAAGATATTACAATGGAACTACTTAGGCTATGCCGAGGACAATCTTTTTATCTTATAACCATTTAATTCTTCTAAATCACCAACTATCATTATCTCTTTTCTACGATTAAGCTAGTTCTTTCTCCCATACTTTACAAATTTATTGTTTTGGCTTATTGGGCTAAAACCCAATCTTGTTTAGGGTCCAAACCAAAATTAGTCCTTACAAGCTCAATTATACGAATCAAGCTTAAACATATATAATAATACGTTCGTAAACAAACTCAAGAAAGACCAAGAGAGAACAATGGATTTGGCAGATCAAAAAAGACCCGACAATAAATGGTGCCCAAATAAGAAAAAACTTCCTCTTCAAAGTTGCACTTTCTCTTCAACCAAGAATACGAAGAACTGGAACAAATTCGTAATCTGTGGGAAAGCTTATTTGTCTTTGTCTGCTTACTATTTTTTATTCATTGTAATGTTTTGAATGATACTACCATAAGAAATGAAATTCTCCGTTTGATTAGATGGTGTTGATTATTCATTTATATTTTATACCAATAGACATTTGATACAAGGCTCATTTATTTGATCATTATTGTTAGTTATGCTTGAATTGAATGCATTTGATTGGGTTTTTATTGATTTTTGCTGGTAGGCTTAGGCTTTGTCTTTGGATTTTTTTTTTTTTTTTTTCCTTCAATAAAACAGAGTCACACTCAGAGGATGGTTGGTAAGTGATTTTTTTTTTTTTTGGGAGAAAAAAGTGAGTTTTTATTTTTACTTTTATTCATTTACCTTTTTGTAAATTCTGTAATTGAACTGTGAAACCTGGTAGTACTAAGAAGATTATCCTCCTGTGATGGAGTTGATAATTGATTCTAACTGTCAACAAAATACAGTAGTATGTATCTGTGTGCATCGAATTAGTTTTGACTAAAGCCAGACCAAAAATTATGGTTGGTAGAGAAAGCAGTCAATATTTGATGATCAATTATGTATATCAACCAAAATCAAGACAAAACAAACATAAGTAACAGAAAAGACTCAAGCACAAAGGAGCCCTGCAGTAAATTTAGATATGACTCTTATCATTAAGCTGATCTCACCTCTAATATTTATGATAAACCTTTAAATAAAACAATAAAGATTGTTAAATCATAACGGTTTATTTCATGGAAAACACTTATGATTAGCTTATCAAAAAAATAAGAAAACGCTCATTAAGTAAAAACATCTAACCCTATCTTCCAACGCAAGCCTTGATTTTTTTTTTTTTGGTTCTCGACACTTTTTAAGGCCACAAACTCTTGCTTTGTGACCTTTGCTATAAATACTTGAAAGAAAGTATGGTCATCTTAATTGGATTTGACTCATCATCTTAGAGACCTAATTGGTAAATTTTACAGTTCAACACTGACTAAAAATAGAAAGTATGTGCTACGTATTTGGAGGAGACTGTGTTGGATGCTAGGACATCTCATGCACTTAGAAATTTGGTTGTGAAGTTGGATGAGTGAAAGATAGTACAAGGTGATTCATAACATATACACGAAATAGTACCTAGCTTGAGTAAAAGTTGTAAGCAAAGGAGCAGTTTGATCTTTTTTTACACAAGCAAAACAATAGGCTGTGGAAATTCTCCCCCTCTTAAGTAAATAAACCTATGACATATGATGGCTCATGATTTTGCCTTGGCAGAGCAGAAAACGAATTTGATTTAAAGCTTTGGGATATAAATCGATTACTTATCATTTTATTTTGTAAGAAAACAAACGATCTCCGTTTATTATGTCTAAATTTATAAAGTAAGCACATTTAATTTGTACACATGATGTATTTACATTTTACAAAGATTGTTGTCAAGCATAGAGTTCCATAGTATCATATTTCTTATACAAATATTAACAACAATAAATAATAATAATATTAATAATTAACATTTTCTTTAAATAATAATAAATACTTATTATAATTATAATTTACAAAATCCAAATGAATATTAAAAAAATTCTTCAACTTTTTTCCTTTATCACTACAATTTCTATGCGTAAACATAGATTACAATCTAATATAGATTTGTGAAAGAATACAAAAATTTTAATTGTGGTGTTTATTATATACATGAATAAAATAAATTATTTAAATAACAAGTGAACAAACTCAAACTTAACTTGTGTTTGAAATAAAATAAATAAACAATATTGAATTTTTAATACTTGAGACAACACTAAAAGCTAGAGGAAAGTTTCAAATGACCAAATAGCCTCCTTTGTTCTTTGTCAAAAGACGAGGAAACAGAGGTCAATAAAAAGAGAAAATAGTGCATTGTTCTTTGTCAAGGAACAAGAGGAGACTGGGGTCAATAAAAAGAGAAAACAGTACAAATAAATTAAATAATTAACAGCCACACTATATCCTTTTGAGGTATAGCACTAAGAAGCAAAGATTGGTTGCCAACAATTAATCTGGAATCAATAAATCTTCATAAACAATTCTATAGGCTAAAATTTTACGTTGGTAAGTAGAGGGGACCCATGAGAGCAAAATTTTCATGTCTTTGGCACTCAATTTTTTCAGTTTCAAAGTGATGAAACTACATGTAAGGACCAATTTTGGCTTGGCCCCAAAATAGGATTGGGTTTTAGCCTAATAAGCCCAAACAATAAATTTGTAGAGTGTGGGAGAAAGAACTAGCCTGATTGTAGAAAAGAGATAACGATAGTTGGTGATTTAGAAGAATTAAATGCATATAAGATAAAAAGATTATCCTCGACATAGCCTGAGTAGCTCCATTGTAATATCTTATTAACGAGCAAAGTTACAAGTGTTTAGTAATTTGCTCCTAAGGCTTTTTTTGGTGTTTTTCCGATCCCCCTTCTCTAGGCCACCTTTTCATGTTATATACCACGATCTGGGTATCATCTTTACCATTCACGTGTAGGTTGGATTTTGGGAACTTTTTCCTGTCCCATCCAACACCTCCCAAAACTCTCAACTAGTAACTGTAAGGCTGTTTGATCACTGTTCAGGTATCACCTTCACATTAATGTGACCAGAGAGTTAGTTGGGAAGTATTTAATGTGGAGGTAGTAGTTTCTGAAGATATTTGTTATCTTCCTCCCTCATCCCTTGCCCCATGCCCATTCCCTAGTTGTGATGCAACCTTGAGGAATGGCCAGGGCGATAAGACAGTTTTCACTAACCTCGGACCTACGTTTCTGAGATGGATCCTTCTCGGACGTATTTTGGGACTATCATATATAACCTTTATTTCTTCTTCTCATGTCATTCCCATTATAACCTTAGTTGACCATCCTCGGATTGGTTAGTGTTCTCGGATTGGGCCATTGGGCCATAGGCCATATTCATATAGTTTCAACAGTACCTTCTAGACAACTAGCCCTCACGATAGCCCTTCAAAATCTTGTTTTTCGACTTCTCAGGAGGAAATGAAGATTTTGATATCCTCATCCCACCCCTTCCGTGGTTTTGTTGCGCTTAGCCGAACCCCAAAATGCCTTTTTACCTGCTCAAGGCACATCCTTGATGCTTCGGCATCTAGGGTGTGCCATCATTTAATTTTGGCGGCTCCCTTGTCCCCCATGTTCAACGGCAGGATGTAAATCCAACGGTGGAAGATTTTCCTTGGTATACGAGCAGAAATTTTCCTGCTTGTAGCTTCCGTGCCACTATAAATAGCTTTTCAAATCAATTTTCTTTTTTACTTTCAACAATTACATGATCCTAGAGCTCATACATTGAACCTATCACTCTCTCTCACTTCCCTGTGCATATACAAATACTAAAAATTTGTCCAAGGACCTCCTTTTCAAACCTGTAAGTTTCCTTAAACCCCTTTAGTTTTCGTTCCAACTTGTGAAATTTTCTTTAAAACTTCTTAAAAAATGGGTAGATTCAAACGTCTAGTTGATTCCGAGGAAGGTATGGAAAAGTTTAGGGCCAAGTATAGGATTCCACCAAGTGTGGGTATTAGGTACGCTGCCCAGGGGGAATGGGTAGATGATAGAAAGACAAGAGAGGTGGTCATCCCTATGATCGCCTTCATAGAAGGAGGGATGACCATTCCCATAGGTACCCTCACTAGGAATTTTCTTAGGTTTTTTAAGCTATCTCCCACATAGTGTGCCCCAAACATGTTTAGGGTTTTGGGGAGTATAGAAATTCTAAATGAGAGAATGAAATTAAACCTGACCCATCATGATGTGAACTAGATATATAACTTACACCATATGAAGGGATAGGGGTATTACCTTAAGTCGAGGTACCCCGAAGTAAGGTTAATCCAGTGCCTCCCTACATCGAATAAAGGCTTGAAGGAAGACTTTTTAATTTTTTCTGGGGAATGGCATGATGGTCTACCCTGTCCAACTAAAGAGGGAAAACCAGGTGGGGGTCCAACTGTAAACTTATATGCCTTGGTTTGTGTTTTTCTTTCATTTCCCCCTATCTCTGTTCTTAACGAAGAGCGTTTTTTGTTTTAATGATTTCGTAGATAACCGTTCTATCAAACCTCTGCTCAGCTTAGTTAACAGAGTGAGCCTAGACAGAATTCTATGATCTAAGGTGTACGTAAACGAAGTCGACGGTCAACTAAGTTGACGATCCGAGGTACACGCCCATTTCCCATGCATTCCAAGCCCCTAAGTGTGTGATAAGGGCTAGAGATCCACGGCTCCATCGCATTAGTGTTGCCTATGAAGGATTCGTGGTTCCTGAAGGCATTCCGATCCCCGAAGGTACACTACTCAATCAGCCACTCTTTGTGGCCACTCATTCGGAGGGAGCATCCTCAACCCAACTCATTCCTCAGGAAGAGGAGGAAGAGGAAGGAGAATTGAAAGAAGAAGAAGAAGAAGAATAAGAAGAAAAAAGTCCAAAGGAGGTTGTAGATTTATCAGAGTCCTTAGACGAATTCGAGGTATTCAACCAAACTCAATCCCTTGAGGATATTTTGGACGAGATGGGTATTCAAAAGAAACCCCAGAAGAGCTTGATGGAGTTGATAGAACATTAGCCCGGAAGAGGTGCACCGGAGAAGTCCACCCACCCTAAACTTCCTCCTCCTCCTAAATCCCCTCTCCCTCCTTTTCAGTCTTCCTTGCACTTTAGGACTGAACATGCTAATCCGAAGAGGAAGAGAGAGCAGAAAGGCAAGGATGTGATGGAGACTGGGAGATCTCGTCCCACTCGTGAAGAGGAGGCTCAACGAGCTGCGAAGCAGCAAAAAGTTAGCCAAGAATCACATCGAGGCGTGGAAAGGGCAGATACTCAGCCTCCGGAGCCTCAGGTTTGGCTCCCAGCACCCATGCTCGGTAGTGAGCCCTTGAGGGATGATGCATCAATTAGAGACTTCAATGGGGGTATTGGGTGCCATGTCGCCTCGGCCCTAGAGCAAACTTTGTTGCTTCCAAAGGATATGGTCGAGTTGCGAGCTTTAAGGAAGAACGTGGTTTTCCTCAATGCCAAAAGATATTTAGGCATGGTATGATGCTAACTCTTTGTTGTTGTTGTTGTTTTTTTTTTAACTTATAATTACCATATATATATATATATATATATATATATATTTCTTATTTGTTATGGTATTGACCCTTTTCTTTTAGGCTGTCTAAGCCACTTTTAGGTTTGAGAAGATAACCAACTCCTGCTACCAGCAGTTGGATGATGAAAGAAAGAGGCGGGTAACAGCTGTGCAAACACTCACCGTTGTTGAACAAAGCAATGTAGAGTTGAAAAAAAAACTGGCCGACGAGGAGCATGCTCGGAAAAGTGCTGACGGGGCTCTGGAGAGTGCATAAAGACAAGCTAAGAATCAAAGGAAGCTTTTGCGTGAGGCCAATGACTAGTTGGCTGCTTCCAAGGAGCAACTGGCAACCTTTAGGAAACAATTGAAAGAAGCCCAAAGGCTCAAAGATCAGGCCGAGAAAGCAAAAGCTGAGGCGGAGAAGTTAAAGGCCAAGGCCGAGAAGGAAAGGGACGAGGCTGAACAGCATGGCTTTGACATCGGCATAGCTAAGATCGAGGATACCCTCCAGGCAGAGGTCCCCGCCGTATGCCGAGCCTACTATGCTCGAACTTGGGAAGAAGCCCTCAACCAAGTTGGGGTTGAGGCTTCTTTTGAGCTGAGAAGGCCAGAAAATGTCTTCTTCCCTCCAGCCATACAAGCCTCAGGCCTTTCTTCCAATCAAAAGGAAGTGGCTCCTACAGTTGCCGAGCCAGTCGAGGAAGCCCAAATTTAGAATCCTCCTCCTCCCAGTTAGTAGGAGCAGGCCAAAGAGCCTGAAGCTCCATAAGACACCTCCTCGGACAAGGCAGCAGAGGTTCCTTAGAATGGGGCAACTTCTCAAAGTTTTGAGCAGGCTTTAGCCTTAACTACCTTGCCCGCTGGAGGAACTTCTAAAGAAAAAAACAAGGAGGTTCCTCCTGAAGCAGTTAACAAAGCCCCCAAGGCCAAGCTCCAAATAAAATTGAAGCCATAACTCTTTTACTTTTGCAGGATAGTTAAAGTTAGTGTAATGAGATTTTTTCCTCTTTTTTTTTTTTTGTTTTGTTTGTTTGTTTGTTTTTTTGTTTTTGTTTTTGAAGGCAAGTTCTATTGAGATGTGTACTTTACATTTTTTAAATTTATATAAGTTATTATTACTTTATCATTCATTTGTGTGATTTTCATTTTGACTGTTCTTTGTTCATACATAACCATATGCCATAAAGAGCGAAGTTTGCTGATATAAGGGAAAGCACAGTTTTATATATCTTAACTAAGAATCCAAGTAGATTATGATTGCTAACTCGCAGCACTATCAAGATATACTTTTAATCTATCAATTCTTAATAAGTTTCCAAGTATGAGGCACTACTTAAGCGTTTAAATAACAGGCAAGTCCTGAGTACCTTAAAACGCTTTAAGTGATGCTCATGGAATTTACTTTGACTTATAAATTGGATCATAATGCAGTTTAAAGGGTATTAATTTCCACTAAGTTTGTGGTTCGAGGAACCTAACATAACTTAGTTTCTGTTTAATATTTCAATAGATTTCAAAGGGTATTAATTTCCACTAAATTTGTGGTCCGAGAAACCTGACATAACTTAGTTTCTATTTAATACTTCAATAGATTTCAAAGGGTATTAATTTCCATTAAGTTTGTGGTCCGAAGAACCTGACATAACTTAGTTTCTGTTTAATACTTTAATAGATTTGGAAAACACATGATACACAACTGGAATAAATTAGAAAGGAATCAAAACAGAACTGTTCTTATTAATAGTAATACCTCTTTAGGTTATTTACATTCCAAGGATGGAGTATAGTTTTTTCATCTAAGTCTTCCAAATGGTATGCACATATTCCTGCCACCGATGTGATGCGATATGATCCCTCCCAATTAGGCCCCAATTTTCCCTAAGCTAGGTTCTTGGTATTTCCCAAGACTTTTCTTAGTACCAAATCTCCTGGGGTTAACGGCCTTAGCTTCACGATTCGTATCATAACCTTGCTTAAGCTTGTGTTGGTAATAGGCCAATTTTACCATTGCATTCTCTCTTTGTTTTTCAATCAAATCTAGACTCTTCTTTAGCAGCTCATCATTGCCATCCGAGGTGAATGTGCTAGTTCTCAACGTTGGGAAACCAGTTTTCAGAGGAATTACAGCCTCGACCCCATACATCATTGAAAAAGGAGTCTCTCCTGTTGACCGTCGAGGCGTTGTTTGATACGTCCAAAGGACATGTGGTAGCTCCTCCACTCATTTTCCCTTTGCATCATCCAACTTCTTTTAAAGTCCATTCACTATGACCTTGTTGACAGCTTCGGCCTGCCCATTTCCTTGTGGATAGGCTGGAGTGGAATATCTATTCTTTATACCCAGGTCAGAACAGTATTTCTTAAAGGCTTTGCTATCAAATTAAAGGCCATTATCCGAGATGAGAGCATTGGGAACCCTGAATCGAGTAACAATACTCTTTCAGATAAACTTTTTGACATCTACATCCCTGATATTAGCTAAAGGCTCAGTTTCGACTGACTTGGTGAAATAATCTGTACCGATAAGTAGATACTTTTTATTTCCTATTACTTTAGGAAAAGGACACACAATATCCAAACCCCATTGAGCAAATGGCCAAGGGCTGGAAAGAGGATTGAGAACTCCTCCAGGCTGGTGAATGTTTGGCGCGAATCTCTGACACTGATCACATTTCCTAACATATTCTTGTGCCTCCTTTTGCATGCTTGGCCATCAGTATCCTAGAGTAATAGCTCGTTGAGACACAAATCTTCCTCCTGTGTGACTCCCACAAACCCCTTCATGCAGCTCTTCTAGGAGTGATTCTGATGCATCGGGATGTACACAAAACAGATAAAGACCAGAAAAAGAATGTTTATACAATTTTCTATCTTCGAATAGCCAAAACCAAGGAGCTTTTCTTCGTATTTTTTCAGTTTCGGACTTCTCCTCAGGCAGTATATCTCTTTCAAGGAACAGCAATATAGGATCCATCCAACTCGGCCCTAACTTGATTTGATGGACCTGGAGCAAATCCCTCTTTACTTGGGTAGGAGTGCATAAGTCTTCAACAAGTATTACTCAGGGCAAATCCTGTGCCGAGGACGTGGCAAGGGTAGCCAAGGAGTCTGCATGGATATTTCCACTTCTAGAGATATACGATAAGTCAAAGAATTCAAATTTTGTTTGTATACGCCTAACTTGGCTTAAATACTCCTACATTCTTGGATCCCGTGCTTCCAATTCTCCTTTTACTTGGCCCCACAACCAGTCTTGAATCTGAGAAGATCTCCACTGTTTTTCCACCCATTTTCTGGACCATCACCATTCCCATCAATAAAGCTTCATATTCTGCTTCTTTGTTTGTAGCTGAGAAGCCCAACCTCAAAGACTTTTCTATAGTGATCTTCTCAGGAGATACTAGAACTAGCCCCACTCCTGATCCTCGTTGGTTTGCTGCCCCATCCACATACACTTTCCAGGGAGACAGAAACTGTGTAGAGATTAGGCCAACTGATTTTTCATCCATGCCATGCTGTTCCACATTCATTTCTTCAAGACATTCAGCAAATTCGGCCACTAGGTTGGTGAGGACCTAGCCCTTTACAGAAGTACGAGGCATATATTTAATATCAAAAGCCCCTAGAATTATGCCCCACTTGGCAACTCTTCCAGTATAATCTGCACTCCAAAGTATTGATTTGAGCGGAAGCTAAGTGAGGACGACCACGATGTGTGCTTGGAAATAATGGGAAGTTTTCTTGTAGCATGCACCACCGCCAATATAGCCTTTTTCTAACGGTAAATAACGCACTTCAGCTTCATTAAGTGACTTGCTCATGTAATAGACTAGCCGTTGTATGCCAGTGTCTACCTGTATTAGAACAAAACTTATAGCGTAGAAGGCTACTGCCAAGTAGGCAAAAAGAACCTCATCCACTATAAGACTGGACATAATGGGTGGCCGAGATAGATACTCTTTAAGCTGCTAAAATGCCACGGCACACTCCTCGGTCCACTCAAATCCTTTCCATTTGTGCAGCAGAAGGAAGAAAGGTCCGCACCTATCTGCTGACCTGGATATGAATCGATTCAAAGCAGCCGTCATCCCAGTAAGTTTTTGGACCTCCTTGGGATTCCGTGGTCGTTGCAATTTATTAATGGCCTTAATTTGATCAGGGTTCACCTTAATTCCCTTATGGGTCACCATGTAGCCCAAAAACTTTCACAAGCCTACCCCAAAAGAACACTTGGACGTGTTCAGATGCAACTTATGCTTCCTTAGGATTTCAAAAATGTTTGCGAGATCTCCCACATGCTCGGACACCACTTTGCTCTTTACAACCATGTCATCAATGTAGACTTCAATACTCCTGCCCAACTGTGGTTCGAACATTTTAGTCATCATCCGTTGATAGGTTGATCCTGCATTTTTCAAGCCAAAGGGCATCACTTTGTAGTGATAGTTTCCAACGGGAGTAACAAAAGCTGTTTTTTCCTGATCGTCTAGTGCTAGTGGTATCTGGTGGCATTCTTGAAAGGCATCCAAAAAACTCATCCGAGGATGACCTACCGTTGCATCCACCAACTGATCTATTCGAGGCATAAGGAAAGGGTCTTTGGGACAAGCCTTATTGAGATTTGTGAAGTCCACACACACGCGCCACTTCCTAGTTTTCTTTTTCACCACCACCTTATTAGCTAACCACTGAGGGTAAAACACCTCTTTGATAACCCCTACTTGTTTGAGTTTTGTTACCTCATTTTTTACAGCCTCTGCATGCTCATGGGATGGACGTCGAGGTGGCTGTCTTTACGGAGTGATGGAGGGATTAACATTCAGATGATGACAAATGAAGTTTGGATCTACCCCTGGGGCTTCATAAGCATCCCATGCGAACACGTCAACATTTTTTCCTAAGAAATTCGACCAAATGCTCCCTCTCCAGTAGAGGCATTTGAGCCCCAACCTGAAAGAATCTCTCCGGATCATCCCCAACAATTACTTTTTCTAGATCTTCACATTTCATCTCGTCGGCTGGTTTACTGAAGAAAGATGCTAGAGTTTCTGATTGCTATAAATCGTTCTCAATAGTGGCCAAGGTTTTAGCCTCAGGCCGATGTTGAATAGCCGCTACCAGGCACTGCCTAGCCATAGATTGGCTTCCTAATATCTCCAACACCTGATCCCCGGAGGGATACTTCACATTCTGGTGAAGAGTAGAGGAAACAGCTCCCAAGGTATGAAGCCAGGGTCTGCCCATAATGGCTGTATAAGGAGAAAAAGCATCTACCATAATAAAGTCCACCTCAACCACATCTGAACCAGTCTGCACGGGTAATCTGATCTGTTCTTTGGGAACGACCATTTTGCCTTCAAAACTCACAAGAGGAGAACTGTAGGCTGTTAAACTCTCAGGTTTTAAAACTAGCCCCTTGTAGAGGTCAGGATACATAATCTTAGCTGCACTGTCCTGGTTAATCATAACATTTTTCACGTCATACCCACCAATTCTAAGTGTGACTACCAAAGCATCATCGTGCGGTTGTACGGTTCCTAGTTTATCTTCATCTGAGAAGCCCAACACCAATGGGATGCCCATTTTGACTCTCTTCGGCATTGAATTGGAGATCTCGTCTAGGCAATGAGATACTGACATGACTCTAGAGAGGCAAGATTCGGTTCTCCCTAGGGCAGCAAATATAACGTTTATTATGCCTAGAGGGGGTCTTGAAGAAGAATCTCCTTGAAACGCCGAACTCGTTTGACTTCCTCGGCCACTGGAATGATGCAAAAGCTGCTTTAATTTCCCTTCTCCGACCAATTGTTCTAAATGATCCCACAAATTTCTGCAATCCTCGGTAGTATGCCTATGGTCCTGATGATAATGGCAATAAATGCTTTGATTACGCCTCATAGGATCTCCTGCCATCTTATTCGGCCACTTGAAGAACGACTTGTTTTTAACCTTCTCCAGATGCTGTTGTACTGGCTCTCGGAACACAACATTAACTGCCTGGGTATTGGCAGATCTAGGCTGCCTAACAAAATCTTTCCGAGGTCGGTTGTTCTGGATTCAATCCGGCCTGAAATCCCTCATCTCTTGAGGGATCACCTTAGCCTTTCCTTTCCCCTGTAGCTGGTCCTCCTCTATCCTTCTATACTTATCAATCCGATCCATCAAGTGACGTACACTAGCAATAGGTTTATCAATGAGAGATTTTCTCAAGTCATGTTCGGCTGGGAGGCCAGCCTTAAAAGTACTAATGGTCACATTATCATAGCTCCCGTCTATCTCGTTAAACATCTTCCAATATTTATCCGAGTAAGCTTTCAGAGTCTCCTCATCCCGTATGGACATAGATAACAAGGACCCTAAAGGCCGAGGAACCTTGCTACATGTGATAAAACGAGCATCAAAGGCCTGGGTAAGCTTCTTAAAGGAGTCGATGGAATTTGCCTTTAACCCGTTAAACCATCTCATCGCCATTGGGCCTAAGTTAGATGGAAATATCTTACACATCAAGGCCTCATCCCTCGAATGAATGACCATTTTCTGACTGAAATGACTGACATGTTCCACTGAATCTGTTCGGTTATTGTAAATGGTGAACGTAAGTTGATGAAATCGCCGAGGAAGACTCGCGCCTTCTATATTTCGCATGAAAGGTGACTTAGAAACTTGACTTAACACCTTGTTCATGGCATTGTTCCCTAGGCCTTTATGGGGCGGGCTTTTATTCCTGCGCCTATGGTGATATTCCTCATCACAGGAGAAAGTCTCACTGGGCGGAGTTCTGGATCTTTGTCTGTATGTAGCATCATCTATCTCCTCAGAAGACAGCTCGGAGTTGGGTGATGAGTGCCTTCGCCGTGCATGGCGCAATTCCTTCTTCAGCTCATCAATTTCACATTGCATGTCCCTTTCATTCTTTGCATGGGAAACATGGCTCTTCCCTCGAGACTAACTTTTACTGGTATGCGTTGTGTGCACACTTCCCTCTGTTGAAGGTTTACAAAAGAATTGTTATGTTGAGAACCCCCCGATTCTGCCTGGTGCAAATTAGCATCATCCTGATGTGGACCCATCGTTGGTTGGTGCGGACCTGACTCTTCCATCTTTAACGCTGTACCAGAATCTCCTTTAGAATAGATCAAGTTCTTCTCACAGACGGCGCCAATTGTAAGGACCAATTTTGGCTTGGACCAATTTTGGCTTAGACCCAAAATAGGATTGGGTTTTAGCCCAATAAGCTGAAACAATAAATTTGTAGAGCGTGAGAGAAATAACTAGCCTGATTGTAGAAAAGAGATAACGATAGTCGGTGATTTAGAAGAATTAAATGCATATAAGATAATAAGATTATCCTTGGCATAGACTAAGTAGCTCCATTGTAATATCTTATTAACGAGCAAAGTTATAAGTGTTCAGTAATTTGCTCCCAAGGCTTTTTTTGGTGTTTTTCCAATCCCCCTTCTTTAGGCCACCTTTTCATGTTATATATCACGATCTGAGTATCATCTTTACCATACACGTGTAGGTTGGATTCTGGGAACTTCTTCCTGTCCCATCCAACACCTCCTAGAACTCTCAACTAGTAGCTGTAAGGCTGCTTGATCACTGTTCAGGTATCACCTCCACATTAATGCAACTAGAGAGTTAGTTGGGAAGCATTTAATGTGGAGGTAGCAGCTTTTGAAGATATTTGTTATCTTCCTCCCTCATCCCTTGCCCCATGCCCATTTCCTAGTTGTGATGCAACCTTAAGGAATGGCCAGGGCGATAAGACAGTTTTCACTGACCTTGGACCTACGTTTCCGAGATGGATCCTTCTCGGACGTATTTTGGGACTATCATATATAACCTTTATTTTTTCTTCCCATGTCATTCCCATTATAACCTTAGTTGACCATCCTCGGATTGGGCCATTGGGCTATAGGCCCTATTCATACAGTTTCAATAGTACCTTCTAGACAACTGGCCCCCACACTACACTATTGGTTCTTGAAGTTTATCTTATAAGTGCTCTTTCAAGTTTCAAGTGAGTACTATTGGTCTCTTATATTTGCTTTATTTGAGATTTTATTGATTATGTTTTTTTTTTGGCCCTGGTTTCTTGTTTGAGTTTGAAAAGGGTGAGAATTGGTTTATTGATAAAGTTGATTTTTTCTGGGTTTTTATTGCGTTGGACACCAAAGCAAGACTTGGTCTTTGGTTTTTTTTTTTCTTTTTTTTGGGTGCTTGTGAACTTGCATATACCGAACACAGGTTTAGTACTTGAACCTTCAAATACCATTTCTAGTTTTCTGTTTTAGTCCTTAACTATTGTTGAGGTCTAAAAAATCACAACACCTAGGCCCAAAGAAATAACACAAAGGGCCATAGAAAGTGAATTTAAAAAGATTAAGCCTATCACAAAAAAAAGAAAAAAAAGGGTGGTAAGCCCAAAAGGCTTGAAGCCCAAAAGCCATAAAGGGACAAGCCTTAGAGCCTATGAGAAAAGAGGGAAGGAAGAAAAAACAAAAAAAAGCCCAGTCTGTCAAGATCAGAAGATTGAAGAAAGTCCAGTGTAAAGAGCTGAGTTAGGATCCCCAGAGGCTGCCAAAGGCTCGGGATCCCCGAGACGTGTAGCACAGCTATAAGATTAAGACAGCTCAAAGGGAACGCCAAAAGAAACATAAGAAACGAAGGGTAGATATGTCCTTCTCAAGCACCAGAGATGCAGTAAGAAAAGCAGAAAGCCTAGAGTAACCACTCACGATGCAAGGGAATGGTACCTCAGGGAACCAGAATGCGGAGCTATAAAAAAGAAAGTAGCAGGAAAGACCTTCGACCTAGAAGAGATGGATTATGCTTACTTAGGAAAAATGACAAAGAGGAAGGACTGCCAAAAGCTAAATCAAAAAGGGGTAAGAGGTTTTGAGGAACATGAAATTAAGAACAAGCACACTTCGGAATGGAAAGTCAGCCATGGGCTTTCAAAGAAACAGCACCAAAAGGAGGAAATTATGAGAAACAGGGAAAGGCTCAACCTTCTGGGTGATGGGCACAAAATAGGCTTTGGTACCCAGGGAGCAAAGGATGGGAATCAATAGTTTCCCGGGACCTTAGAATGACACTATAAAAAGGGGGGAAGGCAGCCAGCAAAAGGGGGAGGAATTTTTTGGGCTAGCAATAGAAAATCTCAATAAAAAATCACTAAGAAAACTCTGTCAAATTCAAGGGAAAACAGTGAAATATCTCCCGGTATCCCAGAAACAACCACTATAGCACATACTTGGATTTAAAAGGATTCAAACTTTGCAAGTCTTAGAGGCCTAGATTGTCATCAAAGTCTGTAATTTTTGAGCTTATTTGAACCGTGTATCATGTCTTAGTGAGCGCATTGTAATCATAACTAAGGAAAACTAATGAAGTATTTCTTATTAATCCAAGGATCCCTAACAATTTTTTTGTGTATTTCCTGATTACTTTGCACTCCTTTGCTGTTTTCATTGTTGTTCAATACAAATATTCTTGTGTTTTTTGCTAGTTTATGTGTATTGTAGGAAGCTTGCCCTGTGTGCCACTTGGTTCTTAAACAGCCCCTTTAGCTGCGATAAACCAAGCCCAGTCCACCAAACTACAACTACTTGGCCCAGAATCCTTGGGCCAGTGTGCTAAAGAAAAAGGCACTCTCACAGCTATCATTGAATCCTCTTTAGATTTTTCTTTTTCGTTTTTTGTTGAAGCAATTGTATCTAAAGCAATTGTGGCCCTTTAGTACAAATAGAATCTGAATTTGGATGTATATGCCTATATGGAGCTCCTGCTCCTTTTTCCCATATGGCTTCATCATGCCTTGTGAACACTTATTTGGATTTGAGAAGAAGATTAAGGTTAAATTTATGTTATAATCCCACTGAAAGTGATATTAAAGGGGAGACTTAGATTAGATTTAGATTTAAGAAGATATTTTGAAATTGAAACAATTGTATTCACTGTTGACTCAAAAGGGACTTTGGTATTATGAAGATAAACCGGCCAAATTAAAGTTTGATTTTGGGTATTGCGAGTAGATGGTAGAGAAAAAATTGCAAAAATTGCGAGAGAGATAAGGGGAGGCTTATCGAGTTTTATTTTTAAGTTTTTAACAGAATGATGAATTAATTAATTAAAAAATGTGTACATGTAAATCTATTTCAAAGTTAATTACGTGCCATAATACATGTAAAATCTATTTTCCTTCTTTTTAATAAAAAGAATGTGTAAATGCACTTTTGGCCCTATATTTTGGCTTTTTTCCATTTTGGTTCTTACATTTTCATTTTACCACTTTTAGTCCATAAACTAGTTAACGCGTGACATTTAAGTCCTTATTGTCACTCAATTAACTGAAAAAACTAATGTGGCAAACAGAGTTTACTGTTGGTACACTAAATGCTAATATGGCCAATAAAATAATATTTAAAAATTTCATTAGCATAAAATAGTAATTAAAAAAGACACATAGCATCCACACAACCTTTGATTTTTTAAAATTAATTTATCAATTTAAACAAAAATGAAAAATGAAAAAAAAAATACAAAAACAAAATTAGAACCCAAAATTCACATGAATTCAGATCTAGTTTCATCTTAAACATGAACAAGAAAGAATAAAAACCCAGAACATTCAATCACAATAACACAAACCCAGAAAAAAATAAATTTACTGACAAGAAATGTTGCTTGCATTTTCTTATACTTAGAACCAAACACAAATTACCAGCAAAAACATTCAACCAAGCACCACCAAAACCAGCAAAAACATTCCCAATAACTCCACTTTCAAAAAAAAAAAAAAACTCTACTCTTGGGTAACTCGGGAACCGATTCAATTCTGTGACCGCGAGCTTGAACAAGAGATGGGTTGCAAAAGCAGCAATGGCTAAAACAATGGTGTATCGTTTTTGGTTCACGTTTACCCTCCTATACCAACGGTGCCAGATCTTGGTAGGAGCAAACATGCGACTGCCACGGCACATGTTTCTGAAAGCTCCCTAACCGGCACGGTGGGTACCACCACTGGGGACACAGGGGATACGGGACACGGCGCGACCGGTACCCCAGGACTCGACGGAGGTCTAGTGTCCGGCCCTCTTAGACACGGCGTAGGGTTGGCGCTTGTTGTTGGAGATCTAGGCGTGGACGAAGTTGACGTTGTCGGGACGGATGGAGGCTTTCATGACATCGGGCAAAGCGATAGTGGTGATGGTTTCAGTGGCCATGTCACCTTCGAGGGATTGGACAGTGACAAGGGGGCGCACGACGGCTACTGCGATGACCATTGGAGAAGGTGCGAGAAGAGGACTTGCCCGTACACTCTACACATGGGAGAGCTGAACCTAGAATACGATTCTATTTGCAAGCCAAGCGAGCTTCACTGCTCGAAAAGGAGTCCATACAATCAGAGACGGTGTACACCACACTTCAAATCCTCGAGTCGTGGATCGATCTGTTGAAGATAGAGCTGAAGAAGCACAGAGCAATGAAGATTCAAGCTCAACCCAGAATCAACAACAGTTGTCAAAGCGCATCGTTTTCTCTTAAGACATGAATGATACGCACCGTTTCACTTAAGGCATTAGTGATACGCACCGTTTGCTGTGTTGTGTATCTCGTGCCTCTCCTTCATGACCAAACGGTGTCGTCTTCAGTCCATTCAAAAGTCAGTTGGTGTGGCGCGAAAATCAGTTATAACAGAGCTGTTGCTTCCGTGAATTTAGGCGTAACTTTAGGCGTATATTTTGGGTAGTATCTATTCTGTTATAGCTGTGATTGTACCTATATATATGATGAAATATCTGAAATGTAATTAAGCTTTGAAAGATACATTTTTCCATTTTAGTTTTCAATCAAGAAGAAATCTTCTCTCTCTATCTCTCTCTCTCTGTGTTCTTCTATCTTCCTTTTCTGATTCTAGTGTTCTTTGTTATTCTCTGTGTTTTTCTGAGTGTATCAAAACTCTTCACGATCCACATGGCGCAACAGATGTAGAAGCATGTCACTGAGCTAGTCAAAGCTTAGAAATTTGAAAAAGCTGCTAGTGATTGTTATTTGATCAAACGGATCTGGAAGCTTCTCTCTGAAACTAAATTCTTGTTGGTGTTTGGGTTTGTGTTTATTTTTTTGTGTTTGGTTGACAAGAAAGATCAATTGTTGGGTTTGTGTTTTTGTGTTTGGTTGACAAGAAAGATCAAGAAAATCATAGAAAATTTGGGTATGTGATTCTTATATTTAAATTTGGGTTTGGGTTCATTGTGTTCTTGTTGAAGATGAGCCCATATCTAAATTTATGTATTAAATTTTAATTCTGTTGTTTTCTTTTTTAATTTGTTAAATTTGATTGATTAATTTAAAAAAAAAATTAGATGCATTTATGCCTAATTTTTTTTATTTAGTTAAAATTAATAAATTAATTTTTTTAATTTAGATGCTAATGTGGCATTTTTAAATGTCAAAATAGATTTTTTAATTATTATTTTAGTAGTGCCGTCAGCCTTAGCTTTTTTAGTTAGTTAGGTAACGGTAAGGATTTAAATGTTACGTGTTAATTGGTTTAGAGACTAAAAATGGTAAAATGAAAATGTAAGGACCAAAATGGAAAAAAAGCCAAAATATAGGGACTAAAAGTGCATTTATGCCTAAAAAGAAATGTTACATCGATAAAAAAAAAAAATGCTACATCATTGTTCCGTAACTTCAGTTAGCCATATAGGCAATAATAATAACAACAGTTAACAAAAAGACTAATAATGCTCATTTTTAAAATTTGAGGGACCAATAGTGCTCACAGAAAACTTGAGAGACGAATTGTACTCGGAGAGTAAACTTTACGGACCGATATTGCAATTTTGCTAAAATTTTACAACCTCTGGTTTACATTGGTTAATTTGGTTAGTGGAATGACCAATAAGGTTATAATTTTCACGAGTCTTCTGCAATTCACGCTCGCTAATAGAGAGACCCACAAGGCCTATAATTTTCTGAGTTTTTGGCCAATGACTTGAAGAAACATCTGCAGGTGGAAGACTTCTAATCACTTTGCAGCATATAAATATCTATTTATGCCATCTTAATTCTCTTCTCTTTCTATTGTTTAAATTTATTTATGTATCGTGCAATTAAATGTTCAATGATTAAAGAATGCTAATGAGATATCAAAGTTCAAACAATTAATTCTTTAGAAAAAGAGGAAGAAAACCTAAACCACTGATGCTCATTCTAAAAGGAAAAAGTCACCATAAAAAAAACAATACAAAGGATATTTGACTGGTAAAGATCTTGAACAAATAATTATATCCTTACATTCATGGAACATTAACCATGATAAGAAATATTTAATAGCATTAGAGCACCTTCGTGGATACTCATATCATTCAAGGACTCGTGTTTAAATTGTCATGCTTTCTAATCTGCTTTTTGGAATACATCTAATAAGACATAAATGGAATCTTTGTGGAGTAAAAAATCGTATCTATAAAACATGATATTATAATTCATAATCTGGTACTGGTCTAGCTATAATGATGGAATAAATCTTGTGATTCATATGTTAATGCGTATCTTTTTCTTCTTTCTTCTTCTTCTTGGTCAATTTTTAGATACATATGAAAAAAATATATCTTATATAAGTTAAATTTCAAATGGACTA
The DNA here is from genome assembly GCA_023055345.1 of Quercus wislizeni. Lineage (NCBI taxonomy): Eukaryota > Viridiplantae > Streptophyta > Magnoliopsida > Fagales > Fagaceae > Quercus > Quercus wislizeni. The sequence goes on along the minus strand of JALGQJ010000003.1, from coordinate 12,104,884 downwards.
CTGGCATTCTTTTCTCTTAAATATTTGTTGAGAGGATATGGGACAAGCATTTTCCCAATTACTTATTTGATCTTGCAACTTTCAAGCCCAACTCACAAGTTAAAACAAGGGGAAAATCATAGAAATAGTTAACGTTGACAAGGATTTTGATGAAAAGCCGTGTTCCAAGGGACTCAAGCACCCAACATTAAATAACAATTAAAAAACAATAAAAACTAATTTATGAGATGTCTCTCTCAAAACACATGAATCTTACATGTGTAGGTTTCACATATTATGAGTCCGTTTGGATTGAACTTATTGTTGCTGAAACTGAAAACTGAAAATTGAAAATTGAAAACTGAAAATACTGTAACAAAATAATTTTTAAATGTGTGAATAGTACCCTGAGACTCATTTTTAATATTTTTTTCTGAATAAAATGGTTGTGGGTCCTATGAACAGTACCGGAGCATTGTGTGAACAATGATATTTGTCTCATGGACAGAAAATTTTGTCTCCTCCCTAAAACACGTGAAAGCCAAAAAAAAAAAAAAAAAACACAACGCAGGATTCAGCGGAAACGCTGAATCCAAACAGGTACTATGAGAGGATGATTTATGAGATTGATACCCTCCCACCATAGTAGGAAAATAGATTAGATGATTAAATGAAAATGCAAATCCAAAGGTATTTTCTTAACCTTGTGTTGGTAAGGTTTGCAAAAATATGGCTCCATATACCCAACGTTGTTTTAAGAATAATATATATGGTTGATACTCTCCCTCCTTATTTTCTTTTTTTATTTTTAAAATTTTCCTTTTGTTTTGTCCCTTATAGCATGTGAGGCTTTGTAAGTACATTCAAATAATTAAAATAATATTTTTCTAAATAAACCTCTAACATCAAAGTTACAAGAATTTTGAAAATATAATTCCAATTTAAATTATGTTACCAAAAGTGCAAAAAAATTAAAATTTTTATTATTTATTTAGATTATTTTAATAACCCATTATACTTTTTAGGTTGTGATAAAACTAGGTCTTACATAATTTCATTTCTCTATGTAACATAAAGTAAATTTTCATTTTTACCATGTATTTTATTGTTCATTTTCAATTATATTGTTGATTTTGTTTTAGATTTTACATACAATATTTTATTAATCTGCACTTTATACAGGAATAGTACTAATTTGTAATTATCGTGATGAAAAATAGTGTTCCATCGTGATGAATAATACTTAACTTGCGTTCAAAATAAAATTAAACAAACAATATTGAATTTTTAATACTTGAGACAACACTAAAGCTAGAGGAAAGTCTCAAATGACCAAACACCCTCCCCCTGTTCTTTGTCAAAAGACAAGAGGAAACTTGAGGTCAATAAAAAGAGAAAACAGTGCATTGTTCTTTGTCAAGGGACGAGAGGAGACTGAGGTCAATATAAAGAGAAAACGGTGCACTGTTCTTTATCAATGGATGAGAGAAGACTGAGGTCAATAAAAGGAGAAAACAGTAAAAATAAATTAAATAATTAACAGCCGAGCATGATATCCTTTTGAGGTTTAGCACTAAGAAGCAAAGATTGGTTGCCAACAATTAATCTAGAATCAATTAATCTGCATAAAACAATTCCATAGCCTCCAATTTTATATTGGTAAGTAGAGGAAACCTATGAGAGCAAAATTTTCACGTCTTTGGCACTTGATTTTCTCAGTTTCAAGCTAGCTGGAATGGAATCAATAATTGTGTATTAAAAAATTTTAGGCAAAACTACACTATTGGTACCTAAAGTTTACCTATGAGTGCAATTAATCTTTTAAAGTTTTAAATAAGCACTATCGATCCCTCAATTTTAAAAATGAGGGTTGCTAGTCCTTTTGTTAACTACTATTAGTGTTATTATTTATGTGACTAATGGAATAATGACGTGTCATATTTTTACTACAAGTATTTTACAAAATTGACGTGGCATGATGGAAAAAAAAAAAACTTATAGGTCAGATTTTAGTACAAATAGTATTTGAATTTGGATGTATATGCCTATATGGAGCTCTTGCTCCTTTTTCCCATATGGTTTCATCATGCCTTGTGAACACTTAGATTTGGATTTGAGAAAGAATATTAAGGCTAGATTTAGATTAGAAACCTAGTGAAAATGAAATTAAAGGGGAGACTTAGGTTAGATTCAGATTTGAAAAGAAGATATTTTGAAATTGAAACAATTGTATTCACTATTGACTCAAAAGGGACTCTGGTATTGTGCAGATAAACCAACCGGATTAAAGTTTGGTTTTGGGTATTGCCAACAAATGGTAGAGGAAGAAGGTGAGAGAGATAAGGGGAGACTTATCGAGTTTTAATTTTTAGGTTTTTAATAGAGTGATGAATCAATGAATGAATTAATTCAAACATGTGTATGTGTAAATCTATTTTAAAGTTAATTATGTGGCATAATACATGTAAAATCTATTTTTTCTTCTTTATAAAAAATAAATGTCACATTGGTAAACACAATGTCACATTATTGTTCCGTTAGCCACATAGGTAATAAAAATAACAACAGTTAACAAAATGACATACAATGCTCATTTTTTAAATTTGAGAGACCAATAGTTTTCACTTGAAACTTGAGAGATCAATTACTCACATATGGTAAACTTTAGGGACCAATAATATAGTTTTGCCAAAATTTTACAGCCCCCAATTTGCATTGGTTTGGTTAGTAAAAGGATCCATATGGTCATAATTTTCATGAGTCTTTTGCAATTCACGCTTGTGAATGGCAGTGACGAAGGCGTCAGCTACCTCTTGCTAGTGTCACTAATGAAGGTAGTGGTGGACTGGTTGTGGACCGATGGGGTGATGGGGTTTGGTGGGTTTTTATTTATTTATTTTGGGTATTCTAATTATTAAAGGAATAAAATTAGAATTGAATTATTTAGGTTACACATGACATGTTTTTATTTGTGAAGTATAGAGTAGAGCAGGAAAAATTGGATAGAAGATTTGGACTTAGAAGAAAGGCCCATTAAAGTCATAATTTTCATAAGTCTTTATCACTAATAGAGAGACCCACAAGGCCATAATTTTCCAAGTCTTTGGCCAATGACTCGAAGAAACATCTGCAGGTTGAAGACTTCTAATCACTTTGCATCATATAAATATCTATCTGTGCTATCTTAATTCTCATCTCTTTCTATTGTTTAAATGTTTAATGATTAAAGAATGCTAATGAGATATCAAAGTTCAAACAATTAATTCTTTAGAAAAGGAGAAAGAAAACCAAAACAATTAATGTTCATTCTAAAAGGAAAAACTCATCATACAAAAACAATACAAAAACAATACGAAGGATATTTGACTGGTAAAGATCTTGAACAAATAAATATATCCTTACATTCATGGACCATTAAACATGATAATAGCATTAGAGCACCTTCGTGGAAACTTATATCGTTCAAGGACTCGTATTTTAAATTGTCGTGCTTTCTAATCTGCTTTTTGGAATGCATCTAAGACATAATTAAGTGGAATCTTTGTGGAAGTCAAAAATCTTATCTATGGATCATGATATTGTAATTCATAATCTGGTACTGGTCTAGTAGCTATTATGAGGGAATAAATCTAGTCTTCTTGTGAAAATGTTGTATCATTTTGTTATATTCCTTTTTTTTTTTTTTTAATGCACAATTTTAAGTGGTGATCATAACTTAAAAACAGTAACAATTTGCCACCTAAGATTTGTTGTGAAAATGTTATAGACACAAATAATAAAATATCAGATAAGGACCTACCATAGTTGGAAATAAAAGGTATTGTAAAAATGTTATGACATTTTGTTGTGATCCTAGACTTCTTTTTTGGTTTAGTCAAAATTCGGTGAGCCAAAATTTACTGTTTAAAGCACAGTTTTCTTCACTTGGCATTTTGTTTTGTTTTTTTTTTTTTTTGGTATATTTTATAAATTTTTTTAATGCATAATTCAAAGTGGTTGGCCCAGCTTAAAACCAATAACAATTTACATCCTAAGATTTGTTATGAAAATATTGTAAACATAGCATTATTCTAAAATAAAATAACAAAATATCATACTAGGGCCCTCCATAGCTAAAAAAAAATGTAATATGAAAATTTTATGACATTTTGTTGTGTTCTTAGACTTCTTTTTTTGGTAATGTCTTAATTTGTTAAGCCAAAATTCATTTTTTTTAAGCACAATTTTCTATAAACGAGCATATACGCATGCTATTACTATTTTAGTTAAACTTTAATGAAATCTTATGACTCCTAGAAAATTTCGTTGTGCAATTAATGTCTTAAAATGTTCCAAAAATTTATTCATGTATTTTGAATTTTATGTGGTGGTAATACCTGGAAAGTAAGAATGGTGATGTATAGTCTCTATTTTATACCTAAAGAATACTAATTTACTAAAGGTTTAAATCTTCTAGATTTATAAGTTTATCTAATGAAAACTTCAATGACATGTCCTTTTTTTCCTGCTTAAAAGGGTGTTCATTACAAATTAAATAAGTTCCAGTTAGCTCAACGGCCCTTTTAATGTGGGGTCACGTCCCCAATTAATCGGATTTATCCGCTTTGGGGAGCCAGTCCCTCACGGTTTATCGGCTCGTCCCCGAGTGTGGGCAGGACCAACCAAGGGCTAGACCTTGTAGTTGTAATCGCAAGTCCCACATCGGTTAGAGTTCCCTCCCACATATGGTTTAAATGCTTCTGGAGCGACCATATGTGTACCACCTCCACACACGTCCCCAATTAATCGGATTTATCCGCTTTGGGGAGCCAGTCCCTCACGGTTTATCGGCTCGTCCCCGAGTGTGGGCAGGACCAACCAAGGGCTAGACCTTGTAGTTGTAATCGCAAGTCCCACATCGGTTAGAGTTCCCTCCCACATATGGTTTAAATGCTTCTAGAGCGACCATATGTGTACCACCTCCACACACACATATGGTCGCTCTAGAAGCATTTAAACCATATGTGGGAGGGAACTCTAACCGATGTGGGACTTGCGATTACAACTACAAGGTCTAGCCCTTGGTTGGTCCTGCCCACACTCGGGGACGAGCCGATAAACCGTGAGGGACTGGCTCCCCAAAGCGGATAAATCCGATTAATTGGGGACGTGACCCCACAGGATTTAAGAAATTATTATATTAAACAGATATTCATATGATAAATAGCTATACTAAATTTAAATACATGATTTCATATTTCTTCCAAAAAATATATTATCTTATTTTTCTTGCTTAAGGTGTAACATGTGCCTTGCACTGCAACCCAAACTAGTATTACCAAAAATGCAAAAAAAATTAAATTTTTTATTATTTATTTAGATTATTTTAATAATCCATTATACTTTTTAGGTTGTGATAAAACTCAGTCTTACATAATTTCATTTCTCTATGTAAAATAAAGCAATTTTTCATTTTTACCATGTATTTTATCGTTCATTTTCAATTATATATACATACACATATATATATATATATATATATATATTGGAATACAATATTTTATAAATCTGCACATTATACAAAAATAATACTAATTTGTAATCATCGTGATGAAAAATAGTGTTCCATAGAACCGCGAAGCATCCATCTAGCGAGGAGAAATAATGTTAGATGATTAAATCAAAATGAAAACCCAATGGATTTATTTAAACTTGTTCGAAAAAGGTTCACGGTGAATATTTTATAGAGAATGTGACGTAAAATTACATTAACCATCAAATGGAGGGGATTTTTTTTTTTTTTTTTTTTGTATTCTGTGCATCATTACATGCATGATAAAACATTTTTACGCGTAAAGGCAAAGTGTTGGTTTTTCGTTTTGGGGGGCCAAACCGCCATACCCAATCCTTGGAATAGAATTTAAATCGAAATAGAGAAATTTAAAATATTGTTACTACAAGCTGGTAGCCCACAATATATGATTTGGTTCCTCTCATTGTCTCACCCTAGCCTCAACTCAACCATCATTTTTAGTTCAAACACAACCAACCCCTCTTCCTTCGCATACTTTCCTCCCTCTCATTCCACTTTTGTAGCATAGCTGTAATGCCTCTAAATCCATGGAACACCCTCTTCTCCTTCCTAACAATCATCCTTCCCCTCCTGAATCCTTTTGTAGCTTTCGCTGTTAATCCACAAGGTGAAGCTCTTCTTTCATGGAAGCAAAGCCTGAATGGACCCACTGAGGCTTTGTCTAATTGGAATCCAACAGATGAAACTCCATGTGGGTGGTTTGGTATCACTTGCAACATCAACAAGGAGGTTGTTGAATTGGAATTAACGTACTTGGATTTATATGGTACAGTTCCAACTAATCTTACTTCATTGGTTTCATTAACCAAGGTTGCACTTTATGGTACAAACCTCACGGGTCCAATCCCAAAACAGATTGCTACACTACATGAACTGAATTACTTGGACTTGAGTTTCAATGCGTTAACCGGTGAAATCCCATCTGAGATTTGCAACTTGCTTAAGCTCCAAGAAATCTACCTCAACTCGAACCAGCTAGAGGGCTCGATTCCGGTTCAAATCGGCAACCTTACAAGCTTGAAAGTGCTGAGTCTTAACGTAAACCAGCTCAATGGAGAAATACCCAATACCATAGGCAACTTGAGGAACCTCCAAGAGATAATAGCCGGTCAGAACAAGAACCTTGGAGGCATTATACCCCGAGAAATCTGGAATTGTACCGAGTTGACCACGTTAGACCTAGCCGAAACAAGGGTCTCGGGTTTCCTTCCTCCGAGTCTTGGTCTCCTCAAGAAGCTCGAAACCATAGTTATCTCCGCAGCCCTCCTCTCCGGCCAAATCCCACCTGAAATCGGCGACTGTTCCACCCTCCAAAACATCTACCTCAGTCAAAACTCGCTCACAGGTTCAATACCGAAAAGTATCGGAAACCTCAAAAACCTCCGAAATTTTTATATCTGGGGGAACAGCTTGGTGGGTACCATTCCATCAGAGCTTGGGAATTGCAAGAAGTTAACACTTCTGAGTGTTTCGTGGAACTCATTAACCGGAAACATTCCGCAAAGTTTCGGAAACTTATCGGCTTTGCAAAAACTCACACTCCAAATGAATCAAATATCGGGCAAAATTCCAGCAGAATTTGAAAACTGTAAGGAGCTCACTCAGATCGACTTAAGCAACAACAGTATCGCCGGTACGATACCATCCGAAATCGGAAACCTTACGAAACTTCAACTACTTTTTCTGTGGAGAAACAAGTTAGTGGGACCCATTCCATCCTCAATTTCCAAATGTCACAATCTCAATATTCTTGAATTGGGTTCTAACGGTTTGACTGGGAGTATTCCCCCAGGAATCTTTCAGTTCAAGAAACTGAAAATAATCCAACTTGACTCCAACAATTTATTGGGTGAAATACCGAAAAATATCGGAAACTGTTCGTCTCTAATTTGGTTCGATGTTAGAGATAACAAGCTTACAGGGCCAATACCGAGAGAGATTGGGAACTTGGAAAATCTAGATATCTTGGATCTCAGTTTGAATCGTATTTCGGGAAATGTACCTGCAGAGATCTTAGGCTGCCGAAACTTGGCGTATCTCAATTTGCATTCTAATTTGATCACCGGAAACATTCCTGGTAAGTTAAGCCGCCTTGTTTTGTTGCAGTTTGTTGATTTTTCGGATAATTTTATTGAAGGTACTTGGCCACTTCATGTACTTCCACGGCACATTGTTTTCTTTTCAATCTCAAGAAACAATTTAAGTGGAGAGATCCCTTCCTTGATTTGCAATCTCAGTTTTGTTAACTACCTTGAATTCTCTCACAATCATTTTAGTATGATTCCTCCATGTTTGGGAAATATGAGTGATCTTATAAATTTGGAACTGCAAAATAACACTCTTCATGGCACCATCTCAAAATTCGTAAAGTGCAGTAACTTGAGAAGTCTTAAACTAGCCGACAATCAATTAGAAGGGTCATTGCCACGTTCATTGGTCAATTGTAAGAAATTAGAAATTCTAGATGTTGCTAACAATAGGCTTAATGACACATTCCCTCATTGGTTGGAAAATCTTCCAGATTTGCGGGTTCTCGTATTGCGATCAAACAACTTTCATGGTTCCATAGGCAATCACAAGACTAAATTCTCATTCCCTAATTTGAGAATTATAGACCTCTCTCACAATATGTTCCATGGTCATTTGCCAGCAAACCTTTTCAAGTATTTATCAGCCATGATGAATGGGAACATGGATAACAATGGATTGAAATATATGGGTGATGATTATTATTTTGGTTTCAGAAGAGATATGGATGATTTTCAGTATTCTCGTAATAATTCTGTTACAATTGATGTTACAATTGATATTAAAGGGAATTATATTGATGTGGTGAAAATACTAACTCTATTGAAAACTATTGATTTTTCTAACAATAGTTTCAAAGGAGAAATTCCAAAGGTAATTGGAAAGCTTGGATCACTTAAAGGGCTAAATTTTTCACACAATAATCTTATGGGTCATATACCTATATCATTTGGAAATTTAACTAATCTTGAATGGTTAGATCTCTCCTCAAACAAGCTCACAGGCGACATTCCTATACAATTGACAGATCTTACATCATTGGCAATTTTAAATCTCTCCAAAAACCATCTTGTGGGATTGATACCTCAAGGTAAACAGTTCAATACGTTTACAAATGCTTCTTATAGTGGAAACTTGGGTTTATGTGGATTTCCATTAACAAAAACTTGCGGCAATGATGAGGGACAACAACCACCACCATCACCAACCATCCAAGAAGATGATTTTGGGTTTGCAAATGGATTTCATTGGAAAGTTGTATTGTTGGGGTACGGATGTGGTTTCATGTTTGGATTCGGTATGGGATATCTTGTGTTCTCAAGTGAAAAACCAAAATGTCTCTTGAATATTGTTTATGGAGAACGACACAACAAGGTGCGAAGATCCAAGAAGAATGCTCATGGAAGAATTAATTGAAGCAGAATATTGCAGATACAAATAATGATTTCAGGTATATATTTATGTACTATTATATTAGAAAATACTTTTTTTTTTTAAATTGAGTCATATTAGAAAATATTTTATTTAATAATTTTAGTTCTTTAAAAAATTCCCTTTTAAATTGTAAAGATGATTTTTCATTTTTAATTTATTTTCCACCAGTGAAATATACCTATTTTTGTGTCAATGTTGAGACTATTACCATATTTTATTTTATTTATTATTATTATTATTTTAGGGAGCAACTCCTCTATCTAGCTAGTTAAGGTGTCAAATAATTGGGTGCATATTCTAAAACTTCACTTTAAAAAAAAAAAAAAAAAAATTTATTATTACATCCTTCTGACTATTACCTACATTTTGCAGGGCAAAGAAGATGTTGTTGGTTGGATCACTTGAAGAGTGGAGTTAAGTTTACTAGTGCAAAGTAAGATGTTAATTAGGCATGTTTTATTTCAATTATGTTTCTCCAAGAGTTTTTTTTTTTTTTTTTCCCTCCAAATGTGTTGAAATAAAACTTTATCTTGATATAACTAAGTTGTGATGCATTTTGGTTTTGCTTTTATTTTTTTCTCTTTGTCTAGTTGGTAGATTATTTGTTGTTATTTTTAACTATTTGTTTGACCCTCATGGCTTACTCAGGTGATGAGCTCATTGGTCTAGGGTATGACATAAATTTAGAGGTCCCACTCTTAATCTATCACATTATCTATTCATGGGGTATTTCATAAAAAAAGGGAGTGGAATAATCTGGCCAAATATTATAACAACACTTCCTTATATCAAACAAACATACAAATATTTCTAGCTGGACTGCTGTAGCATCATTTAGTTTTGTACTTTAATCCTTGCTTAAAATGATCATCTACTAAAGAATAAAAAAGAATAATAATTTTATTTGCATTTGAAAATTTTGCTAGAAATATTCAATGCAGACAAGAGTGGAATTTAAATTTAAGTCCTTATGAAAGTTGTTGAGTTTTCTCTTCTTTGTGTACCACCTAATTCTTCAAACCGAAAAGCTTGTTATGATTAAATACATTTTCATATATTTAAATCTATATATATCTTTGGGACCTAGTGTAAAGAACATTTTCCAAGGGAGAAACAATTTAGAAAACGCACCTCATGCTTTAAGGATTGACACTTATATAGTTAAAACACGCATTATTTAATCCATTATTCGTATGGAAATTAGAGTAATTGTTTTATAAAGGTCTATCAAATGTGTACAAGTTGCTTATTTACTTGATTGAGGAAAATTATTATGTGGATTTTCAAGTACAACTCATACAACCTAGCAAGCTTCAATTAGGAATTTTTTTCCAACTTTTTTTGAGTGTTCTTTATTGATATTAAACTATGAAAAGATTACAAAGTAAGCAACACACTTCAACAAAACACAACACACAAATAAATAATTTACCCCAAGATATGATGAAACTACAAAGACCAGTAGTCTCACATATTTCTTTAAGAAATCTACCGAAACTCTTAAATATCTTTTTCTTTGTAATTCAACATCTTTTTTTTTTTTTTTGGATATTAATTCATGATCAATACCAGAACTTGTACACATGTCAAGTTGTTATTAGATTAATTTGAATGCTTTAAGTGATGAACCTATGTGTAAGTGATGTAATGCAATTATTAATTGATACTAAACAAGTTGTGGTAAAGCGTGTGTCAAAATGCGTCTGTCAAAATGCGTCTTTTAAAAAACAATCTGATTAACCGACGTGATGACGCCCAAGCTCTAGTAAAAAACTCGCTTACAACAACATTACAAAATTAGGGGGATTAGTACCTCCCTACAATTAATTCTTGTTTTAGTTAGAATATTATTAGCACAATAGTTTCTTTCCTAATGAGCATGTTGGCGATGGACTTTCTAGAAATGTTGTATTAATAAGTTGTAGTTAGAAATCAAGGTGCTGCATGGATGACAATTAAAACATGAGTTTAATTTTTTTCATCTAGAGCCTATTCAATGAGAAGCAATTCTCTCAGTTTTCTCTCTTATACGTGGGAATGCATTTCATATTCTTATGCAACAATTAAAAAAAATTATCAATTGATTTAGTTGAGGACAAACTTTTCCTCCAATTCGAAGAAATTTTTTTTGCTTAAAATGAGTACAAGGCAATTCACAAATCCATATCACATGATCTCATTTATTAATGATATGGCTATTAAATTGGTCATATTAACTATATCAGTTATTGATTGAAAATCATCAATCATGTGATTGACGAGATAGCTTTGTAAATTGCCAAATAACCATTTTTAGAGGAAATTTAAATCAAACCATTCAAAGAAACTCTTGGAATTTCAGCAAAAGCTGAGTGGCCCAAGTTGGGTAATGAGCTGCTTGGGCAAGGCTTAAAAGACCGACAAGCATTATGAGCTGAAATTGAGATTAGCCCAACTATGCCTTGATGAGCCCAACTGGTCTATAGACGTTTGCTAAACTTTGATGCTTCTAGCCTGTTCTCTTATGGGCTTTCTGCCTATAGTAATATGCTTGTATTGGCTAGCTAGTTTCTTAATGCAATTTTCCTTTTAACAAAAAATGAAATAGATAAGCCCAACTAATTCAACGATTTGGGGCCGTTTGGTACATATTTAAATAACAGATTTTAGTTTTTTTAGAAATATGTGTATGTGAAAAAATGTGTAATGTTGTTTAAAAACTGAAAAGATGTGTTTAAAATGGTGTACCAAATAGGGCCTTGGTGAACCTATTACTAGGGAGAAGCATTAATGTGGTGGGCCTGTTGGGTTGCTCCTTGAAGATAGTTGCGCGGAACTTAATATTGTTATTTATTTATTTATTGGGTTAGACCGTGTTAATCCAGTAATCCTCACTTCTTGTACCACACGGATTTAGTAGAGGAAATTGGATTTAGAGGTTTAGGGTTCCAGTTAGCTTAATTAGTAAAATCTTTAATTAGTGAATAAGAGATCTAAGGTTCAATTCTCGCCTATACCAAAAACAAATTTGTATCTTAGTTATGCAATAATGCACCTTTAGGGTGCCAATTATCATGCCTAACAAATGTCTTACCACCATTAGTAATGGAATGTTTGATCCAAAAATTTACTCCAACTACATTATATATAAGGATGGTGAATGCTCTAAAATGTGTGAAAACATAAGAGCTGTTTAGATCCCAAGTTAAAAATTACAGCTTGATAGATTTTACTCTAACTTATAATAAGTGCGGAATAGAATAAAAGCGAGCGAATGAACAAATAAACTACTTTAAGCCATAATCAATACAACATAGAAGTAATATGAAAGCTAAAAGAGTAGGGAAGAAGGATGCAAACACAAAGACAACATAGCGATGTGTTATCGAAGAGGAAAACGAAGTCCTCAGCGTAAAACCTCTATGCTGCCTTCCAAGCGGTAATCGATCCACTAAACAATTAGTTGGGATACGTAAGTTAGCAAGAGACCCCCCAAGCCTAATCTATCTGATGTACCTAAGCCCTCAAAACTCCTACACTTACAAGGCTACTCGGAACCGTGTCTTGTCTAGCTCTCCAGATCCCGCAACAAGCTCCATGTTGCATTTGCCATCTTGGCTTTTTCCAATACTTTCCAGCAACACCAAATCCTCACTGAACACTCTGAAATGGTATGGTAAGTGTTTGGGATATCAACCTCTCAATGGTATGGAACTAGAGAGGTAGGAGTTAAGGAAAGTCCCAAAGCAAATGTGTAAAGATATGTGGGTATAACAATCTCTAACTCTCAAGGTTTGTGGTTAGGGTTTTCTTTCAGAAGCACTCCTCAACATTTGTGGGTAATGTGGGTATAAATAGTGTAGGCACAAAAAGTGTGTATCAGAAATGACAGTCTGGCAAAACAGAAAGTTTCGCGAGTGTCTTGCAAGAAGGCCTTACTTGTGAGATACTCACGAAACACAGTTGTCTCCATCTGTCATGACTCTTCGCATTCCAGTCATGTGTAGGGCACATGCATCATTTCACGGGATGCTTAGTCACGATCTACCCACGAAAACTCCTATATCTTCAATTGCTTGAGTCTTCACATACTCTCTCTCTCTCTATCACACAACCCTTACAATAAAGTTCCACAATAAATACAGGGGATAAAAGATTGAACAGAATTACAATAAAATTTTTCATGGAATTAAAGCCAACAAAATACATAGTTGTAAATTACAACTTTAAAGATGGTGTTAGAGATTATATGACTGAATATTCCAATTTGTTAGTATTTATATCATTGTATCTACTTTTTAAGTAGTGTCAGATTAATAATTACATGTAGATCCAAGTAAGAGTGTTCATTTAACCAACCAACCTGACGCTTCATGTTGGTTTTTTCATGGGTTGATGGGTTTTATTATAGGTAGGATATGGTTTTTTTTTTTTTCTTTAGATTAATAATTACTTGTAGATCCAAGCATAATTAGTAAAATACGGTATGCATTTAATACTGTAAATATACAAGCGGGTATAATTTGGAATTTTTCAAAAAATTACGTTTCAAAAATTCATCATAAAAATACGGAAACGGTGAAAAAAATGGTATGTGTAAAGTACGAGTAATATACATTTATTTATTTATTTTAAATCATAACAAAAATACGGAAACATTTATTATATTTTTTTTTACATAAATACAATCATCTTTGGATCATGACCATTTAATTCTTGTTAAGTATGTCTAAGAAACTTATAACTCAACAAATTGACATTTTTTATTTTTTCTGTCTAAAAAAAGTTCATAATTTTTTTTTTTTTTAATTTTAGAAAAGGATAATGCCAGAGTTTTAAACTATTTTATAACATTTAGTTGCTTTTTAGAAACCATTATTTTAGTGGTTTTGTTAGTAAATGAATTTACTATAAAAAAAATGTTAAAATTAAAGTGACTTTATACGATAAATTTTTCCTAAGAACTATAGAAGATCTTGATCTATATAAGACCACCTCATCATCATTGTTTGCACTCTTTTGCACAAAACAATAATACTACAGAAATATTACTTCAAAACAAGAAAAATAAATAAATTAACCCATACCACACACACATGTCCATTTGTATCTTTACTCAAAAAAAAAAAAAAAAAAACCTATGACATATTATGGCTGATGGTTCTGCCTTGGCAGAGCAGATAACGAGTTTGATTTAAAGCTTTAGAATATAAATTGATCTTTTACTTATCATTTTCCTTTGTAAGAAAACAAATGATCTCCGTTTATTATGTCTAAATTTATAAAGTAGGCACATTTAATTTGTACACATGATGTTTTTACATTTTACAAGATTGTTGTCAAGCATAGAGTTCCATAGTATCATATTTCTTATACAATTATTAACAACAATAAATAATAATTATTATTTTAATTATAATTTACAAAATCCAAAAAAATATTAAAATCATTCTTGAAATTTTTTCCTTTTTCACTACTATTTCCATGCGTAAGCATGGATTACAACTTGGTATAGATTTGTGAAGGAATGCAAAAATTTTAGTTGTGGTGTTTATTATATACAGAAATAAAATAAATTAATCAAATAATTTGTGAAAAAAACTAAAACTTAACTTGTGTTTAAAAGAAAATAAAATAAAATAAACAATATTGAATTTTTAATATTAGAGACAATACTGAAAGCCAGAGGAAAGTTGATGCCAAAAAAAAAAAAAACACAGTGTAATGTTCTTTATCATGAGAGAAGACTAAGGTCAATAAAAGGAGAAAACCGTAAAACTAAATTAAATAATTAATAGTTGAACATTATATCCTTTTGAGGTTTAGCACCAAGAAGCAAAGATTTGTTGCCAACAATTAATCTAGAATCAATTAATCCGCATAACAATTCTATAGCCTTCAAGTTTTATCTTTTTTTGGTACTTTTGAACTTTCATATAACTAGTCACTAACCTGTACAATACACAGAAAAATTATTGACTCTGAAAAAAAAAAGTCCAACAATGAGTAAATAGACATTTTGCTTGTTATTATATTTTTTTTTAAAAAGAAATATTTAACTTCTATACTTTTCCATAATTTAGAAGCGTTGTCTAACATTGAACGTTATTGAGTTGCAAGTGCATAGTTACTGAAACCTACAAAATAATTTATAGTTCTTAAATTAATAAAGCAAAACTCCCAATAGTTATATATACACACGCACTCAAAACTAATATAAACTATAAGTATATAAACAAAGACCATGATATGAGGAAGATACACCAAGTTTCAAATTTGAGTAAAAAAATGACTTTCTCGTAGTAATAACAATATAGACAATTCAAAATATGGAACAATATCAAAATTATAATACCTAATTCCATTATCTTTTATGTTGAATCCAAACAAATAATTAATAAACCAAAAATCATAGCTTTTAATAAGAAAACAAAAAATCATATGAACCTAAATAAAAAGCATTTAAGGTGAAGAATTAAAATCAACTTACTGAGATGCAAATACCAAAAACCCCGAGATTTAAAACTTCAAAATTTATAGAATCCCCAAATTCTACTTTAGAACCAAACCAAATTCAGCAAATTTATATATAACATACCAAATAAAAATTTATCGTTTCCTAGGCTAGAAGACATAGGTTGCATCTTTGATTTTTCTCCAAAAAATAGAGATTTTTTATCTGCCAAGTACAATATAAAAAAATAATTAGTAGAAATTTCAACTCAAAAACCAAACCCACGATTATCAACGTGAGTCTCTTTTTTTTCAACGTTAGTCTTTTTTTTTTTTAGTCCTATCATAATTTTTGTTTTTATATAGATTATCAACGTTTGAGTTTGAGTTTAAGTTGGACTTGTTAGAGAGATAGAGTTTCATTCCTTGTTAAGTTTTGATTAAGCAAAAATAATTTTATTTTAAAAAAAATGATAATGATGAGTTTAAGTTTAAGTTGGACTTCTTAAAGAGATAGAGTTTCACTCCTAGTTAAGTTTGAACTAAACAAAAATAATTTTATTTAAATAAAATGATAATTTTATTTAAATATTGTGCTGGTGGGGAAATTGTGAGAGTTTTAGAAGTTTCGGTTATATATATATATATATATATATACTAGTTAAAGGCCCGTGCATTGCACAGTTTTATGATAAAATTTATAGAATATATGTAAAAATAATTATTATAACAAAATAAATAATTCTAATTAGTTGTGTTATAATATTATCAATTCCTTTATCTGGAGAAGGGGGTGGGTTCCCTCTTTGCTGAGCACCTTGCCTAGTGTCCCTGTCCCTTAAATCTACCACGAACTCCTTCAGACATCCCGCCTTCACTAACTACCCTAATGATCCTTTAATACTCGGCACTGCTCGGTAATATGCCCCTTGTCCCTGTGATAAGTACAATGTCTGAGACAAGCGGCTGAGAAGATTGTGATGATAGAGAGGCGGAGAGTTTGAGAGAAGGGTTTTGCCGTTTGGGATGAGAGAGTGAGAGAAGAAACGTGAGTTTGAGAGATATTTCAATAAAATAATAATACAAAAATATTTTAAAAATATTATTTAAATAAAAGAAGGTATGTAATAGATAATCTGATGTAGGTGTTTTGTAAATTGTGTTACTATATTTGCAGGGGGATGCAGGTTTTTTTAGCTTCTTTGTGCCTTGTTGGTCAGGAATGAGGGCTTACTAGTGTTCTATGTAGATTAATGCTAGGACCACATAATTATGATGAGTTGTGAGTGATAGATGTGTTGTTGTGGGTTCATGTGAGTTCACACATCTACTACTCACAACTCACCACGTGGTGAGTTGTGTCCAATTATGTGGCGAGTCTATGTTTTCAATGTTATAAAGGTTTAGGTGAAAACATTTGGAATCTTTAGCAAAGAAGTAACGCTTTTCTTTGCTTTAATCTTGATGATTCCCAGTACTTGGTGCGTGATCAATTGAAAGAAGTAATAACCACACAACAAATTGATGCATGACGTTGTATAAATCACAAGTTGCTACTGTAATAAATACTAAAGTTTGTTAAATCTGCAACATTATTGAGTAACACCTTTAGGTGAGATATTAAATCATAAAAATTGAGATTTCAACAATCATCAAACATAATTCAATTATTATGTTGGTGGAAGTGAAATAAAATTTAGAACTTTCGTTGGTGAAAACATTTAGAAATTTCCTCTTGCTTGTGAATCTTGGAGATGAGAAAAAATGGGAATCTTGGAAAAGTTACCTCTTTGGCCCACTACGCATCACCTAACCAAAGTACAGTTTGGAAGGGAATTTTCAGTAGATATATACAAAAGCTGAAACCAAGCTCATTGAAAATAGGCTGATGTTAGGTACAAGAAAACTTTTCACATTATGACAAAATTATAGGCATATCACTTTTACATTCTTTTTTTTTTTTGGGTAAACACATATCACACTTACACACTCTCATCATTGATACTATTTTTATGAGTATCAATAACTGTATGACACTTAAACAATTGTTAAAAAAATTTTGTGAAAATCTTTTGTACTTAACTGGCTTTTATTCTTATTCTTTTAAGTTTACATAAGTTTGCAGCATTAGCTTGGGTGAGATATTTTTTTGGGGCTTGTTTCTCCTCATGAAACTTAAATAACCAAAATTTATTTTCTTTTTTCCTTTATCTTGTGAACCAAACGAGTATGCAAGGTATATTGTGCCAAAAATGGATTTTGGTCGTTTTCTTTGGAAAATTGGATAATAAGTTAAAATATCTCATGTTTGAGCTCAGCTTTACTCGCTAAACTTACTAGCCAAGTTCTGAGCCATTTGGCTCTCATGACATTTGGTATAACTGCATTTCATATTAGAAGATTGTGATGTAGAGGCGGAGAGAGTTTGAGAGAAGGGTTTTGCCGTTTGGGATGAGAGAGTGAGAGAAGAAACGTGAGTTTGAGAGATATTTCAATAAATTTAATAATACAAAAATATTTTAAAAATATTATTTAAGTAAAAGAAGATGTGTAATAGATAATCTGATGTAGGTGTTTTGTAAAAATAATTGTGTAAAATAAAAAAAAAGAGTAAGTTATGTTAAAATAGACGAAAAATTTTAAACGGACTGGTGCGGTTACTCTAATGAGTAAGAAGCTATATGTTCATGTTCCAGTATAATGTCATAGTTGTTGGTCATGACCTTGATCTCATCATTTTTCTCTCAAGGAGAAAAAATACTAATCACTTTTTAAGGTCAGAATATTGCATGCTGGAAAAACTGAGATGAATGCCAATTTGCTCATTTTTTTTATTTTTTATTTTAATGCAAACCTGACACATATTATCAAATTTGCACTTAAAAAAAAAAATTCCATTAAAGTAGGAGTATTAATTAATGTAAATTAACGAAACCTTAGGGCATCGGGTCTAACACTTAGCATAAAAATGCAAATTAATTAGGGCATACTAGTTACAACATGGATGCCACGGCCTTCTACCGAAGAAAAGAATGCTGAATGGAGAAACTAGTAAAGATCTCGGTGTTGGTGTGTGACCAAGAGTACTAACGTATTTGCTCTAAAAAAAAAAAAAAAAAAAAAAAAAAAAAAGAGTACTAACGTGAGTCAAGGCACAAAGTTAGTTAAAGGACTCACAGTTGCCAAACCAAAGGTCAAGGAAGAAGAGAAAAGGGCCCAATCGAGGAAGGAAGACAGGAGACTAGCAAATACTCTATAAGTGGAAGAAGAAAACAGTACTTTGTTCAATCCAAGGAAGGGAAGATAGAATATATAATAATAGTAACAATAAATCAAGGGTTTGGTTAATATGTGCCTTTAGTTCACACATTAACCATTCATTTTGGAAAAACTTTTTATGAAAATTGAAAAAGTTGTTAAAAAAGTTAATTATTTTTTCGTTTTTCCATAAAAAGTTTTCTAAAATGGATTATTAATATATGTCCCAAAGCATACGATAGTAAATCCCATAAATTAAAGAAGAAAGATAAACAAAGATTTTTATCAAGGTAAAAAATATGGTATTTTAATATTTTTAAAAAGAAAGAAAGAAAAGGATATAACCTCGTATTACAAAACTCAACAATTGAGAAAAGTTAATGAATTTCCGGCATTGATTTAAGAAATATATATTTTAAAATTTTTATGAAATGAAAAAGAAGTAATTAATTAATTTTTTTGACAAATTTTAATATTTCGTATAAAAATAATATCAAAATATTCTTAATACGGTTTATTAACAATAATTTTAAGAACACCCATTAACATTACCATGCAATTGATTCTGCAACTTGAATTCTTCTATTTAACCCCTAAACATTTTGTGTCATTGAGACATACTAATGTACCACCCCACACAGCTAGCTGATCAAGAGTATCTTATCTTAGCTACCTTTCAATATAATGAAGTTTTTGTGGTGTTTTATCTGTCAACTCCATCCATCCCTACCTACCTTTCCAAACCCCAAAAAAAATAATAAATAAAAATAAAAATAAAAATAAAAAATCCAAAGTCTCTTTTTTGTTGTTGTTGCTAAGTATACCCCATAATTTTTTAAAAAGAAAAAGTATGCACTAGCTCCATAATATTTGGAAAACTGGACAGAGTAAGAGAGAGATGGAGAAGCTGAGGCCTCAGCTGAGCACGAGATGGATAGCCACAGTGGCGAGCATATGGATCCAGTGCAGCGTCGGCGCATCCTACACCTTCTCCATCTACTCCGCCGTGCTCAAATCGAGCCAAGGCTACAGCCAATCAACGCTTGACACCGTTTCGGTCTTCAAGGACATTGGTGCCAATGCTGGGGTCATATCAGGCCTCCTCTACTCCTTCGTCACACGCAAGACTTCCCTTCCGCTCTGCGTGGTTCACGTTGTGGGTGCGATACAGTACTTCCTTGGCTATTTTCTCATGTGGGCCTCCGTCGTTGGATTGATCGACAAGCCTCCCGTGGCGTTGATGTGCCTCTTCATGTTTCTAGCAGCTCATGCTCAGACCTTTTTCAACACCGCCGATGTTGTCAGTGGCTTAGAAAACTTTCCTCATTATGGTGGCACCATCGTGGGTATTATGAAGGTATCTGTGACTTTTGTTCTCTTTATTTACTTTTCATTCATTCATTGGATTAAAAAAATGGTGAGTTTATGTGATAATGATAAGTAGTCGATTATAATTTGTGAAATAAAACAGTTATAGCAAAGTGTGTTACTACTCTATTTGCAGGGGACCCAGGTTTCTTTAGCTTCTTTGTGTCTTTTTGGTCAAGAATGGGGCTTCCAAGTGTTTTATGTCAGTCTATGTTTTCGATAATATATAGGTTTAGGTGAAAACATTTAGAACTTTCCTCTGGTTTTTATTTGACTTATTTCTTCATGAGAAAGGGAAGTAAGGGAATCTTGGAAAAGTTTACCCTTTGGTTCACTGCATCATCTAAAGTACAATTTGAAGGCTTTTAAGAGATCTATATATAGTTTAGATGGAAAATTCTGGTATTCTTGGAATAAAGTGAAATTGTGACTCTTGTAATAACTTTATTCTAATCCAGTAGTTTTGATGGCTGGTTAGCTTGTATTTTATGATATTCCCTATTATATATATTTATTTAAAAAAAAAAAAACCAATCTCATTGAAAATAGGGGAATGTTTGGGACAAAAAATTTCACAATTTTTTTTCCATAGTTATTAACATGGCAAGTTGTGACAAAGAAACATGACTAACCTTACTCTGCCTCTAACAACACTCTTATTAATGATACCATGACCTTATAATAAGATTTGAGAGTAATTCTGTGTCCCTATACTTAATAAAAAATAACACTGCTGTTAGTCTTCTTCTTTAAGTTGGGTACAGGTTTTGATTATATTAGATTGCGTGCGTATACTTCGTTGGGGCTTGTTTCTATGCACTTAAATAACCAAAATTTCTCTTATTTTTCCTTTTGCTTTTGAACCCCCTTGATTCTGCAAATTGGATAATATGTTAAAATATGACATGTTTGAGTTCAGCTCCACTCACATATGCATGTAGCCACTCACTAATTTTACTAGCCAACCTGTCAGCCATTTGGCTTCTCATGGTATTTGGTATAACTGAGTTTCATAATTAGGATCCCAAGAGAATGTCATATTTTTCTTCTTGCTTAGATGCTTTGTTCGGACTGACATTGACTCAAATTTGTCTGTGACAATTCTGAATCTAAAAGATAAAATTTTCCCAGTTGACTCATTGATGAACAAAATGTCCCGCTATTGGCTTCATGCCTTCATGGAACTTCTAATGCTTTCCAAATGAATGGTTAAATGGACAAAGATCCAGTCTCCACGAGTCCCTTAGGCTAGTTATGATATATCTTTGTGTTAATGCTCATGTTTTGTTAATGATACAAAATCATGAAAATATATCATACTATCTTCTTTCTTGGACAGGGCTTTCTTGGGCTTAGTGGAGCGATACTAATTCAAGTGTATGACACATTTTTCAAGGGCGAGGCAAGTACATACCTTCTGATGCTTGCTCTGTTGCCTACATGTGTCTCCCTTGTGCTTATGTTTTTGGTGAGAATTTATGAAAAAACCACAAGTGATCACAAGAAGCACTTAAATGGTTTCTCTGCAGTTGCTTTGATAATTGCTGGTTATCTCATGATTATCATAATTTTGGAAAACATCTTCACTTTGCCATTGTGGGCACGCATTTCTACATTCATTCTTCTTCTGATTCTACTTTTATTGCCTCTTGGAATTGCAATCAATGCCCTAAGGGAGGAGTCAAATAGATCATTACAAACAGATTCAATTGAGAGTAATCTTTTAACTGACAATGGTGAGCAAATCACATCCCCAGAATTTTCTACAGCAGAGGATACTATAGAGTATCAACAATTGCCAAGTAGTGACCTCGAAGTGAAGGCCACTTCTGATGACAAAATGCTTTTGGATGAAGAACCCTTGAATCCCTTGCAGTCCATGTGTACTCTAAACTTCTGGTTGTTGTTTGTTGCCATGATATGTGGAATGGGTTCTGGGCTGGCTACGATTAATAACATGAGCCAAATAGGGGCATCTCTCAGTTACACAACTGTGGAGGTAAACAACTTAGTTTCTTTATGGAGTATATGGAATTTTCTCGGCCGATTTGGAGCTGGATATGTATCAGATTATTTTCTGCACACAAGAGGTTGGGCAAGGCCAGTGTTGATGGCTGTTACTCTAGCCACAATGGCTGTTGGCCACATAGTTATAGCTTCTGGTTTTCCTGGAAATTTGTATGTTGGTTCAGTCCTAGTGGGGATTTGTTATGGTTCACAGTGGTCATTAATGCCCACCATCACTTCGGAGCTATTTGGTGTTCGACACATGGGCACTATTTTCAACACTATTGCCATAGCAAACCCTGTGGGATCTTATGTGTTATCTGTAAAAGTAATTGGTTATATCTATGACAAGGAAGCGTATGGCGATGATGACACATGTTATGGTACTCGCTGCTTTATGTTATCTTTTCTGATCATGGCAGCTGTGGCTTTTTTGGGGTGCCTTGTTGCTGTTGCATTGTTTTTTCGGACTAGGAGATTCTATCAGCTAGCTGTGCTTAGAAGGTTAATGCATTCTTTTAAATGATTAGAAGTAAATATGAGAACTTTGTGAGGGAATGTTAGCCGAGGCCATAACCTTTGTGATTTATTCTGGATGTTATAAGGTTGCTTATTTGTTTTTGGGTGAATGGTATCTGATTTGAAGAGAAAATAAAAGTTTAAGGAAAACACTTGCAGAGCTGTAGTCTATCATCAGTACAGGCTTGAGCAGAGAGACAGTCAGAAGTTAGTGTGCTAGAAATACAAGAAATAAAAAAACACTATTAGAAATTATTAATGACCAATTGCGTTAATATTGGTGACCTGTAAGGAAATGGTTCTGGGAGCCAAATTCAGTGCCTTTGGCCATAATTGAAGCTGCTTATTAGGCAAATTTCTTTGTTAGGCCCTAAAATCTACATTTTTGCCCTAATTTTGCGCTTAACGTGAATTAAGGTTTTTAGGGCATTTTCTTGGCCGTCTGAAGTTTTCTTTCACTATTTAAACATATTGTAACCTCTAACTCCAAAGAACTTTGGTCTTAAGATTAATAAAATATATACTTGTCTCTTTTATCTTGTAGATTTTAGACTTTATCACTTTGTGAATTCAGGAAAATTTCATTAATTCGAGGTTATTAATTTGATAGTCGGCCTGTGGACTAATGTCTACTTTTGTTTTATGACAATGTGGGTCTATATTATGAGAGGCGCCACCTGGATTTACAAAATAAATAAATAAGTGGTAGTGTCTCATGTGCAAACATAATACTTTCTTATACTAATCTGATCTGCCTGCTATTGCCTCTCAGTGCACTTTGGTATGGGAATCCTACAGCCTACGGGGCTTGAAATAACTTGAGGTTTACCACAAATATTACCCTTAAACTTTAACGTTTGTCTCAATTTGATCACCATGAATCGAATCCCCTTAGTATTTGTGGCTTGTGACAAGTTAAATATTTTATTAGTATTTTTCATTAAAACCTAACAAAAGTATGAAAACCAAATCGATACTTGGTTAACAATTGTAAATCCTAAATAATTTCAAGAGTGAAAAACTAGCTGATTACATAATTACCCTAAAGCCCAAGCCAATACAAAATCAGACCCAATCCAAAAATTCTTGGAAATTTGGGTTGGGCCTTAAAGCAGTGAACGAATAACTTTTAAAATGGTCCTCGGGCTTCGGGCTTTGGCGAAAGAGAGACCGTTCGGGTTTTTCGGTCATGTGAGTCCAATTTAAATGTTTACTTTTTCATTCTTATCATCCTATGTGACTCAATGGCAGCAAACTTCAAATAATTGGAAGAACATCACAAAAAATAATATAAATTCTAAATTTTGCATTTAAGTACATTAACATGCTCCAACATCAAGATTAAGCCTCTCAATTAGCACACTCAAGAACAAAATCAACACCTGTAGAGGATTTATGCAATCTAGCTTGACAGTTAGTCTTCAAATACCTTGCAATGTCTTCTCATACCAATGATGACAAGACATGCATGTAAAGGATGCCGCTGACTACAAACCATTAGCAGCAAAAAAGTAAAATAGATCAGTATTGGTATCACCATTAATGCAGCATTCACCAAACCTAAGAGAATTCACAAAAACAAAGATTTGTTTTTATCAAGTTAGCCAAATAGGTCTAAGCATAGATAAGAAGATATTTAGGGTCCATTTTTGGATATAGTTAAAAACTGAAAACTGAAACTGAAAACTGAAAAATACTGTAATAAAATAATTTTTAAATGTATAAATAGTACTGTGGGACCTATTTTTAATGAAAAAGTTATTGAAAAGTGAAATTTGTGGGTTCGTGAACAGTGCACAGTGTGCACTGATTGGCTGAAAAGAATGAGAAAAGTCAAAATTTGCGGCTACTATTCATTAAACAGTGCATGAACAGTAACCGCATGTCTAACAAGCGCGTGTAAAAAAAAAAAAAAAAAAACGCCAAATGTAGACGCCCAATCCAAACATAGCCTTAGGGTTTAGGGTGCACACATCTTTGAACTTTAGTGGATCTTTCAAAAATATAGACCTCATAACCTGCAACAAGAATTTTTTTTTTTTTTTGATACATAACAAAATTTTTTTTGATAAAAATGGTACTTCATTTTCACAATGATAAACACAAAGTACTAGAAACAATTACAATCAAATCAAATAAAAATTCTAATAGAATGTTGAAAATAAAAAATGGAAGTACATTGCGTGAAACCTCAAATTTGAGACCAATCAAACATCAAATAATCTACTTGTTTCACAGCATCTTCAAAAGTACAGTTGTTATGTTTCCACCAGACAAACCTCATTAGACAAGCCAGTACCAAGATCCAAATATTTAAGAAATGTTTCCCCAACTTTTTCCTCCGTCCATATAAGAGAGACGCAAACCTCAAATTTGAGACCAATCAAACATCAAATAATCGACTTATGTTAGCTTTTGAACCATAAGCACTTTCATTATCAGCCTATTTTAATCTTTCAATCCAAAAGGAGAAAAGAAAAACACCTGATTCTCTCAGCTTCCTCTGTATGGCTCACCTACAAAATTTAATTGAAACGCGGAACAGCAGTACAGGAAAATCTGAGAAATCTTCAGCCACCTTTAAAATGGAATGCCTTTGTAGGTAACTGTTACTGCTTGAAATTTCAAATAAGATAACAAAAAGATTCTCTCTAAAAGTTGGGCAACCCAATTGGGTGTCCTCCCCCTATCCATAAATCCTTCAACCCAAGTAGAAACAGAATTTGAACTCAGATCTTTGATTCCATTTAAATATTTTTATAGTTAAAATAACATACACCTTCAAATACTGCGTTCCATTTCTTAGAAAACACACACACACGCATCACTTTCTTTGTGGAAAGGTTGAATTACTTTTCTTAAGGCTCTGGCCTATTGCTGATTTTTTCTTTGATTCACCACTTACATCACTATGTATAAGTCTATCAAAGTCGTGAATTGTAGGAAGATAGATTTTTGGTAGAAATAGTTTTGGAAAAGTCTTCTCTCCATTGTGCCATCTGCCATGAATATAGTCTCATTGATTCCCCCACATAGTATTTTACATCATCACCATATCTAACATATGGTGTTATTGACATGTATTACATCCACTCTATTTAAGAGGAATTCATATAATAATTCAAATTAACTATTATTAATTTAAAGAAGTCTCGATCTACTCTAGTATTGTCATATTATCGAGGAAATAAACTTTTAACCATGTAATGGAGTATTTCCATTTCATTGAAAACATCTAAAAGTGCTAATTGTAACTCTCTTGATAATTCATCATGTACTTATTTGGTGTATTATATTATATGTCAAACATTTTTTGATAAAGAAAGAATCATTGGCAAGTTGGCTATACTCTTTTAAAGACACCAAAATGAAAACTTTGGCCCAAGGAAAATGCTACCAGTCATTATCATCAACTACCCCACTCAAATTTATGATATTCAAAATCTTCTTGACTGGTTTCTAAAAAAAGTCTTTTTGATTGGGACCTCTTTTGTTTTTCGAAGAATACAATTTTAATTTGGACTATTAAAAAATAATATTATAGCTTTGTCACAAATACAATTGATGGCGTTCATAAATACATACATTATATACTAAGTGATTTTCTCAAAAAAAAAAAAAATTACTAAGTGACAAACGAGTTAGGTATTGCAGAAACAAATACCCCAAACAATTAAGGCATTAGATTCATCTCATTGGATCTATAAAAAAAACTTGAAGAAAATTTTGGTGGAGATCCATTGAAACTGGTAAAAAAAAAACTCTCAGTTAGGTTAAAGTTATCCCAATGTCATGATAGAGTTGAACCCATGATCCTTCATAAAAAGTTAATAGAAAAGACAAACAATTCTCATTCCAGTCCCGCCATTATGGTAAGAAACTATAGTGGAAATAAAAGAAAAAAAAAAAACTCGTATTGTAATAAACTATAAGAGGCTTAGTGAACAATTAGAATTTGATGAATATTTTATTCCTCAAAAAGATGTGTTGGTTAGCCAAACCAAAGTTCAATTTTTTTTAGTAAATTAGATTGTAATGCCATTTGTACTAAATATAGTTCCTCAATTATTTCAAAGATGGATGGATAAAATCTACATTATTATTATTATTATTATTATTACTACTACTACTATTATTATTATTATTATTATTATTATTATTATATTTTTTGTGTAGTTTAGATAAATGATATCCTTTTGTTCTCTAAAACAATAGAAGAACATAAAACTAGGCATCTATAAATTGTGTGAAAACCCACTGAACTCAACCTATATATTGTTATTCCTAGGATTTTTATTTTTTTTTATTTTTTTATTTAAAGAATCATTTTAAAGAAGTTATTTGTGCAAACTTTTATCACTGAATGAGTTTTTTGTATTTAGCAAGATTATATTCAAGAACAGAACAAAGTGAACAAGAGAAGAAAGAAAGGAAATGAGAGAGAGAGAGAGAGAATCTTGAAGGAGGGTAAAATTGAGCTTGCTTAAGGGCACATTTGGTATACTGTAATAATTATTACATGAGAATAGGAACAAGTATTACAAGAAATACATTAAGTTAGAATGTAATAAGTATTATTATTCATTAGTTTGGTGACCATTTAGGAATATAATCCTGAATATGCATTCACAATTTAGTATAGTATAGAAAGAATGTGTAATTAAATCATTTTTAAGTCAAATTTTTTAAAATATAATTATTTTAGGGTGTTTAAAATAGAGCTAATAATTAAAAATAAGGAAAATTTATTTTTTTTTCTTTTGAAGATGTGGTAACTAATAGCTTTTTAAGAAATTTTTAAAAAAAAGTTATTACATAAGGTAAAGAAATAGATATTCAGTATTTTTGATAAGGAATAGTTATTCATCATTTTGAAGAATAACTATTTAGAAGGAATAATTATTCATTGTAATAAAAACATAACCAAACAACCAAATAGTTATGTCATAGGAATATCTATTACATTACAATATTTATTACAGTCTATCAAACATGTCCTAATTTTATTCTAAATATCTATTCTATATTTATAGTACCTCATTGACAGTAACAAAATAATTATTAGTTCCTATAATTACGGAAATGATCCATGAATTAAGTGAGGAAGCTTAACAAAATTGTAACAGAACCAACTAACTCAGAAACGACGTTGTGCTAAGTTAAGCATATCTATAATAAATAAAACATGCTGTTTTAATCAACAATTTGCACACTTTTTATGCACATAATTTATGTGCATCTCTTATAATTATATAATTATATAGTTAAAGCTAAATTATAATTACTCTATATAACACAATTTTTTTAAGAAACAGTAATACTTATTAAAACACACAAACACGAAAGTAATATATAGAATTTTTTAAACAGGCTTATAATACATTACATAACTAGAATACCATTACAAAATGGTCTAACCTTTGTAGTAATAGCATGAAGTTATAAGAACTAAACTCTAACACACAACCGATGTGGGATAAATATCCCTATATTTTTTTTTAGGAAACAATAATACTTATTAGAAGACATAAATACAAAAGTAATACATAGAGTTTTTTAAACAGACTTATAATACATTACATAACCAGAATACCACTACAAAATGGCCTAACCTTTATAGTAGTAGCATGAGATTATAAGTACGGAAAGTCTAATAATCACACGTCATATATACAAGGCCTGCACAAGTCAAGGTGGTCCATGGGCAGCCAGGAGCCATACAATTCTTCAACATTCCACATGGAACTATGCAAGTGAGCTGTGTGTGAAGTGACAACAAAGGAGACCCTAAGATAAGATTATTTGAACAAATCACCGACTCATCGGATTACCGATTCACCGGATTACCTTGCTTGAAACTGGTTTTGTGAAGGGAATAGGGACACAGCTTGGAGTACTAATCGACCATTGTCTCGATGAGGCTCCAACTCCATGCAAGACAGCGAAGGAAGAGGTGGTGGGAACGATCTTGATCTAGGCTTCGATAATTTCTTACTAGAACAAGCATTATGGGACTGCTTTCCCATCACTATGCAGTCTCTACTTTCTTCCTTATTCTCAAAAGCTCCACACACCTTCTCATCTTGCTCTTGTGGTTGCCCTTCTTGTTGTTTCAGAGTCTCCATAGGAGGGTATGATGAGAAACTGTAAGAGCCAGCATCAGATAGCTCTAGGTCAATATTACAAGTACGTGAAATATCAGGAAGTGGGTCGCTCTCCGATCCCAGAGTTTCTGTACATAGTTGGAGACTCTTGTGGTTCATGGAGATCACTGATCTCTTAAGAGGTGGAAGTGGTTTGGGTGCACCCTCTTTGTCTTTGGCCATTTCGGACATCATTATGCTCCATAAATCGAATTGTATTGCTTCTTCTTTTCTTCTTGAATTGAGCTCCATATCTCTACTTTCTCTTCACAATTCTGACGAAGAAGATGATGAATAAATCTGCTATAAAGAGACCGAAAGTTTTTTTACATAGGAGAGAAAAGAACCACTCTTTGAGCCACCTCAGTGAAAAGCAAAAGAGCCTCTCAAAAACCCTTAATGGGAAAGAGCAATAAAAACGTGATTTTAGTCAAACAAAGCTAAAAGCACATAATACTATAGCACCATACTTTTTATGGGCCCATAGTTATTCTTGATTCTTTACAATTTTCTTATCTGTGCAAATTTTTTTGACCTATGGTAGCACTACTGCCAATGAATTTCACGCCATTGTTACAGCCTTTTTGAATTTTGTAATCACACTTTTCACGGGCTCATAGTGAGGCCCCCATGACATCGCCATATATGCATGAACCAACTACCCCATGGCCATAATCTCACCTAACCATTTGTACATATGCCGATTGCTGATATGCAAATAGGCACTGTACTGCCTCAATCTTCACCTAACTTGGCATCAGATAGGAGGGACCAGTGCAAAGCATACAGTTACGCATGCAGACATCAAGAAAAAAAAATGATGTTCGGGCTCATACATGACTTTCACCTGGCTCTACATGCCTATGTTCAACAAGGATAGTGATCGTCACCATTTGTTAAAGATAATTTCATGATAAAAATATGATAGTTGACGTATTTACAAATGGATTTATTTATATATATTTTTAACAAAAAGTAAAGATGGTTACAGTATCTCATCTTTTGGAAAATAAGTTGTTATTTTTTATAATATTTTCACATTTTCAGATATTTGGGCCTTGAGGGCAGCTGAAAAGGTGATAAGGTGTACAGACAAGCACATACTAAAATATTTTACCAAATAAATTAAGCAATATAACGCTAGTTAATGTTGTGCCATATGACTTATTTTTTCAAATTATTCAATGTTCTTAAGGCCTCGATTTTTTTTTTTAATATAATTTATTTTTTAAAACTAAATAAGCATTTTTTTTAGGGGATTAAACTAAACAAGCTAATAAATTTATGGAAATTTAAAAACACTATGCATTATAAGAATTATATTATATTATGTTGTAAACTTACGTGCATACAGCTAGAATAAGAAGACAAATACAAGTATACTCCAACATTATATACATGGTTGGCAAAAAAAGGGTCTCATCACACGGTTAACATAAAAGAAAAATTACGCCATACAACATAGATGCCTAACAAAAATAACGAGAAACAATCCATTCTATTTTATGGTTTAGATTAAATTTGACATATATATATATATATATATATATAAAGGTGTACAATAACAGTTTATATATTGTTTAGTCTAGAAGATAAATTTTAAATTGAGAAATGGATGAAATGGACATGATTTGAAATGGAGAGGATTCTATTCCAAAAAATCATGAGGTAGGTGTGACGAAGAGGACAAACGTGCTTCAAGGAAGAAGCTTGTTAGACTCGCAGTTGCCAAACTGAAGGGAGATCGAGGCCAAATTAAGGAAGACAGAGAAGCAAATGTAATGGAAGAAGAATGACTCAACAGAAGAAGAAAACAGTTGCAGAATAAAGGAAAGGAAGATAGCATAGAAACAATGAATCGAACAAGGAAGAAAGAAAAAAAAAAGGGAGTGTGAAAAGGTCATGTAATTCCCACACTAATCGGTTTTGTAGCGTGGAAAACGCAGTCAGATGATGAACACAAACGCATAGGAAGGAAAGTTGCAACAAGTTAACAACGTGTATCTTCCAAAAATCGCTAAATGGATAGGTTTACGACAAGTAACAATGTGCATCTTCTAAAAAATGGTTTAATTTGATACTTTTTTTTAGAGACACGTTTAATTTGATACTTAATTGGTATGTCACCCACTTTTTAATTTAGTGTGTGGCTTAATTTTGCTTATGCATCGTTTTTAAAACTTAAATATAAAAAGAAAGGTACACTTACTTTTAACAAAAGCAAAATGATTCTCGCTCACCTTTTTATGTTTGCTATGTACGTACACACAACGACGTTGTGTGTACAAGTACAATGATATATGTGATATTCACGTTTAAAACATGAATAAACTTGTGTTTGCATCTGAACTATCAAATTCGATAAGATTGCTACGGGTTGATATTTAAAATGGTAATTTAACGTAACAAAACGATTGTGATGTTTTACTGTTGAGTGTTTAATTTCTTGTGGATGAAAAAAGAAGTAAAGTAGTTGTTGTGAAGCACCTTTCCTTTTTATTGTTCACGATGGGTTTGGATTTCATGATGGCTGGGTCGCAAATGGGCTCTGTAACTGCGATGGGCCATCCTTGAATATCTTATGGGTGAAAAATGATTTGTGGGTGAGGCTTTATATTTGAGTTTTTTTTTTTGCTGAATAAATATTTTATTGCTAAAAAAACTCAACCCGAAATAGGGGAGAAACAAAAAGATCAAGCATAGACCCATCTCTAACAATGGCCTGAGATACATGAGAATGCAGATTGGAGATGAGAATCGGCACAGACAAGTTTACAAGAGCTGTCCATTAGGCAAGCAAATGTGCAAATATATTACCCTTTCTATGAACAAAAGAAAATTCAACATTTGAAAAGCAATTAGCAAAGTACAAATATTTTCAAAAATAGATCTAATACTCCAATGCGGGGCTACATCTGACTTTTTTAGCGGCTCAATGACATTCCATGCATCTCTCTCCAAGATTATATTCTTAAATCCTTCATTCATAGCACACCAAGCTGCTC
Organism: Quercus wislizeni; assembly: GCA_023055345.1. Taxonomy (NCBI): domain Eukaryota; kingdom Viridiplantae; phylum Streptophyta; class Magnoliopsida; order Fagales; family Fagaceae; genus Quercus; species Quercus wislizeni. The sequence continues at coordinate 12,073,139 of JALGQJ010000003.1, read as the reverse complement.
TCGATTCCCCTAGCAGGGAATTTCCACTCTCAAATTGCTCTAACCATGCCAATAGAAGGTTGCTAGCTATATCTCTTCCCACAATTGCAACTGTGGTTTTCTCTTCACGGATTGCCGCATCAAAATTTAGCTTGATCCAGCTCTTTGGAGGTGGAGACTAGACCACATCTTTGGATGGTCCCTCATTTTGCTCCTTCCAAGCTTCTTTATGCTCCATGAAGACTTTAAAAATTTACCTGGAAAGATTAGTTGGATTACTTTTGGAACCCTCCACTCTAGCTTTATTTCTAGCCACCCATAAATGATCACAGAGAATGGTAGCATAAAGCTGGAAGTCTTTGACAGATTCTTCATTCAACCCCAACATGGATTTTGGATTTAAAATAACCTTAATCCAATCCAAGATAGATAGAGATAATAACTTACTCATATATAAAGGCCATGGGGCTAGTAACCAAAGTTGAACAACCCAATCACACTGCAAAAACAAATGCTTAATAGTTTCAGGGGCGTTATTACACAAAATACAATTCAAAGAAGAAATGGGAAATCGACTGTTAAGAACAAAACAAGTTGGAAGAATGTTCCAACACATTTTCCACAAAACGTTTTTGTGTCTGGCATTTACTTTAAGCTTCCATAAATCCTTCCAATCTTTACTGAGCATGTGGGGGTGGCCTGGAGAATTCAACCCCCCTAATAGCATTATAAGCGGATTTCACTGAAAACTCACCTGAAGGAGTAAGACACCAAAATACTTGGTCATTCATGGTTTGATGAGATAGATGGATATTTAGGTTCAAAAAAGATAGAAAGTTTACCTTTATCCCATTGTTTGGTATCTTGATCAATTAGATCTACAACCAGGTGAACATCAATAGAAATACCGCTTATTGCTTGGGAAATAAACCTTGGCTCGTTAGGGACCCACGGGTCTTCAAAGATCCAAGTATTAAGGCCATTGCCAATTTTATGGCACAACCCCTTACTAATAACCTTCCTACACTCAAAGATACTTTAAGATGCCCAAGAAGCACCCTTCGGAATGGGCATTTTTATGAAGTTTTTGTTTCGAACATACTTCTTCTTGAAAGCCATCACCCACATTTTATTGCTGTTATTGACCACATCCCAAGTCATTTTGGCCACCAAAGCTTTATTCATGTTTGCTGTTTTTTTAATGCCAAGTCCTCCGACATTTTTATGTGCGCATATTGAATCCCAACTTTTGAGACAACAACCTTTCTTACTGTTATTCATTTTACCCCACCAAAATCTTCAGTTAAGGGAATCAAGTTTTGAACAAACTTCATTTGGGAGGATTAGGGATGAAGCTTGGTAAGATGGAATGGAAGAAGCCACAAATGAGATGAGTGTCACTCGACCTGCTTGAGAGAGTGTTTTCATTTTCCACCCTTGCAGACTTTGCTTAACCTTCTGAATAATCTCTTCAGCTACTGCTTTTTTGTCTTTGTCAGAGGCTATTGAAATACCAAGATATTTCTCCTTCTTATTTGAAGTATTAATTCCAATAGAGTTTGCTACCTGAGATTTTAGATAATGAGAAGTATTTCTGCTATAAATTATAACAGATTTAAAGAACTTTATCTTCTGCCCTGACAGCTTGAAAAAAAATCCAAGCAAAATTTTATCCTTTATAAATTTTCCTCATTAGCTTGAGCAAAAATAAAAAGATCATCCGCTAATTGCAGATGAGCAATACGAGTTAGATCTTTGGCTAGCTTAAAACTCTTTATCCCATTACACAAGGCTTCCCTCTCAATCAATCGAGCCAAAACCACCCCTGCTAATACAAAAAGGAAGGGAGAAAGAGGATCACCCTGCCTCACCCCTCTTTGAGGCCTAATGAATTCAAATGGACTTCCATTTATAAGGATGGAGAAGGATGTTGTAGAAACACATTACATAACCCATTATATCCAAGTATCAAGGAACCGAAAATAGTGGAGGACTTTCTCAATAAAGCCTCATTCTAGGCAGTCATAAGCCTTTTCCATATCTATTTTTAAAGCCATCCAGCATGTTTTATCCTTCTTCTTCTTCATTGCATGGAGAATTTCTTGAGCCAAGAAGGTGTTTTCTTGGATTTTACGACCAAGAATGAAGGTTGTCTGCTGTGGAGAAATCAACTTGTTAAGGACTTGCTTGAGCCTATTTGTAAGGAGTTTAGAGATGACTTTATAAAGCACATTGCAGAGGCTAATTGGCCTAAATTGCTTTACTGAATCTGCATTGTTGCCCTTAGGAATAAGAGAAATAAAGGAGTGACTGATTTCTTTTAACATGTATCCCCTTCTTAAAAAACTAGTAATTGCTTTAGTGACCTCTCCTCCTATGATATTCCAATAGAACTTGAAAAAATGGGCCGAGATTCCATCTGGTCCAAGAGCCTTATTAGAACCCAAGCTAAAAACCACATTTTAAATCTCATCCACTGATTGAGTATGTGATTTGTGGGTTAACTACAAAAATGGTAAATTTGCTAAAGGTATGATGGTTGGTCACAGGGTGGCTTAACAAATTTGGAAGCCTAAGGTGATATATTTAAATGAAGTCTTTTTGTTATCATTTAAATAATATTTAACTAGTATTTATTATCATAATTTTTTTTTATAACAAAATCCATTCTTTTTATTTTTTAATATGCTCTTTTTATTTTGAAAAAAATGCTAAAGCTATAACAAATTTTGCTAAAAAAACTTACAAATGATGTAATAATGAATGTGATTAGTGACATTTCAAGAAGATAATAAACAAGTATTTGAATAAATGATGTCAAGAATATTATAAATTTTAAAACATGAGTATTACAAAGATGTATCATAATCCAAAAAGTAATTCAAAAAATATATTTAATGGGTTGTTGATGTTCACATATCATATTAATTGTCATATCAATTTGTAAATGTTTTCAAGTAAAATTCACTGCGCACTTGGTGCGGTGGTCACTCTATAAGTATAGATGCTTGTGAGGTGTAGGGTTCAAGTCTCTAGGAGGGAGTTTCACACACATATACACTTAGATTAGACTAGAGTAAAAATTCTATCTTGTATTAAAAAAAAAAAAGGGAAGTAAAATTAATAATATTTCTAGCATTTTCCTATATGAATTATTTCTTGCGATTGGTGACACATATTTGTAAGATCCATATATTTTAATTTGTATTATCTCTAGTATTATTCAATTTTTTTGGGACTTCTTAAAAGTAGATAAAAATGTATAACTAATTTTTTCCCAATATCTCCAAAAAAAAAAAAAAAAATCAATTTTTGTCCCAAAATTTGGGGGCCTTCCTCTAGTAGGGGGGCCTAGGCGATGGCCTAAGTGACCTAGGCCTAGGGCTGGCCCTGATTGGTAGTGATTTGTGAATTGTTGTTGTGAAGGGGTAATTAATGTGCTGAAGAGATAAAAACATTTATTAATTTATTTTTTAGGGATAAAAAAGATTATGTATAAAATTATAAAGAGAATGGAGAAATGAATAGAGAATCTAATGCAAATTATGCAATGCATGTGTTAATAAGTTAGTTAAAAAAAAGGGAAGAGTTTTAAGGTCAATTTGAATTAAACTCAATTGAGCCTTGTGTGAATGCTCTAAGTCAATCTTTGAGAAAGAAAATGATGATCAGAAAACCTAAATTAGGGAATTGGAGGAGGGTCATAGGCTGAGCAGTGGGTATAAGTGTGTTGAGAGCAACTTCTTTGATAGGGTTCTTAAACAATTTTTGTTTACTTTTATTTTTAATTCAGTATTAGAGTCTAAATTATCTAAATGGATAGGATTTTAGTCGGATTATGTATGAGTGTGGTACTTTTAATTCTTCTATATATAGAAGAATAAAACTGATGCAGCAATATTTATTAGTCAGTGTAAAAAAGGGTTTTTACATTGAGTTTTTTTTTTTTGGATCAATACATTGAATTTTTTATAGAATCTAATCTCAAAATAAAAGTGTTACTGGCATACCTTTTATTCATCCACATCTTTTGTTTATATTGTCAGATTTTGAATTTAAATTGAAAGATTTGTCATCTAAATATAAAAATACTGTAAATAGTAAATACAAAAAATTTTCAAATAAGATTACAACTTAAAAAGATTCCACAATGGAGGTGTAAAGGACACATTGGAGAGGGAAGAGGCAATAATTTTTCCCATCACACCCAATCTTAAAAGAGTATAGGGGTATAATAAGAAAATATAATCCAATGGTGGATTTGTCAAAATTTAAATCCAATAAAAAGATATTAAGTGTGCATTTGTTTCAGTTTTTAGGAGCTGAAACGCACGTTTATGTAAAAGCTGGAGCAACTTGTGCGTTTGGTTCAGCCCAAAATGTAACTTTTTGGAAAAAGTTGCGTTTTGGGCCAAGGCTAAAAACGCATTGAGAACGCGCAAAATTTATGGAGCTCTGGAGGTCCATAAAGCAAAAAGTCCATGCGCGTTCCAACTATCCGTTGGATTCTTCCTTCAATTACCAAATTACCCTGAGATAAAAAGTCTCCAGTTCTCACGCCTGTTACTCATTCCTCTCATCTCATCTCTCTGCTCTCCCTTTGCCCTGAAGCTCACTCACGCAATAAAATTAATCAAACCACAACAATAAAAGCAAAAAAATTCTTGCTCTCATAAAATTGATATAATTTAAACAACAAATCTAAAATCAAAACAACAATAACAGCAGATCAAGAATAGAAAAAAAAAAATTAGAACAACAATAAATGATCAAGGAAAAAAAATAGAAGCCGATCTGAGACAAATCTAAAATTAGAAACAACAACTAATCAAGAACAAGGAAAAAAATAGAAGCCGATATGACCCTTGGTTGCATGCACTCTGTAGTGAGGAGGAGGAGCAGCGGTGGTGGTGTGGTGGAGCAAAGGTGATTTCTCCTTTCTCTTCATGCGTGTTTGTGTGTGTTTGAAGATAATGACACCAAAAGACAAGCAAGATTTATGTGAGACGTATCACAGAGAGAGCTAGAGAATTTATGGAATCAAGTAGAAAAAGAAAAAGAAAAAAAGAGTAGAAAATGAGAGAGCTGGAGAAAGAAAGAGTGAGGGAGCTTCTAGAATCAAGTGGAAGTAAAGAAAAAAAAAAGGAGAGGATGTACTGTGTGGTGGGTATACTTGTGTGGAAAGGACCTTCTGGAATCAAGTGATGGGTATACATGTGTGGTGGACAAAATGCAAGAGAAAAAAAAAAAAAGAAAAAAAAAAAGGGAAAGGTATGGATGAAAGAAAAGGCAAAGAATAAGAAATCACCATTTAAAAATAATACCACAATATTTTCACAATAAATTTTAAGTAATTAGCTAATATCGGTGAGTAAAAATATAATTTCAGTGATGAGTTTAAATTAGAACCAGTAATAACTTTCCATATAAGATTTTGTTATGATTCTTGTGAAAGTATTGCAAAAAATATTGTGGATGTAACATTATTTGTTGAAAAATATAATTGTTGAGAATGAATAGGAAAAGAAAAAATAAAGATTAAAAAAGAATAAATTTGATTAAAAAAAAAAGTGGGTAGGCAAAAAGTAAATATTACTATTGATTGTCCAAACAGTACAAAAATTTGTCTAACCTACTAGAGATGCTCTTATATATACATTGTCCTTTTTGGTAATTTATCCCTCAAACTGCCACTTTTATAAGTACTAGCCAAACACTTAACTTTTTCAAAAAGCACTTTTTAACAACTTTTACCAAATACTTAACTTTTTGAAAAAACACTTTTTTATTATGCTTTTTTTAAAAACTCAACTTTTTCATTATGATTTTTTTCAAAAAATCGAACCAAACTCACCCTAAGTAAGGATGTAGCTTTATGTTATAACCTTACTTAATAAAATAAACATTACAACGTATTTTGAAAATCTAATTGTTAAATTGCATGTTCTTTACACTCTTAATACAAATGTTAAATTTTGCGTCAATCGGATGTTATTTACTATATGATTTATAAGTTTATATTTTATGCATAATTTTAAATTAAAAAAAAAAACTTGCAATTTAAACAATTTATCAATGAAATAGCTATTGATCTTTAATATTTTTAAAATTTTGCAAGTATGGGGGATATAAGAAGAAGATGTAATGTAACGGTAGATTTGTTAAAATTCAAATCCAATAAAAAGATATTTAATAAGATTGTAGGTTAAGGCTATAACAAATTTTGTAATTAAACTTTATTATTCTGTTAATTGATGCGAGAGAGAAATTATTTTGGTGTCATGAAAAGAGATAAAGACACAGGTTCCCCTGATAATGGAATGGTCAATGTTGTGAAGGGACCAATTGGGTTGGGTTCATGCTTCATATTAAAGAAAAACATGTGAAGGATGATATTAATAGTTGCTATGCACCCTAAAAAGTATTGTCTGTCTGTAATTGAAAAAGACATAGGTCCAATGCATTTTTTTTTTTTTTTTGCTGAATAGATCCAATGCAATTATACCTTGAGAAATGTTTTTAGGAATACATCTTAGACATGGAGCTTACGTGAATCATAAAGAATGACGCACCGATGAACCTAAAAGGAAGCATACCCAACACATTAGTGGAAATATATATGAGGGGATTAAATTGAAGGCCATGCAAAAAAAATTTTAAACTTTTTTGGTAAAGCAGTTCATATAAATTTTTGAGGAACAAAATAATCAAATAGTTGTAAATTAACTTATATAAAGAAAAATCTTAATTAGTTGTTGCACTAAAATCTTATTCTCTCTTCCTTGTGCGTGTCACGTTAGTTGAAACGTTTTCAGAACAAAAGTTTACAATTTTACGATTATAATTTTGCAATTAATTTTTTTATAATTTTTTTACATCTTCTGAGAACAAAAGAAGAGAGCAGATTATAGTTTTTGTATGCAAAAAAAGAGAAATAATTAAAAAAAAATTAAGAAAATTTTTTCTAATAAAATAGAATTTAAATTAGATAATCTAAATGGATATTTTGAAAAATAATTAGGTAAAATTAAAAAAAGAAAAGTTTTTATGTTAAAATAAGATTTTGCCTAATTTTATTCTCCATGTCCATACTCCATTTACCTTGGAGTTTGGACAAAGCACATTTTTTCTTATTTTATTTGCTGTTTGGACCGTTCGAGAATGAAAAGGACATTAATGATGAATCAGTTTTTTTTTTTTGTTCGAGAGACATTAATCAGCTGATTACCAATACCAATAAATAATACCATATCCTATTAAACAATTATTATTATTACAGGTTCACAACCCAAAAAACACAAAGCACGACTGCACGAGTTTTATAGAATATCTTTCCCAAAAAAAAAAAAAAAAAGTTTTATAGAAGAGAATTTGCAGATCTCACAAAAAAAAAAAAAAAAAAAAAAATTTACACAGAGAGAGAGAGAGAGAGAGAGAGAGAGAGAGAGAGATGGAGATGGATAGGCATAGGCTGGGACTGAGCACGAGATGGATAGCAACGGTGGCAAGCATATGGATCCAGTGCAGCTGCGGTTCATCCTACACCTTCTCCATCTACTCCTCCGTCCTCAAATCAACCCAAAACTACGACCAATCAACGCTCGACACCGTCTCCGTCTTCAAAGACATAGGTGCCAACGCCGGCGTCCTATCGGGCCTCCTCTACTCCTCCGTCACACTCAATTCTTCCTCCTCCTCCACCTCCACCTTCCTCGGACCCTGGGTGGTCCACGTGGCGGGTGCGATCCAGTGCTTCCTAGGCTATTTTCTGATGTGGGCCTCCGTCGTCGGATTGATCCACCAGCCTCCGGTGCCGTTGATGTGCCTCTTCATGTTTCTCGCAGCTCATTCTCAGACTTTCTTCAACACCGCCAACGTTGTCAGTGGCTTAGAAAACTTTCCGAACTATGGTGGGACCATCGTTGGAATCATGAAGGTACTGTACTTACGTGTGTCTCTTGTCTTTCTTCAATTTTCACTTCCATCATCGGAGGAGCTCGTACAAAAATATCGTTGTTACTGTTTTTTTACTATTTTTTTTAACCGTTTATTTAGTTTTTTACTGAAAATTTTTTACACCCAATTAAAGTGGAGAGATCAAAATATGATTTCATAATTTGGGAAAAACGATTGTTTAATCTTAATTTTTTTTAACTGGCTATTTGTAGCAAAATATAATTGTTTTGTATATTTTTAAATACAAATCGACGTACTAATATCAGGTTTTGTGTGCAAAATTATCAAAAAAATTGAAGTGACAAAATATTCATGCAGAACTTGACATAAGTAATGTCGAGTTCCAAAATAGGATATTTTTCTATTTAGTTTGAAAATGATACTTGTTATATAGTTCAAAAATTAGTTATTTTTCCATTCACAATTTTACAATTATAATTGAAATTGTGCTTTTAAAATACGGTTTAACAAATTGTGTATGGCACTGTATAACAAGTTGTATGTAACAATAATTAGTGTTATATATGTATCTCAAAAATCTTCTTTGGATTTTTATTGCTACTAGTTGCAATTGTCAATTAAAAAAATTGAATGAAAAAACTATTTCAAGTAAGAGTTTAACTTAATTCTAATATTTTTTTAATTGAAATTTCATTTTATTTTAATGAAAAATTATCAAATCATCCATTAACTAAAAAAATGTGAAAATTAAATATCACTATTATTTGTTATTGTGTATTTAAAACAAAAGAGACGTACAGATAAAAAAATATAGGAGGAAAGACAAACCCTTCAAATAATTGGGACATTATTCAACGCAATAATAAGAGAAAACACTGTACTTTTTTCTAGAAAACTGAGTCAGAATTAGGTAACTGCTAGTGCTAAGTAAAGTCGAGGACAAGTGTACGCAAAGCTGACTAATGGAAAGAAGTAACGCTTTTCTTTGCTTTGATCTTGATGATTCCCAGTACTTGGTGCGTGATCAATTGAAAGAAGTAAAAACCACACAACAAATTGATGCATGATGTTGTATAAATCACAAGTTGCTACTGTAATAAATACTAAAGTTTGTTAAATCTGCAAGATTATTGAATGAGTAACACCTTTAGGTGAGAGATTAAATCATAAAAATTGAGATTTCAACAATCATCAAACATAATTCAATTATTATGTTGGTGGAAGTGAAATAAAATTTAGAACTTTCGTTGGTGAAAACATTTAGAAATTTCCTCTTGCTTGTGAATCTTGGAGAAGAGAAAAAATGGGAATCTTGGAAAAGTTACCTCTTTGGCCCACTACGCATCACCTAACCAGAGTACAGTTTGGAAGGGAATTTTCGGTAGATATATACAAAAGCTGAAACCAAGCTCATTGAAAATAGGCCAATGTTAGGCACAAGAAAACTTTTCACATTATGACAAAATTAGAGGCATATCACTTTTACTTTTTTTTTTTTTGGGTAAACACATATCACTCTTACACACTCTCATCATTGCTACTATTTTTATGAGTATCAATAGCTGTATGACTATTTTTATGAGTATCAATAACTGTATGACACTTAAAACAATTGTAAAAAAAAATTTGTGAAAATCTTTTGTACTTAATTGGCTTTTATTCTTCTTCTTTTAAGTTTACATAGGTTTGCAGCATTAGCTTGGGTGAGATATTTTATTGGGGCTTGTTTCTCCTCATGAAACTTAAATAACCAAAATTTATTTTCTTTTTTCCTTTATCTTGTGAACCAAACGAGTATGTAGGGTAAATTGTGCCAAAAATGGATTTTGGTCGTTTTCTTTGGAAAATTGGATAATAAGTTAAAATATCTCATGTTTGAGCTCAGCTCTACTCGCTAAAATATCTCATGTTTGAGCTCAGCTCTACTCGCTAAACTTACTAGCCAAGTTCTGAGCCATTTGGCTCTCATGACATTTGGTATAACTGCATTTCATATTATGTGTAAGTATCCTGTTTTGAATGTCAAGAGAATGACATACTTTTCATCTTTGCCTAGACACTTTGTTCTGACTTCTGACTCAAATTTTGATGAACAAAATATGCTGCTATTGGTTCATGAAACCTTTAATGCTTTAAAAATGAATGGTTAAATCTATAAGGTCCATTCTATACAAGTTCCTTAAGCTAGTTATATTATATCTTTCTATCAATGCTCTTGTTTTATGCATGGTATAGAATCATGAAAAATGTGTCATACTACATTCTTTCATGGACAGGGCTTTCTCGGTATCAGTGGAGCAATACTAATCCAAATGTATGACACACTATGCAAGGGCGAACCAAGCACATACCTTCTGATGCTTGCTTTGTTGCCTACACTTGTCTCTCTTGTGCTTATGTTTTTGGTGAGAATTTATAAAGCAACCACAGCTGATGACAAAAAGCACTTAAATGGTTTCTCTGCGGTAGCTCTAAGCATTGCTGGTTATCTCATGATTATCATAATTTTGGAAAACATATTCACTTTGCCATTATGGGCACGCATTTCTACATTCATTCTTCTTCTGATTCTAGTTGTATCACCTCTTGGAATTGCAATCAAGGCCCTGAGGGAGGACTCGAATAGATCATTACAAAAATTTTCAATTGAGACTAATCTTTTAACAGACAGTGCTGAACAAATCACATCCCCTAAATTTTCTACAGCAGAGGATCCTGTAGAGTATCATCAATTGCCAAGTGGTGATAGCAAAGTCAAGGGAACTTCTGATGACAAAATGCTTCTCAATGAAGAACAGTTGAATCTTTTGCAAGCCATGCGTACTGTAGATTTCTGGATGTTGTTTATTGCCATGATATGTGGAATGGGCTCTGGGCTGGCAACGATTAATAACATGAGCCAAATAGGGGAATCTCTAAATTACACAACTACAGAGATAAATAGCTTGGTTTCTTTATGGAGTATCTGGAATTTTCTTGGCCGTTTTGGAGCTGGATATGTATCAGATTATTTTCTGCACACCAGAGGTTGGGCAAGGCCATTGCTGATGGCTTTTACTCTTGCCACAATGACTGCTGGCCACATAGTTATTGCATCTGGTTTTCCCGGAAATTTGTATGTTGGTTCAATCCTAGTGGGAATTTGTTATGGTTCTCAGTGGTCATTAATGCCCACCATCTCTTCTGAGATATATGGTGTTAGGCACATGGGTACTATTTTCAACACTATTGCCATAGCAAGTCCTGTGGGATCTTATATTTTCTCTGTGAGAGTAATTGGTTATTTTTATGACAAGGAAGCATCTGGTGAAGATGACTCATGTTCTGGTACTCACTGCTTTAGGTTATCTTTTTTTATCATGGCCTCTGTGGCTTTTTTGGGGTTCATTGTTGCTGTTGCATTGTTCTTTCGGACTAAGAGATTCTATCAGCTAGTTGTGCTTAGAAGGTTAAGGCATGCTTTAAAATGATGAGAAGTAAATATGAGAACTTTGTGTATGGTGAAAAGGGAATATTAGCTGAGGCCATAACCTTTGTGATTTTTTCTGGGTGTTATATATATGGTGATTTATTTGATATTGGGTGAAATGGTATCTGTTTGTATGATTAAAGGAAAGTTTATGGAAAAACTTTTATAGTTGTAGTTTGTCATCTTATTGATATTTATTGTAGTTTCACATCATTCATCATCTGTTTAAAAAGTGGTCAAATTGTTACACCCACTGAATGATTTGTCTAGGACAAAGTTATTCTTTTCTTTGATCACAAGACTTTACATAAGAGGGCTTCTATATAAAGTAAATTCTCAACATAAAAATCACCAGCAATCGCTGAAAGCCTATAAAAAAAAAAAATCGTGTAAGAGAACAAGTCAGTCTAGAATTGCAACATGCAAGTGGAAGTTCAATCTTCACCTCTATCAACCATTAAATTTTCCATGTTATTGAACCGTTAGCTCTTTCATTATCAGCCTATTTTAATCTTTCGAACCAAAGGGGGAAAAGAAAAACACCCATTCTCTCAGCTTCTTCTGTGAATCACCTACAAAATTTAGATGAAAAGAGGAATAGCAGTACAGGAAAATCTTAGAGATTTCAGCTACCCTGCTTTAAAAAGGAATGTATTTGTAGAATTCTAGGTAACTGTTGCTGCTTGAAATGCCAAATCTTCTCTCTTTCAAGATTGGGCTACCGAATAGGGTACCCTCCCCACGCTCTATTCATAAATCCCTTCACCCAAGGAAAAACAGGATTTGATCAGGGATCTTTGATACTATTTAAATATCTTAATAACTAAACTAACAGACACTTTTAGTTCCATGGGAAACATCCGGGTGATGGTTTAATAGACTCGAAGAATGTATCGTAAACCCGAAGGTTCCAAGCTCCACCCACCACACTAGTGATCAATGAGATTTCCGGAGTATCTCATGGACAAACTGGAATAGTTTGATCCAAAAGACTAGGGCACCATTTCCTTAAAAAAAAAAAAACCCTTCAGATACTGCCTTTATTTCTTAGAAAACACACACACATCACATTCTGTAGGGTTCATAATTTATGTTCCTTTATAACATAGCAGGGAGGGCATATCATAGCTCAGGGCAACAAATTCTGTTCCAAAAACAGAGAGTTTCCACTTTCCTGCCTTGTGAGGTTGAATTACTTTTCATAAAGTTCTGGCCTATCACCCATGATGCTGATTTTTTTTTGATTGACCACTTACATCACTGTGTATCAACCAGCAGTCTTGGAGGTCTGCATTAAATTGGAATAACACTACCCTATGTATCAGTCTATCCAAATTGTGAATTGCACGAAGATTTTAGGCAGAATTAGTTTTGGCAAGTCTTCTCTCCATTGAGTTACCTGCCATTGTCAATGAAAACCCCCCACAGTGTTTTTTACATTATCACTATGTCTAACATACAGTGTCATTGATTTGAAACGCAATATATTAGGTATTAGGATCCACTCTATTTAAGTCAATTTTATTTTTAAGCAAAAGCAATAGTACTTTAAACAATTTCATTTCATGATTCAAGTCTTAACCATGAAATAGATTCTCTCCGTTTCAGATGGAAATTATCTCTTAACCATAAAAAGGACACTCTTCATTTCAAGTGAAAGCATATGCCAACTCTCTGTATCGTCATACTCATACTGTGAGCATCAAGAATGAAGACACGAATTTGGTTGGAGTAGTAAGGAAGATTCGATCACCTATTCTTCCAGAAATGGTCTAGGCCTCAAGGGTTGAACTGATTCACCGTTTACTTATGTATGTACTAGAAAAGAACTCTATAAGATTATGTATCATATGTACAGCGTGGATGAATGAGTCCACACCGAATATCCTCTTTTTTATTCAAAAAAAAAAAAAAAAAAATCATATATATTATATCTTCAAACTTTGTTTTAATAAAGAGAGAATCTAGGCAAGTTGGGAAGACTTTGAAGCACACTGATATGATAACTTTGGGCCCAGTAAAATGCTTCCAATAATTGAGATTATAACTATGATCAACTACCAAATCAATTTTATGACATCATAAATCTCTTTGGTTGAGGACTTGTTTTGCTTTTCGAAGAAGACGAACTACTTAAAAAAAGAAAGAAAAAAACAAACAAACAAACATTTATAAATTTATAATTATGTCAGAAACATAACACATTATATACAAAGGGACAAATGAATGGCTGCTGGAGAAATAAATATCCACCTAATGCAATACTATAGTAGCAAATATGGTATATAAAAAATCTTTTTAAAAAAAGTCGGCGGGCTTACTAATTTCTGGGGAAAATGCTAAAGTTTATGCTTTTTAAACATTTTTCTGATGTGGCCAGTGCAGTGAGATTAATCCAACGGCCTCCGGTGCTGTTGATTATATTTCTTCGTGTTCTAGTGGGTTCATTCTCTGACTTTCTTTAGCACAGCAAATGTAGTAAATGGCATGCACAAGTTCTCTCAATTTGGTGGTGAAACCAGAGTGTGCATTAATATTGTAAGAGACCATCTGTGAAGTTATACTCAGAACTTTTTAATACATGTGAATAATCTTAATGGGCTAGAGAGATAGCTTCAAATACTTTATTCTTACTATTTTGTATCATACTGTAAGATATGCATGCTGTATTGTGCAATATACTAATATTTATTAATAAACTTATAAGATATAATAGAAAAATGTAGTAAAACACTAAGATTGTAGCAAAAAAACAAAAGACAGTAAGAAGTTTGAATTGAATTGTTTCACTCTATGATTCAAAGTTTCCCATTCAAAAAATAATGGGATCCATCATTTTTTTTTTTTTTCAAATCCAGTAAACTATTTTAAGAAGAAAAAAAGCTACCAAACAACCTAAGTTGAACCCAACTTGAGTGTGTTGTATGGGAGCCCACTTACAAACCCAAGTTAGAAATGCATGTTTATTAAGAAACTGAACCTATAACCAGGGGTGTGTATAAATTAGATTAGAGGGTTTTTTTTTTTAACTCAACCCAACCTTGTCGAGTTGAGAAATTTCCAACCCAACCCGTTGCGTTGGTGGGTCGTGCATATATATGTTTTATACCTTATAAAAAATTGTGCTTATTTGTATATCAATTAAACTAACAAAATTAAACAATATCATATATGCTTAAACAATATCCCAAATTTCCAAATTCATAAAAGCTAATCCTCAAAATACTAAAATCAATTAAACTAACAAAATTAAAATAAGAGTAATAAAATAAAATTATATACATAGTGGGTCAAGTTGTGTCAGATAAGTTGAAAAAAATATTAACTCAAACCTGACTCAAATCAAGACTCAAAATAAAATTCTAACTCAACTCAACCCACCAACCCACAAATACCAACTCTAGATGTCGGATTGGGTCAATTTTATCGAGTTGGTGGATTTAATGCACAACCCTACCTATAACACATCACTCCAACCTTATAGCTTGATAATAGGCGACAACTTGTGTTGAAGAACAACCGCTTAAGATGAACATTTAAAGGACCTTACAACCTTTATCCATCGTCGACTGAGTAGGTCTAGTTCAAAGATTTGATTAGCTCAGTGACTTGGAAAGGAAAACGGGTAGACTTAGAGAGGTGTTAATGTTGTCCTTCAATTGTCCCATCTCAGGTTCCCTAAAAAGGCATGGGGTTGATTAACCTAACCTCCAAATTTAGATGAAGGTAAAATCACAATTACAGCACCTCCAATTATTTATTCTGCAAAAATTCTTCCTATTCATTTTTATTCGACTTAACATGTACAGCACCTCCAATCAAGCAGGCTTTTGTTCCAGTTGTAGGTCCTACTCCAATAGTCAAGTACCCTAGGGAGGTTCTTCTCAATTGAGAACTTAACTGGGACTTCCTCTCTAAAAATTTCTTGCCCCACAGTGAACTAATTATAATTATTTTTTGTTTTGTTTTTAATAAACTGTATTACTTTTCGAATAATGTTAGAGATACAAATTATTTTACAAAATTTTTTAACAACCTGTCAGAACATTTACATTGGATCTTGCAAATGTCATATGTTAGTATGTTTAGCATCAAAGCCCCAAAAACCACCAATTACTTGAACTTGTAAACCCAAAAAATTTACAATTATGCTTCAGTCTCATCCCAAATATATGATGGTATTGTAGCACAATTATATAATTTTTAATTAATTTATTCTCTCTCCTCTCACTATCTCTCTTTTCGTCTCTCATTTCTTTCTCTAATTCTCTCTCCCCTTCGGTCCTCTCTCCCTCACTTCCACTCTCACTTCCTGTTTCTTTCGGTGTGCAATCATGGCCTATTTATGGTGGATATCTGCGTGGCAAGATCACGATGGTTTTTTTTTTCTTCTAATAAGACAAAAGCTTTCTAAACACAATATGAAATACAAATAATAGAGTTTATAAATACATACTTTATAGGATAATTTTATAGGATAATTTTGGTGTTACAACTTGTGAAGTTGTAACACAAGTAGCATTAGTCTACCTTATATATACAGTGACAGCATAAAGTTGGACCGCAAATTATTAATAATATTTCCGACAACCGAATGAAGCCTAATTCTAGCTCTAGATATCGTCTAGAAAGACACGCGAGAATGCCAACCGCTGAAAAATCAGGAGGTGGGCTTACTGTGTACTTTTGATAATTAATGAGATATTTGATGTTACTTCTCTTCCAATTAACATAGTTCAGTTGAAAATTTATGTGGGTGTGAGACACGCGCACTGACAACATAATATAAGACCTAGTACTCACTCTCCGAGAATCCAAAAACATTGGGAGAAAAAAAAAAATGGATAAGCTTAGAACTAGAACTAGTTTTACTAGCAGCAAATGGATTGCCACGGTGGCAAGCTTATGGATTCAGTGTAGCTGTGGCGTAGACACTTTCAGCATCTACTCCTCGGTTCTGAAATCAAGCCAAGGCTACGACCAATCAACGCTGGACACCGTGGCTGTGTTCAAGGACACTGGTGGCAACGCCGGGGTTCTAGCTGGGCTGCTCTACTCCGCCGTGACACACAATAATAACTACTGGGGTGGTTTTGGTGGGCCATGGGTGGTGCACTTGGCGGGTGCGATTCAGAACTTCTTGGGGTTTTTTATGATGTGGGCTGCCGTGGTGGGGCTGATCAAACGGCCGCCGGTGGCGGTGATGGGTTTGTTTATATTCTTGTCAACTCATGCTTCGGCTTTCTTTACCACAGCTAATGTGGTCACCGGAGTCCAAAACTTCCCGCAATCCGGGGGGACCATTGTGGGCGTCATGAAGGTAGATACATCAAATATTTTAGCCTTTTAATGCAGTCCATGTGTGTATGTATTATTACAAAGCCTTTCACCATCAAGCTTTTAAAAGGGTATGATTCAAGGGTATCTTCTTAAAAAAAAAAAAAAAAAAAAGGTTTATCTTAACAAAACTTAATAAATTCATTTTTAATTGTAGATTTGATTGAATTGGGTCCATGGAGTTTGAGTGCTTTGGGATATCAAATGTGAATGAATAAAGAAATAAAAAGGAAATAATTAATGTTAATTAGAATATTGATGTAATATTGAGGTCGATTAAGGTGTATATAAAAAATAGGCGAATGAACTACAAAAAGTTTTATTTTATTTTATTATTTTGGGTTCATTTAGTTAAGAATGCGTGGAGCTTGATACATGGTTTTAAAAATCGGTACGGTGAAATAATTGAAAAAGGGTTTTTTAGTTAGACTGGAGTCTGACCAATGGCCGAACTAATGACATCATAAATAATTTAATTAATAATTATAAAAATAAATAAATAATTTATAACTGGTTATTTTAACTAAAAAATTAAATAATAGTAAAACATTAAACTTTACAATTCAACCAAAACAAAAACAAAAAAACATATACAAGCACCCACCACCCACAAGCCCACTATAAAATATTTTAATTATTTTTTAACCTTTCTAATAACAAAAAGTAAGTGCACCAATGGGTAGCAATATCATTGCCCACTTGATTTTTTTCCCCTCTATACATTCTACATGCTAATATCCCAACTATCACACATTTTGAACTTCATACATCCACACAATTGGTTCAACAACAGTTCTATACATATAATTTTTCCATCTCACTTTTTGCTTTTCATATCTCTTTCTTCAATACACACACACACACTCTCTCTCTCTCTCTCTCTCTCATATGTTCATGTGCAAGAGGCAAGAGCAGCAAAAAAAAGCCTCAACTGAGCAGACAGATCATTACAAATCTGCTTCTCTTTGGGTTTCTTTGGTTCTTCCTCAACACATATAGTAAATCTGTTTTTTTTTTTTTTTTGAGTAAAAGGTAAGTAAAGTAAATCTGATATTTTTGGGTCACTGTGGGTGTCTTAGACTTCACCACTTCATACTTGAGAGAGCATTTTTAAAATCAAAATCTCTCTTCTTAAATTTGAAACAAGATCTCTCTTTTTAATTTTTTTAATTTTTAATTTTTAATTTTTGGGTTAAAAAACACAACAACTGAAGTATTTATGAAGAAATGCTAAAACTGGTTTAATCACATCGGTTTCCGGCAATGCCAGTTGAACCTACGGTTTGTACTGTTTGTCCGATTTTTCTTTCATTTTCGGTTTTAACTAATAATCGGATCAGATTAAAGTCCGATTTTCGATTGAACCAGCTAGTCCGGTCTGGTTTTTAAAACCATGGTTTGATATGAATATTAAGACTAAGTCACATCTCTGAATATCTAAAAATCGAAGCGTAGCTTTTAATATTGTCACATTCCTATTTAGTTACGTCATCGACCATGTTACCATTTTATTTTATTTGTTCCTATAATTTTTTTGATAATATTAAATATATGAATATGTAAAGTCAATTATAGTTAATATATTTAATATTATCAACCAATTAGAAGATCAAATCAATAACAAAAATAGTGATGTGGCCGATAATTCGATCCACTTCAGTCAAGTTTTGTCAATTTGGTCCAACTTGGTTCAATTCAGTCTATTTTGGTCCATTTTTGTTCAATTTGATCTAATTTGGTCCAGTTCAGTCATTTTGATCTCATTTGGTCCAATGTGGTCCATTTAGTCTACTTCATTCTAATTTGGTCCACTTTGGTTCATTTCAATGCATTTACTTAAGAATGAGAAATGATAGGTATGAGTAGAGATTACCTATTCTAAATCCAAATTTATTAAAAGAACATAGATGACAAAAAGTAATATCATTATTTTTAGTTGTTTAATTTGATGATTTATGGTATTATCTTTCTTTATGTTCTTTTCCCCCATAGGTGATATTATTATTTTAGTTTTTGAGTGAATTACACAATTTTAGTATTTTGCATGATATAATTTGAATTTGAAGACCAATTTCTAAGTTATATAGAAATTAGGATATTAATGTAACTATGGTTTTCTTAAGCTTTTAAATAATTCACTTGAGCACATGAAAACTTTTTTCTATTGACATGTGAAGCCCATCTTGAAATGTATAAGTTATTTAACGTACCACTTCATAAATTCTATTATAAATAATTTTATTGTCCTCATAATTTTCTAACAAGAACGATATATACTTTCATACAAGCACTCAAAATAGTTATTATGAAAAAATAAAGCCACATGAAGCAAGCTCTTTAAGTTAATGACTCAATTATGTGGTTGCAAGATGTATCAAACTTTTTACTAAACAACAATAATAATAATAATAAATGTCAACACAAAAAATTGTAACAATTCCACGCATTGTATGAGCGTGCGACTAGATTATCAATAAAATAAAAATAGCTTTCTCTTTAAAAAAAAAAAAAAATTAATGGAGAAATCTAATATACTACACTTAAAATAGTGTACCTAAGTTTTATCTTAATTGAAAAATCTAATATACAACACCTAGTTGTATCTAAGTTTTAGTGGTGTGATTTCATTAACTCATTATAAATTCTTCTATGACCATTTTTGTTACAACTTTGATGATGTAGAGTTGTAATACAAAAGTGATGTCTAGAGATTTCTCATTCATTGTACTTTATGGGTTGTTATTGCATCCCTTTAACCATCTTATGTGAGAGGAAGAGGGTATACTTCTAGAATATATAATAATTTCTCGTATACTATCTTTCTTTGCCAGGGCTTTCTCGGTATAAGTGGAGCAATCATGGTCCAAGTGTACAACATATTCTGCGAGGGCAAGCCGAGCAATTGCATTTTAATGCTTGCTCTATTGCCTACGTTCGTCTCTATTGTTCTTATGTTTTTTGTGAGAATATATGAAGCAAACATAGTTGATGACGTGAAGCAATTGAATAGTTTCCCTATTGTTGCTCTGATTATTGCTGGTTATCTCATGATTACACTTTTATTGAAAAATATTTTTAGTTTGCCATTATGGGCACACATTATTATGTTTATATTTATGTTGCTTCTACTTGCATCACCACTTGGAATTGCAATCAAAGCCCAGCTGGAGGACTCCAAGAGACTTTCGCAAATGTTTTCTAGTGAAAGTAATCATTCAAAGGAGAACCCAGCCAAGGACACTCTAGCATATCATGAACTACCCGATGGAGAAGGTCAAGTTAATGCTGCTTTAGATGACAAAATTCTTCCTTATGAAGAGAGCATGAATCTTTTGCAAGCCTTGCGTACCATTAACTTCTTCTTGTTGTTTTTGGCCATGGTATGTGGAATGGGCTCGGGGCTAGCTGTGATAAATAACTTCAGCCAAATAGGGAGATCTCTCCATTACACTGCTGTGGAGGTCGATAATTTGGTCAGTTTATGGAGTATATGGAATTTTGTTGGGCGAATTGGAGTTGGGTATCTATCTGATTATTTACTACACACAAGAGGCTGGACAAGGCCATTGTTGATGTCTATTTCTCTAGCAGCAATGACTACTGGCTACATTGTTTTTGCTTCTGGTTTTCCTGGAATATTATACATAGGTTCGATCCTAGTGGGCATTTGTTATGGTTCACTGTGGTCACTAATGCCCACAATCACTTCAGAGATATTTGGTGTTAGGCATATGGGTACTATTTTCAATGCTATTGGTTTAGCATGTCCTATTGGATCCTACATTTTCTCTTTGAGAGTTGTTGGGTACATTTATGACATGCAAGCAACTGGTGAAGATCATTCCTGCTTTGGTACTCACTGCTTTATGCTGTCTTTTCTAATCATGGCATCCCTAGCTCTCTTGGGGTGCCTTGCTGCTATTGCATTGTTCTTTCGTACGAGGCGATTCTATCAATTGGTTGTGATTAGAAGATTGAAGCATTCTTTAAGATGATGAGAAGAAATATGTAAACTTTGTGTAAGAGAAAATTTAGAGCATGTTTGATAACGTTGTTTTAGTAACGTTGTTTGTGTTTTTTGGAAATATGTGTCGATAAAAAAAAGTGTGTGAAAATATATGTAATGTTGTTTAAACACTGAAAACTGTTGTTTAAACAATGATAACAAACGGGCCCTAATAACTTGGGCAATCATCTTTTTCATTCATTAGATATTGTTATCTGGATAGTTATAATTTGTTATTTTTTATGTGATTTTTCCTATAATTATGTAAACTTGTATCGCTCAAATAACAAATCCAATTCATAGAACCCCATATTGAAATGAAAACTATTCAAACTTTTTCCAATCAAGCATATTGGTCACAATTAATCGTGACAATTGGAATAATTATTTTATGCAAGATGTTGAATCAGTTGATTGTAAAGGTAATATTAGCTGAGGCTATACCTTTGTGATTAGTTCTGGGTGTTATATGATTGTTTATTTGTAATTGGGTGAATGATATCTCTGTTTTTTCAAAAGAAAAGGATAATTTAGGAAAAGAGTCTTACTGATATTTATTATTAATAGTTTCAATTCATCATCATCATTTTTGGAATCGTGCTCAGTGTGAAAGTGGTCAAATTCCTATACCTACTAATTGATGGTTTATTTTTTGAAATGACTAAATGATGGTTTATGACAAAGCTATTCTTTTCTTTTATTATAATTTTTTTTGACATAAAGTAAGCTCTCAACATAAAAAATACCAACAATCTCCGAAATTCTATAGAAAATCGTGTCAGACAAGAAGTTAGTCTAGAATTGCAACATATGAATATGGATTCATGGAAGTTCAATCTCTGGCTGTATCAACCATTAAATTTCCCATGTTATAGAACTATTCACTCTTAGATTATCAGCCTATTTTAATATTTCAGACCAAAAGGGGAAAAGAAAAACACTTGAAACTCTCAGCATCTACTATCTAAGATACTTAGAAAATTTAGGGATAAAACCTATTTTAGTCCCTATATTTTCACACGATTCTCACTTTGGTCCATAACTTTTTTTTTCATTGCTTTTAGTTCCTATCCTGAAAAAACGTGTCTCATTTTAGTCCTTGACATTACATCAGAGACGGAAATTGCATAGCTGGCAAACGGAAAAAATTAAAAATATTAAAATAATACCCACAAATGCCACGTCATTTTTTAAAAACAAAAAATTAATTTGTAAATTTTAACTAAATGAAAAAAAAAGGAAAAAAACTGAAATAAAAATAAAAACCCAGAAGAACAAGAACAAGAACAAAAAATTCAAAACCCTGAGATTATTTTTTAATCTCACTCTCTCTCTCTTCCTCTCACTTTCAGAGTTTCTCTCTTTCTCCCACACTCTCTCCTCTCTTCCTCAGATCGGCGTGGCACAGATCGGCGTGGAGGCTTTGGGTAGGTGGGATTCAGATCGCCGTGGTTCAGTGTCTGCTCTTGGGTAGTCGTGGGTCACCGTGGGTGAGGTGGTTGTGGCTCAACATGGGTCGCCGTGGTTGGGGTGGTCATGGCTCACCATGGGTAGTCTTGGCTCGTTGTGGGTCGATTGGATTTGATGGGTTGGCTGGGTTGGATTCGATGGTGGTTGTTTGTGGCTTGGTAGTGGGTTTGGGTATGAATCTCATGGGTAGTCGTGGCTCGCCGTGGGTGAGGTGATCGTGGCTCGTCGTGGGTTGCCGTGGGTGGGGTGGTTGTGGCTCGCCATGGGTGGTCTTAGCTCGCTATAGGTCGGTTGGATTTGATGGGTTGGCTGGGTTGGATTCGATGGTGGCTGGGTTAGCTTCTGTGGTAGTTGGGTTGGTTTAGCTGGTGGGTTTGTGGCTTGGTAGAATTGAAGGGTTATGGATCTTAGGTCTTGCATGGGTCTCTGAAAACTGAACGGTATGGATCTTAGTGGTTGTTTGTGGCTCGGTAGTGGGTTTGGGTATGAATCTTAGTGGTTTGGGTATGGAGGTTTGGTAGTGACAGTGGTATGAATTTTTTGGGTTTGTTCTTGTTCTCCTTCTCCTTCTAGGTTTTGAATTTTCTTACTTTTCTGGGTTTTTATTTGTAGTTCAGTTTTTTCCTTTTTTTTTTTTTCATTTAGTTAAAATTTACACAAAACATTAAACACAAAAATCAAATCCAGATTTTCGGAATATAGGTTTGAATTTAATTTTTTGGGTTTTAAATTTGCTGGGTTTGTGTTTTGTTGATCTTGTTCTTGCTAGGTTTTAAATTTGTTGTTTTAATGGGTTTGGTTTTTATTTCTATTTTTAATTTTTTTATTTAGTTAAAATTAATAAATTAATTTTTTTTAATTTAGAGGCTGACGTGGAAAGCCACGTGGACACAGGGTGTATTATTTTAATATTTTTAATTTTTTCCGTTTGCCAGCTATACAATTTTCGTCTCTGATGTAACGTCAGGGACTAAAACGAGACACGTTTTTCAGGATAGGGACTAAAAGCGGTGAAAAAAAAAGTTGTGAAAAAAAAAGTTAGGGACCAAAGTGAGAATCGTATGAAAATATAGGGACTAAAATAGGTTTTATCCCAAAATTTAATTAAAAAGAGGAACAGCTTATAAGAAATCCTTATAAATACTCTGATTTAAAAAGGAGTGCATTTGCAGGTAACTATTGCTGTTTGAAATGCTTAATAAAGTAACAAAAAATTTCTCTCTCTACAGATAGGGCTACCCAATAGGAAACCCTCCCTGTATCCAGAAGTCCTTCAACTCAAGTTTGAAAAAAAAAAAAAAAGTTTTGATCTCTGATCTTTGATACTATCTTAATATTTTAATAACTAAATATACCTTTCATTTCTTAGAAAACACACGAGTATCACTTTCTATGAGGTTCAGAATTTATGTTCCTTTATAACATAGCAGGGCATATCATAGTTTAGGGCAACAGAATCTGTTCCAACAAAACTGGAGGAGTTTCCTGCTTTATGGTAAGGTTGAATTACATTTCTTGAAGCTCTGGAAATTGAAGTCTTCTCTCCATCAAGCCATCTGCCATCAAGGATTCAAGATAGTGTCATTGATACTTTACATTGTTACAAATTTCAAAGAGCATTCAGTGTCATATTATTTAAGAAATAACTTTTAACCATGAAATGAATTATCTTCATTTCAAACAAAATAAATGCCAAATTCAGCTCCCAGTGAGAGAAAGGGGGAAGCATATGCCAACTCTGGTCATAAAGAAGCAAATTTGGTTGGTGGACTTTTAATTAAAATTTGATCCATAATTTTTCAAAAATATCAAGGTCTCAAGGGTTGGAATTCATCAAGCACTTTTTTATTTATTTACAACTCTGGTCATAAAGAAGCGAACTTGGTTGATGGACTTTTAATTAAGATTTGATCCATAATTTTTCAAAAATATCAAAGTCTCAAGGGTTGGAATTCATCAAGCATTTTTTATTTGTTTATTTATAATGATTCATGTCCGTATTGATGTATTAGATAAGAATTCTATATGATATTCAGATATTATATGTTAACATTTATTTTTAATAAAGAAAGAATCAGTGGCAAGTTGGCAAGACTCTTTAAGGACACCAATATGATTATAAGTTGATAACTTATATCCAAGAAAAATGCCACCAATAATAAAGATAGTCACTATCATGATCATCAACTACGTACTTAAATTTATGATTTTCAAAATCTTTGAGGACTTTTTAATTATTTATTTATTATTATTTTTTCTTAAGAATAGAATAAGTTTGTACTGTTATTAAAAAATTTATAACTTTGTCACAAATACAATTAATGGCGCTCATAAATACATACATTATTTACAAAGTGACAAATGGGATATGACCCCCTTCCATTGAATTTTTCAATTTCCTTAAATATTTATTTAGATGTATGATATGTATTTAAAGAAATTCAATTTCCTTAAATATTTATTTAGATGTATGATATGTATTTAAAGAAAACAAATGCCACGTATGTCATACCGGATAAAAATGGGAGGGAATTCACTTATTATTGGCATGCACTGTCAACATTTTGTTCTCCCCCTCTCTAATCCCTCTCCTCTTCTCTTAATCATTTAAATTTAGTTTATTATATTTTCTTTGATAACCATCATGTTTATGTAATTTGATAATTTGACAGTTGAAGTTTATGTTACTGTGCAGTGGATCGATGTTTACGCTACTATGTTATAATCTTTTTTTTTTTTTTTAATCACTGTGTTAATCCTTTTACTTGACATTACTGGACAATTTTCACTTGACTATGAGAAATATTCTATTCTTGTTAATTACAATTGCACAATATTAATACTTATCTTTGTTAAACGTTTTTACATCAATTGGCTGAATATGCTTGCTTAACAATGATGGACTTTTTCTTACGTACTTGTACTGGACATATTCATTTAAGTTTATTGAACCATTTGGATATTGCCAACTTAGCCATGCAAGACACATTTATTTGGATTTCATTGAATACATTTGATCACCATTGCTAGATGCCTTTGCCCTAGCTTTATTAGAAACTTTACTTTCACTTCACTAAAATATTATCCTAGCTTTGCTGGATAAAAAATTAGGATTTTATTAACCATGTTATTTTAATTTTGTCAAGCACACTGCTTTTGATCTGAATGTTTCTAAATGCATCAATATTATTTTGCTAGCACTTCTTGAGGCAAACTCATGTCATTTTTCACTTATTTTGACATGATTTACATGCAGATCTAACTCGACACTAATATGAATCACCACAAAATAGACTCCAATGCTTTCAAAATATTTTGCAACTAATCTTAACGTTCTCAATGTTGTTAGTGAATGCTTTGGGTCATAATTATGAGAAAGTATACCTTGTATCGAGTATATGCAACATCTCTCTCACAACAAGTGGGTATTGCACATCAATGGGTACACCTGTTGTGAGAGAGATGATATATATATCGGATACGAGGCATAATTTTTTCATAACTATACCACAACTTAATTTCACTTATTAATTACATCACTTTATTGTTTAAAGGGAAGCACAACAGTACTAGCTAGCCAATTGGTGATCCATTGGCATGAGTTTCATATTTGACTACTCCTTAAACTTGATTCTAACTGTCGACATATCAAAGAATAACACATGCACTACAAGAAAAAGGAGCAGTTGCGGCGGGCCTATTGCGGCGGGTGCAAAAACTGCCGCTATATGTCGCCTATTGCGGCGCGTTTTTGGCCCGCCGTTATACATAAGATCTATTGCGGCGTTTTTTGTGACCGCCGCTATAGGTAGGGTTTTTTGCGGCGTCCTACAGCGGCGGGACATAAAACTGCCGCAATAGACCTGTTTTAGCGGCAGTAACAGAGCTATAGCGGCGCTCCAAAAACCCCGCCGCAATAGGGATCCTTTTTGCGGCGGGTTGGACCGCCGCAATAGACCTTTAAATTTCCTAGCCCCAAAATTTTTCTCTGTATTTTTCATCTTCCCACTTAAAGATCAAATGGTAAATTACATCCGATTGGCATGAAAATTGGCATGCATGTTAAGAACATATAGAACATGTAATCCAACGGTTGGATTTTCAAAAATATGAATTCAACAATAAGTTATTGGTTGGTGTAACATTTTTTAGAGTTACATCACGTGTAACTTGAACCCAACCCTATATTTCTTAATTCGATGTGAATTTTGACAAATCTACCATTAAATTACATTATCTTCATATATTTTTCATGCTTACAAAATTTCAAGCTGATCAAAGATTAATAGTCATGTCATCAATCAATTGTTTAAATTCCAGTTCTTGTTGTTTAAAATAACGCATAAAAGATGAGTTTAAAGATCAAATGGTAAATTACATCCGATTGGCATGAAAATTGGCATGTGTGTTAAGAACATATAGAAAATGTGATCCAATGGTTGAATTTTCAAAATATGAATTCAACAATAAGTTATCAGTTAGTGTAACATTTTTTAGAGTTACATCATGTGTAAGTTGAACCCAACCCTATATTTCTTAATTCGATGTGAATTTTGACAAATCTACCGTTAGATTACATTATCTTCATATATTTTTCATGCTTACAAAATTTCAAGCTGATCAAAGATTAATAGCCATGTCATCAATCAATTGTTTAAATTCAAATTTTTGTAGTTTAAAATAACGCATAAAAGATGAGTTTAAAGATCTAAACGGTAAATTACATCCGATTGGCATGAAAATTGGCATGCATGTTAAGAACATATAGGAAATGTGATCCAACGGTTGGATTTTCAAAATATGAATTCAAAAATAAGTTATTGGTTGGTGTAACGTTTTTTAGAGTTACATCACGTGTAACTTGAACCCAACCATATATTTCTTAATTCGTTGTGAATTTTGACAAATCTACCGTTAGATTACATTATCTTCATATATTTTTCATGCTTAAAAAATTTCAAGCTAATCAAAGATTAATAGTCATATCATCAATCAATTGTTTAAATTCAAGTTTTTGTAGTTTAAAATAATGCATAAAAGATGAGTTTAAAGATCAAATGATAAATTATATCCAATTGGCATGAGAATTGGCATGCATGTTAAGAACATATAGAAAATGTGATCCAATTGTTGGATTTTCAAAATATGAATTCAACAATAAGTTATCAGTTAGTGTAACATTTTTTAGAGTTACATCAAGTGTAACTTGAACCCAACCCCACATTTCTTAATTTGATGTGAATTTTGACAAATTTACCGTTAGATTACATTATCTTCATATTTTTCATGCTTACAAAATTTCAAGGCGATCAAAGATTAATAGCCATATCATCAATCAATTGTTTAAATTCAAGTTTTTGTAGTTTAAAATAACACATAAAAGATGAGTTTAAAGATCAAATGGTAAATTACATCCGATTGGTATGAAAATTGGCAAGCATGTTAAGAACATATAGAAAATGTGATCCAACGGTTGGATTTTCAAAATATGAATTCAACAATAAGTTATTGGTTGGTGTCACATTTTTTAGAGTCACATCACATGTAACTTGAACTCAACCCTATATTTCTTAATTCGTTGTGAATTTTGACAAATCTACCGTTAGATTACATTATCTTCACATATTTTTCATGCTAAAAAATTTTAAGGTGATCAAAGATTAATGGCCATGTCATCAATCAGTTGTTTAAATTCAAATTTTTATAGTTTAAAATAACACATAAAATATGAGTTTTAAGATCAAATGAGAAATTACATCCGATTGGCATAAAAATTGACATGCATGTTAAGAACATATAGGAAATTTGATCCAACGGTTGGATTTCAAAATATTAATTCAACAATATGTTATTGGTTGGTGTAACGTTTTTTTAGAGTTACATCACGTGTAACTTGAATCCAACACTATATTTCTTAATTCGTTGTGAATTTTGACAAATATACCGTTAGATTACATTATCTTCATATGTTTTTCATGCTTGCAAAATTTTAAGGGGATCAAAGATTAATAGCCATATCATCAATCAATTGTTTAAATTTAAGTTTTCGTAGTTTAAAGTAACGCATAAAAGATGAATTTAAAGATCAAATGGTAAATTAAATCCGATTGACATGAAAATTGGCTTACATGTTAAGACCATATAGAAAATGTGATCCAATGGTTGGATTTTCAAAATATGAATTCAACAATAAGTTACCGGTTAGTGTAACATTTTTTAGAGTTATATAAAGTGTAACTTGAACCCAACCCCACATTTCTTAATTCGATGTGAATTTTGACAAATCTACCGTTAGATTACATTATCTTCATATATTTTTCATGCTTAAAAAATTTCAAGGTGATCAAAGATTAATAGCCACGTCATCAATCAATTGTTTAAATTCAAGCTTTTGTAGTTTAAAACAACGCATAAAAGATGAGTTCAAAGATCAAATGGTAAATTACATCCGATTGGCATGAAAATTGGCATGCATGTTAAGAACATATAAAAAATGTGATCCAGCGGTTGGATTTTCAAAATGTGAATTCCAAAATAAGTTATTGGTTGGTGTAACATTTTTTAGAGTTACATCACGTGTAACTTGAATCCAACACTATATTTCTTAATTCGTTGTGAATTTTGACAAATCTACCGTTAGATTACATTATTTTCATATGTTTTTCATGCTTACAAAATTTCAAGGTGATCAAAGATTAATAGCCATATCATCAATCAATTGTTTAAATTCAAGTTTTCGTAGTTTAAAGTAACGTATAAAAGATGAATTTAAAGATCAAATGGTAAATTAAATCCGATTGACATGAAAATTGGCTTGCATGTTAAGACCATCTAGAAAATGTGATCCAATGGTTAGATTTTCAAAATATGAATTCAACAATAAGTTACCGGTTAGTGTAACATTTTTTAGAGTTATATCAAGTGTAACTTGAACCCAACCCCACATTTCTTAATTCGATGTGAATTTTGACAAATCTACCGTTAGATTACATTATCTTCATATATTTTTCATACTTACAAAATTTCAAGGGGATCAAAGATTAATAGCCACGTCATTAATCAATTGTTTAAATTCAAGCTTTTGTAGTTTAAAATAACGCATAAAAGATGAGTTCAAAGATCAAATGGTAAATTACATCCGATTGGCATGAAAATTGGCAAGCATGTTAAGAACATATAGAAAATGTGATCCAGCGATTGGATTTTCAAAATGTGAATTCAACAATAAGTTGTTGGTTGGTGTAACATTTTTTAGAGTTACATCACGTGTAACTTGAATCCAACCCTATATTTCTTAATTCGTTGTGAATTTTGACAAATCTATCGTTAGATTACATTATCTTCATATATTTTTCATGCTTGCAAAATTTCAAGGTGATCAAAGATTAATAGCTATATCATCAATCAATTGTTTAAATTCAAGTTTTCGTAGTTTAAAGTAACGCATAAAAGATGAATTAAAGATCCAATGGTAAATTACATCCGATTGACATGAAAATTGGCTTGCATGTTAAGACCATATAGAAAATGTGATCCAATGGTTGGATTTTCAAAATATGAATTCAACAATAAGTTATCGGTTAGTGTAACATTTTTTAGAGTTACATCAAGTGTAACTTAAACCCAATCCCACATTTCTTAATTTGATGTGAATTTTGACAAATCTACCGTTAGATTACATTATCTTCATATATTTTTTATACTTACAAAATTTCAAGGGGATCAAAGATTAATAACCATGTCATCAATCAATTGTTTAAATTCAAGTTTTTGTAATTTAAAATAACGCATAAAAGATGAGTTTAAAGATCAAATGGTAAATTACATCCGATTGGCATGAGAATTGGCATGCATGTTAAGAACATATAGAAAATGTGATCCAACGGTTGGATTTTCAAAATGTGAATTCAACAATAAGCTATTGGTTGGTGTAACATTTTTTAGAGTCACATCACGTGTAACTTGAACCCAACCTTATATTTCTTAATTCGTTGTGAATTTTGACAAATTTACCGTTAGATTACATTATCTTCATATATTTTTTGTGCTTAAAAAATTTAAAGGTGATCAAAGATTAATAGCCATGTCATCAATTATTTGTTTAAATTCAAATTTTTGTTGTTTAAAATAACGCATAAAAGATGAGTTTAAAGATCAAATGGGAAATTACATCCAATTGGCATGCATGTTAAGAACATATAGGAAATTGACACGTGATGGACATGTGCTGTGTACTTTTGCGTGGGTCTTTCTTTTTTCTTTTTCTTTGCATTGAAACCTAAAGTGAGTCATTTTTTTATATATATAAAAAATCTAATGTGAGGTGTAATTAAGAAAAATTGTGATTATTTTTTAATCCTAATTCTTAAGTAAGTCAAAACTTTCAGTTTTATATCATATATAGATACTGATAATAAACAACTAAAACGAATGTTGCCTTAGTGGTTAACACGTGTGCCATGCATATTTTTCAAGGTCCCGTCCGTGGTTCTAACCTCCATGACAGCCTTTTTTTTTTTTCCTTTTCATTTTTAAAGTTACTATTATCAAAACTACATCGTTTTGGTTTTATTTAAAACTAAACATAAAAAACCCTACACATCTCTTTCTCATTCAGCCGCCCTCTCTCTGCACAAGTGCTCTCTCTCTTTCTCTCTTAAATACTAATTTTCCAACTTTTACAATTTTTTTTTTTTGGATTTTAGGGGTATTTTGGTCATTTTTAGGTTTCAGGGGTATTTTGGTCATTTTTTAGGTTTCGGGGGTATTTTGGTAATTTTTTGGGTTTTGGGGGTATTTTGGTCATTTCTTAGGTTTCGGGGTTATTTTGGTCAATTTTAAGGCTTTGGGGTTATTTTGGCCATTTTTTAGATTTTAGAGGTATTTTGGTAATTTTTAGATTTCGGGGGTATTTTGGTCATTTTTTGGATTTTTTGGGTATTTTGGTAATTTTTAGGTTTCAGGGGTATTTTGGTAATTTTTAGGTTTTAGGGATATTTTGGTCATTTTTTGGATTTTAGGGGTATTTTGGTCATTTTTAGGTTTTAGGGGTATTTTGGTCATTTTTTAGATTTCGGGAGTATTTTGGTCATTTTTTGGGTTTTAGGGGTATTTTGGTAATTTTTAGGTTTTAGGGGTATTTTGGTCATTTTTTGGGTTTTAGGGGTATTTTGGTCATTTTTAGGTTTCTAGGGTATTTTAGTTATTTTTTGGGTTTCGGGAGTATTTTGGTCATTTTTTGGGTTTTATGGGTATTTTGGTAATTTTTAGGTTTCAGGAGTATTTTGGTCATTTTTTAGGTTTCGGGGGTATTTTGGTTATTTTTTGGGGTTTAGGGGTATTTTGGTCATTTCTAGGTTTCAGGGGTATTTTGGTCATTTTTTGGGTTTCGAATGTATTTTGATCATTTTTTGGGTTTTGGAGGTATTTTGATAATTTTAAAATTTTGCCACCCCTACTCAAATATGAACTCATAATTTTTTTTTTTACCAATCACACTCTATCGCATCACAGTTGTGACAAAAAATTGTAAAATTTTTTATAATCCTATGCTTTTTCTAATTTTAGTGACAGTGGAATTAAGAGGTTGAAAGTTTCCTTTTTATTATGAGTCACGTGAGGTTCACAAAAACAAAACAAAGAAAAAATATGTTAATTAAATTCAAATGGACAAAACAAAAGAGCCTGGAAGGAATAAGTATTACGTGGGGCTCACAAACACCACAAAACAAAGAAAATATCTAAAGCCTAAAGACTCTAAAGTCCATAAACAAGTGGAGGACAGCTAAGGACACACAAATAAAGAAGAAGAGGTAGTCACTAGTCAGGTAGTATTTCATTTCCCACTACACAAAAATTTCGTTTCCCACTTAAAATTTTTGATTTCTCACTTAAATCTTTCATTTCCCACTGCACAAATATTTTATTTCCCACTACAGAGAACTCTATCTCATTTTCTCTGTATCTCACACGGCCTCTCTCTCTCTCACACACACACAGCTTCTGGCACCCAGTGCCGTCGATCCCAGCCCAACCCAGTTCCGACGCCGAGCACCACAACCCGTCGACTCCTCTCCTCCTCGATCTCTCCGCAGCCCTCTGCCACGTCCATACCCATTCCTTTTTCCTCACCATACCCATACCCATACCCATACCCATTTTGATTTTTGCTTGGTAAGTTATTTATTTGATTTTTTGTTTTGATTATTGTGAAATTTGGGTTTGGATTTGGATATTTAACATTTAGGTTATTTAATTTTCAGTTTTGATTTTTGTGAAATATGGGTTTGGATTTTTTGTTGTAACATGTAAATTCTTTATTTAATTTTTTTTTAATTTATGATTTTTGTGAAATTAGGGTTTGGATTTAGTGAAGTGAATGGTTGTTGCACTTATTTTCTGTTATTGGTTTTTAAGATTTTGTTTCTTTTTTTCTTTTCTTTTTTTTGTAAAAAATTAGGGGCAGAAGGATGCTATAGAGAAGGGTCTAGTTAGCATGGAAGATGTTGAACTCAAGGTACTTCCCATAACCCTTTTACTATTTTTTTTTTTCCTTTGTAGCATATATATATATATATATATATATATATATATATATATATATATATATATAAACACACACACACACACGAGCTTATGAATAGAGTACCTCTTTTGACTTGTAGCTATTTAAGCTTGATGCCTTATTCGGTTTAGGCCATTTGTTTTTGGCCTTGGTATATTAAATAACTATATTTATGTTGTGTTTTGATTAATAAACTGTTCTGTTAATTTTCTGTCGTTTTGGCTATACACGAAGGAGTTATTGGGGTGTGTATGATGAACTTATGCATCATTTGGGTTTAAATTAGGAGTCTTTGGATACTGAATATATTTGAGTGGCTTTACAGAGTTCAATTGATTTGAGACAATGTTTTTTCCTTACTTGTGGTTTATTCTTTTATCCCTTTTCTCTATCATTTTTCCTCTGTTTGATTGCTGCAACAAAAGTGTGAATCAGTTGAATTCATTATGTTCTAATACAATTATTTTTCTTAAAGATTGGTCCCTAAGGTTTAGCTCATGAGCATCCTCTATGTTTAAATAGGTCACTTTAGTCCCTTAGATGACGTGGCCAAACTAAAAATTGACACCTCATCACTCATTAGGGACTAGACATGATCACTTTAAGTCTTTCAGGGACTAAAATCGATCATTTTAAGTTTTTTAGGGTCTAAAAGTGACCACCTTAATTTTGTTAGGGACTAAAAGCAATCTCTTTAAACTTCAAGGGCTCAAATTGCCTGTGAGCTAAAGTTTGGGGGACCAACAATGTATTTTGGCCTTCTTGTTAAGATATCTGTGTATTGGTTGAATGATTTTATACTTAATTGAGTGCAGGATATCTAAGGGTCACTATGAACATCACAACCTTTTCTTTGTGCTACTCCAACAAATGGCTTTTTTCTGTTCTATATTTTTTCAGGTGAGAACCAATGTTGTGGGTAGTTTCTTTTGGTTTTGAGTATCATTGTCTTTAAGTTATGTGGAAGTGGGAAATATTACTTGAGTTTGGTTTCAGCTTTGTATTTAAAGGTATGGATAGTTGGTGTGCTCACAAATTCGATCAAGGTAAAGAATTGTTTATGGTTTCCAACTATGTTTTAATGAAGTATCTAATGCTGAACATTTTATCCAATTGAGCTGATATGTATGCCCATAGTTGTGTGAATTAAATTAGTCATATATAATTTTTTCCTACACAGAGTCTCATGCCCTCTCTTAGTCTTGGGTTCATATGTCACATGTTTTACCTTTCCAGCCTTAAGCTTTTGGCCTTCACCTTTTGATATAGTGGTTTCAACTTGAACCTTATTGCATATTTCTTGTTTCTTAAGGTGAATAGAGCATAAACTCAAAATGAAGAAGGAACCCGTATATAAAAATCACCTACTGCTTACTACCGGCCTTATTTTGAAATTGCAGCAAATTACAAATTAAAAAAATTTCCATATATTACTAGATAATACCATTTCTTATGTTAGTGAACTTTTATTGAGTATAGTAATGCAATGATGTTTGTTACCTTTAAATGATAACATCAATGTAATTACTTTATTAAAATGTATCATTTACATTTTAAGGATATGACTTTACTATGGAAGATTTGCTCTGATTCTCATAAATAACTATTCTCACATTATTGAGTAATCTTGGTTTGTATGCACTTACTGAATGACCAAGATGAAAAATCCTAAAATCTCTAAGCTTCTCTTGTCATTCTATTCGATCCATTTATATGCACTTATTGCGTAATCTTGATTTGTATGTAGGACGTTCATCCGGGCCAACAATCTCCAGCACTTCAAAAATCATCAATTGCATCCCATCAACCAAGCTACTTATAAGTTTTATGTTGGTGTTCAATGACTTTTTGTGTACAAAGAACTACATTTGAACAAGCGCATTTTTTGGAAGTGTTGAAGGATTTGTTTAAATACTTTAGAACTTTGATTGTGGTATTAGTTTGGAACTTTGATGATGGTTATAGATAATGTTATGTATTTGATAATATATTTCTATGTTAATATTATGTTAGTTTCAAGACATTTGTGGTGTTGTTAATTAGTTATATTTGTGGCATTGTGTTAGTAGAGTTAAAACTATTACAAGTTTTTTGTAATAGGTCTGTGAACCATTTATTTATTAGCAAACAGTGGTTTCAAAACCCAATTTAAAAAAAAAAAAAAAAAAAAAAGAGACCTATAGCGGCGGTCAAAAAGCGCCGCTAAAGGTGTGCATTTTATGTTTTAAATGAATACCTATAGCGGCGCTTATTGCCTGCCGCTAAAGGTTGAAACATATAGCGGCGGGCATGACCCCACCGCTAAAAGTACAATTAGTTGTTTTGATTGATTGTCTATAGCGGCACTGTTTGACCGCCGCTAAAGGTAGACACAATAGCGTCGGGCATTACCCCGCCGCTAAAAGCCAATGCCACGAATTTTGAACACATATGGCGGCGGTTTTGTGCCCGCCGCAATAAACCTTCACCCGCCGCTAAGAGGTACATTTATAGCGGCGCCTTTTGAGACCGCCGCAATCTACCTATAGCGGCATCGCAACACTGACGGGACGGCCCGCCGCAATAGCACCCGCCGCTATAGGTTGAATGGACCTTTAGCGGCGCTTTTTTGGGCTTTAGCGGCGGTTCTGGACCGCCGCAATAGCCCGTTTTTCTTGTAGTGATGTTCGGGGGGAAAAAAAAAAACCCAAATAGCAGTCCACTTGGTGGGGGCGATTTATTGAGGTGATATGGGCTTGTGCGGTGGGATTATTCCAACGGCCTTTGGTGCCGTTGATGTGTTTCTTCGTGTTCTTGTTAATTCATTCTGTGACTTTCTTTACTTAAGTATAGCCAATGTAATTATTGTTGCGCACAACTTCCCTCAATTTGGTGGGACCATCATGGGCATAACGAAGCCACATCATTTTTCAAATAATAATAATAATAATAATAATAATATTAAACGGTGTACATCAATATTTTTTTATACAAGGAACTTGCTTTCTAAGTTTGATAAGATTATTTCAATTCTTTTTTATGAGATATCTTGAAACATCTCATGAATCGATGATGTGCTTAATGGAGCACAATGGAGCACGAGACATTTGGGTTGATGGCATGTCCTTCAAAATCTATTGAGTCCACCATTCAATTGTCCCTATATGTACATTAATTCTTGACCTTCTTAAATCGATAATCAATTTTTTAATACATAAAACCATTAACACCTCTAAAATTATTAAAATGTAATCATTTTCATTTAAATTTCATTCGTTTTTTTGTGTATTCTTTTTGTATGCTTCCATTAAAGGAGTTGCCATCTAGTGACCTAAAATGACATTGTATTTAGGACACATGGCAACACAATATGACAGAATTAGACCAAAAAAAACCGTATTGAATAAAAGTAAAAGTTATGAGATCAAAATGAATAAATTAGATGTTACAAGACTGAATTGACTTTGAGAAAAGTTAGATAGTGTAATTTGTAAGTATATGTTCAAAGCTTGTTAATAGAGAAATTAACAACCCTTGACAAGTCTCTTTAAGGAAGCAATCATGATAACTTTGGTCCAAGTAAAACGCTTGCAATAATTGAGATTATCACTATAATGAATCTGGAGGAGGAAGAAGATACGCTTGGACCCCTAACTTGAGAATGCAGGGGGAGCCCATTAACTCCAAACATGGTCAAGCCCAAAGCTAAAGGCATGTACACTGAGAAATTGAACCTATAACACTCCCCTCCAACCTCACACATTGGTAATTGGAGACAGCCTATGCTATTGCTAACTAACAACCTCTTAAGAAGGACATGTAGATGACCTAACTACCTTTTTTCCATGGTTGGCTGAGTAAGTCTTCCTCGAGAGCTCCTAATTCGAAAATTATTGGCGCCGGCCATTAAAGGATTAGTTTGATGCAAGGATCCCTACTCTCAATTGCATTAATTGTAGTTTTACATTTGATTAGTTCTACAAACTCAAAATTTTGGGAGGGAGCAGGAGAGGTGTTCTTTCTCAATCACCTCATCTCGGACTCCCTGAGAAGAGAAAGTATCTCCTACGTCGGTCTCATGAGACCTATATCTCACCAACAAGATTCCCCCCCCCCCCCTCGGTGAAGGAGCATGGGATGATTAACCTAACATAATTGGATTCAAAGAATTGTAAAATTATCATTTTGCCCTCAAAGGAAACCCTATAAATACTCAAGCATCATTCTAATAAAGGTATGCAAAATCATAAGCCTTTACTCTTATATTACGCAAAAAAAATCTAGCCATTGTCGTATGACTAAACCTTCATAGTACATCCGATCAACCCCACAAGTTGGGCTTTGTGTAGTAATCAGTAAATAAGTTAGGTCCTATTGCACCAGTCAAGCATCCTCCGACATTCTTCCCATTTGAGTACTCAACTCAACTGTAACTTCCTCTCTAAAAATTCATTTTCCCACAAATAAACTAGTTATAATAATTTCTTTTAGTTTCTAATATTAAATTTCTTTGTGTTTAATTTTGTTGCGTGAGATTTTAGCTAGCTACAGAAAGCTTTGGCCCATCCCATTGATAGCATTGGCTCTTTTTCTTATCTGACTTTAAGCCATAGGCCACCTACGTCACTTTCTATCCCAAACTGGTATGTGAGTGAGCGAGTCATTCAGAAAGAATGACTGAGAGATGAAAAAAAAAATATAATAAATTATTAAATTGTTTACGATATACAACATATCTTCCATCGAGGACTTCAGGGCCCAGGCTCCTGTTGTTTTTCAAAGAATCTAATCATGACTTTTATTAAAGCCAAAAATGGCGAAACACGATCAGGGTGGTTGTATTAAACGAGTGAAACACTCAAACACAAGCTCATGCGCGCGTGCAAAGTATAATATAATAAGAGCTACTCTCCGAGAACGAGAATTCAAAAACATAGGAAAGACTTTTTATTTTAGACAAGAAAAAACATGCTGTGGAGGCTTAGAATTAGCAGCAGCAAATGGATAGCCACGGTGGCAAGCATATGGATTCTGTGTAGCTGTGGCGCAGACACTTTCAGCATCTACTCCTCGGTTCTCAAATCAAGCCAAGGTTACGACCAATCAACACTCGACATGGTGGCATTCTTCAAGGACTTTGGCAGCAACTCGGGGGTCTTAGCTGGACTCCTCTACTCAGCCGTAACAGTCAATAATAACTTTTGGGGTGGTGGGCTATGGGTGGTACACACGGCGGGTGCCATCCAGAATTTCTTTGGGTATTTTATGATATGGGCTTCTGTGGTGGGATTGATCCAATGGCCACCGGTAGCGTTGATGTGTTTTTTTATATTCTTGTCAAACCATGCTGCGGTTTTCTTTGCCACAGCCAATTTGGTGACCGGAGTCCAAAACTTCCCTCAATCAAGTGGGACCATTGTGGGAATCTTAAAGGTAGGTGCTTCAATTTGTTCATTAGGCACTCCCATCTATTATTACTTGCCTTTCACTGTCTAGCTTTTTAAAAGGGTATTATCTATATTAGCATCTAAATTAACATTTCAAAAATTCAAAAAAAAAAAAAATTTAATGACAGTTCATCAAGCTCAACAAACTAGCACACACAAGGAAATTTAACAAATAAATAGTAACTCAATACCTCTATTAAGTTACTGCTCATCAAAAAAACTAAATAAATTTTTTTTATATTGCGTATTTGGTTGTGGATTTTGTGATTATAAATTTAATGAATAAACACGTAGAAAGTAAATAATATTTAGTTGTAATAGTAATATAATATTGAGATTGATATAGATGTATGTGTAGAGCCTAATGTCAATGCCAATACTGGTTGCATTTATTCATAAATACCAATAGTTTTATCTTAATTGAAAAATATAATATAGAGCACCCAGGTAAGTAATTTTCATTAATATATTATGAATTGCTTTAAAAGCATAATTCTTATAATAATTCTGATACAGTAGAT
Organism: Quercus wislizeni; assembly: GCA_023055345.1. Lineage (NCBI taxonomy): Eukaryota > Viridiplantae > Streptophyta > Magnoliopsida > Fagales > Fagaceae > Quercus > Quercus wislizeni. The sequence continues at coordinate 12,034,450 of JALGQJ010000003.1, read as the reverse complement.
TACTTATCATTTTCATATATACTTTTTTTTTTTTTTTTTCCCTCTGTACACTCACGGCCAACTACATCAAAATTTTGTATGAAAGGGCTTTCTTGGTATAAGTGGAGCAATTATGGTCCAAGCGTACGGCATATTCTGCAAGGGAAAGCCAAGCACTTTAATTCTCATGCTTGCTCTGTTGCCTACATTCGTCTCTATTGTGCTTATGTCTTTTGTGAGAATCTATGAAGCAAATACAGTTGATGATGTGAAGCGATTGAATGGTTTCCCTATTGTTGCTCTGATCATTGCTGGTTATCTCATGATCATACTAAGTTTGGAAAATATTTTTAGTTTGCCATTATGGGCACACATTATTACGTTTATTTTTATGTTGCTTCTACTTGCATCACCACTTGGAATTGCAATCAAAGCCCAGAGGGAGGACTCCATGAGATTTTCACAAATGTTTTCTAGTGAAAGTAATCATTCAAAGGAGAACCAAGCTAAGGATAGTCTAGAATATCACGAACTGCCTGATGGAGAAGGTCAAGTTCATGATGCTTTAGATGACAAAATTCTGCCTTATGAAGATCAGGGCATGAATCTTTTGCAAGCCTTGCGTATCATAAACTTCTGGTTGTTGTTTATAGCCATGGCATGTGGAATGGGCTCTGGGGTAGCTGTAATAAATAACTTCAGCCAAATAGGGAAATCTCTCAATTACACTGCTGTGGAGGTGAATAATTTGGTCACTTTATGGAGTATATGTAATTTTGTTGGGCGTATTGGAGTTGGGTATTTATCAGATTATTTGCTACACACAAGAGGTTGGACAAGGCCATTGTTGATGGCTATTTCTCTAGCAGTAATGACTACTAGCCACATTATTTTTGCTTCCAATTTGCCTGGAATTTTATACATAGTTTCGATCCTAGTGAGTATTTGTTATGGTTCACTGTGGTCACTAATGCCCACGATTACTTCAGAGATATTTGGTGTTACGCACTTGGGTACTATTTTCAATGCTATTGGTTTAGCATGTCCGGTTGGATCTTATATTTTCTCTGTGAGAGTTATTGGGTACATTTATGACACGCAAGCTGCTGGTGAAGATCATTCCTGCTATCTTTTCTAATCATGGCCTTTCTGGCTCTCTTGGGGTGTCTTGCTGCTATTGCATTGTTCTTTCGTACCAGGCAGTTCTATCAGTTGGTTGTGATTAGAAGATTAAAGCATTATTTAAGATAATGAGAAGAAATATATCAAATTTGTGTACAGAGAAAAGCTAATAACTTAGGCATTCGTCGTTTTTGCTCCTTAGCATGTTATCTGGATACTTACATGGTTGAAGGGGTGTGTGTTTTGTTTTGGTTTGGTTTGGTTTAATTTTTTTTTTTTCCCTAAGGTCTCAGTTGATTTTAGCAATATTAGTATTTTTTATGTGATTTTTCCTATTATAATATTAATTTTTATCTCTTAAATAATACATCTAACTCATAACACCCTATATTGGAATGCAAATTATTCAAACTATGTATGACCCATTTGGACAAAATATCGTGGGAAGACTTCAACTAAGAAGTTAATATGGTACATATAAGGTACATCGTGTAACCCAAAACCTTAAACACGTGGATTTGGGAAATTATGTTATATTAATTCTTCAATTTCTTTACCTTTTTTGTGTAAAATTTTTATTTACATGTGTTTACCCAACAATCCTTCTTTTATGCATGAGTCATTGTGTCTTTGTGGACCATAAAATAGGCATGTGCATCTAACCTATCAACCTGAAGGCCGACAAAGCAACCCAACCCAATGTCTCTAGTTGGTTTTCGTAGGTTTAAATTTGTTTTTGATTCTTGAATTGAATTGGGTTTGGGTTGATAGTTTTTAACTCATGTGTATACCCAATAATACCTCATTTATGTGTAAGTCATTGCCTTTTTGTAGGCCATAAACACGTGTGTGCATCTAATCTATCGTCTTGACAAAGCAACTTAATTAACCCAACATTACAAGTTGGTTTTTGTGGGTTGGTGAGTTCATTAGAATTTTATTTTGTGTATTAAAGTTGAATTGAGAGTGGGTTGATAGTTTTTAACTCATATAGTCCAATTCGACTCATCATGTATGTATAAGTTTGCCTTCTTACTTTATTTTAATTGTTTTTAGGTATATTATGTAAATTATAATAATTTATTAAAAAAGTAATTAAATAATTAATTTAAGTCCAATTTTTGAGGAAACCCTATAAATACTCAAGCATCATTCTAATAAAGGCATGCAAAATCATAATTTTGCACCAGTCAAGCATCCCCGGGGGTCCTAGCTGGGCTCCTCTACTCCGCCTTAACAGTCAATAATAACCGCTACTGAGGTAGTGGGCCATGGGTAATAAACTTGGCAAGTGCGATCCAGAATTTCTTTGGGTATTTTATGATGTTGGCTTGTGTGGTGGAATTATCCAATGACAACCGATGGCGTTGATGTGTTGGTTTATATTCTTGTCTAACCATGCTACTGTTTTCTATGCCACAGCCAATTTGGTTACTGTCCAAAACTTTCCTCAATCAAGTAGGACCATTGTGGGCATCTTTAAGGTAGGTGCTTCGATATACTCTGTGTACTCTCTTCTATTATTACTTCTTGCCTTTCACTATCTAGCTTTTTAAAAGGTTATTATCTTCTTCAAAAAATATAAAAAAAGGAAAAGCTTTTTAGAGGAGTAAATTGTATTTTTATCTCTTGGAAATAGTGGTTACCAGTCTTTCAAAACTTTTAAAACATAACAGCATTAGTATCTGAAGTTGAATTCCCTTGATAATAGAATATAATCATCAGTAAGTTGAATTCTATCCTATTTAAAAGAAAAAAAAAACACAACTAATAATAGCCTTAGAGTTAAAGGCAAGAAAAAACATTAAAAAAAAAAAAAGTTGCAGGGATGATGGAGAGGGTGAGCAACAAATGGATGGCGACGGTGGCAAGCATGTGGATTCAGTGTAGCAGTGGTGTATACACCTTCAGCGTCTACTCCTCTGTTCTAAAATCAAGCCAAGGCTACGACCAATCAACGCTCGAAACTACGGCCGTTTTCAGAGACATTGGATCAATCGGTGGTGTCCTAGCTGGGCTCCTCTACTCCGCCGTAACAAACGGTAGTAATCACTCTGGTTTCGGTGGGCCATGGGTGGTTCTCCTCGCCGGAGCAACCCAGAGTTTCTTGGGCTATTTTCTAACATGGGCGTCTGTCGTGGGATTAATCAAACGACCTCCGGTGCCTTTGATGTGTCTCTTCATGTACTTGTCAAGTCAATCTATGCCGTTCTTTAACACAGCCAATACAGTTTCAGGTGTGCAAAACTTCCCCGATTATAGTGGGACCATTGTGGGCATCATGAAGGTACATTTCATATATAATATTTTTATAAAATACATATATAAATTGAGTAAACATATGACCAATAAATTTGAGTCACAATTAATATGATTTGCATCATATCCAGTGCCTCAAGGCCTAGGATAGGCCTAAGGCCCAGGCTAGGCCCAAGGCCCCACAATAAATAAAAATTTCCCTATTAAAATAGGGTCGATCTCCTTTAACAAAAGGTCTAAAATTTTATAAAAATATAATACTTTTTAAATAATTGGTACTTTTTTAAAGAGTGATGTTAAAGATACCATAAATTTTACTATAGATTTAACTAACATATCACCAATCACATAAAAAAGTAATTCAAATATAAATAAATTAAGTTGTTGAAATTCATCAATTATAGTTATAATCATATTTATTGTGAACATTTTGTAGTATTTTTAGTATTTTTCTTTTTCATTTCTAACAAGGCTTTTAAAATAGGAGACTAATAAAAATTTAACCCAATTGAAACCCTAAGATGTTTCAAATAAAATGCTACAAATGTGATAAATCATCAATGATGACTAATCTCCTACTAAGCCACACATCAAATAATATCTATTTATCTCTTTCTCTTAAAAAGAATATATAAAATTAAAATTTAGATTACAACTATACTTAACCATGCATAATCTTCTATATGAAATTAACCTTAGTTTAGTTAGTATTATTCATCAATTTTTGTATTTACATCAAATTAGTCTTAATTTAATTAGTATTATATAATTTTATTTAATTAATGTTTACATATAAAAAGGCCCCATATAAAATTTTTGCCTTAGACCCCAAATTTTGTTGGGCCGGCCCTGATCATATCAGTAACATTTTTTTTGCTGAGACACATCAATAACAATATTATATATAGAAAGAGAGTAGTTTACACTGGACTAGTGGTGTAAACTTTTATTGTTGGCACACAAAATGTGAATAATATTTATATATATATATATATATATATGTAAACTCTCTTGCTTGAGCTATGTACATATGCTATGCCAGGGATTTTCTGGTATTAGTGGAGCAATACTAATCCGTGCATATAACACATTCTACGAGGACGAGCCGAGTAAATTCCTTCTAATGCTTGCTCTGTTGCCTACACTCATCTCCCTTGTGCTTATGCTCTTGGTAAAATTTTATAAAAACACAGGTGATGACAAGAAGCACTTGAATGGTTTCTTTGCTGTTGCTCTGATCATTGCTGGTTATCTCATGATTATAATAATTTTGGAAAATATCTTCAGTTTACCATTATGGGCACACAGAGTCACCTTTATACTTCTTTTGCTTCTACTCGCATCACCTCTTGGAATTGCAATCAAAGCCCAGAATGAGGACTCCAAGAGAGTTCTAGAAACGCTTTCCTTTGACAGTAATCCATTAAGAGGACACCCTGAGTTACTGCGATCCTCCTCTGACTCTTCGGTACCCGAGGATATGGCATACCATGAACTGCCTAGTGGTGCTTTAGATGACAAAGTTCTGTTTGATGAAGAAGGCATGAATCTTTTGCAAGCCATGTGCACTGTAAACTTTTGGTTGTTGTTTACTGCGATGATATGTGGAATGGGCTCTACGCAGGCTGTGATAAACAACTTGAGCCAAATGGGACAATCTCTCAATTACACTAGTGTGGAGGTGAATAGTTTGGTCTCTTTATGGAGTATATGGGATTGTCTTGGCCGTGTTGGAGCTGGTTATTTATCAGATTATTTACTACACACAAGAGGCTGGGCAAGACCATTGTTGATGGCTATTACTCTAGCAACAATGATTATTGGCCTCATCGTTATTGCTTCTGGATTTCCTAGAATATTATATGTGGGTTCTATCCTAATAGGCATTTGTGATGGTTCTCTGTGGTCATTAATTCCCACAATTACTTCGGATATATTTGGTGTTAGGCATATGGGTACTATTTACAGCGCTATTACCCTAGCATCTCCTGTTGGATCTTATATTTTCTCTGTCAAACTTATGGGCTATATTTACGATAAGGAAGCAGATGGAGACGATCATTCATGCTTTGGCACTCGTTGCTTTATGTTATCTTTTTTAATCATGGCATCCTTGGCTCTTCTGGGGTTTCTTTTGGCCATTGCATTATTCATTCTTACTAAGAGGTTCTATTCGCTGAGGAGATTAAAGGACTCTGTAAAATGATGGAGTAAATAACTATATATGCAAACTTTGTGTATAAGGTCATGGCTGAGGCCGTCCTTTTTTTTTCCTTCCATTACTGGTGGCTTGCTTGTTTTCAGACCATTTATTGTTGCTTTCATCAGTTTCATGTACATTACTCTTCCTATAAGATGAGTCCTCGGAGGATCCCTGGCATAAGAGAGGATGATGTGAAAGAAATATGAAATGTCTCTTTCCTTACCCTAATCAATTCATAATTAACTTTGAATGTTATATTGTTAAAGCTTTTTATTTTTATTATTTTTAAATGAATAAATGGTGTCTCTATTCACCATACTACAGAAAGTTAAAAAAGAAGAACAAACAAAAATTATTACAATTTATTGTATCAATCCTTTAAATGTTAATGTCATACAAGTAATTCCCAAGTTCATTGGTTGGCTGGTCATGTTGAATAGATTGTCAAACAAGGAAAGAATGCTTAATTGGGGGCTTTAATGCAGATACTAAATGCACCTCTTCTTTGATTGCTCTTTTTCTAGGAGATTATGTAGGACTCTCATGAGTTGGTGCATGGTGAAGCACCCTAACTTTTGTTAGGATGAGATAATGGCTTGGGGTGAGAGATCATGCCAAAGGTAAGAGCCTTAGATCCAATGTATTCCACTTAGCCTTATGGTCTGTTGCATATCACATTTGGCAGCAGAGAGTGGAATATTTCATCAAGGGAGAATTTATGTTGAAGAAAATATCCTTCACATGATCATGTGGGAATTTAGAAGGAAAATTGAAGGTGTTAAAGTGGGCCATCTGTGTGGCTTGAATTGCCACAAGCCCAAGTCAAGTAGTATTAGGAAACCAAGTTCACCTAGGAATATAATTCCTAGTATAGCCGACCTATAATATATATATATATATATATATATATATATTAGGTTTGTGTTGAATGGCAATACATAAGAGAGAGAATTAGAGTAATTTCAATTAACCTAGTGAGCAGCAGCCGCATAAGAAGAAGAATAGAGTTTTCTTGTCTTGTGGGTGAGAGAAAGTTAGGGTGTATTGGGATTTGGGTTTCTTGAGAGTGTTCTTGTGCACTATTGTATCTCCCCAATTTTTATAGTGAAATTTCTCCGTCGTCTCCGTGGAGGTAGGCAGTTTGCCGAACCACGTAAATTCTTGTGTTCTTTGTGTGTGCTTGTTATTTAATTTCCGCTTATTTACTGTTATTAATTTGAGTCCTGGGTGCTATCTGCACAACAAGTGGTATCAGAGCCAGGTTAGGATTCAATCTTTTGAATACAGTAAAGATGTCAAGCACAAAGTACGATGTAGAGAAATTTTGTGGTAAGGGAAATTTTTCTCTTTGGCAAAGGCGAATGAAGGATCTCTTAATTCAACAAGGAGTTCACAAGGCCTTACTTGGGAAGGAGAAGAAACCAGAAATGATGAAGGATGTAGAATGGGTAGAGATGGATGAGAAAGCAGCTAGCGCTATTCGTCTCAACCTAGGTGATGAGGTCATTCACAACATCCTGGAAGCAAAGATCGCAAAGGAGGTTTGGGAAAAACTAGAAGGTCTTTATATGAGAAAGAATCTGACGAACAAGTTGTACGTGAAGAAGCAACTATATAGTTTGCATATGAAGGAGGGTTCTGATCTGTTGGAGCATCTCAACACGTTTAACATATTGAACACCCAACTGTCAAGTTTTGGGGTGAATTATGAGGATGAAGATAAAGCATTACTCTTATTAACGTCGCTTCCTACTTCTTTTGATTATCTAGTGACTACGTTGATGTACGGGAAAGAGACTATAGTACTCGAGGAGGTGACTAGTGCTCTCTTGTCACATATAAAGATGAAGCAAGATTGCGATGGTTCTCAGGCTGATGGACTTATTGTAAAGTCTGAGTTAAGCAATAGGGGTAGAAGCAGGTCAAGAGGACGAAACTCCAACAGGAATAGATCACAATCTAAATCACGTGCAAAGATAGACGTAGAGTGCTTTTATTGTCACAAGAAAGGGCACTACAAGAATCAGTGTAAAGAGTTGAAAGAGCATTTAGAGGAGAAGAAGAATGGAAAGAAGCCCCTAGAATTAGCTAATGTTGCTGAAGAAACATCAAATGACAGTGAAGTTGGTGCAAATTTACTTTCAGTCTCTTTAGGTAATAATGTTCTATTGGAATCTTGGGTTTTAGATTCAGCATGCTCATATCATATGACTCCAAAGAAAGATTGGTTTGACACGTATAAGCCTTACAATGGTGGTATGGTCCAAATGGGTAATGATGCTACATGCCCGGTTATTGGGATTGGTACCGTGAAGATCAAGATGTTTGATGGAGTTGTGAGAGTTCTTAGTAATGTCAGACATGTTCCAGATCTTAGAAAGAATTTAATTTCTTTAGGAGTATTGGATGATTTGAGCTATTCATACTCATCAAAGGGTGGAATCATGAAGATTACCAAAGGTGCTTTGATGGTGATGAAGGGACAGAAAATAAACACACTTTACAGGTTGATTGGGAACACAGTTGCAGGAAGAGTTGCAGTCACCACTCCGGTGGAGTCCAGCACTGACGACACAAAATTATGGCATATGCGACTTGGCCATATTGGTGAACGTGGTATGTTAGAGCTGTACAAGAGAAATTTATTGAAAGGGGTGAAGACATGCAAGCTAGACTTTTGCAAGTATTGTGTGTATGGGAAGCAGCATAGAGTCAGTTTTAAGACAGACTCTCACACAAGTAAGGGTGTTCTTGACTACATTCATTCAGATGTTTGGGGCCTTGTATCAATTTCTTCTCATAGAGGTGCTCAATACTTCGTTAGTTTCATTGATGATTACTCTAGAAAGGTATGGATTTATTTTATGAAGCATAAGTCTGATGTGTTTGGCATATTTAAAAAGTGGAAAGCACAAGTTGAGAATCAGACTAGTAGAAAAATAAAATACCTTAGAACAGATAATGGACTGGAGTATAGAGATAAAGAATTCATAAGATTTTGTGAATTAGAAGGCATTACTCGTCACTTCACAGTTAAAGGAACTCCACAGCAAAATGGGGTTGCGGAGAGAATGAACAGAACCTTAGTAGAAAGAGCCAGATGCATGAGATTGAATGCAGGGTTGCCTAAGGTGTTCTGGGCAGAGACAGTTAACACAGCAAGCTTCATTATTAATAGATCTCCATCATCAGCCATAGATTTCAAGATTCCAGAAGAGGTTTGGTTAGGTAGACCAATTGATTATTCGAGTCTAAAAATCTTTGGTTGTCCAGCTTATGTGCATGTGCAGAGTGGAGAGCGTTCTAAATTGGATTCGAAGTCAAGAAAATGTGTATTTCTTGGTTTTGAAAAAGGTGTTAAAGGCTACAGGCTTTGGGATCCAATCTCAAAGAAAACGGTGACTAGCAGAGATGTCATATTTGATGAAACCTTTATGTTAAAACAGAATGAAGCAGAGACATGTGATGATAGTCCACAAGAGAAATTAACTGTTAAGGTGGAGCTTGACGAGAATAGTTCACCTAGTGATAAGGGTGATGTTGAGATTGATCCACAACAGCAACAAGAAGAGTCTTATTCAATTGCTAAAGGTAGAGAGAAGCGGATTCACAAAGCACCACAGAGATATGGCTTTGAAGACATGGTTAGCTTTGCTCTCATAACTAGCAGTGGAGATCCATTGTCTTACAGGGATGTAGAAGAGATGGGGTCACTACAGAAGAATAAGATTTGGGAATCATCTAGTATGTTGACAAAGACAGTTCCAATAGATAAGTTCAAGGGCTACTTGGACTTGGTTGATGTTTGCAGCTTGTAAGCCCTTAAGGGCTAAGGTGGAGGCGATGGAGGAGTTTGCTAGTGTAGCTTGATCAATTCAAGCCAAGGTGGAGATTTGTTAAAGTGGGCCATGTGTGTGGCTTGAATTGCCACAAGCCTAAGTCAAGTACTATTAGGAAACCAAGTTCACCTAGGAATATAATTCCTAGTATAGCCAACCTATAATATATATATATATATTAGGTTTGTGTTGAATGACAATACATAAGAGAGAGAATTAGAGTAATTCCAATTAACCTAGTGAGCAGCAGCCGCATAAGAAGAAGAATAGAGTTTTCTTGTCTTGTGGGTGAGAGAGAGTTAGGGTGTATTGGGATTTGGGTTTCTTGAGAGTGTTTTTGTGCATTATTGTATCTCCCCAATTTTTATAGTGAAATTTCTCCGTCGTCTTTGTTAAGATCATAATTGTCATAATTGTGCAAGTGATTAGTGTGTGTTTAGTTGTATAATGTTTTGGTGTAATGCTGATATTGCAGCTGTCAAAACCATTGAGTAGTTAAGTTTGTTAGTTAGTTAGATGGGATTGGGTGACATGGCATAGTTTGTTAGTTAGTTAGATGGGATTGGGTGACGTGGCATAATGCAGGGATTTAGTTACTGATGATAAGGGAATTGTATATAAACTGAATTGATGAATAAGAAAAGCTAAGAATGAACATTCAAGTAAATTCCCTTTTCTCTTAACTCTTGCTCTGCTCTGGAGGTAGTTCCCTCGAAGTAACATTCTAATTCTCCCAATCTCCTTTCTTCATTTCTTCATCAATTCCTCTCCTTATTCCTCTGTTTTACCGAGACTCTTAACAGTCTCCGTGGAGGTAGGCAGTTTGCCGAACCACGTAAATTCTTGTGTTCTTTGTGTGTGCTTGTTATTTAATTTCCGCTTATTTACTGTTATTAATTTGAGTCCTGGGGTGCTATCTGCACAACAGAAGGAAATGACTATTATACTAATTCTATCTAAAACAGAATTTTGTGATGTGTATGGGGAATTTCTTTAGATGTTCTTTAATCAGTTAGAATTTGTGATGTGTATGGGGAATTTTGTGATGTTCTTTAGTTCCCTTACCCTTTTTGTGGCAAGTGATTGTCTCCCTTGTATATGACTTAGTTTTAGAGTTTATTGGTGTTCTAGTTTTGCTATTAGGTGTTGTTAATCTTCTCGTTCATCAAAAAAGAATAAAGTCATACAAGTATCTTTCAAGACCCCAATAAATAAATAAATAACAGTCACAAGCCTTGTGGAGGCACTGCTCCGGTTTATCTAGAATCTAAGTTAAAAATTTTTTTTCTCACTTGTTATAATAATAAAAAAAAAAAAAAAAAATATTGATTACAATTTCTTGTCACGACCATGGAATTAAATGATATGGTCTGCGGGATTTTCTTTTCATCGGAATAAGATTATAAGAATCTACTTAAGTTGACTCCTAAACATAAATTTGTCCAGTGTTTGTAACATGCATATGAAACTAAAGATGGTTTGATACTTTGCCATTGATGATGGTTGTTTTTGGGTTTACCATCGAACGGTAAGAAAATGAAACTTAGTCTTTTTTTTTTTTGAGAAACTTAGTCTATGGTTCTTTATTATTTATTTTAAATATAATAGGATTTGAATCTATAGCTTAATGATAACTATTCTTTATCATTGGTTTAAGAAACCAATTACTTTTTTCTTTTTATTTTTTTATTTTATGTAAACGCAATTCGAAGTCAAATGCTTAATTAGAATAAGTTGAGCTAACAATAACTAAAACCTATATAAACATCTTTAACTTAATTCTTGATACTTCTTTAGATTATGGATTTGTTGTATTTTCGGAAAAAATCCAATAATAATTGTTGAAAAACATTGTCACTTTGTAATAAATATTTAAATACAACATGTGTCAAGAGTTCATAATGGGCCGGGCCCATCTACTTAAGAAGTAAAAAGAATCTCTGTGGATCATTCCCGCAAAATTCACAATACACTCTATCTTCAGGAGCCTTATTCAAGGTCACAAGCGCGAACAATCCACCGAGTGCCCTAATATAAACTCAGGAAATCTCTTAAACAGATAAGGATAACAGAGATCTTTACTTCCACATTAATGAGGGGTTCTTTACCTAACCTCTACCGTATTAAATATGTATGAGACAACCTAAATAGTACAAACACCCCCAAAAGTCTTGTTTCAAGATAAGAAAGGGGGGAAACCAATAAAGAATGAGAGAATATCCCAAAGAATCTGGTTGGGAACAGGCCAGCTAAGAGGATAAGGAAAGAAAACATGCCTATAAAAAGGGGGGGGGGGACTGGCAACTGTTTTAGGATAATATATATATATATATATATATATATATATATATATTGAGAAAGAAAGGGGAAGAGAGAAAGAGAATAGTAAGTAGGAGTGAGTGAGCCATACTTTTTGAAACCCAACACCACTGGAAAAGGTTGTTTTCCCTCTGAAGTTTGTTTATTTCAATATTAATACAATCATGTTTCTATAAATTAGTTGTTTGAGCTTTCCATTGTGGAGTCTTCACTTTAAATTTTTACTAAATAAATTGTGTTTGTCAATCACCCAAGTATTTGCCATAGAAGTTCTCTTTAAGATCTTTTTCTTTGGGTTGCTTTTGACCCCCACAATATATATTGAGCCAAATAGGACAATCTCTCAAATTTATAAGAATGAAAAATATTATAGAAGACTTGGCTTGAGCTTGGAATTCACTTAGATAGACTCTTGTAAATGCCAATGATAACCCCCCAAAAGTGTCCTCTTCCTCCATTTGTGTCCCTAAATCCAAAATCTTCATGATCCAACACTGCAAGTGAAGCAACCAAAATGGAAAAAACTCATAAACATTCAAAAATTAATCCAATCAAATAAGCAAAAAATATGAGAAAGAAATCGATTTTGTCCCTAAACAGAGATAGTTTGTAATCCAACATGAGAGAGAAAGGCCTATAGTTAGTCTCTCTCTCACTAACTCGTCTGGTCTCTCTCTCTCTCTCTCTCTGTCTCTGTTGAAAATTTTTTTCCTCAGCAAAATGCACCTTTTAAAATTTTTCCTTTGTCTCACCCAAATGCACCATTTTGTCTCAACACAAACCAAAACTAGTAGTTAAGTTTTTGCTCTTTTTATATAGTTAATAGAAATAGATAATATATTTATATTATATTATATTTTAATTAAGGCCTATTTGCCCTTTTACCCAAATTTAAAAAATTAAGGGTCTTTTATTAGCTAATAGAATGCATTGTATATTTTAAAAAACCCACTATAATACAAAACACGGAAAACTAGCCATTATGAGTTGATGTGAATGTTGTAAATACCGTTTTAGTGCTTGTTTAGGTTTGCCCATTATATTGGAATATTTCAATAACGGTCTATTTTAGTATACCGTTTCTGAATTACCTTTATTAATCTAAAAATTTTAAAATGTTTTGGAATTACCTTTACTAATCTAAAATATTCAAAATATTAATCTAATGCATGGTTTAAAACTTTAAAAGGAAAAAAAAAATTGTATTTTTGTAAATAATCAACAATGCAATGGTCTGATTAACATGTTATGAACGTCGTTTCAGTGCCTGTTTCGATTTGTTCATTGGAATAGAATATTTCGGTACCAATTTATTTTATTGTATTATTTCGAAGTTACCATTATTTTATTTTATTTATATACATATATATATATATATATATATATTATATATTATTAGTCAAAACCTATATAATTTATTAAATGGCTTAAGATTATTAGTTTATATTTTAATTAATATATGGATCTCAATCCAAATAATAGTTGTGGGTACCTCAGATGTACTGATTTATAGCATTTGGCTTTTACACAGCATCCTTTGGAATTCCACATTAGAAGAATCTTCTCCCACTTTCTGTCTTATAAACTCTGAAGCGAAAGAGTAGTGTACCATTTTTTAGAATAATTAAATAAACATTAGCATGTATTTTTTTTAAGGTGAATAAAGATTAACATGTATGTATCTAGATGATTGGAAAATAAAAATAAAAACTTATTGAGGAAAAAAAAAAAAAAAGTAAAGTAAATAAGTTTGACACTTTTTTATTTATTTATTTTTATTTTTTACTTTCCTTTGTCATTTTCAAGGCAAATCACGTGGCAAAGCAAAATGAAAAGTTGAAGTTTGAAATCAATCTATAATAAAACTACAACAGAAAATAAAAGAGAAGAAGGCTGGGTTTATTCATGCTAATGGATACCGGCAACATGGTGGCGACCTGAGAAGAAGAAGAAGGTGGCTGGGTTCAGTATTTGTTTTATTTTTTGGATTAATCCAATCATAGAGTAGTTAGAAAATTACTGTCCATAGGTACACGCAGATGACAAATAATAGTATATATATACACACATATTACCCCCACCAAATAATGCAACACCAACAACAATTTTAAATTAAATTTAACGGTGCCCTAAAAAGCTAATACTCAGTTTCCCAGATTATATATATATATATATATATATATATATATATAGCTGATATGGTCAAGCTGCAGAAAAAAAAAAAAAAAAACTCAGAGAGCCAAAAAAAGAATGGAGTGGCTGAGGCTGAGACTGAACAACAAATGGATGGCGGCGGTGGCAAGCATGTGGATCCAGTGTAGCAGCGGCGCGTACACCTTCGGCATCTACTCTTCAATCCTGAAATCTAGTCAAGGCTATGACCAATCAACGCTCGAAACTGTGGCTGTTTCCAGAGACATAGGCTCAAGCGCCGGGATCCTTGCTGGGGTTCTATACACCGCCGTGACGCACAGTAATAGTAACTCTGGTTTATGTGGGCCATGGTTGGTCCACCTGGTCGGAGCAATACAGAGTTTCTTGGGGTATTTTCTAACGTGGGCTTCTGTTGTTGGATTGATCCAACGGCCTCCGGTGCCTTTGATGTGTTTCTACATGATCTTGGCAAGTCATTCTACGCCGTTCTTTAACACAGCCAATATAGTTTCTGGTGTTCAAAACTTTCCTGATTATAGTGGGACCATTGTGGGCATCATGAAGGTACATTTCTGTGATTGGCTTTGGCTTTGAAGAGCTATTTTTACTACATTTTCGTTATTTAGCATCACAACCAAATATATTAGTTGAATAACACTTACTAGTCTTTGAGACTGAGTTCTAAGTGGTGGCAAAGTTGAGCTGGATCTGTACTCTTCTATTCTCTAGATCGGTTTCTCTCTTCTCTTCTTTGGTCCGATCTTGCTATTAGATCTATGCTTTGCTTTGGTTAGATTTGATCTCTTTCTCTTCTCTAATTTGATCTTGCTACCCAAGTTTTGCTTTCTTCTTTGTTTTCTTCTTATGTCTTATTGTCCAATACGGAACTCGAGTTCCACAATCAAAATAAGTGTCAAAGACTTGAGATGTTATCTACGTAACTATCATATTTGATTTTCCTACTGCATAATGAAATTGTTAGCAAAATCATGCTAACTATTTGATATGACTAATTGTAATTACTGAAAAAATAAGTGGTAGGTTCATTTGAAAGTAAAGACGATAAAATAAATTTGCTATATAGAATAATTGTGAAATTAATTATGGTCTTATAATTTTCGGTTTTAAAAGAGTCTCAATATTAGGAAGTAACAAAAACTAATGAGTTTTATTAAAATGTAAGTAACTTGACTCTTTTAAAAAGTCATTTGACTCTTATTTGATTATAAATGAATTATGGCATGACAAATAATTTGATGAGTATCATATTAATAACATAATAAAGAAATCTTTTAATTATGTTTTGTTTTCTATTTTGAAGTTAGATATACTACTTAGTAAGTTTTATTTTATAAAATTTATAGTGTCATTTGCATTGAAGGGACACATTTTTCAGTACGAGCCCAAAATGTATGAGATCTTGGCCCGGTGAACCCAGTACAATAAATTTATAGAGAGTGGGTCAAAGTGCTGGGTTTTAGTGCATGAATAATGGTTAGAATGGATGTAGAAGATGATTAAGCAAAAACAAGGAACATAGATCTGAATGAATTTACTGCCCGAGGAGGTAAGTTTTCATATAAATCAATTAAATAGAGTACAAGTGCAATTTAAATTGCTACAATGCCTCTTCTATCTTTTTCCAACCCCCCTTCCTTTGGAGTCTCTACTCTCATTTATACTATATCTCTTCTTTTATCTTTACCCTACACGTGAATAGTTGAGGGTTCATGTTAATACTTGTCCCATCAACCTCCTCTAGAAGTCTTTGGGGGATGGTTATAAGGCTGAAAAAGTACTGTTCAGAGGTCACTTCCTCATTAATGTGGCCAAAGAGTTAGCTACAGAGCATTCAATGCGGTGGTAGTAGCTTTCCTTTAGATATTTTTGGGTCTTCTTCATTCTCATATGTTTATGAGGTATGTTCTTGTCATTGAACCTTACTGGAAGGTCGCTTTGATCATTAAGATCTGTAATTGATCTGTTCTTAGCTGGTCCGAGGAGATCCTCCTCCTTGGAATACCTTCCCCTCCATGCTCTGCTCATAAAGTCTTTAACTTAAACCATTTTGTACTGCTTGCTCGTCTTTGGATTGCTTACCTCCTCGGACGGGACCCAAGGTCCATTATGTGATTTGGGCCCTTAGCCCCACATGCATTATTTGGACAAAAAAAAGTTTCTAATTGTTAATAATTTTATTTAATTACTAAATAAAATAATCAAGGATGACTTAAATCTTCATCAAGATGATGATAAAATTTTCCTACAATTTAGGATGAAAATAACAAACTTAGGATTATCATAATCAAGTAATGAGATTGAAACCATTTTTTGAATCTTACTACAAAGTACATACTCCCCAATGATTGAAGCCTTAACTAAGAGAATGTATCTCATACATTCGATATATAGAGGTCTCATAAATAGTGGAATCCTTACACCTATGTAGCCCTTATATAATGATATAATGAGCATTCGAAGCATGAGATAAGTTTTCCTTAGCTAGATAGCTCTTCATTCCAATCCTGATACCCAGCCTTTAAAATATAAATCACAAGTCTTCTGATTAAAAAAAAAAAAAAAAACAACAACAACAACAATAAAAATTTTTAGAAAACAATATGTAATACATCATAGTGAGTAGGTTGTAAAGTTTTTGACTCATGACCCATCCATAACCTCCTGTTTGATTGAAGCATAAAGGCAAAAATGATTCTTGTCAACAATATATTGTGCAATTAAGTTTGAGAAAGTCTAAGAAAAGAATTTTTGTAATATAAATTTTGCCACATTTTTAATGTGATTTGTGGTGGTCATTTCCCAATAACCTTGGGCCGTTGAGCCTAGACCCCCAATTTACTCGTATAATGGATTGGGCTTATCCCACAATGGGAAGTCCAAAGAAGTGATTGGTGGTGTCACTGATGGTGTTATGGTGATCCCTCAATGCTAAACTATCTTAATTTTAGCTCGGCCATGAAGGCTACCAAGTAGCCAAGCCCCCTCTCTCAAGTTCGAACGGGACTACCTTCTTCCTAGAATGTATCTTTCTCACTTCTCTCGTGTCTCTCTCCCCAGTTTTGTTCCCACCCCCTACTTCTCATCGCTGACCTTCTTATTTATACCCTTTTTTGAGTGGGGTAGTCATGATGGAGGAATGTTTGTCATGTTAGCGGATCCCTTTGTATCATGTCATTGGTCAAAGGGGACCCACCTAATTTTGTTGAAATAACTCCCTTGTAACTTGTGCCTAACGCCGGTTTTATTGCTCGGCGGGCGGACTCCCCTAAGGCATTATCTCTTGTTCTCGGCATATCTTGGATACTTCCCTATGTACTTGGCTAACTCCCAACTGCTTGGCCAAGTGGGCTTGAATTGGGCTGAGGTTTTCTCAATAGAAGTAGGACCTTACATGATTAATGGTAGATAAAAAGTTATGGGTCAATATAAAAGTGATTGTCTATGAATCACAAATGGACCACATCAAAATAGTGAAAAAAATTATAGTACAGAAGTTGTGGTGTAGAAGAATTTATTAGACTTTATTTGTTGTCATTTCTATTATAGCCTGATGCTTGACAATATGACTACAGTTTTCTTCAAGCAAATATATATGTCACTACCTTTTTTTTCTGATGTAGTAATCAAATTAGGTGTCATTTGGAAATAGTTTATCTAATTTTTTACTAAAAGTATGTTAAAATATACTTATATTTCGAAAAAATTTTAAAAAAGAGAGAACGCAACCCTCGTGCCTGAGCTATGCTTTTTTTTTTTTTGAGGAACTCGTGCCTGAGCTATGCTATGTTGTAATATTACTTTTTCTCTTTCCTAGGGATGTACTGCAATTAGTGGAGCAATTATAATTCAAGCATATGACACATTCTACAAGGGCGAGCCGAGCAAATTCCTTCTAATGCTTGCTCTGTGGCCGACGTTTGTCTCTCTTGTGCTTATGCTTTTGGTGAGAATTTATAAAGCCAACGCAAGTGATGATAAGAAGCACTTGAATGGTTTCTCTGCACTTACTCTAATCATTGCCGGTTATCTCATGATCATGGTAATTTTAGAAAAAAGTTTCAGTTTACCTTTATGGGCACGCATATTCAGCTTTATACTTCTTTTGCTTCTACTCGCATCACCTCTTGGAGTTGCAATCAAAGCCCAAAAGGAGGACTCCAAGAGATTTCTAGAAACGCCTTCCTTTGAGAGTAATATTTCAATGGAGAACCTCGAGTCAAGGTGTTCCTCGTCTAAATCATTTGTAGCAAAGGATGTAGCATATCATAAAGTACCTAGAGGTGAGGATCAAGTTAATGTTGCTTTAGATGACAAAATTATGTTTGATGAAGAGGGTATGAATCTTTTGCAAGCCATGCGCACTGTAAACTTCTGGTTGTTGTTTATTGCAATGGTATGTGGAATGGGCTCTACGCAGGCTGTGCTTAACAACTTGAGCCAAATAGGACAATCTCTCAATTATACAACTGTGGAGGTGAATAATTTCTTTTCTTTATGGAGCATATGGAATTGTATTAGCCGTGTTGGAGTTGGGTATTTATCAGATTATTTACTACACACAAGAGGCTTGGCAAGACCATTGTTGATGACTGTTACTCTAGCAATGATAGTTGTTGGCCACATTGTTATTGCTTCTGGATTTCCTGGAGCATTATATGTGGGTTCGATCATAATGGGCATTTGTGATGGTTCACAGTGGTCATTAATGCCCACAATCACTTCAGACTTATTTAGTGTTAAGCATTTGGGTACCATTTTCAACACTATAGGAATAGCAAGTCCTATAGGATCATATATTTTCTCCGTCAGAGTTATTGGCTATATTTACGATAAGGAAGCAAGTGGTGAAGATCACTCCTGCGTTGGTGCTCGCTGCTTTCTGTTATCTCTTTTTATCATGGCATCCTTGGCTTTCTTGGGATTTCTTTTTGTCATTGCATTGTTCCAACGTACTAAGAGGTTCTATATGCTCAGAAAATCAAAGCATTCTTTAAAACGATGAGATATATATATATATATATGCAAACTTTGTGTACAAGGTCATGACCTCCCAATTAATTGATGTAAATTGATAGCATAAAGGTAATGAGTTACTCTCCGACATCACTTTATTTTCTTTTCTAATGATCTAATCGAGAAATATATTTTTTTGGGGTCAAATTATACCCAACTCTTCTGAGATTTTCTGTTATTACACTTTCTTTTCCTCTTATTTGGAATAACACACTTATTAACTCCTCTAAAATAAAAATTATTTACAGGCTTCCATATAAAACTATCCTGAATTTCCTTTTTTTTTTTTTTTTGATAAGGAAACAAATCCATTAGAAGCAAGCCAAATACAGCAAAGCAAGGCAGACAAGCAGCAAACCAGATACAGCACAGCTGCAGACAGCAAACCCAGCTACATGCAGTCCAAGTGCATCAAAGTTCTAACTATAGGCGGAGAAACTCCTCTCCACAAGTGACTAACATTATTACAACGAGCAAACTTAGCAAGCTCATGAGCCACCCTATTAAAGTCCCTCTTCACGTGCCGAATCTGCCAACCAGCAAAACCATCGAGGAGGTTCACTATACCATTTACAATGTGACCGAAACCCCCACTATAGTCCTTAGATGAAATGCGCTGCACAACAGCAAGAGAGTCTGATTCAATGATGATCTGTTGAAGGTCCAATTCTCTAGCAAGTAAGATTCCTACCTCAACCGCCAAGGCTTCAGTTTCATCCACAGTGAAGCAGCTAGGAAGAACACGGCAAAGAGCAGCAGCTGCCTGGCCCGTGCAATCCCTGATAATGACGCCAATACTAGACAGCACACCAACTCCAACCGTTGCTTCGTCAGTGTTAATTTTGAACACTCCATTTGGAGGCTTCCTCCAACTCACCTCTCCAGCCGTAGGGCCCAAGGAGTAAAATTTATCAGCTTCCTTGAAGTCAGATATCAAGTTAACTGCAGAATTCCATATTTGATCAGCCCCTTGGCAGACCGACTCAAACACCATTATATTTTTGTTATGCCAAATAGCCCACGCCACCACAAAAAGAATCTCCAAGTCCTTAAGATTGCCGGCTGCTAACACTTTCAGAGCAATATCCGAGAAATCTAAAGATTCAGCCCCAAAATCAATTTGGCAATCTTTCCACAAACTCCAAACCTCCTTCACTGCCATACATCTGCACAGAGCATGCAGGATGGTTTCCTCCTCCAAACCACAGACCGGACAAAGGCCATCCGTACTAACCCCTCTCTTCCTCAAGTTAGACATAGTTGGCAATGCATTAACACAAACTTTCCACGAAAAAATTCTTATTTTTGGGGGGATTTTCAGCTGCCAAATCCTTTTCCAAAGGGAAGTTCTAGGATCCCTATAAGAGCACTCGCCACCATCTGATGAATTAATCATAGCAAGAGCCACATAGTACGCACTTTTTACTGAAAAAACTCCCTTATTGTTTCCCACCCAAATTATTTTGTCCTCAGGAAGATTATGACTTAATGGAATATTGAGGATAGTTTCAACTTCAAAAGGAAGAAATGAAGATTTCAAAGTGTCCACCTTCCATCTTTTTGTATCTTCATCAATTAAGGCCGAAACCATAGGAAAATCATCAAAAAGCCGAGGAGGAGAAATTACCTTATAAGTTGTGGGGGTGGGGAGCCACTTATCCTCCCAAATGTGGATGAGCCTTCCGTTACCAACTCTCCAACGAGAGCCCTTCCGGACCACTTCAAGACCTTTGAAAATGCTTCTCCATGTGTATGAAGGGCTGCAGCCCAGTTTTGAGTTCAAGATGTCACCACTTGGATAGTATCTAGCACCAAGAATTTTTGCACAAAGGGAGTCCGGGTTTGACAAAAGTCTCCACCCTTGCTTCGCGAGCATTGCTAGATTGAAGGCTTGGAAGTTACGGAATCCCATCCCACCATTTGATTTTGCTTTACACATCTTCTCCAAACTCACCCAAGCAATTTTCTTCTCTTCTTTTCTTTGCCCCCACCAGAAATTTCTTATCATCCCCTCAATCTCTTCACACAACCCTTTCGGAATTAGAAAACAATTCATGGTATAAGTAGGGACCGCTTGCGCCACAGCCTTTATCAAAATCTCCTTTCCTCCAATGGACAACAACTTTTCTTTCCACCCCGCCAACTTTCTTCCCACCTTTTCCTTTACTTCTGCAAAAATTTCGGTCTTGGACCTTCCAATGATGGATGGAAGCCCCAAGTATTTCCCATGCCTTGTGTCTTGCATCGGACCAATGATGTCCATCACCATACGCCTACTTTCCTCAGGGGTATTATGGCTAAAAATAACAGAGGATTTCTCCGCATTGACTTTTTGAACGGAAGCAGCTTCGTAAAGCTTAAGGATCTCAATCATTTTGCGGCATTCATGCTCAGAGGCTTTACAGAACAAGAGACTATCGTCCGCAAAGAAGAGATGAGACACCAAAGGACAACCTCTACAAATGGATATTCCGCTCAGCCCTTGATTCCTAACTGCCTCATTGAACAGAGAAGAAAAATCATCTGCACATTATAAAAATAGATAAGGAGATAGGGGATCTCCTTGACGGAGACCCCTTGTAGGGAAAATACTACCATGGACCGCTCCATTAATAATCACAGAATAGGAAACGGTAGAGATGCATTTCATAATTAATTGGATCCATTTTTCATGGAATCCCATTTTTTCCATAACATCTTCAATAAATTTCCACTTAACACGATCATAGGCCTTACTCATGTCAAGTTTAACTACCATATAATTTTCCTTTCCCTCCTTTTTTTGTTCTAGGTAATGCATTAATTCATAGGCTACTAAAATATTATCAGTGATGAGCCTCTCAGACAGAAAGACACTTTGGTTTTCTGATATAATCTGAGGGAGGATGTTTTTTAGGCGATTAGCAATCACTTTGGACACTAGTTTATAGGTTATATTGCATAAACTTATCGGCCTAAAATCAGACATTTTCAGAGGACAATTAATTTTTGGAATTAAAGTGATGTTGGTTCGGTTTATATCAGCAATTGACATATCAGAATTAAGCACATTTAGCACCATACAAGTAATGTCATTCCCTACCACATCCCAATATTTTTGAAAGAAAATAGCTGACATACCATCCAGGCTCGGAGCTTTTGTAGGATGCATTTGCTTCAACGTGGTTACAACTTCTTCCCTTGTAAATGCCGCAATCAGCCCCTGGTTCATCTCATCCGTTACTTTGGTGGGAATTGTGTTAGTGACCTCCAAAATCCGGCAAGGATTGGAAGTAGTAAACAAAGCCTCGAAATAAGCTATAGTCGTCACCACAATGCTCTCACTTGTATCACACCAAATCCCATTTTCGTCCCAAATGCCACTAATAGTGTTTTTCTTTCTCCTTTGTGGGGCATTTAAAAGGAAAAACTTGGTATTTCGGTCCCCTTTGCCATACCGGAAAACTCTTGATCTTTGGTGCCAATGGGTTTCCTCACAATCAAGGTCATTAATCTCCTTCCTTAAGCTATTTATCTCCTTCCCCAAAACTCCGTCTCTATCTTGCAAAGTTAACTCATTAAGGGCTTTCCTTTTGCTCTGAATTTGCTTCAGTACATAACCAAACATCGCCTTATTCCACTTCTCCAACTCAGCTGCACAGCTTTGAAGACTTGAAGAGATACTATCCGGAGTGCCCCTATGCAAGCACCCCCCTCCCCCAAGCGTTCTTAATAATATCCTTGCACTCCTTTTTTTTCGTCCACATTTCCTCGAAATGGAATCTGCGCTTCCTGGAGGGCTGCATAGCTATGGAGTCGGCAATCAACAGCGCATAATGGTCGGATGTCGAATCAACCAAATGGAGGACTCTAGTGCCACTGAAGTAGCTAATCCAATCATTAGTAGCCAAAGCTCTATCTAACCTCAGGTAAGTGCGATTAATCCCTTCTTGCATGTTGCACCATGTAAAATCCGGACCACAATACCCCAAGTCTTTAAAACCGCAAGTGTTAACCACCTCACGAAACCTATCCATTTGCCTTTGAGGTCGAGGAGCCCCACCCATCTTCTCTTCCCCAGACAGAATCTCATTAAAATCCCCATAGCACAACCAAGGAAGCTGAAATTTCTGGTTCAGAGCAGCAAGTTCATCCCAGGATTCCTGCCTTCTATGAGTTTCCGAATTTTCATAGAAACCAGTCATACGCCATTTAAATCCCGTGTCCTGTTCTGAGATAATCGCATAATGTGGTTTCTAGAATAACCCATAATTTCCAAAGCAACTTCTCTTTTCCACAACATAGCTAAACCTCCTCCCCTGCCCTTTCTAGGCACAACCAACCCATTAACAAAATTTATTTTTTCCATAATCTTTTCCATAGCATTCTTTTTAATTTTTGTTTCCGAAAGAAAAATAATTTTGGGATTCCATCGTTGGACTAATTCGCCCAACACACGAACTGTCCGGAGGTTCCCAAGCCCCCGGCAGTTCCACCCCAAGGTAATCATTGCTCCCGGCGGTGTTGCCTAGCAGCCACCGTTGATTCCTCAACGAAATTTTCGCAAAAAACAACATTGTTCTTACCTTCCTCGTCGCAGCTTCTCTTTTGGGGTCGCCCCTCCCTTTCTGCAAGTGTGTCTGTATCCTCACGCCTCTTTGTGCCAACTGCAATCTCCAAGGACGATGAACCAACTCCTCGAGCCTTTCCTACCTCCCTAGCCACCTTCTTTAAATTCCCCTTCCCCGTTCTACTCTTTCCTTTTTTTGGGCCAGCCTGCCCTTCTTCTTCAATGTTATTTTTTTCAGTTATCTTGGGCTTAAGTGAGCTGACTTCTTCTTTCTCTATTATGTTCATTTTGGGCTTAAGTGTTTCAGCAGCCCCTCTTTCCTTCAATTTGGGCTCCCCAGCCAGGCCCACCCAAGAGGCCTTCTCTTCACCTTTAGTTTCGGACAGGTCCCCAACCAATTGGCTTCTGGTTTGCCTTAGAGTGCTACGTGTCTCCTTTCCCTTACTTTCTTCCTGCTTCTCAGCTCTCGCATTGTCACATCTCCTCTGATGACTTGCTGCATCCCTCTCTGCCCGAGCAACAAGTCCCTGCTTTTCTGGCTTTTCAACTCTTTCCCATTCTTCGAAACTGACTCTTCCGCCCTAGCTGTTTCTCATCTCGCCTTTAACTCGGACCAAAGCCTCCATCTCCCCCGCCGTGGCCTGAACCGTCTTCCCCATATCATCACCAATTTTTTATTCATGGCCACCACTACCCGAGCCCCTGAAGCTATCTATTTTTAAACCATGTCTGCACTTCCCCGATTCTCTAAGTCCCTCATTTGATCCTTTTGACATGCTTCCAGCCCTCAGCCAATCCCCATATTGTTTTTCCATTGATTGCTTCTCAGTCACCACTCCACAGTGCTTCTCATCATGTCCTATTTTTCCACAGCTGAAACAAAATGTTGGTAATCGCTCATATTTAAAGGACACCCAACATCTATCCCCATCCATATTAGAGACATATCCACCTCTTCTCAAAGGCTTCTCAATCGGTAATTCGATCCTTACGCACATAAACTTTGCTTGGTCAGCTTGCCATGACCGTTTATCCACCTCCATTACTCTTCCTATCTTGCTTCCTATGTTGCGCCCGGCTTCCTCAGTCATGTATTCAAAAGGTAAGCCCCAAACTTGAATCCAAAAAGGGGCATGAGTGAAGACCAAGTTGGCTGAGGTTAAGCCCTTCCTCCATCGACTTAGAAGTAGGAGGTTATTCTCAAAGTTCCACGGCCCATTTCGCTCCACCCATTCTAGCTGAAACATTGAGCTAAACTTAAACTGTAACACATTGTCTCCGACCTCAACTATTCTAAGATCCAAGCCCATCTTCCAAGTTGATCTCAGAGTATTCTTAAGAGCTCTCTGATTTTGATTACGATCTACCAATAATTTTCCAAACAAATTCAGAGCACACTCCTCCAACAAGTCCGGTGAGCTGTTTGAAGAAATAAAAATATCCTCCTCTTCTTCTTTAGTAAGCTGTAGGTTTTTTAGACTATCAACTATTGAATGCTCCATGACAAAGCTAAAAGAGAGAAACAGGGAGAGAAAGAAAAATAGTGACAGCAACGAAGAGACAAAGAAAAGACCCTTAAGCTCTGACACCTAAGGGGGGAAAGTCTCGCTCCATGACGAGAGAGAAAAAAACTCCTACAAGGAAGAGAGACTAAATTCAACTTTCTTTGTTTACTGTAATGTTAACCATTCTACTGAATTTCCTATTAGAGGGATAAGAAATTGGAGAAGTCATTGCATATATATAGCTTGAATTTTAGAATAAATGAAAATCTTAAAAGATATTAGTGTATTTTTTCTTTTTTTTTTTGAAAAGTTACTGCGTTAATGAAGCTTCTAAATTAATATTACATGATTGTCTATATGATCATGTCAAGACCTTAGATTTGTGATGGGTGCATTTTCCACAATTTCCTTATGTTGATTATAACATTTTTTGTTGTTGTCAATATTCTTACCTGAGCAATACTATGCGTCAACTCTCATTGATTCACTATAGTGTATCGTTCCAGTTAGCAGTGCTGTGAATTGAAAACCAATTAGAATTAGAGAACCAAACCCGTGTTTACTGCAGTAAGTTTGTAACTGCAGCTAGCCTTGATGTAAATGTCGTGTTTTTGTTCTACAGCACGTTTGAAATAAAGTATATCACAATTTTTTCTGAAAGTTTCTAATTCAAAATACATTCATATGAAATGAAACTTGACACAATTCAAAATACAAGAAGATGATTCTCTCCACCACAATTAAAACATTATAAAACCAAAAAAATGTTAGCATTTAATCCATCCTCTCCAAGCAAAACTTGTTTGTAGTTTACTCCTCTTGGAATTATTGCTACGTGACATCTATTGGGTTATAGATTGACCCTGGTTAATTAATTTAATTACCCAAGTTAATTAATTAGGTTAAATTATATGCACATCGTGGAGGCACCAACAAATTACCAAATAAACTAATATGCAACAGAAATTAAATGACATGGTGATTTGTTGACACTAAAGAAAACCTCTCATAAGGTAAAAACCCCACCGGGTGAATTTCAGGTTACCACTCCCAATAATCCACTAATCAAGAATTAAGTGGTTACAAAAATAAGTAATCTTATCACTACCTTATACTATCCTAAAATACTAACCTATAGTTGAACCTCTACTCCAATCCCCAATTGGACTTGATATTGTAAAAGACTTCTTCGTATGCATGAACCCCAGTACGTGACTAACTCCCAACAACTGATTGATTGTTGTTAGCTACAAAGTTCTTTACTTCAAAGTACGTTGATGATTAGGAAGCACTTAGTTACAAAACCCTAAGGCTCACAAAACACAATAACTTCTCACAAAGTGTACGAGTTCTCTAATTTAAGTCTCTATATCTTTGATGACTTTTAAAATAAGCCTTTTATATGGTCTAGAATTGTAAAGAGAGAAACTCTAATCATCCAAGTCATCATGGGCCACATTTCAGATCTGAGAATTCTGAAATTATTAATCTTGGTAGATCGAGCTTGTGTCGAGCTTCTTCATTAATCCTTAATAGATGCTAGTGTCGAGCTTTAATAAAACAACTTTTCTTCACTTGTTTCTTGGATCAATTTTCATGTCTTTAATGATACCACTTGTAAAGTAAACTTCACACACTTGTTGATACATTAAACCCAACTTAGATCTACCAAATTACAAAGTGCGTTTTATCAAAGGATAAACCAATACATAGAAAATATGACCCTAACAATGTGGACGCAAGGGGTCGTTTTTGGAGTTGCCACCTAGTTTTTGCAATGATCTAAGAACCATATATATAACATCCTTTCGAGGAAAAACCTTTGATCTTACTACCAGAGTATAGGTTCAGAGTTTAGGTACGCTCTTGGGAAGGTGTTAGGCACCCAAGATCGCCTAATCCTAAGGTTGGCCTCCCATCGTTGTGTCTTATGTCTTAACCCTATTAAAAACCAATTCAACATTTGCATCCTAAACTCATACACACACTAACATGCATCTAACATACAATCATGGCATCTTTATCCCAAAAAATACATACATATATATATATATATATATATATCAACCTAAAGCAAAAGAGAACCAAATCCAAACACATCTAAGAAACCCTAACATTCATCTAGCATGTGAACACCCTATCATACATCTCAAGGCAAGGCAGCAAACCGAACATGGCAACAAGCATATCATGGTAAACACCAAATCATATAAAGTCTACATTTGGACATAAAACAAGCATTCAAACAACATACATCATCAAATGCATGTTCATACCTATGCATGGCTTACCTTTACTTACCTTTCAGTAACACAGTACCTATGGCATCATGAATGATCATGTGAATGCATGCTCATGGCATCACAAACAAGAAACAAACATAAAACCTTAATCTAAGCATGTTGAAGACAAACAAGCATGTAAGACAAAGACTCAGATACGTATAAACATAAAAAATGGTTTAAAAAGAGATAAAACATGTGAAACAAGCAAAACAAATAACATAAGGAATTTGGATTAGGGTTTTTGGGGAAGCGCCTGTGTACGCATGCTTATGACATGCGTGCATGGGACTTGTTCAATGACCTTAACCCAGAAACCGAAGCAGAAAACAGAGCACAAACACAAAAAACCTAATTCTAACAACCTAGCATGCTTAGAACATAAATAGAACTATAAACTAACCTAGGCCAACATGTATAAACATAAACCAAGCAAAAAACAAGATTAAAACATAGAAAGAAAGATAGAAAATAAAAAGAAAAAGTTTGTTAAGGACAAATTTTTCACGCCACATGGCTTTATTTCATTAGCAACCCGCACCACGTCAACACTATTATGGATTTTGGGAAAGTCTCTTCTAAAGCCCCAAAGAGCCCATATTTACACAAAAAGGCGTCAAAGCCCATAGTTCAAGCTCATAGCACATCATCTCATTTTTTGGCTTATGATCTAAGCTCATGAGTCTCATTGAGGGAATTTTGGGAGTCGTGGTTTGGAGGGTCAAGAAGTATGTTCAGTAAAACTCCAATGGTTCAAAGTTGATAAAGGAAAGCATGCTGCTTAGTATGTCTTCCCAAATTCCCTGAACTCTGACAGGTCAGTGTGTAATAAATAACATTTGGTAAGCCTCTCGTATCACACAAAACTTAAAATGATAAAACTTCTCATGCTCTTTACATAAAAATTAATGTCCATCATATAATATGAGTTTTAAAATATAATCATATCATTTCATATTAATTATATTATTATTTTCATATAAATCAATTCCAATCATATAGCTAAATATACATTAGTATCTCATATCTAGCATTAAATGGACTCCTTACTCTCCAAGATTTGGTTAAAATACAAAAAGACCATATTTACATCTTTAAGACTTCATCAAACATCAACCAACTAGTCTATTACTTACCAAAATTTTGTATGGACTAAACATATAATTTTTCAAAAGAGGAAATTTAGCCGAAAATACCAATAATAGCTCCAGCAAAAGCTGTAGAAGCTCTAGCAAGTTGACACATGTCTTAAAATTATGTCATTATTCCATTAATGCCCAATCCCAACAGCTAGCTGTCAGAAACAAGAGGATCTCATAAAGATTATCTTGCCATTTTTAGCCAAACCATGACTTTAATGCCAAATATTTTTTCCTCCTGTTGGGAAATTTAGACCCTAGTTGATAGAATTAACAAGTTTTAAACCCAAGTTGTTAATTAGATTTATTATGAAAAAAACTTGTTAAAACAAACAAACATCAATATCATGTCAAAATCATGCAGCGGAAAAATAAATAAGACAAGATATGATGACCAAGGAAAACCAATGAAACAAACTAGTTTCATAGTAAAAAATCCTAGGTGAAAACCTTCTCGAAAAGCAATTCACTATAGTAAAGAAAATTTTCAAATCTAGTACAAAACTTTTGTCCCTAGACTCTACAATCCCCGTAGATGAACTCACAGCAGAAACCTTCTACCGCTTCAGAACCTCTAAACTTTTCAATATATGAACGCTACCTTTTGATGCACGAATCCTAGTACGTGATTAACCAATTGCGCGGATCCCAGTATGTGACTTAATCACCAACTAGAGAAGATTGTTGGCTGCAAAGTTCTTCACTTTATCAACAATGAAGATCAAGAAGCACTTGGTTACAAAACCCTAAGGCGCAAAGACGCAGTAACTTCTTTCAAAGAGAATAAGGCATCGGTCACCTTTTGCATATGTTCTCCCTTTTTCTCTTTTGTGTGACAGCCTTTAAAATAAGACTTATATAGGTCTAGGGTTATGAGAAAAGAAACCTTACATAAATACAAAAACATGGCCCGAAAATCAGATCTGAAAATCTGAATTCCCGTAACCTTGATTGATCGAGAGGTGTCGAGGAGGTGTTGAGCTTTAAACTTCGACAGATACAGCTATTGAGGAACTATCGAGGAGACGAGATTTCTCGATCGACCTAGCTATCAAGAGGTGTCGAGATTGCGATATCTCTCAACTAAAGAGCTCGATAGATAGCCTAGCTATCGAGCTATTCGTCCGCAGGTGTCGAGCTATCTGTCCAGCTTTGGTGAATAGCTTTTCTTCACTTATTTCTTGGTCCAATCTTCATAGCTTTAATACTATACTTGAACAACATGTTTCTTGAAGTATTAAACATATCCTAGATCTACCCAATTACAAGTAAAGTGCGTTTTGTCAAAAGATTAGCCAATTACACAAAATATGTCCTTAACACCTCCAAGCAAGATGTCATTTGGATGACATCTTTCAGCTGTAACAGTTGTGATTGACAACTATTATAGCTATAACATTAGCCTTAAAGTCCCTAACTTTCTTCTTTTGGCTAAAAAACAAAATCCCTCTAATGAAACCACCTACTTTGTCAAGGACCTTTCCTTATTTGTTATTTTTCCCTTCAACTAGGTTCTGATCTAGTTACATACTTGGCTCTATATAAAGAGGACCAAACTACACACTAAAAGAGGAATGAATACCTCTCTCACCCCCCTTATTTTGAAACCTCACTCATTTTGCTGCCACATACACATTTTCATACTCCCCCATCTCTCTTACAAATTCCCTCTTCATAAATAACAACACAACACACATATTACAACACACCATTATCCATTATCCATCTTTTCCACACTCCATTATTTTGAAACTTCATCATTTTTGTTACCCAAAAACACATCTCCATCTCATTCTTTATTTCTCATACAAAATCTCTCTTCTTAGAAAACAACAGAACCCATAACACAAATAATCTCATGTATTTACTATAATCTCACACTTCCATATATAACCCAAAACACAAATAACCCATCTCATTCTTTATTTACCATAATCTCACAAATAACCCATAACCCATAACACAAATAATCTCACACTTCCATATATTTTACAAACACATTCCTCACAAAATACCCATACACACTTCTCATATATCTTTAAACTCCATATCTCACAAAGTATACATATACAAGATCCATGTCCAACAAAGTATCTGCATATAATTCCTATATATATTACAAATACCATATCTCACAATATATATATATATATATATATATATTTCTCACAATCTCTACCCATCTCAAAACATATCAAAATACTCTTCCAAGAACACATTACAAAAGCCCTTTTCTCATGGAAGGCATATGGACATCAATACTAAGGTCATTCTCTTAAAAGGCTCAAAGACTTCATATTAAAATCATTCTCATTGAAGACACACATTGCTAATACTTAAAGCTATTCCTATGAAAGACACAAACTCACTCATGTTTGACTAAAAACTTAAAGGGCATTACATGGAGAAAATCATTTAAGTGCATGATTAAGGGGACAAATTGAACTAACCGATGCACACGGTTAGGCATGCTCTCTCTCCCTCCAGTTGCACCAATTTTTCCCTTTCAAACATGAAGTCACCATGAAAAGATTCACTTCACCATGCTACTGAAATATTAAGCCCGCTGGTGTTGTATGACTGGAGCTGCAAATAGGAAGGTTGCTGAAATACTAAGTCCACTGATGCTACGACTGGAGCTGCAAAATATGAAGATAAGTCATTATATTTTATCTTCAAATTTATATTATTAAATATATTTTATTTATTGTCATTTTACCGCCAAATGCAAGCTATTTTAACATTATCTCACTATTTACTGAACATGATCTCACTAATACTTCATTAATAAACATACATATTAATAAATCAATCTACCACCTTTGCACATATATTATTTGGACACAGACTATTGCTAGACATACCTTATTATGTTGAACATGAACCACGAACTACAGTTGAATATGAACTATTGAACTCATCCCATTATTGGACATTTGATACCTAATTAATTATTTTCTAATATCAGACATCACTTAATATACATAAAAATAACGTATCAACTCACTATTTAATCAAAGCTATCATGCTAAGCATATTATTTACTTATTTCAACCATTATCATGATTCTAAGACTTTGGGTTTCATCTATTTTGTAGGCTTAAAAATACACCGGAAGCCATTAGTCTATGCGGCCCAATGTCAAGTTCTGAGTTGAACTCCCTAAAACAAATTCGGGCTTAGCAAAGTCACACTTCCAGCAGGAGACACGTGGCTACATGCAAAAACTACCCCTAACAGAGTTAAAGCTTTGATACCTCAAAAAAGAAGTTCCTAAGTTTTGATTTTGACCGTTCCCCTCAGTCAAATTTATCATAGTCAATAAACACATGATTAGTAATCTTAAACTCAAAGGATTGGAGCCAAAAAAGATCCCAATCAAATAAAATTGACTTTGGGCTGTTTTGTGAAAAACTCCCTTTTGATTCACTATTTTCTAATGAATCTTAGGTTTTTCCGGTGAGATTTTTGTGTGTTTTGAAAATGTACCATGTAAGGCTTTTTATAGTGGAGAAAATGGGGTTTGGAACGGCTTTCAGACGATGTGGAATTCATTCCAAACCTCAGCCTTTATTACAGAAAACTTGCATTTCTTATGCTTTTGAAACCCAAGTTGCGTGCGTAGGAATGTGTCTGCGTATGCATGCTTTGGCCTACGTATGCAGGCCACTGCCCACATACGTGGGCCGAGGGCCACTCTAGTCATTTTATTTCCAAAAATATTATTTTTCTCATTTAAAAGGTTATATTTTCATTTTAACACTCCTCAAGTTAATTTGATATCTGATTGGGCTCTAAATTAGCCTTGGGCTTTAAAGTTTGAGCATTTTTGGGGAACGGGGGCCTAAGTCGTAAGGAATACAAAATGCGGTGTCTGCAAACAACATCTTGTTAGGATTAGTACCCTTAAATCCTATTGTGTGATACTATGTATGTTATTATGTATGACTTAATGTTGTGATTAATAAAGTTTCTTTATTATTATTATCTAAAATAATGGTAACATGAATGTTTGGACATTATCATATAGTCCATGAGATGCATAGTATGTGATTTATGTGATTTAGTCACAGAAGATATAGATCACAAGTTCTTTGTAAACTCATAATTTTGGTTCGTAGTCGGTGATGAAATTGGGCATTTCATCTGCGAAGACTATAACATATCAACTAAGATGATTTGTCTTGATCATGGAAGTGGAGACTTCTAGTTAATATGTTGATATGTTTTAAGAGTTAAGAAATATTGAACTAGACCGCTGTGAGATTTATTATTCTCCTAACGACTGTCAAATGAATAATAAATCTCACGACTCCTATTTGTATGAACTCTTAATCCTGAGAGAATAATGGACCTGATCATAAGGTGTAGGTTGCTTTGATATATCAGGAGTGAGATCTAAAGGCACGATCAAAACCTCAGTATGTTGGGCAACCACATTTAGTGTTGATGGAACATATATTCTCAAGATGGAATTCATAGTCTCTTAACGGAGATATAAAATATTCCCTTGAGATAAGTTCAATGGGTTTGGTTATTCAGAGAGTTAGGCCTAACCACTTTAGTAAGAAATTACTAAAGTATATATTTATGAAATTGGATTTCATAAATATATGATGAATAACTTTAAGGATTAAACCGGGTACTCAAGAATTAAGATGTAGTAATTTTCAAAGTGGCAGTCTACATTCATGACTTTGTATTACTACGAATATTTTTTTAAGGGGTTGCGTGTATAATAAAGTCTTGGGATATAATTTATAAATAAGACCTAGAGTGCAATTATATTTATATAGTGATATTAAATATAATTAATGGTAACTTTGGACTTGTCAAGAGTTGACAGAAAAGCCCAAGGCCCATTGGAGCTAGTGTCTTATTGGTCCCTTTTGGTCCCACTCAAAGCCACACATTAAAGCCCAATTGGAAAGACCCAATAGGCCGGCCCAATTAGATAATCAGTTAGTTATAAAAGGGAGAAACATACAGAAATTTATTTTAAGAGAATCATTGTTGTGAAGTGATGTGTATGTGCGAGTGAAACCACTCGATAATTCTCCCTTAGAAACTGATTGAGAGGCCACACTTCTTGGGCGTAAAGTGGAATTGGAGTGAAGATTAAAAGTGTTCCCAAGAACTTCTAATCTTTTGTTTTGAATTTCACCGCACCAAGGTACACTATCTTGTTCTCAAATTCTAAAAATCACATAATGCATGTTATCAATCATGAATGAAATAGATCCACGTTTGTCGCTTTCGCTGTGTGTTTTGTATGGGATACAAAACCAGATTTTCCTTCACATCTAACAATAGATCTTGTGAAAAAAAGAGGATACCCATATTGTAAAACATATTAGAATAACAAAATTTCAAACAAGCACCTGACTACTCCCATGACAAAACTTCAAAAGCCTTTTATCACGCTACATTCAATCTAAAATAGAAAATAGACCCCAAAAAAAAAAAATTAAAAAGAAAGTACACATGATAACTCCCAAATAAACATATTTACAGATGCTTGGCTATAATGTGCATGATGTTTCAAAATGTGGTTTTGTAAAAGGTAGCTAGATAACCACATTAAAGTAGTTTCACACTTTAGATGCCTCAACTATGCAGAAATAGTAAACTCAATCTCATCATCTGTTGTTATCCTGAAATTACTCTTATCCATCACCTGTATAGGAGGGAAATGTTGGAAAGTTTGAATAGGAACAAAACCAAACGAACTCTAAACAAAATTTTTTGATAGGTAAAAATAATTTTATTGAAACAAGACTAGCTTGTGAAAATAGTCATAAAGTAGCCTAATGAATTACAAATGGAAAACTATCTATATATGAATTGAATCTATGAAAGAATGAATAGAGTTATGAGCTCTAAAAATTAAAACTCCAAACAATAGACGATTTTAAGTTTTTATGATGTTTGAAATGGTTCATTAATGATACACATACAAAGGTAATATCATTTTTATTCAAATCATTCAATTCAATATATATATATATAAAGTAGAGACCTCATGTTGGAGAGTACGAGGTTGTGTCATGTGGCGCATTCCTTGAAGTTCTCTTTATTTATTTATTTTTTGAAAGCCTAATCAAACTTCATTCATTTAGAAAAGAAGAGTCAAAAAACAAATCATCACGAGGAGGTTTGGTGGCGATTCTTTCAACCACACAACTTCTTCATCTAATACATTGGTGTAACTTGCTAAGGAATGGGCCATAGAATTGGCACTACATCTAATACAATTAAAAACCACATAGCGAAGACCTATTGCTAGGCAGCCAATATCATCATAAATCACACCCAGGCGAGACCAGTTTGGAGACAAGGAAGACACAACACTTATGACTGTCACATTATCCCCTTCGATAATCATTTCTGAGAACCCCGCATCTATAGCAAACTCCATTGATTTCCTGCATGCTAAAGCCTCTGCCTCCTCACTGTCACCCATTGCTGCTCCCCTAGCCGATAACGCTACCATAACTTCCCTTGCTACGTTACGAATCATAGCTCCAATCCCCGATCCATTTTCAAACACAGCCGCGTTGAAATTCAGCTTGTACAGCTGACCCGTTGGAGGCTTCCAGTTCTACAGAATTCTAGATGGTACCGAGCCTGTTGCAAGTGAGCCTTAAGCGTCCCTGTACTCCCTCAAGAAGTCTATGGCTCTTCGATTCAGTTGCCCAGGATGCTGCATTACTCCACCATGTAACAGAGTATTTCGACGATGCCAAATAAGCTAGCACTGGACTAGAAAATTCTCAAATTCCTCCAGCGACAGTTTGGACATCATGAACTGAAACAAGTGCAGAAACTCATCCATCTCTCCACCACACTTCTGTATCGAAGCACTAGACCCAACCTAAACATCCTGAGCGGCACTGCACTCCCATATTGCTTGTATTACTGTTTCTGGATATCGTTGGCACACCCCACACGTAGCATCTGTTAGAATTTTTCTTCGGGCTAGGTTCACTTTTGATGGCAAAATATTAAGGCAAGCCCACCATCCAAAAGTTTTGATTTTGTTAGGCACCCAAAGTTTCCAAAGCTGAGACCAGACCCGATAATCCGCCCTTTGTTCCAAACTTTCTTCCCTACCAATTGCATCTTCAGCTAACGTGCGAGCAACCTGATATCCAAATTTGATTGCATACTTTCCATTGTGACAATACATCCACACCACCCTATCTTGCACCTACCTTCGGCTCAACGGAATCCTAAGAATTGCCTCCGCATCAACGTGATTGAATATCGTATAAATTATGTCCCTATCCCATTGGTGCACCTTTTGTTAACACCCTATTTTGCAACCCGTATTTAACCTCACATGGAGGGTAAAAGGGTAATTTCACCTTGGAAATATGCATCTTGATTCTGGTCATTAGATCCTTAATCTCATTTCACCAAAATGATCTTGATGTTGTAACGATCAAATTGACTGGTTATGAGTCCTAATTGAACCAGCAGATTGAAAGTTATCATCAAATCAAGTTTTAATGGCTGAGATGCACCATCACAAATTAAGTCTGACTATATGTGATTATGAGCAATCAATTTCAATTGGTTATAAGTATAATCAATTTGAAATCGATGATGTGTCATAATTTGATTGGTTAGAACTACATTTTATGGTGAGGTTACATACACCTAATTAATTAGATAGTTAAATATTAATTATTTAATGAGTCATTTGAGCAATTATTTTTTAATTAGAGTAAATTTGGAACCAATTAAATTTGAAATGGGAGTGATTGGAGCTATTTAATATTAATTGGGAGCTAATTTGGGACATATTGATGTTAATTATGTTGAAACCATTTTCTAACAAATGACATCTGCTCACTATTTCATCGATATCTCTCAAACTCTTTTGAATCTATGAATGAGGTTAATTTTTCCAGAAACTAGACATCCGGGGCTTCAATTTGAGCACAAGAATGAAACAATTATGATCAGAATTGAGTCAGATATGATTTTTTGAAGTTAGCTCTACAGGCTATTACAACAGCTACGGGAAAACCAAACTTGGCTTGCTCCTCACTCCCACCAATCTTTCCATTTAATGCACCAGATTTCCCCTACGGCTAAAATAAGGTCTAGGTTCATGATTCTTTGTCAACCCTCATTAAATGGCCTTCCATTCATATTTTCTCTACCACTACTATATAAACCCCCCATCTCCATCACTCTAAGACTAAAAAAAAAAAAAAACCCATATTTTCTCCTCTCTTGAGTTC
Source organism: Quercus wislizeni (assembly GCA_023055345.1). Lineage (NCBI taxonomy): Eukaryota > Viridiplantae > Streptophyta > Magnoliopsida > Fagales > Fagaceae > Quercus > Quercus wislizeni. The sequence goes on along the minus strand of JALGQJ010000003.1, from coordinate 11,997,814 downwards.
TAGTGAAGTTGAGTAGTCTTGTCATATCTTGGTCTTCCTGAGACTCAAGGTATTGAGTGAGACTCACTCTCCCTCTTCTAACTCTTCTTTTCCTCCACTTTTAGGACCTCCATCAAGAGTCTTTTCTTCCACCATATGGATCTTGCATGAAGGTATAATCTCTTTCCCTAACTTGTTTTTTGTGTTGCCATGATGAGAATTTAGGATTAAAGTATGATAGTAATTATTTAAATTCTCTTGAATATGTTTGAATGTTCTTAAATGTTCTTATGTGTTCTTCACATGTTTTTAGTTGCTCATCACATGTTCATGCATAAACACTAGTTTTGATCTTAAACCCACATCAAAATATGAAAAACATGTTTGTTTCATAATTCTTTTAAATCCTTGAATCTAGGATATCACTATACACACACATTCACTAGAATTTATTTTTCAATCCAAATGCAATGCTTAATAAATTGAATTAGGGTTTATCACATGCACACACACATTAAATTCAACATGTAAATTGATTGACATATTGGATGATATGACATGAATGTTGGCCACCATAGTCTAGAAAACCGGTTTCACCGGGCAAGATGGGTGCCTAACACCTTCCCACCTTGTAACATAGTCTCCGAACTTAGATCAAGGGTTGATAGAACAATGCTTATCCTTGTAATTTTCAATTTCTAGATTGTAACTAGAAAACAAAGCCATGTACTTTATCTTAGATTGTATCTAGGACCAAAGCCATGTAATTTCCTATGATCAATGTAAATTCAATTTCAAATTAATAAAATGAGGAATTTTTCAATTATGGTTTTCTTGTTTTTTCAATAATTAAATAAGTGGCGACTCCATTATAAAACCCTTAATCTAAGGGGGAAAATATAATCAGTCGAACCTCCATTTTAGGAGGCAACAACACGACTCCACCCATTCACGTGGATTTGGCCCAACATCCTATAAAACAGGCCGGGGGCGCGATATCTCACACCGTTCAATCAATTAAATTTGAGACTCTCCATTCCCATTCATCATATTCAGTAGGAAATAGGATTTTATTACCCAGATAATTCAGTATCCACTTATCTTCCATCACTCAGATTGAAGAACCTGTTCCCACCCTCTAGTAGCTCCCCTTTTTCAGAATTTGTTGAGCAGCTAGCACACTCTTCCAAACATAGGAGTTGTTAGGACAATCTGCCACCTCCATAAAGCTACATCTTGGGAAGTACTTGGCCTTAAAACATCTAGATAACAGTGAATTTTGTTCTTGTATCATCTGCCAACCTTGCTTGGCTAACATAGCTAAGTTAAAGCTCCTAAGATCCTGGAATCCCATACCACCCACCTTCTTTGGTTGTGTCAAAAAACTCCAACTCTTCCAATGGATTTTCCGTTCATCACCAGTCTACCCCACCAAAATCTTGCACAGAGAGCATCTAATTCATCGTAAAGCTTTGTTGGAAACAAGAACACTCCCATAGTATATGTTGGAATTGATTGGGCCACAACTTTGATCAGAACTTCTTTTCCTACACAAGAGAACGTTCTACCCTTCCAACCTTGAAGTTTTTTCCAAACCTACTCCTTTAGATATGCAAATGTTTGGTACTTGGCTTAACCAACCAAAGTCGGTAAACTCAAATAAGTATCAAACCTATCCACTTCCTTAACTCCCAAAGCTTGTTTAATCCATTGCTTCTGACTTTCAGATGTATTTCCACTAAAATAAACTGACGACTTCTCCAAATTAATACATTGTCCAGAAGCTTCAGCATACAACTGCAATGTATCAGAAATCAGCTGCACTTCTTCCTGATTTGCCTAGTAGAAAATCAAAGAATCATCTGCAAAAAGCAAGTTAGAAATACTAGGTGCCCTTCTACATATCTGAACACCATGGATCCGCCCCTCATATTTAGCTTTGGAAAGCAAAGATGTAAACTCTTCTGCATACAAAAGAAACAAATAAGGTGATAAAGGAGAGTGTAGTGATAATATTTCCATAAGCTTTACCATTAATGCGAATTGAGAAGGAGAGTGTAGTGACACAACTTATCACCCTATTAATTCAATCCTAAGGAAACCCCATCCTAACCATCATACCCTTCAAAAAGGCCCATTCTACTCGATCATAAGCCTTACTGACATCCAATTTCAAAGCTAGAGCTCTTTTTTCCCCCTTTTTCCTCCTGTGCATGGCATGTAAAGTTTCATAGGCTATCAGTACATTATCAGTAATGAGGTGGCCTGGCACAAAAGCACTCTAAGTAGGAGAAATCAACTGAGGTAGTATAATTTTCAGTCTATTAGCTAGCATTTTAGAAATTATTTTGTAAATAACATTGCACAAGCTAAAGGGCCTGAAATTAGTCATCTTCTCTGGAGACTTAATTTTAGGAATAAGAACAAGATTGGTATAATTAATCTCAAGTACCATAATTCCAGAATTCAGAAATTCCAACACAATAGAGCTAACATTATTACCAACAATGTGCCAAAACTTTTGATAAAAGATAGCATTCATACCATCAGGTCCCGGAGCTTTTATAGGTCCCATTTGAAATAATGCTGCTTTTACTTTCTCCACAGTAGATGGCTTAGACAACTCTTCCCTCATATCTGCAGACATCCTTTGAGGAACAGTGTTGAGACATTCCTCCATCCTTTCACATGTACCTGAGTGAAATATAGTCTCAAAATAATCCACAGCCACCTCCACCACATCTGTAATGTCCTCCACCTAATTACCATGTTGATTCTTGATGCCATGAATGAAATTCCTTTTATGCCTTTGGGAAGCTTTTGAGTGAAAGAATTTCGTATTCATGTCCCCATGCTTTAGCCAGGATACTCGCGACCTTTGTGCCCAAAAAATTTCCTGCTTAAGTAGAAGATCATCTAGTTTTTTGCTAGCTGCCAAAACTTCCTCTCTACTCTCCTACGTTAACTCTTCTTCATTCATTCTCTCAATTTTATTAGTTAATTGTTTATCTCATCCGTATTATGGGCTGTTTTGGATGATCCCCAAGCCAGCAAATCCACTCCACAACTCTTAATTTTCTCCACAGTTGCCCCTAAACCAGTCACCTCACCACCTGAATGGACCTAAGAATCCATGACCACCTCCTCACACTCATCCCACATCAACCAAGATTCTTCGAATCTGAATCCACGTGGTCCTCCTTCCCTAAAATCACAATGTATTCTAATATAAAGAAAAAATGAGGCATGATCAAAAGCATGGCTAAACCCATGAATTAAAGTGCTAGCTGAGAATTTTTCCTTCCACCCACAGTTCACGACATCCCTATCCAACCATTCTCTAGTATTTGCTACACTTGTTCTTTTATTGTTCCATGTGAACTTATACCCTTGAAAACCAAAATCAAATAAATTACACCCCTCCAACGCTGCTTGGAAGTCTTCCATCTATTTGTACTGAGATGGATGTCTACTTTGCTTTTCTGATTGATGAAGGATTGCATTAAAATCTCCTACACAACACCAAGGCCCATCCACAAACGAAGAAATATGAGATAATAGCGTCCAAGACTTCTTCTTTTCACTCGCTTCCGGCCACCCATAGAAACCTGTGAGAAACCACGTAAAACCATCCTCCTCAACCACCCTCGCCAAAACATGATTTTCAATAAAATTAATAACCTCTAACTTAACTTCGGATTTCCATAGCAATGCTTAACCTCCCCCAGAATAAGGTTTTTTAACAATAAACTTATTCCGAAAAGGCAACTCTCTACCATGTTTTTTAAAACCTTCTTTATCCAGTCTAGTCTCCATTAAGAAACAGACTGTGGGAACTTGATCCCTTATTAGGTTGTGAAGGCTTTGAACTGTCCAAGAGTTCCCAAGCCCTTGGCATTTCCAGCTTAGAAGCTTCATTGTGCTTAGCAAGGATGTGTGGGCACCCCGGCCGTTTCCTCTGAATTTGAATCACCACTGCTCTTTACCCGTTTCACCACTGCATGCTATTCAACTTCTACCTGACTGCTCTCCTCACTGCTAGTAATCCTTTTTCCCAACACAGACTTAGCTCCCTCTTTAAAAAACTCCACAGGCCCAATTTCCATCTATCTAAGCCTGGTCCAAGTTGCTTTTTGCTTTGGGCTTTGAGGCCTACAACTCGGGTCCACATGCAACACGTGCATGGAGTCATCCACTTCAACCACAGCCTTTACATTTGAATTTGGTGCCATGGATACAGTAGATCCCATATCTTCCGTGTTAGTTTCCACAATCCCCTTAATTTCAGTTACCATGTGTGCCCCTTCTAAATCCGTTCCCTGTTTGTCGTAGTTGCCTCCCTTACGTCTCTCATCTTGCTCCCTAGGGTTCTGAACTGTTTCTCTGCCATCCCCAGTGATTGCTTCATGACTAACCTGCCCAAACCGATCTTTTCACCAGTTAAACTCCACTCCAACCTCTTCCCTGTCAAATGTCTTGCTAGGAGGTGATCGAATCCTACCCCCCGTGGCTTTCATCTAGTCCCCATATTGACAAATTACCGCTCCCTCATTCTTGGTTGTTGCAAAATAAGGAGCACAATGCTTTAAATCATGGCTGAGTAACCCACAAAAATGGCAAAATAGAGGGAGGCACTCGTATTTGAATGTAACTCAATGACTCTTACCATCTGAACCAGCCAAAAAAGCCCATCACCGAATCAGCTTTGCTATTGGGATAGCCACCTTAACTCTCATAAAGTAACTCTATCCCTCAAGCTTCTATTTTTTCTTAATCTCAACCACTGAACCTAATCTACTTCCCATTGTTTTTGCAATTTTAGGCGACACCAAGTCAAACGGGGTGCCCTAGATTTGCACCCAAAGGGAAACCAAATCAAACCTAACATTGTCTGCCATCATCCCTGCTTTCCAACAAATCAATAGCAAAACTTGATTATCAAAGGACCACGGTCCTCCCTTAAGCACCCGATCCATCTCAAACTCAGTTTGGAACTTGAGTTGAAAAAGATTTGTTCCCACTTTTATCATCTGGACACCTTCCTCCAAACCCCATGCCCTTTTCAGCGTAGTTATGGCTACCTTCCTATTGAACAGCCGACAAGTGAGAAACTTCCCAATCAAACTAAGTGCGTAACTCTCCATCCCTTCTTTGCACCCTTCCTCCGAAATCTCAATAACCTCTTCCTTCTCCAAAGTTAGCTTCATCTTCTCTAGTATACTTGTAACATCGTCTACCATGGTAGCTGGATTAAGAAAATAAAGAAAAAGCAAACCCTTAAGAAACCCTAAGGGAGAATATCTCGTAGTAACGAGAGAGAGAGCTCCTACTAGTGAGGATAGACTTTTTCAATTTGCCAATTTTTATATGTTGATGTTTTCAAAATTCTTTGAAACTGCTATATACTTTAGTCTTTTAACTCTCCCGAAGTTCTCTTTATTTAGTTTTCTACTTCAGCAAAGTTTGCATTTATATTAAGGTATTAGTTCATTGAATTAGCCAATAGAGTAAATGCATATATTAATTATCTATTGTTGTGCATTAATTATTTATATTAAATGAATTTATATCATTATTGTGGGGCCAAAGGGTCTGGGGACTCCGACCCATTTTAATATTAAGCCCAAGGCCCAGGCCGAGGAGGGTGAAACGTCCGAGGATGAATGAGGAAGGCCTAAAGCTGCTGGGAGGCATCGCCGAGGACTGTCCCGTCCGTCCTCGGCGAACTGGTATCATGGAAGGAAAAAGTAGCATACCATCCAAAGCAACCCTCCCAGTCGTCCCAAACGAAGGGACCAACACAGGGGGACAGCTATGGGGGCATAGTGGAGGAGCAATTATAGAAGAGGTTGTCACCTCCGCATTAAATGCCCGCAGCTGACAATCTGGCCGCATTAATGAAGAAATGACTCCTGAACAGTGTCACCTTGTCTGCTACAACTCACAGCAAGTTGGGGAAAGCGCTGGATGGGACAGGTACTCAAGTAGCGACCTACATGATCAACAGATGGACGGTCAAGATGAATGGAGGAGAAGGATATATAACAACAGAGATCTCACAAGAGAGAGGGACAGAAGAAAGGAGGAGAAAAAGAAGGAAGACGATCGCAGTTCTTAGGACTCCTGAAAGCTCTCGCCGTGAAGCATCGGAGAACCGAGAAGAAGAAGAATTCATCCTCGGACTAAGCCTGAGGATAAACTTTTACCCCTTCTCCACGCATTCGACCATCCCGCTCCCTTATAGTCTTGTCAGGCTGCTAAAGAAGCCCTCATTAAGGCCCAGTTCTTGAGCCCATTTCTTTACCAAATTCATTGTATTGGGCCTGTTGGGTTTGAGTTCGTTCACATCTACAGTGAAGGACCTCCCTAACTTGGACCCTACAATTGGCGCCGTCTTTGGGAAGAACTTGTGTGCTAGTGAGAACAACAATCGAACATGGCGAGATCGGACCCCCACAGAGCAGGCTCCCATCAGCCTGAACCAACCAGATCCTAACAGCAGGGTAATTTCCCAAACCCTGAGCATGGCCGGAATGAAGAGAACGGAAGGTTTCGGGAAGGGAGCATAAACACCACACAAACCAGCAAAAGCCATTCTCGTGTGGGTAGTCACATATCCTAGAGATGGGATGACGAACAAGCCATGCAGCGAGAGATAAATGACTTGAAGAGAAAGTTGCGCATTGCACAACGAAGACAATCCCCCCTGGCTCAGACACACCTCTCAACGACGAAAATGATGACGACTATAGGCAAAGGTCCAGGACCCCCCCAAGCGAGACTTTCTCTAATGTGGAGGAACGTCACCAAAGGTGCAAACGTAGAAGCCCATCTCCAAGGGGCTTGGGACATGATGCCATGAGCAGGGCACTAGACCAGCTCTCTAGGTCACCATTCATACGCCGTATTGAAGGGGCCACGCTCCCCCGGCGATTCCAGCAACCGACCTTCACTATTTACAACGGTAATATGGACCCCGTGGAGCACGTAAGCCAGTTTAACCAAAGGATGGCAGTCCACTCTAAAAATGAGGTGCTGATGTGCAAGGTTTTCCCATCCAGCTTGGGACCAACGGTGATGAGGTGGTTCAACGGTCTGAAAGCGAACTCTGTAGATTCATATAGGCAGCTAACCTAAGCCTTCGATTTTCGCTTTGTCACAAACAACAGAGCCCCTCAGCCCTTGAGTGCATTGCTATCATTATCCATGCGTAACGATGAGACCCCGAAAACTTACTCGGGTAGGTATTGGGAGATGTATAATGAAATGGATGGAAACTTCGACGACATCGCCATCAACACCTTCAAGAGCAGCCTCCCCGCTGAGCATGGCTTAAGGAAATACCTGACTGGCAAGCCTGCCACTAGCGTGCGCCAGCTAATGGATCGGATCGATAAGTATAAGCGAGTAAAGGAAGACCAGATGCAGGGCAAGGGAAAGGGGAAGGTTATCCCTCAAGAGAGGTGGGATTTCAGGTCGGACCGATACACCAATAATCGTCCGAGGAGAGACTTTGCGGGGCAATCGGAGACGACTAGTGCGCGAAACGTCGGGGTTGTATTCCGAGAACCAATGCATCAGGTGCTAGAGAAAATCAAGAACGAACCGTACTTTAGATGGCCGAATAAGATGGCGGGAGAGTCCACAAAGCGAAACCAGAACCTATATTGCCAATACCACCAGGACCACGGACATACCACAAAGAATTGCAGGAACCTTTGGAATTATCTAGACCAGTTGGTCCGAGAAGGAAAGTTGAAACACCTCATGCATCATTCTAGCGGTCATCAGAACCAGACACACCTCGAAGGGATGCTACCCTAAGGCCACCTGTAGGGACGATCAATACGATCCTAGCCGCGCCAGGAAGAACGGGTGCCTACCCCTCACGAGTATTGTCCGTGACTCAGCTGCCCGCCGAAGAATCCCAACCGGGACCAAAGAGGGCCAAAAGGAATTCTCACCCAGTCTTAAGTTTTTCAGAGGAAGACAATGTTGGAACCACCCAACCCCATGACGATGCGCTGTTGATCACCCTCAGAATCGGGGGCTACGATGTGAAAAGAGTGATGGTAGACGGGGGCAGCGCTGCTGAGATTATGTACCCCGACCTTTACAAGGGTTTGAAATTGAATCTGGAAGATTTGCTGCCAAATAGCTACCCCCTAATAAGCTTCAATGGAAAGCTTGTCACTCCAAAGGGCATGATCAGGCTGCCCATCCAGACAGGCCCGGAGATTGTGGAGGTGAACTTTATCGTAGTTGACACTTACTCTCCATACACAGCCATCATTGGCAGGCCCTGGCTTCACACCCTGGGAGCTGTTGCCTCCTCCTTGCACCAGAAGGTAAAGTTCCCATCAAGAGATCAGGTCCTCGAGATCCGAGGCTGCCAACCCACGGCAAAGCAGTGTATGGTGGCTGCCATCTCACATTGGCCTGATGCGGAGTCCTCGGCCCCCGTGGAAGAAGACTTATAGCAATCAAAAGTTTTGGCGCCACCACTTGAAATAATAGCCGATGAGGCAAAATGCGAAGATCTAGAAAGAGTGGTCGTCGGAGACAACACAGAGAAGTTCTTTCAAGTAGGGGCCAAGTTACCTCCTCAAGAGAAGGAAGAGCTGGTCGAGTTTCTCAAAAGGAATATCGACGTGTTTGCATGGGACGCTTGCGACGCTCCAGGGATCGACCCAGACTTCATCTGCCACCACCTCAACGTCAACCCCTCGATTACGCCCAAGAAGCAGTCACCCCGGCGCCCATCCAAAGAGCATGCTGAGGCAATTAGAGAAGAGGTGATGAAACTTAAGCGTGCCGGTGCTATAAAAGAGGTTTTTTACCCCGAGTGGTTGGCCAACACCGTGGTGGTCAAGAAGAAAAACGGAAAGTGGCGAGTCTGTGTGGATTTTACGGACCTAAACAAAGCATGCCCAAAGGACCCGTTCCCCATGCCTCAGATAGACCAGTTGGTGGACGCCACCGCAAGGCATCCTCGGATGAGCTTCCTGGACACTTTCTAGGGCTACCATTAGATACCGCTGGCCTTGGAGGACCAAGAGAAAACAGCCTTTGTCATGCCTACTAGGAACTACCACTACAAAGTAATGTCGTTTGGCCTAAAGAATGCAGGTTCCACCTATCAAAGGATGATGACTAGGATGTTCGTGCCGCAGTTAGGCAAAAACATCGAAATCTATGTTGATAACATGGTGGTAAAGAGTAAGATGGTGACCGAACACCTGGGAGACCTCGGCAACATTTTTGACATCTTGAGGAGGCACAAGCTACGCTTGAATGCTTCCAAGTGCTCTTTTGGCGTGGGATCAGGCAAGTTTTTGGGTTATATGGTCACACATAGGGGAATCGAGGTCAACCCTAACCAGATCAAAGCCATTAACGACCTAAAACTGCCACGAAATGCTAAAGAAGTCCAAAAGCTCACTGGGATGATCACCGCCCTGAATCGATTCATTTCCAGATCGGCAGATAGATGCAGACCATTCTACCTCCTGATCAACAAGTGGAAGGGATTCGAATGGTCCGAGGACTGCAGCACAGCCTTCCAACAACTCAAGGAGTATCTGTCACGGCCACTCATCATGTCCAGTCCTACGGCCGATGAAGTCCTATACGCATATATCACTGTGGCCCCCCATGCTGTGAGTTTAGTACTGATACGATAAGACAATGGCCTTCAAAGGCCGGTCTATTACGTAAGTAAATCGCTACATGAGGCCGAGATCAGATACTCCCCCTAGAGAAAGCAATACTAGCCGTGGTCCATGCTTCGCGGAAGCTTCCCCACTACTTCCAAGCCCACACGGTAGTGGTTTTAATTCAACTACCCTTGAAATCTGTACTTTGGACCGCAGATTACACCAGAAGGATCGCCCTATGGAACACGATTCTGGGAGTTTTCGACATCAAGTATATGTCGTGAACCTCCATAAAGGGCCAAGTCCTGGCAGACCTGGTGGTCGAATTCGCTGAACCGCCAATAGAAACATTAATCGAACTACGCGGCGTGGAAGGAAAATCGGTTGGCATGGTCTCCGCATCGAAACTCCCGTGCTGGAAAGTGTATGTTGACGGCGCGACAAACCAGAGAGGATCCGGAGTGGGGCTAGTCCTAATCACTCCTGAGAGAGCCACCATAGAGAAATCCTTTAGACTAGGGTTCTCGGCTACGAACAACGAGGCTGAGTACGAGGCTTTGTTACAAGGGATGGCTATGGTGCAGAAAATGGGAGGAAAAGTAGTAGAGATGTTCTCGAACTCGAGGCTAGTAGTAGGTCAGGTGAAGGAAGAGATGAAGGCCAAAGATGTGAGAATGTAAGAGTACCTTAACCAGGTCAAGCACCTCCGACCGAGTTTCGACCTATTCAGCTTGTCACACATCTCCAGAAGTGGCAACACCCACGTAGATTCGTTGGCCACACTTGCCACCTCCTCGGCAGGAAAGCTCCCTCGAATTATCCTCGTCGAGCATCTGAGTAGAGCAAGCAAAATTGCGAAAGACACGATTCGTGCCCATGAAGTCAGGGTAGGCCCTAGTTGGATGGACCCCATAGTGGCGTTCCTCAAGAACGATATCTTGCCTGAAGGGAAATCAGAGGCTGAAAAAATACGAAGAAATGCAACTCGATTCTGGTTGTCTGAGGATTACAAGTTGTACAGGCCGAGCCCTTACCCAGGGCTACTAGTGGCCGGGAATGCAGAAGGAACCTCTGGAGTATGTTAAGAAATGTGACCAATGCCAGAGGTTTGCCCCGAGCATCCATCAACCGGGAGGGGTTCTTAACCCTTTGTTCAGCCCATGGTCATTCGCCTAGTGGGGCCTAGATATTGTAGGCCCCTTCCCCAAGGTAGCGGGAAATTAGAGATACCTGCTGGTTGACACAGATTACTTCACCAAATGGGTCGAAGCTGAGCCACTGGCTAACATCAGAGATGCAGATGCTAAAAGATTTGTCTGGAGAAACATCGTTACACGATTCGGGGTCCCTCGGACCCTTATATCAGACAACGGACTCCAATTTGATAGTAAGGCTTTCAGAAGATACTGCTATGAACAAGGGATCACAAACAGGTACTCGACCCCAGCTTATCCTCAAGGGAACGGACAAGCCGAAGCTTCCAACATGGTCATAGTCAATGGGCTTAAGAAAAGACTAGATGACGCCAAGGGAAGATGGGTAAAGGAACTCCCACATGTCTTATGGGCTTACCGAACGACGCCGCGACGGTCAACGGGAGAGACACCCTTTGCCATGACTTATGGGGCTGAGGCTGTAATCCCCCTGAAGGCAAACTTCCCAACATTGAGAACAAATTCCTTCACCCCAAGCAGCAATGATGAGCTGTTGGGAGAGAGCCTAGATCTGATCGAGGAAAGAAGAGAAAGAGTAACGATCCACTTGGTGTATTACCACCAGAAACTCAAACAGGGTTACGACGTCAACGTAAAGCTGAGGCCATTGGCACCAGGAGATTTAGTGTTAAGGAATGTCATGGGTGCTACCAAAGACCCATCCTGGGGAAAGCTCGGGCCTAATTGGGAAGGGTCATTTCGGATTACTTCGGTAGCAGGAATAGGTGCATACTATTTAGAAGATTTAGATGAAAAAGTTGTACCCCGCCCTTGGAATGTAAATAACCTGAAGAGGTACTATTATTAATGAAGAACACTTATCCAACTCCAATTTTTAGTTTGTCCTGACTACACACCTTATATTATCCAAAAAAAAAAAAAATTAAGTACTAGACAGAACCAAGGTTTTGCATGGTCCTCGGACTCAAACTTACGGGGAAACTAGCTACTTCTAAGAAAAAACTAAGTACTAGACAGAACTAAGGTCTCGCATGGTCCTCGGACCCAAACCTATAGGGAAACTAGCTACTTCCAAGAAAAAACTAGGTAGTAGACAGAACCAAGGTCTTGTATGGTCCTCGGACTCAAACCTATGGGAAAACTAGTTACTTCAAAGAAAAAACTAAGTGCTAGACAGAACCAAGGTCTTGCATGGTCCTCGGACTCAAACTTTTGGAGAAACTAGTTACTTCCAAGAAAAAACTAAGTACTAGACAGAACAAAGGTCTTGTATGGTCCCCGGACTCAAACCTATAGGGAAACTAGTTACTTCCAAGAAAAAACTAAGTACTAGATAGAACCAAAGTCTTGCATGGTTCTCGGACTCAAACCTATGGGGAAACTAGCTACCTCCAAGAAAAAACTAAGTGCTAGACAGAACCAAGGTCTTGTATGGTCCTTGGACTCAAACTTATGGGGAAACTAGTTTCTTCCAAGAAAAAACTAAGTACTAGACAGAACCAAGGTTTTGCATGGTTCTCGGACTCAAACCTATGGGGAAACTAGCTACCTCCAAGAAAAAATTAAGTGCTAGACAGAACCAAGGTCTTATATGGTTCTCGGACTCAAACCTATGGGGAAACTAGTTACTCCCAGCAATAAAAGTAAGGGTCAATAGTGGCGGTATGGATTCTTGGGCCAAAGTTCGGAAAGAAGTTGATGAGATCAAAATTTTGCACAAATCGTGAGACCAGCCTAAACGCACACCCCGCACCTCTGAACTTTGGGGCTCTAAGACTTTAAGGCAAGCATGGTGCATACATATATTATCATTTTCAGGTGCATGACCTATACTAATAGTGATAACAGGTAATGAAAACGAGAGAAACGAAAAGAAAAGGAAAATTTTCATTAATTCAAAAAGAGCCCCATTATAGCATAACACTGTTCCCAAAAAAAAAAAAAACATTCCTAGGTCCAACGAGGATAACCGGCCCATCGACGTAAGAAACCGGATCGTCACCTACGAACCCTACAATCTCCTTAGGTGTATCAGGGTTCTGACCCTCGTCCGTCCCAGCTGCCCCAGAAGGACCGCTTTCCTTGGCCGGCACCTCGAGGGAAGTTATTACCAGAGCAGTGTCGGGGCTGGCAACCTCAACCTCTTCTAGAGCATCCCTGACCTCGGAGCTGGGGGTGGCATCTTCCCTGATGGCAGGGGGATAGAACACACACTCTGCCTTCCACAGGTTGGACGAGGCATCAACCCTAGCCTGCTTAAAGGCCTCGTTCCAAACCTGGGAGCAATAAAGCCTGCATACCCCAGGAACTTGAGCCTTTAGGGTAGCCTAGGTCTCCGCCACCCCCAAATCATAAGCCTCCTCCTCGGCCTTCTCCTTGGAGCACTCGACCTCTGTCCTAGCAAACTCCGCCTCTTCCTTGACCCTTAAGGCCTCATCCCTAGCCCACTCGGCAATGTTCTTGGCCCCCTCTGCCTCGGCCAGCTTCTTTTTCAGATCGACAATCTGCTCATTGGCAATCTGCAGCTGTTCCTCGGCCTCTAGCAGGCGTCTTATCTGATCTTCGGCCTACTTTTGGGCGCTGGCCAGGCCTGATTCGGCGCTATCCCTGGCCCTACTTACCTCCTTCAAGTCCTCCCTTGCTTTCAGGAGGTCGGTCTCGGAGTTCTTGAGGGTTCACGTGGCGTCCAAACGCTTTTCACGCTCAAGGTCCAGGGTCCTGCCCTGGTCATTGGCCATCTCCTCCATTCTGTAAGTAGCTTGAATGGCCTGCCATTAGAAATAAGTAAGGTGTAAATTGGAAACCAGGAAACTAAGACTAGAAAAGCCGCAAGTGCGGAAAATCTTACCATGCCGAGGTACCTCTTCATGCTGAGGATGAGCTCCTGCCTCCTCAGGTTTTTTAGATCCGCCATATTGACGGGGAGTAGCAGGGACCTCTCCAATGTATCGGCCACATAAGTGCCCTCACCTTTATTGAAGTCCCTAAGGGAAGTATTGTCCATCAGGGGCTCCCCATGGAGCATTGGAGCTTGGAGCCAGGCCTGGGGCTCGGGATGAGCAACGACTTCCTTCTCCTGACCCTGAGGCGTAATCCTTAGTTGCTTTGAAGCCTGCCAGCCCTCGTCCTTCTCCTGAGAAGTACGGGATCTCCCCCCGACCATGGGTTCTTTCCCTTTGGCAGACCTCTTCCTCTTGGGGTTAGCAAGTTGAACAGGGGGAGGATGTTTGGCAGGCGGCGGCAAGGTAGACGATGACCTGGTTTGTGGGGGTTGGGGCTTGGAAGGGGGAGGGGGAAGTTTTGGCTGTGATTTCCCCGGCACATCTTTCCCCGACTGGCCCTCGATTAGATCAAGAAGGCTTGCGGACGGCTTCCTCTTGAAACCCATGTCGGCCTGCGAAGAAGTCCCTTGGAGATCCGCCTCGGACAAATTAGGATCGCCTATGTCACCAAAAGGATCCTCGGACGGATTTAATTGGTCGAATGCGTCAAATTCATCCTCGAACTGGTCCAATTCAATGACCTGCTCTTCGCCTTCGTCCCTTCCTTCCTCAGTCTCTGCGACTTGTTGAGCAGAAGACCCTCAAGGGAAGAAAAAACCGTGCTCCGTAACAATGATCTTTTGGAGCCGAGGGTGTTTGGCCTTAATTACGTACTTCGGGGCCGCGAAGGATTTCTGAATGGGATCGTATCCGAGGATCTTATGAGCAACTCTGACCTGGTGGTCGCCTTTGTTCACAAAAACCTCTACCCAAAGAATGGTCTCTAAGTCCGCCCGATTGACCAAGTGGAGATGGCGCTCGAAGGCAATTACGGCAACATCAAAGAAATGACCCTCCCCCACAAACTACTCAAATGCCCCACCTGGGGTCCCCTCCTTAGTCGGGAAGGGTAGGCCGTCATGCCACGCCCCTGACACGATGAGGAAGTCTTTGTTTAGACCCTTGCTAAACTCTGGGAGACATTGAATAAGGCGGACCCTTTCATCCCTCGCCTTCATGTAGTAGGTTTTACCCTTGAGGCACTGGAGATTGTAACACCAGTTTACGTCGTGGTGGGTTAACCTTAACCCCATCTTTTCGTTTAAGGCATCCACGTTGCCTAGGATCCTAAACACATTAACAGCACACTGGACGGGCGCTAGTCGAAAGTGCCTAAGGTAGTCCCTTACCATTGGGCGCATAGGGAGCCTCATGCCTCTTACAGTACCTCAAGCCCACATTGCTTAGTATTTTGTAATTAGCGACGAATTTCTCCAACTAACTTCTTAAATCTACCCATCCTTGGGACCAACTAAAAACTCAAAGGAGGACGAAGGAAAGAAAAGGACAAGACAGGTAGGGACTTAAAGAGGGGGAAATATTAGTTAGAGAGAAGAGAAAACTTACAGAAGTGAGGAAAAGCTCCTCGGGTAGGCTTTTTATGCTGAAAGAAGGCGTAAGTTTGACTGGACACTTTACCAAATTCAAGGTATGCGCGGAAGAGCTCTTGGATGTAAAAGTAAAATGGCAGGCTCGTTCGAATGGGTATTTATACCCCCAATTAAGGTAACCGCCTGGTTTTTCGTGCCCATAAAGGTTGGAGAAATCCCTGCCGTTGGATTACCATCACACCGTCCAACGTGGGGAGCACAGAGCTGCCAGAATTTAATGAAGACACACTTTAGATACTGAAACGCCAGAAACATGTCGTAAGCAAACGAAAAAGCCCTAACGCCAACAGATGACAAGATTTGACAAACCGGTAAGGTACCCCAAGGACATTAAAACCTTCCTCTCCGTCCGAGGAGCCGGACAACAGGATTTTGAAGGGCTATTGTGGGGCCAAAGGGTCTGGGGACTTTGGCCCATTTTAATATCAAGCCCAAGGCCCAGGCCGAGGAGGGTGAAACGTCCGAGGATGAATGAGGAAGACCCAAAGCTGTTGGGAGGCATCGCCAAGGACCGTCCCGTCCTCGGCGAACTGGTATCATGGAAGGAAAAAGCAGCACACCATCCAAAGCAACCCTCCCAGTCGTCCCAAACGAAGGGACCAACACAAGGGGACAGTTATGGGGGCATGGTGGATGAGCAATTATAGAAGAGGCTATCACCTACGCATTAAATGCCCGCAGCTGACAGTCTGGCCGCATTAATGAAGAAATGACCCCTGAACAGTGTCACCTTGTTTGCTGTAACTCACAGCAAGTTGAGGAAAGTGCTGGATGGGATAGGTACTCAAGTAGCGACCAGCATGATCAACAGATGGACGGTCAAGATGAATGGAGGAGAAGGATATATAACAACAAAGATCTCACAAGAGAGAGGGACGAAAGAAAGGAGGAGAAAAAGAAGGAAGACGATCGCAGTTCTTAGGACTCCTGAAAGCTCTCGCCATGAAGCATTGGAGAATTGAGAAGAAGAAGAATTCATCCTCAAACTAAGCCTGAGGATAAACTTTTACCCCTTCTCCACGCATTCGACCATCCCGCTCCCTTACGGTCTTGTCAGGCTGCTGAAGAAGCCCTCACTAAGGCCCAGTTCTTGAGCCAATTTCTTTACCAAATTCATTGCATTGGGCCTGTTGGGTTTGGGTTCGTTCACATCTATAGTGAAGGACCTCCCTAACTTGGACCATACAATTATTTTTATAACTCTATATAAAAAATAATATTTAGTTGGAATAATAATAATAAATTTAGAATATAACATTCTTACTTATGTTTAGTTACTTTGACAACAATTGTCACAAAAGCCATAAAAAAATTAAATATTTGTGAATTCACTAAAATTAATCTTAATCCTTTAAATTTCCTAATTCCCCCCCCCCCCCCACACACACACACACAGGAGTTAGGAAATTTAAAGGATTAAGATTAATTTTAGTGAATTCACAAATATTTAATTTTTATGGCTTTTGTGACAATTGTTGTCAAAGCAACTAAACATAAGTAAGAATTTTATATTCTAAATTTATTATCATTATTCCAACTAAAAATTATTTTCTATATAGAGTTATATAAAAAATTAAAAAAAAAAAAAAACTCTATATAGAAAATAATTTTTAGTTGGAATAATGATAATAAATTTAGAATATAACATTCTTACTTATGTTTAGTTGCTTTGACAACAATTGTCACAAAAGTCATAAAAAATTAAATATTTGTGAATTCACTAAAATTAATCTTAATCCTTTAAATTTCCTAACTCCTTTGTGTGTGTGTGTGTGTGGAACTAACATTGTAGTATGTATTCTATGTAATTAGAAAGATTACTAATATAATAAATATGTTTATTTTGTTATATTAATTATTTTAAGCGTAATGAAATTTTAATATCATTTTTCTAAGATTTATATGAGAAACAATTGGTTTTTTTATGTGAGAAATAATTGATTTGAAATATGTCATTTTTACTAAAATTTAGTTGTTTTGGCAACAATTGAAACCATGTCCAACAAAAAGGGGAAACAAATTTTAGTAACACACAATCAAGAATGTAAAAAAAAATAAAAAAAAATAAAAAATAATTAATTAATTAAAAAATTAAAAAATCTCTCTAAAAACAAAGAATGTAAAATAAATAAATAAATAAATAAAATTGAAGGATATATGCATTTTTTAGTAGGCATGAAACATGTCTATCTATATTAGCTACTATATCATGCAATTTTCAATTTGTAAACACATATATATAGTATGATCAAATCACTATACTACTCTTAGTGTATTTCTATTTTGTCTATATATAATATAACTAAATATTACAATTTTTTACAATGAAATTCATTGAAATATCTTTTTTATACATCAATAGTTGGGGGTGGAGATCTGAATCATAAATGTTTCTAATGAAAATTGAGGTGTCAATCAGTTAAGTGACAAGGTTTTTGGTAAAACTTATCGAAATATTGAAGAAAACTAATAATAAGTTGCACCACACATCGTGTGAGAACTCAACTAGTTATAAACAATAGTAGTTTCAAACATAGTACAAATAAGTAGACACCTTAAGGATTTCATAAGAAGTTGCAGTAAACATGACACTAGAAATAAGTATGACATAAATTTTTTTTCAAAAACATCAATTTTTTTAAGAGTTAGGTTATGTTGCTCTAATTTCTAGACCCCATGGATGGATCAAATAAGGTGTATAACTGCTGCAACATTATAAATCCAATCAAGGGTTTTGTAAATGGAAATATTAATCAACAAGGCCTTAGAAAAATGACAATAAATCATATCTCAAACTGCAAAAGAAATATATATAAAACATTTTATTCCCTTCCTTTCCCTAATCTAGATCAGATCAGGAATTGTGCAAAATTAAAATGAAATCAAACAATTCAACAATCTGTTCAAGATCAAGGAATTGTTACCATTATTAATAAACATTGGACCAAAGAAATAAGGCAAAATTTGGAATTTAGACTGTTTTTAGAAAAAAATTTTGTGAATAGTATGCGCGTCAAAGTATTTAGTTAGTTGGACTGATTTTGGAACTCGAGTTTGCCAAACTCGAGTTCCAGCCCAAAATTTAAATTATAGTGACGTTTTTTAGTGACTATAGCAGCGTTTGTAAAAAACGCCACTATAGGTACCCTATAGTGGCGTTTTTTACAAACGCCACTAAAAAAAACGTCACTATAGTTCAAATTTTGAGCTGGAACTCGAGTTTGGCAAACTCGAGTTCCAAAATCAGTCCAACTAGCTAAATAGTTTGATGCGCATACTATTCACCAAAAAATTTTCTAAAAACAGTCTAAATACCAAAATTTTCCAAAGAAATAAGCAAGTCTAGGGTCCCACATCGCCTAGGAAGGTGCATAGAAATATGCTTATAAGGAATGATATTCCTTCACTGCGTAGAAGCGTGGAATATTCACGGAGGTAATAAACAGAGCCTAGGAGTCAAAGAAAGCCTGTATTTCCTACTCCCATAATATGCATCAAAGCTAAGAGTCAAAGCCTGTATGCATCAAGGCTAATTTCCTACACCCATAATATGCATCAAGTCATCAAAGCCACAAGGAGTCAAAGCCTGTATGCATCAAGGCTAATTTCCTACTCCCATAATATGCATCAAAGCTAATTTCCTACTCCCATAATATGCATCAAAGCAAAGCCTGTATGCTGTCAAGTCTGTATAAAAGGAGGAGGAGGACATGGCCTCGGACATAAAAACATAAATTAAAGGAACAAAACGATGTCCGAAATACGTGATCTACAAAGGTACCGTAGTATTTTCATTTTCTTCTACAATATCATAGTTTTTATTTATTTATGAATTCAATATTGTAGTTAATTAGCTCATAATTCCCTCAAAAACTTTTTTCTGTTCCTGATATAGTTGGTGTACTAATATATATAGCACTATTGTTTTTTTTTAATTGAATTGTACTAATATAGTAGTAAATTTTTTTTTGTTGAGAAAAATAGTATTAATGTTTTTTATTTTTTTTTTCTTTTATAACAACTAATATTTTAAATAATAAAAACATTAGCAGTGGAACTAAAAAAACTATATAACTATTTTAACTCTACAAAATCCCATCTCAAAAAAAAAAAAAAAACCACAAAATCCCAAAAAATCTCACACAGCAATGAAAGTAAAGTTAAAATAATATTTTAATCCTACCTCCTTTAAAATAATACTTTTTTATTTTTTTATTCTTTTTCTTTTTACTCTGCCCGTGCTTCAGGATTTCAGAGGTTCGACTTGGATCCAAACCCCCGTGTGGGCATAAATATTAAATAGCTCGCATTCACATTGATTTTTTTTTCCTGGGTTTTATTTGTGTTTATGTGTGATTTTGATTTTTGTTGTTGTGGTGGTGTGATGGTGGTGTTTTGGTGGTTGTGGCTTTTGATCGCCGGAGTTTGCTGCTGTGGGTTGAATTGCAGTGTGAAAATTTTTTAGGAAAATAGCATTTTCAACCATACAACTAAACACCAGAAAATATTTTTCACAACATTTTCTAAAATACAACCAAACACTTAAAACTATTTTCCTTTCCGGAAAATAGCATTTCCGGAAAATAAGTATTTTCCGGAAAATCACTTACACGAAACAAACACAGCCTTGGATCCTTTTATTTATTTATTATTATTTAATAATTGATATTCTTTTTTCATTCTTAACCAGCTTCAACTCAGATGAAGCTGTGAGCACTTTTTATTGCCTATTGGACAGGTTTGGGTCCTTGGTTTTATCTCTCTATTCCTTTGTTTTTCATTTTTGTTTTCAAGACGATTGGATCTTTTTTTATTTAATAAATGATTTTTAACTTTTGTTTTCTACGAGTTTCAGCTTAAAAACTGCTGCGATCGAAGTGGTGAAACTAATTTCTAAAGCACTTGTTTACCTTCTAACAAGGTTTGGGTTCTCCTTCTTGTTTTCAAATTTGATTGTTATTTGCCTTTTAGTTTTCTACAAGTTTCAACTTAAATTCGGCTCTTAATTTATTGAAGGTTTCGATTTTGGAAGCTTTTTATCACCTATTGAACAGATTTGGGCTCTTGTATAAATATGTTCTTATAGGGTCTAGCTTCTGGATATGCATAATTTGGGATTATTTAGATAGGTCAGATAGAGCATATTAGGTCTATTATATTTATCAATTTGTAATTGTTAAAATTATTGGTTGAAATTGATTTTTTGATTATTTTGATTTTTTTGGGGGCTGTCCATTCTCATTTGGGATTTGTTTTATGTGAGTTGAGTTTCTTAACTATTGCTCAATTCATGATATGTTTTCTTAGCTATTGCTCAATTCATGATATGTTTTAGCTATAGAGTTGCTCTCTTTTTTTTTAATGGGTTTGACTTTTACTTCAACTAGACTTCAAGCATGGCCCCTCAAAATAAATCTTGAATATGTGAATTTTTAGAGTAGTAACATTTTAATGTTCCATGGCTGCATCAGATATGTTGGTTTGGAACTGCTGTGTTGCCTATCTAATTTTTGGGTTGTTGTGAGGAGTGTGGGTGATTGCCTTTTGGGAATTTGTGGACTGAGAGTGTCAGCCATTGTTTTGGTTGCTATTTATTTTTAGTGAAGCTCACTGGTGCTGCGTCTTATTCTCTTGTTTACGTTCTTTGTCTTAATTGGGTGCTTATTGGAATCCAAGGAAGGTATACAGCCCAGTTTCTTATTCCCCTTTGATATGCTCTCTATTACTTTGATTCGTCTTAAGGGGAGTTATTATGTGCAATGGGCCCAGGCTGTTGAGGTTTTTCTTTTGATAGTAAGAAGTTTACTTATCTAAATGATGATCTCCCTCCTAATATGGATCAGGAGTTGTTTGTAGAAAAATATGGAATCCAAAATAAGTTGTAGCCAAGTTTTTTTTGCCCACTACCAAACTTGTGCAGGAACAAGCCTATGAGCTAAATTCTGGTGTCAATTCTGAGTGCTGTTAATTTCTATCTTTTTCTTCTTCTACACAACCGCAAGTTAAGCCCTTACTCTTACCTATGAAAACCATAAAGCCTCACATAATTTCTCTATCAAATAATCATAATTTCCTCTTTCAAGGGTAAGGGGGTATGACGGTATGTGTTTTTTGCTTGGTTGTTTTTGAGCTCTTTGAAGATTTAAGAAAAGAGTTGTCTATTACCATTGTTAGGGCATATTCTGATTAGTATAAAATTAGCAGGAAGGAAAGGGGAAAAGGCATTTTTCTGTTCTGGCATGGTTGTATGTTTTCTTTTAAGTTTTTCAAGCTTCCCTGATATTTAAGGCCAATGATAGATGAGCTTTGTCCATCCAATGAAAACATAGTGTGAATGAGATGGAAAAATGAGGAAGATGAGATGGGTTTTATTCCTTTGCCAGTTGGGTTTCTTGTTATGCTTGTTAATTTAGAATAGTCAATGCTTGAGATTTTGACTAGAGTTTATGCCGCTGATGTTGAACTCCTAGTTTTTGTTTTTGTTTAAAATGGTTTATTAACAATTGCCCTAAGGGCACTTGTTAACATGACTATTTACTTTGAATGCCAAGTGTCTTGTAGTTTAGTGACATTGACTAGTCTCCTTTATGAGGAAAACCAGAGTTCAAATCTGCCTCCATACTTTTTCTACTTTTTGTTTATTATGGATATAGTGTAAATTCTTTAAAAAAAAAAAAAAAAAAATTATGGATGTTACATAAAACCATGGATATAAAATAAGTGTTAAAGAAAATATTCTCTCCTAGAATAAATTCTTTTTATTCTCTCACATTTACTTATTGCTGGTGTCTTGTTTATCTCTTGGCATTACACTGCACTCGTGTTGGTGGACTGGGTCTTCATTTCTTTCTTTCTTTTTTTCTTATTTCTTTTTCTTTTTGGTGAAGAAACTAAAGTGGACTTTGTGAGATTTTAATTTTACTATGTTTGGAGGAAAAAGTAATATTAAAGACTATTTTTTTTTTTGGGTGCCAGTGATGAAACGTGCGGTTTCTTTGAAGCCTTTCATGAGTTTCTTACCTTTCTCCTTCCATTTCTGGCTGCCTTAATTGGTTTTCACTTTCAAGCTTTGGACAAATCACCACTCGACTCACATTTTGCCATCATCTTGCTTCTTATCATGGCTATAATTGCCTATGGCATTGCATATCTGGAGAACAAACTACAGCCTCAAGACTCTGAACACCGCTCAATACGCAGGCTCATATGCTTGCTCTGTGGAATCGTTGCATTTCAGCTAGCTCTCGCAATACTCATTTGCCCGTATTGGTTATTAATGATTAATTTATGGCCAATCCTAATTGTGGGGGTACTGCGTCATTCATACCAACAAATCTACCACGCAGCTAATGTGGTGCTAAAAGCAGTACCTAGCTTGTTTCAAAAGATTTATCAGTTCTTTTATCAGATATATGAGTGGCTCCTACAGATATTCAAATCAATTTCTCTGGCAGCTTTTCAAGCATTTTCTTCAAAGGAACAAGAAGACAATCAGATGGCATAAGTTGTTTAACGAAAAAAAAAGAGAAGGCAGCCACTTATGACTCTATCCAAAGGTTCATTGTGCCATATTCAGCATATGAATTGTAACGGTACTAAATATCCAAAGGTTAATTTGCATTTTTGCAAAAAAATAAAAATATATCACTAGCTAATTTTTAAGGTTTTAACGTTTTATGGAAAGCAAGATTTCTTTCTCTCTTTCTTTATTTACTTATTTTATTATGATTTTCTGGTTACAACGTCAAAAATACTGAACAGTTAGAAGATTTGTAGGACGCTACATCTGACCCAACCATGGCAATATCACAAACAAAAAAGGGAGTAGAAGAAGTTGCCAAAGCTAGGGTCCCAAATTTGATTCTTACAAATCATTCGAAATTTGATAATATGTGCAATTTGATTGAAAATTTTTATTCTCAATTTTTTTAAGCAGCAAAGAAAGTTTATTTGAGATTTTAATTGTACAATATGAGCTTGATGTGCAACATCCACATTATGCAGCACAATTTGATAATTTTATATAAATAAAAACAGGGGATTTGAATGGCATTCAGTGCATTAAAGATGAAGATCAAAGAATGTTAGTCAATGCAGGGCAAATAAAAAAGAGATGGAAAAGTTATTTTGATAACCTTTTTAATGGAAATGGTATGAAAGATGGAGTGATTTGGGTAGACCAATGGACGATAGAAACTGCAGATTTGTTCAAAGAATTTGGATGATTGAAATAAAGAATGCACTAAAGAAGACGAAAATGGGAAAAGTCGTGGGACTGGATAGAATCCCCTTTGAAGTTTGAAGTGCTTAAGTGATGTGGGTGTATACTTGACAAACCTTTTCAATGAGGTCTTAACTGTAAACAAAATGCCTAGTGAGTAGAAAAGTACTTTAATACCTATTTACAAAGATAAGGGGATAATCAAAACTATACAAATTACAATGGAATTAAACTTATAAGTCACATTATGAAACTTTAGAAAAGAGAGATTGAACATAGGTTAAGATGGGAAACAACAATATCGGAGAATTAATTATGCCAAGACGATCCACCATAGAAGCTTCTTACTTATATGACTAATGGAAAAATATAGAGACTTGTGAAGATCTTCATATGGTTTTCATTGATCTTGACAAAGCATATGACAAGGTCCCTAGAGAGGTTATCTAGTGGGTTTTGGAGAAGAAAAAAGTTCTTCTAAAGTATATTAAGTTGATTAAGCATATTTATAATAAAGTTGTAACTAGTGTGAGAATAAGTTTATGAATCGCAAGTGAGTTTCTATCACTATAGATTTGCATCAAGGATTAACATTATGCCCATATCTTTTTGCACTAGTGATGGATGAGCTCACTAAATCAATTCAAGAGGCAGTCCCATTGTGTATACTCTTTTGCAAATTAATGATATAGTTTTAAGTGGATAAAACTAGAAGTGAAGAAGTGCATCAAGAGATACTGAAGATTGAGGTCTTTCGATATCTTGGATCAATATTTCATAAGATTGAAGAGGATGCGAATCATAGCATAAGAGCAAGGTGGATGGAGTGGAGAATTGCATTAGGAGTACCATGTGACCATAGATTAAGTTAAAGGCAAAAAATTAGAAGACTGCTATATGACTAGCTATGCTCTATCTTACCAATAGTTGGCTGGTTATCCATAAAATGAGTGTAGCGAAAATGAGAATGTTAAGATGAATAAGTAGGAGTATGCGGAAAGATACAATTCGAAACGAGGAAATTTGCTTAAATATTATGGTCTTATGCAACCCATTGGATTGTAAGAATTTACAAGAGAAAGCCTTAACTTTTGTCTAGAAGTGGAACCACTTCTATGCTTACATAGATGAAGCTACTTCTTATGTCCATGTTGCATAAACATTTCACTATATTATTGAATTCCATTACAAGTGTAAGACGAATCCTCCACAATGTAACAATCAGAACTAATCACACACTAAAAGTTTGTTGTTTCCCTTTAAACCTCTTTTGATTGAATTTATTCAAGATTAAGTTCCCATTATTGTTGATTCTATTCAAAGAGTTATAATTATATTGTGAAGACAATGTCTAGTCTTGTACAATGCATGACATCCATCATGTAATCTATTGCAATAGCATACTCGAGTCATGCTAAATTGCTATTTTCCTTCCAGTATTCATTCTTATCTTTATTCTCTAATAAAAATCTTCTCGCTATAATAAGATTGACGTAGTTCATAATCCCTGCTATGTTTCTTCTTCTTGATTCTCACTAATTTACAAAATTTCCTATCATTTTTTGAAGGAAAACTACAAATCTTAAGCTGCTTATAGAAATTTGAATTTCTTGAAAAATGGGTAATAAGAATTTAAATTTTCTATCAAATCTGATGAAAATCCTAATGGTATGGGACAAAGTGCTTATAGTAGGACATTATTCGGTTTTGAAATATAATGACCTTACAACTTCAGTATAGTTAAAGAGGGAAAGTACAATTAACCATAGTAACTGATCAAATGTGAGATTGGTTGTTTCGTAGAGCACAAAAATCTCTTGGATTTGAGTACTTAAGTCTCTACAAAGTTACAAGCAACACTTTTAGTCTCTTTTTCATTAAGAGTACTTTAAACACGTGTTTTCACAACATTTTTTAAACCACAATTTTCACATCATTTTGAATAACAATACTCGAAATCCCTTGCCAAACAGGCCTTTTATATCTCTCTCAATACTAATTTTCATGTATACTTCAGTGTATTATTTTGTTTGTGATAATTGATCTAGAACACAATCGCACTCACATCCAAAATAATCAACTTGCATATTTTGTTTGGAAAGCAAACAATTATGCTATACATTCTTACAATTGTGCAAAATAAAACCATTGAGAAGATGACTAACAATAATAATAACCATTTTAGACATTTCTAGGAATTAGAAAACGTAGCCTTTTTATAATCTATAACAAAATCTCTCCCTAGAATCTCCTCCTGGAGACCCAGATTCTATGGTGAATCTCATATGCAGCATATAGTAATTGGCTATACATGTGCAGCATCCTTTACTATTCTTTTCTCACAAACAATAAAGTAGCCCCAAAAAAATGTTATTGAAAGTAAATGTTTCTCTAGGAATTTTAATTAGTTGGATTCCTAGAACCAAAAGAGTTTCTTCATATAGTCACACATCTATCAATATCTTCAAAGTGTAAAAATTCAAATGTTCTACTAATATCTTATCATATGAAGACCATAGTGCAACTGTGCAGTAACTACATAATGTAGGACCCCATAACTACTAAAAAAGCCTAGGATTGATGTCCAACCATAATGTTCTTTGGAGATACAGTATCACAGTTACAATGGCATAAAAGGTTTTAATTCAATTTTTTAAACTGAAATAAATCCTATCACATAGGATTGGAAATACATCAAAATATAAATTGTCATAATTCTTTTTGAAAATTTCTAAATCAAAATACATCGATTTGAAATAAAACCTGCCATGATTTAGTATACAAAAAGAAGATTATAAGATTGGAAAATCTGAAATAAATTCTATCACAATTGTAGGGATGTTGAGTCCAGGAGTTCATTATCTATTTATATATTGGGCCTGTGGCCCAAGCCGAGGACTCAAGTTGTCCAAGGAGGGGAAATCTTGGTTAGAAGAGACTGCGTTATTAAACAAAAAGGTTAGTTTTGGTCATCATGGCTCAAGAGGGTGAGCCGATGATAAATACCTCCTCGGCTAGCTAAAGCCAAGGTCTAAAGAGGTGGTTTGTTGCCTAGAGTAACGTTCTAGGAAGTTCCGTTAGTACAGATAAGCATTACAGAGACATCAGACAGGGAAAAGTCCCAAAATATCTTAGAAGAAGGTTGCTACCACCACATTAAATACACTGCAGCTAACTTTTTGGCTGCATTAATGTGGAGGTGATACCTGAACAGTGGTTATCAGCCTTACAGCTACTACACAAGACTTATGGAAGGTACTGATGGGACAAGTATCAATACCAGCCATTTGGCATGCACGTGGAGGACAAGGATGAGAGGAGAAGGAAGTATAAAAGGAGGAAGAGGTAACAGGAGAAGAGGATCGAGAAACAAAGAGAAAATTACTATAGCATCAAGAACTAACTTTGTAATCAAATCTGAAAGAAATATATAAGAACAGATCTCCTCGGACTTTGCCAAGGACAATTTTCTTCATTATAAACCTGTCCATTTACATCTTCTTGTCATCTAAATCTACTTTTGTGTTTGTTTGATTAATTAGAACCCAGTTTTCCAACTCATTCTTTACAAATTTATTGTTTTTGGCTTTTTGGGCCTTGGTCCATCTATCTGTTGGGCTAGGAATTCAAATTTGGTCCTTACAACAATTATTTCTGAAAGTTTCTAATTCAAATTATCATATGAAATAAAACTTGACTCAATTTAAAATACAAGAAGATGATTCTTAATGAGTAAAAAAATAACCAGAATTGTCATTCTCCATAATGACGATCCCAACAAGTGTTACACATTTATTGTGTGCATTGATAACAATGAGTAATGGATGGAGCAACAATAACAAGTGAGCTGTGTACATCAGAGCTCCCATTGGTAATGCACTAACCGTTGGACATAAATAAGAAATTCATTGACCATTAAGGTCAGGAACAACTATAAAAGAAAGAAGTGACAGAATCCAAAGGTACACCCAAAAATTCATCCAAAAACTATTCCCAAGTCAATTTCTCTCCAAAAACCTTTTCTTTTTTGACTTAATCATCAAAGTGTTTTTGGCAAACACCACATCGGTGTATCCCATTTCATTTCAAGTCTTATTACAGGTTTCACATCGAAGATGTAATCAACCTAACTTCGTCCATCTACAGAGCCGAGGAGCTTAATTGCTGATTTCTTGCATCATCAGTTTGGCGCCATCTATGGGAAACGCTAATCATTCAAGCTATTTTTCCCAAGTGACAAAAGAGACCCTCGTAGCACAAGATGGATTCTGAATAGGCCGCACAATAGATTCAAGCTCTCGTAGCTAGTGTAGTGGAGTTAACTCGCCATAATGAAGAATTGCGAAGGGCTGCTAAATCCCAAAATGGAAAACAACAGCGGACTACTAAGAACCAGAATGAAGAAGAACAACCTCGAAGAATCTAAGGAAACAACAATAAAGAAGAATTAGATAGCCAGATCAACAAAAGGATAACGACGTCAGAAGAAAACTCATCCAAGATAGAGAATGAACTCTGTAACATGAGGAGGGAAATGGACAAACTCAGTAATGCAATGAAGGATAGAGCTATGGAAAACCTAGACAGAATGATTTGAAGGACAGACTCACCATTCACCACTGAGGTATTGAATCATCCTCTCCCACCAAAGTTTCATCTTCCCCAGCTAGAGTCATTTGATGATTCAAGAGATCCTTTGGACCACATCGAGACGTTCAAAACTCTACTGCTCTTGCAGATGACCCCAGATGAAGTAATGTGCAGGGCCTTCCGCACAACACTGAAGGGCTTAGCCAGGGTATGGTTTAGCAAAATAACCCCAAGTACCATTGCAAACTTCGAGCAGCTCAGTAAGGCTTTCATTCGTCATTTCATTGGAGGATAGAGACATAAGAAGCCAACTGGAAATCTTCTCAACATTCATCAAGCAGAGGGAGAGTCATTGAGGCAATATGTGACATGTTTCAATAAAAAGCTGCTACAAGTGGATGAAGCAAAGGATCAGGTCATCCTGACAACTTTCCAAGCAAGACTGCTACCTGGGGATTTCTTTTTTTCAATCACCAAGAGTCCGCTGAAAACAGCAGCAGAGCTACTCCATAAGGCCTAGAAGTACATGAATGCAAAGGAAACAGTAACCGCTAAAGGAATGACAAGCAAAAGGAAGCAGGATGAAGGAACTAGCCACAACCCCGGCAGAAAGAAGGAAGCACAGAGTATTGGGCATGCAACAGACAGAAAAAAGAACCTCCTGGATTGAAGGTCAAAGTAACAAGTATTGCAAATTTCACCAAGACCACAGACATCGCACTGACATGCAGACATTTGAAGGACCAAGTAGAAACCTTGATTCATTAAGGGAAACTGCAGAATTTTGTACGAAAGATAGAGCCATATAGATGTCAACAGAAGGACGAGAAGGATATGGAACAAGAGACAAGGGGCAAGAAGACTCCCATAGGTGAAATAAGGATGATCTCAAGAGGACTAGTAACAGGAGGATCTTCTAAGTCACTGAAGAAGACATACGCAAGTGAAGTGAACGGCATCCATTCATGATTCACGTCACCAAAGATGCCAAGGAGTAGTGAGCCAAATATTGTCTTTTCTGAAAGAGATGCCCACCGTGTCAAACAACCCTATGACAATCCTTTGGTGATAATGCTCAGAATTAAGGAATTTAACATTCACCGAGTACTGGTTGACAATGGAAGCTCTGCAGACATCATCTATTTGCCTGCATTTTGCAAATGAAGCTAAGCCAAGAAAGGCTTCGACCTTTCACTTCCCCTTTAGTGAGTTTTACCGGAGATAGGATCGTCCCTAAAGGTATTATTAAACTAATCGTGGTTGCAGGTACCTATCCAGTCTTCCTTTGTTCACCACCAACATATGAAGATTCTTGGTATTTCTCTCGCATCAACCACCAGTCTGGTTGAGCTTTTTGAGTCCAAATAATTTGCTCCCTTTCTAGTATTTCAGAGATTTCCAAATGGAATGCTACAAAATTCTTCATTTTGCAAATCTTTCCTTTTGGATGAATAAGATATTTATCCTATGTAGAAAACACCAAGGTGAAAGAATTACATCAAGACATTGACCCTTAGGTGGAGCTGCCCCTTCTAATCTTTGCATGCTCTATATCACTGCAACAATGAGATGTGTGCCAAAAAATTCCTTTGTTGGCCACTGTTTCGATTCTTCCTTCCTTCCCAAAATTTCTTGAGAAAAATGTCTAATAGGAATTTGAAGTTTCTATTAATTTGAAGAAAATCCTAATGGCTTAGGACAAAGTGCTTATTACTAGTTAAGGGAGGACATTATTATTTGAAATAGACAAACCTTACTACAACCACACCATATTTATAGGGAAGTCCAAACTAACCCTATTAATTTGTCAAATGTGAGAATGGCTATTTCCTAGACAACAAATATCTCTTAGATTTGAGCTATTGAGTAAAATTCTCCAGTCTTTTTATAATCTCTCTCAATACTGACTTTCCACATTTCGCTCAGTATATCATGTTGTTTATGTTATGAGAACTGAACTCCATCACAGTCGCACTCACATCCAAAATAATTAGCTTGCATATTTCGTTTGGAAAGCAAACAAATATCCTGTACATATGTCCAAGTGCTACAATAACACCAATACACCACTGGGAAGATGACTGGAAATAATAATGAACATTTTAGACATTTCTAGGATTTGGAATCCCTTTTTATAAGCTTTAACAAAATCTCCCTCTATAATCTTCTTCTGATAGCAATTGGTTCTACACTTTTACGTGTGTAGCATCTTTTAAAATTCCTTTCTCACAAACGATAAAGTAGCAAAAGACAAAAGGAACGAAAATGTTTATGATGCAGGAGGCAGTGAGAAGATAGATTTCCTATATCTTATTTGATTTTATGTATCAAGGGCAATTTTGTAATTTCCTAATATTCTATAATGGGTTATGCTTATAGTCTATTGGGTCTTACTTTAGTTTTATTCTAAGCTTGGTTATTTAGTTTGAGTTTAGTAGTAAAGCCCAAGGAGTCCAAGTCCAAGTCTTATTAGGGTTTTAAGAAATGCTAGTTCAACTAGGATTATGTATTAGTCTTCTATTTAAAAAGTTGTAGTACTTTCTATTGAGTTAATTATTAATGAATGTTTTCAGAATTTAAGAGCTATGCAGCTTTCTTTTATGGTTTGTGTGATGCAACCTTCTCCGAGGTGTGATGCTAAAGAACCCTAGGTGTGATGCTTAGGAAGTCTAGGTGTGATTCCTAGAATTTATCTATTTTCTTTAGTTTTACTATTCATATTTACTGTTCACAGATCACTGTTCACAGCACAAGAACAACCACCTAAACCTTGATTGTTTTCCATTGTTTCATCCCCAAACCCTACTAATCCTTGTCCCCTGTGGAAACCCTAATATCCCTCTTATTTTCTAGCCTATTCCTTACCAAAACCTAACCCTAAGCCCTTAAAATAGAGGTAATAGCAGATCTGGCCCAACAATTCTAAATCAGATTACCTTGTTCCCCCTTGTCCTACGTCAGTTTATGTTATAGAAAACTTTCAAGAGTCTTGTAATTCAATTGACACCTCTTGATATTTTCAACGGAGGCATCCATAGTTCAATATTCCCCTAATTATCGAATTATCAAAAAGAAAATAAACGTGTTTCCCTAGGCATTTTATCATATAGTCGCACATTTATCATTATCTTCAAAGAGACTCTAAAAATTAAATGTTCTACTAATATCTTATGATATGAAAGACTGTAATATAACCCCTATTGGGTACCTGGGTGGTGAACTCATTAGTTTAGGGCGTGACGTAAACCTGGAAGTCCCACATTCGATCCACCATACCATCGGTCTACAAGGTTTTAGTTTGGCAAAAAGTTGGAACATCATTTTCTTATATATGGAGGAAGAAAAAATAAATAAATAGAAGAACGTGGTATAATTGTGCAGTAACTACATAATGTAGGATTAAAGGCCTAGGACCTATGTCCAACCATAATTCCAAAAAGAAAAAAGTCGACCATAATGTTCTTTGGAGATCCTAAGATACAATATTAGCAATTACATGAGGCTAGCAGTTACATGAGGTATCCAAAAACACCTTCAAGACTATAGGACCAAAGAAAAGGAATTAAGAAAGAAGAATCGCAAAAGAGTTATTCATCCAGAAAAAGAATACAATTTATAGTGGTTATATGAAGTCAGATTTTGGTGCTAATTTTTATCAAAGCAAAATTGAGAAAGAACTAAAATTAAGACATACCTCTTTGAGAAACTATTATGAAGTTTGAGAATCAATCAAATTGTCAAACCTTATATACAAACATAAACTAATTCCCATGAACGTCTAGACCTTTCTAGACTCATCTCTTTAATCCTTATCAACCATTGGACTTCAAAGAGGAAATTGGCTTGGAATGATAAGCAAAAGCTTTGATATACTACTTCTAAAGTGAGCGTTCTTGGTTATCTCCATTTTCCCATCCAACAAAAGTGAATTATCACATTATTATGCATTATAAGAGCATCAACTCACTAGACTATTAGATGATTAAAATTAATTGAAAAATGTATGTGAACTGCCATACCTCTTCATCTTGTTACAAGTTCTAGCTATGAGCTTAGATCCAGCTCAATTTTGAAGATCATATATGTAAGCAAATGAAGAGCAAGCCTGGAAAGCTTGGACTTCTGGCAATTATTGAGCAAGTTCACATCTTACATGAATTTATGTCATTACATACTTCATCCTCCAATGAAAACAGAACATCCAACATGAATTAGCACCATATACCTCATGTAAAGTTGTGATTTACAACTATGTTTTTATGTTGGCTTTATTCCATGACAAAAAGTGTTGTATATGCTTTAATTTTATTCCTTGTATTTTGTGGGATTTTATTGTATTGGGTTTAGTATTAATTTGGTGAAGATTCAAGCTTAAATGAAGAATTAGTGGATTTCGCGAGAAGCTCACAAGAAGCTAACCCGTGAAAGAGCCATATGAGGAGCATATGGCTGGAAGCTGAAGAGTCGTGCTAGGCTGTTAGTTTTGCGAGTATCTCGCGGGTAAGGCCTTCCCACGAGATAGTTGCAAAACAGTCTGCCTGGAGGATTTTCAAGAGTGACTTTCTTACCCTTCACCCATACTATATATACCCTCATTACCCACAAAAGTAGAGAGGCCATTCAGAGAGAAAAACCCTAAGAGAGGTTTCTACAACACACCCATCTATTAGAGAGAGCTACCCATTCTTAGAGAGAAATTTTTGTAGTCTCTTCTCATTTCCTCTCCCATTGTTATACCTATTGAGAGGAGATTTCTACCCAAACACTAGCCACACAAATTCAAAGTGTTGAGAGTGTTTTTGGTGTTACTGGGAAGCATTGGAAGATGCTAAGGATGGCGGATGCAACATGGAGCTTGTTGCAGGATCCGGAGAGCTAGACAAGACACGGTTCCGAGAAGCCTTGTTGGAGTAGGAGCTTAGGGGGCTTAGGTACATCGGGTGGATTAGGCTTGGAGGGTCTCTTACTAACCCATGTATCCCAACTAATTGTCTAGTAAATCGATTATCACTTGGAGGGCGGCATAAAGGTTTTTCGCCGAGTTCTTCGGTTTCCTCTTCGATAACACATCGGCATGTTATCTTGTGTTTGCATTCTCTCTTCTCTTACTCTTTTGCTTTACTTTTAATGCTTGTTGTTCATACTTATGCACTATAGTAGTTTTATCGGTTTATTGCGCATCATTTACTTTTGTTCTGCACTTAGATAAGTTAGAGTAAAAGCAATCTAGCCGTAATATTTTAATTGGGAGTCTAAACAAGCTCTTTTATTTTTAATACATTTTCGAGCTTTCACCTCAAATATGGTAATCCGTGCAGAGTAGTATACAAACCTTGTTCTTTATTTTTGATTCCAAAATCTCTTCTAAAGGTTGTTGGCTTGGACAAAAAAGATAATTTTGCATCAAATTTTTATAATTTAATAATTTGATTGATTGAGCAGAATCACATTAGTCATTAACGAAATTAGTTTTCAAAGCAAGTCTCATGATCTTCCTGTTAAGTATGTTGTGGGCTAGGTTTGATATTGAAAATTTGCATAGAGACTAGTTAAAAAAGCACAAAGAGAGTTTTTCATGGTGCAACTAAATCCAAATGATAGGTTTTTTCTGTTAATGGACAATTTAAAGGTTATCAAAACAAATAATTTCTTATCACAACAATTTAAAGTCATTGGTTAGGGTGTGTGGATCATAAGGCTGGTGCCACTTTGTTATTGTGTAAATCCAAGAAAACAGTTCAGCTATAGCATTACTTTTTGGTCATTGAAGCAAAGAAGGCATGATTGCAAGAGAACTTTGAAGGAGTTGTAACGCAAAATTGTTTAAGCAATATGAATTTACTTGTGATTGAAGATGGTATTTAGCCCAAACACCATATACGACATCTGTTATTGTTGCAATCTGTTAAATGCATATTGTTATATTAAGTATAAATAATGAGAAAATGACAAGGGAGCATTATCCAAAACCCTATTTTTCTGCAAGATGGTAGCATTTTGATTGAACTACGAGTAAAATTAGGAAGAACAAAGAAACTTTCAGGTTCATATTTGCTAATGGCATAAACCCATCCAAGACCAACTTGTTCATATAGTCTTCTAACTACCTGTAAAAGTTGTCATTTAAATTCTTTTTTCTTGGTTAAAATGAATCTCAGATAATACAACTAAAAGTAAAGTCTTATCAGAGTTCTTTAGCCAGCTTCTTCAAACAGATTCTACATCTAAAGAATCCCAAATGTGTCTCACACCATTGTATTTACTATTGACAAAGTTGTTTAATCATTGGAAAGGTGACAGATAAGGAAATTGGCTTAGTGAGAAATATCATTCCCCATGTGCCTATAAGAGGACCTCAATAAGCTTCCTATGAAAGCATTAATAGAATGATAGAATCATGGTGGTGATCATTGGCACTTCACAGTTCCACATCCTTATGCTACACTTAGGCCTCCTTGAGAGTTTAGATATTCGAACAATTAGTGATTGCCTAAAACACATTAAAGTTCAAGGTTTACAATCTTGAACTTGTACTAATTGATTCCAGTCATGGAATAGCTGCAATTATATTGGTGGGGTTTTCTTTCCCCCATTTTTCCTATAACTTCCACAGGTTGGACCACCAAAACACAAATTAGTACATATTCACATAGCATAGGTGACATGCACATGTGATGGAAATTAGACTTGATAATCCTCTCAACACAAAGGAATTAGACTTGGTTAATACAAGATAGTGAACTCAAACTTGGTGGAAATTTGGAAAGAAAAGTAAAACACAAAATGAGAACAGCTAGCACAGTTAATGTACAATTATAGGGGAAAAAAGGGTAGGAAATGGGGCGAACTTCAACATCAGTGACAACAGTTCCATTAATGGATGGAGCGAATCCTTCCCATAACCTAAACAACAAACAGAACTTCATCACTATATTGTAATAAATCTGACAAAAGAGATGCTCTAAAATCTATGTATACATTCCACAAAGTTAATATGCTCTACTTTGTATTCTACAAAGTTATCATTTACTTTCCTATGGCCAAACCATGTTGCTACAAGGTTTCATGCTGGATTTCTTAGAAAATTTCTTATGATCCATAAAAGCCACCAAAAAAAGTAATATTAGTCAGTGAAGTCATATTGGATATGACCAACAGGTAGTGTTACTGTCACATATAATTCATTTTCTACTTCTTATCTTACAACTCCTACCAAACCCTCTTAAACCAGCAAATTGTGACTGTAAAATATTGGTCTCTGAAATCATATTGAAATGACTAACAGGTAGTGTTACTTTCACACATACTTCATTTTCTACTTCTTATCTTACAGCCCTAACCAAACCCTCTTAAACCAGCACATTGTGTCTACTAAAAATTTCAGCACTATTTAGAACATAGAGTTTTGTAGTCTAGGCCTTGATTCTCCTCCAGAGAGTAATCATCAGAATTTATATCAACAAACTTGATCATACCATAGCACTTATTCCTCTCCCTGAGCATGTAAACCTAACATAGTGACATTAAAACGAACTTAAATGCATCAAATATTTAAAATCATGTACTTTAAAAATAACAAATTTACATATAAATCAACCAACATGAAACATATATGCTGAAAAGAAATGCATTATTGCAAAATGAATGCTTATTAAAGAAATGCAGTACTGCAAAATGAATGCATTGTTCTGTTTCTGATTCAGTGCAAAGAAGACATAAGGAATTTGGCTTAATGGAAATCAAGGTGTTCACATGTTGATTAGTTCAACTCTCTCTATTTTTGATGGTGCACTACCTAGGTGCCTAAGGGGACCTTAGGAAACTTCCTAAGCACTCCTTGGTATAATCATGGTGGTGACCAATGGAGTTTAACAACTCCACATCTTTATGCTACACTTAGGCCTCCTTTAGAGTTGAGATATTCAAACATGTGATAAGGACTATCTAGGAAAGCTTTACAATCTTGAACTCATCAAAAGGAGTATGTTGTGAATTTCTCTAAAACCACTAGCAATTTTGTTGGTGGATTTCTGTCACAAAAAACAAAACATTATCATAAAAACAGGACATTACCTTCGAAATTTATTGTTTCATGAGTTAAAATAATTATTTCAAGATATGCCATGAAATATTGACTGATAGATAAAGGAACATATACAATGTATGCGTTTTTCTTTTTTCAGCGATTGAAATTACAGTATTTTTTTAGATTGTCAAAAGTTCATCTAATATCTCAAAAAATATTTCAAAGAAAAATTTCTGATTCTGAGGTTTATCACGAAAGGTTAGTCTACTGACTTCATCTTCTTCTTCATCATATATGCATTTTTCCTTTGATGAGGACAACAGATATTCCTGCCTCACCTACTGACTTCATTGGCTATCTTTGTGCTAAGAAAACAACATACACTGCAAAATTATTTTTTTTTTAAATTTTTTTTTCCAGTTGGTTACTATTAGTTTCATTATATATAGGCATCAATGTTGGCTAGCACAATGACAAAACAATTGATCATAGATGAAAGGTGCTATATATAATACTTGAGGATGGCTAGCACAATGATAGATATGCCACAAGTGTTCCTACA
Organism: Quercus wislizeni; assembly: GCA_023055345.1. NCBI lineage: Eukaryota > Viridiplantae > Streptophyta > Magnoliopsida > Fagales > Fagaceae > Quercus > Quercus wislizeni. The sequence goes on along the minus strand of JALGQJ010000003.1, from coordinate 11,961,173 downwards.
AGAAATGTGCAAATGGATAAACACCTACTCTTCTAAGTTTATGAAAATTATTTGGAAGGAAAAATGTCAACAAAAACTTCTTTCTTTCAATAGGTTAATTTCTTACTTTCAACAAAAACTATTGTCAACAACTTACTTTAAATTATCTCGTGCATCGCACGTGTTAACAACTAGATATTTATACATGAGAGAAGATATTTCACGTGCTCTTGGCAAAAGATAAAAGCTTTTACTTTATTTTATTTTATTTTATGGTTAAGATTCGAAGTTATTTTTTTCTAACTCTCAATCTTAGCCGTCCATCTTACTATGCAGGCTCTATCATAATAGCTTCAGACGGGGACAGAAAGCCTTGTGAGCTTCAATGGTAGCAGTAATGATAGTTTGTCATTGCCAGTCTGTGTTAAGAAATCTAGATTTCAAAGGTTGGGATCCAAACCCCAAACCCCCTATTTGGGCATCAGAATCCCAAAATTAATTGATATCAAACAACGGCATGCTTCAAGTCGCTGAGGTTAGGAATTTTAGAATTTAGTGCTCAAACAAGGCCTCTTCTTCGTCTCCTATAAATAAATTTAATAAAAAATAAAAAAAAAACTTAACCCTAAGTCCCTAACCATGACTATTCCTATGCCATTTTCAAGTCCTTTCTTTCTTTGTTTAAATTTGATTGTTACTTGGATCTGTTTGTATTTAGTAGTGGATTGTTAATGATCAGATTGAAAGCTTTAATATAATATCTCTATTCTTTTGTTTTTCAATTTTGAAAGCTACTTTGATGGTTGGATCAATTTTTGTTTATTTATTTTATTTTTTGCCTTTCGTTTTCTACAAGTTTCAGCGTATTTGCTACTATGCTTTTAGCAATCCGTTTGAGGGTTTCAATTTGGGCAACTCTTGTTCACACATTGAACAGGTTTGGCTTTATCTCTGTATTTCTTCGTTTTCCTCTTTTCAAATTTGATTGTAAATTGTGGAGGCCTTACTATTTTACACATCATTATTCTAATACTCCGTTAGAATCTTTATACATCATATTTTTCTTTAAATTGTAAAATAGTGGGGAGTAGGCTTATATGTGTTAATAGCATCTCACAAACTCATCTCCTATTATTTTAACCTAATTGAAATTTGTTACACAAATCCTTCTTTTACATATTATTTAAGTCAATTCAATATTAATTTTCTATTTATTACATTTGTTTAATACTCTTCACCCTAAATCGTTTTATTTCCTTAACCTGTTTTACACCTTCAACTTAAATCATAATACTTTTCAAATTAATGCATATAACAAGATCATCTTTGAAATATTTGAAGCTAAAAGAATTTCCCTTCTTTTAGGGGGAGAAGTTAAGTGGATTTTGATGTTAATCGATTTTCTGTTTGTATATGTGCCAGTGATGAAGCACTCATTTTCTTTGAAGCATTTCATGCACCTCTTATCTTCCTCAAAACATTTCTTTGTGCCATAATTGGTATACACTTTCAAGCCTTGAACGTCTCACCACTTGAAACACATCTTGGTATCATGTTGCTTTTCATAATGGCTACAATTGTCTATATCATTGCACATTTTGAGCTAAAAATACAACTGCAAGATGTTGCCTACCTTTTCATATTCAGGCTCATTTGTCTGGTTTCTGCTATTCTTTCTATTGAGCTACTTGTCGCATTAATCATTTCTCCCTTTTGGTTATTCATGGTTAATTTATGTCCAATCTTGATCATTGGGGTAATGCATCATTGGTACCAAGGAATTTATGAGGGTCTCTACAAAACAGCTGGTATGGTACTCAAGACAGTACATATCTTGTGTAACAAGATTTATGGATTACTTTGTTGGATGTATGGGCGGCTCCTACAGATATTCCAATCAGGAGCTTCTAATGCAATTTTTTCAAGGCAAGGAGACATTGAGATGCAGCTGGAAGAACCTCAGGATTTAGTGGCCTGATATTGTTAACTACCTACAAAGTAAGCAACTTACGCAATTTTCCCTGTGAAAGTTTGAATTTATTTTCACTTTGTTCAAAATAAGCAATGCAATTTTTAAAATTTTCAGCAACTAGATTTAAAGGTTAAAAGGTATAGGGAAAGCTAGATTTCCATTCTTTTTAAACCAGACGAAAGCCAGAACATTAGGACACCACATCTGACCCAAACACAACAGCCATAATAGAATACTACAAATAAACAACACAATTGCTCTAGCATAGAACAAAAAACATGCATATATAGTAACTGATGTTTACAAACTTTGTGGTTACTAAATAGGATGACGATGCTTGTGATTCCTTTCCGGTGTAGTAGTCATATAGCTGGTCTAAGAGTTAAAACTGATTGTAGTATCCTTTTTGTGCTGCATTCCCAAAAGTGGCATCTTGGTAGTACTTTATTGCTTTATTTGTGTTTGCACACACAAGCAGTAGATGCCGAGTCGGCCCCTCTGCTAGATTTCTCTCGCACCACCTTTTGGATGCAAATCCATAACGTCCCAGCACACCTTGCTACTCAGGAAATAGGTGAATCAATTGGAAAAACACTACGTTAGGTGGTGCAAGTGGCTGATCCTGAAGACGATGGCTCGGGGGGTGAGTTTTTGAGAGTGCGAATAGTCTTAGATATCACTCGGCCTCTACCAAGATGCTGTAAGCTATGGGCTGAGAGGAAACTAGTGGGTTGGGTGGGTCTAAAATATGAACAACTTCCAAATTTTTGTTATTTGTGTGGGATTGTTGGACATGGGGATAGAGATTGTGAAGTGTGGCTTCGTGGCAAGGGTCGTTTGAGGAGAGAAGACCAACACTATGGAGATTGGTTGAGGGCAGATGCAACAAGAGTAACACGTAAATCGGTGGCTGTGATTGCTGGGGCTTCTCGGTCTCAAGCACCTTGGATGAAGCAAAAGAAATTTCAAGTCCACAATCAAAGTAAGCAGAGTGGGGACTCCTCCCAATCAAATACCATGGATAACTCAGGTCTTGGGAGCAGACGGGTTATCAAAGCGAAGCACGCCTCGGTCGCAAATCCTGTGGTCTCTCCAATTGTGGTGGTTAGCCAAGGTAGTTCATCTGAGCGCGAACAGGTTGCGTTGAATGCAGATGGGGGGTTTTCAGAGATGCAGGCGGTAAGGTTGGAGAAGTGTATGGTTGGCTTGACTATCACAAAACCAATCGGTTTGTGATAGTAAGGTGTTGCCAACTGAGGAGCAGGCAAGTAAGGTGTTGCCTTCGGAATCACAAAGCCCTACGTGTGATAGCTCAAACTGAGCTACACCCTTAGTGAAATCAGCAAGGGAGTGGAAAAGATTAGCCCGTGAGAAAGGATCTTTAACCCATGAGTACAATATAGGAAGTGGTTCTAGTGGTGATAGGGGGGAAAACATGCTTGGGAAGCGTCGCATGAGTTCAGACCTTGAGGAGCAGATGGGTAATAAGAAGCATTGCATGGATATTTATGGCTTGGAGGACGTCCAATTTTCTAAGGTGGTTGTTGGGGTCCAGCACCACCGGTCGCAATGAGTTGCCTTAGTTGGAACTATCGTGGGCTTGGGAACCCACAAACAGAGGATGAAGTTGTTGCCTTAGTGACAGCTAAAGATCCCATGCTAGTTTTCTTAATGGAAACAAAAGTTGACAAACCTACTTTGGAGAGAGTTGGTAGAAAGATTCACTATACTAATTTGTTCTTTGTTCCTTGTGTCAATACAGGTGGTGGCCTTGCTTTGTACTAGAAGTTTGAGACTGAGGTGGATGTGCAGACTTTCTCTAATCGTCACATTGATGCTATTATTAACCAAGGAGTGGATGATGCCTGGCATTTCATGGGTTTCTATGGAGAACCTGATACAGCCAGCTGGGAAAACTCCTGGGTTACCCTTTGTGCTTTGAGTCACCGTTCTTCGTTGCCTTCAATGAAATTTTGTTTTCTAAGGAGAAAATGGGGTGGTTGGACAGACCGAAGAGCCAAATGTAGGGTTTTAGTGATGCTTTGGATTATTGTAGACTAAAAGACCTTGGGTTTAATGCGTTTCCTTTTATGTGGTGTAATCGTAGACCTGGTGATCAGAATACTTGGATTCGGCTGGATAGGGGTGTGGCTACTATAGAGTGGATTTTGCAATTTCCAACTTCTCGAATATATCACCTTGAAGCCTTCCATTCAGACCATAAACCTCTCTTGCTTTGCTCAGAGTCGGAATTTAAAAGATTCTATAGGAGGGGTAAGCCCTTTCAGTTTGAATCTATGTGGTTAAATGACACTTCTTGTGAAAGGGTGATGAAAGATTCTTGGGGAGAGCATCCTGTGTTGGATTCGGTTTGGGGCTTTAATAGAAAGATAATGGCATGTCAAGGTAATCTGAAGGAGTGGAATAAAAAGTGCTTCGGGCATGTTCGAAATACTTTGGCCAAAAAACTTAAAGAGCTGAAAAGTGTGGAGGAAGATGGCAGCTATGTAACAAACCCATACAAAATTTACTCATTGAGAGAGGAGATTCAAAAGCTCAAAGGTAGGGAAGAAAGCATGTGGAAGCAGCGATCTCGTAACACATGGCTTAAGGAAGGTGATAGTAATTCACGTTATTTTCATTGTCGAGCTACTCAACTGAATCGCCGAAATTTCATAGTGGGATTGGAAGATGGGGAGGGTGTTTGGATAGAGGATGAAGCTCGGATGGGTGGCATTATAGAGGAGTATTTTCGGTCAATCTATACAACCTCAAATCCTTCAGGCATAAATGAGATTCTTAATGAAATCCAACCTGCCTTGACCGAGGAGGCAGCTGTGCTATTGGGCTGAGATTTCAATGTTGAGGAGGTTCGGATTGCTCTTAGCCAAATGGCACCCCTTACTGCACCGGGGCTTGGCAGTATGTCCCCTATTTTCTATAAGTCTTTTTGGCACATTGTAGGTTAGGATGTGACGTCAGTTGTGCTTAATGCTTTGAATACTAGGGTAGTGCTTGAATTACTCAACTCTACTTTTATTTCTCTTATTCCGAAAATAAAACATCCCAAAAAAGTATCTGATTATCGGCCCATTAGTCTTTGTAATGTCATTTATAAGTTGATTTCTAAGGTGTTAGTGAATAGGCTAAAAAAATTTATGGCGAGTGCCATTCCTGAGTCTCAAAGTGCATTCTTATCTGGCCATCTTATTTCAGACAATGTTCTAGTGGCATTTGAAACTCTCCATTACCTTAAGCAAAAAACGAAGGGAAAGGTGGGTCATATGGCGCTCAAGCTTGACATGAGCAAAGCCTATGACCGGGTGGAATAATTCTACATCTTGGGCTTGGGGAGAGGATTGTTAGTCTCATTATGTCATGCATAAGATCTATGTCCTACTCTGTGATTTTGAATGGGCAACCTATTGGATATATTAAGCCTAGCCGTGGTCTCTGTCAAGGTGACCTATTGTCGCCTTACCTTTTTCTTATGTGTGTAATGGGGTTGCAAAGTTTATTACATAAGGCTGAATTGGAAGGGCAGATTCATGGGGTGGCTATATGTAGAAACAATCCCAAAGTGTCACATTTATTTTTTGCAGATGACAGTGTTTTATTTTGCCATGCAAATGAAGATGAATGCTAGAAAATACTTGACATCTTAGATATCTATGAGAGAGGCTCTAGGAAAAAGGTAAACCGTGACAAAACTAATGTTTTCTTTAGCTCCAATACCTCCCATGAAGTGCAGGTGCGAATTCACAAATTTTGGGTGTCCCTTCCATTCGTCAATTTGAAAAATATTTGGGTTTGCTGGCTTTAGTGGGTAGAGCGAAGAAACAAAGCTTCATCTATATCAAAAAAAGGGTTTGGAAGAAACTCCAAGGGTGGAAAGAGAAGCTTTTGTCTTAGGCTGGTAGGGAAGTTTTAATAAAATCCGTTATCTAGGCAATTCCAACATACTCTATGAGTTGCTTCAAACTCCCTAAGGGGTTAATTAAGGAATTGGAAGTTTGGATCTAGAAATTTTGGTGGGGTTATAATGGTGAAAGTAGAAAGACCCATTGGGTGAAATGGGAGCGTTTATGTGAAGCTAAGGAGGTAGAGGGGTTGGGGTTTAAAGAAATTGAGAAGTTCAATGAGGCTTTGTTAGCTAAACAAGTATGGCGTATGATTAACAACCCCGATTCTCTTTGCCATCGTGTTTTCAAGGTGTGGTTTTTCCTGGAGTGTTCTATTTTAAAGCCAAAAGATTCACCTACAGGGTCTTATGCATGGAAAAGTATTATTGGTGCAAGGGATGTAATTCGTAAAGGGATGGTATGGTGTATAGGAACAGGGGATTCTGTGCGACTCAAGGCGGATAGGTGGCTGCCTGGGCCCACAAACAGATCGGTCATCTCTCCCCTACCCCAGATTCCTGAGGATTCGAAAGTCAGTATGTTGATTGAACAGGACAGAGCTGAGTGGAAATCGGAGCTGGTGCAACAGCTCTTTTTACCCCATGAAGCTGAAATTATTTTGGGTATCCCTCTGAGAATTCGGTGTCCTATGGATCGTATTATATGGGCTCATACGCCGTCTGGTATGTTTACTACTAGTAGTGCATATAAGTTGCTTGTTTCTTGTGAATCTGTCTCTAATGCAGGTACCTCCAATCTGGATATTCAAAAAAAATTCGGGAAAAGTATATGGCAGTTACGGGTTCCTCATAAAATTAAACATTTTGCTTGGCGCACCAGCAACAATGCTTTGCCAACCATGGTAAATCTTCCAAATTTTTCTAAATGTTAGCTGCAATCTGTGCAAAGATCAACCAGAAGATGTTTTACATGTGGTCTGGTTTTGCAAGGAGATTCATGGCGTTTGGGACTCCCTAGACTGGTTCCACCAATGTTTTAGTGATCTGCTTGCCAGGTTTCTGCATTCCCGTGACGAATTTCGAGCTGAGATCTTTATCATTGCAATGTGGATGATTTGGAATAGACGCAATGCACTTCACTTTGGCCGACCTGCCCTTCCAATGCCTAGCATTTGTGGTAAAGCTGGCAACTATTTGCGGGAATTTCTTGTTGTGCAGCAGTGGTGCCCTCCCAATTCCCATTGCTTCAAGGTGAATTTTGATGCTGCGGTGTTTCGTGATTTAAACAAGGCAGGCTTAGGTGTTATTGTTTGTGAATTTGATGCTGCGGTTTTGGGAACTCTGTCTTCATCAATTCCCCTGGCCCAATCAGTAGCTAATGTAGAAGCCTTCCCTCAAAGATCACACGGGTAAGACCAATCTCAAGAGCAAACTTTACCACCTTCAAACATGCTAATTCTGTTGTCATCATTAGCGCTCTCACTCAAGAAAACGGCGAGGTGGCCAGCTATGGTAACATTTTAGAGGATATTAGGCAGCTCGTAGGTTCTTTTCAGTCTGTTATTTTCTCTCATACAAGTCGTGTTTGTAATTCTGTTGTTGATGCTCTTGCTAAGAAAGCTAAGCTAGTGGTTGGGGATCAGTTTTGGTTAGGTGATTTGCCAACTGATATTGCCCTGCTTGTGTATCGTGACATTCATTAAGTTGTTTTCTTCTCTGAATAAAGCCCAGGCTTATGGTCTGGTTTCTCAAAAAAAAAAAAAAACCATTTTTCTTCGTTGTAAATGAAGGGATTTGATTCTTGGAATTAAGCCCTTTAGGTTGGTATAATAACATCACTGACATCAGAATTAGCTAATCACTTGGATACCTCCTATGCGTACTAGTTAGCTCAACTAGTAAAGTTTTTAATGGTTGAATAAGAGTTTTGTGATTCAATCCCCGCCGATATCAAAAATCGTTGATATCTTAGTCTGATGATAAAGAGTTATTATTAGGAGTAGATATTGTAGGTTAAAACTCTCTAAAAAAAAAAGGATACCTCCTTAATTTTCTTTTTAATTTTAATACATATAATATTATTTGAATGTATGAATTACTATGATGATTATTCTTTATCATCAATTGAAAAAATTCCTTGATTTTTGGTGCACATACAATTCGAAGTCCAATTTCTTATTTAAATTAGTTGAGTTAATAGAAATCCACATAAACATCTTTTAACTTAATTATTGATCTTTTAAAGTTCTTTGAATTATGGACTTACTTTATTTTCTGAATAATCCAATCATGGACTAATTAGAAATACATTGTTACTTTGGAAGAAATTTTTTATACAATTTTGTAAGAAATATCACATGTGTTGGAGTTCATAAAATACAGACTTTATATACACAAAGACAAATGATATAGGTCTGGAAGAATATCCTTCCACCCAATAATGCAACACTAATAAAAAATATTTTATAGGAAAATGATTGTAGGACATAGACATGCGCACATTGACTTGGCTGCCATTATATTTATTGATTTTTTTATTAGTTATAAACATCTCAATTAAAATAGATGAATATATAAAGATAAAGTTATATATAAGATTAAAACTAGTCAAAATGGATATGTAAAATCAATAAATATTACGCTTAAACTCTTTTATATATATATATATATATATATATATATATATATATATATATATTTCAAAGTTCTTTCAATTATGGACTTAATTTGTTTTCCAAAGAATCCAATCATGGACTAATTAGAAAAACATTATCACTTTGTAAGAAATTTTTTATACAACTTTGTAAGAAATTTTTTATACAACTTTGTAAGAAATATCACACGTGTTGGAGTTCATAAAAAGCATACTTTATATACACAAAGACAAATTATATAGGTATATGGAAGAATATCCTTCCACCCAATACTGCAACACTAATAAAAAAATATTTCACAGGAAAATGATTGTGGGACATAGACATGCACACATTGAGTCATTGATTTGGCTGCCATTATAAGTTAATATTACTATTTTCTGGGATTATAACTTATCTAGATATATAAAGGCAAGAAAAAAAAAATCTAAGAGAAATCTGATTGAGAAGGCTGAGCAACAATTGGGTGGCCACAGTGGCAAGCATATGTATCCAGTGTAGCAGTGGTACTGCATATATACACCTTCAGTGTGTGCTCCTCAGTTCTAAAATCAGGTGTAACCAAATTTTGTTCATATTAATTTATTTTTGTCACAAAAAGATGCTATTACAGCAATATTTTACATAATTTTTGTCACAATTTACTATACGGTGATTGGTGAGTTATGCGTGGTGAAAAAAAATGATAGGCCCACAATTTCACCACTAACAATAAACTTTTTGGTCTATTCCATCACTAATTGTGTGAAATGTTGTGATGCTAATGTTGCTTGTTGTTGTCTGAGATTTTAGATAGCAAGAGAACACTTTGGCCCATTCCATCGCCAGATGGGTTCTTTTCTCGTCTGAGTCGTTAATTCCATCCCAAATATGACAATATTCGTGTATCCCACTTGCAATATATATATAGCAAGAGGCCAAGAGCAATGCCAAGTTGGCTTAGCTGAGGGGAATATTGATGAAAGTAAACTCATTTTGATTGGAGAGCTGTTGCGGAAAATTGCTGCCTTGCATTTTGGTTGATGAGGAAGTGGTAGGGCGGTAGGCCGGTAGGGCCCACAGCCCAATGCCACTATGATAATATTTCTAACACACGCTTACATTTTACATTCTTTCTATGTTCAAGGACAAATGAAATGATACGGTTTTGAAGAAGAATATTCACCCACCCAATCATTCAAGGCTAGACAAAAGATTTAATTGTTCATCAAAAATAAAAGATTTAATTATGATAAATTGAAATTAAAAACAAAAATATTAAATTAATAAATTCAACTCGTCTCAATGGGTTCCAATGGTTTAACGTCTTTTTTTTTTGGGCAAAATTTGCCAAATATATTAAAAAAAAAAAATATATATATATATATATATATATATATATATATAAAAGGAGAATAGCACCTAAACAAAATTATTTAGTTATGTAGCATATTTTTAGGTACAAATTCGAACTCCAATTAGTATGGGTCCATATTGCTTAGAATTAGAGTTTGTCAAACTTGAGTTTAAGTTGGAACTCAAGTTAGACAAACTCAAGTTCCAAAAATATGCTACATAACTAAATAACTTCATTTGGGTACTATTCTCCTAAAATTTTTCAAAAATTGTGATATAGAGCAAATTTTCCCTTTTTTATTTAATTAATTTATTTGAGAGATAGTTTCAATTTATGGTATTCAATAATCATAATTACTTTTTAAAATTTAAGCTAAGATACCAATTGAATTTTTAGTATAAGCGGAGATCGAAGTCCAAATATTGTATTCAATGACAAAAATCTTTACTAACTAACTAGAACTCACAATTTCATTAATTTAATTTATAAACTGTTTTATAGTCGAATTCTTACTCCAAAAACTAATTGATATTTTAGTACAATTATAAATCACTATCACCATAGAAATGAGTGAATTCTGTGATTTCTTTCCTATCTTCAAAAAGCTATTTTAAGATTAGGTAGGTGGGCCAACTCCAGCTACAAACAGCATTTCTTTTTTCTTTTTCTTTTTTTAAATTTTTTGTGGAGACACTAAAGTGGGAGGTGGTGTAAGGTGTCTAGGGTCCACCCTCATGTGAGTGTGAAGATGTATGTATCCGAAATATCTTAGATTTTCACCTAAAGCATAAAAGGAATTTATAGCTAAAAATAGTTGACAGGAAATGCAATGATGTTATAATTTTTTATAGCTAGCTCTTGGGCAAGAAGGCAAGGCAAGAAAAAATACCGCAGGGATGATGGAGAGGGTGAGTAGCAAATGGATGGCGACGGTGGCAAGCATGTGGATTCAGTGTAGCAGTGGTGCAAACACCTTCGGCGTTTACTCCTCTGTTCTTAAATCAACCCAAGGTTACGACCAATCCACGCTCGAAACTGTGGCCCTTTTTAGAGACATTGGCTCAGTCGGTGGGGTCCTCGCCGGCCTCCTCTACACCGCCGTGACAAGCAGTAGTAACCACTCTGGTTTCGGTGGACCATGGGTGGTTCTCCTTGCCGGAGCAATCCAGAGTTTCTTAGGCTATTTTCTAACGTTGGCTTCTGTCGTGGGGTTAATCCAACGGCCTCCGGTGCCTCTGATGTGTCTCTTCATGTACTTGTCCACTCAATCTATGCCGTTCTTTAACACAGCCAATATGGTTTCAGGAGTTCAAAACTTCCAAGATTATAGTGGGACCATTGTGGGTATCATGAAGGTATATTTACATATATAAATTTCTTTTTCTGTTCATTGTTCTTCTCAAGGTGAATTTGAAGGTCTATTTTGCTAAATGTTTGATTTTTGGGAATTATATTACTAAAATCAAGTTATTTAGTTACGTAGTTAAACAAAAATCAATTTAAAGTAAAACTTGATGCCCCCAGAGTCGAGTTTAATTTATGCTGTGGCAACATAGTAAACCTTAGTTCTTAGTTTCATCTCCCTTCTGTAATATATTACTCTCTTTGCCAGGGATTTGGTGGAATTAGTGGAGCAATAATAATTCATGTATATGACACATTCTACAAGGGTGAGCCGAGTAAATTCCTTCTAATGCTTGCTCTGTTGCCTACATTCATCACCCTTGTGCTTATGCTTTTGGTAAAAATTTATAAAACAAACACAGGTGATGATAAGAAGCACTTGAAGGATTTCTCTGCAGTTGTTCTGATCATTGCTGGTTATCTCATGATTATAATAATTTTGGAAAACATCTTCAGTTTACCATTATGGGCACACAAATTCACCTTTACACTTCTTTTGTTTCTACTCGCATCACCACTTGGAATTGCAATCAAAGCCCAAAAGGACGACTCTAAGAGATTTCTGGAAACATTTTCCTCAGAGTCTTCTGTAGCCTACGATATAGCATATCATGAACTGCCCAGTTGTGAGGGTAAAGTTAGTGTTGCTCTAGATGACGAAGTTCTATTTGATGAAGAAGGCATGAATCTTTTGCAAGCCATGTGCACTGTCAACTTTTGGTTGTTGTTTACTGCTATGATATATGGATTGGGCTCTACACAGGCTGTGAATAACAACTTGAGCCAAATGGGACAATCTCTGAATTACACTAGTGTGGAGGTGAATAATTTGGTCTCTTTATGGAGTATCTGGGTTTGTCTTGGCCGTGTTGGATTTGGGTATTTATCAGATTATTTACTACACAAAAGAGGCTTGGCAAGACCATTGTTGTTGGCTGCTACTCTGGCAACAATGGTTATTGGCCACATTGTTATTGCTTATGGTATATTATATGTGGGTTCGATCCTAATAGCCATTTGTGATGGTTCACTGTTGGCATTAATTCCCACAATTACTAAAGATATATTTGGTGTTAGGCATATGGGTACTATTTTCCACGCCATTACCATAGCAGGTCCTGTTGGATGTTATATTTTATCTGTCAAACTTATTGGCTATATTTACGATAAGGAAGCAGGTGGCGATGACCACTCTTGCTTTGGCACTCGCTGCTTTATGTCATCATTTATTATAGTGGCATCCTTGGCCCTTCTGGGTTTTCTTTTGGCCATTACACTATTCTTTCGTACTAAGAGGTTTTATTCGCCGAGGAGAAGTACTCTGTAAAATGATGGAATAATAAAAGAACTTTTTTTTTTTTTTTTGGTTTTTTGTTTTGTTTTAATTAGAATATTGTAACTTCCACTAAGAAGAAGAGAAATGTAGTACATCATGAGTTAAAACAGACTTAATAATACTAAAATTTTCCTCTATCCATGTTACATAGCTACCAACGCCATTGACATATTGCGTCAATACATTTTTCCTTATCTCTTTACATGGCATAATTGTACCATTCTAAACTCTCGCACCCAAGATAATATTAGCTATAATAATCAAAGACGTAGCTATGGTAATCAAAGACTCACCTATATCATTTAGGATGTGTTTGGTTGGGGTGAAAACAGGGAGGATGGGGAATAGGGAGAGAAAAATAGATTGTAAAATGTTGTTTTTCACTGTTTAATTGAGAAAAGAAATTAAATAGGAGAGACAGAAAACATGGGAGAAAATTTTCCCTTCCGAACCCACTTTTTTTATCCTCCCAAATTGGGAGAAAAATGGGGAAGGAAAAATGGTGTGAAATGCATTTTACACAAATACCCTCTCACCTACCCCTCACTTTATTCATGACCGGATGACTTTTGCCTTTTCTCATACTTATTACTTCACCTTCTCACAGCACAGCAACGTCCAGGTTCTCTTCTCCCCCTTTTTTTTTCCCCCCTTTTTTTACGTGACCTGATCAAGTTGATACATTATATTGGTTGAATGGTGTGTTGCCCAGACGCATTCATGGTTGCCCAATTGCTGACCACGTTGAATGGTTACAAAATCTTTTGCCCACAAAAGTTTGCTGAATTCCTCTTTGCTTACCATGTTTTTGTGGGCTGAATATACTAAACAATTTGCTGATCACGTTTTTGCTGGTTACAGAAGTTTTTGCCCAATTAAATTTATTTGTACATTATTGTAATTTTTACATTATAATAATGAAAATAATAATAATAATTTATATATATGATGTGGTAAATTTTATATTATTTAATGAGTACAAATAAATCTATTTCTTACCTATTATGTAACAAGGATATAATAGTTAATTTATATAAATTATATTTTTCATCATTCCTTTTTTCTCTCCAACTAAACAAAAGAGTTTTCAACTCTCTCACTTTTACACCCCTTCAATCAAAAACACAAAAGGGAAAATCAAATATTTTCTATCCTCGCATAATTTTCTATCCTCCCACTTTTCTATTCCTCCAACCAAACGGACCCTTAGGTCGTCAGACATAATTTTTGAATTACATTCAAATACTGCCTCTTGAATAACCACATCCGCGCGCGCGCACACACACACACACAACTCTCTTCTTCGCTTCTGCCTCAAGAAGTCCCAGAGGTTGGTGGAAATTCTTAATCATTGCGGTTTCCACCCTTTCTTCTAAATGTACAAAATTTGTGTATAACGTCATGGCTGAGGCCATCCTGTTTTTTCTTGCATTATAGGTGCACCGTTATCGCACAACTCTTCTTACAAGGGTGATGTAAAAGAAATTTGAAATGTCTCTTTCCTTACCCTAATCAATTCATAATTTACTTTGAATTTTATAATGTTAAATAATTTTAAAATTATTGATTTTAAATGAATAAATGGTATCTCTGTTCACAATACAATAGAAAGTTCAACCAAAAAAAAAAAAAAAACAATTTATTGTAATAATCCTGTAAATATTTGACATACAAGAATCTGTCAAGACCCAAAAAATAAAAGGCAACGGTCACAAGAAACAAGCTTTGCATGTGGAGACACTACTTCGGTTTGTCCTATATATATGGAGAATCTAAGTTTAAATCTTTTTATTCACTTGTTATAATAAAATAATAACAATAATTGATTACAATTTCTTGTCACAACCATGAAATTAAATCATTTGGTATGCAAGACCTTCTTTCCATCAGAATAAGAATCAACTTAAGTCATAAATTTTTCCAGAGTTTTTGCATCATGCATTTGAAACCAAAGATGGTTTGAAACTATGCTATTGTCAACGAATGTTTTTGGTTTTTCTTTTACCTTTAAATTTTTTTTTAAGAATTTGTATTTAAGAGATTTTTTTCATAAAAAAAATATATATATATATATATATATATATATGAAAGAGTATTTTTTTAGTGGCTAATGGCATTTTTGGACAGAAGGATTAACAGTACAATAAATAAAAACTTCATGGACTAAATTGATAAAAATAAATAAATAAAATTTAATGTCAAAAATGACAATTTACCAAACTCAAAGGGTTTAATTTGTATTTTAGCCTATATTTATGAGCCATCTAGTAAGAGATTTATAGTATCATTATTTAAGTATTGTGAAAATACGTGTGGGTTAAAAAGTATTGTGGAAATACATGTTATAGTGTTTAAACACTAAATAATGTTGTTTAAACAATAATACCAAACATCCTCTTAGTTAAGCTAAATGTATACATGTGGATTTTTTTTATGGATGTGAAGTACATGTGGATGTTGATATCAAGTTTGAGAGAGCGCTTTTTTTTTTTTTTTTTTTTTTTTTTTTTGAGAATCAAGTTTGAGATAGTTAAATTAGAAAAGCTGATTTGTATTAAGCAAAATGTGTATGTTACATTGCTCTGCATTACATATGTAGCAAGAGTCGCGGGAAATATTTATTAAAGGACAAAGTTTAGCTACAAAATCGATTGTAACCTTTGGCTACAAACTCATTCAATATCTTTTTATTGGAAGTGAATTTTGACAAATCAACCATTGGATTACATCTTCTTCTTATATCCTCCATGTTTGCAAAATTTCAAGAAAATTAAAAATCAATAGTTATGTCATTAATAAATTTTTAAATTGCAAGTTTTTGTAATTTAAAATTATGCATAAAATATAATATTATAGATTATATAGTAAATAATATCCGATTGACACAAAAATTGACATGTGTATTAAGAGCGTAATGAACATATAATTTAACGGTTAGATTTTCAAAATATGCAATAATATTTATTTTATTGAATGAGTTTGTAACCTAAGACTACAACCAATTTTGTACCTAAACTTTTTTCTTTATTAAAAAAAAAAAAAAAAAATCCTAATAGCCATCTGATGTAGCATAATAGAATTACAGTTCTGCTACACGTGTTAATCTTCCTAATAGCCATCTAAACTACTTGTAGTTTGTACAGTGTATTTACTATACTGCTTGTCATATAGCAGCTCTCAATACTCCCCCCATGTGTTTACATCCTGGTTTGTATAAATGTTGTTATTCTACTTTACAATATATCTAATATCTCTGTTTTTATTTTAACATACAACCCATTATAATAGTATTAGCCTTCGAACACGCACGTGGGGCTCTTCTATTTTTTTTAGGTAAAAGTTAATAATTTACATAAATTATAATTTTGGATTAATATATTTTCCAATTAAAAAAAAAATCATCTAGAGGTGTGATGAGTCTTAAGCATTTCTGGTGAAATAATTTTATGTGATGCAAATAATTGCTCAGAGGCTAGTGTTTTTTTAATTTTATGTGATGTGACTTGTGAGTATTTTTTTTTTTTTTTTTAGATCTTTATGGAAGTTTAATTCTTTATTTTTATTGGAACAGTTGGTTTTTTTTTTTTTTTTAATAGGAGCCGTTGGTGGGTATCTTTTCTTTCTTATTTTTGGTTAGAAACATGGGGTAGTGGGTCTGGGAAGTGGGAAGTGTGAGGGTAGTGGGAAAATTTTAGTTAATTTACCATCTTAACCTTATTTCTCTTTTTAAGGAATAAGAATAGATTAATTCAATTGGGGGTATTTTTGACAGTAAAAAAAAATAACCAACTTTTCGAATCCTCTTAATATATACAGATAACTACATAATAATGATAAAAAAATAACCAACTTTCTCTAATTTCTCTCTCTTTCCCTCTATCTTTCATCTTCCCACAATATTTTCACAATAAAAAAATCTTTGTTGCAACTTGCTACAATAGTTTGTATAAGAACTCACTGTAACATGGATGTAAAAACATTTAGAGATACAGACTCGGATAAGTGGGTTTGTTTTTTTATAAATGTTTTGGAGATGTAAAATAGCAATTTGGGGGTTGTAATGCTAATGCTCGATGGGGCATATATATTGACAATTCCCATTTTGTTGAGTAGTGAAGAGAATTAATGTAGTGTTTTGGTAAAAATGTTAGAAAGTTGATGTTGAGTTGGAACATAAAAAGTCTTGATCAATTATTCTTTAATCTTGGCTCTAATGAAGTGACAGTCTACTTCAATATGTTTGATTCTTTTGTAGGAAACAGGATTGGCTGCAATATGCATATATAGTAACTTGATTATCACAATATAACATTACTACTTGTATTTGTTATAAATTTACCAACCAAAAAACTTCACAAGTAGTATTTGTTATAGATCCCACTTTAGGGATTTGGTTCTTGAATTTTTTTTTTATCCCAAAATAAACACACACACACACATATATATACACACCAAATACCTGCCAAGAGTTACATTCTTGAAATTAAACTCTTTACACGGATACCACTTAGTAATGGAGTCTTTTGGCTGAATATTGCTAAATTCGAAATTAATTGGTGTTATAGGTACTGTTTCAACTTATTTAGCAATCTAAGGAAAGAGAGTGAATTGCGGCAATACCATTACCGAAATTCAACAAAAGTTGGAGAGAGAAAGATAAAAAGTAGGAGAGAGAAATTTTCTATTTTCGGCAATGGTATTGCCACAATTCCTTCTGCTTATACCTGCTGCCCAGGTGGGTGCTTGAAGTGTGAATGCGCGCAAGGAAAACCGAATGATGTGGAAAAAAAAAATTTGGCAATTGTGGCAATGCCATTGCCGAAAATGGGAGGAAAAAAAATAGTGGTTGCCGAAATCACATGTGAGGAATTAAAAAAAAAAAGTGCTACGTCTACAATATTTTTACAACATTTTCACAACAAATCACATGTGATTAGTTATTATTAGTTTAAATTTGAATTTAACACTTAGATTAATTTTTTAATCTAACAATAACAACCTGCCACTTAAAATTTGTTGTAAAAATATTGTAAAAATTGTGTGCACTTATCATTTCTTTAAAAAAAAAAAAAAAGTGGAATGAAATTGTGGCAATGGCATTGCCGAAATAGGATGAAAAAAAAATCTTCCAATTGGTTTGTGGCAATGCCATTGCCGAAATAAGGGGGTAAAAAAAAAAATTTTGGGCAATTGTGGCAATCCCATTGCCGAAAATGGGAAGGAAAAAAAAAAATGGTTTCCAAAATTCAATTAATGTAGCAGTTGCTTTTGTTCTTGTTGTGTTTCTCTTTCATTAACCTTTTTGTCTATGGCTGACATTTTCTTGTTTTCCTCTTCTCTTTCTTAATTGTCATTCTTTTTTTCTTTTCTTTTTTAATTTTAATTTATTTTAATTTTAATTAATTTATTTACAAAAACATGGTAAGGACTAAGGAGATCCAAGAGTGGGCCAAAATTTAAAAAAAAAAAAACAGATAAGATTTTTTTTGTTTTGTAGTGGGTCCAGTTGTAAGTTTCAGGTCAATTAAAAAAAAGTGCTATGTCCATAATATTTTTACAACATTTTCACAATAAATTTAGGTTATTAGATATTATTAGTTTAAATTTGAATTTAACACTGAGATTACTTTTTTAATCCAACAATAACAACCTACCACTTAAAATTTGTTGTAAAAATATTGTAAAAATTATGTGCACTTATCATTTCTTAAAAAAAAAAAAAAAAAGTGGAATGGAATTGTGGCAATGGCATTGTCGAATTCCATTCCACTTTTCACAATTCCAAAAGTTTTTTTTACCCCCTATTTCGGCAATGCCATTGCCACAATTGCCAAAAATTTATACCCTCTATTTCGGCAATGCCATTGTCGCAAACTATTTTTTTTTCCTCCCATTTTCGGCAATGGCATTGCCACAATTGCCAATTTTTTTTTTTTCCCATCATTTGGTTTTCCTTGCGTGCACTCACATTTCAAGCACCCACCCGGGCAGTAGGTATGGGCAGAAGGAATTGCGGCAATACCATTGCTGAAAATCAAAAATTTCTCTCTCCTACTTTTTATCTCTCTCTCCAACTTTTGTTGAATTTCGGCAATGGTATTACCGCAATTCACTCTCTTTCCTCAGATTGCTAAATAAGTTGAAACAGTACCTATAACACCAATTAACTTCGAATTTAGTAATATTCAGCCAAAAGACTCCTTAGTAATGAGGCCACTAACATAGGAATTAATTAATCATATAGATACCTCCTTAATTTTTATTTTTATTTTTACTAGATATAATATAATTTAAATCTATTAAAAAAAAACACTAGTTGGATTTTGATGTAAACACAATTAAAATTAAATTTTTTATTCGAATTAATCGAGCAAACTGAAACCACATAAACCCATCCATATGGATTTGTTTAATTTTTCGAATAAGCCAAACTTGGAGTAGTTATAAATAAATATTGTGGCTTTGTAATAATTTCTACATGTGTCAAGAGTTAATAAAATATGTGGGCAAAAAAATATTTATATATATATATATATATATATATATATTGAGAATAAAACAAATGATATATAATTATATATAGGACTTGAAGAATATCCACCATTATTACCCAACGCAATAATGCAACACCAACTAGCAAAAAATATTAAATGAAATTTTAACGGAGGGCGAACTTTGACTCCAAAATTCTTCACAAGAAATGATGGGTGGGACATACCATCATTGACTTGCCGTCCGTTAAAAGCTAATACTCCTAATACTTTTCGAGATTGTATATCTGATATGTGGGTGTGTTTGACTTATTTTCAATATTTTTTTTAAATAAATTTTTTTTGTTTTAATGAGAAACTGTCACATCACCTACTAATTAAATAAAAAGTAAATATTAAAACTTACTATCACATATTATTGTGTATTTAAAACAAAAGAATATCTTTAATTAAAAAAATATTGGAGATAAGTCAAACTCAATTGATATAGGCAAGTGGTCAAGGAAAATCAGAGAGGAAAAAAGAAAAAGGAAAAAAAGAAAGACAAGGATGGAGTGGCTGAGGCTGAGCAACAAATGGATGGCTACGGTCGCAAGCATGTGGATCCAGTTTAGCATCGGTTCATACACCTTCGGCGTCTACTCCTCAGTCCTGAAATCAAGCCAAGGCTATGACCAATCAACTCTGGAAACTGTGGCTGTTTTCAGAGACATAGGTTCAAGTGCTGGAGTCCTTTCTGGGCTTCTATACACAGCCGTAACACACAGTAATAGTTACTCTGGTTTTTGTGGGCCATGGCTGGTCCACCTTGCCGGAGCAATACAGAATTTCTTGGGGAATTTTCTAACGTGGGCTGCTGTCGTGGGATTAATCAAACGGCCTCCGGTGCCATTGATGTGTCTGTTTATGTTCTTTTCAAGTCATTCTATGCCGTTCTTTAACACAGCCAATATAGTTTCTGGTGTACAAAACTTCCCTGATTATAGTGGGACCATTGTGGGCATCATGAAGGTACAATTCTATGATCGTATACCTACATAACTTATTCCATCTCCATTTTCAAAACTATATTTATTCTCACACGAACCCACTTTTTATTTATCATTCATAATTAGTCATATCCGATAGTTATAAATATAGGTATAAAATTAATTGTTGTCCTATAAGTTTTTAGATTAAAAGAAGTCTCACTAATATTAGGAAGTAACAAAAACTAATAAGCACTTTAAATGTCTAGTAACTTGACTCTTTTTAAAAATTCATTCGATTACAAAGAAAAACGACTATGAACATCCTAATTTTTTTCCCTCCTTCAAGAAAAGGGTTAGGATATGATAATATGTATCTATACCAAAAGCCATAGAAGGTCAACAAAGGATAAAAGTTCGAATCCTTCTATCCCAATTATTAAATTATATATATGAAGACTATATCTATCTGTATAGGTGACTAGGTTCTACCTCAGAATCTAGTGGCTCTCAAAAGTTCCAATCCTCTTATTTGATTGAAGCATAAAGGTAAAAATGATTCTTTTCAACAATATATTGTACAATTAAACTCAAGAAAGTCCAATATTAGAATTTTTGCCACAATTTAAAATTGATTGACCGTGAGCAGTGATGAGAAAAAGTGATTGTTTATTAATCACAAATTTACCACTTCAAAATAGTGACAAAAACTATGATACAACTTAGTTGTGTTGTAAATTGTAAAAGAATTAATTAGACTTTGTTGGTCATATCTATTATAGCCTGATTCTTGACAATACCACTACATTTTTATTCAAGCATAAATAAATAAATATGTATATATATAGAGAGAGAGAGAGAGTGAGAGAGACAAAACCATGACTTATTTTACGAAAAAAAAAAGTCCCTCTTGCTTGAGTTATGCTATGCTATGCTGCAAATATTACCTTCTCTCTTTGCCAGGGATGTACAGGAATTAGTGGAGCAATACTAATTCAAGCATATAACACATTCAACAAGGGCGAGCCCAGCACATTCCTTCTAATGCTTGCTCTGTGGCCGACGTTTGTCTCCCTTGTGCTTATGCTTTTAGTGCGAAATTATAAAGCCAACACAAGTGATGATGAGAAGTACTTGAATGGTTTCTCTGCACTTGCTCTAATCATTGCCGGTTATCTCATGATCATGATAATTTTAGAAAACATTTTTAGTTTACCTTTATGGGCACGCATATTCTCCTTTGTACTTCTTTTGCTTCTACTCGCATCACCTCTTGGAATTGCAATCAAAGCTCCGAAGGAGGACTCCAAGAGATTTGTAGAAACACTTTCCTTTGAGAGTAATACGTCAATGGAGAACCCCAAGTCAGTGTGTTCCTTGTCTGACTCATTTGTAGCAGAGGATCTAGCATATCATGAATTACCTAGTGGTGAGGGTCAAGTTAATGCTGCTTTAGATGATACAATTCTATTTGATGAAGAGGGTGGTATGAATCTTTTGCAAGCCATGTGCACTGTAAACTTCTGGTTGTTGTTTATTGCAATGGTATGTGGAATGGGCTCTACGCAGGCTTTGCTTAACAACTTGAGCCAAATAGGACAATCTCTCAATTATACAACTGTGGAGGTGAATAATTTCGTCTCTCTATGGAGCATATGGAATTGTCTTGGCCGTGTTGGAGTTGGGTATTTATCAGATTATTTACTACACACAAGAGGCTTGGCAAGACCATTGTTGATGGCTATTACTCTAGCAACAATAGGTATTGGCAACATTGTTATTGCTTCTGGATTTCCTGGAACACTATATGTGGGTTCGATCATAATGGGCATTTGTGATGGTTCACAGTGGTCATTAATGCCCACTATCACTTCGGATTTATTTGGAGTTAGGCATATGGGTACCATTTTCAACACTATAGGCATAGCATGTCCTCTTGGATCATATATTTTCTCTGTTAGAGTTATTGGCTATATTTACGATAAGGAAGCATGTGGTGATGATCACTCCTGTTTTGGTGCTCGATGCTTTATGTTATCTTTTTTTATCATGGCATCCTTGGCTTTCCTGGGATTTCTTTTTGTTGTTGCATTGTTCCAACGTTCTAAGAGCTTTTATATGCTCAGAAGATTAAAGCATTCTTTAAAACGATGAGAAGTAAATCTGCAATCTTTGTGCACAAGGTCATGACCTCCCAATCAATTGATGTCAATTGGCAGCATAAAGGTAATGAGTTATGCAAACCTTGTTTACAAGGTTATAACCTCCCAATTAATTAATGTAAATTGATAGCATAAAGGCAATCGGACATCACCATATTCTCTTTTGTAATAATCTAACCGAGAGAAGTATTTTTTTTGGAGAAATATTATACTAGACTCTCTTAAGGTTTTCTGTTAATACACTCACGTCTCCTCTAATTTGAAATAAGACATTTATCTCCCCAAAAATACAAACTATTACATTGACCTCCCTTGAAAACAATTGTGAATTTCCTATTAAAGGGATAAAAAATTTAAGATTTAAAAATATTCTACTAAAACTAGTAACGAGCCACTAATTTAAATTGAAGAATATTTTATTTAAGATAGAGATGGTTAATAAAAGTATAGTGATATCAATATCTTGATAAGTTTTTCTCTTTTTGTTTTATTTGTACTACATATGTTTAAAACCAGAAGGCCATACTTTAGAAAGCTAAAAATTACAATATTTTATTTATATTTATGTTAGGTTTATGTTCCTGTTTATGTTCATGTTTATCTTTTGTGGTCTTGTTAATTATGAAATCAATGGACATTTATTGTTTGCACTAGAACTTTAAAACTTTAGCAAATTTTATAAGGTGACTAAAAATTCTGTTATAAGGTTCAATTTTTTTTTCTTTCGTCTTTCTATATTTTTAATTTACTATTTATTAAATAAGATTTTTTTGAGAATCTATTATATAACTTTATTAAAAGTGCATAAAGCCTAGAAAATCAAAATCAATTCACTATTTTTAAAAGTACTTTTTTCAAAAAAAAAAAAACTCTGTTCCTTGAAAGAGGACCACTACTAAGCACAGAAGCTTTTCAAAGATTTTTTTATTGGAAGGCTCCGAAGAATTACAGTAAAATAGGTATTCAAAGAATGCTTTGTAGTCCTATTACAGTAGAGTTCCATTAATAATATCTA
Source organism: Quercus wislizeni (assembly GCA_023055345.1). Classification (NCBI taxonomy): domain Eukaryota; kingdom Viridiplantae; phylum Streptophyta; class Magnoliopsida; order Fagales; family Fagaceae; genus Quercus; species Quercus wislizeni. The sequence goes on along the minus strand of JALGQJ010000003.1, from coordinate 11,937,994 downwards.
TTTTATTGTAATCCTTTGGAGTCTTACAATGAAAGTAAGTGTTTGGAGCTTTACAATGAAACTAAATGAAAAGAATCTGGTAGTGGTAGTGGTCCTTTTTAAAAGTACACAGTTTTTTTTTTTTTTTTTTTTCAAAAGAAAGATGTAACAGCCTTACAAAACAACATTCATGAACTCACTGTTGTTGCTAAATAAATTTATTAACATGTGTACTATTTTTAGAAACACATAGGATTGCATTTCAAACAATGAAAGTTAACAAAGCATTAGGTGTGAATATAATAGTTCAAGTTACCAAACATTTGGATGGCTTGAACATTATATCATATGTGGCACAATTAAGCTAGGATGCGTCACAATAGATTGGTCACAATAATTTTTTATGTATGTTATCTTACCATTTGTAGGAACGGCATGTGATTATGCTTATAATTGATAGATGGGGAAGAACATCAATATATAATTATTAATAAGATGAAATCTCTAATTTATCATTTTCTTTGTAAGTTTTAGCCTCTTAGGTGCTTTGCATTAGGACTCTTCGGAGGTAAAGAGTTCATATTTCTTTTTATTTTTTCAAATTTTTGAAAAGTGCATATTAAAATTTTTTTTTTCTTAAAAAAAAGTGACTTTGTAGGTTTTATGTGGTTTTAACAATGCTATTTGATGGATTTTTTTTTAAAATAAAATTATTTAATAAGTTATAAATTAAAAGTATAGAAAAAGAAAAAATCTTTTTCCTATAATTTTTATGCACAAAAAAAAAATTAGGAATTGAACCTGATAACAGAATTTTTTTAGTCACTTTAAATTTTTTTGCAAAAAGCTTAAAATTTTAATGCAAAAAAATCAAAATATGTATAGGAAAAAAGAAAAAAAAAATTCATATACATTTTTTCGCTAATTAACATAGCCTACCATGAAATATACATATATTGATTTCATAATTAACGTGGCAGCAAAAGATAAACATGAGCATAAACATAAAAATATACATATATGAAATATATATTGTGATTTTTTAGGTTTCGAAAATATAAAATTTTATTTTTAAATATATGTAATTCAAATAAAATAATAAATTTGAAAACTAAATTAAAATATTGATATCACTATAGTTTTACAATAATCCCAATAAAAAATAAGATATTCTTTGTTTTGCTATTTCTTTTATTGGAAATTGTATTTTAATAACTGCCAAGGAAATAATTTAATAAAATGGCCGTAAAGAGTTAAGATTATTAATATATTAATTATTGAAAACAAGGTCAACTAGGTCTCAACTCATTTTATTAGTCAAATACTCAATATAGATGTCAATCGAATACTGTTGTCACGCTTGCCATACACCTTTAACAACCATTTTTAGATGGGAAATGATTTACTATAAATTAAGTTGTAGCAACTCTTGCAAAATGCACACATGTTAAGTGACCAATTAATGAAAAAATAAATCTTAACACAGAAATTTTCATTTAAATATAAACATGGACACATTCTATAAAAATAAAAAATAAAAAAGCCTTGACAAGTGTCTATCTGAAGCATTGACACGTGCATTTTTACAGAAATTGCGGCAACTTAGTTTACAACAAATTCTAGAAAATTTACTACTACTAATTTACTATAACTTAGTTTAAAAGTGCATAAAGCCTTGAAAATCAAAATCATTTACTATTTTTAAAAATACTTTTTTCAAAAAATTTAAAATAAAAAATAAAAAAAATAAAAAAACACCAACAACAAACTCTGTTCCTAAGAGGACCACTATTAAGCACAGAAGCTTTTCAAAGATTTTTTGTAAGGCTCTGAAGAATTAAAGTAAAATAAGTATTAAAAGAATGATTTATAGTCCTGTTACAGTAGAGTTCATTAATAATACCTTACTGTAATCCTTCGGAGCCTTCCAATGAATGTAAGTGAAAAGATCCTTCGGAGCCTTACAATGAAACTAAATGAAAAGATTCTTGTCTTGTGGTCCTCTTTAAAGGTGTAGAGATTTTTTTTTTTTTTTTAAGTTGTAACAACCTTACAAAACAACATTCATGAACTCACTGTTGATGCTAAATAAATTTACTAACATGTGTACTGTTTTTAGAAACAGATAGGATTGCATTTCAAACCATGAAAGTTAACAGAGCATTAGGTGTGAACATAATAGTTCAAGTTACCAAATATTTGGTTGGCTTGAACATTATATCATATGTGGCACAATTAAGCTAGGATGTGTCACAATAGATCGGTTTACAATAATTTTTTTATTTATGTTATCTTACCATTTGTAGGAATGGCTGTGATTATGCTTATAACTGATAGATGGGGAAGAACATCTATATATAATTATTAATAAGATGAAATCTCTAATTTATCATTTTCTTTGTAAGTTTTAGCCTCTTAGGTGCTTTGCATTAGGACTCTTCGGAGGTAAAGAGTTCATTTTTCTTTTTCCTTTTTCAAATTTTTGAAAAGTGCAGTATTTAAAAAAATAAATAAGTGACTTTGTAGGTTTTATGCGGTTTTAACAATGCTATTTAATGGAGTTTTTTTTTTTTTTTTTAAATAAAAGTATTTAATAAGTTGTATATTAAAAATATAGAAGAAAAAAAATCTTTTTCCTATAATTTTTATGAACAAAAAAAAAAAAAAATTAAGAATTGAACCTGATAACAGAATTTTTTTAGTCACTTTAAAATTTTTTGCAAAAAGCTTAAATTTTTAATGCAAAACAATCAAAATATGTACAGGAAAAAAGACAAACAAAAAAAAATTCATATATATATTTTGGGTAATTAACATAGCCTGCCATGAAATATACATATATTGATTTCATAATTAACATGGCCACAAAAGATAAACATGAGCATAAACATAAAAATAAACATATATGAAATATATATTGTGATTTTTTAGGTGTCTAAAATATAAAATTTTATTTTTAAATATATCTAATACAAATAAAATAATAAATTTGAAAACTAAATTAAAATATTGATATCACTATAGTTTTACAATAATTCCAATCACAAAGAAGCTATTCTTTGTTTTGCTATTTCTTTTACTGGAAATTGTATTTTAATAACTGCCAAGGAAATAATTTAATAAAATGGGTGTAAAGAGTTAAGATTATTAATATATTGATTATTGAAAACAAGATCAACTAAGTGTCAACTCATTTTATTAGTCAAATCGTCAGTATAGATGTCAAGCGTGACAATACTGTTGTCACGCTTGACATACACCTTTAACAACCATTTTTAGATGGGAAAAGATTTATCACCTATTAAGTTGCAGCAACTCCTGCAAAATACACACATGTTAAGTGACCAAATAATGTAAAAATCAATCTTAACACAGAAGTTTTCATTTAAATATAAGCATGGACATATTCACCAAAAAAAAAAAATTCGTAAGTCTGGAAAAGTGTCTATCTAAGATATTGACACATGTATATTTTTGCAGAAATTACAGCAACTTAATTTACAACAAATCCTAACCATTTCAGTTTGTAATTACACATACATTACGCGAATAGTACTCATAATTACATAACATTCAAAGAAACTCCCATCTCCCGTTTGGTTTGCATTTGTACGGTAATAAATGCTATTTTCTAAATTTCAAATTACGATTTGCGTTATTTATTTTAGACGTTATAATTGGCTAGGTAAATCCAGTGCCATAAGAGTCAAATACAGTATTCTTAGGGTTTGTTTGAATACTGCTTATTATTAAAAACTGAAAACTTATTGCTTAAAACACTGTAGCAAAATAATTTTTAAATTATGAATAGTGCCCGTGGGTTTCATGACCAGTTTTTAAATGATGAATAATTTATGTTTTTTCATGTAACTTGGTCCCATAAACAGTGCATGAGATCTAACTGCTGAATGCAAACGCCAGACGTGATGAGTTTGGAACGCAATCCAGACTCACACCAGTAGTTACACGAAAAGTTGAAACTCAAAAATTAAAAACCACTCTGTACCTTTCTAAAGCTTGTGCCTTGCGATTTCCCATGCCAATTCTAAATGCTCTCAACTTTTCTTATTCTTTTATTTTATTTTTTTATTTTTAAATCTCTATAATATGTTATTATAGTTACAGACTTACATTCCCCTTCATGATCAGAATTGAAAGAGAAATAATGTTATAGACATAATTTTTTTTTTACAGCAAATTTCATAATTTTGTATGTAGTTAACAATGAGTGATGCAGAAGGGAAAAAAAAAAAATTTTGAGTTAAAGAGTTTCAGTCATGTCTACCATTTACACTCATGACTCAACCATTTCAATAATTGTAAAATTTTATAATGAAAAAATTTATGTTCATAGTAAATAAACAAATGGTAACTAAGTTAATAAAGATAATTAAAAGAATATAAAAAAGTTTATTATATTATTTTTCTATCATGTATTTAATTCTAATTATATTATATTTTTTGTATTTATTATAAGGAAAATAAATATGATTGGAAAGTAAGGTCCTTTACAAGAGTAGGTTGGATTATTGTAGTCATTTCCAAAAAATATATATGGGAAATTATTATATTTTTTGTTGCAAATTTTTAAAATATAAATGAATTATACACATAATAAACTCTTACCATTCTTTCTCCATTTCCGTAATTTAATGTCAAATTTTGAAAAGTACCTTTCTTGAAAAATGTCGAATCATTCTCGTTCGTATACGTACTGTATTATACATGTATTGTATTTTACTAACTATGGTCTAGACACTATTATCCCATATTTGTGAAGGCATGACGATGTGATAGGAAGAGAATGAGAATTGTTGCCAAGAATAGTAGAAAATTCTTCAATTATGGGACAAAGTTCAGCCATTTGAAACATGAAGATACGATCCCCTAAATCCTAGAATCGCACTACAACCCGAAGAAAATTTCACTCAATTTTTGCTCACATTAAAATATTTAATGAGATCAAGATTGACCACCCTTTGCAAATGCCGCATTAGCTTCTCCTATATTGTGAAGTCCTTCATTAGCTCCAACGACTATGGCTCATGACTGACCGCCTTCCATCTCCCTCACGGCTAATCTGCTATTAATGCTAAGAACCATGTCGTTGATGATAAACTACAATACTGCCCGAGCTCAACATCTTTTGTAGACAACATTGGCTTCATTTGATAAAAAATAAGTGGAGGTTGTTTGGTGGGAGGACACTACCAAATTCAAGCAGAACCAGTGCAGATCTAGAGTCTAGAGAGGTGATGAGCAGAAGAATTGGAGCAGTACGAACATGAGAATGACCTACATCTGATATTTGTTATGAAAGTTGATTCACACTAGCCAAATCTCTTTTCAAGAAAGCCTCCTCTTCTCTCTAGGAAAAAAACAAAGGATGAAAGGGAAGTATTTTCGGTGCAGTTAATTTGTGATATAGCTGCGCAACAGTGGAGAACGTGCGAAGAAACTGAAAATGAATAAATTAAGCGATATTTTTACCGGAGTTTCCTTTAGTTTTTTCTCTGTTTTAAACACAGGGTGTTGGAGTATTTTTGAATCATCAAAATGTTCATCCCAAATAAGAGAAGTCTCTTAAATAGTAGTAGTAGTAGTGTGCGTGTGTGTGTGTGTATACAACCACTTTCGCCAGGGGGTCCACTATAAGGTCACCCGGAGTGAAAGTTCAATCCATTAGGTTCTTCGATTTGTTTGGATAAGAAACGAGACATAAGAAAACATCTTTGATTACAATTAAAAGGAACAATCTCAAATAAACTAAGATAAAATTTCGGGTCATTTCTTGGTGAACATAATCTGCCATAATCTCTTATATCTTTGAACAATTATAGGGGGTGTGTTCTTTTAAGTATTAATTGAGGAATATTGTGATGGAGAATTATAATTCTCATTTTAAAAAGCAAGAATTATACCTCCCATATTCTTATACATGTCACTTCTGAACAAAGTGGTGTATTTTGTTTACATTTTCAGTTTTAAGTGGGACCTACTACTAGAAAACTAGTTTGTCCCTGTTATTTGTACTCATTTTTCATTTTCACTATCCATAAAAGTGAGTTTGAATACAACAAGTGAACAAATCTTTTTGCCCTTTTCATTTTCATTGAAAATTAATACAGTGGCATTTAAAAAAAGAAAAAAGCTCAAAGTTTGTGTTGAATTTTTAATTGAAAAGTGAGAAAATAGAAAAAAGTAGAAAAGAAAATTTGTGCCAAATATAAAATGAGCTAAAAATAGAAGATGAGTATAAGATTTGAGAAAGAGAAAATGAATACAGAAAATGAAAAGTGAAAATGAATACACACTCAACACAAACCAAAAAACACCCTAGCCTCAACACCTTGTCCCATTTTCCTTTCCATTTAGAAGGCTTGTAATTTTGTTAAATTGAAGGGGCGAAATTTCATGGCAACAAGACCACTAAAAAAAATGGAAAAACCAACATTTATTTTTCTAATCTATATCTATATCTATATTTATATTTACATAAATTCTTATATAATGTAAGTATGCACGTTAAATATATTTTTTTTTGGTTAAATAATTTTAAAGTTACCATATAAGTTTTTAAAATCCATATTTTTTCACATCATTAGTCAAATATACATTTATTTTGAATTTTAGAGTTACAAATGGTGCTAAACTAGGTTTCTTTAAAATAATTAAAATCCAAACTTTTTTTTTTTTAATAAAGTAACCCAAACCAAATAATTTATTTTAAAAAAATTATAATTAAATTAGATATATTCTTTTCTATAAAATCTCTAATTTTGCATTTTATTTATCAATATTGTAGGAGTGATAGGCTTAGGAGCACATATCTATGTATACATTAGGCCGAAGGCCCAATCCGAGGACATTAAGTAAGCCGAGGACGAGTAAACACTTTCATGAGAATCCGTGTTAGTAAGTGAAGAAGTGAAGTGTGATCATGATCATCCAAAAAGGTGGTTCGAGGAGGAATGCCTCCTCGGCTAAGCAAAGCCGAGGTCAGAACATACAGTTTGACATCAAAAGCAACGTTCCAGACAATTTCACTGATGAGGATAAGTATCAAGAAGGAACAGGGCATAGAAAGGCCATGAAATATCTTAAGGGAAAGCTGCTACCACCGCATTAAATGCTCTGCAGCTAACTTTCTGACTGCATTAATATAGAGAAGACCCCTAAACAGTGCTGCTTTGGCTACCCCAACTCACAGAAGGCTTGAAAGGATGTTCGATAGGACAAGCACTGAAGTAGTGGCTTAGATTATCAGCAAGTGGAGGGTTAAGATCGTCTAAAGAGAACTATGTAATGTGAGAGACCCTCCATGGAGAAGGGAGTAAGAAATTAAGAGAGAAACACTGTAACAATCAAGAATTGAAACTTGTAATCAAACTTGAGAGAAATATAAGAATTGATCTCCTCAGACTGTGCCAAGAATGATTTTCTTCAAATTAAACCAACCTATCTTCATTTTCTTGTTATCAAAACTTACTTTACTTGTTGTTTGATTTATTAAAGCCCAGTTTTTCAATCCACTATCTACAAATTCATTATATTGAGCTTTTTGGGCCTAAGTTCATTTATCTTTTGGAATAGGGACTCAAAACTGGTCCTTACAAATCTCATATATAAATTTTTTGTCCAACTTTTTCATGTATTGTAATGATTAGCATTTTGTTATTTCCATCAATACTAAGGACAACTCTTTTCATAATATTTTATAAATATTTTAAAGTAATAAGTTATAATTAGAACAACATCACTAAGCTTACATATAAATCTACCACTGATTTCATTTTTATTATGCACCAATCATAATAATTGCCATTGTGAAAAATTTTGTATCCCTATATTTATGGATCTGCAAAAGCCCAAAAATGTAGTCTGTACAATTTTTCTCTTGGCCGGTGCTTATCACTTTTAAACACAAAATCCCAAACATATAATATTTCTGGACCCCCAATTCGGCTTAATAACATAAGTCTCCATAGGCTGAACCTGTAAAGGAATAAAAGCAAAAGCTAATTTTTTTTCTTTAAAAAAAATAACCCCAAAGATGGTGCCAAAATCATTTTTAAGTTTTCCTTAGTTGAATTCAAAGCTGAAAAGAGAGTTCGAAATTGGTGTTTGATGAAATCTAAAATATTTTTTTGTTGGTTCCTCAAAATTTAGGAAGATTTTAGTTCTACACACCTTTTGGGTTGTGTTGTGCCTTGATTTTTACTCACTATACAACACAAAAAACCGTTGGTGTTTTATATTTCTTCAATGAATAATGCTAGAGATACAAATTACCCAGCTTCTATAATTTACACAGCTTCATTTTATTTTTACCTACCCAAACATCACACATTACAAATTAGATGGGGATAGCTAATACTGAAACTCTGAAACAGAACCCCAAGCAATGGATTGAAGGCCTGAAGCTAAATCCTTATCAGTGTACATGTCTTCTAAATCCTCAACCATTGCCTAACAAGACCAAAACTAACAAGAAAACACAAAGTATTTGATAATATTCTTTCTTTTATTGAGTGTCAAATTTATTTTAACAAAACTTCCATAGCGGAAAATCTCTATAGGGACTGCCTCCAACTTATTATCATTTCCCCATAAATCTTGATGGGAATGAAAATTATCTGGAGCCATTTTAGCTTCTTGTCATACATTCCTGAACCCACAAGCTGGAGGTCACCTAACCATTGAATCACCTATTCAATAGCATCTTTAATCTTTTTTTTACTTGCAGGGTCAATCTTGGCACTAATCTTCTCATCATTGATAGTATTCCCTATCTTGTACACATAGTTCTCCAAAGCTTTCTTAGCCTTAACCTTCTTCTTTGTGTTCATCATCTTTAGCCTTGTACGTCTCTGCATCCTTGACCATCCTCTTAATCTCTTCACTGGACAGTCTTGACTTATTTTTAGTGATAATGATCTTATTCATCAAACCAGTGGTAATCTCCTTAGCAAAAACATTCAAGATACCATTAGCATCAATATCAAAGCAAACTTTTATCTGAGCTACACCCTAGGGTGCTGGAGGAATACCATAAAGCATAAATTCCCCCAAGAATTTGTTATCCTTTGTTCTTGCTCTCTCACCCTCATAAACTAAGATTTTCACAGAAGTTTGGTTGTCATGCATAGTGGTGTAGGTTCTCTCCTTTTTAGCTAGACTAGCCGAATTTCTTGGAAGCAAAACAAACATATCTTTAGTAACACCAGCTGATATGCCAAGAGACAAAGGGGTGACCTCTAAGAGCACAATATCTTGAAGTTTCTCATTACCTTTACCAATCAAGATAGCAGCTTCAACAGCGGCTCCATAAGCCACAACCTCATCTGGATTAATGCTCTTACAAAGGGCCTTCCCATTGAAGAAGTCCTGCAACAACTGCTATACCTTAGGAATTCTGGAAGAACCACCTGAAACAACAATATCATGGACACAACTCTTGTCCATCTTAGAGTAAGTCAAGCACTTCTTCACAATTCCAATACACTTCTTGAACAAATCCATATTGAGTTCCTCAAATTTGGCACAGGAAATAGTTGAAAGAAATCAATACCTTTATATAAAGAATTGACTTCAATGTCAGTCTCAATTGCAGAAGAAAGAATTCACTTTGATTTCTCACAAGCACTTCTTAGCCTCCTAAGAGCTTTGGAGTTATCACTAATGTCCACCTTGTGTTGCCTCTTAAATATTTCAACAAAGTGATTTACAATTCTGTTATCAAAGTCCTCACAACCAAGGTGGGTGTCTCCAACAAGGGCCTTCACTTCAAAGACAAGACCATTCTCAATGGTAAGTAATGAGCATCAGTAGTACCACCACCCAAATCAAAAATCAATATATTTTTCTTGCCAACGCAGCTAGACTTCTCAAGACAATATGCAATGGCTGCAACAGTTGGTTCATTGATTATGTGCAGGACATTCAAGCCTGCATTCTTCACAGTTGTACCCAGGTAAGCTTCGGCCATGTCAAGCATCTTTCTCAGGACCATAGATGGGATTTCCTCAGAAGTAAAACATTTCTCTTTGCCATTATAGTTTACCACAATCATAGGCTTATCACTAGGACCTTCAGTGACCTTAAATGGCCAAAGGTTGATATCGCTCTAAACCAAGGGATAAGAGAATCTCTTACCAATCAACCACTTTGCATCTGCAATACAATACCCTTTTTAGAAAGGGTTCAAATAGAAGATGAAAAAAATTATAAGACAACAATAAAGCCCAAGAAGCAGAAATTAGATATTGATTTTTTTTTTTTTTTTTACAAGTATATTTCATTTGTGAATTAAAGGAATGAAAGAGAACATTTAGTAGCTCATGTAAAAAAATTAATAAAATAGTTTTAAAAAGGGAAAAAAAATCAACATTGGCTCATGAAGCTGCTCTTGATAACATTATGATTTCACGTTAAAATCTTAAATTTGATTAGAGCTGATGATACAAAGTTTGAAATTATTAAACGCACTAAAGAGTTCATAACTGATGCATATATATAGTGAAAAAATTTATGAGTTCCTCAAATGATTTTTACTATTGAAATTGTGAATGCTATTAACATTATTAAAGTGACTTAAGTGGAGAAAGTTTTATTTTCTACTGGACAATGGGGGAAGCAACATCTTTATGCCATTATGTGAGTCCACAATTTATTTCCCCCTGTGTAAAACGGATAGCACATACCTTTCTGAAGCAATAAGGGCACTGAAAATCTCTATGTGCACAAGATTAAGATCAACTAGTTGAGTTCCCGCATGATGTGCAGTGCAACTTATTATTAGTTTTCTCCAATATTTCGATAAATATTGCCAAAAATCTTGTACCTCAATTGATTGGCACCTCAATTTCCAATAGAAACATTCAGGATTCAGATCGTCACCCCCAAATATCAATATATAAAAAAGATATTTCAATAAATTTCATTATAAAAAATTTTAATCTTTAGTTATTTTATATATACTATGAGTAGTATAGTATGATTTGATCATACTATATATATGTTTACAAATTGAAAATTGCATGATATAGTAGCTAATATAAATAGGCATGTTTCATGTCTACTAAAAAATGCATTTATCTTTCTTTCCTTTTTTTTCTTTTTTTCTTTTTTTTTTTTACATTCTTGATTATGTTACTAAAAAAATTTTCCCTTTTTTGTTGGACATGGTTTCAATTGTTGCAAAAATAACTAAATTTGAGTAAAAATGCCATATTTCAAATCAATTTTTTTCACATAAAAAAAATAAAAAATAAAAAATAAAAAATAAAAACCTATTATTTCTCATATAAATCTTAGAAAAATGATATTAAAATTTCATTATGCTAAAAATAATTAATATAAATGTGGGGACCAGTTGTCTATGGAGTACTGTTGAGGCTGTATGGACTGAGTCATAGGCCCAATGACCCAATCCGAGGATGCTAATAGGTCCGAGGACAGTCAACTAATGTCGTAACGGAAATGGCGTTGAAGGAAGAAATGAAAGTTATTTATGATAGTCCCAAATCTTTCCGAAGTGAAAAGTCACCTCGGAAACATTTATCCGAGGTGGTTTGAAACCTTCCTGTCCTCCTGAATATTACTTTAAAGTGGCCTCATGACGGGAAATCGGACATTGGATAAGGCATGAGGGAGGAAGATAACAAATATCTACGAAAACTATTACCTCCACATTAAATGCTTCCCAACTAACTCTTTAGTCGCATTAATGTGGAGGTGATACCTGAACAGTGAACGAGCAGCCTTACAGCTATTAGTAGAGAGTTCAGGGAGCTATGAGATGGGACAGAAAAAAGCTTCCAGAACCAAATTTACACGTGTATGGTAAAGATGATACTGAAATCATGGTATATAGCATGAGAAGGTGGCCAAGGAAAAGGGATCGGAAAAACACTAGAGAAAAAGACTAAAGAACTAGTTACTGAAAAAAGAACTCTTTGCTCTTACTAAATTATTACGACCGAGTCACTCAGACTACGCCGAGGACAATCTTTGTATCTTATATTTTCAATACTTCTTCCAAACCATCTATAATCGTTATCTCTTTTCTATAATCATACTAGTTATTTCTCCTACGCTCTACAAATTTATTGTTTGGACTTATTAGGCCGAAACCCAATCCTGTTTAGGGTTCAAGCCAAAATTGGTCCTTACAATATCAAAATAAACATATTTATTATATTAGTAATTTTTCTAATTACATAGAATGCATACTGCCGTGTTAATTCCACACAAACACATGTGTGCACGCACACACTCAAAGGAGTTAGGAAACTTAAAGGATTAAGATTAATTTTAGTGAATTCACAAATATTTAATTTTTTTATGACTTTTGTGACAATTGTTGTCAAAAAAATTAAATATAAATAAGAATGTTATATTCTAAATTTATTATTATTATTCCAACTAAAAATTATTTTCTATATAGGGTTTATAAAAATAAGTAAAAAAATTCATTTAAATATAAATAATTAATGCACAACAATAGATAATTAATATATGCATTTACTCTATTGCCTGATTCATTGAACTAATACTTTAATATAAATGCAAACTTTGTTAAAGTAGAAAACTAAATAAAGAATGCACCACATGGCACAACCTCATACTCTCCAACATAAGGTTTCTGTTTATATATATATATATATATATATATATATATATATATATATATATATATATATATTGATTGATTGATTGATGTGGAGTGTCAATATAAGTCATTGGGACGACGATGTCAGAATTGCATGAAATTTGGAAGGTTTAATTTAAGGGAAACAATCTTCTGATTAAGACTCGAAAACAATGATTTTGCTATCTTTACTAATATTTGTTTTCCTTTATAATTTTTAGTTTAAAAGCCAAAATAAGGTCCGGTTTGTTTTGGGAAGTCTCTTAGAAAGAATAGTTTCAATTTCTGCAATTATCTCAATTTTGCTATTTTTAGTAAAAATTACTATTTTGCCACCTAATTATGTGATTAGCGTGAAGTTATGGTTTCTGGACGTTTTCCTAGCTGCCCTAGGTTTTTCTTTTTACTATTTATAGCCTCTAGGACTCAGATTACTAAAACTTCAGACTTTGTCTATTGCTTTTCTCTGTTGAATTCCAAAACTCTATTATCTTGTAGATTCAAGGAACCCCTCATGGGTGGATTCGAGGTTTTTATTCAGAAACTAGTGTGTTTATTTTCTTTTCCATTCAGAAAGCAACATATTTATGTTCTTGTAGCTTCTGCAACATCATGTTCTTTTAAGGGGTATATCATACACGAGCAATAAAAATCAAAGTAAATAGACTATATGTTTGTTGAATAAAAATTTTTAGAACATAAAACTTTATTTGTGATTAAAATAAGCAGCAAAACAACAACCATAGTCCTCTTTCTAACAGTCGCCAAAATAATAAATTATGTCAAAGCAAGAGCCAGGAAGACAGGCTTAGACTTTATCACCAAAAAAAAAAAAAAAAAGACAGGCTTAGATAAACACAATATATAATATGACTACCAAGAATATACATTGGTGTTGGTAAGTCAAAAACTAAGTTTTTTAGAATTTAAAAAAATATATATATTTTTATTAATCTATCAAGAAAAAAAGGTTCTTTGAAAATTTCCAAAGACAGAGTTGGTAGGGTTCCTAGCAACCTGGCTCATGGCGGCATCACCAACCAAGCGTTGGGCAGGAGTGAATGCAACATAGGAGGGAGTAGTCCTGTTACCCTGATCATTCACTATCTATGCATGACCTCATAGATAGAAAGCCTTATTGATTCATAATTGAGATACATACATGCATCATGGGCTATATATAAAGAAAAAAAAAACACTAGGCACAGACGCACAGTATCTATAGAGGCCTTGTACATAATTAGCTATAGTTGTTGCAACAAAATTCCCTAAGAATAGCTAACCGTGATTATCCAGTAGAGACCAATTAACTTAAAACATCCTTTGCATTCGAGGAGGAGTAATGTTTCATCCAAAAAATGTTTTACAACATTTTTATTAGTTCTTATCCTGACCCACCACTAATTTTGCATTTTTATTTACTAAAAATTATTTGGAAAATGCTAAAATCACATTAGTTGTTTGTAAAAATGTTATGAAATAGTTTGTGTCTGAATCATTACTCTTGGGAAAGAGAATGAAATCACATCCAAATCTTACATAAAGATCATATACATAACGAGAAGTGCTACATCTACAATATTTTCACAACAAATTATAGGTGATAAGTTATTATTGGTTTACATTTAAATCTACCACTGAAATTACATTTTTGCCTACTAATAATAACCTATAACAATCTGTCACTTATAATTTATTGTGAAAGTGTTGTGAAAACATTATGAACATAGCATTTCACATACGCGACAGATTGAACAACTTGGCATTGCAATCTATTAAGTAATTCAAAGAACCAAGAAAAAGCAATAGAAACAAGATCCCCAAGCTCATACACACTTTCTCCACGAAAGGATAAAATTTGGTTGTAGGAACATAAGAATTTATCCTAAGGGGGCCAAATCATGAAAAAAAACTCATAGTTTTAAGAATTAGAGAACGTGTTTGGTTTGTCAGTTTAAACACTAGTGTTCAGTGTTTAAACACTGAATACCAGTATCCAAAAACCAAAAAAGACGTTTGGTATGCCATTCCTGTTCAGGGATTGTTTGGAAAACAGTGTTCAAAAATCAGTGTTTAAAATGATATTTTTGAAATCATATCCGGCGTGTTTTTAAACAGCAAAAACTAGTGTTTTAGTGGCAATTGTGTAATTATCTTGAACGTGATATGGCCCACCTGATCAGACATTGTCTCCTCAATCTCACCCATACAGTCCCAACAGCATTAAAAAAATATTTTTTGAATAAAAAAATGTTAATTTCGGTCAAAGGTGTCAGTTTTTTTTATTTATTTTTTAAATCAAACACATATACCAAACACATTTTTATGTTTTTTGAACATTGAAACATGTTATTTAAACTATGATACCAAACACATTTTTTTGTTTTATAAACACTAAAAACACGTTGTGGGGGAGTAAAATATGGGCCTAAGATCTAGGCCCAGGAACGACGTTTCATCAACAATACGCCCGAGGAGAAGAAATCACAGAGGACCGTTGTAACTAACAGTAGAGCGCGTAAGGATCCAAAGAGGCTGGTCCGAGAGGAATACCCTCCTCGGACATGACGTCTGATGGTGAGAGGAACCTCGGCTTTCCCTTAGTCCACCCTCCAGGAAGTTCCAGAGATAAAGATAGATTACCAATGCATGTGGAAGGGATAAGGATGCAGAAATATCTTGAGGAAAAGCTGCTACCACCGCATTAAATGCATCACAGCTGCTTTCCTGGCCGCATTTATGTGGAGAAGACCCCTGAACAGTGTTGAGAGTGATCTTTATCCCCAGGAAGTCAAAAAGCTGTAAGAGGGAAAATGGAAACTCAAGTACCGTGCTAGATGACAGACAAGTGGACGGTGAGATCGGGCAATGAAGGACTATATAATGGAATAAATCCTTCGTAAGAAAAAAAAAGAAAAAAGAAAGGAGGAGAACATCAAGAAACAACTACTATAACACCGGGAAAAATACAAACTAAAAGAAAGCATCTTATCCAAGACCATACCCCTCGGATTTGATTATAACCCATGAAAATTATCCAAACCTTACTCCTCGGACGTAAAATCTTAACCCGCTTATGTGTTTTAGCCTCCTCGGCCAAGTACCCAGATCCCAATAACTGTTGTAAAAATCGCTGCTAGCCCAATTCTTTAACCCACTCTCTCACAAATTTATTGTATTGGGCTTGTTGGGCCCATTCCCTGTTTCTATTAAGGTGTGGGCTACAATTTGTGTCCCTACACACGTATTTCAACAACACTTTTTAAACTATAATTTTCACATCTTTTTAAACAACAATTTTTGAACTCTATGACCAAACGGGCCCAGAATTACACAAAAAAAAAAAAAAAAAAAACAACAACAACAACCACCTAAGGTGGTCAATACCGTACCAGTAACAGCTAGTAGGTACCGGCCTGATACATATACTGATATCAAAATGCCAACATTTTGTACCGGTTTAAATACTGGCTGATTTCGAGCATTATCGGCCGGTACATAAAAAAAGCTTTTTTTTTTCTTTTTTTTTTTTTTTTTCAGTTTTGTAATTTTTGAATTTTTGTAAGGGCAAAATGGTAACTTATTTGCATTAATTTATTAATATTATTTGTTTTCTTAATATGCAATGAACAATTAAGCTTTTTTTTTTTTATATTGTGTTTTTTTTTTCCTTTTAATTGATGTTAAAGTCTAAAACCATGAATAATTTGTTCTGAATTAAGGTAATGTTTTGTGGTAAACTTTTATATTTATTATAATATATATATATTATAAATATAAAAAATAATGGTAAACCCGAAACTGTACACTGGTATTTACCGATACCGAAATATATCTTTTCACTGGTCAAACCGGTACAACCCTTGGTACAGGATTGACTCCCTTGCAACCACCACCAAGGGCCTTATAGTTGAATTGGCATATCCCTAGTTTCCATGTACAAAGTGCTTGAGACTCTATAAGGGAAATGGTTCAATCTATCCTTTGTTACCAAAATATAAAAAAAATAAAAGATATGATAGGATAATTTGTACATTTCAACTTAATCTCATCAAGATGTAGTTCAATTTTTTTTTTAAAATCCAAAAATTCACTTATGATTCATTTTTCATTAAATTTCAATTTTTTGGGGATTTATTTAAGTTTAGATCAAATTAATTGATTCTTTTTATAGAAAGATTAGAAAGGCTTTTATAATTTTAAACTTTAAAATGCTACTATACATACCACAAAAGAACTAATTATAAATGATAAGGTGGTACAACAGACTCTATTGACTATCATTATTTTGTTGAAAGTGTCTGGCCCCAATTTGTTATTCTTGGAATTAAACCCTTCAGGTTGATACTGCTTTAGGTTGATACCGCCTAGTAATAAGCCACTTATACAGGAATTAACTAATCATTTTGATACATCTTTAATTTTTTTAATAGATACAATATTAATTGAATATAGGACTCACTCTATAATGATTATACTTTATCATCAACTACCATGTAGTCCGTGCTTACGCACGGAAATATTAACAATTGTGATAATAAGATGTTTATCTTAGTAGATTCAGTTTCCACATTGAGCATTATGAATGGAAGTAACTTAACATCAACATTTAAAAATCAAATTGGACACATGGCACAAAATTAAACTACAATTAGAAATTAATTTGATTCAATTTGAATTCTAAAATTGAACTTCAACTTAATATAATATATATGATTATATTTTTGTCACTTTTAACAAATTAACAAAATCTTAATCTAGACACACTAAAAACTATTAAAAAATAAAAACTGATCATTGAGCTTGGAATCTTCTTAGAGGCGCCAATGAAGCGCTAATGTATGAGAGTATGAAGCAAGGAAGAGTGGGATTGAACATTGTGTTTGAACCCAGCCTTGCTCTAAGAAATCCGTAAGGAGGAGGAGAGGGCAGTGTGTGGATCTAGTTGGTAGAGGTTGAGAGAGGAGGAGACATGGGATGACGATATGGAATTAGGAGGAGATGATGTTTTACTTTTATAGTCTTTCTTGTTGGACTCTTTGATTTTGGTTGTGGGATTAGAAGAGCTCCAGACTCTATTGAGATCACCCATAAAAGTGTGTAGGTGAGATGTTCTTGCTTAGGCCAATGAGTATTATTTTTGTGGTTTTCTTGGCTTCCGTATTAAATGTTAATGCATCATTTATTTGGACACAAAAATTAGAAAATTTAGATAAGATACATGACACAAAATTGGAGTCCAATTTATAATCTCTATAAAAGTGTGCAGGTAAGATTTTTTTGCTTAGGCCAATGAGCATTATCATTGTGGTTTTATTGGCTTCCATGTTAAATGTTAATGCATCATTTATTTGGGCACAAAAATTAGAAAATTGAGATAAGATACATGACACAAAATTGAAGTCAAATTTATAATCTAATTAAATTTTTTTTTGAGTTTTGGTTAGAACAAGTGGCACAAAGTTGAGAATCCAATTGAAATCTAATTAGATTTTCTCTCTGCTTCACCTATTATTATATATATAAATTAAAAAAATAACTCATTAATATTTTTTGTAAGCACAATTCGAAGTCAGATTTCTTACTCGAATTAATTGAACTAACAGAAACCCAAGAAAACATTTTTAACTCGATTCTTGATATTTCAAAGTTCCTCGGATTATGGACTTTCTTTATTTTCCAAAAATATCCGATCATGGACTAAATCAAAAAACATTGTCACTTTGAAAGAAAGTTTTTATATAACTTTGTAGAAATAGTACACGAGTTGGAGTTCATAAAATACATACTTTATATACACAAAGACAAATGATATTGGTATGGAAGAATATCCTTCCACCCAATAATCCAACACTAAACATACACACATTGACTTGGCTACCCTTATAAGCTAATACTACCATTTTGGGTATTATAACCTATCTAGATAGATAAAGGCAAGAAAAAAAACATCTAAGGTTGTGTTTATATATTTGAATGTAAATTTCTATAAATATTGGAAGTATGACTTATAAATTTCTAAATTTTATAGATTTAGAACTTATTTCAAATTAAATGATCTAAAATTCTTGGTGGATTTATCAAATCAAAATTTTTGACATTTTTTAAACTATTCAAAAAAAAAAAAAGTTCTTAAATTTTAATTATCCAAATCCAAATTTATATGTCCAAACCCTGTCATCCAAACAGAGAAAAGAGGAAAACGATGGAGATGTTGAGCAACAAATGGGTAGCGACGGTGGCAAGCATGTGGATTCAGTGTAGCAGCGGTGTATACACCTTCAGCGTCTACTCCTCTGTTCTGAAATCAAGCCAAGGCTACGACCAATCAACGCTTGAAACCGTGGCAGTTTTTAGAGACATAGGCTCAGCTGCTGGGGTACTATCTGGGTTACTATACACCGCCGTAACACACAATAATAATTACTCTGGGTATTTTCGTGGGCCATGGCTGGTCCACCTGGCGGGAGCAATCCAGGGCTTCTTTGGGTATTTTCTTATGTGGGCTGCTGTCGTTGGATTAATCGAACGGCCTAGGTTGCCGGTGATGTGTCTGTTCATGTTGTTGTCCAGTCACTCTATTACTTTCTTTAACACAGCCAATATTGTTTCTGGTGTGCAAAACTTCCCTCAATTTAGTGGGACCATTGTGGGCATCATGAAGGTAATAGTAATACATACAAATCTTTCAATTATTCTATGATTGCCCATATGAAGTTAATAAATTGAGTAAACATTTTTTTTTTTTATAGAATAAACATTTTTAATTTGATTGGTCATTAGGAACATAATAAATAATATTTTAAATCATGTTTTTGCTTTTTTTTTTTAAGTTAGAAATACCAATTTGTTAGATTTATGTAAAAAAAAAAAAAAAATCTAGTATCTCTTGTATTATTTGTAAAAAAAAATATTAGTCTATAGTTACTAAATAAAATAATTAGGGGATGGATTTTTCTTCTTCTTTTTTTCCCCTTAGAATCATTAGGGGATGACTTATCTTCACCCAAATCACTATCAAAACTTTCCTATAATTTATGATTAAACTAATGAACTTAGAATTATCACAATCAAGTTATAAGATTGAACCATATTTTCAATCTTTCCATGACTAAAGTATCAGATAAAAAAAAGTATTTCCTATATCAAATATACAGATATCTCACAATTTGTGGGATCCTTACACCTATGTTTGTGTTCCATATATTATGAACATTTGATGCCTGAGAAAAATTTTCCATATTTAGCACTTCAATTCAATCCTGATACTCCATAAAATATAAATCACAATTTTATTAATTAAGAAAATAAACAAAACAAAACAGAACTTGTTGGCAAATAAAATGCAATGCATCATAGTGAAGAGTCTGTAAAGTTTTCGGACTCATGATCAATCCATAAATATATATATATATATATATATATATATATATATATATATATATATATATTTTTTAAATATAGGAAAGTGATATCTCAGCCGGCCTTTGGCCAAACGGCCCAAACCATTCTACTCCCTACCCAAAATTGTTGAAATTTTAGATCGTAACCTCCTAATGTTTTTTAGATCGTAACCTCCTAATTGATTGAAGCAAAAAGGCAAAAATTATTCTTGGCAACAATTTACTATACTATTAGACTTTGTTAGTCATATCACCTGATTCTTGACAATATCACTACGTTTTTCTGTTGTAATGATCAAGCTAAGAGGTGTATTTTTTTTTTTTTTTATGTCGAAAGTCATGGCCTTCATGAAACTTCTAATTCTAAAATGATTGCTTAAACTGGACATAAATATAACTTAGTTTTACGAACAAAAAAAAGTATTGACTTCTTTTTGTAATCCCTCTTGCTTGAGCTATGCAATGCCTGTAATATTACCTTCTCTCTTTGCCAGGGATGTTCTGGTATTAGTGGAGCAATACTAATTCAAGTGTATGACACATTCTACAAGGGCGAGCCAAGCACATTCCTTCTAATGCTTGCTATTTTGCCTGCATTCATCCAACTTGTGCTTATGCTTTTGGTGAAAATTTATAAAACAAACACAGGCAATGACAAGAAGCACTTGAATTGTTTCTCTGCAGTTGTTCTGATCATTGCTGGTTATCTCATGATTATAATAATTTTGGAGAACATCTTCAGTTTACCTTTATGGGCACACATTTTCACCTTTATACTTCTTTTGCTTCTACTTGCATCACCCCTTGGAATTGCAATCCAAGCCCAGAAGGATGATTCCAAGGGATTTCTGGAGACGTTTTCCTTTGAGAGTAATCCTTCAATGGACAACATTGAGTCAATGGGCGCCTCATCTGAGACTTTGATAGCAAAGGATCTAGCTTATCATGAACTACCTAGTGGTGAGGATCAAGTTAATGTTGCTTTGGATGACAAAACTCTGTTTGATGAAGAGGGTATGAATCTTTTGCAAGCTATGTGCACTGTAAACTTCTGGTTGTTTTTCATAGCAATAGTATGTGGAATTGGCTCTACGCAGGCTGTGATAAACAACTTGAGCCAAATCGGACAATCTCTCAATTACACTAGTGTGGAGGTGAATAATTTGGTCTCTTTATGGAATATATGGAATTGTCTTGGTCGTGTTGGAGTGGGGAATTTATCCGATTATTTACTACACACAAGAGGCTGGGCAAGACCTTTGTTCATAGCTATTACTCTAGCAACAATGATGATTGGCCACCTTGTTATTGCTTCTGGATTTCCTGGAACGTTATATGTGGGTTCAATTCTAATGGGCATTTGTGATGGTTCACAGTGGTCATTAATGCCTACAATTACTTCGGACATATTTGGTGTTAGGCATATGGGTACTATTTTCAACACTATAGCCATAGCATGTCCCGTTGGATCTTATATTTTCTCTGTTAGGGTTATTGGCTATATTTACGATAAGGAAGCAGGTGGTGAAGATCACTCCTGCTTTGGTACTCGTTGCTTTATGTTATCCTTTTTTATCATGGCATCCTTGGCTTTCCTAGGATTTCTTTTTGCCATTGCATTGTTCCAGCGTACTAAGAGATTCTATATGCTCAGAAGATTAAAGCATTCTTTAAAATGATGAGAATTAAATATGCAAACTTTATGTACAAGGCCATTCGATTGCTTGTGTCAATTTAAATTAATTATCAGCAAATGTCAACATACGATTGGTTTTTAGATATTTTTTGTAATTTTTATTCAAAAACACTTGGTAAATTTTCATTGGTTTCAAAATAATGACATTGAAGCCTATTAAGTAGCACATGATACTTTGTAAGTGATTGTTTTGGACGTACTTTGTAAGCCTATTAAGCCTATTAATTAAGTAAGTTTGTTTTCATGCTTAGTCATGTCCCTAAAACATATCAACATGAATATTATAAAAAGAAAAGTAACTACTTAAGAGATGTAACTCACTTTGTAAGAGATAAAGAGTGGATAAATATTTGCAAGTGTTGTTACTTATAGTTGTTTGTAAAATGTATAGCACGCATGAATTGAAAATGATTGATAGAATTATGAGGGGAATAAGAGTAGAGAATAAGAATCGTGAAAACTTCAGTAGTATTAGTACTGTTTAAATATGATGCAAGTTCCATATAAGTTAAATTCTTAGATTTTAAACTGTATAACTAGATACGTCAATTAACCAAATACAACACAACAAAGACCAAGATAGGACAATACTCTAATACAAACAAATTACTTAACTATAAACACATATCCACGTTTTCTTTTGTTTTGTTAGTGTGTCGGCAAAGAATCCCTACAAAGAATCAAACACAAGAATCTTGTTTCTTTATTTCATAAGGCAAATCATGCAAAGAATCTTTGTTTCTTTTTTTCTTTTTTTCTTTTTTTCTTTTTTACAGTGTGTAAGCACATCAGTCTTCTTTTTCTTCCATAATTTTCTCTCTTTGGAGCATGCACAAATAGGTTCTACAATATATTCACATATTAGCACTAGCACATAATAAGAATCTATGTACTTCTTTTTTCTTTTCTTTTTTTGAGAATAAGAATCTATGTACTTGCATAGAATTTAGTAAAATATTTCGCTCGTCCAATTTTTGGCAACTTGGCTACCACAATTCCCATTAATTTTTTTTCTTTCTCCCCTACAATTTCGGCAACTTGGTTGCCACAATTCCTTTTTTCTCTCAATCACTCCTCCTTCAAGCACTTCTAAGCAGCTAACTTTGGGCATGCAGAAATTTCGGTAATGAGGTTATTGAAATTCAAATTTCTTCTCACTCCATCCATCACATCGTTTCTCTCTCCTCTCTCATACTTTTCGTTAGAATTTTGGCAATGGTGTTGCTGAAATTTGTTTCTTTCCTCATTTCGCCAAATAACTTTCAACAGTTCTCATATCACATATAAACTTACTTTTTTGCAATATTCAGCCAAAAAACTTGTTATTTTAGTCCCATCAAAAAAATAAATAAATCTTTTAATCTTTTAGCACCTCAATTAATTCTACATCTATTTATTTGGCCGAATATGACCGGTTATATGTTACTTTTACATGGATTTATCATTTTCTTTTTAACATGAATAGTTAACTGTGGGGCCAAAGAATTTGGCAACCCTGGCCGATTTCATATCAGGCCCAAGGCCCACGCTCAGGAGGAAGAAATGTCCGAGGACGAACAAAGAAGATCCAAACTGCCAGGAGACGTTGCCGAGGACAATCCTGTTCTCAGCAAGCTGAGATCAAGGAAGGAGAAAGCGGCACGCGACCAAGGACAGTCTCCTAGAGCGTCCTAAGGGAAAGCATAAGTGCAATGAGACAGTCATAAGAGTATAGTGGAGGGGCAATTCCAAGATAAGCCGTCAACTCCGTATAAAATACCCACAGCTAACATCCTGACCCCATTTATGTGAACATGACCCCTGAATAGTGCTATCTGGGTCACCACAACTCACAGAACGTCAAAATGAGTAGCTGATGAGACGTACACTCAAGTATAGGCATGGATGACTAACAAGTGTAGGATCAAGATAGTCCAAAAAGAACTATATAATGTAAGAGGCCCTCCACAAGAAAGGGGGGGGGATGACCGAAGGGAAAAAGAAAGACTCATATCCCCCTATGTGCTCTGTTTAATTGAGCCAGATGGAAACTCACATCCTCGGATGGTGAGTTCTTCTCCTCGGATCATGAGTCCATCCAGCTTTGTGTTCCTAGTTCCTATTCAATCATCTCTAACATCCACATTAACCGTTGTCAAACTTATTAGAGCCTAACTCTTGGACCCACTCTCTACAAATTCATTGTAACGAGTTCACTGGGCCTAGATCCCATTAACTTTTGGGCCCCAGGCTAAAAATCACGACCCTACATTAACCATATCAAATAGTAGTGAAAATCAATATGGAATTGATTGTAGTCCTAAAAATTTTTGGTTTTAAAGAGTCTTGCCCATATTAGATATTTACAAAAACTAATAAACCCTTTTAATTGAAAGTGACTTGAAGCCTTTTAAAAAGTGTATCCATTACACAAAAAGAGGTCTCTATGAACACCTTAATTTTTTTTTCCTCGAATGAGAAAAATGATAGGATATATATGATAATATGTATCTGTGTCAAGAGTCTTATAACTCAACAGACGTCAAAAGTTCAAATCTCTTCCTCACAATTAGTTAATTATTAAAAAGACTATAGATATACCTATAGGTGAATAGGTTCCTCCTTGGAAGTTTGTGGCTCTATAATTATTATTATTATTTTTTTTATGAATAGGCTCTCTAATTATGTTATTTAAATAATTCAAGTTAATAAATTGAGTAAACATTTCTTTTTTGAATGGGAATATATAATGTTATTTGTTATCTAGTGTCTTTCTAATTGTACTTATTTTATTATATTATAAATGAATTATGACATTATAATTAATTTGATTGGTATCATATTAACAACATAATAAATAATTTTTTTAATTATGTTTTGTTTTTTATTTTAAAGTTAAATACACTATTTTGTAAGGTTTATATTGGAAAATTTTTAGTATCCCTTGCATCATTTGTAAATAAAAATAAATTGAGTCTCTGATGTTTAATAATTCTACTTAATTACTAAATAAAATAATCAAGTTTAGGGATGACTTAAATATTCACCAAAATCATTATAAAAGTTCTCCAATAATTTCGGATAAAACTTGTAAGGACTCAAAAAGAAAATCCCATGCCCACTTAGAATAATGGCTCCCAGTCCTTCAAACCAAGCCCAATACAATGAATTTTTAAGAGAGTGGGCTTCCGTGTAAATTGCAATGCTAAGAAAATTACAAGCTTAAGATCAATAGAACCGAAGAGGTAAAAGAACGAAAATTTAGTATAAACTCCTCCTCGGGCGGGTCCAAGGATAGATCTCTCATTAATAAGCAATGATTATCTTTGTTACAAAGTGATCCTTTGCTCTCTCTCTCTCTCTCTCTCTCTCTCTCTCTCTCTCTTTATGTCTTTTTTCTTGGAAAATCCCTTCTTTCTGGAAGGTTCCTTTCCTTATATAGTCCCTTCCATTACATCTCAGCCCTCCATCTGTACATCTCAGGAGAAC
Source organism: Quercus wislizeni (assembly GCA_023055345.1). NCBI lineage: Eukaryota > Viridiplantae > Streptophyta > Magnoliopsida > Fagales > Fagaceae > Quercus > Quercus wislizeni. The sequence goes on along the minus strand of JALGQJ010000003.1, from coordinate 11,912,796 downwards.
AATTTAGATGCTTGTCCCATCAAGACCCTTCTAGAGGTGGTAGAAAGAACTGTGAGCTGTGAAGTCACTATTCAGGTGTCATTTCCTCATTAATGCAGCTAACTAAGTTGGTGCAGAGTATTGAATGCGGAAGTGGGAAGTGTCTCCTTTAGGAAACTTCCTTCCTCCACCCCCTTATATGTCTTGTACTCTTTGTTTGTCATCTACTCCCTTATCCTCAGCTTTACAAGATGCCAGCTGCCATTTTGTCTCTTAGTCCTCCTCAGGTAAGTGTGATCCTCAGGGTTTGATTGCATTTATTTGCTTGGGTTGGTAGGTTTATCTTCGGATTGGGTACCCTAGTCCTCTGCCCTCCCACAAAACTTTTATCATAAAACTGATAAAAGTAACAAACTTAAGATTATCATAATCAAGTTATGAAATTGAGATCATCTTTTGAATCTCACCACAAACTCCCAAATTATCAATGTCTAAACTAAGAGAAGGTATCTCATGCATCCGATATACAAATGTCTCATATAGCAGAATCCTTACATTTACGTAACACATATATTACGAGCATTTGAAGCATGAGATAATTTTTCCTTAGCAAGGTAGCTCTTCACTCCAATCCTACTACTCAGACTATAAAATATAAACCATAAGTCTCCTTGTTAAAAAAAATAAATAAATAACAAAAAACAAAACTTGTTTGAAAATAATAACATCAGAGTGAAGATGTTGTAAAGTTTTTGACTCATGACCAGCCCATAACCTCCTGTTAACTAAATACTGTACTATTAAACTAGAGAAAGCCTAAGAATATAACTTTTGCCGCAATTTTGAAAGTGGTGAATCTATGGAAATTAAGGTGATTGTTTATCCATCACAAATCGACCACATCAAAATAATAGTGACAAAAATTATGGCACGTAAGTTGTGGTATAGAAGAATTGATTAGACTTTATTAGTCATACTTATAATGGTCTGATTCCTGACAATATCCCTATATTTTTCTTCAAACAAATATAGATCGCTACATTTTTTTTGGTGTAATGATCAAACCAAGTTTAAGTGGCGTATATTTTACGTGGAAAGTCATGGTCTTCTTAACTCAGTTAGTAATTACGCATAGAATACACGTAAAAAAAAAAACACGTATGTTAGTAAGGTTGAGAGAAACAAGAGTTTCCCGTTTGGTTTCCAAAGCTTGCGGAAATAATTGCGTTTATTTGAATATAAAATCACAATTTACGTAATAAACGGAACACGTTATATTCGCCTACTTAAATACGCACGATAAAATTTCTCAATAAAGAGTTTTGATTGTTGCCGTAATAATGGACTAATTAGAAGAAGAAAAAAACAATTTTTTATACAACTTTGTAAGGTATTGGAGTTCATTAAAAATAAAATTGTCGCTTTGTAAGCAATTTTTTAAACAACTTTGTAAGGTGTTGGAGTTCATTAAAAAAAATATTTATATATATAAGACAAATGATATAGGTGTGGAAGAATATTCTTAGATGACTCCACCTAATAATTCAACACTATAATAAAAAATATTTCACAGGACATAGACATACACACATTGACTTGGTTATCCTTTAAAGCTAACACTACTTTAGGATTATATAACTTGTCTAGATTGTTAAGGCAAGAAAGAAAAAAAGTCTAAGAGCAAAGAGAAAAGAAAATAAAAAATGGCGGAGAGGCTGAGCAACAAATGGGTGGCCACGGTGGCAAGCATATGGATCCAGTGTAGCAGCGGTTCATACACCTTCGGTGTCTACTCCTCAGTTCTTAAATCAAGCCAAGGCTACGACCAATCAACGCTCGAAACCGTGGCTGTTTTCAGAGACATAGGCTCAACAGCTGGGGTACTATCTGGGGTACTATACACCGCCGTAACACGCAATAATTACTCTGGTTTTTGTGGGCCATGGTTAGTCCACCTGGCGGGAGCGATCCAGGGCTTCTTTGGGTATTTTCTGATGTGGGCTGCTGTCGTTGGATTAATCGAACGGCCTAAGTTGCCGGTGATGTGTCTGTTCATGTTGTTGTCCGGTCATTCTGTGACTTTCTTTAACACAGCCAACGTTGTTTCTGGTGTGCAAAACTTCCCTCAATTTAGTGGGACCATTGTGGGCATCATGAAGGTACATACATCATACATATATTTTTAAACTATTCTATGATTGCCCATATGAAGTCAATAAATTGAGTAAACATTTTTCTTTACAAGTTGGTATATCTGACTAATATATATATATATATAGATTTATTTATTGTGATGCAATCATATCACACCTCAATTAGGTATGTATATTTTACTTAATTATTATATACAATAATTATAAGAGTTATGACATTTTATAATAGTACTTTTGGTTAAATAATATGTTTAAGCTTGGTGAGAAAGTATAATTTGAAGGTCATTACAGCCATTAATGATCCGAAACACAACAGGACTAAGTGGGGTCATGTAATTGAAGATGTTAAAAAAGCCAGTACGTGTTTACAGTTGTGTAGTTTTTGTCATATCAGTAGGGGTGGTAATAGTTTAGCCCACTCCCTTGCTAGAAGAGTAGTTCTAACTGCTGATACAGAAGTGTGGTTAGAAGAACTACCACCAGACTTGATTGATGTTTTTCAGTCCGATTTATCTTAATAAAATGACTTACTTGTTTCTAAAAAAAAAAAAAAAAGTGTGTGTGTTTAACAGTTACTTTGTTTTTCAAAAAAATAATTATTAAATGATTTTTTTTTTTTTTTTTTTACTTAGAATCATTAGGGGATGACTTAAATCTTCACTCAAATCACTATCCAAATTTTCCAATTATTTAGGATTGAGCTAATGAACTTAGAATTATCTTTTTAAGTAGAGTTTGTAGTGTGTTTTTGTGTTAGAACCTCCTCTCTCCATTGTGTGTATTTTTTTTTTCAAAAAAAAAAAAAAAAACCTTAGAATTATCATAATTTGAATGTTGTCATGACTAAAGTCTTAAATAAAAGAAGATATTTCCTATATAGAATATATAGATATCTCACAATTTGTGGGATTCTTACACCTATGTCCATGTGGCCCATATATTATGAGCACTCAATACAAGAGATCACTTTTCCTTAATTATTTAGAAAGCTCTTCGCTTTAATCGTGATGCTCACCATAAAGTAAATCACAACTTTACTAGTTAAAAAAAAACAAAACTTGTCGGCAAACAATGCATATGCAATACATCCGAGTGAAGAGTCAGTAAAGTTTTTGACTTGTGACCGGCCCAAAGTTCATAATCATTCCACTCTCTACCCAAAACTGTCGAAATTTTAGATCATAACCTCCGTTTTTTTTTTTAGAAAGATCATAACCTCCTTATTGATTGAAGCAAAAGTTAAAAATGATTTTTGGCAACAATTTACCATACTATTAGACTTTATTAGTCATACGTATTATAACCGGATTCTTGACAATATCACTCCGTTTTTCCTGTTGTAATGATCAAGCTAATTAAGAATTGTATTTTTTATGTGGAAAGTCATGGTCTTCAGGAAACTTCTAATTCTAATTAAATGATTGCTTAAACTAGACTTAAAATGCTTTTTTTTGTAATCCCTCTTGCTTGAGCTATGCAATGCTATGCCTGTAATATTACCTTCTCTCTTTGCCAGGGATGTGGTGGTATAGGTGGAGCAATACTAATTCAAGTATATGACACATTCTACAAGGGCGAGCCAAGCACATTCCTTCTAATGCTTGCTCTGTTGCCTACGTTCATCTCCCTTGTGCTTATGCTTTTGGTGAAAATTTATAAAACAAACACAGGCGATGAAAAAAAGCACCTGAATTGGTTCTCTGCAGTTGTTCTGATCATTGCTGGTTATCTCATGATTATAACAGTTTTGGAAAACATCTTCAGTTTGCCATTATGGGCACACATTTTCAAGTTTATACTTCTTTTGCTTCTACTTGCATCACCTCTTGGAATTGCAATCCAAGCCCAGAAGGATGATTCCAAGAGACGTCTAGAGATGTTTTCCTTTGAGAGTAATCCTTCAATGGATAACCCCGAGTCAATGGGCTCCTCGTCTAAGACTTTTTTAGCGAAGGATCTAGCATATCATGAACTACCTAGTGGTGAGGCTCAAGTTAATGTTGCTTTAGATCACACAATTCTGTTTGATGAAGAGGGTGGTATGAATCTTTTGCAAGCAATTTGCACTGTAAACTTCTGGTTGTTGTTTATTGCAATGGTATGTGGAATGGGCTCTACGCAGGCTGTGATGAACAACTTGAGCCAAATCGGACAATCTCTCAATTACACTACTGTAGAGGCGAATAATTTGATCTCTTTATGGAGTATATGTAATTGTCTTGGTCGTGTTGGAGTTGGGTATTTATCGGATTATTTACTACACACAAGAGGCTGGCCTAGACCGTTATTCATAGCTATTACTCTAGCAACAATAGTTATTGGCCACCTTGTTATTGCTTCTGGATTTCCTGGAATGTTATATGTGGGTTCAATTCTAATGGGCATTTGTGATGGTTCGCAGTGGTCATTAATGCCTACAATCACTTCGGACATATTTGGTGTTAGGCATATGGGTACTATTTTCAACACTATAGCCATAGCATGTCCTGTTGGATCATATGTTTTCTCTGTTAGGATTATTGGCTACATTTACGATAAGGAAGCAGGTGGTGAAGATCACTCCTGCATTGGTACACGTTGCTTTATGTTATCTTTTTTTATCATGGCATCCTTGGCATTCCTAGGATTTCTTTTTGCCATTGCATTGTTCCAACGCACTAAGAGGTTCTATATGCTCAGAAGATTAAAGCATTCTTTAAAATGATGAGAAGTAAATATGTAAACTTTGTCTACATGGCCGTAGCTAAGGCCATACTTTTTCTTGCGTTGAAGTGCCCTTTTTTCACTCCCATTATATTTGCTTTCAAGTGCGCTACTCTTTTTGTAAGATGGGCCCTCATATCGTAGGTTCCCTGGTATAAGAAGGGCAAGTATCATTAAGAATGGATACATTAAGTTGTTGGAGTTCTTAAAAGAACATTACATTAAAAATAGATACCTTAGAGGGTTGGAATCCTTGAATCATAAGGAATGCGCATCTTAAACAGTTGAGATTGAAAAAAAATAAAAATAAGGATAAATTTCAGTTCCCTACCTTGAGATTCGGACTGATACCAACTAGATCCAAGATATTTTAAAATTGATCAACTTGGTTCTTAATCTCAACTTGCTCTTTAAACACCGTTAGGTCTATCCCCATATGTTAGTCATTTAGGCCTCTATTCTCTCTCTCCTCTCCCTAATTCTCTCTTCTCTCTCTCTGTCTTCTCTCATCTCAACTTTTCTCATTCCTCTCCTTAATTGTGTTTAGGGATTAATATGCTAATTTTGACATGTTCTCTCTCTTTTTTCTTTTTCTTTTTTAAATAATATGGGCTGAATTATGAATGAGCATGTGTTTAAAATATATATGATTACCATATGATGAAATAGGAAGTAATATATATATATATATATATATATATATGTGTGTGTGTGTGTGTGTGTGTGTGTGTGTGTGTGTGTGATGAGCATGCATGACCAATCAAATTATAAAATGATTATTCGTGATTCTAATATGAACTGTGAACCTGATATTAGAGATAAACATAATGTGATGAATGTGGTTATCTTTGATAATATGTTCATTGTTCATTCATATGATGATAGCATGATATATAATAACTGTCTGCTTGATTTTGCCTAAAATGGTATGATCATTAAATTCTAGAAGACTGACTTTCGAGTCAAATTAAAATTAGTGCGTAAAACTTTCCTATTTTGCAACCTAAACTTTGGACTTCAATTTTGAATTATAAACTATTTAATTATCTATGTAATTATCTATATTTTAGATTGTAATTATCATGTAATTTTCTAATAATTTTAAGGTTCAATGATATTCTAATGTTTATGATAGAAATGTAAGAGTTTAAATTCACTTTAAAAAAAAGTATCCACAAGTTTCTCTTTATGGAAGTCGTGGGAATTACACGCTACGAGAGTGAAATTGCCATCAGAAAGAGGCCATTCTTCCTTCTGCACATGTAGTTGGAAATTACGTTATGGAAGAAAGAGTGCAATGCAAGCGTAAGTATAACTAAGCAATCAGTGGTACAACTGCAACACCTAAGTAACCTATAACTGTGTCTAGGTTGTTCAGAAATTGACAAGCGTGAGTTCCTAAATTGTAAATATATGCCATTACATTCATACTACAAAGCTTTATTATTAGCGTGCCAAATTTTTTTTTTTTTTTTTTTTTTGTCTATTTTGACATAAGATCCGACATTTTTTCAATTTTACTTTACTATTTTTTAAAACATCAAAATCGAATTGTCTACTATATACTCAATTTTATCACAATATCAGTTTTTTAAAAATTGTTTCTATCTCTTCATATATGATAATCACCATCCATTTTTTTTCTTCACTCTTAAGAAATGCAAAAAACCAATAAAAATTGTTTTTGCATTAGCTACATGACTTGATGCAAGATCTTTCACTTGTAGTCGTAGGTGATTTTGGTTTTCCATCCATCCCTTAAATAAGAAAACTTAGTTTTTCTTTTAAGCACATTTGTTGTTTTATTCCCTTTTCAATTTCTTAAGTAAGAACACAGCACTAAGTGAATGGAGTGACTTGTAAATTTGCACAAGCATTATAGCAAAATCTCATTTTGCACTATGAATAGATAAACTGACGTGTGGTTTCTTTTTTTTTTTGAGTTTTTTTCTTATTTATCTTATTTTGGAGAGAATTTTAATCTATGACATTCATTTCATATAATAGTTCTTTATCATCAAACAAAATTCTAATCAATTTTTGATATAAGAAACAATTAAATTATAAATTTTTTATACAACTATAAAAAATTTTATCAGTTAAATACCCTCAAACTAGCCAGTAATGCGGTATCCACGTATATATAACATATTGTGCAAAATATTCCCCCACCAAATAATGCACGAGTACAATTTTAGCCGAAAAAAAAAAAGAAAAGAAAAAGAAAAGTCAAATATCATTATATTTTTATGGCCTGTTGTGCCTACTTGGCTACTTTTCTGTAAATAATTTCACAAGAAAATGTGGTGGGTTACTGGGTCGTACCCTCGTACACTGACACACAGTCACCCATAAAAGCCACTCCTTTATTTTAATTGAAGCGTAAAACAAAAGTTTGAGTAAAGGCAATGAATAAATAAAGAAAGATAGCTAAGAGAGAAAGAAAGAAAGAAAGAATTGCATGAAGGAGGAGATTCCATGGAGGAGAAGCTGAGTCTGATGAATAGTAGCAAATGGATAGCCACGGTGGCAGGCATATGGATCCAGTGTAGCGTCGGTGCATACACCTTCAGCATCTACTCCTCAGCTCTGAAATCGAGCCAAGGCTACGACCAATCAACGCTCGACACCGTGGCTGTTTTCAAGGATATTGGCAGCAACGCCGGAGTACTAGCTGGGATGCTCTACTCCGCCGTGGCAGTGGGCAATAACCGTAATAGTAACGGTAATAACTACCACTGGGGTGGGCCATGGGTGGTCCACCTGGCGGGGGCGATCCAGAACTTTGTTGGGTATTTCATGATCTGGGCTTGTGTGGTCGGGTTGGTCCGACGGCCACCGGTGACGGTGATGTGTTTGTTCATGCTGTTGTCTTCTCATTCCATGACTTTCTTTACGACGGCCAATATGGTGTCCGGTGTGCAGAACTTCCCTCATTCTGGTGGGACCATTGTGGGGATCATGAAGGTACCCTTTGTTCTTTATTAGTATTAATTAATTCTAGGACACATCACAAACCTAATTCCACCACATGTGACATGACAATGTTTTGAAGCTTTAATTGTGAGCGGATTGTCTATGGTGGACGTTTATTGTTTTTACATGTGGACCCTTCACTCACAGACTCACAGTGAATCACATTATTTGAAATTGGCTGTAAAACTAGATATTATTATTGATTTGATTTTCTTAAAGCAATCCATTATACATGGAGTGGATTCCATAGTAATTCTAGGAACATAAATGAGTAATTATTAGGAATTTTTAAAGTACAATAACATGATAATTATTTTTCTTACATTAATTATTGAAGTTTGATATGAATGTTAGAAGGAAAGTATTATGTCATTATAAAATACTTAACTAATTGTCCATCACTTTCATATAAGTCTGTTATTTTGTCTCCACTAATTATAATTTGCCGCATCAAAATTGAGACAATGGCACGTTACTAGAATTTGTCTTTCATGTTTATAATTTGAGTCTTTCCAGCCAGTAATTTTTTTTTAATAAATAAATAAAAACGTATTTATCAATGATGTGTTTATGAGAGTTTCTCTTTCCAGCTTGTGTGTATAGATATATTAAAGTAAATTAAAATAAATTAATCTTTTGTTGTTTTTTGTGTTTCTGCTTTTAAACAACGAGCAGATAAATATAGAGAGAGAAAAAATCAGGCAGTGTTTTTAAATTATAATTTTCTTTAAAAAAGTTTTTTTTTTTTTTATAACAAGTGTGAGAGGATATTGGAATCCGTACCTTCTTCATTGAAAAGACTAGAGAATATACTTCCGTTGGGGTCACGGGTCATTTTGTCTTATATGGAGCGACTTTTATGGCGGGTGGCTTCGGTTTTATTTACCAAATCATAATTTTTTTTTTTTTTTTGGAGAAACTACCAAATCATAATTTGATCCGTAAAAATCATTTTCACCAGTAAATTATAAAACTGAAAATTCTGTAAGCCTTCCTATTCATCACTCATAAGTAAGATCTCAAAACTGTGACCTTTCAGTAAAATTGTATGTAATTTTTAGTAACTTTACAGTATTAATATTTTACTATTCAGTAAAAACTAAAACGTCACCTAAGAATTTCCCTTTGCAATAATCCAAACTAATTAGAGGAACTAGAAATTTTTTGCAAAAAGAGTCAAGGTGTTTTAGTGATATGAAATTATTAACGACCTTATGGACTGATGGTTAATAATTAACCTACTAATTTTCAAGTGTGAAATTTATTTGAATTAGAATTAGTGATTTTAAGTTTGTAGATGAGTAAGTCACATTGATTCCCTTCTATTGATTACAAAGAAATTTATATAATTTCATAAGACATGTTATATTTAATTTTGAAGGAGTCTAAAATGTAAACATATGGAAAAATAATAATAATAATAATAATAACATATAAGAGATAACAAAAATAATTATACACGAAAGGTAAAGTCAAAGGAATATGACAAATTCAAAGGGGCCACATCTAAATTATAGGCATGCACAGGTGGTAAAGCTTGAAAAAACCAGAAGTGTGGCCCCTGTCCAGTCCACGGTCCACCAAACATATATTGTTTTTCACTAAACTTATGGTCCTCTCCAATACTCCAAATTATAGTTTAGTATATCTGTACATATAATACAACAGTTAGCCAGATATGTGAAAGGTGTGTTTCTCACGAGTTCTTGTGCATTGTTATAGGGTTCCTTTGCATTGTAGTAGAAGCAGAATTTTAGCTGTAATGGGGTTTGATTAAAAAGACTTTTAACGTTTGGAACTGTTTGCAAAATTACAATAATAAAATGTTTTGAAGTTGATACACATGTTTGGTAGCCTAATTGATAAAGACCTATTAGATATGAGAAATAATAAAGAGGGCATAACAAAAGTGATTTGCACATTCATACTTGAAACTAGTTATATTTCGATTAGTGTCAAATGTTTATCATTATTTTTTGTTGTTGTTGTTCTTTTTCTTTCTCAAAATGAGTGTTCATTAGGTATCATTTTGAAAAATTAGAATGGACTTTAATTTGAATTTACTATTTATTTATGTTAAAAATTAAAACAGTGCACTAATATGCCTATGAGGCTAATACTCGGAATTCCAGTTTTAACTTGAATATGGAATTACCCAATGGGTGAAAATATTGTTAAAAAGTTTTAAGCAACCCAAGCTCTTTTGAAAATATGATATCTTCTTTTCTGAATGGAGCTACTGTGAAAACTAATTTGGGAAAAATGATTTCATTACATTAATTAGAATTACAAAGCTAATCTATATATACTCTGATACACACTGAAAACACGCCACTAACTCTAACTAACTCCCACGAATTGTACTAACTAAATACTAACAATTCTTTGCACGTGTATTACTAACAGTAGTTGGCACATGTGAACATATATACAATATTCTAACTAAAACTGCAAGTCGTATATAGCAACTAACTACATGTCGTGCTCTGCTGTGCTACACCTGGACTTCCTCTGTTGCTCTGTTCTTCCACATTTTGATTTCCTCTGTTTTCTGCGTGTATGAGCTTATCTGAATCAATTGATTCTTTGACAATAGCTTCAGCTTGACCAGATGGCTTCTTCTTTTTTTAGCTACATAGAGGCTTAAACTTTCGAAGAATTGAATTTTTAACATTATATTTTAGCTTAATCTTGCAACAAATATATGCATATGACTCCAAACTTTTTATATTGCCTATCTGACCTTAAATTTGTTAACATTTTTTCTTGTTATTATAATTTGGCCCCTCAATCTTAAAATTCTAGCTCTGCCCTGCTTTTGCATGAGGTATTTTGCACTGCCATTCTGACTTCTTTTCTTGCCAGGGCTTTCTTGGTATTAGTGGAGCAATAGTGATCCAACTGTATGACACATTCTGGGAGGGCAAGCCAAGCATTTTTCTCCTGATGCTTGCTCTGTTGCCTACATTCGTCACTCTTGTTCTTATGTTTTTTGTGAGAATCCATAAATCTAACACTGCTAATGACCAGAAACACTTGAATGGTTTCACTATAGTTGCTTTGATCATTGCTGGTTATCTCATGATTCTAATCATTTTGGAAAACATCTTTAGTTTACCATTGTGGGCACGCATTTTCAACTTTGTACTTCTTTTGCTTCTACTTGCATCACCTCTTGGAATAGCAATCAAAGCCCAAAAGGACACCAAGAAATTTCTAGAAACATTGCCCCTTGAGAACGATCCTTCAATGGAGAATCCTATAGCATATGATGAATTGCCTGGTGGAGAGGGTCAAGTTGATGCTGATTTAGATGACAAAATTCTGTCTGATGAAGAGGGCATGAATCTTTTGCAATCAATGTGCACTATAAACTTCTGGTTATTGTTTGTTGCTATGGTATGTGGAATGGGCTCCGGGGTGGCTGTGGTAAATAACTTGAGCCAAATAGGTCAATCTCTCAATTACACTACTATGGAGACGAAAAATTTGGTCTCTTTATGGAGCATATGGAATTTTCTTGGTCGTATTGGAGCTGGCTATTTATCAGATTATTTGCTTCACACAAGAGGTTGGGCAAGGCCATTGTTGATGGCTATTACTCTAGCAACAATGGGTGTTGGGCACCTTGTTGTTGCTTCTGGTTTACCTGGAACTCTATATGTAGGTTCAATCCTAGTAGGCATTTGTTATGGTTCACAATGGTCACTAATGCCAACTATTTCTTCAGAACTATTTGGTGTTAGGCATGTGGGTACTATTTTCAACACTATTGGCATAGCGAGTCCTGTGGGATCTTATATCTTCTCTGTAAGAGTAATTGGGTACATTTATGACGAGGAAGCGAAGGGTGAAGATGACTCATGCTATGGTACCCACTGCTTTAGGTTGTCTTTTATGATCATGGCATCCGTAGCATTTTTGGGGTTTTTTGTTGCTCTCACATTGCTCTTTCGTACAAAAAGGTTCTATCAGCTTGCCGTGCTCAAAAGAATTAAGCTTTCTTTAAGCTGAAAAGAAGTCAATGTGAAAATTTTCATTTACAGGGAAATATTAGGTGGTTTTTTTTTTTTTTTTTGTCTTCATTAGAATACATTATAGGTTGTAATATGGTTAACACTAACAGGTTTTTTCTTGTTTTTATTTTTATTTTTTGTTTAAACTTATTGCTTTCAAGAGAACAAATGAGCAAAGCAATGAAATAGAAAGAAAATAAATAATTTATTTGTATTCTTTGTTAAATATTACATTAAATATTTTCTGAGTTAGGGACAATCCTCCGTAAATAATGGCATGTGCGCGGTTTGGTCGGCTCGGTTTTGTTTTCTAATTTTATCATTGGACTGATAGAGATTAGTTTTCTCATAATTAGAACCGATGCATACCACTTAGTGTCGGTTTTCTGACCTATAGCGGTGTGGTTTTTTGCAATCAGTTTAATGGGTTTGGTTGGTTTGAAATATTAAAAAAATTGTTTGTTTTCTTTTTTTTTAAAAAGGGGGGGCTTTCAAGCCCAATACACAACACGTTCAAGACTTCAATCAAAACGTTCACTTGATACAAACTATTCACACATCAAGAAAATGTCCACTTAGATTTTTCACAAATACCTATTCATAGTTAACACATCAACCTGTTCACACATAAAATAAAAATAAAAATAAAAACTGTCTAGGTGCAATTTCTGCCCTCCCACCAATAAAAAAATAAAAATAAAAAACTTGTCCAATAATTAAAATCTATCCAAATTTCATCATAAAAAATATGTCCAAATTTCATCATAAACTTATCCACCCTATTCACACATAAAAATCTGTCTAAATTTCATCATTTCATTCACCATGTAAAAAAGTTTTTAAATTGTCTCACCCATGACCCACGAAGTGCTTACTATCTGCCCAAGAAGATTAAGAAAAAAATGCTTACAAAAGATTAAAATGATTATTGTGTACCCACAAAGCAACTTACTGAAGATTAAAATAAAAATGCTGAAAGTGATTACCTATGTGTGTGTGTTACTGGGAGATAGGCAGTAGCTGGTGGTGAATGGTAAGCTAGCCAAGCTGCAAGAGGCGAGAGTGAGAGATAGAGCAACTGAGGTCTAAGAGAGTTGAGCGATTGTGAGAGACATAAGCTATTTATACTAGGGCAAAAATCAGAAAACCTAGCTCAAAACAACACCATTTTGATTTTGATTTTTTTTAATTACAAAGTGAAACGAATCGTTTTGTCAAAAAAAAAATTAAAAGAAAACTAGTTGAAACAACACCGTATTAAGGTTTATTACTTAATATATGTTTGTTTGTTTAGACCCCTTAAGAACATATTAGTTGAACCTAATGAATCGGCCAAGTATTTACTTAGGTTAATTATGAGATCTAGATTAAACACACGCAAACATATTACTTAGTGCGGAAAAGTAAAGAAGACAATAATATAACAACTCAAGAAAACCAATGAAACCAACCGTTTCAAGGTAAAAACCTAAGAATGATCTAACCTATCTATCCTCAAGGTAAACAAATCTACTATGATAGAATAGAAGATTACAATAGATGTAAACCCTAAATCTAAAGCTATCTCATGTAGAACTTACTAACACGACCACATGCAGCTCAAACTCTATGGACTCTTCTATCTTGAATTTATTGAATACAAACTCCCACGCTTGTGATTTTGAGATCCCACTCAAAGGTTTAGCAACACAAACTCTCCAATTTGTGACTCCAAGACCACCCTTGAAAGTTTAAATCATTAGCTATGAATGATCTTAATGCAGCAACTTTAGATCTACTAGTTTTAATAGTATGAGAATAATTTTCGGTAGTGACTTTGAACGAAGAAGGCATAGCACTTCCAAAGTTATAACAAAACATGTCTTAAGGTTTCCTTTAAATACTATGTGAAATAAATCTAAAACCCTAATCACTTCATGGGCTTAACAGGCTAATGGACTTTAATTAAATTCTGTAGAACCTGTCTTTAGATTGGTCGAACCTAGTATGTTTTGAATTCTTAAACCTATAGCTTCCTTTTTCTTGTATTCTAACTTGCAGCACCTTGAGCATTATCTAATAAACCCTATAAACTCTAAGATCTATTTTTAAACAAGTTTATACTCGCAGTTTGTCAATTGTTCTAAATTTTTAGAACCTAATAATGTGTGTGTAAAAACCCACGTGAGTTAATGAAAAAAAAAAATCAATTTTAATCGATGCAATTTATTTTCATTTTTTAGATGCAAACGCACATACACAAGAGAAAGAGAATAAAGTTCTAACATAAAGATATACTATAAACACTGCTCAAAAGTCCTCATAACTTTTTAAAAAAGACGAAACAAATTATACTTCAGACATTACACTCTCTCACTTTAATACTTAGTTACCAATGAAACTTGAAACTCAAGGATTCGATTATAAAATAATACTTCTTGTGAACTTGATCTCAAATGTCAAGAACTTAACGAATAATTTTAAAGATATACACAATTACACACCTAATTCCATAAGTTGTTAACTCGTACGACAAGATGTTCTTTACACTTTTGGCCCATATGTATCTATTATTTTTCATTAACTCACAATAACAGGAGTCAATAGTAAGAGCTGACATGTACGGGATCATTGCCCCAACTGTCAAGACCATAAAATGCCAACTCAAAAGTCATTACACACTCTACTAAAAGCTCTTACCGTTTTTCTTTTATGAAAACCAAAGTTCTTACACTTTTAACACCGAAAAATGCTATAACTATCTTAAGCGAGACCTGAAAAAAAAAACCTAACTCATCAAACTGAAGCAAACAATAAGAAATGGATGTACTCAAGCTCGACACCAAATGGGTCTCCACCATAGCCAGCATATGGATCCAATGCACAAGCGGCTCTCTCTACACCTTCTCCATCTACTCCTCAGTTCTAAAATCAACCCAAGCCTACGACCAATCCACGCTCGACACCGTATCTGTCTTCAAAGACATAGGCGCCAACGCCGGCGTCCTCTCCGGCCTCCTCTACTCCTCCGTCACAACAGCTAATCACCGCCGCCGTACTGGGCCGTGGCTGGTCCACCTGGCAGGCGCGGTTCAATGCTTTTTGGGGTATTTCCTGATGTGGGCCTCCGTTGTTGGGCTGATTCCTCGGCCTCCCATGGCGGCCATGTGCTTGTTCATGTTGGTGGCGGCTCACGCGCAGAGCTTCTTCAACACTGCTAATGTGGTCACTGGGGTTAGGAACTTTCCTAATTATAGTGGCACTATTGTTGGCATTATGAAGGTACATCGTTTAACTTTTGAGTTTTTTTTTTTTACGGGTTTTTATTGGTTCTTATATGAGTTTAATGCTAACGTTACTTTATTATGGTCTGCCATGGCAATTTGTTACCTTGACAATCGTAAAATATTTAGTGAAAATTTTCAGGACTTTAGACTTATTGTTAAATTTTTAATGTCAAGCTTTTGCATGCTGTAAGTTTTACCCTTTTTGTGGTGAATGATCAATGATTATATCATTTGTACTAGGAAGCACTGACACTTTATTTAAGGTGTTATACCCATGTCATGTTTGCCTTTTCATGTTATAAATTTTAAAAACTATTCATGTCTTACCTGTACCCATACATGTGTCCATGTTTCTTTTCTTAGCATGTGTATGTGTGTCAATGCGGTAGACAATTTAGTTTGTAGAAAAAAATTGTAGCAAAAGTAACGTTTATATTCATTGATATAAGAATTACGCTTTTTCTTCCGAGATTTGAATTTTTTGGCAATTATGGTAATGCTCCTTCCCATTTTGTTAGAAAATTCAATTTTTTTAAGAGGCATCTTAATTTATTTTCATGGATTTCAAAAGTACTTAAATAAACATAATAGAAAAGAGATATCAACTTTTCAAATGAAGTAGATTGTAAATTGAGAGAGTTATTAATATTCTGTCTATTAACTTTTCAAAAATATAATCTTTTAGTACATCTGGAAATGCAATAGAAGACCAATTAAACGAGAGCCAGACAGAGGAAGTAGTTTTTTTAGCTTAATTATTTGGTGTTACTTGAAAAATATTGCAATGAAAATATGTGGGGTTTTTGCTGCCAACTGACTTACCTGTCTTCTGCATTCAGACCAAATTCCAATTCTGAAACAGCATCACTGACAGGGGCAGAGCTAGGATATTTTGTTTGGGGGGGCCAAATTTTGTTACTAATATATTAGTCTCGAGTCAAGATAAACCATCACACTCAAGCATAAACACACATACACAAATATAAACATTAATATTTTGATACTAAAGTAGGTCATAATTTATAAATATATTGTATATAAAATTAATAACTTTCACATTTGTATATTCGCAAGATAATTTTTTAGGGGAATTTATCACCTTTTAAACTCCAATACTATACAAAAGCTGTCTAATTTGATATTAAACATGTACAAACAAATGAATTAGAGAAAACAAAAACTACCTTGTCTCTATAACTACTAGATCAATTGAAAATTTCTATTGATTTTTAAGAGCATCATTGGACTAACTCAAACATTTGGGGGGGCCAACTTCTATTTTTGTAGCTAAATATTTAAATTTTTTAATACTTATACATAATATAAAATAATTTTTTAAAATTTTGGAGGGGCCAAGTGCTTTTATAGTATTTTATCCAATGATTAGTTAAGAGGAATGCTTAGGGTAGTGGAAGCTTTACTATCAAAAAACTTACAAATTGACATGCTGGCTAAGTTGCCAATAAGCCGTGCAAATCATACGGGCCACCGATTTGAGATATGGAATGCATAAATGTTCCATACCACACTCTAAAAGCGATGATCCCACATCTCAAATGAGTGGTAAGTGCCACCATGAATTTAATTAGTGGAATCCACTATTACATGAAAGGAGGGAGAAAATACTTGACAGGTTCAAGTTTCTAATCAAATGGTATTAATGTTTGTTGCTCCACATCATTCATCTCCTAACACTTTTTGAGATCTAAGCTTGTGAAAAGCAGTTCACCTTCCTAACAGGTCTTATGTCATATCTTATGCCATTGTTACTGTTTGAGTTTGAATTTACTTTCTATTGGATTGTTAGGAGCAAGGACTTAAGATTGGATATTGAAAATAATTCTTATCTATTGCTACGGTTTTCTTGGTTTAAGTGGAGCAATTTTAATTCAAGTATATGAGATAATATTCACCAACAAGCCTACATCCTATCTTCTGATGCTGGCACTGTTGCCTACTATTAATACTTTGTTGCTCATGTGGTTTGTGAGAATCAACAACACCAATGAAGGAGATGAAAAGAAACACTTAGATTCTTTCTCATTGATTGCACTGGTCATTGCTGCTTATCTTATGGCCATTATAATATTAGAGCACATTTTTTTATTTCAATTTGCAATACCTGTCATCGCATTTGTGCTGCTCATGCTGCTGCTTGCCTCACCTCTTTGCATAGCAATTAGAGCCCATCAAAGAGATTCTGATAGGATTTCACAAAGTCCCGTTATTGAGAGGGACCAGCTAACGGATGATCCCAACCAGCTGGTTGCTGAGAAGATATATGCGAGACAAGATTCTGCTGGGTATCGCTATTTGCCCAGCAGTACTGATCAAGAGATGGATAATAATGATAGAAGGACTTTACAGGCAGAACAAAATCTCAATCTGTTGCAAGCTATGCACTGTAGACTTCTGGATTTTATTTCTTGCCATGGCTTGTGGTATGGGCTCAGGACTTGCTGCAGTGAATAACAGCAGCCAGATAGGAGGATCTCTTGGATACACCAGCTTTGAGACAGGTACTCTGGTTTCTTTGTGGAGCATTTGGAATTTTCTTGGCCATTTTGGAGCTGGCTACGTATCAGATTATTTTTTGCACTCATGAGGATGTGCAAGGCCATTGTTCATGGTCATCACACTAGCAATCATGAGCATTGGTAATTTGGTGATTGCTTCTGGTTTGCCTGGTGCTCTATATGTTGGTTCAGTATTGGTGGGTGTTTGTTATGGTTCTCAATGGTCACTAATGCCCACTATCACTTCTTGAGATATTTGGCGTGGTTCATATGGGTACCATATTCAATACAATTACCATGGCAAGTCCTGTTGGATCTTATATATTTTCTGTGAGAGTTGTTGGTTACATATATGACAAAGAAGCATCAGCAGCTGGCAAAACATGCACTGGAACTCAATGCTTCATGTTTCTTTTCTTATCATGGCATCTGCTACTCTTTTGGGGTCTCTTGCTGCCTTGGGGTTGTACTTTCGGACAAAAAGTTTCTATAATCAGGTTATACTCAGAAGACTAATACATTCTTTGAGGGGATTAAGTGTTGAGGATTGTAAAATACTTTGAAGGAGTCAAGTGCTTCTGTTCAGTGAGTAAAAGGGGTAAATCATAAATGCCAAAGCGCCCTCTCTTTCTTTCTAGTTGCTTCTTGTAACATAACATGTTCATTGTTGTATTCTCGACATGTTGTTATGTGTGTAAGAGCTTGCTTGGCCTTTCTAGGGAGAAGAGGGAGTCAACTCCGTCATTTTTATCTTCTTTTTTTTTTGAGGTTACACACACACACACACACACACCCCTGTTGGGTCTTGAACTCACTACCTCACCCTCCATCCTATTATTACCCCAAGTAGCCCTTTCTCATTTCTATTATGTGCCTCCAGTTTCAATCCGTGACTTCTTTGGTTTCTTCTCCTCTTTTGCTTCCATTGAAGTATTAAGTGTTCATCATGTCCCATTAAGTTGGAAGTCCCTCATTCCCCCTTGTGTCATAAGTATGTTTTCCCACCAGACAGTTGTTTTGGGTTATGAATCTGGTGTAGTTTACTTCGTGTTTGTCCCACAAATTTTATTGTCTTTTCCCTCTCATTAGATGCTTTTTTTAGTGAATTTTTTTTTCAATAACTTTCATTGTTTAAAAAAAAAAAAAAAAAAAAATTCATGTGCTTGGAATATCACAGAGTTTAGATCTGATTAATCACCTGAATAGTAGTGGGCAATTGGTTTTTGACTAATGAAATTCTCAGCTGATTCATCAATCGAAAAAAGGTTCAAAAGCCCTTCACCCAAAATATTCTGTTTGAACAATGGGTTTTGATGATACAGTGATTATGGTTGACTTAGTAATGGAGTACCTATTTGACACAATGATTAATGTAGGTGGCATTGGCCTAAGGTCCCTGATGTTTAAGTTAGTGATCTTTCCAGAGAAATCACTCTTTTTAGCATACAGATTGCTCATACTTGACTCTAGTTGTGAGGCATGAATGTATGGTTAGTTGGTTTTCCTTTGCTAGATCCTTGTGCATGATTTTCTAAAAGCAATAGATTCTTCTGGTAGTTATGTGATTGCATCATCCTCTCTGCCCATCTATTGATTAGGTTCAACTAGAGGTGACATGCTGGAGCTAGACTATATTGTTGAGAAAAAATTAAGAATATCAAGAAGACAAAATTGAAAATTGTAAATATGAAGGATTTCAAATAATTAATGATTATTATATCTCTATTTGTGCTTATGCATATACCTACATATTTGTGTACACATACACATTATTGAGAGAGAGTTTGTTCCTGCTCAGAAACAGGTTATTTAACACATGCGACCTCCAGATGTCGTCTTGTTGAACAACTATGTATCATATTTGTGAATTTATGTTTTTGAACATTAATTTCTAGGTTTATCGATTGCCAATGAGCTCTAGCTTAACTAGCAATTCCTCCTCTTGTAAGTGCTAGCTAGGGAGGGTAAGATCGTGGATTCAAGACCTACTGGATGCATGTGTAACTTACTGTTGATACCCATTTTCGCGACACATTTCGTACAAGCCCGATTCAACCAAGCTCGACTTTCTTATAAAATCGATTTATATATTATATTATATTTATTCTTTTAAGCATGGCCCAAGCCCATGCGGCATATGGGGGAAATTGAGGAAGCGTGGTTTGGAGGGTATGGGTCGATTCCTTTTGGACCTTTTGCATGAGCTCAGCCCATGCGTGCTACCAAGTGGGCAAGAGACACTGGTAGCACCTCAGGCTCATGAAAGAGGTCTTGTATCCAAAATTTCCACCCCAAAACAACTTTTATGCTCTGGGTGACTATGGCCTAAAGTTTCTGCCATAACCCACTTTTACCTTTAAACACATAGTTGGCTTTCATTGGCCAACTCCATCTGCTTGCCCTTACTTAAGTGAGTCTTCCAATGGTTTGAAATGTCTAACCAAAGGCAACCAATTAGAGCAAACCCCCTTTATTTCCAAAATTATGTAAAAAGCATACCAAACTCTTCCCTAAACAAAAGTAACCCAAGCCAAAACACCAAAATAGTATCATAGGGGATAAAAGCCTCTTCCACTACTCAAAAACCAATCAAGAGCAACACCCTAAACTCCATATAAAACTCTCTCTTTAGCTCATAAACAAGGGAAGACGTTTTACCCAAGGTTGTCAAACCTGGATCGAACCGTACAGTCTGACCGGGAAACTTGTGAACCGTTCAGTTTCACGGTCCGTTTAAGGTGAAGAACCGTTCCATGCAAAAAAAGCATGGATCCGTCCGAACCGCGGTCCGACCGTCTGGTTCTGTGAACCGTGACCGGTTCAAACGGTTGCCTTTGTTTCAGCCTTAAAACGGCGTCGTTCCACCTCCGTTTAGGTTTGAAGATTCTCACATTTTGGATATGATCATTTGAAATTTACTTCCTAAATTTTTTTTCCTCTGCTGGTAATTTTATAATTTACATTTGATTCTCTTGCTGCTTGGTCGATGTTTTCTTCTTTGTTTTAAAGTGTCTCTCTTATAAAATCTGTCTGCTATTTGATATGGTGATTAATTCATCAAATTGTGTATGCGAGCTGTGTTTCTTAGGATTTGCCATTTTTTCTAATTAAAAAAAAAAAAAAAGTGACATTAACTGGTACATTACTACAGGGGATAGTGATTGACATGAATAATAGAGATTTTACAGGTGGTAAGAATGGAGTTTACTCCTGTGGAAATTAAGAACATGGAAACGCATTCAAATTGGCATGTATCATTTGGATTCTAGTTTTCTTACTGTTGTATCTTTTCTATGTTGTGTGCATATGTGGGAAAGTGGGGAAGGAATGGGAAATTACAGTTTACCAACTTGTGGTTTTGATTGAGTTTGAATTACTAACCTATAATTTAAAAGTTGCACTCACTTGTCACAAAAAAAGAAATAGATAATTAAAATAGCTACTCAGGTGTTTTGCTGCTAATCTTTTTTAACAGATTATCTATGTCTGATAAAGCCTTCTGAGGCTTTATTATGTTTCCTCTGTAAAATATTGATTGTTCCATTCCCTTCCAAATCTTCAAAATTACCAGGTAGTAACTCATCCAAGATTTCATTGACATTTTTCTCTAACTTGTCCATTGAACCTAACTCATCCAAGTCTATGACTTTGTGTATATTAGTTTGTTAATTTGACTCTATGTATGAAGTTGTGATTCTTTGACTATCTGTATTTCAAAAATTGATGGGTCTATGCGTGTTTGACTGGTTGTTTAGTCTTTTAGATTAAAATGGAAACAGGGACCGGGTCTACTCCATCACATGAAGTTGATTTCAATGTAGTGGAGTCTAGCTCAAGAGTAAGGGAAAAGGTTGATCCGGCTTGGAAACATTTTAGCCTTGGGGCGGATGAGAAGGGACAGAATACTTTTACATGTGTGTATTGTAGGCAAACATATAAAGGTGGAGGTATTAATAGGATGAAAAAACACCTTACAGGGATAAAAGGTGATATTGGATCGTGTAAAAAGGTTTCTCATGATGTGAGATACCAAATGTTGGAATATATGAAGGAGTTTGAGTTGAAGAAAAAAGCTGAGAAACAACGTCAAGAAGAAATGTTTAGTGTGCCTTTCACAAATAGTGATATGTAAGAAGATGAAGATGTTCAAGAAGTATTTAGTAGTAGGTTGCCTAAAAAACCTGTTTTAGGTAAAAGAAATGGTACAAATCCAGTGGATAATTACTTTGCTCTAAGAACTACTCTAGGAGCTCAACCTAGTCTTAAAAATGTGTTCCAAAGTAAAGAAAGGGTGAGGCAAGCTGATGTGGCTATTACAAGGTTTCTGTATGACAATTGCATTCCTTTTAATATAGTGAATTCAGTGTACTACCAAAGGATGATTGATGCCGTAGCTGCTGCTGGTCCTGGTTACAAAGGTCCATCTTATCATGCTGTACGGGTCCCTTTGTTAAGGGATTAAAAGAAAGAGGTTCAATTGTTGGTTAAGTCATAACGTAGGCATTGGGCAGAAGTTGGATGTACACTTATGGCTGATGGTTGGACAGATACTAGACATAGGTCATTGATTAATTTCCTTATTTATTGTCCTAGGGGAATGGTATTTGTAAAATCAGTTGATGCCTCAGATATTGTGAAGAGTACCAGAAACTTATTTAAATTGTTTGATGAAGTAGTTACATGGGTTGGTCCAAAAAACATAGTTCACATGGTTACTAATAATGCTTCCAATTATGTATCTGCTGGTAAATTGTTGTGTGAAAAGTATAAAACTATTAGTTGGTTTCCTTGTGCAGCACATTGCCTGAATCTTGTGTTGCAGGATATGTGAGACATGCCTCATGTGTAGAGACTCAAAAAACGTGCATCCAAAGTTACAGTTTTTATTTATAATCATGTGACTTTGATTGCTTGGTTGAGGAAGAGACCTAGTTGGACAGATATTATACGTGTAGGAGCAACAAGATTTGCTACTACTTTCCTTTCATTTGGAAGTCTTCATTTGCATAAGCATGACTTGCAAGCCTTAGTGACTAGCAAGTTCTTTGTGGACAATAGATTGGCAAGAGAGTCAAAGGCAAATGAAGTAGTTTCTATCATTTTAGATAATTCTTTTTGGGATGATATTAATGTTCTTGTCAAGATTTCATCGCCACTCATTCGTTTGTTACGGATTGTTGATTCTGATCAAAGGTCTGCAATAGGATATGTGTATGAAGGCATGCATAGAGCACGGTTGGGAATCAAGAAGATCTTCCGAATGAAGAAGCACTTATACAAGCCATACACTTCAATTATAAAAAACTGTTGGGACAAAAATTTGCGTAAAGATCTTCATGTTGCTGCATATTGGTTAAATCCCGCTTTTCAATATGATAAAGAGAATTTTTGTCGGAAACCAGCAGTACATATGGCTATTTTGGACTACATTGGGACAAAATATGATGGTGACAAAGAAAAGGTAATTAAGGAAACCCAATATTTTCGAGACCGTATTGGGAGCTTTGATAGAGATCTTGCATTGTCAACAAGCACAACCACTCATCCAAGTGAGAAGTAATTAGTTTACTTTAATACTATAAACAAATCTTAGTCTTTTTTGTTCATGTTGAAAGTTAGTTTTGTCACTATAGTTAGAATAACTGAAGTGATTATTCAATTGAAAATTTGTTTGTTTATGTTGATTAATATTAGATTATGTTGTGTTATGAAAATCAGATGAATGGTGAAAGTTGTGGGGTGCTGATGCTCCAAACTTGCAAAAATTGGCGATTAGAATCCTTAGCAAAACTTCCGCCTCTTCTGGATGTGAGCGTTGTTGGAGTTTATTTGACCAAATACATTCTAAGAGGAGAAATAGGTTGGAGCATCAAAGGCTCAATGATCTTGTGTTTGTTTATCATAACTTGCGATTAAGACATAGGTAACTAAATGCTATATCTTGTCATTATATTAATTTCTAAGAAGTCATTTATATAATGTAATTGTTAGTTACTAATTATATTCAAATTCCAATAATGAGCATGACATTTTATGATGCAGACTTTACAACAAAAAGTTTAATTTTGACCCCATTGATTATGCAAGTATCGACAAAACTGATTTTTGGGTATTTGTGGAAGACGAAGACCCATATCTTAATTATGAAGAGTTGGAGAATGCAATTTATGAAAAGGGTGCATATCCAGCAAGTGCAGGGTCTTCTTCTAATATTGAAGGTTAGTTTATATGTAAACAATTTAATAACCTATAGTGATTTTTCTTTTATTTTTTTCAAACTTGTGTAAACATTATAATGATTTCTCTTTTTATTTTGTTCAAACTTGTGTGTAGAATCTGTAGATGATAGCAATAAGGTTGAAGGAATTGATTTGGGAACATTTAGACAACCTATTGGCCCTCCTCCTGGATTTTCAGGGAATGATGATGAGCATGATAATTATCATGACATTGATGATTTATGATCATAATAATTTTGTTTGAACTTTGAAGTTATATTTTATATTTTAGAGATAATTTCTGTCTTTTTGTAAGACACGGTGTGTAACTTGGAGTTTGAAGTTTTATTATTGTTTTTTAGAAATAAGTTTTTATGTATTTTTTTAAGAAACAATGTGTAGTTGTGTTTGAGTATTGTAACTTGGAAAACATTATTATGAGAAAAAAGGCTATACACAATGTGTAGTTGTATTATGAGAAACAATGTGTAGATGTATTTTGGATTAACATGAAATGTCTCTCTATGAGCTGTGTATTTTAATGCATGAGTTTTTGGCTTAAATTTTGACCATGTAATACTTACTCAAGTTGGTTTAATTTGATTGAGTTATTAGACATAGATAGCATTTTCAGATAGAATGACTTCTGGTTGTTGCATTTTAATTGTCCATATAAGAAGTGTGAAGGTGAGCAAGAGGCAATGCAACCTAGAGTGCCTGCTACTCAAAGGGACCTTTAAAAACCTGAAAGTGCAAACTAAAG
This sequence comes from Quercus wislizeni, assembly GCA_023055345.1. Taxonomy (NCBI): domain Eukaryota; kingdom Viridiplantae; phylum Streptophyta; class Magnoliopsida; order Fagales; family Fagaceae; genus Quercus; species Quercus wislizeni. Next base: position 11,888,206 of record JALGQJ010000003.1, on the reverse strand, counting down.
CAAGTTGCTACCATATGCTTTACTCTTCACTATGCGCCTCATTATCGTTGTTGTCCTTTGATGGGTGTTCCTTAAACTCCTTTTAGATTTTAGTCACCAATGCATTGCAACACATATACGCTATGACCAGTGTAAAGTTCATTTGGATTGCATAACACAACTGAAATATAGGGGAATGTGAACAACATTTTCATTCTCTAAATGAATTAGACTATTTTAGTTAATTTTTCTATTTTTTATTAATTTAATGTTTTTATATATATTTAAAATAATTATTAAATTAATTATGACGTCATCACAGTTCGACCCCAATTCGACCTCAGTTCGACCTCAAAACCCTTGAACCTCTCCTTTTTACGGTTCAATGAACGGTTCAGGTTTGAAAATCTTGGTTTTACCCACAGAACTAAACTTCAGAGCAAAAGCCCATTTAGCCAGTCAACAATCTCACAATTCCAGAGCTTGGGGGTGGAAATATGGATACAAATGAACTTTCCCTCTCTTCCTCACGACCTCCCTCAATTTCCTCCTCCGAGTGACTGTGGGTCAAAGTTTTAGACCTGTTGAACCACGTTTTCCCCATAGAGCTGAAACTTGAGAGCAAAAGCCCACTGAGCTAGGAAATATTCTCACAATTCCGAACCTTAGGGGTGGAAATATGGGTATAGGGGAACCTTCTCTCTCTTCCTCACAACCTCTCTCAATTTCCTTCTCCGGGTGACTGTGGGTCGAAATTTCAGACCTATTATGTTTTTATACTTTTTCTACACTTTTTTTATTAGCATTTTGATTCTCTCTTGTCAAAGCACCATTAGCCTTTGTTTTCTATACATTGTGAATTTTGGACTTGATTCTCCACCAATAAACACTTCTAAAGAACTCAAGGGGAGATTTGGGCCGTTTTCGCATTTTCGGCCCTTGTTGCAAAAATATCCCCGACATTTTGGCGACTCCACTAGGGAGTCAAGCAATTGAAACAAGTCATGTGTTCAAAGATGCAAAACCAGCAAAAAGATGATGTTTCTCACACCAACTTGTCATTCTAAGAGAAATCGTATGATGCTTTGCTGCGCAACAAGAGCATGGTGAAGTTAAGCTGAAATAAGCTCTATCCTTAGCTCATTGAGCTATTGGAGATGCTCCAAATCATGTGATGAAATCGCTCCAACCTCCGGAAACCACCCAAGAAGTGAAGGATGGAGGGAGAATCAACTTTCCTATTCAATGAAAAAAAAAAATTCTTCCACTCATCTATATTATTATTATTATTATTTAGCTATCATTCTTATGGATGAATCATCATATATCTCTTGCTTTAAAGGATATTTGTGAAAATTTTTGTTATAGCATGAAAAAGCAAAAATGGCGAGCCACAAATCCAACCGTGAAGGGAATGACGGTTCCAACCAATAATCAATAATGCAAAGCTCTAAACATCAATTTCAAAACCAAGAACCCCTCACGCGCTGAGCATATGGGAGCCGCGAGTGATTGACTCTTTTTGGTGCAACAATAATCGCTGCTGTGTGCGACCCTTCGCAGCTAAATATTTTTGGCGTCACCACTAAATAAAGTCTTCACCAAATAGCTAAAGGTCATAGCTAAATGACCCACTGCAAAGCGCTAGATATTCCATACACCAAGCCTTGAGATAGCGACATACCATACATCAAGTTGTATTGTTGCTGAGTTAGCGCCGAGCATATGGGGGCTGCCGTGAGTGATTAAATTATTTTGGCATAACAATAATCATTGCCGTGTGCGACCCTTCGCAGCTAAATATTTTTGGCATCACCGTTAAATGAAGTCTTCACCAAATAGCTAAAAGTCATAGCTAAATGACCCACCATAAGTCGCTTGATATTCGACACACCAAGTCTTCAAGTAGCGACATTTCATAAACCAAGTCTTGAAGTCATACAAGTGATATGCTATTGTCAAGGCACACTTAAGCTAAGACTTTCAAGCTTTCTCTTTACTAATTCATTTTTTTTATACATATCGTTTAAACCATTTTAATGCTTTAAATTTTTAATTAAAATATTTTCTATAAGTCGTTTGTGCTAAAACTTAGCCATGACTATCGTTTACTAATAGAAATCATAATTACTCTAAGGGACAAAATGGAAAACTTCTCGGACCATCCGACAAAGAGGGAAAATTGGACTCGATTCCTTCTCGCCGAAGTCGTGACGCACTCATGCACTCTAAGCCATGACCAGCTCACGCATCCAAAGTCATGGTCGATCTGTGCATGTCAAGCCATGGCATGTTCATATATCTCAAGTCATAACAAGCGCATGCATTCCAAGCCATGCCAATGCCTTAATCATTCTTGAATTCAAGATTATACTTGAAGAGGGAAGCGCCAATGTTGTCATCCTCAAGAAAATTATTATTGTCTCTCAACACTTGTAAATGAAATCCACAACTAAGCCAACTAATAAGAAGGGTTTGTGCGCGCGCCTTTGAAGAATTCTTTGCAAGATCTCACTTTAGATATTGAAGTTAAAAAGCTCAAAAATCACATTCTATTTGCTGGAAATCCACTCTATAAAAGCAATGGCAATGGTCGTAGCCAAGCTCATCAAGAAACATCTTATTCGTCGCTTTGACATCCCACTCATAAGCGACAACAATACATCTCCCTTATGCCAATTTTCGAAGGCAAACCCTATGAAATGTTGGGAAGCCGACGAACTATCATATTATCCAAGCGTGGTAAGACCCCTACATGCGGAGGTGCAATGCCTTCAATAAGGTAGGGAAAGCCAATGCTTTCTCCTAATAAAAAAAAAAAACACTTACTCTCTCAAAGGTAAGCCCTATTGAATGATTAGGAAGCCAATGAGATGTCATATTATTCATACATAGTAAAACCTCTACTTGCAATGGTGCAATGCTTTCAACAAGGTAGGGAAAGCCAACGTTTTCATAAAGGCAAGCATTACGAAGCAGTATTGAAGCCAACACAACATCTTATAATTCAAGCATAGTGGTCCATTACATGGTGGACATAATCATCCCTAAAACATTATGGGAAAATCGATGCAACAAATCACTATCTCATCGCCACATGGTAATTTGCGATACGCGAGGATAAAATCCTTCCTCAAGAAATTAGCAAGCCTATGTATGTGAGAACGCAATCAGCCTATGAAACAGTGACGAAAAAAATGCACCATGAGCTGCAATGCGCGAAAACGCAGCCTATATGTGGGGGCTTCTTGAAACTAACTAAGCAGCGACCTAATATATGTCGAGTTTAAGTTGGCTACCAAGCAGTGAGTCAAGTTTCAATATATATGAGCTATTGTCTGTGAAAGCAAATTTGCTCATCAAAAGATCGCTAAAAAAAAAAAAAATGGCGCATAAACAGCAAGACGTGCACTTAGCCAAAACCTATCCGCAAAGGCATGAGAACCAAGCAACATGTCTACTAAATTGCCCAAGCAAAGGCAAAACCATATTCACAAGCTACCCAATTCAAGTACAAGTCATTCTCAAGAAACTAGTGCATATAATCTAGCAAAATTATGCTACTTAATCACAAGGTGCACATGACATTTCCAAGCAAGCTCTCCTCAACATACTCAAATGCTCAAAGCCATACATGGGCTGTTTTCACAACAAAAACGTGTTCATAGCCTATCAACGAAAGGTACAAAGTCATTCTTAAGGTATAAATTACAAACCATATGCATCCTTGAGGTACAAATCATTTTTTTCATTCCAAAATACAAAATATACATCCAAATATCATATATGTTCGTTTTGTATATAAATGCAAATTATGTCAACTAACCATGATAGTACAAACTCAAAGTGGCACCAATACAACTAAATAGGAGCTACTCTATACATAAGTGGGCTATCCACAAAGGCAAAATACAAGAGAAAGTGTCTCCAAGACAACAAGCCCTATTACACACTATAACTAGTTCAAACTTTCAAAGCTTGGAGCTCAATACAAGACAATTAAATAAAAAAAAAAGCAAGAAAGGAGGTAAAGGAAAATTTGAAGTGATGTCATAGTCCCCTTCAAACATCATCGTCTTCGGGGCATTGGCTTGCAATCACTCTCTTCTTTACTTTAAAGCCACAAGAGAGAGACGGGCTAAAAGGATTCAAAGTTATTAGCAGCAATCATGGTACCATCTATTGCAGCTCTGTGTTGCTATTCGCATAAGCTTCAACCTCAAAAAATGATGCATTGGCAATGGGAATGGCCCCGAGAATGAAAGTCACAACAACGACATCACAATTTTCTAAGCCAAAGTCCTTCTACAAGAATCCATAGTACAACTCACTCAATATACTATTATATGCAATAAAGAAATGAAGAAGATGTGTGACTTACCAAGTGACTTCCAAAGCTCCCGCTTAATAATGGTGTATTTCCCAAAGTACACTTATTCTATGCAAGACGGTAATGCGACGCACTCAACAATCCCTATTGGAATGAAAAGGGGTTGGTAGTGAGTTTTGACTTGCCACAACAAATTTTAACTTGCTAGAGAAATTTCGGCTTTATTTTCAAACAAACGAAGTTCCTGTCTGTGCGAAATGTTGAGGCTGTCGAAAATTACATTGAAGGAATGGTGACTGCAACATGGAATCACCAACTTCGGCTCCACCAATTCATGCTAGTAATCAAGCTATGCAACACATGGCTTACTCTCAATGGCATTATTAGGGGCTAAAGGCTTACTCAATCGCTATGCGCCCCTACACTAGAAATTCAAGTTTCATTCCTACACTTTCATTTCAAGCTTGTTGAATAGAGAAGCGACTACCACTCAATGACTATCACTCTCACTTGCGTTCATCGCAAGAATACGATACAGGGGGCTTCCAACCAATGTAGTAGCTATGTCACACCCCTATACCACATCGCAAAGTGATATCTTCGCTCCATTCTATCTCAAATAAGCTGTCCCAAGACATCCAATAGTATCGCTCATCACTCTTGGCTACGACTTCATCAAAATTAATCTTGGCAAACACAATCTCACCGAATTAACCAACAATCAAGCGACTCAAGAAAAATGAAGCATCCTCAATGTGGTACAATTTGCATAGAGCTTCAAGATAGCCTCTCATTCATCGTCATCTTCGCCTATGGACCCAAGTCAAATTTACAATCAAGTATGCTACTCCTTCTACTTCCAACATCAATACCGACAAATCTCACAACCATAAGCGCCAGGCTACCACAAACCTACTATGACATTTCTTGTGAGACCACCCGACTCGTGACCGATTGGTTCTTTCTCTTCTTCAGCTATGAGACTTTGTCCGGCCTAAATCTCAACCCCATGGATGGGGGACGATTCCGAGCATTTTCAACCCTTTACCAACGAAACCCCTCTATTCCTCACCAACGAAGAACTCTTCTCTTTTGCTGACATCACCATCTCACCAAGACTACCCTTCTTGAAATTTAACAACATGGGTGGTGAAGGATTAAAGGTGAAATTTGGGGGGGGGGGGGGGAGAACGAGAAGATCTGATGAAGCTTGCAATTAAAAAAAAAAATTGGAACCTCGGCCGATCTAGAAAAGCATATGAAGATTTGGCAGGGTCTTAAGTCCTCCATTTTGCAACCACTATCTCACCACCCCCTTGGGTTTTGGCCACATGGGTGCAAGATTAAAGGTGGGTACAGCAAGACTTGAGAAGATCTGAAGAACTAAGAAAATAAGAAATAATCGCAAGAAATTGATATGAAGAGTTTCATGAAAAAAGAAAGAGGGCTAAAGCTCTTGGAGAAATATTCCATGCCAAGGACTTGGAAAGCTAAAGAAGAACTAGAAGAAGAAAGTGGTGTGATATGCCTGAAGTAAATACATATGAAACTTAAAGCAAAAGGAATGTTGATTCTAAGAGAAAACAAAAGGAAGTGGCGTGAAAGTCAAAGCCACTGAAAAGAAAGAAAAACGTGGCTGCATCCCACCTTCCTCTTCCTCCGTATGATATGCGCTTGTTTGGATTCAACGGAAACCGCTGAATCCAGAGCTGCATTTTTTCACTTTTTTTTTTTCTCACTTCATGCGTTCCAGGGGACAACTAGTACTGTAACGGCACTGTTTATCACTGTTCACGCATTAAAAAAATATTTAAAATGAGTCACATGATACTATTCACACATTTAAAAATTATTTTGCTACAGTACTTTCAGTTTTCAATTTTCAGTTTCAGCAACAATAAGTTCAATCCAAACGGACCATATATCTCTTTGGCAAAATATTCATGTGGTCACCACTAGGGACCCACCATACATTGATCAATAAATACATGGGCCAAGACTCAAAGGCCTTAATTATTTCTCATGGGCTTCGGTTTATATTAGCCCACATGCTACAAACCTGCCAATATTATTTCCTTTGGCATCCAAGTTATTCAAATGATAACACTTAGCAACCATCTTTGGTCCATGCCTTGTACGAGATTTTTTTTTTCCTACAAGCGGGTGTCGCAATTGGCGACATTTCTACAAACAAGCTTCATCGACCAATATCTTCTTAACAAAAAAAATGGAGATTTTGGGTGAACTAATTCCCAAACCTGCAACATCTACAAGCAATGGAAAACATCAACTACTCACACACATGGCGCAAGCATCATGCGTGCTCGGGGGGCTAATGTTGATACTCATTTTTGCGACACATTTCGTACAAGCCTGATTCAACCAAACTCGACTTCCTTATGGACTCAATTCATGTATTATATTTTATTTATTCTTTTAAGCATGGCCTAAGCCCATGTAACATATGGGAGAAATTAAGGAAGTGTGGTTTTGAGGGTATGGGTCGGTTCCTTTCTGACCTTTTGCATGAGCTCAGCCCATGTGTGCTACCAAGTGGGCAAGGGACACTGGTAACACCTCAGGCTCATGGAGGAGGTCTTGTATCCAAAATTTCCACCCTAAAATAGTTTTTATGCTCTGGGTGACTGTGGCCCAAAGTTTCTGCCATAACCCACATTTACCTTTAAACAGATAGTTGGCTCTCATTGGCCAACTCCATCTGCTAGCCCTTACTTAGGTGAGTCTTCCAATGGTCTGAAATGTCTGACCAAAGGCAACCAATTAGAGCAAACCCCCTTTATTTCCAAAATTATGTAAAAAGCATACCAAACTCTTCCCTAAACAAAATCAACCCAAGCCAAAACACCAAAATAGTATCATAGGGGATAAAAGCCTCTTCCACTACTCAAAAATCAGTCAAGAGCAACACCCCAAACTCCATATAAAACTCTCTCTTCAGCTCATAAACAAGGGAGGACGTTTTACCCACAGACCTAAACTTCAGAGCAAAAGCCCATTTAGCCAGTCAACAATCTCACAATTCCGGAGCTTGGGGGTGGAAATATAGATACAGAGGAACCTTCCCTCTCTTCCTCATGACCTCCCTCAATTTCCTCCTCCGGGTGACTGTGGGTCGAAGTTTCAGACCTGTTGAACCACGTTTTCCCCATAGAGCTGAAACTTGAGAGCAAAAACCCACTGAGCTAGGAAATATTCTCACAATTCCGAACCTTAGGGGTGGAAATATGAGTATAGGGGAACCTTCCCTCTCTTCCTCACAACCTCTCTCAATTTCCTCCTCCGGGTGACTGTGGGTTGAAGTTTCAAACCTGTTATGTTTTCATACTTTTTCTACACTTTTGTTATTAGCATTTTGATTCTCTCTTGTCAAAGCACCATTAGCCTTTGTTTTCTATACATTGTGAATTTTGGACTTGATTCTCCACCAATAAACACTTCTAAAGAACCCAAGGGGAGATTTGGGCCGTTTTCGCATTTTCGGCCCTTGTCGCAAAAACTTCCCCGACACTTACCTATCAAAAAAAAAAATCTAGATTTATTGGTTAGGGCGAGGTTTCCCTCTTAGGAGCATAGGACTAGACACGAGACTGACATGTGTCCATTATAAGACATGTTTAAGTGTCGTGTCTCCTATAGTGCTCAAATCCACTGGAGGGAAGCCAAACCCTATTGATTATCTTAATTTGTGTTTGTATGTTTTTGAATGAACCGTAGGTGTTAAGCTAGTGCATAAACTTTAAACTCAATACATAAAGGACACTCTTTTACATTTACAAAGAGGTATGATAACAGAGAGTTGAAAAGTTTATACAGCAATTGTCAACAAGGAGACAATTGTCATATGTTGAAGTGTCCTATGTGAAAGAGTTAGGAGATATTGTGTTGGACTGTCCTATGTGGAGGAGTTGGAAGATATTGTGTTGTATGCCTTAAAATTTTTCATTCCTAAACTATTAAAAAGTTAAACTATTAGGGGAAAAATATATTTTTTACAATGTTTAAGGATGAAAAAAGAGCTTTATAAAATTGAAGAACGAAAAACAAATTTTTGATAAAGTTTAGGAACCAAAATAATATTTTACCTTTATTTTCATGAAAACAACATAAAGATAAACTTACACATAAACATAAACATGTATTTGCACGAAATAAATTGAATATTTTTTTTTTATGCTCATTCCATATGTGTGCACATTTTTTGTTTTACTTTATATAACTAATAGAGAAAGTACTGATAAGTTTTATGCTAGAACCAAAATTTGAGTAAAACAAAATATTTTTTGATATCTAATATGTAAAGAAAAAAATTCTACAGAGATGGAAAATAAAATGAAATACAATAAGGTTATACAAATTTTTCTAAATCCATGTAAACAAAAAATATATTGAGATCACATAATCATCGGCATCAAGATGAATTGAAGAATGCTAGGAATCCATCTAATATCAAATACGATTCTCCAAGAATGACGAACCTAGAAAATATTTGAAAAAAAAATAATGAGAAAAGAACTACAATGAGAGAGAGAGAGAGAGAGAGAGAGAGAGAGAGAGAGAGAGAGAGAGAAACAATACATCAGAGAGAATGACAATTAAGCCAAAAAAAGGTAGTTGGCATTTATTCAATAACTGTGGCAAAATTATTGTAAACCTACTTTTTGTGTTTTCCACTAGGGGAGCCCAACTATTTTCTTTGTACTCGCTTTTAATTAATGAAAGTTTTAATTATTCCCCAAAAGTTATAAGTTTCTTAAGTTCCTCAGAGGAATTTTCTTTAGCTATTTTAGTATCAACATTTCTCCCCCTGCCTATTGTATTTTCTTTTGTGGGGGGAGCTTCACAGACGTTGATATTAGATATAGCGTCCAAATAGGTTCATTATTTTCCAGAAAACAAGAGCAATCTCAGGGTTCTATTCAAAAGTTTGCAGATGCTAATTTCGGTCTTTCAATCAAATACTAATCAATATCAATATATATATATATATATATATATATATATATATATATATATATATATATATAAAAGTAAAGACCTCATGTTGGAGAGTATGAGGTTGTGCCATGTGGCGCATTTCTTGAAAGTTCTCTTTATTTAGTTTTTTACTTCAACAAAGTTTGCATTTATATTAAAGTATTAGTTCATTGAATTAGTCAATCAAGTAAATGCTTATATTAATTATCTATTGTTGTGCATTAATTATTTATATTAAATGAATTTATATGATTATTTTTATAACTCTATATAGAAAATAATTTTTAGTTGGAACAATAATAATAATAAATTTAGAATATAACATTCTTACTTATGTTTAGTTGATCTGACAACAATTGTCAGAAAAGTCATAAAAAATTAAATATTTGTGAATTCACTAAAATTAATCTTAATCCTTTAAATTTCCTAACTCCTTTGTGTGTGTGTGTGTGTGTGGAACTAACACTGTAGTATGTATTCTATATAATTAGAAAGATTACTAATATAATAAATATGTTTATTTTGTTATATTAATTATTTTAAGCGTAATGATAGAAACAATTGGTTTTTTTATGTGAGAAACAACTAATTTGAAATATGGCATTTTTACTCAAATTTAGTTGTTTTTGCAACAATTGAAACCACGTCCAACAAAAAGGGGAAAAACTTTTTAGTAACCCACAATCAAGAATGTATAAAAAAATAAATAAATAAGTGAGTGTAAAAAAAAATAATTGAAGGATATATGCATTTTTTTAGTAGGCATGAAACATGTCTATCTATATTAGCTACTATATCATGCAATTTTCAATTTGTAAACACATATATATAGTATGATCAAATCACTATACTATTCTTAGGGTATTTCTATTTTGTTTATATATAAAATAACTAAAGATTACAATTTTTACAATGAAATTTATTGAAATCTTTTTTATACATCAATAGTTGAGGGTGAAGATCTGAATCCTGAATGTTTCTATTGGAAATTGAGGTGTCAATCAGTTAAGATACAAGATTTTTGGTAAAACTTATCGAAATATTGGAGAAAACTAATAATAAGTTGCATCACACATCATGTGAGAACTCAACTAGCTATAAACAATAGTAGTTTCAAATAGAGAGCAAATAAGTAGACACCTTAAGGATTTCACAAGAAGTTGCAGTAAACATGATACCAGAAATAAGTATGACACAAAATTTTGTTCAAAACATCAATTTTTTTTAGGAGTCAGGTTATATTGCTCGAATTTCTAGGAGCCATGGATTGGATCAAATAAGGTATATAATTGCTAAAGTATTATAAATCTGATTAAGGGTTTTGTAAATGGAAATTTTAAGCAACCAGGCCTTAGAAAAATGACAATAGCATCATATCCTCAAATTGCAGAAGAAATATATATAAAACATTTTATTCCCCTTCCTTTCCCTAATCTAGATCAAGAATTGTGCAAAATTAAAACGAAATTAAACAATTCAACAATTTGTTCAAGATCATGGAATTGTTACCATTATTAATAAAGCATTGTGTGAAGGACCAAATGGAGAAGCAATCCTAAAGTCCCACATCGCTTAGGAAAGCACATAGAGATGTGTTTATAAGAAGTGATCTTTTTTAAGGGGTAGAAGAGTAGAATGTTAACGTAAATAAATAGAAATTTGAAAGAAAAATAATAAAGCACTCCACATTGCTAGACTCCAAATACCAAATGTCTCAATCACTCCACACCTTGATACTGATTGAGACTGGGTCTTTCCACACCTTAAAAATCCACACTCTTTTGGGAGGACTCTTTTTCTCAATCAGAACACACAGGGAGAAACTATGAGCATACTATGAGCATTATAAACCCTTGCCTTTTGAATTTTTTTTATTATGAATAGAATGGATGGGAGGACAGAGTTGGAGTCGCATACCATTTCCGATTCTGAGGTTGATCACGAAAGGTTAGTCTACTCTACTGACTTCATGTTCTTCTTCATCATTTTTCCTTTGACGAGGACAACGGAAATTCTTCAAACCGAAATCCTTACCATTTAATCCTCAGTTTTGGTGCCAAGGACGACCGAAGTATGCTTAGGAGTTAGAACAGTGGTCCAGGTGGCCTTTTTTTTTTTTTTTTTTTTTGCATTTAGTCCCGGTGACCCTGCCTTTTGAATTTTTTTATTATTAATATGAAAAGAAATTTCTTGTACTTTCAGCAAAAGATAAATGTTTTTTTTTTTTACCACCAAAAAAAAAATTTTTTTTTTTTTTTTTGCATTGTCTAAATTGTTGTCTAATAAATAATTTAGCTTTAAGTTTTTTTTTAATAATAAATCAATTTCATTTTTTTTGCATTAAAATAAATTTTTTTATATAAAATAAATTTTACTCTAATATAATATATCTGTATATATATATATAAATTTCCTTTGAAAACTAGAATGTTTTTATCATTTTTATTTTTTTATTTAATGAATAAGGTTTCTAACTCTCCATCTCAACCGTCCATCTTACTATACGAGCTCTATCAGTGTACTTGTCAACCGTCAAAATTGCCCTTTTCAAAAATAATAGCTTCGGACGGGAACAGAAAGCGTTTTGAGCTTCGATGGCGGCGGCGATGGAAGTTTGTCGTTGCCGGTCTGTGTTAATAAACGTGGATTTCAGAGGTTGGGATCCAAACCTCAAACCCCCCTATTTGGGCATCAGAACCCCAAAATTCATTGATATCAAACAACGGCATGCGTCGAGCCCCTTCTGATGGTTAGGAATTTTAGAATTTAGTGCTCGAACAACGCCTCTTCTTCGTCTCCTATAAAAAAAAAACTTAACCCCATCCCTAAGTCCCTAACCATGACTATTCCTATGCCATTTCAGTTTAAATTTGATTGTTACTTGGATCTATTTTTATTCAGTAGTGGATTGTTAACGATCAGATTAGAAGCTTTAATATCTCTATTCTTTTGCTTTTCAATTTTGATTGTTACTTTGATGGTTGGATCATTTTTTGTTTATTAATTGACTTATTGCCTTTTGTTTCTACAAGTTTCAGGGTTTTATCAATTTGGGCAAATCTTCGTCAAACATTGAAAAGGTTTGGCTTCTGGGTTTTATTTCTCTATTCCTTCGTTTTTCTATTTTCAAATTTGATTGTTACATGGATTAATTTTTACTTGGATGCCTCATTGAAGTTACAGTTTAGCTTCTGGATATGCAGAATTCGGGAATTATTTAGTAGGGCTAAGTAGATTAGGTCTTTGATATTTATTAGGTTAAACATTACTGTCTTTTTTTTAATATTAAAAATGACAATTACCCATGTGGTTGTTATTATTATTATTATTATTATTTTTTAAATCTTATTATACAACCAAACTGGTTAGTAAGCATTATTTTTGGGTTATTTTGGATGAGAATTTAAGTTGAAACATATGTATTTTTACTTGATTTGTGATGGACCTTAATGGTTATAAGGAATCATTTGTTGTATAAATCAAAATCTCAAGGAGGTGAGGTGTCATTTATAAAAATAAATGGGGTTTTGACATGGGTCATAAAAGAATGAGGATTGATACCCTACTTTACCACCATTATTCTCTTTACTTTAAAAAAATGTGGGGTTTCTAAAATTTTTCCAAACTTCAAGGAAGGTTATTGTAATTTAATCTATCTTTCTATTAATGTATAATTGTGAAAATCTATAATATAGATAGAATCAAGAAATTTGACTTTTGATTGACCTTATAATATTGTGCTACACAAATTTTTGAGGCCTTACAATTTTACACACCATTATTCTAATATATATATATATATATATATATATATATATATTTTTAATTGAGTTTAAATTCTATTCAATATTTAAACCCCCCATTAGAATCTTTACGCATCATATTTTTCTTTGAATTGTAAAATAGTGGGGAGTAGGCTTATATGTGTTAATAGCATCTCACAAACTCATCTCCCTATTATTTTAACATAATTGGAATTTGTTACACAAATCCTTCTTTTACATATTATTTTATGTCCATTCAATATTAATTTTCTATTTATTATATCTGTTTAATACTCTTCACCCCAAATTGTTTTATTTCCTTAACCTGTTTCACACCTTCAACTTAAATCATAATATTTTCAAATTAATGCATTTAACAAGATCATCTTAGAAATCTTTAAAGCTAAAAGAATTTCCCTCTTATTTTTTTGGGGAGAAGTTAAGTGGATTTTGAAGCTAATGGATTTTTTGTTTGTGTATGTGCTAGTGATAGAGCAGTCGTTTTCTTCAAAGCATTTCATGCGCTTCTTGTCTTCTTCAATGCGATTCTGGGTGTCATAATCGGTGTACACTTTCATTTCTTGGGTGTCTCGCCCCTTGAAACACATCCTGGTATCATCTTGCATTTAATAGCAGCTACACTGGTCTATATCATTGCAAATTTGGTGATAAAAGTACATCCACAAAATGGTGCTTACCGTTTCATCTTCGGATTCATTTGTCTGGTTTCTGGAATTTTTTCTGCTTAGCTACTTCTCGCATTAATAATTTCTCCCCTCAAGTTATTCATTGTTAATTTATGTCCAATCCTGATAATTGGGGTACTGCATCATTGGTACCAAGGAATTTATGAGGGTATCTATGGCACAGCTGGTATGGTACTCAGGGCAGTACATATCTTGTATAACAAGATTTATGGATTACTTTGTTGGATGTATGGGCGGCTCCTACAGACATCGCAATCAGGAGCTTCTGATGCAATTTCTTCAGATGCAACTGGCAGTAATTGAGGGTTAAGTGGCCCGATATTGTTAACTACCTACAAAGTAAGCAAAATTTTCACTTACGCAATTTTCCCTGTGGAAGTTTGAATTTATTTTCACTTTGTTCAAAGTAAGGTTAATTATACTAATTTCAACATATGTTTTTATACTTTACTAATGATCTCATATCCAACTGCTTAGATAATAAAATTTGCAATGCAATTTTTAAAATTTTCAGCAACTAGATTTAAAGGTTAAAAGGTATAGGGAAAGCTAGATTTCCGTTCTTTTTAAACCAGACAGAAGCCAGAATAGAATACTCCAAATAGACAGCACAGTTGCCCTAGCTTAGAACAAAAAACATGCATATATAGTACTGGTGCTACTTTAGTCCGATTGATTATGCCTGTCAAGATCTGGGAATGAACCCATCTAACTGATGTTTACAAACTTTGTGGTTACTAAATATTATCACGATGCTTGTCATAGCTGGTCTAAGAGTTAAAACTGATTGCAGTATCCTTTTTGTGTTGCATTGTGACTGTATATCCTCATCACCTCTGAAATTTCTGATAAAACAATGTCTGAAATTTATCTAGATTATGGGCCTTTAAAACACCCATTTGAGAGTGCATTGTGTTCTTCTGCTATTTATCACTGTCTAAGAAACTGCATGTCTATTGCTTGAAGTTGGCTCATAATATGTTCTATAGAGAATTGATATGCTCCTTAATAGATATTACTAAAATGATCCAATAAGGCTTGTTCCATGTCTTGTACCAAATTGATGCATTGCTTGTCTTAGTTGTCTACCATTTTGAGCCTTAAGATTCTGTTATTTGCTCTTCTTATGTTGATACATGCTCATGTTTATTTCCAATGATACGAAAGTATCATGAGATGGAAAGCATGTGTTTTGGAAGGATTTACAAAATATATGAAATTGGTTTTTGAGACCTCTGTACTGTGAGCACTTTGAAATGGTTTTAATACCCAAAGGCATGTCTTGAAGAAGTACAATATTGTAGCTAGTCTCAATGCACCTTTGGTAGCTCCAAATAAGGATTTTGCCATTTGGCGGTTTCAAAGAGGGAGTCCTACCAACTTTGAGTGATAGCGGCCCCAAAGAAGGGGCCCTAGTCCCAAAGTGGGGACCGCAAACCTAGTTAACAGGGTGTAAAGTTGATAACAAGTAGAAAGGACTAAGGATGTTTTGATGTGTTTGTATTCAAAGATTACAATGTTGCTCACAGAAAACTGTATGGTTTTTATAAAATCTTTTCATATCTATGTTGAAGTTTCGACATATATTTTCCTATGTTGTTGTTTGTAAAATATTTGCATTTGAATCTTGACTTGTTTTTACAAAGTATTGTAGAAAATGTTACATTTTACTAAAATGGCTCGTTGCCATGCCCCATGTTAACTAGTCCTACTTATTAAGTTGTTTTTGATAGGTTCTACTTATCATCTCACCCCTTTATCTTCTTCTTTCAGATATATGAAGCAAATCCTGGATTGGACTAAAGCCAGTTGCAAAAGCTGAATGGAACACTTCATTATTTTGATTTTGAGTACTTTTCAACACGGATATTTGAGAGAATATTGTAGTCATTAAAGTCGTTGAGAAATTTGGACACAATGGAAATGGATTTTGTTTTGATAGGTAACTCAATAGGAATGGATTATCTTTGTTCTAATCTCTTTTGAATTTTGGGTTGGTAGATTTATTATTGCTGTGGTTGCCGGTTGGAAAGATTTTATTTCATTAATGGGATTAGAGCTATGACTATGATAGTTATGACAAATTTTTTAGATTGATGGTTAAATTTCGTTTTATTTTATTATGGCTGGTCTCAAATTAAGTAGATTAATATATATTGGTTAGATAATTTGATAAATTATATAGACAGAACGACATGTATAAGTTGAGCACGTAGTGGCCTTGCACTCTCTAGGCCCTTTATCAGGTCTGTGGTGTGACAATAAGTGAATAGGTGAAAATTTTAGATAAATTGAAAATTCAATATATAAATTATGGTATACAAAAAAATATAGAAATAGAAATGGTTGAGTTTGGGAGGATAGGAGTGGAATGCTGTTAATGACACTTGTTTTAGGAAGAAGAGACAATTGACATGATATCGAACACTCCTCAAATTAAAGTTAGAAGAATCAATTAGACAAACTCTGGGAGGACATGAATCATGAATGAATTGATTTAGGGGTACCAAATAGGGAAATGATTTTTATCGAATGAGGCCTGAATGGTTATACTTAAGGGGTGTATACTTAAGGGGTGTTCATTAAATCGCACAAACAGTAAAAATCATACCAAAATCACCTGCAAAATGGTATAACTGCATCGTAAATAACAGTATACTATACTACTATACTGCATGGTGACTACGGTTTTATAATAAGAAAACCGCACAAACTGCACCGCACTGCACTCTCTCTTCTATATATTAATATATTTATTTTTTTAATATTAAATATATTATTAATAGTTTAGTTTTCAATGAAAAAAAAATAGTTTTATAACCCTAGCAAGTGTTGATTAGGAAAGCCAACCCAAAATAAAGAAAAAACTAGCTTAATAGTTCAAAACTTGACCCAAAACAAAGGGAAAAATCAGTTTTGAACTGAGCAGGAAAAGTTCAAAATTTGAAAAATATATCGGCTTCAAACTGTTAAAACCGTATCTTATACACTGAATTGCACATGTGATTGCAAAAATGAGGTACAGTGCAGCTATAATTTTGGCTAAACTCTAAACCGCACTGCACCGCACATGTGACCGCAAAAATGAAGTGTAGTGCTATTATGGTTTTGATTAAACCACACTGCAAAGTACGATACTAAAAATGACCGAGAATTGCATCGCACTGCACCACACCACAAACACCTCTAGTTTTTATAATGCCAAAGTCACCGTTTTGGTTACTTAATTAAGAAATTGCAGTCTAATCATATATTCATATCTATATTTTTCTAATACATTCCATAATTCTTAAGCAATAAAATTTTATATATATTTCATATACTAGTTTCTCAACAATATATATATATATATATATGATCTCCGATTAATAGGTTGAACTATGGCGGCAGTGCCGACCATTTTATTTTACCTTCCGCATACACCTCTTTTATGATATATCAGAGCCTAATGGTCCTATACATTTTAATTGTTTTCCAGATTTCAGCATCTGTCTTCATGACAGCACAGTCATCAAAGCCCTCACTTTAAACATCAAGACTCATGGAACCCTCATGGTACAGGGAACCAGTCAGATAGCCTTGATATACAGGGTATACTACAAGTGCATGAGAACTAACATGAATGTTGGAGCACTTGATAGGAGTAAGAAGGGTGAAACAACCCTAATCCAGACTACTGATCCTACAGCCAGGGTTAGTATTCCCAGAAGCCTTAAATGGAATGATATCACATTCCCAGCAGATTGGACTTTAGAAAATGAGAATCATATTCTACAGATCCAAAACCCAGCACAGAATCCAGATTTGGATTTTGTCCAGCAGTTAGCCGATGGCACAGTCCGGTTAAGTTTCGACAGATCTAGGTTGAGTACTCCTCTAGACTATGAGTATCGCCAACCTCTGGATATATCCCAGTTTAGATCTCCGATTAATAGGTTGAACTTCGATAGATCTAGGCCTAGCACCCCGTGCAGACAGCCTCTGGATACATACCAGTTTAGATCTCCGATCCAGCCCATTAACCAGCCATCCCAGCATAGCTCAACTAGACCTAAAGGATCACCATATCCAATGTCTAGGAGAGACTTAGGTGTCCAACTTCAGGGAGTTAAAGCCAATTCCCAACTCAGCACACCTTGCTATACAGCCAAACAGGATTCGATTGTCGATGAGCAAGATGATCAATCCCCACCATCCCCATCAGTTACTGATATGGAACAGCCTCCAGATCAGGAACCATTAAACATCATGGTCCTAACCAAAGAGTTTGATCCCGACCTAGAAGAATTAGGAAAGGATTTTACTTCTGAGGAAAACAAGGCTAAAAGAACAGCCTACAAAGCCAATTATACCAGAGAACAAAAGCAGAAAGTTTATGATGCTTGGGTACTATTCATGAGGGATTTATCCCGTAATGTTCCCTTCTTCATTTACTTCGAACGGTATTATGGCAAGCACAAGCAGTTTTGCGTCCTCACCAAAACTTGGACCATAGTTAAACCCAATCCTAGGCAGCCCCTAGTCAAGTTCCTACCAACTAATCCCAATCACTCTAAGGACAAAACAACCTTAGATATAGTTGTCCGGAAACTTGAGGAACTAGCAAAGAAACCAACCATCCCTTTACCAAAAAGCCCTAGCCAGCTTAAGGTAATAAAAATAAGATCAACCCCCAGCAATTCTTCCTCTGGAACGGATGAAGAAGTTCCAAAAGTCAAAGAGACTTTAAAAGCAAAAAAGGCACGCCAGAAATCAGAAACTAAGAAGATGCTTCAACCCATTACTAAAGCCCACAAAGAAGTAAGGCCTAACAAGCCCCAAAAATGCCATAAGTGTGGCAAGCGTGGCCATCACAGAAGGAGTTGTGAATAGCCAACTGTGGCTTACAATGATAGACTGTGTTTAGGAGACTGTTCCTAAAACTTGGCTAGTGTTTAGGAGACTGTCCTAAAACTTGGCTGGACCTCTAAGGTATTTCTGCTATGAAAACCTTTGCTGAAGAGGGAGGTTCAAATTTGCTGTAAAATGAAGCCTGCTGAAGACTGAGGAGTGAGCTCCTTTAAATAGGCTGAAGGGAGCATCGGATGCTGCTGAAGACTCCTGAAATCCCGGAAGGAATCTGCTTTCACTCGAGGGGAATACTGTTTCCACCGACTGCTACAGTGATTTGTCATGATTGCTGTGAATAGTAAAATTTTTACTATTTATGCTACAGTAACTTGTCCCCTTGCTTTTCCGGATTGGGGTACTGTAGAAACAGTCATCTGCTGATGGCTGGTACTGTTCATACTGTTCAAAACAGTGGCTGGTGCTGAATTTGAATAGTAACCGGACTTGATGGATTAAATGAGGATCCTTCTGGAGAATCAATCTGTATCATATCCAGAGGGATATCCATCATAAGGATCAAAGGCTGGAGGGTCATCATCATGGCCGTGCTCATGGTATTTGTCAAACAGATTACAAAAACCACAATACAAGAGAGGCTCGTATTCTGCTATCACATCTGAGTACTGAGGAAAGCCTGTGTGGTCAATCCTTTGGGTATTGAAAGCCTCTGAGTATGGCTTGGTAGTGAATACTGTAATTCTACCAGTATTTCCTACGAAGTGATAATCATCCCATAAATCACTGACAACAGCTCGAAGTTCATTGTTGAAGTAAGTTGTCCAGCATTTTACAAGTGCCATGGGATCTTCAAAAGAAAGGCCCGAATCGCCATCATACCAGGGGCCAAGGTGTGAATACCCATCAATTAAAACAAGGTGGTGTGAAGGTCGGACTGTCATCCAATTGTCACTATCCCATTGTGGGAGAGTGCTCCAACATCTGATGGATACAAAAGGACTTTTGATCTTTGCGACCACTTGTTGGATTATTTTAGGGAACTGACTGATCTGAACATGGTTTGTTAGCTTGATGAGTCTAAGGAAACCATATTCAAACATTTTTGAGAGCCAGCTTGGGTTTCTGTCCTCATCGTCTGCTCCGTCTTCATAGTTGACTATTAGACCGGGATAAGGATGTTTCTTTTCATAAACCCTGTGGCTGCTTCCAAAGTACTGGTTCCAAGTGTCGAGGATAAAGGCAGCATTGACTGGATCTGCTCCTCCACCAAGAACTGGGAAATGGGTGGTGACCATAATTCCAAAATGCCTGAACCATTGGTCACATGATTCAGTCATTGCCTTGCTTTCAAATATACGACTTTGTATATCGGAAGGCAAGTTGGCGACAGCACTTCTAAGCTGGTTTTGAGTCTTAAGGCTCAACCTAGCATAGTCTGTGCTCATGATAGTCGTTCTATCCATGGAATGGATATCCTCTTTGCCAGAGAGTTGACTAGTGAGAACCATATTTCCTTTTTCTAGTTCAACTAGATGTAATTCTAGTGCTGTAAGGGTTTTTTGGAAAAGGCTCTGGTGTTTTTGGATAAAAGCTCTTTGGAGATTGTCAAGGATGAATTTAGTGCTGTGGGGAAGTTCTGTATATATTCCTCCGCTAAATCGCAGGGTCCTTTTTCTGACTCGCTCCAGAGTTATAGCCATAAAACCACTTGAATATGTAACCATTTCTGGATACATTGGTTGAAGGGATGTTGCTCCTCTATGGCTGGTAGAGGAAGCGCCTTCATGCTTTTCAAAAGACTGTCCCATTGCTGGTAGTCTTTTGCTCTGTGGATAGTCCCTTGCGGGTACTTTCCCTTTGTCCTTCTTCTCGACTGGAGAAGACATTGTTGTTATTTCCTGCCAATAGAGTTTTGAGTGAAATAAGGTTTTTAAGGGCTTGTTAAAAACCTTTTTCTTTTTAAAACTGATGGATGCAGGGATGCAATTATGAATGCAAGATGATAATTGATTGTGGCTAAAGGGACAACCAATTGCTTTGACTGAATCAAGGTATTGGGCTTGATTGAGAGTATTGAGAGTTTTGGAAATAGAAGCTTTCTGGAGGGATTTGATTTCCCAAGGGGCTGGGCTTCTTACAAACTCAAATTTGATAGGCTGATTGAAGGGACGGGCTGTAAGTCCTTCATTATCTGTGGTGAAAGGATATAACAAACACAAGAATGGGTTTCCTAGAATGACTTTATCTGTCATGTTCTTGACTAAGACAAATTTCGTCATAAAGGATATGCCGCTTTGGCAAACCATGGCTTGTGGGATGTCATACTCAATTTGCATTCTTCCGCCACTTGCGGATGCTAGTCTCTCTTTAGACTTTCTGAAATATCTTGGGGGGATGATCCCTTCCTGGATGCAATTAAGATCTGCACCTGAATCAATTAAGGCTATGACCTCAAACTCAAATTCTTTGCTAATGACAATTCTGACTTGGGAATGCCATTTATGAAAGTTAACTCTACTGATGGTCTCTAAGAACAAATCTTGACTGGGTTCTTGGATAGGACCGGCTGTAGGGTTGGCTGTTTGACTGCCTTCTTCATCTGAGGGACTTTCCTCATTACTTTGATGAGAAGTATCTTCCAATAATTGGATTCTTTTATTAAGGAGATCATAATCTACCTTGAGAATGGTTAGATCTTGCTTTAGGGTTCTGACTTCTGATTTGGTTTCCTTAATTTCCTTCTGAAGGTCGTTGACTGTAACTTCCTTCTTTGACTGGGTAAACCTATTGTAGATTTGCTCTAAATCTACTTTGGGTTGCTGGATCTTAATGGGAGGCTTGCTAGTTTCCTTAACCAGGGCTTGGTGGAAAAGGGTAAGCTTTTGGGCCTTAATGCCGGGGTCTTCTATAGCCTCTATGAGGTCTAAAAGAAGCTCCTCTTGCTTGCTTAGCACATTGATGGTTCTGTTTCTACAACAACCATCTCTGCATGGTGTAGGCTCATCCTGGCTGCTAGAAGTACTGGTTCTAGAGGACTCAGAGGATGACCTGTATAACTGTCGAAGTTCACTGTCACTAGCGCTGCTAAATGACTCGCTATCTGAGCGGTCAAGCTCTAGTAACTTGAAGATCTCATTTTTGCTGGGTTGGTCACTAATGAGTGTGTTGATAAGCGACTTGGCTTTGGCTCTACACTCACTCTTGAAATGACCTTGCTTTCCACAGTTGTAGCATTTGCCTGATGCTTGTGGACTGGATTGCTTGGGTTTTCCTTTCCTATAGAAATCATCGACCTTGTGCCTATGCTTTCTATAGTTTTTGGTTGGCTTCTTCCTAAAGGGCTTTTCAAAGGATTCCTTTCCTTTGTGCTTGGATTTCCTTTTGGAAGGTCTGACTGAGGGTAAGCCATACTGTGTACAGAAATGTCCTATTTCGTACTTGGCTTTGCTTTTGCTGATATGGCTCTGGATTTTGAGATCTCTGCACATTTTCATCCCTTCACTTCGGATGGTGCTAGAGATATCTCCATATGTTAGGTTATCATAATCTATGATACCTATTTTAGACCTCATAGAGGCTATAGAAGACCCCGGCATTAAGGCCCAAAAGCTTACCCTTTTCCACCAAGCCCTGGTTAAGGAAACTAGCAAGCCTCCCATTAAGATCCAGCAACCCAAAGTAGATTTAGAGCAAATCTACAATAGGTTTACCCAGTCAAAGAAGGAAGTTACAGTCAACGACCTTCAGAAGGAAATTAAGGAAACCAAATCAGAAGTCAGAACCCTAAAGCAAGATCGTACTTATTTTCTCAGAATCTTTGGACCAACATAGGAAGCATTTGAGAGCTTTCCTCAGCACTATCAAACTCAATGGTCTTGTTGTTTCAGCCCCAAAGATCAAACTTTTCCAAACTAAAGTTCGCTTCTTAGGATTTGATATTAATCATGGTGTTATCAAACCCATTGATAGAGCTATCCAGTTTGCAGATAAATTTCCAGATGAAATCCTAGATAAAACTCAACTTCAGAGATTTCTAGGTTCTCTCAACTACATTGCAGATTTCTATCAAAATCTCAGACAGCAATGCAAACTCCTTTTTGATAGACTTCGTACCAATCCATCCCCTTGGACCCCAGCCCATACTACAGTTGTCCAGCATATCAAACAGTATGTCAAGACTCTTCCCTGTTTGGGAATTCCAGCTGACAAATCCTTCAAGATTGTCCAGACCGATGCCTCAAACATAGGTTATGGTGGCATCCTCCTCCAAAGAATTGATCCCAGTTCCCCAGAACAGATAGTCTGTTTCCATTCAGTAATATGGACCCCTACTCAGATAAATTATAGTACTATTAAAAAAGAAATATTATCCATAGTACTTTGCGTTTCGAAATTCCAAAGTGATCTTTTAAATCAAAAGTTTTTAATCAGGATTGATTGTAAATCAGCAAAACATGTTTTAGAAAAAGATGTTCAAAACATTGCATCAAAACAGATTTTTGCGCGATGGCAAGCCATCCTTTCAGTTTTTGACTTTGATTTAGAATTCATTGAGGGAAGCCAGAATAGTATCCCTGATTTCCTAACCCGTGAATTTCTGCAGAATCACAGCCAAGATGTCCAGAAGGCAATCCCAGCCCCAGCCCCCTAGGTTATCTATTCAGCAAAACCCTGGTGATTCCGGCCAATCACAAAACCCAGGGAAAATTGTACCAGTCACCCCCAGCCAAATTATTCCATCATCTCATGGCCAGCCCAGTTATAGCTCAGCCCTAGCCTCCCCAGCAGCCAGAACAATTAACCCTTATCAAGTAGAAAAACATTTTAGCCTCATCCAGAGACCTTCTTCCTCTCCTGAAATCACGGAAGGAATCTGCTTTCACTCGAGGGGAATACTGTTTCCACCGACTGCTACAGTGATTTGTCATGATTGCTGTGAATAGTAAAATTTTTACTATTTATGCTACAGTAACTTGTCCCCTTGCTTTTCTGGGATACTGTAGAAATAGTACTGTTTGATAATGCGGGTACTGTTCAAAAACAGTGGCTGGTGCTGATCTTGAATAGTAATCGGATTTGCCATGTAATCCTGAGTGCTGGGTCAGGATGCTTTTCTCTAGATACTGTCCAAGTCATGCCCACTGTAGGGATCTTGGGCTTCTTGGAATGGATCAGTTGGGTCATGGTTGACTGATCTTACAGAGTCAGTAGGAGAAACCTGTTCTTCGGATTCTAGCTGTTGTGAGTGAGCTATTAGCTGCTGGGCTAATTCTTTTAGCTCTTTGCTAGATTTCCCTGAAATCTGGACGGAATCAAGGCTGGACTGGGACCTTGTTCTGAGAGCAATAGGTTTCTCAACTGAAAGGGGGTAATCCTCATACATTTGGCTGACAATCTTGTTAATCTTAAGACTATCCCACCATTTAACTGAGAACTCCCTGTCTAAGAGGTTGTTGTTGATTGAATAATTCCATCTGCTGATCCAATGGATTTTGTACCTCTGGGAGAAAATCATAATTGTTGGGAACTGAGACCTGTGCTTAGGATTGGGTTTAACTATGGTCCAAGTTTTGGTGAGGACGCAAAACTGCTTGTGCTTGCCATAATACCGTTCGAAGTAAATGAAGAAGGGAACATTACGGGATAAATCCCTCATGAATAGTACCCAAGCATCATAAACTTTCTGCTTTTGTTCTCTGGTATAATTGGCTTTGTAGGCTGTTCTTTTAGCCTTGTTTTCCTCAGAAGTAAAATCCTTTCCTAATTCTTCTAGGTCGGGATCAAACTCTTTGGTTAGGACCATGATGTTTAATGGTTCCTGATCTGGAGGCTGTTCCATATCAGTAACTGATGGGGATGGTGGGGATTGATCATCTTGCTCATCGACAATCGAATCCTGTTTGGCTGTATAGCAAGGTGTGCTGAGTTGGGAATTGGCTTTAACTCCCTGAAGTTGGACACCTAAGTCTCTCCTAGACATTGGATATGGTGATCCTTTAGGTCTAGTTGAGCTATGCTGGGATGGCTGGTTAATGGGCTGGATCGGAGATCTAAACTGGTATGTATCCAGAGGCTGTCTGCACGGGGTGCTAGGCCTAGATCTATCGAAGTTCAACCTATTAATCGGAGATCTAAACTGGGATATATCCAGAGGTTGGCGATACTCATAGTCTAGAGGAGTACTCAACCTAGATCTGTCGAAACTTAACCGGACTGTGCCATCGGCTAACTGCTGGACAAAATCCAAATCTGGATTCTGTGCTGGGTTTTGGATCTGTAGAATATGATTCTCATTTTCTAAAGTCCAATCTGCTGGGAATGTGATATCATTCCATTTAAGGCTTCTGGGAATACTAACCCTGGCTGTAGGATCAGTAGTCTGGATTAGGGTTGTTTCACCCTTCTTACTCCTATCAAGTGCTCCAACATTCATGTTAGTTCTCATGCACTTGTAGTATACCCTGTATATCAAGGCTATCTGACTGGTTCCCTGTACCATGAGGGTTCCATGAGTCTTGATGTTTAAAGTGAGGGCTTTGATGACTGTGCTGTCATGAAGACAGATGCTGAAATCTGGAAAACAATTAAAATGTATAGGACCATTAGAAAGGCTGGTTTCTATGGAACCTAACAGGCTATCGCTAAATCTGATGTGTCTAGCGTCTCTAAGGGCCATGAGGATTGAGCTGTTCAAACCTCTTCTGGTGAGTGGTTTCACTCCAACTTGGACTAATCCTATGTGTAGGAAGTTATGTCCTTTGGCTTTATGCTTTTGGATAGCTGAAGGAGATAACAAGTAGCACGTTTCGTACTCCTTGTTTATACCATAAACTTGTTCTATGGTTTTAACATGGTAGTCTGTTTGAAAGGCTGATTTCAAAGACCACGAAGATTTATAAAATTGGCTGGTGGCAACTTTCGGGATATTCCAATCTCCTATGTCTAGATCTAGAGCGGATGTAGCTCAGACGTAGGAGCAATTAATTCGGAAACTTATGAGCTATCCTGAGTGGTTTCACTCCAACTTGGACTAATCCTATGTGTAGGAAGTTATGTCCTTTGGCTTTATGCTTTTGGATAGCTGAAGGAGATAACAAGTAGCTTGTTTTAATTGATGGGTATTCACACCTTGGCCCCTGGTATGATGGCGATTCGGGCCTTTCTTTTGAAGATCCCATGGCACTTGTAAAATGCTGGACAACTTACTTCAACAATGAACTTCGAGCTGTTGTCAGTGATTTATGGGATGATTATCACTTCGTAGGAAATACTGGTAGAATTACAGTATTCACTACCAAGCCATACTCAGAGGCTTTCAATACCCAAAGGATTGACCACACAGGCTTTCCTCAGTACTCAGATGTGATAGCAGAATACGAGCCTCTCTTGTATTGTGGTTTTTGTAATCTGTTTGACAACAACTGCTCTACTAAGCCTATTGACTAAGTCTTTTTTGTTGGGAATAGGGTACCTTACCCATTCTAAGACTTTGTTGAGGGGCTTGTAGTTGATGACTAATCTAGGGACACCTCTTTCTATCTCTGCATTTTTCTGGACATAGAAGGCTGGACAAGACCATGGTGATCTAGATTTTCTGATGATTCCTTTCTTAAGGAGGTCCTCTATTTCGGCTCTACAGGTATCCATAAGTTCCTGGTTCATCTGGATAGGTCGAGCTTTGGTAGGGATATCTTTTTCATTGAAATCTTTGACATATGGGAGAGCTACCTCGTGTCTCTTTCTATGCCAAAAAGCTGTGGGTAGATCAGAGCAGACTTCCTGCTTAAGTCTTTCTTCAAACTTTCTGATCTCTTTTTGGAGGGTTTTACAAGCTAGTTGGTCCTCAACTCTCTTGTATTTGATTTCCTCCTGGAGATATTTAAGATGTGTGGTCTTGGCACTAATCAAATCTGAGATTATGCCGGCTTGGATGGTGCTAATATTCCTAGGTATAGGCTTACTTGTGAATCTAAACCTGATGGTTTGGCCAAATGGTTGGGTAGTAATTCCTTTACTATCCACTGTGAAAGGGTAGAGAGTGCAAAGGAAGGGATTTCCTAAGATTACTCTGTCTGTCAGGTTTTTGACAAGAACAAATGTGGTTTTAAAGCACATGTTATCTTGGCAAACATGGGCTTTGGGAAGTTTGAATTCAATCTGCATTTTTCCGCCACTTGCGGATGTTAACCGTTCCCTATATATATATATATATATCAAAATAAGCTTATACATTCTGAGAAAGAATATTAAAAGAATAAAAAAAATAAAAAAGACACTTTGTCAAAGCGTTAAAGTTTAGCTTGAAAATAAGATTAATGATAAAAATCTATATAGAATACATAAGTAAAGCAGGACTAACGCAATAATCCGTCATTTGACACATTTGAGGATTTTAGTGCTTGCCATGAGGCAGCCAGGCAGGTTTGTCAAATTGCTCTAAACCATCTGGACTAGTAATTTCACATGGCAAGTCACATTCTGTATACCTTATGTGGTTTGTTTTACCTGTTCATCTCTTTCTCGCTCATTTTGAGCTATTTTTGTATATTTTAATTGGAAGAAAATATTAAAAGAAATGATGTTCAAATTATACTACAAAAAATTGAAACATTTTTTTTTAGTAACATCAAACTAATAAAGTATCAACTTACAAGTAATTATTTTTTAATCTGTAATAATTATTTAAAGAAATAAAATATAAACTTAAACTTAATTCTGAACAAAAACATAAATATGTATTTTACATGAAAGAAATAAATTAAATAATCTTTTATGTGCATTCTAGAGGTGCACCTTTTTGAATTACTCTATACATAAATTAGCAGCATATAATGTTGTAAGAGAGCTATTGTACCATGATGAAACTTATGTGAATCCGTTCGCCTTTATTATCACTATTTTCCCCTAATGATGGATCCGTCACATTTATTATCACTTTTTCTCCCTAACAAGGAAGTTCAATACTCTTCAAACATCTAATTATTCCTCTGCATGTATGTAGTCTCTTGTTTTACGCATATCGGATTATTGCACGAAAAAATTTATTGAGTTGATCCTAAAATGCAAGCCAACCCTTAAAGTCCATTATCACTTCAAATTGTAAGCTTGTTGTTTTAAAATAAGTAGTAATAATTTTAGCGTTTTTCCTTCATTTATATATATCATTTCCATATATACTGCTATATTAATCCAATAGTTAACATTTGTTACATTTGACTATTTGAGTTCTCATTGACTTTGTCTTCTTGGTCAGCTAAGCAACTTCATATCACAACATAAATATACAGCACCGCTTTTTTTCTTTTTTCTTTTTAAGTAAATAAACAGCGCCACTTGTATTTTTAATATTTAAATTAGAAATAAATCTTACCCAACAAATTAGAAATACATGTAGATTAATATTAAAAAAATTAATCAACAATCAAACTTAATTCGAGTTTTAAACGTCTTAACACAAACTACATTTCGAATCAAATTCCTATATTCTTAAATCCGACCAATGGACATCCTAGACTTGAGATGTTGGGATTTTCCTTTTCTTTTTTCTTTTTTTTTTATGACAAAAGTTGGAATCTTCTTTTTATTCTACAATTGATGATCTGTGCATTACCATTGCACGGATTCACTAGTTTTCTATGTAGCCACACGTTACCTATTTTTATAATATTCAACAATATTTTGTCAATGGACTCTCTAAAATAATTCATTTAGCTTTAAAAAATCCTATTAGAAATTTTTTATGGTTAAAAAAAAACTAATTTTTTAATAGGTTTTTTATATTTCTCTTAAAAGTGAAATTAATATTCTTCTAAAATAATTCTAAAAAAAAAATACTCTTCTAAAATACTTCATTAACAAATGTCATAAAGATATAACCAACAATTATGTGTAACATAATTTGTCTCATTTCCATCTGACATTTTCACTCTTTTTGTTTGTTCCTTTAAAAAAGTAAATAATAATAATTAAATAAATAAAGAATCTTAGGCTAAAAAAAATAATAATAATAAAATAAAAAAACCGGGGACACAGTTTTAAGCCCACAAAACATGGAATCTTTTATTCTTGTACACAATATCCTGGAATATTGACTTACAATACAATATTACATGCTAGAGACAGGCTCAGTCAAAAACAGATAAGCAGGAACAGACATTTCTGGAAGTACAAAACTTGCTCCAATCTCCCATGGGGTCCACTCTCACTACCAGTTGATTCCTTTCCTCAAAGTTCATCTCAGTAATATGTTACATGCACGTCTGATTGGTAATTATATATATATGATAAAAGAAGCGTAGAACCACAACCGTCTGATTGGTAATTGGTCAATGGAAATCTCTGAAAAAACACACACACACACACGCACATTTGTTTTCTATATTTTCAGAAAACAGTTTTCAGGAAATAAATCAAGCCAAGAAGCCCCTTTTTCACTTTCTGCCTCCATTTTCAACCATTATTACAGAGACATTTTCACTAAACACACGTGACTGTGAGTAGACCTTGACCTGGTGATTATTCTATTCTTTTTGCGCCAGAAAATACTTTCTAACATTTATGTCAAGCATGTGATGTCTCTTTTCTTTATCTAGATGGGCTCTAGTTTTAGTTAAAACTAATATTTCCATTATTCAGCCAAAAAAACTAATATTTCCATTCATATCATTGTTAGTTTGTCATATTATTGATATCACAGTCATTGCTGGACCCCTCTCTTTTCAGCTTCTTTTTCCTTTTATGTTAATGTAAGTGGTTTTCGTTCATAGTTGAATTTTGGTCAAGTTTTTAGGCTTGTCCTTTGGTGTAGGCTGAAAACGCTGAACCCATAAAAGGGAAATCAATGTAAGCACAAAACCATTGAACCTGTTAAATATTAGCAACGAGATGTGATATACCATGTTGTGTATGCTAGAGTGGATGCGGAAGGGGAAGTATAGAATAAGAACATTGTGAACACGAGGGTTACGTGGTTCAGCCTTGACGGCCTACATCCACGGAGGAATCCCTTAAGGGCTACATCTTTATTGTGTATAAGAGTGTAGTACAATAACCTGTGTTACAATGAGCCATAACATGAGTATATATAGGCGACTAAACCCTAGACTACTAGTACAAGCAAGATTGGGCTTGGGCCTATTACATTGGGCTAATATGTCTAATATATATCTCTAACACCCTCCCTCAAACTCAAGGCGGAAGCTTGATGAAGGCTTGAGGTTGGATAAACATGAGAAGATCTCTTGAAGATGCCATGAATAAAGCCTTTGAAGAAACCACAATGAAGAATGTGCCAATTGACCAATTTTGGAGTTTCCAATGAAGAAACGGAGCTCAAAATTGGAATCTACTCGAAAAACTGAGCAAGATAGGCCCTGTCGGAAATTTTGACTTTTGGTCAAAGGTCAACGCAAAAAGTCAAAGTCAAAGTCAAAGTCAACTGGTCCATGGTCAAATCAATGGATACTGGTCCGGGTCGGTTCCGGGTTTCCAGGTCGGGTCACGGGTCGAGCAGTAGAGCCGATGACGTCATCCTATGACGTGTCGCTGACGTGGCTGATGATGTGTCTAGGGCTTACGTGGCTGTTGACGTGGAGTGATGACGTCATCAGGTGACGTCAACAGCAGTGTTTCGGCGCGTGCTAAGCCCACCGGCGCGTGAAGGAGATGCCGGAAACCCAGGTGGTGCATGGAGGCGCGTGCAACGTCGTATGATCACCAGATTCTCAGGCCAAGTAGATCGGTGGACTACAAGGCCGTCTGGGCTGCGCGTGGACCAAGAAGACGAACTGGTAGTGAGGAATCTGAGGCGGCGCGTGGTAGATTTTCCGGAGCTAACTTCGGCGCGTGGCGGCGCGTGGATAGCTTTCGGTTGACCGGATTTCTGGGTTTTCCTCGCGGGAGGCCGATGAGCACGTCTGTGGGGTCGGTTTCGACAGGCGAAGGCTTGATGTGCATAGATCTGATAGGGAGAGACACGGATTGCTTGGGCTTGAGGATCTAGACACAGCAGTGAGCCATGGCGGCTGTGAGATGCTGTGGAGTCTAGATCCAGCAGACAAACATGTGTGACTTCTGACGGTGATGTGCATGTGAGAATCTTCTTTGTGTCTTCTGACGGTGATGTGCACGTGAGAATCTTCTTTGCTTGCTAGAGATTTTTGTGTGATGCCAAGAACGAAGTTTGGCTCTGATACCATGTTAAATATTAGCAACGAGATGTGATATACCATGTTGTGTATGCTAGAGTGGATGCGGAAGGGGAAGCATAGAATAAGAACACTGTGAACACGAGGATTACGTGGTTCAGCCTTGACGGCTTACATCCACGGAGGAATCCCTTAAGGGCTACATCTTTATTGTGTATAAGAGTGTAGTACAATAACCTGTGTTACAATGAGCCATAGCATGAGTATATATAGGCGACTAAACCCTAGACTACTAGTACAAGCAGGATTGGGCTTGGACCTATTACATTGGGCTAATATGTCTGATATATATCTCTAACAGAACCAACCAAGATCTCTGCAAGTTGTTCATTTGGGAAAACCAGTGGTTTTCTTCTCAACCACTACCATTATTTTAAATACTTTGAATAAAGAATTCATGAAAGTCAACTATATAAACTGTTCTAGTTTCTGCCTCTATCCTTCACCTTTTTTATAATTTTTTTGGATCATGCTATTGCATCAATCTTTTAATTTAAAGGGTTTTTTTTTTTTTTTTTTAATCATCAATTTGAAAAGAAATTTTGTTAAAAATTTAAAATTTTCTTCTGGAAAGCTGTAGTTAACCCAGAGAGAGAGAGAGAGAGAGTTGAAACTTAAAAATTAATGTGGATGCTGAGAGAGATAAGTTGACAATGGTATGTAAAATATGTGTGAGAGAGAGAATTGAAAATGAATTCCCCACAGAGTCAAAGGTAGAAGGTATAGATGGGCCAATAGTGAACTGAAAGATACAGAGAAGTTGGTAATGGGCAGCATGTTCGAGAGCCAGCAAATCTTCTCTTTGTATATAATCGGCCATTAATTTTTGGAAGTTAGTCATGTTCTACTGCTGCTTTAGACTCTCAAGCAGATTCAAGGGAGGGATGTTATAGTAGAATATCTGTTTTTTGTCTATTTGTTTGCTGAGATGGGTCGCCTTCTTGCTAGTACCCTCCTATTTTGTAGCTTGCTGCTGCTTTTTGATTCTTCCTTTTCACATCCCTTATGCATTGATTCAAGTGGGTTTAATTTCCTTTCATACTTGTTCCCCCTTTTTTTTCTGCAGTTAAATTTTGCAGTTTTTTTTTTTTTTTCAGTGCCTTATCCCTTATGTTTAAGAATCTATCTCAATTCTGAACTGACTAGTCATTTCTACTGATTTAATTGGTGTATTGGCACCCTTAAGCCTGAACACCACACTGAAGTTTTGTTCTTACAATGCGAGCTCATGCTGCAACTCCACAGAGGATTTACAATTACAGAAGCAATTCGAAGCAATGAATATCTCTGATTCTAGATGTGCTTCTGTTATGAAATCAATACTTTGTGCGGTAAGAAGTTCTTAAAAACTTTTTTTTTTAAAACATTTTCAAGTTTCAGATTTTAGGTAGGTAGAGCATGATGTATTTGTTTCCGTTTCAATGCCAAATATATAGGTTGTTTTGGATGAATAGATGTTGTCAACTTGACATTTAAATCAAGTTTGATCAATGTAATTTATTTTCATTTTTAGATACAAATACACATACACAGAGAAAGAGGATGAAATTCTAACATAAAGGTACGCTATAAACACTACTCAAAAGTCACGATAAATTTTTAAAGAAAATGAAACAAATTATACTACAGACAATACTTACACTCTCTCACTTTAATACTTAGTTACTAATGAAACTTAAAATCAAAGGAGCCTATATTGATACGAGTATAAAACAATACTCCTTGTGAACTTGATCTCAAATGTCAAGAACTTAATGAATAATTTTAAAGATACACACAATTACACACTTAATTTTATAACTTGTTCAACCCATGACTTTTTTTTTTGACACTTTTGGCCCATATGTATCTATTATTTTTCGTTAAATCACAATAATAAGAGTCAACAAATTATAAAACCAGGTGTAAAAATAATTATTCCGTAGAGTAAGAGCTGACATGTACGGGAATCATTGCCCAACTGTCAAGACCATAGAATGCCAACTCAAAAGTCATTACACACTCTACGAAGTTCTTACACTTTTAACACCGAAAAATGCCAGAACTATCTTAAGCGAGACCCCAAAAACCAAAAAAAAAAAAAAAAACCCAACTCATCAAACTTAAGCAAAGAATAAGAAATGGATGTGCTCAAGCTCGACACCAAATGGGTCTCCACCATAGCCAGCATATGGATCCAAAGCACAAGCGGCTCTCTCTACACCTTCTCCATCTACTCCTCAGTTCTAAAATCAACCCAAGCCTACGACCAATCCACGCTCGACACCGTGTCTGTCTTCAAAGACATAGGCGCCAACGCCGGCGTCCTCTCCGGCCTCCTCTACTCCTCCGTCACAACGGCTAATCACCGCCGCCGTACTGGGCCGTGGCTGGTCCACCTGGCAGGCGCGGTTCAATGCTTTTTGGGGTATTTCCTGATGTGGGCCTCCGTTGTTGGGCTGAATCCTCGGCCTCCCATGGCGGCCATGTGCTTGTTCATGTTGGTGGCGGCTCACGCGCAGAGCTTCTTCAACACTGCTAATGTGGTCACTGGGGTTAGGAACTTTCCTAATTATAGTGGCACTATTGTTGGCATTATGAAGGTACATCGTTTAACTTTTGAGTTATTTTTTTGTCGGGTTTTTTATTGGTTCTCCTATGAGTTTACTGTTTACATTGTAAAATATTTTGTAAAAATTGTTAGTACTTTAGACTTATTGTTAAATTTTTAATGTCAAGCTTTTGCATGGTGTAAGTTTCACCCTTTTTGTGATGAATGTGATCAATGATTATATCATTTGTACTAGGAAGCACTGACCCTTTATTTAGGGTGTCATACCCTTGTCATGTTGGCCTTTTTTTTAACCTATTCATGTCGTGACTGTACCCATACATGTGTCCATGTTTCTTTTCTTAGCATGTGTATGTGTCAATGCGGTAGACAATTTAGTTTGTAGAAAAAAATGTATCAAAAGCAACGTTTATATTCATTGATATAAGAATTACGCTTTTTCTTACGAGATTTGAATTTTAGGCAATTATGGTAACGCTCCTCCCATTTTGTTAGAAAATTCAATTTTTTTAAGAGGCATCTTAATTTATTGTCATGGATTTCAAAAGTACTTAAATAAACATAATAGAAAAGAGATATCAACTTTTCAAATGAAGTAGATTGTAAATTGAGAGAGTTATTAATATTCTGTCTATTGACTTTTAAAAAATATCATCTTTTAGTATATCTGGAAATGCAATAAAAGACCAATTAAACGAGAGCCAGACAGAGGAAGTAGTTGTTTTAGCTTAATTATTTGGTGTTACTTGAAAAATATTGCAACGAAAATGTGGGGTTTTTGCTGCCAACTGACTTACCTGTCTTCTGCATTCAGACCAACTTCCAATTCTGAAACAGCATCACTGATGATAGGGAGGGGTTTACTTTTCATCATTTATTGTTTCTACTTTCTACAAGTGCTTTTATAGTATTTTATCCAATGATTAGTTTAGAGGAATGCTTAGGGTAGTGGAAGCTCTACTAACAAAAAACTTACAAACTGACGTGCTCGCTAAGTTGCCAATAAGCCATGCAAATCATACAGGCCACCAATTTGAGATATGGAATGCATAAATGTTCCATACCACACTCCAGAAGCAATAATCCCACATCTCAAATGAGTGGTAAGTCCCACCATGAATTTAATTAATGGAATTCACTATTACATGAAAGGAGGGAGAAAATACTTGACAAGCTCAAGTTTCTAATCAAATGGTATTAATGTTTGTTGCTCCACATCACTCATCTCCTAACCCTTTTTGAGATCTAAGCTTGTGAAAAGCACTTCACCTTCCTAACAGGTCTAATGTCATATCTTACGCCATTGTTACTGTTTGAGTTTGAATTTACTTTCTTATTGGATTATTAGGAGCAAGGACTTAAGTTTGGATATTGAAAATAATTCTTATCTATTGCTAGGGCTTTCTTGGTTTAAGTGGAGCAATTTTAATTCAAGTATATGAGACAATATTCACCAACAAGCCTACATCCTATCTTCTGATGCTGGCACTGTTGCCTACTATTAATACTTTGTTGCTCATGTGGTTTGTGAGAATCAGCAACACCAATGAAGGAGATGAAAAGAAACACTTAGATTCTTTCTCATTGATTGCACTGGTCATTGCTGCTTATCTTATGGCCATTATAATATTAGAGCGCATTTTTTTATTTCAATTTGCAATACGTGTCATCGCATTTGTGCTGCTCATGCTGCTGCTTGCCTCACCTCTTTGCATAGCAATTAGAGCCCATCAAAGAGATTCTGATAGGATTTCACAGACTCTCGCTATTGAGAGGGACCAACTAACGGATGATCCCAACCAGCTGGTTGCTGAGAAGATATATGCAAGCCAAGATTCTGCTGGGTATTGCTATTTGCCCAGCAGTACTGATCAAGAGATGGATAATAATGATAGAAGGACTTTACAGGCAGAACAAAATCTCAATCTGTTGCAAGCTATGCGCACTGTAGACTTCTGGATTTTATTTCTTGCCATGGCTTGTGGTATGGGCTCAGGACTTGCTGTAGTGAATAACATCAGCCAGATAGGAGGATCTCTTGGATACACCAGCTTTGAGACAGGTACTTTGGTTTCTTTGTGGAGCATTTGGAATTTTCTTGGCCGTTTTGGAGCTGGCTACGTATCAGATTATTTTTTGCACTCAAGAGGATGTGCTAGGCCATTGTTCATGGTCATCACGCTAGCAATAATGAGCATTGGTAATTTGGTGATTGCTTCTGGTTTGCCTGGTGCTCTATATGCTGGTTCAGTATTGGTGGGTGTTTGTTATGGTTCTCAGTGGTCACTAATGCCCACTATCACTTCTGAGATATTTGGTGTGGTTCATATGGGTACCATATTCAATACAATTACCATAGCAAGTCCTGTTGGATCTTATATATTTTCTGTGAGAGTTGTTGGTTATATATATGACAAAGAAGCATCAGCAGCTGGCAAAACATGCACTGGAACTCAATGCTTCATGTTATCTTTTCTTATCATGGCATCTGCTACTCTTTTGGGGTCTCTTGCTGCCTTGGGGTTGTACTTTCGGACAAAAAGTTTCTATAATCAGGTTATACTCAGAAGACTAATCTTTGAGGGGATAAAGTGTTGAGGATTGTAAAATACTTTGAAGGAGTCAAGTGCTTCTGTTCAGTGAGTAAAAGAGGTAAATCATAAATGCCAAAGTGCTCTCTCTTTCTTTCTAGTTGCTTCTTGTAACATAACATGTTCATTGTTGTATTCTCTACAAGTTGATATGTGTGTAAGAGCTTGCTTGGCCTTTCCAGGGAGAAGAGGGAGTCAACTCTGTCATTTTTACCTTTTTTTTTTTTTTTTGGAAGTTACACACACACACACACCCGTTGGGTCTTGAACTCACTACCTCACCCTCCATCCCATTTTTATCCCAAGTAACCCTTTCTCATTTCTATTATATGCCTCCAGTTTCAATCCGTGACTTATTTGGTTTCTTCTCCTCTTTTGCTCCCATTGAAGTATTAAGTGTTCATCATGTCCCATTAAGTTGGAAGTCCCTTCATTCCCCCTTGTGTCATAAGAATGTTTCCCCACCAGACAGTTGTTTTGGGTTTTGAATCTGGTGTAGTTTACTTTGTGTTTGTCCCACAAATTTTATTTTTTTTTCCCTCTCATTAGATGCTTTTTTTAGTGATTTTTTTTTTTTTTTTGGTTTCAATAACTTTCATTGTTTATGAACAATTAAAAAAAAAGAAAAAAAGAAATCATGTGCTTGGAATATCACGCAGTTTAGATCTGATTAATCACCTGAAAAGTAGTGGGCAATTGGTTTTTGACTAATGAAATTCTCAGTTGATTCATCAGTCGAAAAAAGGTTCAAGAGCCCTTCACCCAAAATATTCTGTTTGAACAATGGGTTTTGATGATGTGGTTGACTTAGTAATGGAGTACCTATTTGACACAATGATTAATGTAGGTGGCATTGGCCTAAGGTCCCTGATGTTTAAGTTAGTGATCTTGCCAGAGAAATCACTCTTTTTAGCATACAGATTGCTCATACTTGACTCTAGTTGTGAGGCATGAATTTATGGTTAGTTGGTTTTCCTTTGCTAGATCCTTGTGCATGATTTTCTAAAAGCAACAGATTCTTCTGGTAGTTATGTGATTGCATCATCCTCTCTGCCCATCTATTGATTAGGTTCAACCAGAGGTGACATGCTGGAGCTGGACTATATTGTTGAGAAAATTTTAAGAATATCAAGAAGACAAAATTGAAAATTGTAAATATGAAGGATTTCAAATAATTAATGATTATTATATCTCTGCTTTTGCTTGTGCATATACCTACATATTTGTGTACACACATACACATTATTGAGAGAGAGTTTGTTCCTGCTCAGAAACAGGCTATTTAACACATGCGACCACCAAATGTCGTCTTGTTGAACGACTATGTATCATATTTGTGAATTTATGCTTTTGAACATTAATTTCTAGGTTTATCGGTTGCCAATGAGCTCTAGCTTAACTAGCAAGTGCTAGCTAGGGAGGGTGAGATCGTGGATTCAAGACCTACTGGATGCACGTGTAACTTACCTATCAAAAAAAAATCTAGATTTATTGGTTAGGGCGAGGCTTCCTTCTTAGGAGCATAGGACTGGACACAGAACTGACATGTGTCCATTATAAGACATGTTTAAGTGTCGTGTCCCCTCTAGTGCTCAAATCCACTAGAGGGAAGCCAAACCCTATTGGTTATCTTAATTTGTGTTTGTATGTTTATGAATGAACCATAGATGTTAAGCTTGTGCATAAATTTTAAACTCAATACATAAAGGACAATCTTTTACATTTACAAAGAGATATGATAACAAAGAGTTGAAAAAGTTTATACAGCAATTGTCAACAAGGAGACAATTGTCATACGATGAAGTGTCCTATATGAAGGAGTTGGGAGATATTGTGTTGGACTGTCCTATGTGGAGGAGTTTGGAAGATATTGTGTTGTATGGCCTTTAAAAAGACATTTTGTCAAAGCGTTAAAGTTTAGCTTGAAAATAAGATTAATGAAAATAATCTATATAGAATACGTAAGTAAAGCAGGACTAACGCAATAATCCGTCACTTGACAAGTTTGAGGATTTTAGTGCTTGCCATCAAGGTTTTCAGACCCGAGTCGTTCATTGAACTGTAAAAATGAGAGGTTCAAGGTTTTTAAGGTCGAACCGAGGTTGAACCGGGGTCGAACCATGATGACGTTATAATTTATTTAATAGTTAATTAAAGCCTAAATATATATATTAAATTTATAAAACTAGCAAAATTGACAATATATCTATATATGTGAGGAAAATTTAATGATTTTCAAGCATATATTTAATAATTAAATAAGAAAGTTAATAAAATAAAATAATAACCATGAAAACATTAAAATTTATGATTAATTTTTGAAGTAAAGCTGAATATCTTTGAAGGATTTTAATTATAATTTTTTTTTATTCCTTGTAAGAGATGGATAATTTAATTAAATAGAATAAAATTGTGTTAAGTTGTTTTTTTTTAAATTGCTAAGGGGTTGGACTGCACGGTTCTCACCGGTTCTTACGGTCCAACCTCGGTTTTAGGGGTTCACGAAATTAACAAAAAATTCGGTTCTTTAAGTTTAAAAAATTAGTTTTCATCCCGATTCTCGGTTTTCACAATCCAATCTCCCGGTCCGGTCTGGTTCTAAAAACACTGCTTGCCATGAGGTAGGTTTGTCAAATTGCTCTAAACCATGTGGACTGGTAATTTCACATGGCAAGTCACATTTTGTACACCTTATGTGGTTTGTTTTACCTGTTCATCTCTTTCTCGCTCATTTTGAGCTATTTTTGTATATTTTAATTGGTAGAAAATATTAAAAGAAATGATGTTCAAATTATACTACAAAAAATTGAAACATTTTTTTTTAGTAACATCAAACTAATAAAGTATCAACTTGCAAGTAATTATTTTTTAATCTTTAATGATTATTTAAAGAAATAAAATATAAACTTAAACTTAATTCAGTACAAAAACATAAATATAAACATAAATATGTATTTTACGTGTAAGAAATAAATTAAATAATCTTTTATGTGCATTCTAGAGGTGCACTTTTTTGAATTACTCTACACATAAATTAGCAGCATATCATGTTGTAAGAGAGCTATTGTACCATGATGAAACTTATGTGAATCCGATCACATTTATTATCACTTTTTCCTCTAATGACGGATCTATCACATTTATTATCACTTTTGCTCCCTAACAAGGAAATCCAATACTCTTCAAACATCTAACTATTCCTCTGCATGTATGTAGTTTCTTGTTCTACGCATATCAGATTATTGCACGAAAAAATTTATTAAGGTGATCCTAAAATGCAAGCCAGCCCCTTAAAGTCCATTATCACTTCAAATTGTAAGCTTGTTGTTTTAAAATAAGTAGTAATAATTTTAGCGTTTTTCCTTCATTTATATATATCATTTCCATATATACTGCTATATTAATCCAATAGTTAACATTTGTTACATTTGACTATTTGAGTTCTCATTGACTTTGTCTTCTTGGTCAGCTAAGCAACTTCATATCACAACATAAATTACAGCACCCCTTTTTTTTTTAAAGTAAATAAATACTGCCACTTGTATTTTTAATATTTAAATTAGAAATAAATCTTTCCCAACAAATTAGAAATACATATAGATTAATATTAAAAATATTAATCAACAATCAAACTTAATTCGAGTTTTAAACGTCTTAACACAAACTACATTTCGAATCAAATTCGTATATTCTTAAATCCGACCAATGGACATCCTAGACTTGAGATGTTGGGATTTTCCTTTTCTTTTTTCTTTTTTTTAAGACAAAAGTTGGAATCTTCTTTTTATTCTACAATTGATGATCTGTGCATAACCATTACACGGGTTCACTAGTTTTTTATGTAGCCACACGTTACCTATTTTTATAATATTCAACAATATTTTGTTAATGGACTCTCTAAAATAATTCATTTAGCTTTAAAAAATACTATTAGAAAATTTTTATGGTAAAAAAAAAAAACTAATTTTTTTAATAGGTTTTTTATATTTCTCTCAAAAGTGAAATTAATATTCTTCTAAAATAGTTATAAAAAAAATACTCTTCTAAAATACTACATTAGCAAATGTCATAAAGATATAACCGACAATTATATGTAATATAATTTGTCTCACTCTTACACCTGACATTTTCACTTTTTTTGTTTGTTCCTTTAAAAAAAATAATAATAATAATGAAATAAATAAATAAAGAATATTAGGCTACACTAATATATATATATATATATATATATATATATATATATATATGTGTGTGTGGGGGCAAAAGTTTGAATTTTTATATTGGGCCTTAAGCCCTATTTGCTAGTGGGGATGTGTCCGAGGAGGAGCAAATGACTGGGGAGGCCCCAGAGTAGATAGTCGTGTCAGGAAAAAGTGAAGGGCCGAGGTCCGAGGAGGACACCCTCCTCGAACCGGACTAATATCAATCGAGCAGGCATCCAAGTGACTTGGGTAATCTTCCAAAAGACTCCAACAATGAGGATAGACTTCAAGCACGTACGGAGAAGATAAAGATACAGAAATATCTTAGGGAAAAGCTGCCACCACCGTAATTAATGCACTGCAACAACTTTCCTGACCGCATTAATGTAGAGAGGACTTCTGAACAGTGTTCTCAACCACTACCGTTCACAGAGAGTCAAAGAAGATGCTTGATAAGACACATACTTGAGTGCAGGGTTGGACGATAAACAACTGTACGATGGAGATAACTTAGAAAACTCTATATAATGTGAAAGACTCTCTATAAAGTGGGGATCGAAAAAAGAGAGAAAGAAGAGAACTACTGTAGCACAGTGTTGAACTACCTTTCAGAAATAGTAATTTGATTATCAAACTATCTCCTCGGACGAACATTCCATCCATAATTACATATAATTTCCTGCTCGGATACACTTGAAATCTTATTTAACCGTTACTCAATCCACTAAGAGCCTAGTTCTTTCACCTACTCTCTACAAATTTATTGTATTGGGCTCATTGAACTTATAACCCAATTCTTCTGGGTTTGGGTTACAAATTGTGATTCTACAATATATATAAAATAAATAAATAAATAAATAACGGGGACACAGTTTTAAGCCCACAAAACATGGAATCTTTTATTCTTGTACACAATATCGTGGAATATTGACTTACAATGTTACATGTTAGAGTCAGGCTCAGTCAAAAACAGATAAGCAGGAGCAGGCATTTCTGGAAGTACAAAACATGCTCCATCTCCCATGGGGTCCACTCTCACTACCAGTTGATTCCTTTCCTCAAAGTTCATCTCAGTAATATGTTACATGCACGTCTGATTGGTAATTATATATATATATGATAAAGGAAGAGTATAACCACAACCGTCTGATTGGTAATAGGTCAATGGAAATCTCTGAAAACACACACACACACAATTGTTTTCTATGTTTTCAGAAAACAGTTTTCAGGAAATAAATCAAGCCAAGAAGCCCCTTTTTCACTTCCTGCCTCCATTTTCAACCATTATTACAGAGACATTTTCACTAAACACACGTGACTGTGAGTAGACCTTGACCTGGTGATTATTCTATACTTTTTGCGCCAGAAAATACTATCTAACATTTATGTCAAGCATGTGATGTCTCTTTTCTTTATCTAGAAGGGCTCTAGTTTTAGTTAAAACTAATATTTCCATTATTCAGCCAAAAAAACTAATATTTCCATTCATATCATTGTTAGTTTGTCATATTATTGGTATCAGAGTCATTGCTGGACCCCTCTCTTTTCAGCTTCTTTTTCCTTTTATGTTAATGCAAGTGGGTTTTCGTTCATAGTTGAATTTTGGTCAAGTTTTTAGGCTTGTCCTTTGGTGTAGGCTGAAAACGCTGAACCCATAAAAGGGAAATCAATGTCAGCACAGAACCATTGAACCAACCAAGATCTCTGCAAGTTGTTCATTTGGAAAAACCAGTGGTTTTCTTCTCAACCACTACCATTATTTTAAATACTTTGAATAAAGAATTCATGAAAGTCAACTATATAAACTGTTCTAGTTTCTGCCTCTATCCTTTACCTTTTTTATAATTTTTTTGGATCATGCTATTGCATCAATATTTTAATTTAAAGGGTTTTTTTTTTTTTTTAATCATCAATTTGAAAAGAAATTTTGTTAAAAATTTAAAATTTTCTTCTGGAAAGCTGTAGTTAACCCAGAGAGAGAGAGAGAGAGAGAGAGAGAGAGAGAGAGAGTTGAAACTTAAAAATTAATGTGGATGCCGAGAGAGATAAGTTGACAATGGTATGTAAAATATGTGTGAGAGAGAGAATTGAAAATGAATTCCCCACATAGTCGAAGGTAGAGGGTGTAGATGGGCCAATAGTGAACTGAAAGATACAGAGAAGTTGGTAATGGGCAGCATGTTCGAGAGCCAGCAAATCTTCTCTTTGTATATAATCGGCCATTAATTTTTGGAAGTTAGTCATGTTCTACTGCTG
Organism: Quercus wislizeni; assembly: GCA_023055345.1. NCBI lineage: Eukaryota > Viridiplantae > Streptophyta > Magnoliopsida > Fagales > Fagaceae > Quercus > Quercus wislizeni. Next base: position 11,845,777 of record JALGQJ010000003.1, on the reverse strand, counting down.
CTTTAGACTCTCAAGCAGATTCAAGGGAGGGATGTTATAGTAGAATATCTGTTTTTTGTCTATTTGTTTGCTGAGATGGGTCGCCTTCTTGCTAGTACCCTCCTATTTTGTAGCTTGCTGCTGCTTTTTGATTCTTCCTTTTCACATCCCTTATGCATTGATTCAAGTGGGTTTAATTTCCTTTCATATTTGTTCCCCCTTTTTTTTCTGCAGTTAAATTTTGCAGTTTTTTTTTTTTTTTTTTTTCAGTGCCTTATCCCTTATGTTTAAGAATCTATCTCAATTCTGAACTGACTTGTCATTTCTACTGATTTAATTGGTGTAGCGGCACCCTTAAGCCTGAACACCACACTGAAGTTTTGTTCTTACAATGCGAGCTCATGCTGCAACTCCACAGAGGATTTACAATTACAGAAGCAATTCGAAGCAATGAATATCTCTGATTCTAGATGTGCTTCTGTTATGAAATCAATACTTTGTGCGGTAAGAAGTTCTTAAAAACTTTTTTTTTTTTTTAAACATTTCCAAGTTTCAGATTTTAGGTAGGTAGAGCATGATGTATTTGTTTCCATTTCAATGCCAAATATATAGGTTGTTTTGGATGAATAGATGTTGTCAACTTGACATTTATAAGAACTGTCCTTTAATCTCCTCCAGTTGCTGCATGTGTAATACATATTTGATTTTTGCATTCGTAAGGAAATGGTTTTCAATTTAGCTACCTTTTATGAAGGTCTTGCTGAAGTTTGAGTTAAATATTAGCATTTCTTTTAGGCAAATAAGCTCGTAAACATACTAAATGATTGAATCTTCTCTTTGTTGTTGTATGTGCCATTTTTCAAATGTTCTAAATAAAGATGTATGAATTATGATGTGTTTAAATTCTTTGTTATCATGGTGCGTAGAGATGCGATCCATTTTCAGCTGAGCTATTTACAATTGGTTCTACACCCCGGCCAGTTCCTATACTTTGCAACTCCACTATTTCAGCAAATTCGTCCCAATCTAGCCAAGCAGCGAATAACTTCTGCTTTAATGTATGGGATACATGCCAAAATGTGTCTTTCATGAAGTCTCCCTTTGCCCCTTCACTAAAAGGTCAAGCTGGATTACCAGTCAATTCTAATTTTAGCAAACTGACTGACTTCTGGCAGTCTAAAACTGATTTCTGCAATGCATTTGGTGGAGCTTCCAGTACTGCATCAGTATGTTTTGATGGTCAACCTGTTATGCTAAATAACACCGAAATTCCTAGCCCCCCACTTGGCTTGTGTCTTGAGAAGATAGGGAATGGATCTTACCTCAGTATGGCTGCTCATCCTGATGGGTCAAACCGTGCATTTTTTGCTAGCCAACAAGGAAAGATATGGTTAGCAACTATTCCTGATCAGGGATCGGGAGGATCATTAGGGCTTGATGACTCCAATCCTTTTGTAGATCTAACTGATGAAGTATATTTTGATACTCAATTTGGTATGATGGGTATTGCATTTCATCCAAACTTTGCACATAACGGGCGATTCTTTGCTTCGTTTAATTGTGATAAGGCTAAGTGGTCCGGATGTACTGGAAGATGTTCATGTAACTCAGATGTCAATTGTGATCCTTCAAAGCTAGGAACTGATAATGGTGCCCAGCCATGCCAGTATCAAAGTGTTGTTGCAGAGTATACTGCTAATGGTACCGCATCCCAGCCTTCTTTGGTACAAATCTCTAAACACTGAATTTTTTCAATTTTTATTTAACTCAAATGATTAGAAATGACTTCATCTTTTTCCCAGGCAACAAGTGCCAAGCCAACAGAAGTGAGAAGGATATTTACTATGGGCCTTCCATATACATCTCATCACGGAGGGCAGATACTCTTTGGACCTGCAGATGGGTATTTATACTTCATGATGGGAGATGGTGGTGGTACAGGCGATCCTTACAATTTTTCCCAGAACAAGAAATCATTGCTTGGCAAGATTATGAGGCTTGATGTTGATAACGTACCAAGTGAGTATCAGCAGAGAATGTTGGTGCATATAGTTTTTTTATTTATTATTATTATTTATTTAAATTTCTGTTACTTATCCAATCTGCTGCCTTCTTCATATCTTCCAACCTGTGAATGGGTACTTATCTCACATCTCTGTAAGTACTCTTTTTGTTCAAAGCATCACTTCACTGCCTACCTTGCTTGCTCTCTCCAATTTTTACTAGGAACTAAAAGGACTATGTGAAAGATCTGTCCTCTCTAGTGACTCTGTGTTGATCAATCAGAAAAAGGGGAAAAGTAGAAGAAAAAAAAATTTTGAAATTCTGAAACCATGATTATAAATATAATTGTCCTAGACATGATATTTTCTCAATGGAGGAGTGTAAATAGGAGATGTTTCACTTGCATAGTTTAAGTGGTACTTTGCATTTTTTTTTTTCTCACTCTTGTCCATTGCACTGTCTTTTCAGGTGCTGCAGAAATTGCTAAACTCAATCTGTGGGGAAACTATTCTATCCCCAAAGATAATCCTTATGAGGAAGATACAGGCTTGCAGCCCGAAATATGGGCTTATGGATTAAGAAATCCTTGGCGCTGTAGTTTTGATTCTGAAAGGCCTTCCTACTTTATGTGTGCTGATGTTGGGCAGGTTTGAGATATTTCTCTTTCAAGTTTAAATAGTATCTGACTGGCCATTATTATGCTACCATTATTCAACATATATATAAAAGAGATACAATTTTATGAAGCATCTGGTAGGATCTCCTCACAAAAATATGACTGTGACCAGCCTTTTTTGAAAAGTGCCCTTGAGTACTTAATTCCACTGTCTTGCTTGCATCAAGTACATCTCACACTGCCACAGATTAATATTTAGGTCTCTTTTACCAATGGTTTCATATGAATTTACAAAGATGTCAGAAAGTTGATGTCTTTTTTTCATTCTCTATTGTGCATTTGAGGTAGAATTTGAAGTGTCCATTGTGTTTCTAGAGTAAGGACATTTCAATTTCAGCAATTGCTTCATTTTCTTTCTGCTATTGTGGTGATGCTTATGCATCTTCATTTCATTATGAACTTGCATGTTCAGAGGCCATGAAATAAGAAACAACCCCAAGACCACTTGTTTCTGAACATATATGACACTTTTGATTACCTGCAGGATCGATATGAGGAGGTGGATATCATCACCAAGGACGGAAACTATGGCTGGCGTGTTTATGAGGGCCCCCTTCTTTACACTCCTCCAGATTCACCTGGTGGAAATACAACTCCAAGTTCCATAAGCCCAATTTTTCCTGTGATGGGATATACCCATTCTGATGTAAATCAGAAGGAAGGGTCAGCATCAATCACAGGGGGCTATTTCTATCGGTCTATGACTGATCCTTGTATGTACGGAAGGTAAATGAGCTCTTTTTTCATTCTATGTAGATATGACAAGTTGAAGAACTGACCATGCTGATAACCTACAAAAGCTATCAACCAAAAAAGAATGAAGATTTATTCTTGGGACTACCATGCTGATCTTTGCAATAATATTGATCCTTGCTAACAACTTGCTCAATCATTATTTTCAGGTACTTATATGCAGATTTGTATGCAACTGCCCTATGGGCTGGCATAGAGAATCCAGTAGACAGTGGGAATTTTAGCAGTAGTAAAATTCCCTTCAGCTGTGCAGCTGACTCTCCTCTACAATGCAGTTCCCTGCCAGGAAGTTCTCTTCCAGCTTTGGGTTACATTTACTCATTCGGGGAGGACAACCGGAAGGATATTTATCTCCTTGCCAGCAGTGGTGTTTACAGAGTTATTCGTCCTAGCCGTTGTAATTACACTTGTTCAAAGGAAAATGTTACTAGTCTTGCAAGTCCAAGTCCTTCTTCTCCGAAATCTCATGCGAGCCAGTTGATTGACCCGTGTAACAATGTAGTGCTCCTATTCTCTTCTTTGTTATTGCTTTTGCTTGGTTTTGTCTAGTATTTTGCAATATCTGCATGTTATTTATAAAGAGGGGGTGTTTGTTGCAATGGCTTGTGATTCTTTTTGTACTATGTAACCTTTTTTTCTTTCCTTTAAGCTTTTGTATATGGGGACTGACAAGATGAAAACTGAAGTGCTTTTACGTTTTTTCTATTAATTATGTCAAGTTTTCTGGCAGAGTTAAATCCTCTATAGTTCAATAGCAAAGCTGTGGAGTATACAGAAATGTTTGCAGGAAAGGAGATTCTTATAATGATTATTAATCTGAAGCAACTTGGAATAAGTATATGTTACTTTCATCAACATTTAGAGTGACATGAATTGCAGATATCCAATAACTATATAGCCTGTATCAAGTAAAACTACAAAACAAATTTTCATAGCAACTTGACATGATTTCACCCCGTATCTTTGAAGAACAGCGGCATACACTGAACAATAAATTCAAGGGTGGTTCACATGCACACTGCACGGCGTGGACTCAACTCTCTCTCTCTCTGCTTCTCAAAAAAAAAAAAAAACGCTCTCTCTCTCTCTCCATAAAATATACACTTTGTTATTTAGCTTTTGTCATTTTTCAAAATTATTGTATGGGATATGATAGAAAGCCTACCAACCACCTATCTCAAACCCCACAGAAATGGGAGCCTTGTGCATTAGATGCATCCTAAGACTGAGGAGTTAAGAAATCAAATTTCCCCGTGGAAGTGGATGTAAACCTTGTATTACATGTGATAACTCTATTAGTAAGGGCATCCCAAATGCCCAACAGTGTGTCTAAGATGCGTGAATTCAAGAACATATTGAAAATGAGTAGAATCATCAATGGAAATAACATGGTATTTAAAACTTTGATCTTTGGGTTGAAGTATTTGGAATCAGAGAAGTACATGAATAACTTTCCTAGTGGCTTCCAATATTTACTTTCCAAAAGGATATAATCACTCTTTGAGAGCCGGTACAAACTACAACCTAGAGGTCCTTTTCTTCCAAGATTCAATTGTTTGCTACCTAATAAGCATAAAATCTTGGATTAAGAATCTAAATCTTTGAAGTACCTTTTTATTTTAATAAGGCTCATAAATCATAATACTTCATGTGAGTTGACATCTCCCTTGATAATGCGTCTTTGGTCCAATTCTTGGTTCTTGGGAGTCAATTCTTTGATGACACTATTTTTTTAGATAGGTAAATAGCAGGGAAGGAGAAGTGGTGTTTGATTCACAAACATCTAGAACCACAAAGAATATCATTTGTTGGGTAGTCTCTTAAACGGCATACACCCCACACTCCAATTGTTCATCGTCAAGCCAAAAACATTGATAATTATTAAAGTATTAAATAATAATTACTAGACACAACTAAGTAGATCATAAATCATTAGAGATATTGTATATTTAAGAATCTCAACTTTATAATCCCTCGTAAATAAAAACTCAAAAGAATATTTTGATAATCTCACCAAAGATAAGGAAAAGCCAACACTAAATGAATAAAGTATGATAGAAATTAGAATTCGAGAAACATGAATGCATTATTTAAGGGTGACTATATCTACAAAAATATCGACACATATCTTTTGAAATCAACACTCATAGAGAATATCTTGAAAAATCACTACCAAAGATCCTTTAACAGTGTGATGAAGAAACTATAACAGATTAGGAACTAACTTTGTACGATTGAGAAAGAGACTATGAAGCATTAGAGGGACAACTGTATAAGTCAGATTCTCAACTTAGTCATCTCTCTTTGAAATCATGACTTTTATCCACACAAAGATTTGATTACTTCACCAAAGATGCTTCATTAACATGAATATGATGACCAAACTGAAATAGAGAATAGCTTTAAAAAGAGAGAGACAGGAAAAGATTATGACAAGATTGCTTCTAACTTGCTAGTAAAATATGAAAAGACTGATATCATGAAAAGAAAATAATATAAAATAGAGAGAGGGGTGGTAAATCTCATTTTATAACATGGGAAATATCAATTAAAAAAGCAACCTTCACCTTCTAGATGGATCACTGAGACTCAAATCTGGTTTGCTTCAAGTTGAGTCCAGCTTTGTCGAAGAACCTCTGTAAACAGATTGAGAAAACATTCTTTTGGAATTTCTTCAACAGGTATTTAGTGTGATAACAATTATCACTAAAGGGGGACCAAAGTGAACCTGAAGTGTGATATGCACATATCTATCATATGGGCGGCTTAATAGTTAATGTCCATGGCACGACAAACCAATTGGATTTTTTTTTTTTATACTAAATGATGAACTTTATTAAAAAGAAAAGAAGTGGACCTGGGCCATCTTCCATCTTTGCCTCCAAGATGTGGTTTTCACATATGAATAAAATAATCGATTGATAGGTTATACATTATATGGCTATGGTACATATTTTAAGCTTAAATATATTTTTCATTTCTTTTTTTAGGGGAAAAACTATCATTCACAAAAGAGAAACAATTAAATCAAAGAAACAAAGCCTCTAAGGCAAGAAAAGGAGGCTCCCTCATCTAAGATACATTATCAGGGATAGACTTAGCAAACTTAGCTAAAGAGTGCGCCAACGAGTTTCCAATTTGACTGATGAGGTTTGCATGGACTTACCTCCTTTTCTATTTACTCAGTCTGGCAGCAAAAGGGGGGGGGGGGGGGGGGAGATTGGTATGCAAGTTAACAAAGTTCTTATATGGTTTAAAACAAGCCAGTAGGCAATGATTTGCCAAACTTGTTGATGTCATCCCAACTCAAGGGTTTGTTCAAGCAGTTCTTGTTTATGTTAATGACATCTTGGTAGCAAGCAATGATTTACTTGCTGCTAATCAGTTCAAGCAATTCCTCCATGACAAGTTTAAACTAAAAGAATTGGGTCCAGTGAAGTATTTCTTAGGCCTCTAAAGGAATTTCTGTGTCAAATAAAGTATGTGCTGGACTTAATTGTAGAAGCAGGTGCTTTGGGGTCTAAAACAGTAAAATGCCCTATGGAACATAATTCTAAATTGTCCATGGATGAAGTAGAGTTACTCAATGACCCTACAATGTATAGAAGGATGGTGGGTAAGTTGCTTTACCTTACTTTGACTAGTCCTGATTTGAATTATTGTGTTCACAGACTTACTTAGTTTATGGAAAAGCCTAGGCTGCCTCATTTACATGCAACTCATAGGGTTTTACAGTACCTAAAAGGATGTCCAGTACAGGGTTTTTTTTTTTAATGCTAAATAAGAGTTACATGTCAAAGCCTACACTGATTCTGACTGGGCAGCTTGTCCAGACTCAAGGAAGTCTCTCATAGGCTATTGTGTCTTTATTGGGAGTTAATTGGTTTCATGGAAGACCAAGAAGGAGCAAAAAATCTCTAGATATTTTTTGTGAAATTGTTTGGTTGGTAAATTTGTTTAAGGATTTTAAAATACCACATCCACAACCAATTTTGTTATATTGTGATAGTCAAGTTGCTTTACATATTACAGCTACCCCTATTTTATTAGAGACAAGATTCAAGAAGGATTGATCATGACTTTTTATGTTCCTACCCAACATCAACTTGCTGACATATTTACCAAAGCTAGCTCTTGCATTACATCAGTTCTCATTGCTGCTCAACAAGACAGGACCTTGTCAATATATAGGGTATTGAGAATAGCTATAGGAAAGCTAGTTTTGTAAATACATTCTGTAAACTACAAAGTAGCATAGATTAAGTTCATGATTAGAATTAGATACAGATTTGACACGTGTCAGTCTGACTTGTAACTCTATTATGCCACATCAGATGGCTGTTGGGAAGTTGTTAGTTAGTTTCTTAGCTTCCCTCCCAATTCTGCTGGTATATGTAAAGCAGTGTAATGTGATTGTTTAATTCGCTTAATACAATTTAGTTTTTACATCTTTCTCTCTCAACTTTGCAAAAGTATATGGAATCAGAGAATACATGAATAATTTTCCCAGTGACTTTCAATAACTAGTAAGTTACCCGTGTGATGCACGGATAATGTTGTAATGTTTTATGTAAAATAGTTTTGGATAATGTTGTGTAAATATAATTGTTAGAGAACTTTATTTGTGATAAGTTCATTATAAAAAGCAACAATTATAAATTGCATATACATATCTATTATAATTATTCGATTGAAGTGATGAGAAATAAAAAATAAAAATAAAAGTTTTGGAGGAATGTTATAGAATAAAAGTTGATTTGTCTTTCTCTTTCTCCTTAATTCTAAAACAAAATACACATTCTAAACCTCCACAATCAATCACACCATTTACAAAACCTATAAATCCACAACGTCCAGCTTTAACATTAAAATAGTAATTGTTGTTGTCACTCAATTTAAAAAGCGTCCGGCCTTAACATTAAAATAGTAATTGTCGTTGTCACTCAATTTAAAAAGCAAGCCCTCCTTCCTTCATTGTAGCCAACTCATACGAGGTAGAATTAGAAGAAACAACAATGTTAGAGCTTGAAAGATTGAAGGTAAATGACATCGTTTTTGGTCTATGTATATTTGACATGGGATGGTATGAAGGGTTATGGGTAGGTATATATAAAGGGATAGAAGTGTAAGAGTTGAAAATGGTAAATTAAAATGCAAAGAGGTTTGTGGTATGTGTGAAGGATAAAAAGTCTTGAAACACTGAGCCAAGGGATACAAAGAATATTTAATTTTTAATTAGAAAAGTCTTGAAATATTAAATCAAATGAAACAAAAATTCAATATTTAATATTTGTTCTTATCTTGAGAATATTTCAATTCTCTTTGCATAGAATACGTCATTTGATAGAACTTCATACTTTCTCACATGAGGTCTTTTCTTATATATATATATATATATATTGATTACTTTCCAAAAGGATATTGTTCGAAGACCCCAACTTGACTCCCTACAACCGCTCTAAAGAGAGGCTTGCATGCGGGGCGTGATGTCAAATATTATAAAAGATTTGAGTGTATTTTATTCATTACCAATTGATTTTAAGATGGAGTAGTACAGCTCATAGTCCAACAAATATCACTATTTGAGAGCTAGTACAAACTACAACCTAGAGGTCCTTTTCTTCCAAGAGTCAATTGCTTGCTACCTGATAAGCATAATCTTGGATTAAGAATCTAAATCTTTGAAGCACCTTTATTTCAACAAGGCTCATAATACTTCATGTGAGTTGACCTCTCCCTTGACCCATGATAAATGTTTTTCCACATAGAACAACTTGCATCTTCTTTTTCTTTTTCTTTTTTTCTTTTTTAGATAGGTAAATAGTGGACAATGGGAGGTGGTGTTCAATTCACAAACATGGGGAATTACAAAGAAGGAAAAATATATTGCACACAGTGTGTTTTACAAGGTGGTTTTGGGCAATGTGTATAGCACATACTATGTGCAATAAACACTACCTTACAAAGAATGTCATTATTGCTAAACAATTACTTGAATTACATACAACTTGCACTATAATTGTTAATAATCAAGGCAAAAACATCGATAATTAGTAAAGTTTTAAGTAATAATTACTAAACACGACTAAGTGAATCATAAATCATTAGAGATACTGTATATTTTAAAATTCTCAACTTTATAATCTCTCGACTCAAAGAATATTTTGATAATCCCACAAAGACACACGTCAACACTATAATTGTTAATAACCAAGGCAAAAACATTGATTATTAGTAAAGTTTTAAGTAATAATTACTAAATACGACTAAGTGGATCATAAATCATTAGAGATACTGTATATTTTAAGATTCTCAACTTTATAATCCCTCGACTCAGAGAATATTTTGATAATCCCACCAAAGATACACATCAACACTAAATGAATAAGTTATGGTAGAACTTAGAATTCGAGAAACTTGTTATGCATTATTTAAGAGTGATTATGTTTGCAAAAATATTGGCACATATCTTTTGAAATCAACGCTCATAGAGAATATCTTGAAAAAAACACTACCAAAGATCTTTCAACAGTGTGATGAAGAAACTATAATAGATTAGGAACAAACTTTGTAAGATTGAGATTGAGATTGAGATTGAGATTGAGAGAGAGTTAGTGAATCACTAGAGGGACAACTGTATAAGCTATTCTCGACTTAGTCATCTCTCTTTGAAATCATGACTTTTTATCCACATAAAGATTTGATTACTTCACCAAAGATGCTTCATTAACATGAATATGATGACCAAACTGAAACTGAGAATAGCTTTAAAAAGAGAGTCAAGAAAAAATTATAACAAGATTATTTCTAACTTGCTAGTAAAATATACTGAAATTAAATCTAGATATCATGAAAAAGAAATAACATAAAATAGAGAGAGGGGTGGTAAATCACATATTATAACATGGGTAATATCGATTAAAATACAGACTTCACCTTCTAGATTGATCACTGAGACTCAAATCTGGTTTCTTCAAGTTGAGTCCAGCTGTGTTGAAGAACTCTCTGTAAACAGATTGAGAAAAAACATTCTTTGGATCTTAATTTCTTCAATCGATATTTAGAGTGATAACAATCATCAATCAGTAGGGGGGACCAAAGTGAATCTGTCGTGTGAGGCGCACATATCTGTCACATCATAGGTGGCTGATAGCATTGGCACGACAAACCAATTGGATTTCTCATATGATAAAAATAATTGATCAATAGTTTGTACATTATTTGGCTATGGTACATATTTTAAGCTTAATCATATTTTTCCTTTCTTAACTTTGGTTAAAGTTGCCAAGAACTTTGTAACTTAGCTGGTAACTTATTATATTTTTAATAGAAATAGTTCGGATTGGGAAGAATTGGTCAACTAAGTGGATCATAATTATTTAGAGATACTACACTAGGCTCGAGAACCTTTGGGAAGAATTGGTCAACTATTGTGATCTATCACACATAGTGATGATTAATGCCTTTGGCACTTGACAAACCAATTGGATTTCACATATGAAAAAAAAAAATTGATTAATAGTTTGTACATTATATGGTTATGGTACATACAATAACCTTTAAATGTATTTTTCATTTTTTACCTTTGGTTTAAGTTGTCAAGAGTCCAGTAACTTAATTGGTATCTCTTAGTATTTCAAATGGAAATATCTAAAATTCAAATCCTCCCCCTCCCAACTATGAGTTAAAATAAATAAATAAACTAAATAAAATAAAATTGGTTTAAGTTCCATTTTCTTTAGTAAAATTTAAAAAAAATTGCAACTTTGTCTTTCAAAAAATTTACAAGGTTTTAATTTTGTCCTTCCTTCCATTTCTCATTAAATTTACTTCAGACTACATCAATTTTCTACTCCACCGTACCACACCAACATTTTGTTTGCCACATTAGGTTTTTAACATGCCATGTTAGTATTTCGAATGCCATATATGTAATTTCTTTAACCAGAGAATGAAGGAATGATGAAATTACTATTTTAAACTTTTCAGGGGTGAAATTGAAAGTTTTTAAATTAAAGGGTTAAAACTCAAATTTAGAAAAGACTTCATAAACAAAATTATGTATATGAATTGATATAATTGAAATGGCACACTCACTTCGAGATCACAATTCACAACTCATTTCAGTTCAGTTGATTAGATGTATATTTGTGTCGAACACGTACTCAATTTGGACAACTCTTGAGCTTGGTGAACATAAATGGAGAAAATAATAATTGTATTCTCAAGATTCTCTCCACCAAAAGATAAAATGCTACTCTTATCTCCACAATTATCACGACCGGTAAAAGTTAAGTAACTTTATAATATGTTACAGATTCCAGAGCAAATTACACTTTAAAGTAGTAAAATATAATTTTTTCTAGATCCAATAGAAATAAAATTTTATGCTATTAAGGTAGTAAGGTATTCTTTGTCATTGGATTAGAGACATTTAGGCCGTCACCACCACACGGATATCCATATTCTAATTGTTTTTCTCATTACAAATATTCATTATTCAAGTACTGTACAATCAACTACGTCATCTTATACACATGTATAAATATTCTTGGCCTGCCTAGCCACTTTCTCTCACTCCATCTTTGTAATAAAGATAGAAATAGATCCTCTTGGTGTGCTTTAAGAAAATAATTTTTATGAACAGTTTTTTACAACAATATATTGGAAAAATGTGTATCAAGTTTTTCATAGCTTGAAACAGAAAACCAAACCGAATATAAGAAATAAATGGTTACTCCATAAACCACAACTTCGAATTTGCATGAAGGCTGTCTTGTCAAGCATAATTGTTTAGATATTAGTAACTCTACTTCCCATGTAAAAGATTATCTTGTCAAGAAAATTTCATGCAAAACCATAAATGTCTAGATATATATATAGAAGATAGTTACCTCCCATTATCTTGAGGGTATAGAAGGTACTTACCTTTCTTAATGTAATCCATAAAATAAACCAAATAAGGCATTGAGAGAGAGAGAGAGAGAGAGAGAGGCAAGGAGGGTGTTGAGGGAGGTCTGTCCAAAAGAGATGACAACAAGTGTCACGTTAACTAGCTTATAATCTTAGTGACACCGGGTGTCATCTCTCTTGCGACAGAGCTCCACCATGCCCTCATCTCGTATGTCATTTGCATGCTTCAGCAGCTAACCCTACAAAAAGAAGGAAAGGGTGGCTAAAAGCCTGAAACTACATGGACTTTCTAAAGGCACAAAGACAAGTGTTTGAGAGAGTAAGCGAAAGTATTGTTTGGATAGTTCATAGTTTGTTAGGGTTAGCTTCTATTTATAGAAATTCTTAGGTAGAATAGGAATCTAATCAACATGGAAATTACATTAGGCTATAGTATAAATGAAGAAGAAACAGAGAATAAAAACGAAAAAAGTAACCCACCATCGGTAATGTAAATATGTGCCTAATTATGGCCACTCTTATTTCTCTTTTTTTTTTTTTTCTTTAATTAGTTTTTACCTTGAGAGAGAGAGAGAGAGAGAGAGTTTACTCTTTAGTTACTAAGTAGTTAAGAATGAGTAATTAGACCATCTAAGAGGTCGGCAGAGCTTACTCATAAATTCAGCTTCTGGATTGTTTATTTAATATAATTAAAATGATTCTTAATGATGGCTATTATCACAACATTCTAGCTAGTCAAAAGGTAAATGGTGGAACAAATTATGAGATGTGATATATGTAAAGAATTCATATGGAAAAGTTCCAAACTCACATTGACAAAGCTGACTTAGCTTGGTTCTATGAAGTCAAAGATTTGAAACCCATTTTGAAGGAATAATCAAACTTATAAATCCCTTTAAATTACTATATTAGTAACTCTATAATTACTTCAATGACATTATGACGTATAGCATATGACATCAAAAAATGAGTATAAAACTTCACTTTTTGACTTATTCTTACACACTGACCAGAAAATGGTGGATATTACGCGAGAGATATTTTAGAACAATATTATAAGTGCTGACAAAATTTTATGCTTTGCTAACAATGTCGACAACAGCTATACATGCATGTATATTGCCACTTCAGGAGTTTTGATAATATCCTATTGAAAGTTGAAACTTAAAGCTTAGAAGTAAGAGCATTTGTCGTTTTCAATACAGTAAAATAATATAAACATCACAATAAAATAATATATCTATTATAATATAATAATACATCCCACTAAAAAAACACTACGAATATTCAAACCAGCAATGTGAACATAAAATAATTTTTTTTTTTTTTACCTTTGAGCTACCGTACACAGTTATTTTTTGGCTATAACTCCACTGCTGCAACTCCAAATAGCTTTTTAGTGATGCTAAAAATAGCTTTTTAGCACCACTGTTACACTACTTTTTTAGCTTTATTATTTTAACACAATAAAATAATATAAATATCACAATAAAATAATATATTTATTACAATAAAATAATACATCTCACTAAAAAAAACACCCCAAATATTCAAACCAGCAGTGTGAACACAAATTTTTTTTTTTTTAATTACCTTTGAGCTATAGTGCTCAACTATCTTTAGCTGTGCACAGTAACTAAGAAGCCAAATTTTTTGGCTATAACTCTACTGCTGCAACTTCAAATAGCTTTTTAGCACCACTGTTACAAGTGCCTAAAATGCATTTTAAGAAGAATTATGATGGTGCCACAACTCACTCATGTGGCGAGTTGTGATTGGTGGAACACCCCTCCACCAATCACAACTCGCTACATAGACGAGTTGTGACATAAGTGGTGCCAATTTTAAAAATGAACTTCCACTATTTTTAATAAATTCGTACAAATTTATAGTCAAAAGAAGAATTTTACAAACTTTTCATTCTTGTACACTAGCAAAAAAATTGTAAGCATATTACCTAATTGTTTGAAAAACAGATCCTTAGAAAAATCAGTCCTTTGACTGGACATCTGCTTGACTTTCTATGTTGTGTGGTGTTAATTTTTTTGTATTGCTAACTAGTGCATTTACATTATTACACAAAAAGTATATACAAGTTTTTTTTTTTTAAGTATAAACACCCTTCTTTTGTATTTTCTTTATGCATAGAAAGAGAATCTCTACTTCTTGATTATGAATATCTTATTATCTTTAAGCATAGAAAGAGAATCTAATACTTCTTGATCATGAATATCTAAATAGGAGAAACCACACTTGTGGACAGAATATCTTTACTCATAAACAAAACTTTAGAATCAGCCAAAATACGTATTATCCATATAATGGATTTTTTAGCTGAGAATGTTGATCCATCGACCTAAGATATTTTAGAGAAGTATTTATCTACTTTATTTAATTATTATTCAGTTAAATCAATTATTCAATATTGTTTCAAATAGCAACAAGCACCGGTTCATCTCATATGCATATTCTTTTCTTTCCTTTTTTTATGATTTTACATCTGTTGGTCAGTACCATTTGAGCAGGGACGGACCCAAGTCGGGACCCAAGGGAGCCCGGGCCCCTTGGATCCAATTTCTTTTATTATTATTTTACAAATTATATACATCATTTTTTGTAGTTGCCCCCATTCCAAAACTTAGGCCCCCCTCCAACTAACAACTATCCAACTCAAAAACTTGACAAAAATAATTAAAAATTTACAATGTTGATTGTATTTTATCAACAAAAAAAAAAAAAAACTATTCTATCACCAAAGAACCCAAAAACCATGTGTTATTGGAGAAGTTAAATCTAAATTTTTTGCAACTACAGTAAACTGGTATAAATACCAGTTAACTGTAGTAAGTTGTTAAAAATAAAATACAATATTTTATTAAGGGTATGTTTGGATACCGCTTATTGCTGAAAACTGGAAACTAAAAAAACTATAACAAAATAATTTTTAAATGTGTGAATAGTATCGTGGGACCCAGTTTTAAAGTTGATTTTATGAAAAAAGTACTTGTAGGTCCCGTGAACAGTACACAAGACCCACTAAAAAAGTTGGATGTGCAAAACTCCAAACGCTGGACGCTATCCAAACGGATCCTAAGATTATCTCTCTAAGTTCAATTAAAAAAACTCAAATTATCTTTCTTCCTTTATTATTTTAATGAGTTGTCCGTATTATTTTAAATGAAGTGGTAAAAAAATAGAACATTTAATGTTTGGTGTATTGAAATTAGCTTTTTGAGGTACTAAAAACTAATCTTTTTAGCACTACTATTGTGAATGGTCTAACTAAAAAAATTCTTAGCTAGCCTAGTTTTTTTTTTTTAAACATTTTTTTTTTTTTTGTCTTTGTTGGTAGATGATTACATTTTAATGTATTAAGAAATAACGATTTTGTATCTTTATAATTTGCTAATACTATATGGATGCCTATTTAGAATTTTTTTTTCTTATACTCTGACCCTCTCTAGTTTGAAATCCTGAGTCCATCTCTGCATTTGAGTATATGCCTTAAGGCAATATTATTTTGGAAATTAGATCACTTTTTTCCCATCCCATCATCTAAATTGTTTTCATTTATACTTAGATATGAATATCTAAAAGCAACAGATTAAAAAAAACAAAAACAAAAACAAAAATGTAAACAACGATATGAAATCCAGGTTTTGTTAAGAATTATATTAAGTTGTATTAACGAAACAAATGAAAATAAATACATGTTAAAACTAATTTAAGTCCAATAAAATTAGTGGCAGTTCTATTAATTTTTCCTAGATTAGTCATTAGGAAACTAAAATCATACAAAATTTAATAAAATAAGAACTTGAAAATATCAACATTACCAAAAAAAATACAAATATATGAAGATTTATAATTTCCTTCTACTAATAAAATGAAAATGCAAAAATATACTGATAAGAGATAAAGTGAAAAAGAATCTAAAATAATGAGAGAGAGAGAGAGAGAGAGAGAGAGAGAGAGAGCAACGAATGATATCTGCTGCAATTGTTAGTTATGCCTTTGAGAAAAGCAGATTTGTCGCTGCCGAGGAGAATTCATGGCTACAGTATATCTCTCTAGGTATCGTTTTTAAGGAAAATGAAATTAGAGATTATTTTTATAAAATTGGTTGAATGAGTTACAAATCTGAATAAATTGGGGGTTTTACTTTTGGTTTTTGAATGAGCTTTTTATTTTATTAATATTTTGTTCATTTGTTGTTGTTTGGCTTAATTTTGTTGTTGTTTGGACCATTTTTTAGAGTTGTGTTAAGAACACAATATATAAATTGTCATAACAACTTATACATTGGTCTCTCGTAGGTCAAAATAAAAAAAATAAAATATTAAATTAAAACTGGCCACAATTCAAAATAAAGATATAGTAAAAAAGTTGTAAGATTTTGTTGTATTTATAGAATTTCTATAATTTTTATTGTTGTTATACAGACTTTTATTATTATTATATTTATTTAAGGGGTTAAAGAATTATATCTGGAAGTTGAAGATTATTTTTGTTGGACTAAATTATTGATTTTTTTTTTTTGGTCAAGAATATGATTATCAAAGCCGCCACTAAATTAATCATAGAAAGAAGAATATGTAGCATATTGAGTCATAGGAGGCCAATTTTCAGAGACATGATTACTGGTCTACTCTTTTGGGAGTTCCCTATGTAATTTCAGTCAAAGGCCATGAGGAATCATAACGAGCTCTTTGATTTTTGGAGCAATAATTGCCATAGACAATGAATCAATGTTCCGAACTCCGAATGACTAGTGGATGCATTGATTTGGATCCGGTGGGTATTGTATCGGGTGCAATTACTCTAATCCTCTCATGTAAATTTTTATCATTCTTAACTTTTAATTTTAATTTTTTTAACATCTTTTAATTATTTTTAACTTTTTATTTTTAACGGTTAAGGTTGAAAGTTGGTTTTTTCAACTTTTAATTTCAATCATTTATTACTATTGCATCAGGTGAAATAGCAAGGGAGGATCCCACCTGATCTCAATCCATGAATCAAGATTCTGCTTTCTCTCTCACAGTGGCAATTCGAACTAAAGGAACTGTCGAACTGATCAACTGCATGTGTCTGACTCTGAACTCACCCAGTCAAGTCAAGTAGTCAACAATTCTCTAAACCTTTCGGTGACTAGTATATGCACGTGCATGCATGGTCTTTTTCCTTCTTTTAAACCCAGTTTTCTAATTTTCTAGAATTTCCTTGATACCAAACAATATACCTAAGGCCATCATTGTGTATGAATAGTTTTTCCATTCCCCTCATAATGGGATTGAGAAATTTTATGCTGAACTGATTTGGAGATAAAATTTTTACTTTTTAGTGGGCTTTTATAAGAGCATTTACATTTGAATTTTTCAAAAATACCTATTTTATATTCTAAAAGATATTTTATTTATTTTACTAACTCATTTAACAATACACTAAACATTTCATTTTTTATTTTTACATAGAATTCAATAAAATAATATAAATCTTAGAAATAATAAGGAAAAAAAAAAAAAAAAAACCTGCTAAAATAAGGTTGTACTTATACAACCTTTATGTAGCTTGTGGCTAAAATTTTTTAGCTATGGACGCTTGGAAGTATAGATTTTTTTGTGCTTGGATGTTTAGAAATAAATGTTAATGCTCTAATGACATATTGGTAACTTCATTTAAAAATTGTGTAAATAACTAAATATAACTACAAACCTTCTTATTAAGAATGTATATGTAAATAGATCAAGATCCTCTAGAGTTCTTAGGATATTCTGTCATACTCTATTGTGTAGAGTTCCTTAAAATGATGACATTTTCTTTATAATATAAAAAATTAAATTCAAAAAAAAAAAAAAGCGCTAAGATTGTTTCTAAAATTGAAAACTGAAAACATTGTAACAAAATAATTTTTAAATGTGTGAATAGTACCGTGAGACCCATGTTTAATATTTTTAAAATGCATAAATAGTACATGCACAGTGCGTGAACAGTATATATACTATTCATAAACAATGAATTTTGTCTTTGAAAGTCAATAATTACAGCTTAAAAAAAAAAAATAGGAGGAGAACACGCGCATTTGAAAACATAGACGCTGAATCCAAACCGGCACATAGTGCCGTTTCTATCCGCCTGTACCACAAACAATAAAATGGGTTGAATCAAAAGCTGCAGCCTGCAATCAAAAGATGGCACATGTGTTGTCCTTTGACTTCTTTTTTCCTTTTTTTTTCCCTTCTCATAAAGAGAAGTTCAGATCCAATAACATCATGATAAACCAATACCAAAACAAACAACATCTTCATTCAAAGAGTTTAAAATGTACGTATGTAACAACTTATCTAATTTTTTGTTGAAATTTTTTTACTACAAGTGTGCTTAAATACTTGGTACTTTAGAAAATTCTTTTTAAAAAAAAGCGAAAAAAAAAAAAGTAAAAAAACGTGAGGTTTTAAAAAGTTGTACGTAAGAGATAAAAACTAAAAGTTAAAGGGTCATGTTAACAGGTGTTCTTAGAACAATTGTTAATTAATTATATTATGAAAGTTTTTAACACCACTTTCCTGATAAATATAAAAAGCTATCACACAAATTAATTACTTTATCATTTTCCCATAAAATGTTCCTAAAAATAATTCCTAAATCAATGCTCTTAAGGCATTCGTTAACATTTCTCAAAACTAAAAACTAAAACTGATACCAAACAAACTCTAAGTTTCATAAAAAGGTAACACAACGTCTTGTTTAACTAATTTGAAAATGCAGGAAAAAGACCATTTGACCCGATAAAAACCATTTTCAATGGGTAATTAAAAAACATATATAAATGGGAAAATTTTAATGGATCATGTAAAAGTATTAGTTTATATATTTTTAGAAATATTTATGGGAAAAGAAAAGGTTAATTATCTTCTTATTCTTTTTTTTACAACTTTTTATATTTATCAAAAAAAAAAAGTTGTATTAAAACTTTCCTAAAAAAATCAACTAACAAATGCCCTATGAACACAACAAGACTTGTATATGAGAAATACTAAGACCACATAAAGTTGCACAACTTTTGCTATAGAGTACTCTAACAACAAAAATGATCTTAATCTTATGTGAATCTAGGTGAAAGGCTCCCAAATTTGTGTATTTGTAACAAAATCATGTAGGGTAAAAGTAACAAAAGAAACAAACACATGTATGCAAGTAAATGAATTTCAATTCACCATAAAAATAAAAATAAAAAACTCTGAAATCCATAAAGATTGCTGGTAAAAATTCTCCCTCTCCAACAACAAACTTGCAAATTAAATTCATTTTGACTTATTTCTTCTTAGTATACTAAATTTATTATTAACTTGTACATGTGACCCTTGCACTTGCAAAATAAATTCAGTTTGACTTGTTTCTTCTTAGTATAATGAACTTATTAATAACTTGTACATGTGACCTTTACATTTGACCAGGTAGCCTTTAGTTTGTGATTAACTTTATAATTGTTCTTTAGTTATCAATATATATATATATATATATATATATATATATATATATAAAAGTAGAGATATATATATATATATATCTCTACTTTTATATATATATAAATATATATATATATATATATATATATGTATATGTATATATATAAAAGTAGAGATCTCATACGGGAGAACATGAGATCCTACCACGTGACGCTCTATAAAAATAGTTTTTCATAGGCATCCAATTCACCTTTTTTGCACTCCTCCTAAAGCACTTTATGAAAACTAACCGTTGGTCTTCATTATTCCCCCTTTTTTCCCTTTTTCTCTTCTTCTTGGCCATCATTTAAGGTTCTGTCCATTCCCCCCTTTTTTCCCTTTTTATCTTCTTCATGGCCATCTTTTAAGGTTTTGTCCATTATCTACTTCTTCTTACCTTTTTGGATTCCCTACAGATACAATGTTACACCTGTTGCTCGTCCCAATTTGAAGAGTTTTGGTCCTTTCATTGACAGCCTACCATTTATAGCACATATGAGATTCACTCACTTGACAACCTACCATTTATAGCACATATGAGATTCACTTTCACATGGAAATATAGACATCTCTTTCAACCCATAAGCTTTAGTTCATTTGGAACTTTTTGTGATTTTTCTTTTGACAAATTAAAAGCATGACCATACTATGAGAAACCATTATATTGTATTTGTTTAAATCTCCCTAAGGGGAAGGTTTATTAATATAGCCATCAGTTGCCTTTCTTTTAACTGAAAAAAGTTACTTTCTCTTTCTTTTCCATAATGTTTAAGATTATTTTTGTTGTCATTAACAATTTTCTTTTCTTTTTTTCTTCACTAATTTCACAATCTTATTTTGATGCAAAAATGCAATAGAAAAATCTTAATTCCATGTGCACAAGCAGTTTGAAAGAAGTCTTAAGTGAACTATAGGATTCCTAATACATGTTGTACAGTCATGGTTACTACTTTTATGCTAATGGAGCTTAAGACTGTTCTTCAAACTTAGTTACTAACATTTTTCTTGAATTGGGAATTATAGATCAAGGAATGTTTTGATTGATTGTTGAACAATTGGAGAATGTTATTTGAAAGATCAGGTGGTAGATGATTCATAGATTTCAAGTTTTATTAGTAGGCAACTAAGACTAGCACAAATGTTTACTTCAAAGAATGAAGAAATTAGAGGGACATGATGAGATTTCATTTCCAACTTATCAAAATATCTAATGGAACTCTCATTGTTATGTGTCTTGCATGCATTCTATCAGCTTCATCCTAAGGCCTTGAATATCACTTGCGGATTTTTTTCAATCACATTCTATCATTTAACTATATAGAGAATTAGAACTTTCTCATATAGCAACTTACAACATTATCCATGCATCGCACGGGCCCTTCAACTAGTTATTATTAATTATGCCCATGCCATTCACGAATATTGATAAGTAAAATTGTGGGAGGGGAAAGCCCAAAGAAGGAAGATCATCAAATGGGTTCAACCTAAGGAGCAGTTAGGCCTAACTATTCATCAAATTAGGTCCAGCCCAAAACACTCCTCGGAAGACTGGAGACAAACCACTAAGGCCATAGGGTCGAAAGCCGAGGAAGGAAGTAAAAATGTGCAATCAATGGGAGGAGGAACCTTCCAGATAAAGCACCCATCATCTCTATATTTAATGCATTGTACGAATTCAGTTTGCCGCATTAATGGCAGAATGACCCCTGAGCAGTGCCTCCACAGCCTGCATCCTACTTTACCACCACCAGTAAAGCAACGACGGGACAAGTTTCCAAGGAAAAATTAATGATCATCCAAGTGGAGGTCTTGAATGCAATCTCAACAGCTATACATAGGAAGGAAGATCCTCTTGAAATGGGGTATCAGGAGAGATAAAAGGAGGTAGAAATAGAAAAGAGAGGGAAATTAAGAACTTTGTAACCGAGAAGTATATATCCTAAAGAACTATTGCTCATCGGATAGCCCGAGGGAGAACTTAAATAAGAATCTTTATCTTTCTTTCTATTATTCTCTACTTAAATTGCTATCTTAGTCAATTTTCTTTCTTTAAATTACCAAGAGAAGCTATTAAGGCTTGAAGGGTTGGCTTTGATAATCCACCGCTTCAAATTAATTGTATTGGGCCTCCATTCCAGCCCATTCTTATCTAGATTGGGCCAAATCGTTTGTTTTGCCCCATACAAAAATAAATAAAACATTACTATTGAAACTTTTTTCTTGAGGAAGCATTAATTTTTTTTTTTTTAGGAAACATTAACTAAGACCATATTATTATTTTTTTTTCAGAGTTTTAACATATGACGTCCGTTCCTAATAATAGCTTTTTATCATTAGACCAAAACACAAATCGGCTTTTGGTGTAGGCGGGAATTGAACCCCAAATCTCTTATTCAACCATAAAAAATTTTACCAGTTGACTTAACTGAAACCCACACTAAGACCATATTATTAAATCATAACTATAATAAACAACAAACTACATTATAAAATACGGTGGGTCTAATTGCCTTGAGCCTAAGGAAAACATAATAATCCCTCAAAATCAAGGTGAGCCATTGGAAATCGGCTTGAATTTGAAGACAATAACACAAAAGCTTGTTGACAGATGACACTTAGTAAAAAAATTTAAAGTTTCGAAATTAAGAGTATTCTAAAAATATTATTAATGGTTATAAAAAATATATATTATTATGAGCCTATTGTAGGAATATGAAAACATATCAAATCTGGATCATATCTTGGAAGAAATCTAGTTGCACCTTAAAGATTTTGAGGAATGTTTTGTCGGATAGATCCCCTAAAATGCTAAGAATTTCTCCAATAGACTCTCAAAAACCATATTTGTAGAGCAAATCCAAAAAAAAAAAAATAGTTTCAATAACCTCTCCAAAATGTAAAAATAGAAATAAAATAAATTAGCTACAGTACTTTCCACACATTGAGAGTTATTGTTGTTCTCCAAATGAATTTTAATGACTAAAATATTCAACTCCCTCTCTCCATTAATTAAAATATTCAACCTCTCTCTCTCTCTCTCTCTCTCGTGCACATTAAGAATAAAGAAGGGTTCAATTCCCACTTACACCAAAAACTGATTGGTGTTTTGGTCTAATGATAAAGAACTATCATCAGGAGCGGACTTTATAGGTTGAAACTCTCTCCAAAAAAAAAAAAGATGTAAGAAATAATGAAAAAGTAATATTTAAATATGATAGAGACCAAATAAAGAATCTGTTGAAAAATGTATTTGAAAAAATAGGTAGGTAAAACTATTTACTTTTCAAACAGTGTGAAAATTTGGCTAAGTTGTTAGGGATACTCTAAGTTGCTAATTGTATCACAAAAACGGTTTGTATTATTTTTTATGAAAATGTATGGTTAGATGATATATTTATACTATTATTTAAGAGGTTTCCTCTATTCGGATTCCTCATTTTTTAGTTCAAAAATGACGCTACACCCCTATATTTAAGTAAAGACAAAACTAAAGGATAATCTAGTAAAAATGCAACTCTAACTTCCACTAAAACGTTACCTAAAAAATTGGACTACTCTCCTGTTAATTTTCAAATTACTTTATCCATTTATAAATTAAGTTCACAAAATAGAAATTATATATATAAAATAAAAACATAGAGTTTTTTTTGCTAAAGAAAAGCACTCTCTTGTTAGTTTTGAAATTACTTATCCACTTATAAATTAGATTTACAAAATAAAAATTATATATATAATAAAAACATAAAGTTTTTCTTTTTTCTTTTTTTTTGCTAAAAAAACTTTCATCCAACGTTGCATGTGCGAAATGCATGTAATGAGGCTAGTATATAATAACTAAAATGCATAAAAGAGCACTATATATATTGACATAGTCTGCGTCTAATAATATAACATAAGTACGTTATTGTAACTGTTGAATTTATTAAAAAAAAAAAAGTATAGTATAAGTACAATATAAAACGTAACGGACCCAACTGAACTCGGGCCTATCTAACATCTCTCACACACACACACACACAAAAAGGTTTTCTGAAGCTCCATAACTGACCTTTGATTGGGCCAGATTCTGATAGGTCCAGGCTACAGCCTCAAATCCTAGTTTGATAAAAAGGCCCACATTTAGTCCCAGCTTGCCCGCCAGAGCCCACATTTAATCTTATGAAGAAAGAAACTAAACCATTAGTCCAATACTGAATCTAGCTAGGTAACCCAAAACAACATTGCAAAATTAACTTTGGATATGTGCACGAGAGAGAAAGACAGCTCTTTTTTCTGTGTCTAAAAAAGGGCAAGTATTTATTTGTATTAGATCAACAAACGATTTAATTTATATTCAGTGAAAATTGAAGTACTATTTCAATATAAACCAATAGATTACTGGCACATATTAAGTTATTTCAGTGAAAATTAAAGTATGACATATTGGTTTTTTTTTTTTTTTTTTGTGCATTAAAGGATTGAAGAGTCAAATCCTTAACGTTATCATTGCTGACGTCAGAAAATGTCAACTAAATCAACATGTTATTGGCACATATCAAGTTATTTCAAACACATGTTGAGCAACCAAAAGGTTGTTTTGTAATAATCTCAATGCGCGTTATGTGTAACTTTTATTTAATGCATATCTTGTTTGTTATAAACTTTTATTTAATGCAACCTGGTATATCTATTAAAGGTGTATAATTGTCACTGCAAGTTCACAATTAAAACTCATTTGGATAGAAAGAAATATTAAATACATGAGATATGGTTTGTATAAGTATATAGTCATGGCTCCATCAGCACAACATGCAATATTGCAATTCTATTTTTCCTATTTTTGGTTTGGTTAATCAAAACTAGGGGTGAGAGATATGCAATCAATGGAAGGAGCAGATGGAGCACTGGAAATTGGGTAAGTGTGGTGTTGCAAAGTGCAAATGATTGGTAGATTTTACAATTTTTTTTCCCCTTATTAAACAAAGATGTGCTAAAAATTGATTTTACAAAGGTTGTGGCTGAAAACAAAAGCATTTTGTGACCAGTACATTTATAGTACATATAAAAAGATGAGAACGAAGAGCTAAGAACAAGTTCATCTTTAGCTCCAATGATAAATGAGTTGTCACAAAAGAGATCAATTTTATTTTCACATTCAGATTCAACACTTTTTTCTTTTCTTTTCTTTTTTTTTTTTTTTTCCTTTTTACCTTATGCCTTTTTGTTGAATGGTATAGTTTTTTTTTTCTTTAATTTAAAAAAAGAATTTCAAGCTATAATATAAAGCAAATTATCTTACAAATATGGGACATTGATACTTTTCTACCAAAAAAAAAAACATTCACAACATGTTAAACCACAAGTAAACAATTACCAGCACAGAAACCAACAAGTCATCCAAAAAGTCAATTCCATTTTCTTTGAAGTCTAAAGACAAAAAAACACTAGAAAATATAACTAAAAAAAAAACCTAGTTAAATTTAAATCCTCATAAATGATCCTTATCACTTATCAGATTCTTTCTTTTTTCCCAATCAAATAGTTTTTACTGTTCTATATTTTCTGATTAATCCCAAATTAATCAAAATCATCAAACCATAATTTTTTTTTTTTTTAATTAGCCACCACAGAATATTTCCCACCCAGATTCAAAAAACAAATTTACCTAATGACCCAAAAGTTAAAAAATAAAAAATAAAAAAAAAATAAAAAACCCCAAATTTTTTTAGCTATGGACACTCGGTTTTATAGATTTTTGTTGTGTTTGGATTTTTAGAAATAAATGTTAATGCTCTAATGACATGTTGGTAACTTCATTTAAAAATTGTGTAAATAACTAAATATAACTACAAACCTTCTTATTAAGAATGTATATGTAAATAGATCAAAATCCTCTCTAGAGTTCTTAGGATATTCTGTCAGAGCATCACCAGCAACTTCTCCAAATTTTTGCCTGTTTGGAGAGTGAACAGTGTATTTTAGTTTTTGCCTACTTACTTTTTCAAATACACTTTCTAATAGACTCTCTATCCTTTTATCCATCTCATTTAAATATTATTTTTTCATTCATTCTTTATTCTTTTCTTTATCATCATTTATTCTTCTTATATTTATTTCCAACAATTATATTTTTCAATGAAAAATGTTATATCCACAATATTTTTCACAATACTTTCATAAGAATCACATCAAAATCTTATATGGAAAGTTGTTATTAGTTTTAATTTGAACTCACCATTGAAATTATTTTTTTACTCACTAATATTAGCTAATTACTTAAAATTTATTATGAAAATATTGTAGTAATATTTTTAAATGGTCATTTCTTATTCTTTTCCTTTCTTTCATCCATACGTTTCCCTTTTTTTTTTCTTTTTTCTTTTTTCTTTTTTTCTCTTGGTTTTTTCTCCACCACACAGGTATCCCACTATCTTCATCTACCCTTCTTTTCTTTTTCTAGTTCATTTCGGATCACTTATGTGGTAGCCTCCAGAACAATATCTCCACTTCTCCCTCTTTGTTTCTTTCCCTTTCTCTTACACACGCACACACAAATTTATCTCCCTCTATCTCACACAAACAAATTCTCTCTCATACACACATATATCACTGGCAGATCGGCGTTCTACACAAATCGACGTTCTACATGTTTTTTTTTTTTTTTTTTGTTTGGTTCTGGTTTGATTAGTTTTATTTTATTGCTCAGATTTCATTAGGCTTATGAGAAATATTGTTTTTGTGTTTCAAATCTTTCGATTGGGTTTTGTGTTTTGTTTTAATTGTGGTATGTTACCGTTGAGATAGAGAAGCACGAGAGAGTGAAGAACGAAAGAGAAAAGGAATGAGAGAGAAATAATTATTTTTTTATTCAACCAGGTAATATTTTAAGGGATGATATTGTTTAGATATGCTACAGTGATTGCTACAGTGCTCTCCATTGGAGCAAATCTATAAAAAAAAATAGAGTTGCTGAGTCTGTTGTTGGAGGGAGATTTTGGGGTGAACAATGGTTTTTTTGGCCAAAATTTGGAGATGCCTACACTGCTCGTGATGCTCTCATTCTCTATTGTGTAGGGCTCTTTAAAATAATGACATTTTCTTTATAATATAAAAAATTAAAAAAATTAAAATAAAAAAAAAGCTAAGATGTTGTCATAGTGCCGTTTCTATCCGCCTGTACCACAAACAACAAAATGGTTGAATCAAAAGCTGCAGCTTGCAATCAAAAGATGGCACATGTGTTGTCCTTTGATTTCTTTTTCTTTTTTTCTTTTTTTTTCCCCTTCTCAAAAGAGAAGTTAGATCCAATAACATCATGATAAACCAACACCAAAACAGATAACATCTTCATTCAAAGAGTTTAAGTGTACGGCTGGAACAACTTCTCTAATTTTCTCGAAATTTTTTTGCTAAAAGTATACTTAATTATACTTGTACCTTAGAAAAAATTAAAAAAAGAAAAAAAAAGAAAGAAGAAAAAATATGAGGTTTTAAAAAGTTGTACGTAAAAAATAAAAACTAAAAGCTAAAGGGTCATGTTGACATGTGCCCTTAGGACAATTGTTAATAACATAAGGAAAGTTTTTAACATTACTTTCATGGTAAATATAAAAAACCGTTAGAAAAATTGATTATTTTATTATTTTCCCATAAAATATTACTAAAAATAATTATTAAATCAATGTCTTTAGGGTATTCGTTAACACTTCTCAAAGCTAAAAGTTAAAGCTAATGCCAAACAAACTCTAAGTTCCATAAAAAAAATGTAACACAGAGTCTTGTTTGACTGATTTAAAAATGCATGAAAAAGACTATTTGACCCGATAAAAACCAATTTCAATGGGTAATTAAAAAACATATATACATGGGAAAATTTTAATGGATCACATAAGAGTATTAGTTTATATGTTTTTAGAAATTTTTCATGGGAAAAGAAAAGATTAATTATCTTTTTTTTTTTTTTTTGCAACTTTTTATATTTCTCAAAAAAGTGATATTAAAACTTTTCTAAAATAATCAACTAACAAATGTCCTAAGACCACAACAGGACTTGTATATGAGAAATGCTAAGACCATATAAAGTTGCACAATTTTTGCTATAGAGTACTTTAACAACAAAAAGGATCTTATTCTTACGTGGATCTAGGTGAAAGGCTCCAAATTTGTGTATTTGTATTAGTAACAAAATCATGTAGGGTGAAAGTAACAAAATAAACAAACACATGTATGCAAGTAAATGAATTTCAATTCACCACAAAAATAAAAAATAAATTAAAAAAAAAAAAAAAAACTCTGAACATAAAGATTGCTGGTAAAAATTGTCCCTCTCCAACAACAAACTTGCAAGTTAAATTCATTTTGACTTATTTCTTCTTAGTATATTAAACTTTTTATTAACTTGTACATGTGACCCTTGCACTTGCAAAATAAGTTTAGTTTGCCTTATTTCTTCTTAGTATAATAAACTTATTAATAACTTGTACATGTGACCTTTACATTTGACCAGGTAGCCTTTAGTTTGTGATTAACTTTATAATTGTTCTTTAGTTATTAATATATATATATACAAAAGCAGAGATCTCATGCGGGAGGGTATGAGGTCCTGTCATGTAGTGCTCTATAAAAATAGTTTTTCAAAGGCATCTAGTTCATCCTTTTTGCACTCCTCCTTAAGCACTTAATGAAAACTAACCATTGGTCTTCATTCTTCCTCCTTTTCCCCCTTTTTCTCTTCTTCTTGGCCATCATTTAAGGTTTTGTCGATTATCTACTTCTTCTTACCTTTTGGGGTTCCCTACCGATACAATGTTACACCTATTGCTCTTCCCAATTTGAAGAGTTTTGGTCCTTTCGTTGACAGCCTACCATTTATAGCACATATGAGATTCACTTTCACAAGGAAATATACACATTTGTTTCAATCCACAAGCTTTAGTTGATTTGGAACTTTTTGTGATTTGTCTTTTGACAAATTAAAAGCATGACCATACTATGAGATAACATCACATTGTATTTGTTTAAATCTTCCTGAGGGGAAGGTTTGTTGATATAGCCATCAATTGCCTTTCTTTTAACTAAAAAAAGGTGCTTTCTCTTTTTTTTCCATAATGTTTAAGATTATTTTTGTTGTCATTTACAATTTTTTTTTTCACTAATTTTGCGATCTTATTTTGATGCAAAAATGCATTAGAAAAATCTTAATTCCATGTGCACAAGCAGTTTGATAGAAGACTTGAGTGAACTATAGGATTCCTAATACATGTGGTAGAGTCATGGTTCCTACTTTTATGTTAATGGAGCTTGAGACTATTCTTCAAACTTAGCTACTAACATTTTTCTTGAATTGGGAATTATAGATCACAGAATGTTTTGATTGATTATTGAACAACTGAGAATGTTATTTGAAAGATGAGGTGGTAGATGATTCATGGATGTCAAGTTCTATTAGTAGGCAACTAAGACTAGCACAAATGTTTATTTCAAAGAAAGAAGAAATTAGAGGGACATGATGAGATTTCATTTCCAACTTATCAAAATATCTAATGGAACTCTCATTGTTAAGTGTCTTGCATGCATTCTATTAGCTTCATCCTAAGGCCTTGAATATTACTTGCGGATTTTTTTCAATCATATTCTATCATTTAACTATATATAGAATTAGACATTTCTCATATAACAGCTTACAACATTATCTGCGCATCGCGCGGGCCCTTCAACTAGTTATTATTAATTATGGCCATGCCATACACAAATATTGATAAGTAAAATTGTGGGAGGGGAAAGCCCAAAGAAGGAAGATCATCAAATGGGTTCAACCTGAGGAGCAGTTGTGGGCCTAACTATTCATCAAATCAAGCCCAGCACGACTAGGATGGTCCAGTCAGTGAAACCAAGGAAGGCTGCTCGCCCAAGGGGCAGACACTCCTCAGGAGACTGGAGACAAACCACCAAGACCATAGGGTCAAAGGCCAAGGAAGGAAATAAAGACGTGCAAGCAATGGGAGGAGCAAGCTTATAGATAAAGCACCCATCACCTCCATATTTAATGCATTGTATGAATTCAGCCTGCCACATTAATGGCAGAATGACCCCTGAATAATGCCCTCACAACCTGCATTCTACTCTACCACCACCAACAAAGCAATGATGAGACAAATATCTAAGGAAGAATCAACGATCATCCAAGTGGAGAGCTTGGATGCAATCTCGGCAGCTATACATAGGAAGGAAGATCCTCTTGATAGGGGGATCAGGAGAGATAAAAGGAGGTAGAAATAGAAAAAAGAGAGGGAAATTAAGAACTATGTAACCGAAAAGTGTATATCCCAAAAAACTATTGCTCCTTGGGCCCAAGGGAGAATTTAAATAAGAATTTTTATCTGTCTTTCTATTATTCTCTACTTATACTACTATCATAGCCAAATTTCTTTCTTTAAATTACCAAGAGAAGCTATTAAGGCTTGAAGCGTTGGCCTTGATAATCCACTGCTTCAAATTAATTGTATTGGACCTCTATTCCAGTCCATTCTTATCTAGATTGGGCCAGATCATTTGTTTTGCCCCCAACAAAAATAAATAAAACATTAATATTGAAACTTTTTTCTTGAGGAAGCATTAATATTTTTTTAGGAAACATTAACTAAGACAATATTTTTTTAGAGAGTTTTTAACTTATAGCATCCGCTCTTAATAATAGTTCTTTATTATTAAATTGAGACATCAATCGGTTTTTGGTGTAGATGGGGATTGAATCTTAGATCTCTTATTTCACTATCAGAAACTTTATTAGTTGAGCTAACTGGAACCCATACTGAGACCATATTATTAAATCATAACTATAATAAACAACAAACTACATTAAAAAATACGTGGGTCTGATTGTCTTGGGCCTAAGGGGAACATAATAATCCCTCAAAATCAAGGTGGACCATTGGAAACTAGCTTTAATCTGAAGACTTAACACAAAAGCTTGTTGACAGATGACACATAGTAAAAAATTTTAGGGCCCGTTTGGTATATGCACTTAAATAACAGTTTTCAGTTTTTAAATAACATTACATGTATTTCCACAAACTTTTTTCACCCACATATATTTCCAAAAAATATAAACAACATTACTAGAACAACATTACCAAGTAGGCTGTTAAAGTTTCGAAATTAAGAGTATTCTAAAAATATTATTAATGGTTATTAAAAAAAAAATTATTATGAGCCTATTATAGGAATATGAGAACATATCAAATCTGGATCATATCTCGGAAGAAATCAAGTTGCACCTTAAAGATTTTGAGGAATGTTCTGTCGAATAGATCCCCTAAAATGCTAAGAGTATCTTCAAAAGACTCTTAAAAACCATATTTGGAGAGCAAATCCAAAAAAATAGCTGCAACAACCTCTCCAAAATGTAAAATTAGAAATAAAATAGATTAGCTAAAGTACTTTCCACACATTGAGAGTTATTGTTAATCTCCAAATGAATTTTAATGACTAAAATATTCAGCTCCCTATCTCCATGAATTAAAGTATTCAACCTCTATCTCTTTTTTTATGTACTCATTAAGAATAAAGAGGGGTTCGATTCCCGCTTACACCAAAAACTGATTGCTATATTGGTCTAATGATAAAAAACTATCACCAGGAGCGAATTTTATAGGTTGAAACTCTCTAAAAAAAAAAGAGTAAGAAATAATGAAAAAGTAATATTTAAATATGATAGAGACCGGATAAAGAGTATGTTGAAAAATATATTTGAAAAAAATATATAGGTAAAACTATTTACTTTTCAAACAATGTGAAAATTTGGCTAAGTTGTCGGAGATGCTCTAAGTTGCTCATTGTATCACAAAAACGGTTTGTATTATTTTTTTATGAAAATGTTTAGTTAGATGATATATATATATATATATATATATATATATATATATATATATATATAATAACTAAAATGCATAAAAGAGAACTATATATATTGACATAGTCTACGTCTAATAATATAATATAAGTATGTTATTGTAACTATTGAATTAAAAAAGAAAAGAAAAAAGAAAAGTATATTATAAGCACAATATAAAACGTAATGGACAAAATTGAACTCGGGCCTATCTAACAATCACAAAAGAAAAAAAGATTTCTGAAGGTCCAACACTGACCTTTGATTGGGTCAGATTCTGATAGGTCCAGGCTACAGCCTCAAATCCTAGTTTGATAAAAAGGCCCACATTTAGTCCCAGCTTGCCCATCTGAGCCCACATTTAATCTTATGAAGAAAGATACTAAACCATTAGTCCATTACTGAATCTAGATAGGTAACCCAAAACAACATTTCAAAATTAACTTTGGATTTGTGCATGAGAGAGAAAGACAGCTCTTTTTTCTCTGTCTGAAAAAGGGAAAGTATATATTTATATTACATCAACAAACAATTTAATTTATATTAAGTGAAAATTGAAGTATCTTATCGGTATAAACCAATAGATTACGGGCACATATCAAGTTATTTTAGTGAAGATTAAAATATAACATATCAGTTTTTCTTTTTTTGATGTATTAAAAGATTTAGGAGTCAATCCTTGAACATTATCGTTGCTGATATCAGAAAATGTCAATTAAACCAATAGGTTATTGGCACATATCAAGTTATTTCAAACACATATTAAGCAACCAAAAGGTGGTTTTATAATCATCCCAATGCGCGTTATGTTTAACTTTTATTTAATGTGTATCTTGTTTGTTAGAAACTTTTATTTAATGCAATCTAGTTTATCAAAAAGAAACTATTAAAGGTGTATAATTGTCACTGCAAGTTAATAATTAAAACCCATTTGGATAGAAAGAAATATTAAATACATGAGAGATGGTTAGTATAAGTAGAGTGTATAGACATGGCTCCATCAACACAACATGCAATATTGCAATTCTATTTTTCCTAGGGGTGAGAGATATGCAGTCAATGGAAGGAGCAGATGGAGCACTGGAAATTGGGTAAGTGCGGTGTTGCATAGTGCAAATGATTGATAGATTTTACAATTTTTTTTTCCCCTTATAAAACAAAGATGTGCTAAAAATTGATTTTACAAAGGTTGTGGCTGAAAACAAAAGCATTCTGTGCCCAGTACATTTGTAGTACATATAAAAAGATGAGAACGAAGAGCTAAGAACAAGTTCATCTTTAGCTCCAATGATAAATGAGTAGTCACAAAATAGATCAATTCTGTTTTCACATTCAGATTCAACTCTTTTTTCATTTTCTTTTTCTTTTTCCCTTATGCCTTTTTGTTGAATGGTATGGTTTTTTTAAAAAAAAAAAAAAAAGAGAGAAGAGGATTTCAACCTATAATATAAAGCAAATTATCTTATAAATATGGGACTTTGAATATTTTTCTACCAAAAAAACATTCAAAACATGTTAAACCACAAGTAAACAATTACCAGCACAGAAACCAAAACAAGTCATCCAAAAAGTCAATTCCATTTTCTTTAAAGTCTAAAGACAAAAAAAACTAGAAAATATAACTAAAAAAAAAAAACCTAGTTAAATTTAAATCCTCATAAATGATCCTTATCACTTATCAGATTCTTTCTTTTTTCCCAATCAAATAGTTTTTACTGTTCTATATTTTCTGATTAATCCCAAATTAATCAAAGTCATCAAAACATAAATAAATCTTTTTTTCTTAATTAGCCGCCGGAATATTTCCCAAATTTATATAACCCAGATTCAAAAAACAAATTTACCTAATAACCCAAAAGTTAAAAAATTAAAAAAAAAAAACCCCAAATATTTTTTTTTCACCAAAATTCCAGGGATTGTGCATTTTGTTTTTGTGTCCCCTTGCTTCCTTCCTCTCCCTCAGTCTCTCTAACCCTTCTTCCTCTTTCACTCACATAAGCGAAAACAAAAACAAAAACAAACCCAAAAAAGAAAAAGAAAAAAAAAAAAGACAACAACAAAAACAAAAACAAAAACCTCAGACACAGAAACAGAAACATTAGATAGAACAACATTCATTCATAAAAAAAAAAAACCTAAGTGAGTTATGGTTTGGAGTTTGGACCTTTGGTCCTCTTCTTCCATGTTGTTGTTTTTCAATGCAAACAAATCCATATGATCCTCTACATGTAATCCCACCATAACTCTCCTAAACCCTACTTCTCGATCTCTCTCTCACCCACAATTTTTTTACCATGTCCTCCTCTTCTCCGATCCCCAACAACCACCGATCCTCTTCGCCGGAACCCAACCCCAATTCCCAAAACGACACCGCCCCGACCCCACCTGTCCCCGTCAACCGTAGCAATCGCCCCTCCCGCGCGTGCACTATCCGGGCCGCCGCGAGGCTCTACGCGGCCGCTGCTCCGGCGAGCAAGCCGAAGAAGAAGGACCAGCAATTGCAGCAGCAGCAGCAGCAATTGGAGGAGTCGCCGCAAAAGGAGCAATGCAGCAAGATCATCACGCAGCTGGTGGAGCCGCCCCCGCCGGCTCAATTGCCGCGGTGGACTCTCCGGTCCATGTGGGAGTTGGCTTCTGTACTCAATTTCTTGCATGTACTGTGTTTGATCTTTCTTTTTTTGTAAAAGTTTTCAACTTTAGGGTTTATGTCTATTTTTGGGTTTGCTGTGTTTTTTTTGTTCTTATTGTTGTTTTTGTGTGTTGAAGGTGTTTAGGCCGCTATTGAATATCTCGATTGAGTTCTCGGCTGAGGAGTTCGAGACGGCTTTGATTACTCCCAATGATACTTTGAGTGACATACATATTCCTTTATTGAAGGTTTGTTTGAAGCTTATTAAAATGTTCACTTTGTGTTTGTGTTGTTGAGCTAGTTTGAATGCAGAGTTTACAACTTTAGTTTTATGCAATTCAAATTGAGTGCTACACTGTAAGAGGGTAAGTTTTGAGATGGGTTTATTTTAGCTTCTTGCCGTTTGCTTTTGTTGAGTTTGGAATTGTTTCCTGAAAGAAATAAGAATGGCTTAGTAGAATGTAGGAGTTCTTGTATACTTTGATTCTTAGTGACGAGCTTTTTTTGTGCAGTAGTTTCTTGAATTGTAGGATAGAGAAATGCCGGAATCCTCTGGTCTGATAGGTGCTTTTGTTATATTATTCTTACAGTTCTTTGTGGTTTTGTAGACTTTTTTAAGTTCTGGTTAGAATGCCATAAGACTAAGAAGTCAAACTCAACAGCTTAAGCAGTGGGTTTTTGGACTTCCAAACTCGAGC
The DNA here is from genome assembly GCA_023055345.1 of Quercus wislizeni. Classification (NCBI taxonomy): domain Eukaryota; kingdom Viridiplantae; phylum Streptophyta; class Magnoliopsida; order Fagales; family Fagaceae; genus Quercus; species Quercus wislizeni. Next base: position 11,810,748 of record JALGQJ010000003.1, on the reverse strand, counting down.
ACCCGTCTTAATAATGTTTTTCTAAGCTTAGAAGAAGTGAAGAAAGGAGTTTGGAGGTGTTTTTTTTAGGCCTCATGTGGTAGGGATTGAAGCTTTGTTGAGCTGACTAGAATATCTGGAAGACAAAGATTTAGTATTTTTAAAAGAAATATATTGATAACAGTTTGCTTCTAAACTTCATTTGAGATTTTTGATGGAAATGTAGGATTCCCACTAAGTGCAATGAACCTGCATGATTTAGCTGCTGGTTATAGCACTTGGGGTGGTTTGCACCTTTAGGTTTTGCAATGTATGTTTAATTTGTTATTTATGCCCACACCAGGATGGGGACTTTTCTGTGTGCACTTTTTGGCACAAAGCTGGGATAGTTTTTGTTGTAAAAGGAAAAGGCCCAAAAGAGCTCATCTTTCTTTCTTTCTTTTAAAATTCTCTTCCTCCTGTCTCTTGGTTTTCTGCTACTTCTAATTTTTTACAAGCATTTTAAATTCCCATGTCATAAAGATTGCACTTTTTTATCAGTAGAATCTCCCAAATAGGTGATCATTGGCCAAACAGTAGAGGAAACCAACATTCTTCAAGTCTGTGATCCACTGTCAATTCTTATTGCAAAGTCACGTGTCACTGGTTTCGGAAGTATGGTATATTATTTGTTGAAGAGAGATTATAGGATGGGAGCTTAAGTTTTAGCTACTTACATAATATGTTAGGGACAACACAATAGTCTATCCGATGTCCATTATAATATTCAAGCAGTAAAAAGAAGGTAGGCCATGGTAGAAGAGGTGGTAAAAATTGATTATGCTCAATACAATAGGGTTGTTCATTGTTGCTCTTTTCTTAAGGGCAGTTACTATTTTAATTCGTTTACTTTTGATAAGATCACCTCAGAATTTTAAGCAATTATACATTTGGCTGCAAAGAGATCTGAGAGCATTTTTTAAAGTTGGATCTCCTAAAACAGTCTTTAACATGTTTTTAATTTTTTTTTTTAATAAGAATTGATACCCTGAGTTTGATTTCTCCATTCTATTACTCTCTAAAGCTAATGTATGATCTATCATGCATGCAAGAAGGCTTTTGTCATAAAAGTCATTTGACTGTGGAATTAACTGAGGTATATTGGCCTTCTTTGTATACTATGAATTTCATCCTTAGTTGTAAAATCTGAATAATGTAAATCAAATCTTGTTTACTTTGTAATATTACAGATTGATGGTCAATTACTTTGTTTACTCTGAGATATTGCTTTCACATTGCCTTGTCTCATAATCTTTGTAGACGTTAAACATTAAAGTGTCTCCTATTTGCTGCCCAAATTTGGATTTTATGTTATATTTGAAACTATTGCTGATTAAATTGTATGATACATTCCTCTGGCAATTATGACTTTATGATACAAGCATGACCCTAGTTCAACAGAAAACTGAAGAGTAATGGCAGCAAGTGATTGAGTTCAGTAGTTCAATGCCTGTGCCGTTGGAAGATTTCTATTTATTTAGTAATATTCATTTGCAGTATCACTTCTAATTCATCTTTTCTATAGGCGATCCCTCCTGTTACGCGAATGGCACTTACACGTGATACCTGGGTCACCGTTTTATGTAGAAAATTGAGAGACTGGTGGCATTGGGTAACTAGATCATTGTACTCATTTGACTGATTATGGACATTATTGATTGGGTCTCTTTTTGGTAGTGGAAAATTAACATGAGCTTGGTACCTAATTGTAGGTTGCAGATGGAGATCTACCCATTGTTGCTTCTCATGGGTGAGTACCATGTATCTATGGATTTCTCTCATATATGATTCTATGTATATAACTAATGTATCAAATCATGCTAATTTGTTAGGTTGGAGGTTGATGTATATAAAACACTTGATCCTGGGGTTCGCGTGGTCATCTTGAAAGCACTCTGTGACATTCGTGTTGAGGTAGTATCATCATTAGCTCTTGATAGTATGTGCCACTTAGCTTGATTTTTTTTTTTTTTTTCCACTTAGCCCCAAAGTTTTACTAGAAAGTGTGAGGGTTATGCTGAGTCCAAGTCATTCATGTGTTATTATTAGCCCTGATTCATAATTTGTTATTTTAATGTATATGGAAAATTCTGCTTGGTTCAACAAAACCTTGAATCTTGATTTCTTGAGTTTAGCACATGAATCTTTCATGCAGTACACTCAATCCAGGTCCTTGTCCCTTGGCATTGCAGCTATAGAAGTTGTTGAGGAACAATGCAAGATTATAATAGTTCAGTGCTCTTTGATCTAAACCTATTATGTTTGGAAACTGTTTAGTCACTTTTAGTTGTTCTAATTCTTGTTAGTGCTCACTCAAGATCTCCTTAATAATGTCCAACTTTTTAATTAATGCTCTTTCTTTTCTGGAATCCACTTCTCCTGCAACTCTTTTTATTTTTTTTTGTAAGTAATAAACTTTTCCTGCAATTCTGTACATGCTGTGGCTTTACCTAAGATCTCATCAAAGTTTTTCTTCTTCTAAAACCCTCCAGCAGTCACCTAAGCAAGAAAATAGCTTTCTAAGTTTTGGTATAAAACCAATTGGTTTACTATCCTGTCATGCATTTAATGTTTTTCGTTTTATTTTTTGGGATAATAATTCCCTTTCGTGGCTAGGTAGTGCTGTTTTAAGAGCTTGTCCTGCAACATTATCTAAATACACATTAACCATGCATCCATTTGTGTTTCTAAAAGATACTGTCTCATAACCATAGATTTAGAGCTTGAAATTTGATATTTTAGTACTTTGACCGTTTTATCTATGCTTCTTTAGTACTGTTGGTATAAGTATTGAATTTGAGTGACCTTTTGCAGCAAGAAGATATCCGGAACTATATTGACAACTCGCTTAAACATGGTGTTCAACTTTCTGCATTTCGTAAAGAACGTTCTGGGGGTGATTCACAAGGAATTTCTTACTGGTAATGTAGTTATTGTTCTCATAGACCATATCAATCAAGTTCTATTAGCTTGCATGTCTTTGCTTGTCCTTGTCAGTGTTTATAACACTTACCAACCTGTGAGTTGAGTATGGGTTGAGTTGCCAACATGTGGTTTCAAGAGTTGTACTTGTTAACCACTTCCTACCATTAAAAAAGTATGTGTAGGCCAAACACAACTTTGTTTAGGAAAAATTGGAAAATTTTTAATTTTTAGAAGTAAGCCCCTATTTCTTCTTAGTCTTCTTTCAAAGCTCATTATAACACTCCTTTGCTGCTCTTTCAGCTTCTGGTTCTTCTCTTTCTTTCTCTTAATAATGAAAAATTTATTAAACTATTGAAAAAGTGTCACCCAAGTATACAGATAGGATACACTAGCAACAGGTACAATCAAACGCGCAAATTACATCCATCAAAGCATGAACCGAAAATAGTGAATGACTTCCTATAACTGACAGCCAATCCAATAGAGTTTTGATGAAGAAAAGTTTTAGGTCTGGAATTGTCCCTTCAGAATCCTCAAAACTCCGGTTATTTCTTTTCTGCCAAATGCGCAACATCAAACAATGATGTCCACCTCTCCAATTTACTTTGGGTTGAGACAACAAAATCCCTTTGCCACAGTATACTGTCCCAAGATGAGGATGGGCTTAAGCATTTAGATTTGTTCTGGGTTGTAATTGTTGGTATTGACTATGCTTTCTTTTGGGTTTGATGAGGTGGAAGTTGTGGGATTCCTAAATTTGGACAAGAATAAAATTCCTTCAGTTGGGATATTAGAGAGACTTTATTCTAAACCCAATCTCCTCCTTTATCTCACTCCCCACTTAAGGAATTTGGTGGCCATCTCGCACTTGTCCTTGACTAGGTTGCCATAACTATACAACTATAAAATACATTGATAGGCTCAAAGAACAAGGTGGTGTAATGGTCTTGGAACGATGGTGTTTGGGATGAATTGTGGGTGGCAAATTTGGGCCACAGCTGAATGGAAATTTGATCAAAATGGTGGTGATGGGTGATGGATTTTGGTGGCATTGGGTGGAAAGAGCTCAGATAAACTTCTCTGTTGATATTGGGGATTTTTTTGGAGGTGCGTGACGCTATACGATTGGGACTGACAGATGCTAATGGGTTTGACCTTATGTGGGTAAAGTACAACTTTATAATCACAAGTGGTAGATCAATTTCAAATCAAATTGCATGGGAGTGGAGTGTAATTGCTCACTATTTTCATACATTGCATAAAATATACACTGAGAATCTTTTAGTTTGAGCGGAAGATTTATAATTCTTTGATGACAAGTTTTTGTGCTTTTTGCATTGTTGCGTAGTAGGGGTTTAATCACTTGGTGAATGTGGTCAGTGCAGGTATGAAGATGATCCTATAATTGGTCATCGATTGTATAGGGAGATAAGGAAAGTTGAGGTGAAGAAAGCGAAGACAAAGGGTTCCCAGGTTCTTCCTAGTGCAACATACCTGTGGGAAACTGTGGCAACCAATTTTGATGAATTTCAAGATGTTTCTGTAAGTCTCATAATCTGTCTGTCCATGTGCATGCATTAAGATATTTATAAAATATTATATAGATCAAATTTCATTTTCAACTCTTTTTTCTCTTTTTATCCAACTTCCTGTTATTGAGATATATATATATATATATTAATAATTTGAATTTTTTTGGGGAAGGGGGAGAGCACATGTTGTGATTGTTAGTACTTTGATTAATATGGAAAAAAAGGGAAATCTCAATCAATAATATTAATCTTTAAACTATAATGTTTTGATTTTGAATATCTTTTTTCCATCTGTGCATTATTAAATTTAAAGACAAATTGAGATAAATACTCATGGTCTGAGGATCTGTCTAGGTTCATAGAGGACATTTTATTGTGTGATATTCTTCAATGGCAGTTGTGAATTTTTAGATTTACTATTTTCTACTTTAAAGAAATTTCAAGTGCATGTGTGTGTGTGTGTTATTTTTTTTATATTGATAAGTCAAAATCTTCTGTATGTCTCAAAAATATATCATTAGAGGGCTTGCATTGGCTTTTAGCCACTAGGCTGGTACATTACCTCCCATTTAGGTGGAGCTGCCATTTGATGCTTGATTCAAGAGAAAAAAAAAAAATCTATGTTGGAACTTCCGATGGAAAGATGCTAAAAAAAGCTTTTGGTGAATTAAATACATATTTACTGACAGAAAGGTTATTATGTTTAGAATGGAGTTTTAGCCTTTGGGCTAATGCTATCAGGAGCCTTAATTCATTTTTGCGCACTAAAAATAGTTTCACACGACTGATGTCTCCATGTGAGTGAGTTAACTGGCGTCCATTTCCCCACTATATGTTTTTCCATTTATAGCAAACATGAAATTATCATAAATATTCTCTTTGGTGTGTTAACTGTTGAGAAGCTTTTGAAGTTGAAAAGTACTTTTCAAACAAAGTGTTTGTATGAAGTGTCCGTTTGGGAACAGTTTATTTACTTAAAGCTGAAAACTTTTTGCTGAAAGTATAGAAAATAGGTTAAAAAGTCAACTGAATAGCACAGTGAGATCAATGAATGATATTAAAAAGTGTGGTGGGACCCATGAATAGTAGCAAAAAGAAGCTGAAAGTGTAGGTAAGCTGAAAAATTCAGCTCATCCCAAACGCACACGAAGTGTGGAGAACTGGACATGCATTTTGCTGTTGCAGGGGTCTGTTGTGGGCCTTGTGGCCTTTTGGGGCTTTGCTGGATTTTTTCTTATTGGGGAGAGGGAGGCCAGTGAAGGATTATCATCATTCATTCCAAGCAATAGTGACTGTCCTTAGAAGCTATAGATTTGTGTGTAAGATGTACATCAGATTACAGTAAGTGATTATGGCACCACAAAGTTCAAGCACTTATGACCAAGAGGATTCTAACATCTGTAAATTTGCAAAACATGAACACCAAATACCCGGTTAATCATTTGACATCCTCTATCTTTCTAAACAATCAGTTTCTGTAGGTGTCAAAAGCTATTTGTGGATATATAGTGCTAGCAATTTTTAATGGTACAAATTCTTTGGTTTGTTTTCAATAAACCTTTACTATCTATGTATGGTGCTCTTTTTTTCAAATAAAATTTGTATGCCCTCCCCCCCCCCCCCCCTCCCCCTCGATTGAGTGTAAATCTAGCTTCCTTTATCTATCACAAAGTTGAGAAATTATACACAAAAATAGTCAGAAATAAGAGTTGCAGAAGAACTAGAAGCAGACCAGTATTAGTTTTTGAGAGGGGATTTTTGCGGCCAGTTTCAATACATTGGAATCGAGGCTTATATGAGTTGAGTTTTGTGTGATGGATGGAGCTTTTTTTGGGTAGGAAATATTGGTACTAGGGGTGTTAGCGGTGTGGTTTTGGGTCATTTTTAGCATTGTACTTTGCAGTGCGGTTTAGTTAAAACCATAATTGCACCGCACTTTGTTTTTGCGGTCACATGTGCGATGTGGTGCGGTTTTGAGTTTAGCCAAAGCCATAACCGCACTGCACCTCATTTTTGTGGTCACATGTGCGATACTATGTATAAAATGCGGTTTGAAGTCGGTATTTTTTTCAAATTTTGGGCTTTTCCTACTCAGCCCAAAAATAATTTTTCCCTTTTTCGGGGTCAAGTTTTAAATTATTGAGCTAGTTTTTCTTTATTTTGGGTTGGCTTTTCTAGTCAAGACTTGTTAAGGTTATTAAACTTTTTTTTTTTTTTTTTTGAAAACTAGGGTTATTAAACTATTAATAATATATTTAATATTAAAAATAAATAAATATATTAATATATAGAGAGGGTGCAGTGTGATGCGGTTTTCTTATTATAAAACTGCAAACTGCACTGCACCATGCGGTGTGGTGCACTATTACTTGCGGTGCGGTGTGGTTATGCTATTTTGCAGGCGGTTTTGGTGCGGTTTTTGCGGTTTGGTGAAAACCCCTAATTGGTACCATTAGGAAAACTGGTTGGGCATTGAGAATACATGGGATCCATTTGATCTATATATTTATCTAAGAGTCAAGCAAAATTTAAGCTCGTCAAATAAAATCTTTCACATTGAAGATGTTCCATCACCTACAAGTGATGATTAATGATGATTCTTTTTTAATGGTACTTATCTGTTTTAATAGACAAATAACAATTTTTTTGCTGCATCATGCCAAATTAAACAAAAATATATTCCTGGTTTTTCTCTGCTGCTGCTCATTTAAACTTGTCCATCTATCTCAGGAAAAGCTTTTCTCAAGTAAAAATAGAACAGAGGCTTCACTAGGAAAAAAGTTGAAGATAGACATGCTTCCAGAGATTGAGAAGGATCATAAGGTACTCAAAGCTGTTGGTTTCCAGAACCTTCTTAACTTGATTGGTTGTCTTTCTTGATCCGTATTCCTTGACTTTGTTATTCTTATAGTTATTTTGCTTTAATGATTCATGTTATTGTTTGCTGCTGCTCTAGCAAGAATTTTATCTGAAATGCCGCGATTAATTGTTATTTGCAGAGGAAAGAGAGGTTGCTGAAAAAGCAACACAGACAAGCTCTTCTTCTTGATAATTATTTAAGTGTGGATGGGCTTGCTCCAGGGCGCTCCCTTCGTGACAGAAAACCTGTCACCTATACCTTTGGTAAGAGCAACCTGTGCATAATTTGTATAGTTTTAAACTTGTCCAATGACAACATAAATTTAAGAATGTAGACAGGGAAATTAATTGGTTTTAACCCAGGCATTCTCTTTTCAATTATTCTCTTAAAGAACATAGGTAGTGAACAATTGGATGGATGTGATCAATGCATTGGGCAGATGGCACACCCTTGCCATGTTTTTTTATGGGGAATCTTCCTATGTTGGATGTGTATTTGGATTAACTGTTGCTGTATCAAGATCATTTAAACAGACAAACATATATTTCTCTGTGCCTGATGATAATTTGCTACTAAATTCAATAAAACCTTAAATCCAACAAGTAGGGGTCATCTAATGTATATTTTTGTCAGTCAGCTATATCTTGAGCCATATCCTCTGGTATATGTGTCTTGCCCTGTACTGCACCCATTATTGGAAACCTTACATTATGAGTTTCAGAAGGCAAGTGGCATGAATGGGCAGTAGAAGTGGAAAAGGGGGAGATAGAGAGGGGCTGCCTGTGCCCTGAGTGGGTGGGTGTTTTGGGGGGGGGGGGGGGGGGGGGGATTATTGACTTTCATGGGGAGGCATAATACATCCTTTTTTTTTTTTTTTTTTTTTAATCAGTGCTATATCGGGTTAGCTACTATTAGTTATCATAAAGAACTAATCCCCCATAGAAATTAGTTCTTGTTATTGGGGCTGCCAGGTGACTGTGTCATGAGAGTGAAATGTTTATGGTGCTTGATGCTATTCTCTTGTGATGGATGTATAAAATCTGATTGTTTTTCATGGTTTTGCAGACGACTATGACCGGTCCATTAATGAGGCTATCAAGATAACCAAGTATGGAATTTATTCACCTAGACATATGGTCTTATTGTTTTCTCTCTCGCCCTATGATTTGCATATCGTCATACCAGTACAATGAACTCTTGACTTACGTTCTTGTTCTTACTTTTGTGTCAGGCGAAAACAGCCATCCCCTGAACCTCAACATAGAAGAGAATTTGGGAAACCTGAAGCTTCTGCAAATGGTAAATGGAGTGGTCCTTCACATGCGCAACATGACAATTTCAGTGCACCATCTCCCACGTCACCTGATTTTGATGATGGTCAGGAAGATAATAAAACAGACCTGGATCGAAGGTGTGTTAATTTTTTTTTTTCCCTTTTGCTTTTCTGGATCTATTTCCATGTGTTAAACTCATCCTTGTATCGATTGTATTCACATGTAGCAATCGGCGGAGACAGAGACCTCAACGGTATTCGGCAAAAGATTTTGTTGAAGCAGTTTCAGATAATGATGCAGACTACGATAGTGATGATGATATAGTTGGGGAAGCTGTTTATGATGAGGAATATCTGAAGAAACGGAAAGAGAGGAGGAAGTTTTCAAGTAGCTCTGAAGGAGATGAGGAGTATCATTGGGATGACGAAAATGCTGCTGAAGAAGAGGAAGAGGAAGAAGAAGAAGATGATGATTCCTTAAGTGCCAGCGAGGACGATAGTGATGAGCCTCGGAAACTTAGAAAATTGCCAGGCCGTACTAGGAGGGAAACAAAACTAAGGTCAGTTGATGAGCTCCAGTCAGGTCTAAGACGCAGTAAGAGGGCCACCAGAAATCGTATTAATTACCGACAGTATGAGTTGTCAGAATCCGAACCAGAGTCTATGAAACCTGAGAAGTCAATTGCATCGGATGCACACTCAGATGCAAGTGAGAATGGTGAGTATTCGATGGAAAGTCAGAATTCTGATGGCAACGATAATGACCAGGAAATGAAAGTTGATCAGCCTGTTGAAGATTACACTGAGACGGTGGAGAAAGAGCAACAACAGCCACCGGAGAAACCAAATAGTCCAGGTCAAGATGAAATTGAGGGTGTACGGAAAAGACGTTTTCTTGATCTAAATGAGCTTGCTCCTGGTTCTGGTTTCGATGATGGCCTGAACACGGTAATGAAAGATGAAGATACAGATGACTTCTAAGGCTTCCCTATGCTGGACAGCAAGGGGGTATGTTTTCTCCCAGGGAAGCTGTGTACGATAGTTAAGTTTATAAATTTTGTGATAAGCCGACGGAGGAAGTTTACAGTCAGAGTTCTTCCATGGTGTATTTAAGCAGCTACTTTGGTGCATGATTTGCTGCGGGGAGCAATGTGATGCTGAGAGTTATGTAGATTAGGTAGTCATTTTTTAGTATTTCTACATTCAAAGAAACCTACGACAGATGAATCGGAATTTGCTGGAGTTCATTAGTTCATCCAATCAATGTACAATAACCATTAACTAATATTGTAACTGAAAAATTTGGGCTATTAGATGTTCGAGCCTTGTAGTTTTATCTCTCATGTTCATGACAATGATCTGCCTGTGAGCATTTGGGTTGGTTGGGTCTGTTGATAAAGCAATCAGGTTAGAAACTGTTGTGTTTATTGTAATGGAACCATCCTCCCTCAAAAGATAACTAATTTGTATCTTTATTTCACTTGCCCTCTCATTTTGTCCTTGAATTTTAGAACCTTGAGTTGTTTTGCTTTGTTCTCATGTTTGATGACCTCCCCCCCTCCCCCTTTCTTTCTTTGAACATGTTTGATGAATTCCTTAATGGGTTAAAAATGCCAATATGAAAAAGTTCTTATGTTACTGCTTTTGCTCTAATACATTGATAGAACAGGATTCTGAATGAAGTATTTGCACACACAATATATTTTTAATTTCTAGAAGTGAGCAACCTGTCACCATGACACTTCCTGAAGAAATTTGCAGTAATTATTTCAAAAAACATGTTGCATCGCTAACTCAATACATTTTCAGTTTCTTTGTCAACTAGAAACTGAAAAGCATCTTCCTTGGTTGGGCCATTCTCTTTTATTCCAGCTTTCTTTCTTGCTGCATTTTCCTTCTTTGCTGTCTCTTCCTTCTCTGCCGCGTCTTCCTTTGCTTCCTTCTCTTTCTTTGCTACCTCTTCCTTTGCTTCCTTTTCTTTCTTTGTTGCCTCTTCCTTCTTTGCTGCTTCTTCCTTCGCTGCCTCTTCCTTCACTACCTCAAGAGCCTGTATTAGGCTTGATAGACAGTTCTCTGCAACATCCAGTGAGGACTTGGGCATAAGGTTCTCAGCAACATCCAGTGAGGACTTGGGCGTAAGGTTTTCAGCAACATCCAGTGAGGACTTGGGCATAAGGTTCTCAGCAACATCGGCAGGCGTGATCTTGGTCTCTCCTATTAACGTCTGAATTGTATCAAACATGGGATGCATTTCAAGACTCAAGTAGATCTTTGCAAGCACCTTGAATGCCTCAAAAGTACAGTAAGACAGCTCAATATGCTTGTCCATTCTACCCCTTCTTATGAGCGCAGGATCCAGCTTCTCCACATAATTAGTAGTAAAAACAATCAACCTCTCTCCCCCACAAGCAGACCACAGCCCATCAATGAAATTCAAAAGCCCTGAAAGAGTGACTTTGCTGCCAATCTCTTCCTTTGCTTCCTTCTTAGCAATTTCTTTACTCAACTTGTCATTCTCATCATCTGAAGATTTCTCTGATTTCTTCTTCCTCTGACCTGTAAGATCAAGTGAACAATCAATATCCTCTATCACAATAATAGACTTACTAGTTGTCTCAATCAAAAGCTTCCTCAACTCTGTGTTGTCCTTCACTGCTGTGAGCTCAAGGTCATAGATATCATAGTCCAACAAATTTGCCATCGCTGCAATCATAGTAGACTTTCCAGTCCCTGGTGGGCCATGTAGTAAATAACCCCTCTTCCAAACCTTCCCAATCTTTGCATAGTAGTCCTTATTCTTGCTAAAAGTCATCAAATCTTCTATAATCTCCTTCTTCTTCTGTGGGTCCATAGCCAAAGTTTCAAAGCTTGCTGGGTGCTCAAACACAATATGACTCCACATAGTTTGCTTGTAACTTGGCCACTTGAAACCAGGACTGTTAGTATACAGCTTCCTTTGCCTATTCCTCACCCTAATCTCCTTCCCTTCACTCAGAACATGCTCCAAGTATTTCTCAGTGATAATATCACGGTGCTTCTTATGAAATGTGAGCTTGTAGAACCTCTTCTCTTGTTCAGGATAATATGAATTCTGCCTTGCTGCTGACACAGTCTTGCTTAACAACCACCAAACTTTAACACCACGAAAATCATCAGTAACCCTCTCATACTCATCCATGCTCAGCACCAATTTTCTACTATCTTTACCCATCTCAGCTTTGAGCTTTTTAGCACTCTTGGAAGAGTTAGCACTAAGATATGCCTCAACAGCTGAATAGGCCTCACTACGCTCAAGCCTATCTCCTGCAAACTCATGGAAAGAAATCCTTATGTAAGGATAGAAGTAACCTGTGATTTTTTGTGTATATTTTTCAAAGAAACGACGAAGCTCATATGGACAGTATTGGCGAATGATTGCCCATGCAAACATAAAACTAGCTAAGGTAGAACCCATTGTTGTAAACATCTCAGTCATGGTTGCTGGAAACATTATGGGACTTTTCGTGTCCAGTCTTTGGGTTATGAGCTTTTCATTTAGGCTATGGAATTGGAAGACATTTTTTTCTTGGGCTCTGTGTTTCACTCATATAAAGCAGGAGTTGTGAACACAGGTAGGTAGGGAATGAGGTAGGACTAGGCTTAAAAGCTTAATGACAACTTTTTTTTTTTTTTTTTTGGTTGAACCTTAATGACACTTTTTTGTAGTATTAAAAAGAAGGCTAGGACATTAATTGAGATTTGATCATATAATGGCATTACAACATTTTGACCATTATTAATTTATGGGAAATGCTAACTAGTACTTTTAGAGTATTGGTTAAGAATCCAGTTAAAAAAAAATTTTATGGAAAAAGAAAAAAAAATTAATATTTTGATAACTTTTTTCATTTTCCATAAAAATGATGTCAAATTTTTCTTAAAATGGATTATTAACGAGTGTTAGTACACTCGTTAGCCTAACCTTAATTTATACATTAAAATTTTCATCTTATTTACATGCTTCAATATCATCCAAGTATTCACGTTTTTTGGTTATGGGTTTCATCTTTATGAGGTGGTACTTGTAGGGTCACATGCTTCACACCATCAATTACATCCAAATTCTGTTTCCAAAAGCACTCAGCCACACATTGCAAAATAGAAAAAAAATTGTAGTCTTTCACATTTTTGCTAAAAAGAAACTACCAAACGTCATTCATTTATAATATTGTACATCTACATTATTACTAGAGTAATCACGTAAATATAAACGGTAACTTTCTATTTTAATATTCTCTCTCTTTTGCCTTGACTCTTATCAATGTTTATGTACGTTGGTGGGTGAAATAATAAATAAAAAATGATTATTTAAAGAAAATAGAGTATATAATAAATAATTTAATGTGGGTAATTTTGTAAAGTGTTTGTATAAAATAAAAAAATATAGATTCTTATGCTAAAATAGACAAAAAATTTTAGACGAATTAATATGAATGCTTTAAATCTTTGTAAATGATGGGTAAAAAACTCTAATTGGAAAATGATGGGGTAGTTAAAAACTGTAATAGCTTTCAACAATGTAATTCTACTGAGAACTTTTTTTTATAGGTAAATATAAAAAAAAAAAAAAAAAAAAATATATATATATATATATATATATATATATATATATCATATGAGATAATTTAACAAACCTCTCTCATAGCATGTGTGAATCTTACATACTATGAAAGGATAATCTCATAAGACTGTCTTATGTAATATCTTCTAGGTAAATAGAGGTTGATTGGTGACATGAGATTTGAATCTCACGTAACGAACACAATAGAAAACACCAATACCAATGAATTTATTGTTTGAGCCCTAATTCTATTAAGAATCTCAACTGAGAAGAATGCATTACTATACTGTATACTCCATACATTAAAGCATACAATATTTAAAATGATCTTTTTGGAAGATAATGCATTAACATTATTGGTAGTAATCTAAATTTTCCTGGTTCATTGAAAGCGTGACAAGTGGTGTAATAAAGGGCAAACAATTGTAAAAACGAAATTGATGTGGCAATCTTTCTGATAGGATTTTCAATTGAAAATAAATCTCATGATGAAGATAAGTGATATTAACCCAATAAATTTCGAAGTGGTTAAAACTTAAAACTTAAAAGCAGCCATAAACATGTGTCACTAAGCAACACCTACAATAAGAGACAAATGGTGTCATTTCAGTAAAATTCGAAGCAAGTATAGGAGTTATAAACATTTTTTTACCAACTCAACAAGTGTCCCTCAAGCCTGATGAGAAAGCAACACATGGAGGAAGTAACCAACAATAATTGTTAAAGCCTCAAGTACAAATAAAAGGCTCGATTCTCAAAGGAAGGCACCACAAATAAATTTAGAGAACTTATTGAGATTATTTCTAGGACCATTTGTAATCTAGTTCCTTAGGAGGTCTTCTTATATTTTATAGGTCTTTGTAAAGAATTTATTCTTGTAACTTTGTAATTCAGCTTAATCACATTTACTTAAGTTTTATTCAAGTATTTAGTTGTTAGTCTCATTTGATCTAAAATATATTTGCTTCAAATCTGTTCGATGTTAGTGTGATAGTCTAGGCTTTGATTCATTTACTATGAACCTTTGAATTAGTTAGGCTTCTAATTATTTTACTTTGAATTAATTTGTTTGAGAACTAGTAGCTTCAAATTTCAATTACTTTTCTTTTTCAATTGTTACTTGCATTATATATATATATATATATATATATAGAGAGAGAGAGAGAGAGAGAGAGAGAGAGAGAGAGAGGTCCCCTTAAGCAAGGTATTTATGAACCCCTTCACTAATCTACAAAGTTAGATTCCACTTCTAACCACAACTTCATTTTGAACCATCACTTTGAATCACTTGTAATTGACATAAAAGAGACTTGATTTAAGAAAAATCAGCTTATGCTCAAACAAACATATAATTAATAAACTACTTTATATCTCATGCATATGCATGAGTGCAACTAAAAATAACCACACACACATATATAAAGGTCCCCTTAAGCAAGGCATTAATGAACCCCTTCCCTAATCTACAAAGTTTGATTCCACTTCTAACAACAACTTCATTTTGAACCATCACTTCAAATCACTTGTAATCAACATTAAAAGAGACTTGATTTAAGAAAAATCGGCTTATGCTCAAACAAACATATAATTAATAAACTACTTTATATTTCATGCATATGCATTGTTAGGACATATGTGGAACATGTTATGGACATATGTGGAACATTTTATGAACATATGTCATCTAGAATTAGCTAATCTTTTGACAAAATGCACTTTACTTGTAATTAGGTAGATCTAGGATGTGTTTAATACTTCAAGGAACAAGAATTCAAGTCCAAGTATTGAAGCCATGCAAATCTATCGAAGAATAGAGTGAAGAAGTGTTGTTCATTAAAACTCGACAGATATCTCGACAGATGTATCTATCAAGATTTAATATTTGAAACTCGACAGACAGCTCGACAGATGTATTTATTGAGAATTACGAAATTTAGATTTTTCAGATCTGTTTTTTCACGCATATCTAAGCTTTCTCCAACCCTAGATATATATAAGGATTATTTTAAGGGCCGTCTCACTTGATGCAAAGGTTGTTGCACTTGTTGTTACATGCACATTGTGGTCGGAGACATTCTGCCCTAGTTCATTTTTCTCTTGAAGAAGCTGCTGCGTTTGTACGCCGTAGAGTTTTGTGACTAAGGAGCTTCTTGATCTTCATCGTGTGGATGAACTGAAGAACTTTGTAGCCAACATCCTTCTCAAGTTGGTGTGTTAGTCATGTACTGGGATTCGTGCATTGATCGGTTAGTTACGTACTTGGAGTCGTGCATTGAAATGAGAGATTGTCACTACATTACAAGTCCAATTGTGTATTGGGTAAGGGTTCAACTGTAGGTTGGTATAAAGTACTGAGATTCCTTTACTTGTAACCACTTATTTTGATAATAGTGGATTCTCAGGAGTGGTGACCTAAAATTCATCCGGTGGGGTTTTTGCCTCGGTGGTTGTCCCTATTCGTAAACAAATCACCCGTGTCAAATTTAATTTCCACTGCATTTAGTTATTTAGTGATTTATTTGTGCTACCACACGTATTATATGTTAAATTGACTTAATTAATTCACTTGCTTAATTTACCTAAGAAGTCAATACATTCTTGGCCTATCACGCATGAGTGCAACTAAAATAACCACACACACAGAGATATATACATATATATATATATATATATATATATATATATGCAAATTTTCTACCTAATTAAGTAATAAGCAATGAATTATACACATTCATAGTATTACATAGAAGTATAATAAATTTAAGTTGAATTTTTTTTTTTTAGGGGAGGGACAATTTGAACCCTTGATACTTTGTTGGAAACACCAAGAGGTGTTGGTTGAACTAACAAACTCTTGGTATGTTTTTTAACTTTTGATGCATAAATTTGCACATAAATATTAAACCAAAAATTTAGAGTAGAATTGGATGGACACTTGGTATGATATTAGAGTGCATTGAAATTTAAATACACTTAACATCAAAATTATAGTTCAATTAGAAGAAAACTTGGCACAAAATTGGAGTGTAATTATTATCTAATATAAATTCTTGATTGGGTTTGCACTTAATTATATTATATATAAGGAAGCAAATACACACCATTTTTGCTCACATACCAATATCCAATATGTGTATGTATCATATGCCTCTGGGATACCTTTGCATGCGTGTCCCAACTTTTGTTTTCTTTTTGAAAAGAAGTGTCAAAATGTCCAAGATACGGTCGTAATCCAACCCCCCAATAAAGTGAGATAGCACAAACTTGTAAGGATTTTTATTTATATTTTATACATAGATACAACAATTCTTGAAAAAATTAGATACTATTTATCATTTGCTTATATATTATACTTCCTCTTTATATTTTCTATACTTGCAAAATATTAAGATGATCAAAGATTAACAATTATTTTATTTGTAAAATACTTGATCAAATGATAAATAGTATCTAATTAGCACAAAATTTGATATATATATATATATATATATGTTAAGGACAATAAAATGTGTAATTCAATTGTGCAATTTTGAATATATCAAACCATTAAAAATAAGGGGGTTCTAGTTAGCTCAATTGGTAAAGTATCTGATGGTTGAATAAGAGATCTGAGGTTCAATTCATGCCTACACCAAAAACTGATTGGTGTCTTGGTTTGATGATAAAGAGCTATCATCAGGTATATGCATTTATTTCATTGGCACATTCCATTAACTTAAAACTAGATAATTTCCCGCCTGATGCGAGGATGCTTGGTAAGACGCCATAGGTTGAAACTATCTATAAAAAAAACCATTAAAAAAACCATATAAATTATTTTACATATATAATTAGTGCATACTTACAGATAATTAGTATATGCATTTATTCCATTGGCAAATTCCATTAACTTAAAACTAGATAATTTTCCACACGATGCGCAAATACTTGGTACTTTCATTTGAAAATAATTTTTAATTTTTTAAGACCCATATATAATAATCATTTTGTTATATAGTATTAATGATGTTTCCCATAATATTGTTGAATACCTTTAAACTTAATTTTCTTAATTCATATTTTATAAATTTTCCTTATCCTAGAAGTAGTTTCCAACTATTGAGTGGATTTTCTTTACTAATATATATATTGATAGTGAACTAAAAATTGAACCATCTCCAATTCTTCCATAAGAGTCGTCTAGAGCCAGAAAGGTTAGCCCGAAAGCTTGATTTATGTACAAAAGCTTGTAATTTGGACCACGTTTTACTATTTTGAAGTATGAGAAAATCCTTGTTCATCGCTATAACTTCCCACTAAGTACTTAACTTCTAATGGCAGTTGTAGAAGATAAAATTGAACATTCTAACTTCTATAGCAGTTGTGGAAGTTAAGTCTGAACCTTTCAACTTCCACACACATTGAGGAAGTTACTAAACAAGTAACCACTCCAAAGCTTACTATATAAGGACTCATCCACACCAAATGAAGGCAAGTTTTCACTACCCCTAAAGTTGGAATTTTTGAGTTCTAGAGAGAAAAACTAACTTAAGCATTGGAGGGTTCTTGGTTGGTTCACCCCGGTCACCTTTGATCTTGTGTTTCTTTCTTTTCAAGCCTTCCAAGCAACCACTAGCCCATTGAAGCCTGGAGCAGTCAGCCTACTGATTTTCTTTGCATCATTAGTTGGCGTCGTCTATGGGAAAGATTAAATTTGTGATTTGCAATTTATCTTTCTAAAGACAAAATGTTGTATGGTCAGGACAAGGTTAATGACCACTAGTCCAGGCCATCAAGAGAGTGGGAACGTTTCTAGCCACCCCAATCGTGCTCACCAGTCAGCACCTTTCATGCAATCACCTTCCATCCAAAAAATACAATCCATGGCAGCCACCATGGCAAAGTTAACTCGTCAGAATCAAGAACTGACTAGGGAGATCAACCAAAGGAGGCAACCTCATGAACGATGCATGGAAGGGCAAGCTCAGAGTCAAGAAGTTAGGGAAGGAGAAAATGTTAAGCGCGAGAACCCATCAAGGGGTACCATTTCACGAAGGGTGCCACACTTGGAGAGGGAAATGGATGCAATGAGGAGAGCCATGGAAGAGATGGGGGAGAATATGAGAAGGATGAATCATGTAGATGATTTAGTTCATTGAACTGATTCCCTTTTCGTAGCTTCCATCAATAGTCATCTCCTGCCTTCCAAGTTCAAGATGCCTTCCTTGGACTTGTAGATGGAACGCATGACCCGTGTGACCACATTGCAACCTTCAAGACCACAATGCATCTTCAAGGAGTTCTAGATGAGATATGTGTAGGGCCTTCTTGACCACCCTTAAGGGGCTAGCACGAGTGTGGTTCAGTAAAATACCTCCGAATATTGTTAGTTCTTTTGAGGAGTTGAGTAAGTTGTTCGTTAACAACTTTATCGGAGGACAAAGGCATAAACACTTTTCGTCTAGCTTGCTGACAATAGAGTAAGTAGAAAATGAGAGTTTGCACTCTTTCATCACTCGTTTCAACAGGGAAGTTTTGACGATAGACGAGATGGATGACAAGTTACTATTGGCAGCCTTCCACCATGGAGTTAGTTCCGATTTATTCATCCACAAGCTTTATGATCAAGAGCCGCAGACCATAGCTGAACTCGTCCATTCAACCTAAAGCTTCATGAATGCAGAGGATGAAATCATTAACAAGAAGAGGAAGAGAGCAGAGTGAATGGAAGCAGACCTCCCATGACATCTTGAACAAGGCCCTCATTCAAAGAAGGCTCAGATGCGAGAGAAGAAGGATAGAGATAATAGGAAGGCAAATTCATCTTCAGGAAGAAGTCAGCACTACATGCCCTTGAATGTTCCACTTGATCAAGTGCTTATGCAGATCAAGGATGACCCATCTTTGAAGTGGCCAGAGAAGATGAAGGGAGATCCTAACAAGTGCAATAAGAGTAAATATTGCCGCTTTCATAGAGATCACGGGCATGACACGGATGAGTGCTATGACTAAAAGCAGCAAATAAAGAATCTTATCAAGTAGGGAAAATTGAGAAATTTTATTGGACAAGATCATAAAGATGAGAAGCTGAATGGAAAGGTAGAAAAGCCATCACGGCCCCCACTTGGAGAAATAAGAGTTATTGTAGGAGGAACTTCGACAGGGCAATCTTCCAAGTCAAGGAAGACATACCTGAAGGTGGTACAGAACGTCCAACTCTCTGGACGACCACCAAGGACAAGGGGGATAGACAAGAAGGCCATTACTTTTACAGACGAGGATGCTGGAAGGGTCCATCACCCACATAACAATGCAATCATCATCATTGTGCTCATTGCAGATTACACGACTAGAAAGGTGTTGGTAGATAACAGGAGTTCAACAGATATTCTATATTACCCTGCCTTCCAGCAAATGAAGCTTGGACGAGATTAACTTCGTCCAAATAACTCGCCCTTGGTAGGATTTGGAGGAATGAAAGTGCAACCTGTGGGCACTATTACACTACCTGTAGTAGTGGGAGCATATTCAAAACAGATAGCCAAGGAAGTAAATTTCCTCGTCGTGGACTGCTTATCTTCCTATAACGCTATCATTGGATGACCAATTTCAAATAGTTGGAAGGCAGTAACATCTATCTACCACCTATCTGTCAAGTTCCCAACGGAATATGACATAGGGCAAGTATAAGGAGATCAGTTAGCTGCTAGAGAATGCTACTTAGCCATGTTGGCTATGGATGAGCATGTGCAGACCATGAATATAAAGCAGAGCCCATTGAAGTATTGGAAGACATCCCTCTGGAAAAAGGTAATCCTGAAAAGTTTACCAGAATTGGAACAAGTATGGAGGAAAAGACGAAGCAAGATCTTGTCCACTTCTTAAGGAAAACATTGATGTCTTTGCGTGGAGTCATGAAAACATGCCAGATATTGACCCAAGTGTTATTACTCATCGATTGAATATGTATCCATCTTCCAAGCCTATTCGTCAGAAGAAGAGAGTCTTTGCTCCTAAGTGAGATAATGCTATCAAGGAAGAGGTCCAAAAGTTAACCACAACAGAATTTATTCGGGAATCTATTACTCGGGTTGGTTAGCTAACGTGGTGATGGTCAAGAAGGCAAATGGCAAGTGGAGGATGTGTGTGGACTTCACTGATTTGAACAAAGCTTGCCCCAAGGATAGTTATCATTTGCCACGCATTGATCAGTTGGTAGATTCAACAGTAGGTCATTAATTGCTAAGCTTCATGGACGCCTTCTCAGGGTATAATTAGATAAAGATGGACCAGGCAAATCAAGAGAAGACAGCCTTCATTCCCAGTCAAGGTTTATTTTGTTATAAGGTGATGTCCTTTGGTTTGAAGAATGCGGGGGCAACTTATCAGAGGTTAGTCAATCATATGTTCCGTCCACAAATAGGATGAAATGTAGAAGTTTATGTGGACGATATGCTGGTGAAGAGCTTGAATGAGAAGAAACATCTGGACGACTTGCAGGAGACTTTTAATGCACTTAGATGATATAATATGACACTGAATCCAAGTAAGTGTGCCTTCGGGGTTTCGTTATGGAAGTTTCTGGGATTCATGGTTTCATAGAGAGGAATTAAAGCGAATCTAGATAAGATCCAAGCCATACTGAACATGGAACCACCAAAGAATGTCAAAGTCCAGTCTCTCACTAGACGAGTTGCAGCATTAAATAGGTTTGTTTCAAAAGCTATAGATAAGTGTTTACCTTTTTTCAAAGTTCTCAAGAAGGCATTCAAATGGACAGACGAGTGCCAAAAGGCCATCTAGGATCTTAAAGTCTATCTTACCATGGCTCCCCTGCTAAGTCCATCCATACAAGGTGAAGAGTTATATTTATACTTAGTAGTGTCTCCACATGCGGTAAGTTCAGCATTGATCAGGGAAGAAGGGAAGGTGCAAAAGCCTGTCTATTAGACAAGCCGAGCATTAAGGGGAGCAGAAGGACGATATCCGATAATGGAAAAGTTGGCTTTTGCATTAATAACGGCTTCCAAGAAACTGAGGCATTACTTCCAGGCTCACATCATCAATGTCATGACAGATCATCTGCTCAAGAAGGCGATGAACAAGTTGGAAGCCGTAGGACGATTGATCCAATGGGCCGTTGAGCTTAGTGAGTTTGACATCAAGTACCAACCAAGAAATGCAATAAAAGCTCAAGCTCTAGTAGATTTCATTGCAGAATTCACTCCAAGTCATGGTAGTTTTAACGGAGTGGAAGACGTTAAAACATGGGTCATCCATGTGGATGGGTTGTCTACATTATATGCAAGAGGAATAAAAGTTGTGTTGCAGTCTCCAAAAGGAGATAAGTCGAAGTATAAGGTTCGTCTACAGTATCAAACAACCAATAATGAAGTTGAGTATGAAGCCCTTCTCAAAGGGTTAGAATTGACTAAGTCTTTAGAGGCTGAATCGATAATCGTCCAGGGAGACTTTCAGTTGGTTATAGGTCAAGTGAATGGAATGCTTGAAGCTAAAGAAGAATGGATAAAGAAATATCTTAATAAGGTGAGACGCCTTGTTAGGAAATTTAAAGTAGCTAATTTCATTCAAGTCCTAAAGGAAGAAAATATGGAAGCAAACGCCTTAGTGAAGGAAGCATTAGCAGATGGATCGGTGGACGAGTCTGATGAAATCCAATACATGCCAAGCATAGATCTTCCAAAGGTACAACAGATACAAGGTGAAGAAAATTGGATGACCCCAATAGTCACCTACCTAAAAGATGGAAGACTTCCAAAAGAAAGAGACGAGGCCAGAAAGCTAAGGATCAGATCAGCTAAGTATGTCATTATAGACGAGGTGCTATACAAAAGAGGCTTCTCTCAGCCTTATCTAAGGTGTTTAGTTCCAAACGAAGCAAACTACGTATTGAGAGAAGTCCATGAGGGAGCATATGGAAACCATTCCGGAGCTAGAGCATTCGTCCACAAGGTTGTCCGTGCAGGTTATTACTGGCCAACCATTCAAGTAGATGCTAAGGCTTATGTGAAGGTGTGCAATCAATGTTAGTGATTCAGTAACATCCCTAGACAACTGTCAGAGTACCTCACCCCAATGATAGCCCCATAGCCCTTTGCACAATAGGGATTTTATATTTTAAGCCCATTTCCAATTGGAATCGCCTAGATGAAGTTTTTGGTGGTGGGGATTGATTACTTCACTAAGTTAGTAGAAGCTAAACCCTTAGCAAAAATTACACAACAAAATGTCAAAAACTTCGTCTGGAAGAGTATTGTATGTTGGTTTGGGGTACCTAAGGTACTAGTGTCTGACAATGGACGACAATTTGATAACACACCTTTCCGAGATTTTTGCGAGCAATTTGGAATCAAGAATCATTATTCCTCACCCTCCCACCCACAAGAAAAGGGACAAGCAGAAGTTACAAACCGATGCTTACTGAAAATCATCAAGACTTTTGAGGGGGTAAAGTGAGTATGGCTAGACTAGCTACCAGGTGTTTTATGGACTTACAAGACGACCATGAGGACCCCCACAAGGAAAACTCCATTCAAACTAGCCTATGGAAGTGAAGCAGTCATACTTGCAGAAGTGCACATGGCTAACCACAGGGTGATGAAGGATCAGGACGAGGAGAATGAAAAACAACTTCATTTTAACCACGATCTTATTGATGAGGTAAGGATGGATGTAGAGCAGAAGACAGCAAGATACAAAAGTTTTATGACTTGGCAATATGATGTAATGGTGAAAGTTGAGTGCTTCAACATTGGGGACCTTGTCCTTAAAAGGGTCTCCTTGGCAACCAGAAACCCGGCTCATGGAAAGCTATGGTCTAATTGGGAAGGACCTTATAGAATTATCAACTGCAAAAGGCAGGGATCATACTACTTGGAAGCCTTAGATAGACAGAAGCTAGAGCACCCCTGGAACATTGAGCATCTAAGAATATACTATCAATGAAAGGTTATCCTGGACGAGCATCACCATGGACGAACATCATGGACGAAGTTGAAGTTATGTGTTGTTTTCCTCGTATTTGCTTATGTTTATTACTACTACTACATGTTTTTAAATATTTTAATTCCCTAAAAGTGCATTAGTTTCTAACTTCTACGCTATCTATGGACGAATTTGTGATGGACGAGGTCATGCACTTAGTCTATAAGTTTGTACATAAGTATTTCTAAATTCCCTAAGGCACTAGCTTCTAAGCATGTGCCATGCTTGTGTGATGATGTTTATGTTATGTACATACAGTTTGGATTTCCAATGTATATAATGTTGTATGAATTTCCAATTTTTGTGATTTCATTCAAACTAATCCACAAGAAGGCTAAAGGTCCAAGACGAGTAAAATCTCTGGACACAGGGATGTAATGTCTATAAACTTTCCTTAAAATAAGGATAAAGCAAAGAAAAATAAACCAAGGTATATTCGTCTAAGCATTGGACGAAGTAAAACCTTAGGAATATTCATCTAATTAATGGACGAGGAAAAACGTGCACATAAGAATATTTCAAAGTCCACGGATAAATTTAACCAGCCAAACAGTCCAATCTTTGGACGAGTAGATGCTGGAAACGTCTTGACCATAGACGAATTAAGGATCGTCCAACTTATGGATGAAGAATAATGTAAGCTATAAGTCAAATATATGGATGAATAAAGCTAGCAAAAAAGATACCATTCATAGACGGGTTATACTTGTGAAATGTAAAGAATGGTAAAAGTGTTGAGTATGAAAAATTTATTTTAACATGGACGATGTAGATAAAAAATTCGTTCATATAGTTAGGACGAGATAAAATGTCCTCATAAGTGGATGGACCACACTTAAAACCATAGAAATAATATGGACGATATGAACAAAATTCGTTCATAAAGCATATAACATATTCAACACCAAGTAAGAAATGAAGATAAAAGTAGACATTCATTCATAAAAGCTAAAGAAGGGTAGACGACCATCGTCCAAAAACCCTTGAGTTATTTAAAGCCAAATGAAGGCTATTGTACTTTTGTGCATCCATAAACTAAGACGAGAGCATTGTACTTGAATGAATTTAAAAAAAAAAAGAAAAAAAGAGAAAAAAGTGTAAAGCCCAAAACAACGGGCACTTTCAATAAATTAAAGCGATAAAATTTTTCTAAAAGAAAAATAAATCTATTGGGATAAACCCCTAGGGGTATCACCCCCAGACTTTAGGTTGTCCTTGCTGGCATTAGTGGCATCCTGAGCAGTTTCAGTTGAAGCATCATCCACCACGTTGACATCCTCGGAACTTGTCGGAAGTAGCGAACTCTTTATGGCAGTGGGAATTTTGAAGGAGTAGAAGTTCACTTCGGGATAGGTCTCCTTGGCATCAGCACGGAAGTCCTTATAACCAGCGGCATAATAACGATCTAGATGATTCTTGAACTTGTGACCTCATAAAAGCTACAATGGCTTCTTCCTGAGCCTTCTCCATGGACGAGGTTAGCCCCAAAACCTTTCCCTCAAGGTGAGCAATATGGGTCTCCTTTTCAATGGAGTCAGCCTTCAGCTCTTCCACTTCATCCCTCAGCTTCTTCTCAATTCCCTATAGACGATTAAGATCCTCAGTCAACCTGATCACCTCTCCCTTCTTCAAAAGAATCTCATTGTTCAGCTCTTTGCTCTTCTCCTTGACAACCTTAGCCCCATCACAAAGCTCCTTGGCTTGGGTGGACGCAATGTAAAACTTTGACATGGCCTATAGATGGACGAAAGAGAGTTAAAATTTTCCTTGAAATTTTTTAAATAAAACAAAGATAATGAAAATTACATACCTTAAAAATCTCATGGATGGCAGAACGTTCAAAGTCCTTTACTGACATGTTATAACATGAGTTCACCTCATTGTCAGTGATGATTCCTTTAAATGTCCTCCAAGCATAACCCTCGTCCAGTACCAAGTTAAGAGGACGCTTGGTTTTCTCTGAAGGGTGGGCCTTGTAAGGAGCTTTTGCTGCAAGAGGAGGGAGGTCTTCAGGTTGGACGGGTGGAGTAGTCTAGACGGATGGAGTGGTCTAGGGTACCAAGTTCACTGCCGAAGCGTCCAGGTGTATCGTCGCAGAAGGGAACTTTGGAACCTTGGGAGGAGGAGTCTTGCCAGACTTCTGTTTCTTGGAACCTCGACGAGTAGGAAGGTCACCAAGGTCCATAGAACTGGATATACCCTTCCTCTTTCCAGCCTAGATGCCAGGCTTATGGACGACTAGGGGAGTGACATCGTCCAAGACCTATACATCCTCTTCACCCTCAGTACAACTTGCAACGCCTTTCCCTTTATTTTCCTTCATTGTGGCCACCCACAAAGTTAGTGATAATATATATATATATATATATGGACGATACTTACTTCGACGAGGTGTCTTCTCGTGAGCAAGGTTTTCAACAGTAGGCTCAGGACCAAGTCCCCAAGCAGCTAGACGACTCAAAGTCATCAAGCAATGGAATGACCTCTCAAGGAAGGCACGAACTTTATCAATACGCTTCAAATGAAAACTGTTAAAGTGTGGACGAATAATAGCTGCACCAATATAAGAGAAGGTTAGACGAGAAAAAAAAAATAGATATAATAAATAAAAAAAAAGGAAGAAAGACATACCCTGAAGATGAAGACGACCTAGGGGGCTGGTAAAAGAAGGGAAGGGGGCACTATCTACATTAACTAGGTCCCTAGCCTAGTTTCCAGAAATAAAAAAGAATTCTTTCTTCCAAAGCCTGTCAAAAGAACTACGACCCTTTATCAAACTAAACTGAGGACCCTAGACGAGAACTGGTAAAAACCAGCAGATTGCTTTATCTTTGAGGGCTTATAGCAGTTAAGGAATTCGTCTACTGTGATTGGACAATCCCTTTTGAATGCCTCACGCCATAGCACTTGCATGGCAACTATTGTCCACCATCCATTGGGGTTGAACTTGTTTGGTCCAATACCCAACCTATGGAAGAGGTCTCCACAAAATGATTTTAAGGGAAACCTAAGACTTGCTAGATGATAAGAGATATATACACCAAAACCAGAAGAAGGAGAACAACACCATTCTCCCTCTTTAGGTAGATGAGGCCTAAATTCACTAGGAATTTGATATCTACCTACAAGGGTTTTTAACTTAGGCGTGTCTAGAGTAGACGCTACCTTAGGAGCGCAACTATAAATTACATTTTCTTCTTCCTCCTCTTCGTCTTAAGGAGGACTAGGTGACCTTCTGGATGAGCTAGCGTCTGCCCTAGAAGCCATCCTACGTTGCATTTCCTAGAATTCCTTTAAAGGAAAACCAAGGACCCTAGACGAATAATGCTCGTCTGAGGAACTACTATCACTACTATTACTGGTACTACCATCACCACTCTCATAACTACCACCGCTTCCAGAAGACACGTCCTGGTACTTGTCTATCTCTCTTTCTAAACTACTACTAGACGAAGACATAATTGGAAGTAAGAATAAAGACAAAACCTAAGGATGAGAGGAAGGAAATACCTGACGAGACTAGATGACGAGGCTCTGGAATGAAATGGTAGAAAGGAAATTATCAGAACAATAAAAGGGCAAAAGAGAGAATGAACATATTTATAGGGCCCAGAGGTGGGTCAACGAAGCAATGCGAACCAACTAGAGGTTGACACGTGGCATTTTCTCGGAAAGTTGAATCAACGCGACAAATCAACCAATGAAATGATGACACATGACGTGACAGTCAACCACTAAAGCAATGACGCATGTCAAAAGTCAACAGAAAATACTACAGTACTCTAGACGACCCTTGGATAAGAGGGCAATTGATAGTGAACTAAAAATTGAACCATCTCCAATTTGTTCAGAGCCAGAAAGGTTAGCCCAACATAAAAAGGTCGTCCATCAAGAAAACACCTAGAAGATCCCTCAACACTAAGAAAATTTTAAGAAATGGATTTATGTACAAAAGCTTGTAATTCGGACCACGTTCTACTATTTTGAAGTATGAGCAAATCCTTATTCATCGCTATAACTTCCAACTAAGTACTTAACTTCTAATGGCAGATGTAGAAGATAAGATTGAATATTATAACTTCTATTGCAGTTGTGGAAGTTAAGCCTGAACCTTCCAACTTCCACATACATTAA
Organism: Quercus wislizeni; assembly: GCA_023055345.1. NCBI lineage: Eukaryota > Viridiplantae > Streptophyta > Magnoliopsida > Fagales > Fagaceae > Quercus > Quercus wislizeni. Next base: position 11,783,422 of record JALGQJ010000003.1, on the reverse strand, counting down.
GGAAGTTACTAAACAAGTAACCACTCCAAAAATTACTGTATATGTACTCATCCACACCAAATGAAGGTAAGTTTTCACAACCCCTAAAGTTGGAATTCTTGAGTTCTATAGAGAAAAACTAACTTAAGCATCGGAGGGTTCTTGGCCAGTTCACCCCGGTCACCTTTGATCTTGTGTTTCTTTCTTTTAAGGCCTTCCAAGCAACCACTAGCCCATTGAAGCCCAGACCATTCAGCCTATTGATTTTCTTTGCATCATCATCATCATCATCATCATCATCATCATCATATATATATGATATTGTAATTACATAGTTATTATAAAATTTAATATTTAAAATAATAAAATAACATCTAGATAAAATATAGACTTTATTTCTAAGACCGAACACTTCTTCAACCACTTCATTCTCACCACCAAATCCCAAGACCCCAGTCTCAAACACTTTGTTCACAATATAATCAAACAAAATTATTTGTGTACCAACATAAAGAGAACGTAATCAAACAAAGAAGAATTGGCTAAATATACTTTCATTTATCAATATTTAATTGTGTGAGAGGCCTCGAAAAAAGTGTCCCTCAAAAAAGAGATTCGGGTACCATTTGGGGCACCTCTTTTTTTGGGTAAGTAGTGTGAAGTCGCCACTTTTTTTTTAAAGCAAAAAAATAAGAAAAAATAAATATATACAAATACATGACTGAATTGTTCTCTTCATTGATTGAATAAAAAATTACATATCTTGAAAAACTTGAAAATTATATAGCTTTGGGTCCTAGTTACAATCTACCAAAAATACATGGCTTGTTGTCCTAGTTACATTCTACCCAAAATAAAAAATAAAGACAAGGCTTAGATCTACTTAACCAAAGACCTAAATCCTGAGGCTAGGTTACGGAATGGGAAGGTGTTAGGCACCCATTCTGTCTAGACAAAGTCTAGTCTTCTAAACTCTTATGACCTATGCACCTTTTTATGTATGTCATGAATGATATGTTGAACATGTAAATTAAAAACTAAATCACATAAATTTATTTATGAATGAAGTCTCTCCTTTTGTTTAAAAAAATTCAGATCTGTTTTGATTAGTAAAAAAAATTGATTTTGATTTGTCAAAATACTAGATCTGTTTTGTAGAAAAATGGTTTTTTGATTTATAAAAGATCAAATCTATTTTGATAATAATAAAAAATGGTTTTTGATAACAGCAAAAAATCAGATCTATTTTTCTTATAGGTTTTAAAAGAAAGAAAAAAGATTTTTTTAAGAAGAGAGTTTCACTCATAATTTAAATTTATGCAACATGAATTAATCAAAACAAACACAAACACCATCATGCTTAACCTTTTCCTTTATTTCAAAAATCTGCATGTACTAAAAATTCAAATCTGTATCTAAGGAAGATACAAATCAGTTTTGATTAAAAAATTCAGATCTACATCTAAGGAAGATGAGATCTGTTTTATTTTGAAGAAAATTTAGATCTGCATCTAAGGAAGATGCAGATCTGTTTTATTTTGAAGAAAAAGAGTTGATTACATGCAGATCTTTAAAACTAAGAAACAGACTATATCAACGAACATATTTTCATAAACTAAATTAACAAGGTAGAATATGAATATTTAAAACAATTAAGCATGTATCATCATGATAAGAGAAGCATAAAAACAAAAGGGTTAGAAAGCAACCTCTTGCATGAGCACTCTTCTTCTTGAGAGGATGTTTTAGGGTTCAAGGAAATTTATGCAATTCTCTTTGAAACCTAAAAACCCTAATTTAAGCAGCAAAACTCAAAAAGGGGATCAGAAAATATGAGCAATTTGAGAGCCTAAAATGTGTGCCTCCCAGAGCGTAAAAAAAAAAAGGTGTTGAATTATGAGATTCAGTCTCTATTTATAGAAGTCAGAGGACTCTAAAAAATAGGCATGGACGATTAGGGTGTGAATCCGAACACATCCTTTTGCGAAAAGATCAAAAAGGGTGTACCTTATCGTCACCCAAAGGCCGTTGGGCCAAAGCCCAACAAAGGGAAATTCGGCCCTTTTAGAGTGCCATTTAGCACTCCAAAAGTGCCGAATTGGCCTTTGGGCACCGAACACTCTTTCTTGTTCGGGTGCCATTTAGACTCCTCTTCTATGGTTTTTTAACCGGTCCTTGTACCTAGACGTGTTTTCATCCTTCGTCTATGATTTTTCATCTCTTTTGTGGATATTTCAGGCTAGTTAAGAAAAATTATCTTGTAAATAAATACCATAAAATAAATCTTGATAAATTTCAGATTATCCACAATTTTATTGTTATCCAATCATCCTTTTTATTCTTATGCATGCAATTCTATTTTAAACACTAATTATCAACTAATCACAGAATTATTTAATTAATTAATTTTAATGGTTTAACCAATCAAAATTAATTTAAACTAATCATGTGTGGTCGACCTTACCTAGACACAATGCATGTTGACTGTGCAAACTTGATCATGCGATATCTTTCGATCCGATGGTCCGATTTGAAAACCGAAAACACCGTTGTGACCGTTAGAATCTTAAGATCATTTTTATGACATGTAATGAATGACATGGTGCATGTAATACAAAGACAAAATTATGCATATGATGCAAAAACAAATTGATGCATGTGATGCAATTACGATTTTTGGGGTACATGGATGGTTATTCAAGTCATTCTCCTTGATTAAATCATGGGTGCAAAATTGAGTGTCTATAGAATCCCCTTGTTGACAGAGCTTGAAAAGCGATTGTCAATGTAAAACAAAGACACTGATTTTAGCAACCATGATTTAATTGGGGTTGAATTTTCAAAAATTACCTAGCCATCGAACCTAAAACCTTGGAACATAAAACTAGCCTTATCTTTTGACAAAAAAATGAAAATACTGGACTTAGCTGATAGTTGATGACTTTGGACATGATTCTTGGCAATTGGGGTGACCAAAGGACTTTTCAATCTTGATCTTGAAAATAGAGTTGTTTGGGATGACAATCAAAGGTCTTCTTCAACTTTGATCTGGAATTGCTAAAATGTTGATCAAAGGTCTTTTTTTACTTTGATCTGGAATTGCTAAAATGTTGATCAAAGGTCTTCTTCTATTTTGATCTGGAATTGCTAGAATGACGACCGAAGGTCTTCTTCTACTTTGATCTGAAATTGTTATATCAATCAAATGTCTTCTTTTACTTTGATTTGGAATTCCTGGAATGACGATCAAAGGTCTTTTTCTACTTTGATCTGGAACTGCTGGAATGATGATCAAAGCTCTCTTTCTACTTTGATCTGGAATTGAATTTCTGGAATGATGATCAAAGGTCTTCTTCTACTTTGATTTAGAATTGCTAGAATGACGATAGGTCTTCTTCTACTTTGATCTGGAATTGAAATGTCGATTAAAGGTCTTCTTCTACTTTGATCTAGAATTGAAATGTCCATCAAAGTTCTTCTCTACTCCGATATGAAATTGTGCCTGCAAAAAGTCAAAATTTAGGGCCAGACTTTAAATTATAAAAGCATATGATTCAATTGTTCTTGAGATGTGTGATCTTCATTTGTTCCTTCTTGACCTGAACTTTGTCAAGAAAAGTTTGATTGATTTTTGGTGGTTCTTTGAAAAAGATTTGATCTTGGAATTGGAAACTTGAAATTTTGAATTTGAAACTTGAAACTTGAAAGAAAAACTAAAATCAATCTTTTGAAGATAGGAGAGCTACTATCGATCTTATAATGTATTGGAGAAGCCAATGAGTTTTGGGAGAACTAAGGTCAATCCCTTGAAAGTAGGAGAGCTATTGTTGATCCTACAAGATATAGGAGAACTATTATCAATCCTATGAGTTTTGGGAGAACTAAGGTCAATTTCTTAAAGGTATGAGAGCCATTGTCGATCCTACAAGGTTTAGGAGAACTATTGTCAGTCCTATGAGTTTTGGGAGAACTAAGTTCGATCTCTTGAAGGTAGGAGAGCTATTGCTGATCCTATGAGTTTTGGGAGAACTAAGGTCGATTTCTTGAAGGTAGGAGAGCTATTGTCGATACTACAAGGCATAGGAGAACTATTGTCGATCCTATGAGTTTTGGGATAACTAAGGTCGATCCCTTAAATGTAGGAGAGCTACTATCGATCCTATGAGATTTAGGAGAACTATTGTTGATCCTATGAGTTTTGGGAGAACTAAGGTCGATCCCTTGAAGGTAGGAGAACTATTGTCAATCCTATGAGTTTTGGGAGAATTAAGGTCGATCCCTTGAAGGTAGGAGAGCTACTGTCGATCCTATGATGTATAGGAGAACTATTATCGATCTTATGAGTTTTGGGAGAACTAAGGTCTATCCCTTGAAGGTAGGAGAGCTACTTTCAATCCTACAAGGCATAGGAGAACTATTGTCGATCCTATGAGTTTTGGGAGAACTAAGGTCAATCCCTTGAAGGTAGGAGAGCTATTGTCGATCCTACAAGATATATGAGAACTATTATCGATCCTATGATGTTTTAGCATGTATGAAATTATTTGAAAGAAAATTGTACCTGATTTAGAAAAGTTTTGGAGTTTGGAATTTGCAATTTGAAATTTGGAATTGAAAATTTGATGTTAAGGCATTGTCATTGTGTTGTTGTGTGATCTTGTTGGAATTTGGGGCATTGTATGATTGATCATGTTGTAATGTTGGCTTTGGAGCATTTTTGAAGTGTTGCATCTTTTGGTCACGGTGTAATCTGGACAATGTTGGTGGCTTATGGAATTTTGGCATTGTTGGTAATTTGTGATGTTGTTGGATGAGTTTTGGCTTGAATTTTGGGGGCATTGAAGTCATGAAATTTTGGCAATGTTGGTAATTTGTGATGTTGTTAGACGAATTTTGGTTTGAATTTTGGGAGCTTTGAAATTGTGAAGTTTTGGCAATGTTGGTAATTTATGATGTTTGTTGGATGAACTCTGGCTTGAATTTTGGGAGCTTTGAAATTGTGAAAAATTTGTTGTGTAGGCTTGGTTGAACAAAATCATGATGAATGTGGAAGATTTGTTGGCATGTGTAAAGCTTTGTTTTATGGTAAAATTTTGCGGGTATGTGCATGGATAAATTTGTGGGTATGGGCAAATTTTGTGGGCATAAAACTTTGACTTATGGAAAAATTTTGTTGGGTATGTGATGTTAGTTCATGGAAAATTTTGTGGTTATGATTTTAGCTATACGAGAATTTATTTGTGCATGGGCAGGAACTTGTGGGAATTTTTGTATGGCTATTTTGGACATGTAGGAGTTTTTTTGCATGGTTATGGAAAAATTTGGTAGTTGTGTATGGACATGTGAAAACTTTTGATTGTGGTGAAATTTTGGTGGGGCATTGATTTTTTGTTGTGTTAGGGCATTGCTTTTTGTTATGGTGGGGCATTGGTTGTGAGAATTTTTTTGGTCATGTGGATTTTGATCATGGGAAAAATTTTGGACATGTGATTTTGGTTATGGAAAATCTTTGGACGTGATTTTGGTCATGGGAAATTTTTTGATCATGTGGAAACTTTAAATGAGATAAGTTTAGAATTCACCTGATGAGGTCTTGTAGTACCAATTTAAACTTATCTTAATTGGCTCTGATGGAGTTTGCACCCTTTTGAATGAGGTAGAGCCGAATGCCCCTAGTTTAGAAATGCACGCATGATTTTTTTGAAATCTTGAAATCTTGGTTTTTTATGAAAAGATGATGACAGTGATCCTTTTTTGAAAATGAATTAGGCATGGCCAAATGCCCCTATTTTGCAAATTGATGCATGACTTTTGAAAACTTTGATATTTGAGAAAAACATCTTCAAAATGGATGAGGCAAGGCCGAATGCCCCTAGTTTAGAAATGGATGCATGATTTTTTGGAAATCTTGATTTTTTATGAGATGATGATGATGTTTTTTTTTTTAAATGAATGTGGTAGAGCCGAATGCCCCTAGCTCAAAAATCAATGTGAATTTTGAAAAATCTTATTGTGTAGGGATCTCAATAAAGAAAAATTTGAGTAAAACAAGATCAAAATCACAAAACTGGGCAAAACAAGGATTGTTGGGATGATGGGCCAATGGGCTCTTAGGAGTGTCGATTGGCACATCTAAATTGAAGATTGATGGTGATTGTTGAGTAGACGAAAGATCCATGTCCACCTCCTGCAAAAGATTCTTCTCATGAACTTATTAGTACTCAGTTATTATAAAAATGTTTTGGGTCAATGCCCTAGTTTAGACATGCTTGCATAGAAAATTGATGATATGCTTAGTGAAAAATATATGCTCCTAGCCTAAATTCACACAAAAATATGTTTTGATTTTAAGCCTTTGAAAAACATGTTTTTTGGATGATTGCGACCGGGTTTTTGGAAAAGCTGCATTCGTACCTCTTTCATAGAGGATCAAGTCCAAACGTAGTTCGAAAAAAAGTTTTGAAAGATCCTTTTTTTTTTTAAATGAAGTTTCTTTTTGGGGGATTGTGACTGGGCCTTTGAAAAGGTTGCCTACATACCTCTCTTATAGAGGATCAAATCTAGACGTAGTTCGATATAAAGTTTTGAAAATCTTTTTTTTGAAATGAAGTTTCTTTTTGGGTAATTGTGATCGGGCATTTGAAAAGGCTGCCTACATACCTCTCTCATAGAGGATCAGGTCTAAACGTAGTTCAAAAAAAAGTTTTGAAAAAAATGATTTTTGAAATGAAGTTTCTTTTTGAGTGATTGTGACCGGGCCTTTGAAAAGGCTGCCTACGTACCTCTCTCATAGAGGATCAAGTCCAAACGTAGTTCGAAACAAAGTTTTGAAAAATGAAGTTTTGAAAAATCTTTTGAAAATGAATTTCTTTTTCTCTCCTTTTTTTTTTTTTTTTTTTTGAAAAAAAGCAATTTAGTTAGAATGAGTCTTTTTGAAATTTTATCTTTTTCAAATGAACAAAAGGTGATCCTTTGAACAACCTCTTTGACCAATCAGAATGTTCAATTTTTAACTCAATCTCATTGACTGGAAAAGATTTGAAATCATTAAAAACATGTAATCAAATTTGCTTTTTCATTCTAAAATTTTTTTAGATTAAGTCTTCAAAGACAATCAAAGAAATGAAATGCTTGGGAATAACACATGTTGGGAACAAGCAAGAAAGGGAAAAATCCTAAGTTTGAAGATTTGAAAATTTTTGAGAATTTGGAAATTTGTTCTCTTGAGAGTTATTTTTTGTTGGAAGCAAACAAAGTGAGTGTTTGGGGCTTAGAAAAAAATTTGGTCACTTTAGAATTTGTGAAATTTTTCTTTTAAAGATATCAGCCAATGGGGCTTGATAATCTTGAGCAATTTCCTTCTTAATCCAAGAGAAAATATTATTAGAGCTAAATGCATGCTTTCAATCAGCAGGACTTCAAGCAGGGCTTTATTTAAAGGTTGTAATGTAGGCCAGGTTCAGGTTATCGAAAGGAAGGATATAAAAGGCTCAAAAACCCTTATAATGTTTCCCCGAGTATGCAATACTTTAAATTCAAGCGTTGGAAGATTTTTCCACAACTTCCATCATTGACTCATGTGCTAAAATCCTTGTCATGTTTATCATCTTCTCATTGGTCTTCACTGATTCCTTTCATTTGGTCTTGATTTGATTTTTTTTTAGCTTGATGACTTCCTCTTTTTGATTTTCTTAGCATTTTATCTCGTGGTCAGATTACTACTCTGATTTTTGCTTTTCTCATCAAAAAAAAAATTTTTTTTTGCCCTAATTTTTGCCTAGACCGCCCTTCAAGTTTTCAACCTAGCAGGCTCTCTCTTTTTTTTTTGCCCTAATTTTTGCCTAGACCGCTCTTTCGGGTTTTCAGCCTAATGAGCTTTTTTTGTTTTTTGTTTTTTGTTTTTTTTTTTGAAATCTTATTGGCTTTCCCTAAATTGCTTTTTTTTTTTTTTTAATTTGACAGACTTCCATCTTTCCTGGATGAATTTGCATTTCTCCTTGATGCCCTCTTATCCTTTCTAATGCACTTTCATTTTTCTTGACTTGACTAAACACACTTTTTTTGATGAAATATGTCTTACTTTTTTCTTTCCCTCATCTTCCTCAATTTAATTGAATTTTGCTTTTGATGAATCTTCATTTTTTCTCATCCTTCACAACTTGAATGATCTTTCATGGAATCTCATGTCTCTCGTGTCTTTTGATGAATCAGTATTCTCTCATAATTTGATGAAAATTCCTGCATTCACTTTTCTCTCCCTCTCTCTTCTTTTTTTTTTTTTTTTTTTTTGGTTGAAGTCTTTTCTAGCTTCATATCCTTCTCTTTTTTCTCACAATTTGATGCTTTCTCAAAATCTTATCTCTCCTTGATGGATTTCCTTTCTACCTAGCTTGATGGAGTGAACTGTCCTTCTTTCTTGATGAACTCTCTTTCCTAAACTTGATGACCTCTTCATCTTTTTCTTCTTTTGAAATGGTCTCATTATCTTCATTGAAGATCATAAGGTCAACACTTCCTCATCTTGAGATTTAAGCATGCATACTTAATTTTCCCACCCAAGGTATAAGTTTTTAGTGGGTTCATTGAAAAACAGGCTAACTGTTTAAAGGCTCAAGTTGGCTAGTAATGGATAATTATTGTAATAGGTGTCAAGGAATAATGTAGGTTATTGAAGGCGGCCTCCTATCCCTAGTGATGCTTTCTTGTAAGCACAGTGACTTAAACACTTTTAATAAATTATTCTTGGAATAGAAGTATAAATGCTCCGATGATGTGACAAAATTTTGAGAGATTGGGATTGAGTGTATGTGGTTTGAGAAATTTGGATAAATAGATGTATTTCTTTGATTGCCTTTTAGGACCTTTTCTGATCATATTTTGAATGTTTACCAAAAGTCCTTACATGAATTGAATGAAGTTAAATCCCTCTTTGGAATAATTGATTGGTAGAGCAATTAATCATCATGATTTGGAAGAAGTTTTGTCAAATGGATCTTCTTATATTCTCTTGAAAAGAAGGCTTTTGAAAAATTTTGGAGTCTTTGAAGGAGCAAGAAAAGGGTTTTCAGAAAAAGATTACTAAGAAAGGCCAATGCCCCTAGTTGAAATATATATATAATTTTTTTTAATTAATTGTTTTTTTCAAAAACTCTTTTTTTTCTTTTTTCTTTTTTTTTCCCCATGATTTTTTTATTTTTGATTTGATTTTTTGATTATTTTTTATTTACATATGAATAACATGATGAATCAAATGCATCAAACACTACATGAACTTTATTGAACAAATTACCAACTAGAAAGAAAATCCTAAATAAACAATAAAACCAAAGAGTAAATCTAAAAAACTTGTAAAATAAAATTCAAACAAAGTTAGGATGACTAGCTAATGAAGGCAGAGTGATGACTTGTTGATCAATCAAATCTTGAATGGTGTGCCTTAAGTTATAACATCCATAAGTTGTATGGCCTTTCCCTTGATGATATCTTCAATGAGCATTAAGATTGTATCTTCTAGGCACGGGGTATGGTATTGGCTTGGGATCCAATGGCTTTAGTAATCCCTTAGCTTGTAGTTTCTCTAAGGCCTCACTCAAAGTTATGTGTAGTTCTGAAAAATTTCTTCAACGCCTACAATTGCTAGTTGATGGTTTGACTGCACCGTTACTGATGTGGCCAGGCACTACCTCCTTGGGGATTGAGTCCATTGACATGTTCTTGTTGATTGGAGAGGATAGTTGGAAAGACAACTTGTCGAAATCCCTGGCTCTTTTCTTTAGAAATTGGAAGTGTGGAATCTCTTCGGGTTCTGGTGAACTATCCTTGCACAAGGTAGAGAGCATAGATTGATTGGCTAAGCTGACTTGTAATGCAAAGTTTGCTATCCGGGAGATCTAGGATATCTCTTCATTTATCTTCTCTTGACCTTCTAGGATGGAGTTAAGAACATCTTCAATTCTTTCTTGGCTCATTAATAAGGGTCATCAAATAGCCCATGGCCCACAGTTCGACCCAAAAACCTGATGGCCCACCAGGTTGATGGGCAGCTCGGCCTGTTGTTATTAAGACCCATGGGTAGCCCACTAGCCAAGTGGGTCAGGCCGTGGGCTAGTTTTTATGCCCATGGGTACCCGATGGGCTAGCCCAGTAGCCCAACCGATTAGCCCAACCCGTTGCCCAGCCCAAAAACTCATAATTCATAACAAAAATATATAGGAGGTGTATGAAGGATTGATCTTGAGATATTATAGAGGAATTCCCTAAGGGAACTCTCCCAACCACTAAGATACTTAAAATAATTGTGCTAAACTTAGTTTACTATATATATATATATTTTAGTAGTCTAGCAAATTTGAATTAAGCATTTGACATTTTTTTATTAAGGATAAAAATAAAAAACTATTTAAAGCCTTAATAAAAAAAAATTAAATAGGTTTCTGTCAACAAAAAAAAAAAATTATATAGATTTGACTGTAAAAAAATATTTGTAATTAAGTATTAAATTCTTTGATTCTTTCCTTTATAAAAATAGATTGATTATTCCCTTATAAAAAATTGATTCTTTCCTTATAAAAATAATAAAATAATATGCTAATACAAGCCCATGGGTAGCCCATTTGGTCCAACCCGATAGCCCAGCTCACTAAAGACAAAATGGGCATTGCCCATGGGTAGGGTCATAGGCTAGAGTTTTCTCTTTTAGCCCAGCCCGACCCAGCCTGTTAACTAGTTGATAGCCCATTATGCCCAGCTCATTGTGCCCATGGGCCAAGTGAAAATGGGCCAGGCCGGCCCGACCCGCCCAATGACAACCCTTACTCATTAGGGTTGAACCTTCCTTGGGCTTGATGGGCTTGAACTTAAGATCCAACAGGTTGAAATCTCGGTGGACTTTGGCTTTGGGTTGTCTGTCTCCAAATGTGGGGGTTTGAAGTGTCTCCCCCCATTTGTGGATGTTGGGTTATTTGACTGAGGTTTGAAGTGTCTCCCCTCATTTGTGGATGTTAGGTTGTTTGACTGGGGTTTGAAGTGTTTCTCCCCATATGTTGGTGTTTGGTAATTTGATTGGGGCTTGAAGTGTTTCTCCCCATATGTTGGTGCTTGGTAATTTGATTGAGGTTTGAAGTATCTCGTAAGTCGGACATGGGATTGTGATGTTACAGTAGTGGAGTGTCCTTTATGCTCACAAGCTTCAATACTGTGATGGGAGTGATGGGCTTGGAACTGGAGCTACTAGCTTGAGTGTCAGCCTTAGGTTCTCTTTGCAGCCTTCCTTCAAATCTTGACCAAATTCTTCCCCCTCTCTCTCTCTAGAATAGGATTTCTTGGGTCAATTAAAGCTAGGTTGCCATCTACATCAACCAACCAAGCAAAACAAACACACATAACATGCAATGCAATTTTAACTGGGACCGACCTAAGGGTAGGTTCTAAGTCATTACGTTGTAGGGTGGGTGTGTTGTTTCATTGTTTCCCATAGTTAGGACGTTACACCTCCCAACTTGTAATGTAATGAACATTACGTTAGTCTGAACAGCATGGTCTATCCTTTACAGTCAACAAGAAATGATCCAATGACTTTAGGTTATGAGTTGGTGAGTTCGCCAGTAGGTACTTGAATCTAATAAAGACCGGTGATCCATGGTTACTACCACCACAAATTGTTGAAATGGGGTGCATACATATTGTTTGGATGTCACACACTATGACAGTTAGGGAAATATTTTAACAAACAATACAAACAACAAAATATCATACAACAAAAATATATACAACATCTCATTAAACATAAATAAACAAATAAACAACAATATCATGCAAGACCATGCAAAACAAAGGTACATATTTGTCACTTAAGTTTAATATGAAGCTTAGCCCTCAACATCCCCAGCGGAGTTGCCACTGTGAGAGACTTAAAAAAATGTGTCCCTCAAAAAAGAGATTCGAGTACCTTTTGGGACACCTCTCTTTTTTGGGTAAGTGGTGTGGAGTTGCATTTTTTTTTTTAATGCAAAAAAAAAAGAAAAAAATAAATATATACAAATACATGACTGAATTGTTCTCTTCATTGATTGAATAAAAAATTACATATCTTGAAAAACTTGAAAATTACATAGCTTTGGGTCCTAATTACAATCTACCAAAAATACATGGCTTGTTGTCCTAGTTACATTCTACCCAAAATAAAAAATAAAGACAAGGCTTAGATCTACTTAACCAAATACCTAAATCTGGAGACTAGGTTATGGAATGGAAAGGTGTTAGGCACCCATTCTGCCCAGACAGAGTCTGGTCTTCTAGACTCTTGTGACCTATATACCTTTTTATGCATGTCATGAATGATATGTTGAACATGTGAATTAAAAACTAAATCACATAAATTTATTTATGAATGAAGTCTCTCCTTTTGTTTAAAAAAATTCAGATTTGTTTTGATTAGTAAAAAAAATTGATTTTGATTTGTCAAAATACCAGATCTATTCTGTAGAAAAATGGTTTTTTGATTTATAAAAGATCTGACCTGTTTTGATAATAATAAAAAATGGTTTTTGATAACAGCAAAAAATCATATCTATTTTTCTTATAGGTTTTAAAAGAACGAAAAAGATTTTTTTAAGAAGAGTGTTTCACTCATAATTTAAATTTATGCAACATGAATTAATCAAAACAAACACAAACACCATCATGCATAACCTTTTCCTTTATTTCAAAAATCTGCATGGACTAAAAATTCAGATCTATATCTAAGGAATATACAAATCAGTTGTGATTAAAAAATTCAAATTTGCATCTAAGGAAGATGCAAATCTGTTTTATTTTGAAGAAAAATTTAGATCTGCATCTAAGGAAGATGCAGATCCGTTTTATTTTGAAGAAAAAGAGTTGATTACATGCAGATCTTTAAAACTAAGAAACAAATTATATGAACGAACAATTTATGCAATTAAGCTAAATTGACAAGGTAGAATATGAATATTTAAAACAATTAAGCATGTATCATCATGATAAGAGAAGCATAAAAACAAAAGGGTTAGGAAGCAACCTCTAGCATGAGCACTCTTCTTCTTGAGAGGATGTTTTAGGGTTCAAAGAAATTTATGCAATTCTCTTTGAAACCTAAAAACCCTAATTTAAGCAGTAAAACTCAGAGAGGGGATCAAAAAATATGAGCAATTTGAAAGCCTAAAACATGTGCCTCCCAGAGTCTAAAAAAAAAAAAGGTGTTGAATTATGAGGTTTAGTCTCTATTTATAGAGGTCAGAAGACTCTAAAAAATAGGCACGAACGATTATGGTGTGAATCCGGATGCATCCTTTTGCGAAAAGATCGAGAAGGGTGTGCCTTATCGTCACCCGAAGGTCGTTGGGCCAAAGCCCAACAAAGGAAAATTCAGCCCTTTTAGAATGCTGAATTGGCCTTTGGGCACCGAACACTTTTTCGTGTTCAGATGCCATTTGGACTCCTCTTCTAGGGTTTTTTAACCGGTCCTTGTACCTAGACGTGTTTTTGTCCTCCGTCTATGATTTTTCATCTCTTTTCTGGCTATTTCAAGCTAGTTAAGAAAAATTATCTTGTAGATAAATACCCTAAAATAAATCTTTATAAAGTTCAGATTATCCACAATTTTATTGTTATCCAATCATCTATTTTATTCCTATGCATGCAATTCCTATTTTAAACACTAATCATCAACCAATCACAGAATTATTTAATTAATTTTAATGGTTTAACCAATTAGAATTAATTTAAACTAATCATGTGTGGTTGACCTTACCTAGACACAATGGATGTTGACCGTGCAAACTTGATCGTGCGATATCTTTCGATTTGATGGTCTGATTTGAAAACTGAAAACACCGTTGCGACCATTAGAATCTCAAGATCATTTTTATGACATGTAATGAATGACATGATGCATGTAATACAAAGACAAAATGATGCATGTAATGCAATTATGATTTTTGGGGTACATGGATGGTTATTCAAGTCATTCTCCTTTATTAAATCATGGGTGCGAAATTGAGTGTCTACAAATTGCCTCTAATATGGCTTATATATCCTTTAAAAAAATTTTAAAAAAAATTAAAAAAAAAAAAAACAAAGAGAATGCTAAAATTCAAGAAAAATAAATAAATAAATAAATAAATATATATATATATATATATATATATATATATATATATATATATATATATATATATATATATATATATATATATATATATATATATAAGCAAAGACCTCATGTAGGAAAGCATGAGGTTCTGCTAAGTGACACATTGTATGACATTCTTTTCATTTAGGCTTCCACCTTATCTATATTTAACATTTATGTCAAACTATTAAGTAATGACAAATGCATTTATTTCAATGTATTAATAAAATTTAAAGAATTTGTATACATTTATAACTTTACATGCTTTGAATTGATATGGATGGATTTAAAAAGTCTTGGGAAATGTAGAAATCAAAAAACTTTTCAATTTTCTGCATAAGACTAACTTCAATGTAGAATTGCAAGAGTCGGATTTAATGAATTGGGTAAATAATATTTGTCTCCACATTTGTCCAATATAAATCTCCATTTCCATTGGACTTAAAAATTAAACTTCCATAATTTTCTCACAATATCTTTGTGTTTTCTTTCAGAGATGTATGTTAATTTTCAAAATATTATGTTCGTCTTAAATATTTTGTCTATATTTAATGTATACGTTTTTACTTATGCAGCATTCTAATTTATTTAGGCTTATTTTTTCATATTTTTGGTTTTCTGTATGATGTGTATACTTGGTAAGGATCTATTTTTGGCTACTTTTATTTCAATTAAAATTAGGAGGTTAAATTGTGATATTATTGCATCACTATGGCTTTTTTTTTTGTTGTTGTTGTTATATCATGAAATTCTAAAAGTTTTTATAGCAAATTGATATATAAAACATAAATAATACAAGAAAGACATTTAGGAACCAACAAGTTTGTAGGTGACAATATGAACTATGATATGGTAACATTTCTTGTTTGCATGAATGAGAGAAATTTCCCCCTTAATGTATTTAGTTTGAATTTAGTTTTAGTAGAAAACCTCATAGATTAAGTGTGACTAACAATAATAGTATTCATTAAATCAATGGGTCATAAATAATTTCTTACAAAATTTATCAAAATGCACCGCACATTGTGTGGGATATTAGCTAGTATAAGCTAAAAATGGGAGAACTAATCTTGTATTATTAATTTTACACATGAGCTTTGTCGTTATATAGAGAAGTAAAGCACACTAATTAACTTACAATCATACATCAAAACCATAACAACAAATTAAAGCATTTGAAACTAATCCTAACAAACCACAACAACTATAATTTACAGCTCTAACAAAATTAATAAAAAAAAGGTGGATAAGTACTATACGCAAAAGATTCATGAGAAAGAACAAAAAAATTATGGGAAGAACTATCTAATTGTAGTTTTGGTGGAGAGAACTAACAATATGATTGTGATTTGTACACCGTTTCACACTATTCCTGAATAACTGCAACTAAACTTGAGGTTGCAACTAAATTCGAGATAATCTTGTTTCACAACAAAGAAAACTCCAAAATAATCATCGTTTTTTACTTTCGAGGCTCATACCAATACCACACTAAATAGTAGTAAAAAAAATGACAAAGAAACCAAGAAATTATGAGGGCTAAAATAAAATCAAAAGGCACCTAACCTATGGCATGAAGATGAAAGACTTTGGGTAAGTGTATATAAGGTAGCAAAAGTCCAAGAGGTGAAAAGGGTGAGTGGAAACACAAAAAGTTTTGTACTTTGTGAGAGAGAGGAAAGTCTTAAAACAAGGAATTCAAACAAATAAAGAGTCCTTATCTTTTAAATTTTAATTAGTCTTTATCTCTAATGTGGCACTTGAAAAATGTCCTGATACAATAAATCTAAGAAAATAAAGAGTTCTTATCTTTTGAATATAATTTTTCATGGGAATCATCTTTTGAATTTTAATTAGTCTTTATTTGTGATGTAGCACTTAGGTAAAGAATTTATGTAAACAAATTCCTTGTCAAAGAGAGCGCCGCATGGCAGAACCTCATACTCTCCTATATGAGATCTCTGGTTATATATATATATATATATATATATATATATATATATATATATATATATATATATAAGAAGATTCTCATTTTTCAACTAGACTTTTATGTGATTCAAAAATACCATCATTAATGAAGGGTAACTTCATTTAGAAATAGGGTCATAAATGTCAAATAACAAATTTCATTTTGAATTCAAAAAAGAAAATTCCTAAAATTTAGGATTTTTTTTCTTTACCTTCAAAAAAGAAATTACAGTTACCGTTTATCTCTAAAGTTTATCATTTTTATTTGTTTGAAAAAAAAAATATATTTCTAAATTATAATAAATGTAAATTATTAATATTTACCCATGTGTGTGTGTATATATATATATATATATATATATATATATATAATTTTGTAATCGTTCCACAATTCAATTCGATGGATGTTACATCTGGGACAAATAGCTGAATCGTGTGGGTACTCTTGAACTTCTACATTGGTCCTTTTATTGACTACTACTCAAGCTGAATCATATCCTTTCTTAGTGCCTTTCAGCTACTACGTGGATTCATCCCAAACCACACACCCCCCCCCCCCCCCCCCCCCCCAAAAAAAAAAAAAAAAAAAGAATCTATTATATGGGGCATTATAAGGTGCACTTCTTCATCTTTTCTTTTATAGTTAACTGGTTGCCAATCCATTCTATGCACTAGACAGTTGAATTTTATATTTTCATTTGACAAAATTTGCCAATCCATTCTATGCACTAGACAGTTGAGTTTTATATTTTCATTTGACAAAATTTCAAACTTCATCCTTTTAATTTAGGTGAATTTTTGTTTTTGCCCCCTTTTATTTTATCTTTTCAAATTTGTCTTAAAGTTTACTTGTTGTGTTGCTCCCTTTGTCCACTGCATTAAACAAATTACTATTAATTTCGTACAAAATTGTAGGTTTTAATTAACTCAACTAGTAAAGTCTTTTATCATTGAATAAGAAATCTAGGGTTCAAATTTCACTTATACTAATTGATGTCATAAAATGGTGATAAAGAGTAATCATCATAGAATGAACGTTGTAGGTTTGAAATTCTATTGTATTTTTCAAAATTCCATACAAAATGATGTAGTTTTATTTTTAAGTGATTTTTAATATTATTTATTATTTTAAAAGTAATTTTTATTGCTAAACTGTGTTTTCTTTTAAATTAAAAAGAAAAGAAAAGAAAAAAAAAAGCCTCTCTCTCTCTCCTAAGAACACCACCAATGTAATTTCCCATCTCTTTCTTTGCTAGTGACAAGTTTGACGACTCCAGTTGTGCTAGTTGGTGGTTCCTATCATCGAACCAAGATACTAATTGAATTTCAATATAGATTGAATTCAAACTCCATATCTCTTATTTGACAACAAAAATTTTTATCAATTGGGCTAACTGAAACCCACGACTCTTCACTTTTAAAACTTGACAAGTATGTTGGCATGGTAAAAAATAAAGTAGTCGACAAATAAAATAGATGAAAGGAATAAAAATTAATCACACAAATAAATCTTTAGACTACCTTCTTTTTCTTATAAAATTAAAGCAGTTCAAGGTAAACAAAATGAATATTTGCCAAATAATTGACAAAAGTTTTAAGCGTTTCAAGTATGTTAATTGTTTACCCTATTAATCATTAATCATTATATTTGTAAACTATGTATAAGCTTCTGATGATTGTGCTCTTTATCATCAGACTAAAATACTAATTAGTTTTTAGTATAGGCGGTGATTGAACTGAGCTTTTATTCAATTATAAGAGATTTTACCAATTAAATTAACTAAAATCTGCTGAGTATGTGCATTTTATATGCCAGGGTGGGTTTCATTCGAGGTTTTTATTGGATAAGTTAATGAAAATACGGAATTTAAAGTATTTCATTGAAGTATGGACTTTAATGTGTTCCAATAATGAAATTATTAGTTTTTTTTTTTAATCCTAATTATTACAGTTATTTAATATCTGTACGGATTATCAACTAGTTATAATTTATAATTTAATAGGGTAAACAATTTTAATAGAACTCATAACAGTGCCACCATAATTTTATGGATCAATATGAATGGAAGGACCACGTGGACAGTGGTCCAAATCATAGAAAAGTGGTTATGCGCACGAGAGAGAGAGCACAAACCAAGAAATGGGGTATAGTGAGTTTGGATTGGATTGAAGCAAAGAAAGCCATAGTAGCAGGGTCAGAATTCTGGGGATGTTTATTTACAGAGAAGACAAAGTTTGGTCGACTGTGGTTGTCTATTAATCTTTTATTTTATGTTTGATCTTTTGGGCCTAGTCAATTTTCCATAGAATAGATATTTGAAAATTGGTATTTTTTGAGATGGATAATTATAAAATAAAAAGTTCATTATGCTGCAACTTGCTACCTCATAATTGCACATAAGAAAAACTTAACCACGTCAGTGCATGTCTTACATATTTTTGTGATTGATTGTATGTCTGTATTCATGATACAGAAGACTTTTTTTCTTGGAAAGCAAAGATATTATTGTGACAACAAGAATCCATGAAGTCATTTCATGCCTCCTGCTAATAGGTAAAAGCTTTTTCTTTTTTTTGAGAAAGCCAAATTGGTAAAAGTTAAAAAAATTAGTCTTTTTTTTAAAAATATATATATAATTAGACACGTTAGTTTCATGACAATTTATTGCTTTGCTATTGAAGTATTTTAAATTTTTAATAATTTGTTTGTGGAATCACAGCATTCATAGCAATAAGAGCTCCCTTAATCACATACATGTTAGGTTATTTGCTGTGATTGCAAGTGGCAAACACCACCATAG
Source organism: Quercus wislizeni (assembly GCA_023055345.1). NCBI lineage: Eukaryota > Viridiplantae > Streptophyta > Magnoliopsida > Fagales > Fagaceae > Quercus > Quercus wislizeni. The sequence continues at coordinate 11,764,519 of JALGQJ010000003.1, read as the reverse complement.
GTGTTGGTTTAGTTTATCAAATAGTTGGCACAAAGCTCACTAGGGCTAGTTGTCAACTGAGGTAAAAGACAATCAAAAAAGTTTGAACCAAAAGAATAATATTAGGGACACATTCAAATCCACAACATGCTTAAATGTCATCTTGTGATTGGTGCATCTAAATTTTTTTTTCCTAGAAAGTACCAATGATGTTTTTGTGTATAAGTGCTAAAATCTAATCATAAATCGATATTCAAGCATATTATGAAATTGAGTATGGGTTTGAATGTATCCATAAGCGGACTGAAATCAAAATATCCCCTCATCCTCCACCAAATAGGAATTTTAAACCCTCAAAGTCTATATATCATTGGTGTTATGGCCATGGAATAAGTTTGTATAATAATTTACACCAAAATTTAGTTTAAAAAAGAATGGGGAATTCCATTATGTTAAGGTTTTCTTTTGTAAAGTTATTCCCTTCCATGTTTGAAATTAAATGGAAGAGTCGTCTATAAATTTTATCTTATGGTATAATATATATATATAGGCATTTTTTTTTCTTTTTTTCTTTTTAAAAAAAATTGGATAAATTTGTTTTGAAGACATGGATTAGTAGAAGAGTGTCTTATTTTGTAGACATTTTAAGTGGAGTTGAAGGAGAAATGAGATATATTTTTACCCGGTTGTCCTAAATTTTTTCTCGGTTAAACGTAAGCTATAGGGATATTTATGAATTACATAAAAGTCCAGTCCAAAAATGCGAATCCTCTTATAGATAATATATATATATATATATATATATATATATATATATATATATATATAAATAAAGTTATAGTATAATATTATATTTATACAACAACTTAACTTAAAACAAATTATATCTTATACCTATTTTCTTAGGAAAGTGGTCAATGTCTAATTTTTTGTTTTCCTTTTTTACACAATTTACTAAGATGACAAGAAATTATTAGAGCAACATTACTTTTAAATGTGCATACCTGCTATCAACATAACTTTTATTATATACCAATATCAAAACACGCTTCGTTAGCAATTTCTTTTTATTTTTTACACAATTTACTAATATGACAAAAAATGATTGGAGTGACATTAGATGACAAAAAATTATTAGAGTGACATTACTTTTAAACGTGCATGCCCTCTATCAACATAACTTTTATTATATAACAATATCAAAACATGCTATGTTAGCGATTTCTTTTTCTTTTTTACACAATTTACTAAGATGACAAGAAATGATTTGAGTGACTTACTTTTAAATGTGCATGCTCTCTATCAATATTAATTTTACTATATACCAATGTCAAAACATGCTAAGTTAGCAATTGTGAAAAATCTTGTTTCCCAAGACTTATCAAATTAAATAAATGATGAAGCAAAACATTTTTTGTTATATGTACTTTACATAATTGATGGGAAAAATTCTATTATAATCCGATTTGAATAGAATCTATCATTATTGGTGAAAGTTAAGGCTATAGAGTAATTATATTGCTAAGTAAAGTTATAATAATACCTTTGATAAATTAACTTCTATTATTCTACCTTTTCAAACTTTATTTTATGTTAGTTAAAGTAGATAGTTTTTATTTTACTTGTAATATATATATATATATATATATATATATATACAAATGTCTACATGAAAATAACAAAAATTAAAAGAATATTAAAAAAATTGTTAATAGTACTAAAAAATATATTAAAAACTTAAGTATTTAATAATAATATTTCTCAAAAGATGAAAAAAAAAAAGAGAGAGTAATTTTAAAAAAGAAATTAAAATATAAAAATATAATAAATTATTTATAAGAAAATATGTAATTTATTGTCTGATACCTGGAATTGCGACTATCCAATTCCAATCTTGACTTTTTATAAAAGTAAATGTTTTATGCCGACTAAAATTTAACATGATTCCAACCTCCAAGATTTCCAAGATCCAACTAAGGCCGAAAGACAGTTGCAAATGGGGGCTTCCCTTTCATAAAAGCTGTCCAAATATGTTCTCACTTAATTTTAATTCTATCTGAACTGACTATTAAAACTGGTCCCTCTTTTTGTATCCATCTTATAAATTTATAATTATAATAATTTTCTTTCATCACTTTCCCATTAATGGAAAACACTTTTCTATTAAAGTATCAGTAAAATACGTGGCCACTGGCCACTGCGGACAACCATTATAAACAGCGTAAGTTGGTCACTTTCTGTGTTGAGAAGACAAAGAAGCCAGTCATGTCACTTCACGTGGCCAATAAAGCTTTTCTAAGTACATGGAAAGTGACACAGGAAATGATTTTTCCTGGAAGGTTATTGCGTCATTTTCAAAGGTATGGACTATATGGACTGTCCATGGGCCCCCCTCCCCGCCCCTTCCTTTTCTCTTCTTCTATGATCAACTGGGTCAGGGAGTAACGTGAAAGAAAGAGCTAATATTTATTGGGGACAAACAATCAATCAGTTTTCACAAATTTTGGGCAAACATGAATGAAAGTTGGGAAAATGTTTTCCATTCCATTTTAATTGTGAATTTTTTTTTTTTTTTTTGCACCAATCAAGCAAATATAAACAGTTAACACCTCAATCAGTTTTGAAAGAAGTCTAGCTAACATCTATGCAGGTTATGTCATGTGGCATAAATAGTTCTTTTTTGGTAACATAGCACGTAGGACCGATTAAATTTAAACGATTATGAGTTGCATTTGTATTTCAATTATGTTGTCGTCCAAACTCCAAAAAAAACCACGTAAAAAGTTTCCGTAGGACATGAATAGTGCATTTGGATACTGTTTATTTTGCTGAAAACTAAAAATAATAAAAATAATAATTTTTGGTTACTGTCACACTAAAAAAATACTGTTCATTTGTCTATTTATACTGTTCATGTCCCATAAACAGTACATCAGGCGCTGGTTAAAAAAAAAAAAAACTGAAACGCAAAATGCATGGACGTACATGAATATGATCCAAACGGTCATGAAATCTCAGAAATGTTGAGAGAACCTGCTCTATCTACTAGACTAAATTTTTATTTTTTGAGTGTTGTTAATTACACGCGGATATGTAAAATGTGTGCACACCATGATTTCAAAACACTTTTACTTTTTTAAAATTATAAATTATAATTGAAATTGTGTTTTGAACACAATTTTCGAAATTATATACTGATGTGTGTGTGCACATCACGATTTCAAGACACTTTGACTTTTTCAAAGTTATAAATTATATCTGAAATCATGTTTTAAACACAATTTCCAAAATTGCATATGTACGTGTAAAACAATACGAGTGTAACAAACATTTTAAACTTTTGTCTAATGAGAGTTTGAGAGAATATACTCCTATAAACCTAATCCACTTCATTCATAAAGCAAAAAAGTTTAAGAAGTCACAAGAAAATCCACTAATCTTCTTTTTCACTTGACAAAAAGGGAAAAAGAAAAAGGAGAGTTACGGGCGTCACAAGAGCATTGGATGCCTAGCACAATTTTTTTTTAGGCAAGTATAAACCAAGTACCCAATTGAATCTCAATTCTCAAACCCCACCCTCTATCCCTCAATTAAGGAAAGATGAGATACTAATTGATCCAAAACCCATTACCTATATAATAACGTTATAAACCCAGAAAAATGATTGGGGCAGAAGGCACGCCTCTGGAAGTTGAAAAATGGGGCCCTTCCATCTTTGCAATTATTATTTTTGGGTTAAGTACGAAGTTGAAAAGATGCTTGAAAGGGAGGAAATGACATAACCTTGATCTAGGGGTGACAATGTGCATTGTGCAGGATAGAATCAGATCATAGATGCCTCGTCCCCATTCCATCCCCTATTCGAGAACAGTGGAGACACCAAGGATGAGAGAGGCACAAGTCGGAGGTTTTGTGCAGAACAGATGTGAATAGTGATTCAAAATAGTAAGTTATGAACGGTTTGAAAGATTTAAAAAAAGTAACATCTCGAGTTTTAGAAACTCGAGATCCATATTAGAACTCGAGTCCGAAAGACTCGCTTTGTAAGTGTGAAAATGTCACATAGATCTCGAGTCTTTAAGACTCGAGTTTTATGCAAAAAAAAATCACTTATAGTAGCGTTTTTAAGCCTTACAGTAACGTTTTAAAGCCCTATAGTGACGTTTTAAAGCCCTATAGCAGCGTTTTTCTGCAATATGGAAATCAAGTCTTTAAAACTCGATTTTCACTTCGATTTTTTTCTCACTTTAAACCAATCCTCTTACAAATCGAGACTTAAAAACTCAAGTTTTATCTTAGAACTCGAGTTTTAGACACTCGAGATGCTAGTTTTCAACATTGTTTTGAAACGTGACAACTAACTAAATTTTTTAATATTTATTGTTATTTAGAAAAAAAATTCCACAAGTCGGAGCTGGACACAGTAAAAAAATAAATAAATAAACGAACCGTTGGGTACTTTTACTATACTCCCTCCCTCTCATAGAGGGGTAGAGCCCACCCCTTTGTGAGAGGGAAGGGGTATAGCTCCGGACTACCAATAATTTTCGAAAGGAAACAATCTCTATACTATTATTAATAAGATAGAAAGCCACAGCACATAGTATGGTGGAGATGGTAATGATTCCAACAGTACAAGAAGAAAAAAAAAGCCCACCTAGATTTCACTTTCAGAGTGGGCAAAGAGCAATGAAATATCTCACATGTAAGAAGGAGAGAAGAAAAAGAAAAAGAAAAGTCGGTCAAAGCTACAATCCAATATCAAGAAGCTAGGACTTCCATATCCACAAACCAAGTTCACAGGATGGCCCTTGGAACGCACAATGGCCCCCGGGGTTGAGACACGATCTATTGTATAATTAGTATTCAGACCGAACTCCCCCAAGTACTGCCAGAGAGGAAAATCACTAAATTTGAAAATATTTTTCCTTTCACCAAGAAACGACAATACCATGAGTTGGCAACTTGGGCATGCCCAAAGGTTCTCAAAGAAGTCAACACCTAGTGCAATAAGCAACATACAAGACAAACGACGGTGTTGTCCTCACCCAGATTTTAAAGGGCAATATCTCCGAAATATCAATTTTTCTGGGACCACAATTTTGACGCGGTTCACTGTAATTGTCTATCACTTTTATATAAACCTATCACTTAAAGTCGACTATTTTAAAGTTAATGTAAAAATTAAGACACAAAAGTTAGCCATATAAAGAATGATTTTTTTATTTATAGTTTTCCACTAGTATATAAATATAACCAACGAATTACAGGAACTGCAACTTGGACTTTACACCGATCAAATTCAATGCTAATAAGCATTAAAAGGTCACAACTACCGATCAAACTACTACATGGAAAATATATGTAATCATTTACAATGATCGCATTAATACATCCAAGACAGATACTGCTTTATGACACTTACAACAGTGGTACTTTGGATTAAGCAGCTTGGACTTTACACTGATCAAATTCAATGCTAATAAGCATCAAAAGGTCACAACTTCTGATTAAACTACTACTTGGAAAATATATGTAATCATTTACAATGATCGCATTAATACATCCAAGACAGATTCTGCTTTTTGACACTTAAAATAGTGGTACTTTGGATTAAGCTCTTTTGTAGCGGTACTTTGAGTTAAACAATGTGTTAGAGCTTGATGAGAAAGTGTAATTAAGCGTGCATGTGTTTGTTTAGCAGTTAGTTTGTTTCTAAAAAAAAAAAAAAAAAACACACTTACAGTATCACTGACCTGACTAATAATTATATGGATTGTCTTTGCATCCAAAGTCCTAACTGGCATCTTTCCATCAACTTTCTTGGGCCAAAGAATATGTTATTTTAGACATAATTGATGCTAGCCTAAAACAAACACTTAACCACTTAAAGACCAAATTATAAATGATTGTGTTGCACAGTATGGACCAAACAATAAAATTGTTTATTACTTTCATATAACACCACCACGTAAAGTCAACCACGCCAGAGTTATGACAAAAAAGTTACCTCTACACCCTTTCCCCCATAATCTTAGCCATATAAAGAAGGATTTTTTTTTTTTTTTTTTTTTAGTATATAACCAAGGAATTACTAGCACTGCAACTTGAACTTTTACACTGATAAAATTCAAAGCTAATGAGCATTAAAAGGTTACAACTTCTGATCAAACTACTACATGGAAAATATATGTAATCATTTACAATGATCGCATTAATAATACATCCAAGACAGATTCTGCTTTTTGACACTTACAGTATCACTAACCTGACTAATAATTATATGGATTGTCTTTGCATCCAAAGTCCTAACTAGAATATTTCCATCAACTTTCTTGGGCCGCAGAAAATGTTATTTTGGACATAATGGATGCCAGCCCAAAACAAAGACTTAACCAGTTAAAGACCAAACTATAAATGATTTTGGTGCAAAGTATGGACCATTGTTAAAAGAAGCAAGAAAATATTGGTAAAGAAAACTAAATGCATGGACCACAGTCAAACGGTCCAATAATGCTTTAATGCTTGCTGCTGACTCGGGTAAGAAGAGATTCGGGGAAAAGGCTATCCATCTATACATGAAAGAAGAGGGGGAGTAAAAATACTACTGAAAACTTTCATCTCCAAATGAAAAACCCAGTACCAAGCTGCTGCAATTTAGTATAGCTATAAGATTTATCCATGTTTAGGACTTGCACAGATTCTTGAGATCACCCTCCTTGGCAAACCAGCTAGGAATTAGCCGTGAGATATGAGGATAAAGATCCTTATAAGAATTCTTGATTGTTCCTTCAGCCACTCTAGTAGCAAGTGAGATATCTGCAGTCACAGGACATTACAATTGCCTATAGAAAGCCAAAGACTAATATGAATCAGAATTTTCTTACCTTTGAGTGCTTTTTTCTCATTTGATAGTTGAGTTACAATGTATATAACAGCTGCTGCAATTGATATCGGGCTCCTCCTGCAGATGTAAAAGAGTAAACAACATTTGTTCAAAATTTGAAGAAACAATATACGATGCTTCATATAATTAGAATAAGAAATATGTGAGAAGTCTCCTGCAGGAGTGTAGCACAAAAATTAAACCCAAAAACAAACTAAAAATCACTGGTCCAAATCAACAAGAGATCTAAACTGAAGCCACGTGAAAACTACTAAACAGTGTTTTTTTTAATAAAATAATTCTTTTAAAGCACACAAACATTATTTTTTATAAAATAATTTTTTTTTTACCAATTGTTGCATGCAGTTTTGGTAATAGCGTGAGTTTAACGAAAAAAATCATGGGTTTGTCCCACATCGGTGGGGTGTGTGTGTGTGTTTGGGTTTATAACTTGCTCCGCGTTACCAACTATTGCATGCAGTTTTGATAATGGCGTGTGAGTTTACCGAAAAAAAAAACACACAGACATTTAAATCCATGTGATCAAGAAAGTCAAGAAAGGAAGTAGAACGTGTCATGCAAGTGGCTATATGACTCATTAAAAAGTAGTCCCCATTAAGCAGTTATCATATTATTTTCCCAAGCACATTTAGTCCTATATCATTTTTTTTATTGGTAAGTTATGCACCCACCCCAATGGGTCGTATTTATCATTCATGTTAATAATCATCTACCTGTTATTTATCATACAGGCATTTGTGAAGCCTGAATTACCAAAAGACCATTACAGTGGGTATCAGCAACAAAAATGACAGGTGGCATTATATGCCATTACTAGACTTATATACAATCTAAAATCCTCAAGTGAAGGATATCTATGATAACTTCTTCTCAAATTCCTGCACAGAATATTAGAACAACCTACAAGAAAGGACTAAACTCTGCCAAATTAGACCTTTGAGTTATACTTGAACATTTATAAGAAAAAAGTCAGAACAAACCTTATGTCAAGCTCTTCAGATTTCTGAACAATTTCTTGGGCAGCCTTGACTTCTTGATTGGTCATTCCAAGATTGGAACAAAAACGTCGCTACAAATCGAACATGGAAGTTGCATAAATACTAAATAATGCATAGGCACATCTTTCACAAAAAGAAATCTTTGAGGACACAACACATGCAACTGATAATAAGCCACTAATTCAGATGAAGGAGAACCAGGGGGAAGAGAGAGAGAGAGAGAGCAACAGCTGACCATATAGTCCACAGCATGTATAGTTCCCATTTCCACAGATTGACCCAGCTCTAGCTCCAGGTGTTTTAGAATGAACTCTCTTGCCCTGCCAATTTCTTTCTGTGTGGCCCCATTGACAACAGAACAAATTTCTACATAAAATCCACAAAAATTAGGCTCTTATGTACACAGATAAAAATCAACTAAAATATTATGAAAGATATGCCATTTGCCTTTCACAGTCCGAGGCTTGTTTTCTTGTCGGCAAGCAATGTAGAGGCAAGCAGCCACAATTGCTTCTTGATTTCGTCCTCTAAGAGGTTTTTGATCTTCTACTTTCTTATATATTTCACTGGCACGATCCTAAATTGGATATAGATATAAACAGATAAGCAATCTAAATTAAATCAACATTTATAAGTTTATATAAAATAAACGATAAAGAAAGAAAATATAAAACTGCAACACTCAAAGGTAAGAACCATCACTTAGTAAACATTCCATGAACATGCAAGAAGACTTCAATATTGCATAAAGAAATCGTAAATTGTATTGAAAAGACTAAGAAAGAGTAGACATACACACAAAAAAAAAAAAAAAAAAAGCTTCCAAATATCATAATAAACAACTATCAAGTAGTGGCTTGTAAACTAATATTAGATCAAATTTAAAGCCTTCGTGACTATTGTCAAGCTGCTTAGCATTTTGCACTAAAACATTAGCACACTAATCTTCAGAATGATTGCTTGGCAGATCATTAGAATAGCTTCCAAGGCACTAGCTTTCATAGATGTCGTGCACGAAATCTGTGAACCCCAGCAAAAGTGGGGAGTCTACATTCCTGTATAGTCTCGCATGCTTCTACAGTTCAACAATAAACATCCACCCTGTTGTCCTCCTCATCCTCAACAGTTGAAGCCTCTCCAATTCAATGACCTTGTCTCTTAACTCCAGCATCCAAACATTGTGGTCAACACTACAGTTTTTTTTTTTTTTTTTTAAACTAAGTAATTTGGGTTAAAACTTCCACAAAATTTTTTTATTATAAAAAACACCCCATTTAATTCAGGATTTCATCTTTAAAGTAAACCCTCTTAACTTTGACCAGTATTGATTTTCCAAATAGTTGCTGTCCCATAACTTTCCCAATCTCCACTTAATTCCTAAGGCTACTTAACACATATTTGTCAACCTCTATTTCTAGCCTTTATTCATACACTTCAATAGTCCACATCAACATTCAGTTCTTTCAGCTGCAGTGATTGCAACGAAAAAGATAGAATCTGCATAATGAATGTTTAACCGAGAAAACATGAATGTTAAAACATGCACAATAGTAATTGCAACACTAGAATAATTTATACTAATACACAGTTTTGCATAACTACCACCACAATACAGCTTAATAAGTAACCAGTACTCGATGAAAATGACAGAAAATAGCTGAAATACCTTTATGGTTGTAACCAGTCCCAGCCTGAAACAGCCATAAATTGGGTCAGTTACATATGCAGTTGACAATATTATAACCAACAATAACAGCAATAAAAGCCAACTTCAATTTCCTTTCAAAATACCCACACAAAAACCAAAAAGTAAAAATCAAACTCGAAGCCGTCTAGAATATCTTAACAGAGTTAGAATTCTATCCTATCTAAAAAACAAAGTTAGGACTTAAAAGTAATCGTTTTTAATCCTTAAAACGAACGTGACCCAACTAAAAACTAATACATCGTCACTATGTTAGACACATTAGTGAATAAAAGCCATCACTTTTAAATTTGATAAGGGACTAAAAGCAATCACTTTTAAATTTGTTAGGGTCAAAAGCAATCCCTTTATTTTGGCCAAAAATCAAAATCCCATCCCCAATGCAAGCCATTTCAATCTCTTGTGCCTTTTTGAACCTAACCCAAGTTTTGAGGTATTGCACCCTTAAGTTTGGGATAATTTTAATTTTACCCCTAAAGTTTTAAAATTTGAATCCATACCCCAAACATTAAGCATGTTCACCATAATAAAGTCCGTTAAGTGCCAACTAAACTCAAAACGACATCTTTTTTTTTTTTTTCATTAAACCCCGTTAACTTCCGTTAAATTACAATTTACATCCTTCAAGTTTGAAGTAAATTTTTTATTTACAAAATACATAGCACGTGTCACATACACATTCTCTTTTGCTTTTTCCTCCGTTTTCTCACAAACCAAACAGACACACATTTATCAAATTGAGAGAGAAAGAATAAAGAAACAAAACCTATCGGACATAATGGCAATGGCCTTGAAGGCCTCGATGAGGTGCCTATCGGAATTAGAGCCACGAGTCTGCCACTTGCCGAGCGAGGAGGTTAAGAAACCAGAGGAAGTGCCATTGGGCTTAGATATGACGGTAGAGAGCCCACCGTCGGAGAGGAGCGGGTTCACCGGGCCGCCAACTCGGGCCGGGTCGTGGTCGTTGGACTCGTTCGCGAAGGTTCGCCACTCCGAGGTCTCGTCGATGGAGTGAGCCTCCAATACCAGCCCGCATTCCGAGCATATGGTGTCTCCGGCGGAGTGGTCGAACACCACCTCCGTGAGTTTGTTGCAATCGCGGCAGAATAAGTCTGCCATTTTTTTTTTTTTTTTTGGTGTGTGTGTGTGTGTGCGCTTTCTGGTTTTCTCTGTCTCTGCGTTTTTTTGCTTTTATAGTATTCGAGAAGAGTGAAGAGTATGAAGATGTGAGGACTTTTTCGCTCTTTGTGATCATCTTTATACTTGAAAGTTACGAATAGGGGCAAAATAGTCTTTTTACAATATATATATATATATATATTTTTTTTTTTTTTGAGGAACGTATATTTTTATTGTTTTGTTGTACATTGTCAACGTTTTTGAATTATTTTTTGTTGAGTTGTGATAGGTCATGTTCATCGGACATGAGTCTGCATCCTAATTGGACACGAGTCATGTCCTTCTAAAAAATTAAAGTGATGACTGACTCGATCATGAAGTTTGTATTAGATTATGTGTAATTGGAATAGGCGTAACGCCACTCACACTCACAATATATGAATGATTTCTTATGGTAAATCCTCCTTCCTTCCACCCTCCACACCATATATGAATGTTTTCTTTTATAGTATCTTCCATCTCCTCTTCCCCTATCTTATGACCATATGCATCTTTACCTTATGGTATGTGGACCCCACACAATGTATATGAATTTTCTCTCTTATGGTATGTAAATCATACTACTTAAATTTTGATTACCATAATTGGGGTTTAAGTGATAGTTTAATATCATCTTTGTTAGTTGGTTGTAACGCAGCAAAATAAGTTTGTCATCTTTGTTTGTGTGAAGAGTGTCGGTTGTAAGGTGGCTAAATAAGTTTATCCTCTCTCTCTCTCTCTCTCTCTCTCTGTTAGTTGGTTGCAATGTGGCAAAATAAGTTTGTTAACGTTTATAGTATGTATATTTGTAAGGTATTATCACTTATGGCATTTTTATACTAAGAAAGTTAAGAAAAGTAGTAATTTAGAATATTCATTGTTGCACAATGCCAACATTAAGAAAATGTGCATTGCTTCACACATGGGGTGAGGTCATACCACTTAATTATATCGTGAATATATGTTCGTCATACCACATAATTATCTCTTTTTGTTTTTGATAATCTGTAATTCACTACTAAAAGAAAGAAGAACAAGGTGGATAATCATCCTTACAAGTTGCCGATAAAGCAGGGGGAAGATTATCCTTATTGAAGACAAAAGACACCACATAATTATCTCATAAATATACGCATACAGTTTGACTTTATTTAACAAAAGAAATACATATAAAAACATCATTTATAAAATATGAATTAACTTGTGTGCCCTTAGGTCACTCGGCAACAAAAGACTTCATTTATATATTCTATATATCATGTCTCCAAACTTAAAATGAAGTTTCTTATTTTCTAATCTAGCATGTCTTTAGAATAATGAACCCCTTATGAGGATAAAGTTGGTGTAACAGTAAATATAAATTGTGTAGTACGGAGTTAAACTTTTATGAGACTATAAGTGTTCACCACGAGATGTGATCTGATGGTAAGAGTTCTCATATTACTTTACATGATGCTTGGCAGAAGTTGAGCATTTCAAACAACAGTATTTCAACGAATATGTTGTACCTACGATGATAATCTTATCAAGGCCCAATGGTATATGTGGTATTACTCATTATTATCATATGTCGTGGGATCGATGAACCCACACAGGAGATCCCCTTTTTTATTCAGCCAAAAAACAAAAAGGTGTTTGTTCTTACAATTCTACGCAAATCTAAAACCAGTCATGTGCGTGTTGAGGCCTTTCGGCCTTACATGTATGGCTGACTAGGGTCGTTTCATTATAGCTAGTGTAGCACCAACGTTGTCATAGATATGGTCCCATCTACTTTAGCTAAAAAGCCTAAACCACCTTCCTCCGTGAATGGCTCAAGCACGTTTTGGTAAATCATTTTCTTTCTTCTCTGAAGGGCAGCTCAAGCCTCTCAATATATCTCTCCCACGAGGGAGAGACTAAGAAGGTTCGGAAGGGCCTTTATCCCGCTTGCCCACTTTGTGAAATGGAGCTAAAGACCAATTTCTCCACCTCTTCTATGATTCTGAGACTGCTAAGATGATTCGGCCTAGAACTACTTTTGTAGAATTTTACAACAGGAGTTGCAAAAGTTGACACGGCAAATTTGTAGAGCTTGTTTCAATGAAACAATAGTGATTAGTGATCAATGTGAAACGAGACATGAGGAGGAGCCACAATTCAATTTGAAAGATCAAGATGCAGGTGCGGAAAGAGATCAGTGGTCGCGCCACCTTATGGCCAGGGTGGTCCCAGGACCACCTGACCAGAAAAAAAAAATATATATATATATATATATATATAATTTAAAATTTTATATTTATTTATTTTTAAAAATTTTTTGGGATCACCTCGAATTTTTTTTTGTTAATAAAATTAAATTTTGGTCCATAATTTGAGCAACTTAACAATATATTGAGATTTTTCAAGTAAAAAGGAAAAACTCAAAAAAAAAATTATAATAAAACTACTACAAGCGGGACAGTTGCTTGATTACTTTGACTTATCACACTGCCCAATACATCACAATTTTCAACCTTTTCTTTATTTTTTATTAAAGTATTATTTTTCCTCATCAGACGTATATTACTTACTTCTCATTTTTAATTATTTTTTCTTGTTTATTCTTAACCACACACATTTTTTGTCTCCTCGATTTTTACATTTCATACTTTCAAATTTTATCACATCTTCATCTACACTTTTACATTTATGTTTTACCTTTTTCCTTGTTTATAACTTCTATATTTTTTTTTAGCTGTACAAGTACCTTTGTTCATTTCTTTTCTTTTCATTTTTTTTTTTTCCTTTTGAGGTTTCTTGGTTTACAAAATGCAAATTTGTTCTGGTTTTAAACACTTTTTTTTTTTTTTTAACACAAACTTCATATCTGCCAAATCTTAAATTTCAACCGGTATTTATCGAAACACCCCAAATAAACCGAATTGACCCGAAATTTTTTCCAAAGTGGAATAAGGTGGGTTACTGTTCCGGTTTGTTTACCGGCATGGTATTTTCCAGCCGTTACGGCCGGAATGGAATGAAATGGAATTAATAACATTGAATCAAACCTCATTACCTAAAAGCTAAAAAGAAATAAGATGGTGTAATTTATACTTCCTAAGAAACACTCTGAACAAAATTCCTGGAACCGCCACTTAAAAGATAAACCATCTTATCATGTATGCTATGTTAAAGATTCTTCACAGCCCTACAGGATTACATGCCAGAAACAGGAATAGAGACCATCTTGTTCAGAGGCTTGAAAGCATGAATGAATACCCAAAAAATAATAATAATAAATATAAATATAAATAAAAAGGAAGCAGAACAAGCATGAAGTTCTAATCTAATTTCATTTCCATCTCTGTAGTTCTAATGTAAATTACAGGACTGCGATCCGTGTGAAAATTTTTCCCTGAGCATCTAATTTCATCGTCTTCCAACATCAGGGCCCAAAAAGGAAGGGAGAATAAGAAAAAAGGAAACAAGGTCCGCGAAACAATGAATGAATTTGTAAGGGCATTTGTACAGGGCCAGAGATAACTAACCCAACCTCCAGAGAATATACAATACATGATGCTATGCCTGCAAAACTTGTTTCTCTCCCTGTTCTATCTCAGATTCTGAAGAAGATCGACCATATCACAATCATCATCTCATGTTGCAGCACTGAGGTTTTCCGTGCAATAGCAATTTGTCCCACATGCAGATCATCTGCCTTGGAGACTGGTAATGGGCTGTATAATAATCTTCTATGCACCCAAACTGGCAGAACTTCAAGCTATGCTTATACACAACCGGTTTGGTGCTGTTGAACCGTTCCACCCACATTCCCATACTCACATCTTCCATTTTAAACAACTACACAAAGTTGTTATTATATCAATAACCAGCAAAATAAATACATGCCACACAGCATTAAAACAATGCACTTGCACTATAAACACATGCACACAGGAGGAGAAGAGGGGAGAGAAAAAGAGAGAGAGAGAGAGAGAGAGAGAGAGTTACCCTTAATTTGTGTTTCTCAAACTCAGATACAATGAAGTGTGCAATGTCAGATGATAAAACATAGCCTGGTCCATTTGCATACGGTGGATAATCTTCTTCTGGCCACTCCTGATACCACCACCAAATGACAAACATTTGTGAATATCTAGAACGCATCTCAAAAATCCCAATAAACTAAGTAATCAATAATGTAGGGTAAAACGCTGATACAAGAAATGCAGAAGAATTTCTATTAAGCAATCACACCAAATTAGATTTCTCAAAACAATGAATTGGAAAAATACTGATCTACATGAATCATGATTGGTATATTCCTCTCACAAGAAAAATCCAGCCCATAAATAAGACCTATCATCATCCACTCCAACCAATTATGACCTAAGCTTGATATTTCACTTTTAAACAAATTGCCAAATCCTGACACCCCCCCCCCCCCCCCCAAAAAAAAAAAAAAAACAGAAGAGAGAGAGAGAAAAAGAGAAAGCAGACAAAGAAACAACAAATCTAAGTCATCAATCTTCCCCACCTCTACCCAGTTCTATAAGAAAACAAGCCAATTCAGGAAACAATTGGATGGTCATAACCAGTAGAAGAGACCAAGTGCATCACAGAGAGAGAGATTTGCAGGACTGCATTTAATACAGCAGACTTAACTAATTTTGGAAGTATCATCTAGAAAAAGAATGCATCAAGTCAAGAAACAAAGCTGAATCATGCATACTACAGAAATTATGAACTAGTTAATTGTTTTTTGATAAATTAAATGGTAAGTAAATGAACTAGTTAATTATAGAAGTGGGATCACACACAGATAGATTTGCAGGACTACATTTAATACAGCAGACTTGACTAAAATTGGTAATATCATCTAGAAGAAGAATGCATCAAGTCAAGAAACAAATCTGAAGCATGCATACTACAGACATAAAAAACTAGTTAACTATAGAAGCAGGATCAGGCTCTTCCATACCTCATATGTTACTGCCCATTTACCATAGCGCAATGGCTTATGGTAGTAATTTATGTTCCCAATGTACAAGCTCCTACCCTCAGACACTTTCTTTGCTTCATTTAAAGCTGCATCCACTCTCACAAATGTGTCATCATCACACTTCATGATATACTTAGCAGATACTGTGCGAACCTGTAAACATCAAAAAGACGTTAACTGTAATGATCTTTGAAGAATAACCTACACAATATGAAGTTAACATTAAATTCTGCAATTTGTATTTATTCCACAACTCACCCCATATTCACAGATGGCAACAGTTTTCAACACAACAAGATCATAGTTATCCATGTAAGGCACGATAACAATATCTCCAAAATATTCTGCTTCTTTCTTCAATTCAACATTCACCTCCTTTCTTGCATGCTGTCCAAAAGTCAATTCAAAAGGTATTTAATAATATCCACCATGAAATTCATAATTAAGCCTACAACCATTGAACTGCAAGTGCCAAAATTGATGTTACTTACCAGTGCTACAAAAAAACGAGCCACCACATTTGAAGACTTGATAAGATTATGCTGCATCCAAGACTTCCTTACAGCCATTCGCTCAGCAAAATGGTTGCCAGCAGAAAGAATACCAACGAAAAGGTCCACATGCTTATCTAGGCGTGGTGGGGCTTTCCATCTGCTTGAAAAATCAAGATGTCGCTGTGGAGCAAAACTAGGATGTGATGAAGGTAAAGAGGCAGCAAACACAGAGTGGATATCGACATCCCCACTCACTGATAGCCCAGTGGCATCCTCCAGAGTAAATCCCTGTTGACATTAAAATAAAAATCTTAAGAATAAAATCCACATTATCCTGAGAAAAGTGAGTTACAGGATATTACTCACAGTGCGATATGGGAAAGAGGTAATATGCCTCCCACCAACATCAACGTGATAACCCTCCAGTCCAGCACTAATAGTCAGAACAAAATGGTTTCCCTCTGAAAATGGGAATGGCAAGTCAACGGTAACCTTTTTGGTTTTGCCTATTAGCCGGTTTAACCACCATGTTGCCTTAGACTCCTCTGAGCGGCTGTCATCATCTCGAATCCACTTCTCACACTTCACCTGACCATCAACTGCAGCCAGTCAAAGAAATTTCTCAATTGTTGCTACCACGGTAAAATTAGATGAAAGCAGCAGGAAATTTTCCAACATAAAGTACCATGATTGGGTATTTTTTGGAACAGTTTTAAAAATATGTAGAGGATAATTAACTTTTCAAAAGAACAAATGGCCAATAATAATAAAAACATTAGAGTAGAAACATGAGCAAGGAAGAAAACAACCCCTAAAGTCCTCTACTTGGAAAATTTTCCCCCCTACCATGCCAACCCAGAACAGTTTTAAGATACCACAGCCTTTTTATTTCATCGTGTCTTCTACCTATATTTCAATGAAAGTACGTTTCTCCTTCATAAGCATTGGTTTGTTAAGATAAGGGAAATTTTTTTATAGAACTACTATAAGACCAACTATGGTACTGAATGTTAGGATGTTAAGAAACAACCTGTTCATAAAATGAATATAGCTAAAATTAGAATGTTAAGATGGATAAAAGTAAATACACAGAAAGATAGGATTTGAAATGAGGAAATCCACTTAAAGATAGGGGTAGCCTCTATTGATGAAAAGATATGGAAAATTAGCTTGAAATGGTTTCATCATGTGCAAAGGGGGAGAGCAATTAATGCAGTAGTAAAAAAGAGTGCTGATTCAAGTTAAAGGAACAAAAAAGATGGAAGAATACCAAAAATAACATTAGTAGAAGTAAATAAAAAGGACATGTCAGTCAAGGAAGTAGTACAAACTATGACTTCAGATAAAATAGAAATGAGGATAAGTACACATTTGACTGACTCCCGACTCTAACTAATCTTGTAGAGGATCCATAGCTGACCCCAAAAAATTTGGCGGTGGTTGTTGACCTGCAATTCAATCATCAACATGTGAACCTCAAGTGGAAAAAACTTTTCTCCTGCCTTCTCAAGGGTGATTATTCTGAATGCTACTAGGGCAAATGGAGCAGGAACCAAGTTGGCCTTCCCCATTGCTTAAACCCCCAATCCCTAGTGTGGGCAGGATTTGATCACAATTATAGAACGATTTAACATTTTCAGATTCAACAAGTAGCAATTACTGGCAGGCCAGTTCAAAAATAAAGTGAGTTAAAATCACTTCCTGTCCAAAAGTTGAGGCAAACAGAAAGCCAGGTTTCTTAACCACAACAAGAAGTAATTAATTTTTGAACAACAAGTCTATCAACACCGAAATTTCACCGAATTTTTCACACCCTTCCCCTGTCCTTGCATTGTAGTGGACCCAGCCAAGGCGAGTGACAATTCTATGTGAGAGAGGATGTGAAAATAGGTGCCCCTAGCAGAACTGAGTTTTGAAACATGATCACCCTAGGGATCATAAAAAATGATTAATCACCTATAAATTTCTTCCTTCTTCACGAGTGATAGGTAAACTTTCATAATTCACTCCAACATAACCTCAACTACTGTCTTAAAACTTTAAACCCACTTTATTTCATTTTCATTTCATTTCACACAAGAAATAAACTCAAAACTGACGCAACAAAGAAAACCCAACAAGAAAAAGCAAATCAATTTCCAATACTAAACACAAAATCTGAATGAAACACTCACTCACTTACCAGCTTCTTCATCAGCCTATTAAATAAAACTCAAACAGACGTAACAAAGAAAACCCACCAACAAAAAAGCAAATCCCATTTCAAATACCCCCCCCCCCCTCCACACACACACAAAGAAATCATTAGCAACAAAATCTAAACAAAACACAAACTCACTCACTCACTTACCAGTTTCTTCATCAGCCTTAGATTTCCATCCCTCACACCTCGAAGCTGTGCCCCACTGCATCCTATAGCAAGTGTTGAGCTCAATCACTGGCTTTCCACTCCAATCCCCTCTCAACCTTGGATTGAAATGCAAAACTCGAGGTGGGTCTTCACCATCCACAGTCTTCAACCCTTGTAACTCAACTAAGAACTGCGAAACCATCACCGACTCTTCCTCATCTCTCAAAAGCGCAATCTTTGGGTCCTGCTCCGCATGTGCCTCTCTCGGCTTCCCCACCAAACTCACATACGACCCCAACGTTAACCCACAAGGCAAAACCATCACTTTCTTCCGGGTCAAGAACTCCGACCCGCTTATCGCAACCGAGTTCGGGCACTGCTCCAAGACCCGGTTCTCGGTTTCCTTTGTTTCCTCTTTCCCGACCCGAATCTCTTCCCAGAACTTGCCTCCGATCTCCCACGCCACCCTCACCGACTTGTAAAGCTCCGAATCCCCACCCCCACGACCCGAAAACCAAGTCGGGTCGAACCCCAACCCGGAAACGATTTTGTCCCCGAACTGAGCCGAGCGCGGCGAGTTGGCCGAAATTAGCTTGTTTGGGCGAGTTGGGGCTCCTCGTTCTTCCAAATCCTCCTCCGATTCGAGCCGAGGAGGCCGAGAAAGCGAGTCTTGTGACACGGCACTGAACCCAGAGTTGAAAACGAAGGGGATTTCTAGGGTTACAAGAAGCATATACAAAAGTCCCAAACCGATCAGAATCTGAATCGATCTCTGTCTACTCAGAGACAAGAAAGTATCGAACTTTTCCAATTTAGCCCTCTTCATTATCAAAGACCCAACCCCCCAAAATTTGTTTCAAAACCCCAAAATCTTTATCAATCTTTTACATGCAAATCGATTCACAGTTCAAAAAATTTGAATGGGAAATGGGTTACAGAAAAAAAAAAAAGACTATATAGAGAGAGAAGGTTAGGTCAGCAACAACGGGCATAAGCGTGTAATAAGGGCGTGTTTGGGAGTAGTGATTTGATTTGGAGGTCGGTGGTGAAAGCTTTTACCTGGAAACAGAGGCAAATTCTGAATTCTTTTTCTTCTTTTTTTCTAATTTTTATATGACAGTTTTTTAGTTTACGTTGAAAAGGAAATGAAAGAGAAAGAGAATTGGGATTTGAAATTTTGAATGATTTTTTGAGAGTTTGTTGAAGTTTTTTATAATTAAAAAGAAAAGACAAAGGAATAGTCTACATATATTAATGCAGTGGTGGGGTTTCAGGGGAGGGTGTACTCGCAGGGAGACTACTCGCTTTGAGCGAGTTTTTCTTGCTCTTGTGGTAATCACTAATCATCACTGTCTGGGAGGAAAAGGATGGAAAATGATGGGTAATTTTGTACATGTACTGATTGATTTGTCTCATCTGGCTCGACGGTAAAATCCATCCGTCTGTCATTAGGATTTAATTTCCGTCTACGCCTGAAATTACTTGATATTTTAGTTTGATTATAAAGAATAATCATAATGTTACCGGCCAAAACTATCTCTAAAAAGTGAGTTATGGTTAGTTGACAATTATAAGAAGCAGACACTATAAGTTGAACTCACCCGCTCAAAAAAAAAAAACTTCAACAAATTGTTTGGAACTTTATGAAAATAGGTTAAGCTCTCGGCTTATGTATTTGTATATTATTTTGGAAGTTACAAATGCATCATTTGGGGCATTCATTTAGAAAATAATTTTATGAAAGTGTTACGTTTACAATATTTTTACAATATTTTCACAATAAACCATAAGTTTTAAGTTATTATTGGTCCTAATTTGAACTCACCACTAAAATTATTTTTTTACCCATCAATAACAACTAATAACAACTTGTCATTTAAAATTTATTGTAAAAATATTATGGATGTAACATTTCTCATACTTTTATGAACTTTTTATGGAAAAATAAAAAAGTAACTAATTTCCTATAAAAGTGAAATTAAAACTTTCACAAAATTGTTCATTAATAAATACCATAAAAACACTATTAACCAAACCTAATAAAAATAAAAACTAGTTTTAAGTTTTATTAAAGAATCGAGATTAGTCTAAATCCAGTTGAATTACCAAGATGGAAACTCCAAATTAAAACCCCTTTTTTTATTTCATCATCTTAAATTTTTGTTAATGTTTGTAGAGATGTTACTCATATTTTAGGAAAATTCTTAAATACTTTTGAAATACGGAGAAATTATACTCATTCTCACATTTATGATGGACTTTATCATGAATTTAATTAATGGACCTTACTATGAATGTGAGATGACAGAACACTATTCTCCGTACTCCAGGAGTACCTAAGAATGACTCTATGTTTGTTAAGTTTTAGTATCTATTTTAATCTAGAATAAGTTAACAAGTAGCACCTGTTAATGAACCAGCTATGGTTCATTTATGATCTATCACAAATCCCACCTGTATTGAAAATTGGTAAAATTTTACTTTTCAACTGTGATTTATGTTAAACGTGTACTTTGATTTCTCCAATACTCCATCTAAATGACACACATTTAATACATATTTAATTTTTTTCATATCCCTAAAAAAAGGTGAATAATTTATTTTAAATTTTATTACATTAATTGGTGCTATAGAGCACCCGTTAACAGCACCCATGTTTAAAATAGGAAAGTAGAATCCTCCATGACCATCCAAATAAGTCCTAACCTTTATTGTAAACTTCTTGGTCTTTAAATTTTCCAATCTACAACACAGAACATATAACAGGGGCAGGTTCCATCATATTAAAAGCCCATTAACCTATATATTAGAAGTTATATATATACAAGTTACTGATTTGATTGGAAGGGGAAAAAAAAGATCAAAACACTCAGAGCCCGTTTGGTATATGTGTTTAAAAACTAAAAATTGTTGTTTAAAAATATTTGTGAAAATACATGTGGTTGAAAAAGTGTGTTGAAATGCATGAAATGTTGTTTAAAAACTGAAAATGGTTGTTTGAATATATAAACAAAACACCCCCTCAATCTCTTTTTTTAATTTTATTTTTTTGAGACAATCACTCAATTTCATATTCAAATACTGTATTATTATATTAATACTCCTTAAACCTTTTTTTTTCTTTTTCTTTTTCTTTTTCTTAATGACTAAGAGAACTTTTATTCTAGAGAAACCAATATTAGAACAGCCTGGATCCCTTCTAAAGAATTACATTAATGATACTTTGAGATTGAGTAAATATCGAGGTTTTCAGGTGATCACCAATGATAGTGCTTAATTTGTAGTGTCTTGTGTATGTTGACTTGTGCAAACATGTTGTCATAGGAAATGGCATTAATTCTTAAGATGCATGCTATTGGTAAGAAGAGCCAAAGTCATTATAAACTAACTACTACTTCCTTTTTGAGGACAAAGTCTTATAAATAAAACCAAAATAAAAAATAAAAAATGGCATCAATCTCAAGAAAAATTGAAATGGTTGATTAAAATGATTTTTTTTAATGTCCTTTAATTTTTTTTTAAAAGTTTCAACTTATAACGTCTGCTTTTGATAATAGTTTTTTATTATTAGACTAAGACAACAATAAGTTTTTGATGTAAATAGGAATTGAATCTCAAATTTTTTATTCAACTATTAAAAATTTTACCAATTGAATTAACTAGAACTCACGTTTAGATCATTTAGCAAGAACCAAATGGTAAAATAAAATGATAATTTAGAATGAAATTGACTACTCGGTGCAAAGAAAAAGCCAAAACATGAGCTCTGAGGTTGTGAAGCAGGCTGTGTTTGCCTTTGCCAGAGGTTTACGCATGGCAACAAAGCAAGTATTTGCTTAAATGAGTAGTCTAGCGTTTGGGATTGTTGTTAAAAATGATACCCTCCAAATTTAAAAAACGAAGCTTTAAAATGCATTTATTTTTTTTATTTTTTATTATAGCATATTTTTATTAATGTCAGGGGAATCTGTAATTCTAATATTAAAAACTCCACCGCTGAGGCTGAGATTAATTAGTAAATCAAAAATATATAAATGCCGGCACGGCATGGCTGCCTCCAAACAGTATGTGTCTTGGAAAGGCAACATAATAGCCAGGAGTTTACTTTATGGCGAAGGTTGGCTACAAAATTTTAACAAATTTGGGGTAAATTTTAATAAATTTATTATTGAATTACATATTCTTTTTATCTATTTTATATTTGTAAATTTTTTAGAAATTAAAAGATTTATAGTTATATCATTAATAAATTGTTTAAATTATAAGTTTTTATAATTTAAAATTATGCATAAAATATAAATTTATGGATTATATAGTAAATAATATCTAATTAATACAAAAAAGCTACAATCTTACTCAATAAAATAAACATTACTGCATATTTTAAAAATCTAACCGTTGAATTGCATATTCTTTACACTATTAATACATATGTCAAATTTAGTGTCAATTGAATATTATTTACTATATGATCTATAAGTTTATATTTTAAGCATAATTTTAAACTACAAAAATTTACAATTTAAACAATTTATTGATGACATTACTATTAATCTTTAATTTTCTAGAAATTTTGCAAGTATTAAGGATATAAGAAGTAGATGTTGTGGGAGGTTGTTATCTAAAAAGTACTATTGAAATTGTATGTATTGGGCCTATGATCCAATGGCCCAATCCGAGAATGGCCAACTAAAGATCATAATGGGAAGGAAATCAGAGGAAGAGATAAAGATTGTATATGATAGTCCAAAATATATCCGAGGTGGAAAGTAACCTCGAAGATGTAGATCTGAGGTGACTACAGCCTTCTTATCATCTTGGACATTCTTCAAAATTGCATCATAACGGGGAGTCGGACATTGGATAGGGGATGAGCAAAGAGAGGCAACAAATATCTTCAAAAGCTGCTACCTCCACATTAAATGCCTTCCAACTAACTCTTTGGCCGCATTAATGTGGAGGTGATATCTGAACAGTGGTTAAGCAGCCTTACAACTATTAGTTGAGGGTTCTGTGAGAGGTTGGATGGGACAAGAAGGAGTTCTTAGAATTTAACCTACACGTGTATGGTGGGGATGATAATAGAATTATAGTATATAACATGAAAAGGTGGCTAAAGAGAAGGAGAAGAAAAAATCATTGAGAATAATCCAATGAATACTGGTAATTGTGTTCATCAATAAGATATTATAACCTAACTCCTCCAATCGTGCCGAGGACCGTTATTTCTTATTTTATTTATGTTTAATACTCTCAATACTGCAATCATTATGAACTTTCTTCTGAAATAGAAATAATTCTTTCACCCACTCTCTATAAATTCATTGTTTGGGCTTATTGGGCAAAAATCTAATCCTAATTTGGGTCCATCCCAAATTCGGTCCATCCCAAATTCGGTCCTTACAGATGTAATCTAATAGTGGATTTAATAAAATTCACTTCCAATAAAAAAATATTGAATAAGGTTGTAGTCTAAAGTTATAACCAATTTTATAGCTATTTTTTTATTATATAATCTATAAGTTTATATTTTAAGTATAATTTTAAACTACAAAAATTTACAATTTAAACAATTTATTGATGACATTGCTATTAATCTTTAATTTTCTAGAAATTTTGCAAGTATTGAGGATATAAGAAGTAGATGTAATCTAATAGTGGATTTAATAAAATTTACCTTCAATAAAAAAATATTGAATAAGGTTATAGTCTAAAATTATAACCAATTTTGTAGCTATGTTTTTTTTTAAAAGTAGATAAAAACTTATCAAAATGACATTGTAAGGACCAGATTTTGATCTAAATCCTGAACAGGAATCGATCCAGGCCCACGTAGCCCAAACAATAAATTTGTAGAGTGCGGGAGAGAAAGCTAGTCTGAATCTTGGGTCAAGATATTGGGTTTTAGCGTAAAGGGGCTAGAGCTACAAGTGTAGTTTATGCAAAGAGTCTCCTCGGACATGTGCCAGTGCTATGATTTTAGAATAATCTTTTTTTTTGGTCCTTTCATCCTTTTTCCTTTCTTCTTCTTATATACTATGGCTTTTTACCTTTTTTCTCATCCACGTGTGGACTTGGCATTGAAAATCCCTTTTCATCATCTTTCTTGCCCTTTCTTGAATCTTCCATTTTTAGCTGGAAGGCTGCCCGTTTACTGTTCAGGCATCACCTCCACATTAATGCGGCCAGAAGGTTAGCTGGACGGCATTTAATGCGGAGGTGACGGTACCTTTAGATATTTGTTCCTGCTTACTATTATCTTTTATTGGATATTTTTCCCTTTTACTTTGCTATAAGGTTTGTCCGAGGTGTTACTTTAAATGACTGATAAGTTCACCAGACAGCTCGAATAGAAGTCCCGAGGTGACTATAGTCCTCGGACACGGTCAACTCCCCCTCGAGCATTCTTTGCCTCTCCTCGGAGGATAGTCTTATCTTCTTCTTTTGTTGATTGTCCTCGGATATTCTCCCTCCCTCAGATTGGACATTGGGCCTGGCCCTTCCCTACACAGCTCGTACATATGAGATCAGATATTGGGCCTGGCCTCTTCCAGCGTAGCCTGAATACCGGATACAAATGGTCCCCACAGACATTTTAATGAAAAAATAAAAATATAATTATTTAAAAATAATTTTATTTTATGATAAAACTTAGATATAATTCATTAAGGATAATATAAGTGGAATTTCTCGCCCTCTTTAATTGTTTGTTTCGGAAAAAAGTTTTAGCTTTTAGTTTTTTTTTTTTTCTTCAAAATTAAAGATAAAATTATCAAAATTAGATTTTTAAATCTTTTCGTTATACATTTAACATGAAAGCTATCAAAAAATTATATTTTACCAACCTCACCACACATGCTTTGCACATGTGATGAGGCTCTTTTTTTTTTCTTTTTTTTTTCCTTTTTGATTTAGTGTCAAAATTTTCCAAAAAAATAAAAGAGAAAGAAGCATCTAAAAAAAAATTAAAAAAAAAACACTAAAAGAATTACCTTGTAGGAAATTATTACTCCTTCTTCTAAGAGAAAAAAGAAATTTTTTTTTTTTATATAAAAAGATTAAACAGAGGAAGAAAAACATTTATTTATGTTTGATTTTAGTAACTGACTTGTTTTTAATAAAAAGAGATGGGAATGCCTAATTTTAAGGGATATGGATAAGAGATTATCATTGAATTAAAATAAGTTAGCTAAACTTACGTGAGAGAGAAATAGGGTGAAAAACTACTCTCTTTTTTTAATTTATCTAAAATTTAGGAGTGTTTAAATTAGTATTTTTGCATATCTAACCCTACTATTTAAGCTTTCTAAACATATGAATTTGAGAGTATTTTGGTATGTAAAATGATGAAACAGAGAAATCTCATTATTAGTAGTATAGATGATAAACACTATACAAATCCAATATGAAAAATTCAAAAGTGTTGCCTTTTGTGGAACAAAAAATGTTTTTAAATAAAATACTCTTGTTTTTCTAGAATGGATGTTGCAGGCACTGTTATCTTTTGTTGTTTTCTTCGGGAAGTGCATGCAACTTTCTGTGCCACCATAGAGGTAATTACCCAAAATAAAAGTTCCATTTGATGAACTTTTTAGTGGCTGCAAGATTAACAACAATGCATACAATATCCTTATGTTGAAACTTCTTCTATCCAATCGCAAGAATCACATTTCCTAACATAATTGTAAAGCACATCTACAGGGAAAAGAACGGATAGGTTAGCTAAGTTGAGTTTACTCAAACTTTAGATTTTGTAATATATTTTTTTTTTATACAAGATAGAAAGTTTACTTTAATCTAATCTAATTATATATATGTGTGAAACTTCCTCTTGGAGGCTTGAACCCCGGCTCTAATCCCCCACACCCTACAAAAAATTTGTATCTGTAGAGTGACAATCACACCAATGGTGCACAATGGTGATTTTGTAATATTCGATAACCCACCGCATGTGATGGTTTATTTATTAGCTTTTGATAAAGCTGATAGTTTACGTAACAAACTAATTTGCTGTTTGTTTAATATATCACCCTTAATTATTACCAAAATAAATAACTTTTTAGTGGTTGCTTTCTCCGATCAATGGGGTCTCACCTTCCCATTTGATCATCTTTGCTTTTACTCCTAGTTTATATCTTTCTGTCCATTTCTTAAATTTATTTCTCACAACAGGCCATCAATAACGACTCGTAGCTTTTTTTCTTTTCTTTTTTTGGAAGTAAAGATAGTCATACACCTTGTTCTTTGAATGCAAATTTTGTCAAGTTAGGGGATGGGGAGGACTTAGCTCTTGAAAAAAATGATAGGAAAACTTAGGATAATACAATATTATTATTGGATTTGTCTGAGACCAAACAACTCATAGCTAGGAAGACTCTGAAAAATCAGAACACTTCAAAGTTCAAGCCTACCTTTTGACAATTCTTTTGGCCATAATGGGAATTAAGACGTTTTTGCGTTCAAATCAAGTCGTCTTCAATTCATACATTGATTATATCATCTACTAATTATTATAACGTCTTCTTTCAAAAAAAAATTATTATAAGGTCTCTTCACAAGAATGAAATTCCATTAGGGGAAAAAAACAGAAAAACTATTTTTAAATAATTTTTTTAAGAGAATTTTAAATTAAATTTAAGTACAATTATTTATGTGTTACCTTAATGGCATGTTTGGATGGAGGGAGAAAGAAGGGAGAGTGGAGGGGAGTAGAGTAGTGTTGGCTAAAAATAAGCTAATTTTGTACTCAATCTACTTTACTCTAATCTACTCCCCCTTTCTCCCCCTCAATCCAAACTGACCATAAATTTACTAATTTATTTCAAATATATCACTATATTTGTTAATGCAACACAAATGATATTATATATTCCATTTATGGCAGTTAAATTAATTATATGATTTATTAGCCAATGTAGTTTCATAATTGAATTTAATTTGAGATTTTAAGGAACAACACCTAATAAACTGGTTTTTTTTTTCTTTATTAGCCAATGCATTTTTTTCCTTTTTTATATAGAACAAAATTTAGTTACAAAACTACCCTACTCAATAAAATAAACATTACTACATAATTTGAAAATCTAATCGTTGAATTGCATGAGATTTATGCTCTTAATACACATGCCAAATTTTGTGTCAATCAGATATTATTTACTATACAATTTATAAGCTTATATATTATGCATAATTTTAAACAACAAAAATTTGTGATTTAAAAAATTTATTGGTGACATAATTATTAATATTTAATTTTTAAAATTTTTTGCAAGAATAGAGGATATAAAAAGAAGATATTATCCAATTGTAGATTTGTCAAAATTCATCTCCAATAAAAAGATATTGAATAAAGTTGTAGACTAAAGTTACAATCAATTTTGTAGTTAAATTTTGTTCTTTTATATATGTCAACGAGAAAGATTCAAAACTGAGACATTTATGTTGAAAATATTAAAAAGTTTCATTTAACTTAAAGACAATCCTTATTTTGCACCACTTTGTACGTGAGAATGACATAATTTATTTTAATTTATATACCACATTGTTATAAGTAAATTATTATATTTTCTTTCTCAATAACTTTACGCTCATTGCGCGCAAATTAATTGGCGCAATTGAAGTATTCAACCATCTAAAATTCTTTGGTTATTGCCTTTTCGTACTGGGGTTTCCAAAAGAGCGGCTATCTTTTGTTTTATAATAGGGAAGGGATAGTGTTTCTGTTGAATACGAAATGATTTTAGAAGGAATTGTATAAATTTTTATATAAAAAACATGGCAATGAGAGAAAGTAGACATTTGAATTTTCTTATTGTTCCCATGGTTTATTTTTCCGATAGTTTAGAAAATACTAATTGGATTGACATAAGGAATAAAATAATAATATGAAGGTGATGTTAAAGATATGTTAATATGTGAGTTCTAGTTAGCTCAATTAATAAAGTCTCTGATGGTTGTATAAGAGATTTGGGGTTCAATCCCCGCCTACACCAAAAACTGATTGGTGTCTTGGTCTGATGATAAAGAGCTATCATCAGGAACAGACGCCATGGGTTGAAACTCTTTCAAAAAAAAAGTTAGCTTAATCACTTCTTGTAAAAAAAAAAGATATGTTAATATAAATTGATATGTCAACTTTAAGATGAAAGATAAAATAAAAAAGTAGTTAGATTTATTATTATTATTATTATTGACTTTATAAATTGATATATCAACTTTAAGATAAAATTAAAAAGTAGTTAAAAAATATATTTGTTATACATTAATGTGTCACTATTCAAAATTATTATCAAATAATTAAGTTTGTAAGTAGAAGTATTTTTAAAAATATATTTGTCATATATTAATGTGTTAACAATATAAAAAAAAAATTCAAATGTTAATTTTTATATTTTTTAAAATCCAATTTTTTAAATGTTGTATAGTAGTAAAATTCTGTAATGTTTAGTATTTTTTATTTTATAATAAATTAAGTTAGCTGTAGGCTATGTTTGGTTAGAGGGAAGAGAAGAGAAAAGTATAAGAGAAGACAAAGGAAAAATAAAGAAAAAAGAAAATATGTTTTTGGATGTAAAGGAGAATAAAAATGAAAGAAATCGAACGTATTTTACACTTTTATCCCTTTAATTTATAAAGAAATAAGGATACAAAATATAATTTCACACAAAAATTTAAAACTTTTTAAGGGTATTAGAATAATTTTATAGATTTAGATGGAAAATTAAAAATAAAAATTGGTGAAACCATAGAAATTTTTTCTCCCTCTGTTCTCTTTTAACCAAACAAA
Organism: Quercus wislizeni; assembly: GCA_023055345.1. NCBI lineage: Eukaryota > Viridiplantae > Streptophyta > Magnoliopsida > Fagales > Fagaceae > Quercus > Quercus wislizeni. The sequence continues at coordinate 11,735,179 of JALGQJ010000003.1, read as the reverse complement.
TTAAGGGGGTGTTTGGTAATTGGTATATGCACTTAAAAATATATGTTTTGCTATTTGAAAACATGCGTAAAAATATGTGTGAGTGAAAAAATGTGTGAAAATACGTATAATATTGTTTAAAAACTGAAAATTGTTATTTGAAATGGTGTATAACATCCCTTGAGTCTTTTATCTTCCCTTCTTTCACTTTCCCTCAAACCAAACATAGCCTTAACATTTTCCTAACAAGAATAAGAACGAATACGAATGAGATTTTGTGAGCCGCGTGTAGTTTCAACTGGTATATGCGATACACGTCATGGCACGTTGAATCGTTCAGAACTCCTTTCGTTCTCATCGATTATTATGAGTCATGTATAATGCACTGTGACTCCTTTCAGTTTGACCACCCTGACGTTGGAATGCAACTACTCTCTTTTATTCTTTATGTAATATTCTAATGCCTTTAATCCACCCAAAAGTTTAAGGGAAAAAAGAAGGAAAAAAAAAAAAACAACAACAACATCATCCCTTTATTGCAGTAAAAGAACTCGAATGTGTGCCTTTCTGCTGTTTCCAAACAATGCAGAAAATAAAAAATGGTCCTAAAAAAAATGAAATTAAAAGTCTTTTTTATACTACATAAGATAGAGTGGTTATACAAAGAAAATCAGTAGGCTGAATGCTCCGAGCTTCAATAAACTAATAATCACTTGGAAGGCTTGAAGAAAGAAAAACATGATCAAAAGTGATCAGGATGGACTGATCAAGAATCCTCCGACATTTAAAGTTAGTTTTCTCTCTAATTTCTAGAGTTCCAACTTTTTAGGAGTTGTCCAAAACTTACCTTCATTTAATGTGAATGAGTGTTTATATAGTGTGCTCTTGAAGCGGTTACTTGTCTCGTAATTTCCCTTATGTTTGAGGAAGTCAGAAGGTTTGAGGTTAACTTTCACAACCGTTTTAGGAGTTAGAATATTCAATTTTATTTTCTATAACTGTTGTTGGAAGTTAAGTACTTAGTAGAAAGTTATAGCGATAAACTAGGATTTTACTTATGCCTCAAAATAATAACACATGGTTCAACTCATTAGCTCTTGTAGATAAATCTTTCTAGAATTTTCCCCAAGTGTCGGGGGTCATCCAGGTGCTTCCCTATGGACGACCCATATGCCTATGGACGACCGTCCCACTGGGTATAACCATTCTTGTCTTCTTGACCTGAACGACTCTCATGGACGAATTGGAGTTGATTCAATTTTCAATTTACTATAAGTTATTATTTTGCAGACTCATCAACCCCGTCACAAGACGATAATAAATAATACTATGTGTACTATCACTCAAACTACTCACAAAGTAAACTCATAAAATAAAGTAATATAAGAACTCTTACCATCAAACCACGTCATGCAGTAATAAGATAGAGATATGGAGTGGTCCTTATACTATATCAAAACAATAGATCTTTTATTCAGTTAACGGTTTTATGTTTAATTGTTTATTAACAATAACATATGATTTGTAAAGAAAGAACCATGAAGTATCTTTTGGCTGGATATACCTGTCTCCTACTCTGGAAAGTTAAGTTTTATAACTTGAGGCTAAAAGCTTGTATGGCTAAGCTGTTTGCCCATAAGTCTATCTGTTTTTTTAGAAAAAGAACAAGCAAGAGAATAAATAATTGTATATGTTAATGTGGTCCTTATTTAGGGATATATAATATGCTCCAAATTGAATTTTAACACTTTGTTGTCATTTTTGGCATAAGCTTCTTATAATTGACCTGTCTTGTGAACAGTTAGTGTGCGTTGGAGTTTTATGCTTTTATGTAGTTCACTGAATGGTATAGTTTTAAAGATGTCTCTGCCTTTCTTGCTCTCAATCATGATATAGTTTTTCCCTAATAAAGGAATAATCACTCTCAGGCCATCATGCCTTCTCGCTTGTCCTAGCACTTTACAGGTTTACATCCCTTTCCAAAAAAAAAAAAAAAAACCATTTGGTGGTTGGTATGTCTATTGAAGTATTAAGATAGGACAATCGAAGTCGCGAGTAATTTGATAACAAAGAGAGGACTTAGATGTATTCCATGTGTCACTAAGTCTCAACTGAAAAAATATCTAATATTTCGGATGTAAATAGTATTACACTCACATTTCGTGAGCTTCACCTATTAGTTGTGGGATCCTCATGTTATGAGTGTGATGTTAATACATACGAAATATTAGATATTTTTTCAGTAGAGACTTAGTCAGAGCCAAGCATGATTTTACATACTTTTGTGTTGTTTAGTATATGCAATACTGACTATGACACTTGTGACAGTGTACCATCCCTAGCTCAATGGTGTTACACCTCAGGCATCTATTTCCATAGAGGCTCTGAAATTCCTATGAATTTTGGTACCAGGAAGAAAGGAACTGCTTGTTCCAATATGCACCAATTTGGAATTTTCTATGCTGACCAATTCCTGGATCACTCACTAGAGTCTTCGGTTAGGAAATTTGACTAGTCACTTTACTATGATATAATGAGGCAGCAAATTCAACTCTGCGACGACTTTAAACCAATAAATTAACTTGACTGCTGAAATCATTTGAATATATGGAATTCATTATTTATTTTTCTGAATCGAGCAAAGTGGAACTCAAAAATGTGATTTGCTAATATATTTAAGATACATGTAGGATGGTGCCGATTAGCAAGTAAAGAGGATTCACGACCATTATATATTTATATGTGGTTTAGTCTATATTTGTTTCGAAAAAAATCTAATCTGTTTTTCCGAATTGGTCAAAGTGGAACTCAAAAATGTGATTTGCTAATACATTTAAGGTACATGTAGGATAATGTGGATTAGCTAGTAAAGAGGATTCACGGATCGACCATTATATATTTTATATGTAGCTCAGTCTACATTTGTTTTTATGAAAAACTTTATGCAATGATAAATTTTGCACTTTCTTATATTTGGTAGTATAAAAAAAAATGAGTTAAAGGAAAATTATCTTTTGACTCAACTTATTTTAAGGTTGTTACCGAATAATTTTTTTTTAAAAATTGAGTAAAAAAAAAACTATCTTTTAACTCAACTTATTTTAAAGTTGTTAATAATTTTTCTAAGAATACTTTAAAAAAATTATTTTTCAAAAAATATTAATTTCGAAACAAATAGAAACCTACCTCAAGTTGCAACTAGAATGGAAAAAGAAATGACTGTTATGATTCAGAGGTCCACATAAAATGGACCAATTATTATGATGTAATAAAGTTTCCGTTAGAATTCATTGTAGTTGTTACATAATTCAAATCAACACACGACTGTATACATTCTTCCCTCTCTTTTTTTTTTTTTGTTTTTTTGTTTTGTTTTTGAGAATGATACATTCTTCCAATTTAATTCACATAATTTAAAGTATTACAATGGTGGGGACATATAATTAAGAAAACTTTTTTTCTCAAAAATTAACTGCATTTTGGAGTTCTGATTACAAAATTAATTTTGAGAACTATCAAGGTGTCAGATATGGCCTCTAGAATTAATTTCAAAGTTGTTTTCGGGAGTTCAGAAAGCTCATATTGCACCCCCAACAATCTTAAAAATAATGTAGGAATGCTTAATGCTCAATGTCCATTTGACATTTAAAAAAAAATTCATATAACTTTTACAGATATATGAATGTTAAATTGTAGGAAATTAAATAAAAATTATCTTCCTTGGGGCACAAAATAATCTAGTTTTTCTACAAATAGTTGTAAAGGTGAAATATAATATTGTCATAACTTTCATAACATGTGTTTAGCAAAAAAATAACTTTCATAACATGTAATGTATTGTTATAAAAAAATGTGATAAAGTAAAACGTAGAATACAGTTCTTCTGGGCCTATAACTTTTGTGCCACAATACTAAAATACAAAATGGTATTAGGGATGAAGTTATATAAAAGTAATACCTTTCCAACCTTAATAAATCTTGAAAAAAATTGTGTGATATTATGTTACTTTAAGTAATTGTAAAGGCAAAATTTAAAATTGTTTGGATTAAAAAGATTGCTTAGACAAAATTTTTAATAACAAGTTAGGAAAGTTGGCCATACAAAGAAATTTTTTTAGAGAAATTCTATTGGGGTTTAGACTTTAGAGGATGCTTTTTTCCCCTTGAGTAACTACTCTATTGATATACAGTATTTTTTTAAAAAATTATTTTTAAAATTCAATAGTTATACTCCCTCCGTCCAACTTTGTTTATCCTGTTTGAAAAGTCAAACTTTTTAAGAGAACATCATTTATTATTTTGTTTGCCTTATAAAAATGTATAAGCTTACAAAATTACCCTTAAATAAATTTATCAATTTTTTTTAAAAGGAGTTATTAATGACATAAAATAAGGGTATAATAGGAATATTAGTAAATTAATGACTTTTATTTTTAGAAATATGACAATATTTTGGGACATTTCAAAATGAAATAGATGACAAACAAAGTGAGACGGAAATAGTAATAAAGAAGGCTTGAATGTCTCAATTAAAAACACAAAGTAATGTTAGTTGAACTTTATAACTCTTGGCAACTACTTTATTGAACTAAACTCCCAAAAGAGAACATGGAGAGGGAAAGAGCACTGCATGGGTCCATTTCTTTCCAAAGCTTGGACTACAAGAGATGGACACTGGCCCAGCCCAATGCAAAAGAGGTGTCCATTGGGCTGAGATATGGGCTGGAACATTACCCTCTATATTCAGCACAAAAGATAAGGAAAAATTCTCCATAACCGTTTACAGGTTTCAACATGTCCTCTGAGATAAGGCTTTAATAATCCAATGAAGACTCAACTCAGGCTCGATGCATCACCTTCAATAATGAATTTGAAGAGACTTTTGTCAATATATAGGGCCTGTTTGGTATATGTGTTTAAAAACTGAAAATTGTTATTTGAAAACATTTGTGAAAATACGTGTGGGTAAAAAAGTGCATTGAAATGCGTGAAATATTGTTTAAAAACTAAAAATTGTTGTTTAAAATCACAAATCAAACACCCCCATAATATCTTAAAAATGATGTGTGTGTCTGTATATATATTGTTTTGATGTAAAATTTTGAGATTTACGTAATATTGATATTGTATTATAGATTGTTTAGCTAAAAACCCTTAGCATCCATATCAGTATGTGCAAATTTTTTTCCATTTTGTACATCTAAAACCTACTTTTTCTATTTTACACACTTATTTTTACAAAACACTCACATCAGTTTGTCTATTATACACATTTATTCAAATAAAATATTCATTTCTTTATCACCGTGAACAGTAACCGTGAGAGTGAGGTGAGAAAGGAAATGAAAAAAAGAGAGTGAGGTGAGTCAGAGGAATAGAGAGGAGAGAGAAAAAAAGAATAAAAAAATTATTTACATGGTAAACAGTAACCGTGTATATATGCATGATTACTGTTCATTTTGCAAGACCATTGTGTGTATTTAGACATTTTTACAAAGACTGATATGGGGGGTTTTGGGTTAAAATGTGCAAAATTGAGCACTCTCTGTATTTTAGAAGACTATCCATGAACTAGTGTGGTTGCTCCATTCAATAGTACTGCCAATTTCTCTCATGTATAAAAAAACATGGTGCTTAGTCTAGAAATATTGCATGATACCTGAAGTACTAGATTGTACTAAAAAAACATAACCAGCAGTATTGATGTTAGTGATCACATGGTGGCCATTCAATTCATATTTGGGACCATCCAAAATTAAAGAATTGTAATCCAGAATTGCTACTGAGCTTGGCAAAAGCCATATGCATGTAATGTATACTTTCCTCCTTTCATCCCAAGTCATTCTAAACATGCACATCACCAGGAAATCATGTTTGAAATTTTTTTTGTCCAACAATTGGGACTGATATTACTTAGTCCTCTCCTTAATCACTCTCAGCTAAACTCAGTTGTTTGTAACTTACTTCCTTTTCTCTTATGTATTGCCAAGGTTCTATACTACTTGATTATATTTGTCTTATTATATGGTTGGATGTGGCTTCACGGAGGAAATGGCTAAATGCCCTTTATTTGTAAAGTCTTTTCAAAGTATTTAGCAAAATGTCCTGTTTTGAAACTCAATTTTAACAATATTGAGTTTCACGTAAAACTAGATATCCTCAAAATCGAGTTCTATGTGTATTTTTAAGTAAAACTCGACATTAACAATATTGAGTTCCACTTAAATTTTCAAAAAAATTCAAGTAGCAAAATATGCATAGAACTTGACTTTGGAAAGATGGATGTTTTGCTACATACTTTAAAAATAAAGGGCGTTTAGCCATTTTCACCCTTAATACTTCATACCCTTAGAGATGACCACATGGCCCTATTGATCTTTAACAAATTTTCAGAATCATACCTCAAAGATGAAATCCCATTGCTGCAAGCTTAAAAGGTAACATTTTTCTACCCGGACATCCATAATTAAATACTCATGCTGTGTGAAAAGCCCCCATTTCTCCAAGCATATGTGGTATTCCACCTGGACATGTTGATTACCTTTTATAAAAAAGTCCTTGTCCTCAGACCTAGTTACCAACTTGAAGATTCACTTTTTAACTGAACATAATTTTCTAATATTCTTTTTCCTAATTTCTGTGCTTTTTTACCCCATTATTTTCACATTGTAGATTATTGATGCATCAGTAGTGAAAATAATGAAGCATTATCATAGGTTCCGAACACTTTCTAATGCCACATATATATGAGGCATGCATGGTAGTTCCAAGTTGCTAGACACTCATAGGTTGTTCAATATCATTTCTTTTAGTTGAATTGTTTGTTTAAAATAGTTTCTCTCGTCAAACTTGTGATTATTAGAAACTGAAACAGATCTAGTCATTTCCTTTACACAATGAACTAACTAATTTAGTTAGATTTAATCTAAGTTTAACCAAATAATTCACCCGATTCGAACCTGACTCAAATGCTCTTGAAGCCAAGCATGTGAATACGGTGGAGTTAGAGAGAGAGAGTAATCTTTATTTTCATCTCAAACCGTTGGGATGAAGATGGCATACATCATGCAAATTTAGTTAAATGGGAGCAAGTCAACATGCTTTTCTTGCCTTCACACTAGTTATACCTTTAAACCCCTCTACTCCATCCTCTCTTTCCTCTCAAAGAGCATTTGCAAAACAAGTTATTTGAAGTTGCAACACCATTATCTAGCTCTCTCATCATCAACTCTCTTTTCTTTTATTTTTGTTTCCTACTTTCTTTTTTCATTTTTGTGATTTTTGGATTAGCAGATAAGATGGTAAGACTGCCTTGCTGCGACAGGCTGAACCTTAAAAGGGGTCTATGGACTGAAGAGGAAGATGCAAAGATGCTTGCATATGTCTCCAAGCATGGCACAGGCAACTGGACAGCTGTCCCCAAGAAAGCAGGTTAGTTTATATGGGTTGGATCAGACTTATAATATGGACTAGTTATAACCAGATTTTAGTTTAACTGATAATTTTGATACTGTATGTGAGGCTGTTCTGCAGGACTTAAGAGATGTGGGAAGAGCTGCAGGCTAAGGTGGACTAACTACCTGAGGCCTGATCTTAAGCATGACGGCTTCACACCTCAAGAAGAGGAGATGATTGTTAGGCTTCATGCAGCTATAGGTAGCAGGTGGGTTACTTATAAACTTCTATAGTAGTTTCTCTCTTTCTCTCTCTCTCTCTCTCTTCACTTGGTTTAATTCTAAATTACTAATTAAAAGGGAATAGAACTCTTTTTGGATCTTGTTTTTTAAGCTTCCTGTTTCTTTTCTTTCATATTCCATGTTGCTCTTCCAACATTCTCTTTCTCATGTAGAAAGTTGCAATGCATACAAGTCATATTTGCTATTTTCTCTCAATTTTAAGTTGATTTTCCTCCCAGAAATTATTTAATTCTAATTACTCTGGAAACAATATTCTGTCTCAAAGCAGAGTTTATCACATGCATTCCCTTGCACTTCCTACACTTCATATTTGTTTTCCAACATTTACCATGTATATAAGCTTATTTTTCATATTAGCATCAGAGTTTACAATCATCCAAAAATAATTTTCATATTCTAAAACCACTTTCCCACTCTTGCATTTATGCTGTCTCCACCAGTCTCTCTAAACACCTTTTTTGAGTTTTTCTCATCCTTGTTCCTAGTATATTCAACTTACCAAAATCTTGGTACTTTAGCGCACTTTGGATTTTAGAGAAACAGCTTCTTACAAAATAGTATGACTCAGGTTGCTTAGCTGTTCTGGTTTCTCTCCTCTCTGAAGAAAACAATCAAAATTTTCAAAGCAAATCCAAAATCTTCAGCACCCTCCCGCCCTCACAAAAAACGGAAAGAATATCCAAAATCTGGCTATGTATTACTATTCTGTATTTTTTATGGAGAAAGTTGTGTCATTTCTCAGAAGATGATAACAAACATAACTACCGACTATAGACTGTTTTCTGTTAATAGTGCTAGAGTAACGTCTCTCTCTCTCTCATAGTCTCATGGTTTCTGTGGTCCAGGTGGTCCATAATAGCACAACAACTTCCTGGGAGGACAGACAATGATGTTAAGAACTACTGGAACACCAAGTTGAGAAAGAAGCTTTCTGAAATGGGAATCGATCCTGTTACTCACAAGCCCTTCTCTCAAATACTTGCTGATTATGGAAACATTGGTGGCTTCCGAAAACCTGGCATCAGAGTTGGACCTCTTAATAAAGATTTGAAGAGTGAAATTATGTTAAAATCAGAACCATATCCAGCTGCACCACAGGGATTCCCAAACTTCAATAGCCAATTGATGACTGCAAAAAAAGAACCAATCCAAGATACCCTTTCCAATAACAATCATACTGACAACTACCCATCGGATCTTCTCACTGAGCTCCAAGCTATAAAACTTGTCACAGAGGCCTCAAATTGCTCTAACAATGAGACCATCCCACCACCAGCCTTTGCTGAGGCCTCGTTGTCATCATCTTCAGTGTCATATTCTCCTACTTGTTCTACTACAGCGGCGCAAGAAAAGTCATCCCCAGACTTCAGCTGGCACGACTTTCTTCTTGATGATGCATTTCTACCAGCTGATCCTCAAGAACAAGAAACCACTGCCGAGTATTCATCAAAAGAATTTGCAAGCCAAAAACAAAAAGGGATACTGCAAATTAGTGACACTGACAATGAAGCTGCCATTCAAGAAAGTAATACCAAAGCTAAAGCAATAGAATGTGCAGTCATAAGCAATGACTTTGAAGCTTCATCGTCCTCTGACTTTGCTTTTGTGGAAGCCATGCTATATCAAGAATATGAAATGTTGTTAGACTTCCCTAACCTGGAACCATTCTACTACTGAGTCTGAGTCTTCTCCAAGTTTTATGGCATTATGGTGTTCAAATATGTAGCAGGTTAAGAATTACTGAATAAGGATTTATTGGTTTCCATTTTTTTTAAATAGTTTTCTAACCTTTTCAGCATTTATGGGTTGAGGGCTAACAGTTTATCATTGTGTTAAAATTATGGTTTTCTACTTCTGATAGTTTGTTCTTAGACTATTTATCATGTACTTAGATGCATCACTATTTTTTATTTTTTTATTTTTCCAGCAGACCATCCTCTACTGACATAATATTAAAATTATATTGTTTCAAAGTTCGCACTTCTAGTGGCGGAGCTAAGAATTTATCTTTGAGAGGGCCATCTATAAAATTTTTTGTGTGTGTATGAAATCTAAAATAGTAATGTACAATACTTCATAACTCAATATGTGCTATAAACAACAATTAAATACATGTTAAATTTTTTTTTAAAGTGCTAAATACATGTTAATATAGTAGTATATACTTTATATTTTAATCAAACTAATCAAGTACATTTATAAATTATAATGTCATATGGTATATGTGGGGCCAAAGGATCTGGGCGCCTCAACCCATTCCGAATAATAAGCCCGAGGGCCCAGCCAAAGAGGAAAACGTCCGAGGATAACTAAGGAAGACCCACAGCTACTAGGAGAAATCGCCGAGGAGCGACGTGTCCTCGGCGACTCTTGTCCTGAGAAGAAAGGACAATACGTTATCCACCGCAGTCATTCTCGTCATCCCCCAAATGAAGGGACTAACGTAGAGGGGCAGCTATGGAAGCATGGTGAAAGGGTTATTGTACAAGAGCCTGTCACTTCCGCATTAAATGCCCGCAGCTGGCAGTTTGGCCGCATTAATGAAGGAGTGACCCCTGAACAGCGCCATGCTGCCCACTGCAACTCACAGCAAGTGGAGGGAAGCGTTGGATGGGACAGACACTCAAGTGGTGACCTGCGCAATCGACAGATGGACGACCAAGATGAAGGGAGCATAAGAATATATATATAACCAGAGAGATCTCACGAACAGGGACGACAATTCGGAAGACACCAGGAAGTTCTATTGGTGGAGTATCAGAAGAGAAGAAGAAGAATTCATCATCGGATGAGGCCCGAGGATGGACTTTGACCCTCTCCTCAACTACGCCGTTGACGATCCTGTTCCCCAAGGATCCTGCCCGACCGTGGACGAAGTTCTCACAAAGGCCCAGCTCTTAAGCTCGCTTCTCTATCAAATTCATTGTATTGGGCTCGTTGGGTTTGAGTTCGCTCACATCTACAGTGAAAGGCACCCCTCCAAATTGGGACCCTACAGTATATAATATATTAATTATTATAATAACAAATAATGTATTATAAGGAATATAAAAAAGAAAGTAGATGAAAAGTAAAATAAAGAAATCAAAAGAAAGAAAATGAAAAGTAAAGTAACACGTACAGGAGCACTGTATATGGGTGAAGGGCCTACGGAAACTTCAAACATGTCTTTCACTTTTTCTTGTCTAGTTTAGTCACACTGAACTTTTACTTTTATATTGTAAACACAAAACTATAGTAGCATTAATATCACTTTTTTATTTACCAATAACTACTCATCACATTAGCCATTTGTAATATTTTTTTTGTAAAATAGTTTGTATCTTTAGCATTATTCTTCTATTTAAATGAGAGTTATGTTTATTTTTAGACTTTCTTAAATATATATGCATATATTATTGGGTATGGGGGCTAAAATGATAAGGTTCTTTTAAAAATTTTCAAATTATTTAAGATAATTAAAAAATATATATATTCATTAATTTTTTTTCAAAATTTGGGGGGGGGGGGGGGCCAAGGCCCCCTTCAGTCCTTGTGATGGTCCACCATTGCGCACTTCATAAGTTTGCCTTGGACTTGAGATTCCTATTTATTAATTTGAAGTTTCTGTAGAAGATGTACTATCTTATATCTCTAGGGCAATGCTCTTATACTTGATACTTGTTAGTAAAATACAAAACCTATCCCTTAGGGTCGGGTTAATGTTAGGTACTACCAAAACTTTTCAAAAATAACCAATTTGGCATAAATGTTACTTAAAATCGTTTTAAAATTCCGCTACTCCACTCCTTCCTTCCCCATCCCAAGTTGCTATTTATCTATCACTTAGACACTCCCTACCCTAGTGCAAATATTTGCCATGATGCAGTCACTGTAACAATCAAGATAGCTATTAAAGAGAGGCAATGAATAAGGAACTTTCAAATGGTTTTAAGTGTTGTTTGTACTGACCACCGCGCACCCTTGGTGCAGTGGTCACTCCACAAGTATAAATGCTTGTGGGGTGTTGCTTGTGGGGTGTTGGGGGTAAGGGTTAAAGTTCAAGTCTCCAAGAAAGAGTTTTACAGACATATACACTTAGATTAAGGAGTTTTAAAAAACTCTATATATTCATTTCTTATTTGTGTGTTCTAATAAGAATTTACTCTTTCTAAAAAAAGAAAAAAAAGAAAAAAAGAAGAAGACATGAGGTAGTTATTGATCTTATTCCCAATAAACGACCTGTAGCAAACCATTCATTATACTATTTTTTTTTTTGGATAGAATTCATTATACTATTAGTCTATTACATTGTTCAGAAAATAAAGCAGAAAGCAAACCAGAAATCGATACAGAGTATCCACGGGTCAATCAGATTCGGATCAGAAAGAGAGAGAGAGAAAGAAGAATCGGGAAAAAAAATGGTGGCGATATCGCTATACAGAGGGAACCTTCACAGAGTTCCCGACGTGCCTCGTCGATGGCTCATGCCAACCCCTAAACTCTCCCTCAAAGACTTCAAGTCTCTCCTTCACCGTCGCTCCAAAGCCCTCTCTCGCCTCCGCTCCACCACCCCTGACTCGGACCCGAACCCGAACACTTGCCCGAACCCAGACCCGAACCAGCAAGCCGAAGCTCCGAAAGAGAACCCGGTTTTGGTTGAGCCTAAGTTGGAAGAAGAAAAGGCCGGTGATTGCGAAGAAGCCCCGCCGAAGAATGAGGAAAACGATCAGAGAGGAACCGGTGACGGCGGTGATTGCTCGGTGAAACCGGTTGTTGTTGATGCGCCGGATTTGAAGCCTGAGAAAAACGATTCCGGTGCGGTTGGTGCCGATGTCGATGGAGAAGCTTTGCCGGCCGAAACAAAACCGGCTGATTTGGCAATCGCAAACCCTAATTCTGAGGTAATCACTTTTTTTTTTTTTACAAAGGGCTTTTATTATTGAACTTGAATTGTCTGTGAAGATTGCGTTTTTGCAGATGATAGATATAGCTGGTGGTGATTTTTGGTATGAAATGTGCACTTAGGAAACACGGATACTTCATTTGGGGTGTCGTACTTGTGTCGTACCAGCCATGTCATGTTATAATTTTTCAGAAATTGTTTCGTGTTGTCATGTTGTCCGTGCTTCCTAGTCACTAATTCATTTACAAATTGCAATAAAAGAATAAACATTTATTTAGATTTTAGATTTCGACACTTAACAATTGACATTGTTTTGTATGTATGAATTGGTACAGAAAGATGAAGAGAAAATGACAAATTTTCCATACGATATTGCTTCCTTAAGAAGCTTAGTTTATTCACCATTAAGAATCTTAGACTTGTTATAGAACCAGTGAATCACTAGCTAAACATTGGGGTTCGAGGGATACCCGGGTGGGGTTTCTGCACTAGGGTTCGAACCGCACCGGCCCTCCTCCCCAAATTTGCTGGGAAAAAAAAAAGTACTAGCTTAACACGGGTTTTGATTCTGAAAGTATGAGTTTTTAAGTTATCGGTCTCTGTTCTTTACAATGTTTGTTTACTGTATTTAATTGTGTTTTTTTGGTAGGTGAGCAACAAAATGGATGTTTTAAACAAAAAACAGAAGAGGAAACGGGAGGTCGAAGATAAGTTAGAAAGTTTGAATGCTAAGAAACATAATCTAGTACAAGTGCTAAAGCAGGTAAGCTTTGGTTTTATACTCCTCTTGTTTGGGTCTCTATTGAGATGTTACTTGCATAAGTGCATAACTCATCGCTTTGTGTTGTGTTGGAACTATGTTCTACTGCTCTTCTCTTTCTTTTTTCCCTTTTTTGCTCTGACAATGATTTTGATAGGTATATATAATCAATTGGCGGTGGTTGGCAGATCTTGAATGCAGAGGAAGAACTAAAGAGGCGAAATAGTATGCAAGGAATGGCGATTCGTCCTTCTGTTCCACTTCAAGGGGATGGCGCAAATGACATGGGGTCATTGACTAGGCATGTTGCTCCGAGGATGGGCTCAGAGGCAAATCTTGGTGGAGATATGGAAGGGACAGAAGCTGACGATCCTTTAAATCATAGCATTAATCCTCGCCATGTGCTTCGGACTAGCAGTATGTCACCATCTTCAGAGTCTCCTCTTCGAAGGCCCGTCTATAATCAACACATGGTAATGTTTACAAATTACTATGACTTGTATCATGTAGCGAAGTATCTAAGCATGCTGTTTACTCCAGCTTTAATTTCCTCATATTTCTTTTACATTTTATTGATTTCTGATTATCATGATTGTTTTGTCATTGGGTTTTGTTGAGAACTTATAACTTAAGTATTAATTTCCTCTGATTTCTTTCACATTTTATTTACCTCTGATTGTCTGATTGTTTTGTCATTGAGTTTTTGTTGAGAACTTACAACTTGAGTATGCACATTTTTTATTTAAAGATTTAAGGTAGGAGTAGGACTGTCAATTGGGGCAGCCTGAGTTGGTCTCATGCTAAATAAGCTCATCTCTGAAATTAACCACTCATTTTTATGCTCACCACAGCCTTTTAAATTTTTTACTGCCATACAAAGGGCACAGGTTATAGCCCATTGTAAGGTACAAGCTGTGGACCAAGTTCTGGCTGGTCTGACTTAAACAATGGAAACAATAACAGTATAGGAAGTTATTTGTTGCAAGGAGAAAATGAACCATGGCTCAAGCAAGACTTCTTCCAATTGTAAGAACAAAGAGGAGGGTGAAGCAGTATATTTATTGAAAAGAGAAAATGAGCCATGGCTCAAGCGGCAATTCTTCCAATAGTAAGAACAGAGAGGAGGGTGAAGCAGTATTAGTAAAGCTGTCAAGCACAATTAAGCACACAGGCCTCTTAGAGCTTAGGCAGAAAGCACAAGCACTTGCCTGATTGAAGTATAGCACTCACTATTCAAACATAATATATATATAATAGCCTCTAATTGAAAGATTCATAGTATATAATGAAAAGATGTTATTGACTCTAAATAGTAACATATTTATTGAGAGGATTATTTGAAACTAGAAATGAAGTTTTTGTTGCATTTACTCTACCAGTACCACTATACTACAGTCTACTGTTAAACGAGTCCTATGTGGTGTAGTACATGTACATGTGTGTTTGTAGTAGATTTAAAAACAGGGTAAATTATTAACCAAGGCACCTTAGACAAAAATCATATTATATTCTATATAATAAAAGTTGTGTCTTACACACTATGGTTGTGCCAAGTGCATGCCCTCTCCCTTTTTTTCCTCCTTCCATGTGGATAATCATTTTGCCCATTCATTTAAAAATTTTAGACTCTTTCCTGACTAAAGAAAAAGTAGCCATTACTCATTTCAATATGATGGTTGACACATTGGATGACTAGAAGGAGTTTACTAGGAGCCCTTTGGTTTATTATTATGAAGCACAACATGTTAATGCAAGTATGTTATGTTTATGTGAAGGTTTCACACCCCTCACGTACAAGTCTAGTGGCAACCGGCAGTCCATCACGCTTTGCTCCCACTGGGCATCCGGGGAATTCTGGAAACCTGCCCACATTATCTGTATCAGGAACAAATTACATTCCATCCTCTCCTTCCCCTGCAGCATCTGGTGGTACATCTGCTTTTAGAGATGCTCGGCTACCAAGTCCATGGAATTAGAAGGTCAGATGTCAACATCCTTCACATAACATCAGTCTCAAAATTTTTTTTTTTTTTTTTTTGGTTCCTGTCAAGGTATGTCATCTTCTAATTGGGCAATGCTACCATGCTGAGTTCTGAAATTTCGAGCACCTCTTTGTTTCAATTTCTCAGATCCATTATAGTTTCTGTTCAGGAAAATATAAATCCAGGTTTTATTACCCTTTCAGCATTTATGGTCAACGAGAATCAGAAACTGGTGTTGTATCATTCATTCTGAATCAGCGCTGTGTGTATTGACGTTGTAAACTAAAAAAAATTTCTTGCAGGCTTGAGCTGTACAAAAGAAAAATGTTCAAGAATTGAAAAACTAGACTGATGTATTGTTTTCTTTTTATAATGGTCTTCACATTTTATACTGTTTTCTACCTTTGGAAAATAGTACTCTAGTTATCTAATGGTCCGTTTGGATTGAGGGGGAGGGATGGGGAGAGAGTAGAGTAGATTTTGCACAGAATTGGCTTATTTTTAGTCAACTTTATTCTACTCCCTCTCTCTCTTTTCCCCCTCTATCCAAATAGGCCATAAGTTACGGCTTACAAGTGAAATCTATATATCTATCTTTAATGTTCGATCTGTGTAGAGAAAGAAATAGATGTGCTTTGTGATGGTGTTGTTGAGACATCATTGCATGAGATCGAATTGAATTCCTTATATAGTCTAGAGACTCTTCAATGGAAGAATCTTTTGACAACCATTTGAGCACTCTAACCAAACATCGTGTTTATCAAATTCAAATACGTGGAATAGACTTTTGTTGGACTTGAGTCTGAAAAGTCTGTGGGGGTGGGGGAGGAGACATACTTTTTCGGAACTTACTGTACTCGTGGGACCTATGCATGAAGATTTTCATTTTCTTACCTAAAAGCCAGGCTTTAGCCCAAATGCATAAGAATTCAGAGTTATACTTATGACCAATGTATAGATTTTACTGGAATTTATGCCCAAAAAGAGCAAATAAAGATTTTTGAAATATCTTTTCCGCTGAATTTGTTTTCTTTTTTCTTTTTTCTTTTGTAGTCTTCTTTTATTCACTAAAAGTGGTATATTTGGATGTAATTTTGGGTTAACCTCCCAAAGGATAAAGATTAACTCTAAACCGTGTAAAACACAGCGGTAATGTCGTTGCACATGTATTAGCCAGCCAAGTCCTTAGTTGATTACCAAGTTTCGTTAGAAAATGTTCCACCTGATGTTTTATCCGTTATTCTTCGACATGTTTCTTTATTATTATTCATCAATAAAGCCTTACTGGCATGTTTCTCAAAAAAAAGAAAAAAAAGAAGATTAACAAGTCTAAAGTCTAAACCAGTATGATGAAATCTTCTCCAATCCACTTGTATGGATGTGGAGGCCAGGGAGGAGACACAACATGTTCTTGTTTAGAAAATTCAAAAGTGTTTTTGTTTCTCGTGATGTATGTCTTTTTGTTAACATTTGTGTGTACCTCTTAATATATGTTTCCAAAAATAATCAACTAGCAGGAATGGCCTGCAAAAATCGGCGTGAAATTAAAGGACACGTAGCAATAAGATATAATAAGAAAGGAAATAATGAGAGTCATGTGCTTCACTGCTTCTGAAGAAGACACTGTTGATGGTTATGGTCATTTGCCCTATTTTTATTGCCCATTCACGACGAAATCCATTACAAAATTTGGGTAATCCTAGTCAGCTTCTATCAAAAAGTAGATGCCATTATGGTATGTCTCTCTCCTAATTCTTATTTTTCATGATTTGATGCATGACCTACATTATTACAATTTAAAAAGTTCAACAATACATAACCGCCGCAACTGTATCACAAAACTTGTAACAACTTCTGCTCAGCGGGCAAAGAAGTTGTAATCAGATATGTTAAATAACCTTTTTGAGGCAATTAAAGTTTTACACTTGCACAATCCAAGAAGTAATTTGAGTTCTGCTAACAACTTTGTTCAAGAGAAAATTTCTAGGTATTTTCAAAATATAGTGAAAATATATTCTTTTCTTTTACACTTATAATAAATTCCATCATAAATTTAATAAATACATCCCATCAAAACTATAAGAGTAAGAAGCACACTCACCATTTTTCGAGAACCTATAAAGCACTCTTGTTTAACAATCATTATCTTTCTCGGTTCTTTTATATAAAAATCACACATATAAGATGAAATCTATGAACCACTCAGAGGGAAGTGATTGAATAATGCAAGCAACCATAGAAGGTTTGTAAAGAAAGTTTTCAATCATAGGATCCTTTCACTTTCAAGTCAAGTAAAATGAAGATTAATTTTCTTTCTTCAAGGTAAATAGTATGTATGATGTTGACATTAATGCAACTTTAACAAACACACGGATATTTTTATATTTAATACCTAACACTAATCAAGTCAACAGTCAAACCCAAGCACAAGCCTCCCATGTCCTCCGCCCCCGGCGCATGTTAGAACAAAACAGCAATAGATCTCACACTCGTCACCACACAAGTCCCTATCCCAATGACCCCATCACAGACCATTTTCCATGTACCCCAAACTCATATACTTGCTCCTCTCCCAAGTCTCAATACCCAACGACCTTATATTCCCCTCCATTTTCCCTTGAACCAATTCCTCATTTTTCCCATTCCCCACCAAAATGGCTCACCACAACACCCAAAGGCGCATCTTAGCAAAACCAGAAGAAGAACCAAAACTCAAACCATCAATGGATCCCACTCTCATCAAAAAGCACCCCAAACCCACCACCACTACCACTTCTCACCACCACATAAGACCAAACCCAGATCCCCCTTTACCCTCTAAACCCTCCTCTTTCATGTCCCACAACTTCTCTAGATTAAACCCATATCACAAAAAATTACATAAACCCCAAAACCCCACCAATCCAAATCCACATCCACATCCAACCCCATGTGTTATAGACACCCATTTACTTGCCAAAGCCTTGACTGTTTCTGTTGATTCCTCCATGTTTTCCTTAACCAAATCAAACCACCTCACCAGAACAACTATTGCTCCAAAGCTTGAAAAAGACAGCACCAAAGCAAGAAAGGAGGTTTCTAAAGAGAAACTCAAGAAAAAGTTTCATGAGGTGAAAGTGAATGAAAAAAAGAAAGAAACCCGTGAAGAGCTTGATGTTAAGAGATTGTCAGAGAAATTGAAGGATGTAGAAATGAAGGATCATCAAGATTGTCGTGAAAGTCAGAGAGTTTCAGTTTCATTAGCTGTGAGAGGTGGCAGAAGGAGTTCTTTCTGTGACTCACAGGTTGACTTAGCAGATATCCTTGCAAGCAATGGTGTGAAAGTGGTTTCAGCTGATATGCCACCATTTATGCAGATCCATGCTGTGGATTGTGCTAGAAAGGCTTATGATAGTATGGAAAAGTTCACTTCCAAGACCCTTGCTTTGACTCTCAAAAAGGTAATCAATTATTGTTAATTGCAATGTAATTAGTTCATATTTTGATCATGAATCTATTATCTACTTGAGGTTTTTTTTTTTTTTTTTGATGTTATGTGAGTTGATTGATGTGGTAAAAGATTTTTGTGGGGTTGGTTGTGATTTTGCAGGAATTTGACGGGGTGTATGGGCCAGCATGGCACTGTATTGTGGGGACAAGTTTTGGGTCTTTTGTTACTCATTCAGTAGGTGGGTTCATGTATTTCTCAATGGATCAAAAGCTGTACATCCTCTTATTCAAGACCACTGTACAAAGAGCAGATTGAGGTGATTATTAGGAACAGTTGGAAGTAAGAATATATTTTTAGAATAGGAAGTTTTGGAAGGCTAAAACTAAAAGTAGATACCTCCTTAGCTGCTTGTACATGGGTTTTGTTCAGGAAAAGATGAAAATATGATGGACAGATATGGAAGGTTCTCTTTTCTTTCTTTTTTGTTCAAAGGGCATTTTTTAAGTGGTCTAGGACTTTTACTTTCATGTAAATGTTGGGGTTCAAAAATAGATAGCCCCTTTTTACTATAGTACATGCTTTGTTGTTATTTTGTTCTGCTTCAAATATTTCATAATTGGTATTTTTCTTCTTCCTGATTTGCTTTAACACCATAAAATATCACTTGTTTGCAATATTTGTCAAATTAAAAATAATTTTTCCATCAAATGGTCTTCTAAGTTCTAACTTCTCTCCTAACCACTCTTATGCAGCGATGCTTTAACCTTGTAAAGGCTAAGCACTCAAAAATTGTTAAATTTCTTCTGATGTTAAATTCAATGTGAATAAAATTGAAAACAGTAATCAAGTGAAAGTTGATAACTGTATCCAATAATTTCATTATCCTCTACCATTAGTTGCATTTAATGCTTTAGAAGTCTGGTTGTACCCAATAATTTTACCTCACTTAAGTGGTTGTAGCGTCACCTGCATTTTAGCACATAGCAGGAATTTTACATCAAGAGGGAATGGTATCTTTGAGGGCCTGTTTAATTAAAGATGCTTCTTGTTGTAAATAAATGTGTTACTTTGGTTTCACCATCGAAGCGTACTGTGATGTGCCATGCTGTGTTTTTTACTCACCAAAGGCAGCCCAAAAAGAAAGGATACAATATTTTTCTTTCACAATTGTTGCTATAATTTGTTGTAATTTGAACAAAACCATTTTAACTTGAATCTATCGCTAAATCACAAGAAATCATGCACAAGAACGATACCCTTCTCACTCACTCACTCATTCATTGACAATTGACAGTTTTTAAGTGTCCTGATCATATCTGGGTCCGATCATGTCCTATCTGCAGAAGCATTTATTTTATGGAGGTGATAATTGTATTGCTAGGACAGCAGCAATAAAACAGATTTGGATGCACATTCTTTCTTTTGACCTCCTTTGACTTGATATTAATTCTATTGGATCTTGATTATAAGCAAATTTATTGCTTATATTTCTTCTAAAAAAATTTTATTTTTTATTTTTCTTGCTTTTTTTGGGTCTTATGTGAATTTTTTACTTATTATATTTAATTTTTACCTTTTATCTACAGTAATTTTGATAAAGAACTGATAAGCTAAGGCTACGGGTTTGTTTAATGCTTCACACACTTCCTAGTATGAGGCAGGAAAGCAGTTTTAAGCAGTCCCTAGTCTAACTGGAGAAGCATTAAATGGATCTACCAGCATGAAATTTGCTCTAGCATAAATTTTGTGCTTTTGTCAGTTTAACAAGGCATTCCAAAGAAATAAGAATTGGCTCAATGAATAGGAAAAGTAAACTGTAAAAAAAATTAAAAAAAAAAGCCCAGATCATATGCTTATAGCTTTCAACAAATGTGTCATTTTGTTTTTGGAGCCGAACTTAAATTCAAACAAGGCTGTATTGATCACTATAGTGTTATGTTTTTTAAAATCAACAGAGATTTTTTTTTTTTTTTTTTTTGAGAAACAATAGAGAATTTAACTATGTGATTCATTGATCAATGCAATCACATTATTACATTGTTGAATTTAATTGATAAAATTAACAACTATATACCTAAATTTTTTTTTCTTTTGTCTGGGAGACATGCATGGAATCCAATATCATTGATGGATGGTCAAAGGCTCAAAGGACCCTAGGAGTTGGGACTAGGGCCACCGTTGATAGAGAAGTCCATCTCTCATTATTGGCCTTGTAGTTGTTGTAGCTCGGCCTATGACTGGAAACTATACCCAAAATTAGTCAGTGTAGGCCTGAAGTTATTGAGACCATCGACACCCAAACTACATAGATAAACCCGTCAGTCTAATTTGTCTAGCCACGCCATTATGCATGTTTTAGACTTTTTTTTGGGGCCTGTTATAGACTTATCGACACCAATTTCTCTGTGCGTGTGTGTGAGAATTAAATTGGCCCAAAAGTGAAAAAAGGTATTAGGATTAAATTTTGCTTACCTAATTATAAACACAAGGCAAAATCCTTGTGTTCCACACCACATATGACATTATTTTTTCTCATCTTTTCTTGCAAAGAAGTTACTTAGTTTATTTTATTTTATTTCTTCAAAATCAGGAATGGATTTTTGGCTATTAAATTATTGTTGAAGGTTTTCTGCCTCTCAAACAATGGAAAGCATGAATCCTAAGAATTCAAACATTCACTTCTTGATGACGATAGTTTTAAAACTAGGTTCTGTTTCCATTTAGCCTAAGAAAAACAGGGAGGAGGGGGTTGGGGGGACAAGAATTTTGATCAATAACAACTATTAGTAGTAATTAACAAATAAATAAAAAAAAAAGGTTTAAATTCATTAACATGAGATATTGCACATGAGGGGAAGAACTCAAATTGCACCAATGTGGTACTGAGGACATAACAATGTGTTTCTATTTGACACAAAAAGAAAAATGTCAAAAAATTAGATTTTATTCTAATTAGACCTTTTTTTATGAGGTTATTCAAACTACATCTTATTATAACTTAGACTGTACCCCTAACTTCATACAAGTTTTTTGAAGCCTAAAAAAAATAAAATTTTATCAATAGAAGAATTATATATTTTCATTTTATATTTAGGCATATTTATGAGTTCTAGGATAAAACAAAAATTCACAATATTTTCAAATTAGCCTATCACTGCACATGTGGGCCATTAAAAGAAATTCCAAATTGCATATTAGATGAGACTCACGTTTGAGGTTACAAAGGTTTTCCAAGATTGTGCCAACTGCAATCGTCTTCCCTAAGCACTGAAGAAATAATAAGAACAACCAGCTCCTCAGACCAAGCCTGAGGACAAAGTTTCACACTTTAGCCCATGTACTTATTATTCAATCTACTTACAGTCATGTCTAGTTGTTGTAATCCTCACTAAAGCCTAGTTCTTGAACCCATTCTTTACAAATTCATTGTATTTGGCTAATTGGGCCTGAGTCTACTCACATAACAGTAGAAGTGCCCAAACCTTGTCCCTACAATACCTAAATAAAAAAATTTAACGCCAAAAACATATAAATTCAGTCACCACCAACATTTCAAAATTACATTTTAAAAAAAAAGAAAAAAAAAAGATAGTTAACGTGATACATTAAAAAAAAAAATTAAGTAGAACTCAAGGTTGCTACATACCTAAATAAAAAAATAAAAAAATTTAACGCCAAAAACATATACAATGATGGTTCAAAAAAAAATTCTTAAAAAGAAAAAAATATATATGAAGAAGGAAAAAAAAAAAAAAAAAGTGAAGTGAGGAAGGAGAACGAAATAGTAATTGATCATTAATCAGAGAGTATTGTGGTAACTATTTTTATTTCAATTCAAATTTTTTAAATAAAACGTAAACAAAGGCTACTTAACTGTTTACGAATGATTTTGAATGCTTCTTTTGTAGTATAAGGCAGCCCTCTCTTTGGATCACAATATCTACAACATGAAAAGAGTATATGAAGGAACTATTTATTTCAAAATTACATTTAAAAAAAAGAAGAAAAAAAAAGAAAAGTTAATGTGATACATATAAGGAAAAAAAAAAAAGTAGAACTTAAAGAAAGTCAATCATAAATAAAAGAAAAGAAAACAAAGAGGAACTTGCAAAAGATAGAACCTGAAAATTTGTTGGAGCCTCTGACAATAAATGTCTTTAATCTGAAGAAAAAGAAAGGAGGATGTAGAGCTAAACTAAATGTCTTCAATTTCATTAAGAATGAGAGATAGAAAGTGAGATAGAAACTGCAAAGCGTACGTGAGTTTATAGGTCTTAAAATGTAGGAGTTTTAATTTACATATCTATTCCCGTTAGTTAAAAACTTGTAAATGGGTATGATAAGGGCATTTTAGACATGAAAAATAAAGAATCCAAACAGAAGAAACTCCTTAAATAGTAGTATAGATATTGATTAATTCATGGTAAAAAACAGTTGAAATATTATTTATTCATATTATTTTAATATATAATAGTTCATAAATAATATTTAACTGTTGAATATTATGTAGATCATAGATGTCATCATGGCGTGTGGAAATAAAATAGATTAGATGGAAAAACGTCATGGCTTCCGTATGCAAACGTTTAAGACTGAGAAAGAGACAATTCAATGAGCCAAAATTATAAATACCAATTAGCTTTAACATTTTTTTCCACCAACTTCAAACCACAAATTTAATTAAGGCTACGCTCATAACAAATGGCTGAAACAACCAAGAATCCTGAAACGAAGAGGTAATTTGATCTTTAATTATAATTTTTTAGTTTTTTTCTTTTAAAGAGAGTTTTAATGTATGACATTCGTTCGTAATAATAGTTATTATCATCAGACTAAGATACCAATCAATTTTTAGTGTAAACGAAAATTGAACTTCAAATCTCTCATTTAAATATGAAATCCTAGTGACATTCTTAATCCTCGTTATTCTCTCTTTTTCTTTTTCTTTTTTTGCATTTATTTCAAAAACTCTTTCCCAGGGTTGCAGTCGTAACAGGGGCCAACAAAGGGATAGGATTTGAGATATCTAAACAGCTAGCTTCAAATGGGGTCAAGGTGATATTAACTGCTAGAGATGTGAAGAGGGGCACTGAAGCTGTTGAAATACTCAAGGCTGCTGGGTACTCCGATTTGAGTTTTCATCAACTTGATGTCTCGGACCCAGTTAGCATTTCTGCTTTCGTGAACTTCATCAAAACCGAATTTGGGAAGCTTGACATATTGGTACCTAGCTAATCCAACTCTCTAGCCATCTTCTGAACTTGACTCTATATATACTACTACTTGCATGTGATCGTGTAGATTGTGTTTAATTGCTTCTTTAACTTGTTGCAACCATTTTCCTAGAATTTGGGATTAGCAAAATTTTGACTTTAACAAAGATAATACATTATATTATGGTGTTTTGATTCTAATACATTGCTGATTATTTCAAAATTTATCACTGTCATCATAGTAGGAATTTCTAGTTAAGCTATCTTTGTCTCCACATCTCCTCTTATTTAAAAAAAAAAAAAAAAAAAAAAAAAAAAAAAAAAACTCACATATGGCAGCTTAGATTAAACGATTAAATCAATAAATTTTTAACAATATAAACTTTTAGACAAATAATAATTTATGAGATTTGAAAAAGACAACTATGGTTAAATTATTTTTCTATATAGAGTTTTAAATAAATTAAAGATAAACCATGTATTATTTTTCACCTTTTTCCTTCTATTTTTTGCTTGCTTGGCGAAATTGAAACCCAATTTAACTAGATGAAATTTTGTTCTTATTATGCAGGTAAATAACGCAGCGGTTAATGGATTAACCACAGTTGGTACAGTGGATCCAAAAGACTTAAAATTTGGGCCTGATGATGTGAGTCTCTCAGTGTAATATATAATCTTTTCAGTATTTCAAAATTTGAGGAAATAATCCAAAATTTAGTAACATGGAAAGATGAATAATTAAAAGTAGTAATCAAATAATTTAATTTAGACATGTATGAAAGATCGTTTACCACTGTATGCGATAACAGGTTGAAGGTCCAAATGCCGGAGCCTTTAAGAAATTTGTACAGCAAACTTATGAATCTGCGGTGAACTCTTTCAAAACAAATTATTATGGGATCAAGCAATTGAGCAAAGAACTTGTTCCACTTCTTCAGTTATCAAAATCAGCAAGAATAGTAAACATCTCTTCCACCTTGGGACAGCTCGAGGTAAAATATTATTAATCCAAAGAAGCTAGTTACCTCAAGTTATGTCATAGAAAGAGAATGCGTCTTATGTATTAGGTATATACATCACATCCCTCACAGTTTGTGGCCTTATTAGCTGTAAGAGGTTGAATGTATAGACCATATACGTAGGAGACTTTTGAAAGAGGCACAATTCCTTTGTAATCACATGGTTAATAAAATTATTACGTGACAATTTAAAGAGTAATACTAGCTAGGAATATTACAATTTTATTATTTAAATCTTGCAAACTGGAATGTCACGTTTTAAATACAAGATAAAAGGATAATCAAAAAATTTATTTATGATATTTTGATGTTTCACCATTCACATTTATTATAATATTAGATTATGAGTATTTTGTAATAAAACTGGTTGTAGATTTAGTATTTTGAGTTATGATTATTAAACATTCACTAGAGTACATGATCTGTATACACTGTCACTGTTTACATATTATTATGAATATCTGTACAAGAATTATGGAAATCATGCACAAAATTCTAGATATGATGTGCACGGAGTGTACACTAATGAGTGTGTAAATATATTTTCTCTTTGTATTGTTCCAAGTCAAAAAGCTTAAGAGAAATTATACAAACTATACTTCTTTTTACACTTATCCTCCCAAACTATATTCTCATTTACACTTCTCGCCCTAAACTATGAGAATGCACACTTACCCCTCTAAATTATTACTTGTGTAACACTTTGCACCCTAACCCATAGGTAATTGTTTAGGAAAGTAAGTGTATATTTTCATAGTTTAAGGGTAAGTGTAAAATGGAATATACTTTAGGGAGTAAGGATAAAAGGGGTATAATTTAAGGGAATAAAGTGTGCATTCTTATAGTTTAGGGGTAATGGGGGTATATTTTAAGGGGATAAGTGTAAAATGAGGTATAGTTTAATAGGAGTAAAGTGTAAATTCTCCAAAAACTTGGAAACTCTATGGTTGTTCCTGATAATTAGATGATATAAACATGTTTTTATATGTGCTTTGAAACTGAATTTGACATGCATTAAACGAAGGTGCTAGAATTTTCTGGACCAAGATGAAAAAAAGAAAAAATATTTAAATTGAAAATTTGTGTTTATATTTCAGTTTATTTCAAATGAGAATGCAAAGAAGAAGCTAGGAGATGTGGATGGTCTCACAGAAGAGAAAGTGGATGAGGTGGTTGAAGAGTTCTTAGAAGATGTGAAGGAGAATTTGATAGAAGATAAAGGTTGGCCTAGTAATAATTTTTCAGCGTATTCTGTCTCCAAGACAGTTCTGAATGCGTACACAAGGGTTCTAGCAAAGAAGTATCCCACAGTTGCCATTAACGCAGTTAGTCCTGGATTTACCAAAACGGATTTGAATTACAACGCTGGGGTCTTGACTACTGAAGAAGCTGCAAAAGGCCCTGTGATGTTGGCTTTGATGCCTGATTCTAAGCCTTCTGGACTTTTCTTTGATAAGACAGAAGTTTCAACGTTTTGACTGCAAAATATTATGCAATAGTTAACAATAACATGTTGCGTATGTGTTTTTTTTTTCTAAGAGAGTGAGAAAACGTTCACTTTTAATGATAACTTTTTTATCATCAGATTAATCCATCAATCGATTTTTGGTGTAGGTAGAGATTGAACTCTAAATCTCTTTTTCAACCATAAAAAACTTACTAGTTGAGCTATCTGGTTTGCTAACCAATTGGGTTACATGTACAAACTACTCTCTCTTGCAAATGTGTTTCTTTTGTACTTATTTTAATAAAATAAAATTCGGATGAATCGTGCACGAGGACAATTTTCGAGGAGTTAGACTTGCCAGGAAAAATAAGGTGAAATTATTAGTCTTACAGTATAGTTATTACAATTTGTACGTAAAGCGTAAATGAATATCTCTAATGATAAAAAAAATCATAGTTATTGAGGTGATAATATAATATATTGTAATTAGTACTTAATAAAAATGGCCTTTAGTGGTAGTGCAAATGAAAGCAACATTACATTAATAATTAAAAAAAAAAAAAAGATTTAGATAGCAATTATGAAGTTGTGAATGTGAAATAATTGAAATTAAAAATTTTAAAAGTTGTGAAATAGTTGAATATATAATTTTACCTTTTCTTTACAATAATTTCAGTAAAAAAAAATTAGATAAGCTAAGGCTGGGGTTTGTTAATGCTTTCACACACTTCCTAGTATGAGGCAGGAAAACGGTTTTAACTTTTAAGCATAGCCTCCAGTCTAACTGGAAAAGCATTAAATGGATCTACAAGCACGAAATTTGCTCTAGCATAAATTTTGTGCTTCTGTCATTTTAACAAGGCATTCCAAAGAAATAAGAATTGGCTCAATGGAAAGGAAAAGTAACCTGTAAAAAAAACCCAGATCATATACTTACAGTTACAGCTTGCAACGAATGCTTCTTCTAAAAAAAAAAATCAACTATTTTTTTTTTCTGAATAATTAAATTTAACTAGGTGATTCATTGATCAATTCAATCACATTCTTGAATTTAAGAACTATCCAGTATACACCTAATAAATTTTTATTCTTTGTCTGTGAGAATTGCATGGAATCCAATATCATTGATGGATGGTCAAAGGACCCTAGGAGTTGGGACTAGGGCCACTGTTGATAGAGAAGTCCATCTGTAATTAATGACCTTGTAGTTATAGCTCGGAAAGTGAAAACCATACCCAAAATTTAGTCAGTGTAGGCCTGAAGTTATTGACACAATAGAAGCCCAAACTACATAGATAAACCCGTTAGTCTATGTTGTCTAGCTAGGCCATTTATGGCTATTTTAGACTTTTTGTTAGGTCCTGTTATAGACTTATAGACACCAATTTCTGTGAGTGTGTCTGAGTTAAATTGGCCCAAAAGTAGAAAAGGGTATTGGGATAAAATTTTGCTTACCTAAATATAATCACAAGGGAATCAAAATCCTTGTGTTCCACACCACATATGACATTATTTGTTCTCATCTTTTCCTGCAAAGACGTAAGTTTGTTTATTTCATTTTATTTTTTCAAAATCAGGAATGGATTTTGGAGTTGAATGAAATAAGAATAATAACCGATTATATAGTAGATAGTATATTTTTGGCTATTGATTTACTGTTGAAGGTTTTATGCATTTCAAACAATGGAACACATGAATCAAAAATCCTAAGAATTCTAACATTCACTTCTTGATGACAATAGTTTTACAACCAGGTTCTGTATCAGTAATTTACAAATAAAAAATAAAAAAAGTTTCAATTCAGTAACATGAGATATTGGACATGAGGGGAAGAATTCAAATTGCGACATAACTATGTGTTTCTATTTGATAGAAAAAGAAAAATGTCAAAAAAATAGATTTTATTCTAACTAGTCATTTTTCAACGAGATTATTCAAACTACATCTTATTATAACTTAGGCTAAACCTAGATATGACAAAACAGGTCAGAATTTTCTAACCCGACACGAATCCGAACTAACCCACCCATTTTGCCACGTCTACCAATGTTGAGTAGGTTGAAATTGAGGTATAATTCTTATAAAATATTTACTTATTCTTCTTTACTTAATATGTTATGTACTCCATTATAGTTTGTTTGTCACCTTCATTTTTTCTTCCTACTTTAAACAGATTGAAAATTATACCAAGATTAGCTTTTAGAAAGCTGGAACAAGAGTTGCACCAAATTTAGGTATCAAGTGTTTAGTGGTAATTGGTAAGTGGTAATAGTATCATCAGTGAGAATCTAATCACAGTTAAGAAACTCAAAAACAATTGACAGATTACATCTTTTTAAAATAATAATAATAATAATAATAATAATTTTGTTTGAAAAATACGAGTCAACTTGACCCGTCCCGCGACCTGACTCGACCCACAGCCTGATTGACCTGACCCAATCCGACCCGACCCACTTGTTTTGCCATATTTAGCTAAACCCCTAACTTCATAAAAGTTTTTTGAAGCCTAACAAAATAAACTTTTATCAATAGAAGAATTATATATTTACGTTTTACATTTAGGAATATTTATGAGTTCTTCTAGGATAAAACAAAAATTCACAACATTCTCAAATTAGCCTACCATTACACATGTGGGTTATTAAAAGAAATTCCGAATTGCATATTATAGTAGACTCTTTATTTATTTATTTATTTAGTAAACAGTAATACTTATTAGAACAAACATGAAAATAGTAATATTAGTGTTTTAAACCAGATTTATAATATATTACATAATCAAAGTGCAACTACAAAATGGTCTAACATTTGTAATTGTAGACTGAAGTTATAAACAGCAGACACTAGACATACACAACCAATGTGGGATAAACATCCCTATTTTTTTTTTAGTAAACAGTAATACTTATTAGAATACATACGAAAATAGTAATATTAGTGTTTTAAACCGGGTTTATAATACATTACATAACCAGAGTACAACTAGTAGACTCATGTTTGAGGTGATATGTTAATTTTTGAATGAATGTGAAATTATTGTCAAATTTTACTGTGTCCCTACTTTATTGCATATTTATGTGGCATAGAAGATTCAACCAG
Source organism: Quercus wislizeni (assembly GCA_023055345.1). Lineage (NCBI taxonomy): Eukaryota > Viridiplantae > Streptophyta > Magnoliopsida > Fagales > Fagaceae > Quercus > Quercus wislizeni. The sequence goes on along the minus strand of JALGQJ010000003.1, from coordinate 11,705,665 downwards.
CATGTATAGCATTCCTAAATTGCGCATAGTATTCTAATTGGACTTGAATGTGACCATAAAAACCATATAAAATAAGGAAGTATTACTTAATGTTTAAAAATATCAAAAATTGACACCATGTGATGTCCTTCTTAACATTTATTGATGTGCTTGTTGTTTCAAGCTTGATGTAGACTTGGAGAATGGTAGACGAAGCAAATCAAATGCTGATAAAGATTCCGATGGAGCATTTGTTATAACATTTAACAAAAGTTCTTATCATAAAATCCCTAAGGCCTACATCGTAATAATTCTGTTAGACCTCAAATTTGGCTTTGTGTGAAGATTTGGGTTGTGAATGCGTTGTGTGGACATATACTGATTCATATATTAAATATGTTTAGAATAATCAAGAATATAAAAATACTAAATAGTTATAATGAACCTTAATTATAATCTGATTAGCCATTCTTGGATACAGTACATATGTGGCTAATACTTTTCTCAAGGCATGACAGCAGCACATGTCTAAATAATTCATCAAAGAACTAACCATTGTAATTTTACAACTCAACAAAACTTTCTACACAAAATGGCTAGGCAACCATATCATTAGTTTATGTGAGACAACTTTTACTAGGCATTGCACTATCTCCTCCTTGTTTTGGTAAGTTTATCTTAAAGGAACTTGGTCCTCTTAGACACTTTAAATTATGGGTCCGGCCCCTTTATGTAGGGGGCACATCTAATGTCTTCTACTTTTTGTTGATCAATCATTTGCTATATATGGACTATGTAGTAGAAATAATTCCAATCACCCCCACTACATATGTTTGCTAGTGGCCTTTTGACCTAATGATATGCCGCTTAAACACTTTTGTTAGTTAAATTTCTCATTTAGAGTGAATTTTGAAATTTGCTTATGAGCCTTAAAGGAACTTGGTCCTCTTAGAACTTAAAAGACACTTTAAATTATCCTCCCCCATTTCTCATTTTTAGATTCTTACACACACACATATATAAATAATTTGATAATTATAAATTTATAATGGGATAGGAAAAATGTGAACTCAAAACTTTTTTGTTGAAAATACCAGGTGATACAAAATAAACTACAAAAATCGTAACTTAAATCCCAATCTTAATACATAAAAAAACACTAAAAAGTGTTTTCTTAGTAAAATTATTCAAATTTTTACAACGAAGATAGCAAAGATAATCTTGAAAACCAACTCTCTTTTTTTGGGGAACATTCCATCCCTTAAACACTTTTGTAAGTTAAATTTCTTGTTTAGAGTGAATTTTGCAATTTGCTTATGAGCCTTATCCTCCCCCTTCTGTCATTTGTAGATCGACATTAACTTAAAAAGAAAAGAAAAGAAAAAAAGAAGCCATATATTCAACTTAAGAGACTAATCATTACAATCATGATTAATATTATATTTTATGTCAAGTAATGAATTAACGATTTAATTACTTATTGTTAAGTTTAACTCTCTCTCGTGTGCACACATATATGTTAAGTTTTAAACTTTAAATTGTGCTTAATCTTTTTTGTTAATTTGATAGTTATAAAGGGTTATGGGAGATTTGAATTCTAAATTTCTTTATTAAAAATATCAAAAGATGTCAATTGAACTATATATAAAACTCTTGACTTAAATCTCAAACTTTTTTTTTTTTTACAACTTAAATCTCAATCTTAATAAGTAAGAAACCAGTAAACTTTTAGAAGTGTTTGCTTAGTGGAATTATTCAAATTTTTACAACGAGGAAAGCAAAGATAATCTTGAAAACTAACTCTTTTATTTTGGGGGGACCATTTTTATCTTAAACACTAACTTTATTATCATAAAATTGACCTTAACTGTCATTTGTCAATGAATTCTGAAAGTAGATGGACAATTTGTATCAGTCACATCTGTCCTTTACAAGTCGATAATCTGTTATATTATTGCTAAATGATTAGCAATATTTCACGTTGGCATGTGGAATATACCTATAAAGGAAGAGTTCAGCTTCACATATTCAATCTAAACCAAAAAATTCTTGACACGTCTCAACTTCATATTTTAGCTTTACAACATAATCAGTACGTATCACCATTTGATGTTTAAGAATGGAAAACTTTATTTCGTCATCTTCTACCTTCTTTTCTTTTCTGTATGTTCTTTCTCACTATCTCTGTCAAGCTGTACCATGATACCAACATTTGATGTAATGGTGAAAATTGCGATTGAGTACATCCCATTTTGATGTTTTAGCATGTGCAATTGGATGAGAAGGGCATGACACGACCATGACAACGAAATTCTTAGCAATCTTACAAGTTACAGCTTTATTCCAAGTCCAAGTTTTGGAGCACATTTTCAAAGAACCCAAGTCTAGAACACTTAAAAAAAGAGGGAGTTAGTCCTTCTCACGTATCTGTGTGTGTGACAAAGTAGCTAAGTTAATTTGCAATGGAAAAACTAGAGCCACATGAATTGGAAACCATCTATCTAAGGCATGGCACAAAAAGACTTTTTGGGGTTTAATTATATTTGGTTAGCTGAGTATCAGTTTTTTGCTAAACAAGTTAGGCACAGCGAGTGACTTGGGGTCTGTGGGTTTATTTTTATTTTGTGATTAAGAAGGAGAAGTGGTTAGGCAAAGAGAGAGAGAGAGAGAGAGAGAGAGAGAGAGAGAGAGATAATAGTGTTTCTGAAAGCTATAAGCTTCTCTCAACTTTGATTTCTTTGACAAAAAGAGCAGGCAAGTTGTGTATTTATCACTTTGCACCAACCCTTTGTCCTGTGTCCACACAATGGCTGTTCTTTGACGCATCTTTAGGTTGTGCTTTATTACTCTCTCTCTCTCTCAAGAATAAGATGGGAAACTGTCTTTCACATCAGTAGAAACTAGGGCAAATGTGTGGGGTTTGGATTCTACTACAACTAGGAATCTTGTAGATAAACCAGCTTTCCCATATTGCCATCTTCGGTGGCATACCTATATAAACTGCTACTAGATTTCTAATTATTGAGCCTCAAATAGATGTTATGATCAGCTAGGGTCCTAGGGATAAATTATTTTTGAATAAGTTTTTGACCCTTCGGTTGCTCAAGTGATAGAATTTCTTGCCATTGAACAAAGGCTTTCCTTAAATTTGTATGTCATCTTTACGTAAATTTTTTTTTAATAAAAACTAAGTAATATTTTGATCGGATAAAAAATAATAATAAAGTGACCAGTTGACCACATAAATTTAAATCTTATCATATTTATATATATTTAAAAATTTAATGTTTTTGATGGTTCAAAATACTATCAATTTAAGTTTTTTTTAAAACCACTATCATTCCTATGAGACATGTTAAAACATATTTAATATTCCATTAAATGGTATTAACACTTTTAAAAAATAAAGTCAATTGACTTTATTTGTATACAAATTGCAATTTGTATACAAATATCAAGCAAGTGTCCAATTAATGAGTGTCGTGCAACACCCATATAGGAAGTACTCCATTTAATATCAGTTTTGTTCTACAATTACTTTTTTTTTTTTGAGGGACTTTTTTTTGAGTAAATGTTCTTGTTCTACAATTACTTGATTAGCAAAAAAATTATACTTTATTTCACGTATGTTTCTCTTTCTCCCCCATAAATTTTCTCTTTCTCCTAAAATGTCATGTAAAAAATGCATCTTAGTGCCGAGCAGCACCTGTCAACAAAAACCAACAAGAAAAACACACCATCATAATATATTTGTTCATGCAGACTAAATAAAGATTTACAAGTTTTGCTTAAAAAAATATTTGTACATTACAACTTATAATTGAATATTTATTATTTCTTAATTGTGTCATTTTGAGATATGACACTCTTTAACCGAACCCTTATTTTAATTACTAGTATATGTTAACAACATCAAATAACAAAAATTCTAATCACATCACCTATCATTTAATATTCTATCTCAAATAAAAATATTCTTTACATAATTATAAAAGAGTAATATTACAGATACAAACTATTTTACAATATTTTTATAAACTGCTGATGTGACTTTAGTATTTTTCAAATAGTTATTGTAAGTAAAAATGTGATGTTAATAATGAGCCCATATTAGAATTATTAAGAATTTGTCACATCAACAGTTTGTAAAAATATTTTGTGTTTGTAGCATTACTCATTATAAAATCATTTAAATAGATAAATTTTTAATTGCTGCTATCCAAGAGTTCTTTCATGTGCTATCATATCATTTAAATCTCTAATTTTTTTTTATTTTTTTTTATTTGACCAAATCGAAATGAGTTTCAAATATTTTTGTGGAATAATGGAAATAAGAGATTTGTTAGGTAATTGATAAAAAAGAATGTTTTTTTAAATAAAGAAAAAGATAAAAGGAATGTAAATAATAGATAAATTCCATTAACATGAGTCCAATTTAAAAGGAGAACTTTTTTCTCAAAGCTAATTATAAATTGTACGAGCGAGGTTTGCTATGTACTATATTCCTTAATTTATATAAAATAAATAAATAAAAATAAACCCTGATCCCAGCGTGCATGTATCTATGGATTTTTTTTGCCTCAAAAACCAGTCTTTGCAGGTATTTTTTTTAACTTCTGGCTGTTGCAGAGAATGGTGCATGTTTGAGTCATTGACCTCATATTTTGGTTCTTTGTACAATGAACTTTAATTTGCGAGGCGCATGATCCCATAGCAAAACTCTTTTTAGAACATACGAGAGTGTGGTAAAACATATATAATTATATATACTCTCCCCCATGCCATGTGATGATTTCCGTCTGAATTGAATGTAATTTGATGGAGGAAAATCTTTTTAATAACTCATGTAAATTGTTTAGATAATTCACGTAAATAATTTTAAAAATTGTCATATAATAATAGATTGGAAGGATGGTTTCAAATTTTGCCAATTTAGTCCGAATTGGATGTTATTTTATGTGAGTTTACAAACAAAAAGAAACAATTTTTTTTTAGCAAAATCAAGATTATTAAGGTACACGTCATGCGAGTACCTATTAAATATTAAGATAATATGCCTACAAATATGTCCATGATTTAAATTAAATAGCGTCCAGTTAATGAGTGCCCTTAAAGTGTTTATTAATAAATTATTTTAAAGAAGTTTTGATACCAATTTTATTGAAAATATAAAAAATTACTATGTATATAAAAAAAATTAGTTACTTTTTTCATTTTCTCATAACGAATTTTTAAAAATATTTTCTAAATTAATGCATGGAAGAAGTCCTCTCAATCTCTTTCTTTTTATTTTATTTTTTAAGGTGATCGAAAGCCCTCTGAGTCTCACTTTGCGCCAGCTCATGTCTCTATCCACTTGGGAACTTGCAAGTAAATTAAAGACTAAAGGGCATAGCCTACACATTCAAGAATATGTATGGTCCCCTTTTCGATTGGTCACTTTCTTTCCCTTTCTCTTTGTCAAATTATGAACCAACACTGTGTTTGGTTTGGGACAAGAGAAAAGAAAAAGGAAAAAAGATTAGTGAAAAGCGAAGGAAAAGAAGGGATTTTCCTCGTTTGGTTGAGAGAAATTTATGTAAAGGAAATGAGAAAAAGAGAAATTTATTTTCCTCTTAATTGACCATTTTCTTTTCTACCAAGTTGGGAGAAAAAGCCAGAGGTAAAAATTTAAAGATGAGACCCACTACCACTAGTTGGTTATTTTCTTTCTCTTTTCTCTTTGTAAACCAAACAACTAAAAATAAAATTTCTTCCCTTTCCTCTTTACTTGTCTCTTTTTTTCTTCTCCCCTTGTCACTTTTTTTTGCCAAACATAGTGTTGGCTTGAATGTACCAAAACCACTTCCAATGAGTTCATTTATGAGCCTCCTTGTTTTCCTTTTTTATTTTGAAATTAGTAATTTTCTTTATCTACACTCATATAAAACTTTTTATTTTTTTATTTTTTTTATAATCATATAAAACTAGTTAGATGAATTAAAAGCATTCGACATATATATAATCACTTACATCATCTTAATTTCAAACTTATGTACAATAGCATAACAACATGTGATAGTTTTTTCTTTTCCTCAATAGTTCAATAGTTACACTTACAATGGAGATGACGAATTTTATCCTCTATTAAAAACATTAAAAGATGTCACTTGATAATTCGATAGTTAATTGTATGATGAAATATAATCATTATATTAATATTTCATTAAAAATAAAAATAAAAAGCACCCCAATTGAAATAAGGATGGAACGATACCCTTTTTCCAATTTAACTTTATATTCCAACCTCTCCTTGCTCAAAGAACCCTACATTGCTCCTTGTCTTTAACGATAATTCTTCACATTATGGTCCTTATCCTTGCCCCTGGTGATTTTGGAACTCTTGCTCTTGTATTGTCCTCCTCATTCCAAAAAAAAAAAAAAAAAAAAAACTCATATTATAACGATGTTCAACACTCATTTATGATGTCCAAATATTTTCTTTTTCCAACATATACCCTTAACTTTATTGGCAACCAAACAAAAAATTCTACAAAGTGAGAAAAATAAAAAATAGTGTGTGTTTACTTGCAAATTATTTTGCGTTTTGGTTGGGTCTATTCATGACCCAGCCAAAAACGCAAAAACGCGTATAACCATGCATTTCTGGGTCCCACGATACTATTCATATTTTTAAAAATTATTTTTGTTATAGTGTTTTTAACAATAAATTTTCAATTTTTAGCAAAAGAAGCAGTATCCAAACAGACCCATAGTATTTGTGAACAAACTCTTAAGTATAAGTCTTGATTTAATTAGACATAAATGTTCCCTGACAAAGATGTAAGGGTTTTTAGTGGAGAAAATTGTGATACCCCATAGTATGTGGATTTGGTTGGATTAAATTGTATAAATGTGTTATGTGAGTGTAAGTTGAGTCTTACATCAAGTGTTTACGAAATAAATCTTGTATATATAAGCAATTACAAAGAGTTCTAATTGTAATTTGACTAGTTATTTTGGACTTGGCTATATAAATTATTATGAAGAATCTTAATCGCAAGGCAAGAGAAGCAACTCATTCTTATCTAGGGTAGGGCTAAGTGTAATCATCCTTAAACTGGAACATCATAATTTAAATTGTGTATCCATGAGAAGAAAATTAGACTAGTTGCTGATAATGCAGTTCATCACAAGGGTGACCTTTTTTTTTTTTTTTTTTGTTGGTTGATTGGATCACAAGGGTGACCTTGGTCAATCAAAACCTAACAAAGGAAGAAAAACATTAGGTGAGCCCTCAACAGCGGCGGCTCTAGGATTTTTATTTAGAGGGGTCAATAATGGCAGAGTCATGAATTTATTGGCAAGGGAGACGTGAGTAAAATATAAAATGATTATTATTATTTTTCTGTATATATAACTTTCATGTTATATACAACACAACTATATTGTATAATAATCTTAAAAATATTAACATTCGAAAAATCGCTAAAACAACAATCATTGGATGTGTAAATGAATAGAATTAAATAACTAATTATATAGTTTTATCAAATTAATAATAACTTATTATATAACTTATATTTATAAGTTATATCAATTGAATAAAAAATATTAAATAAATAAGAATAGTAACACACTTAGGAGTAGGGCTGGGGCCTGGGAGTAAGTGTCATGATACTAAGAAAAATAATACTCCAGTATCATGAAACTAAGAAAAATAATACTCCAGTAATAAAATTTTGTTTTCGAAGTGTATGGTTTTTTAAATATGCACGCTGTCACTCTCTTGGAATTGGAGTAAACAGTATAAGATTTCTTGGACTTGGAAATGTGTAGAGCATTTATCAAAATACTTGATTGGACATAGAGAAAAACTAAGAAAACATAATTACAAATCAAACATAGAGAAAAACTAAGAATTATGTTCAAACTTATTTCAATTGGGTTTAACAAAAAATTTAAATTTAAGGTGTTTAGATTTTTATTGTAGGAGTCAAAAAAATTATATATAATTTTTTTTTTTAAAGACCAGGTCAAGGGGTTCATTTGAACCCCCTGGGTTGGTCTTGGAGCCACCCCTGACCCTCAAGGACTCTTGGATGCCTAAGTTAGCGATGATTTATCACATAATTCTTATTGAAAACATTCATGCGTTGAGGCTTGTGTTTTTCATACATTTTTTCTGTCAAGTGTCTTTCATTTATTCCATTTATGGGAGAGATTTCCTTTGTGATTGATAGGCCAAAAACAAATTGACCTATTGTGATGAATTAATTGATTAATTAGCCAAGTTTATTAATTAATCAAATTAACATGCAAATATGTGGTAGCACAAACAAATCACCAATTAACTAAAGTGCAGTGGAAAATAAATTGACACAGTGATTTGTTTACGAATAGAGAAAAACAACACAACAAAAACCCCACTGAGTGATTTTAAGGTCACAACTCCTGAAATTCCACTATTATCATAACAAAAGGTTACAAGTAAATAAATTCCAGTACTTTATACCAACCTACAGTTGAACCCTTACCCCAATACCCAATTGGACTTATTCTATAGTGACAATTTCTCTTTTTGATGCATGACTCCCAGTACGTGACTAACCAATTGCGTGGATTCCAGTACGCGACTTCAATTGCCAACTAGAGAAGGTTGTTGGCTGCAAAATTCTTCAGTTTATCCAAGATGAAGATCAAGAATATGCTTGTTCACAAAACCCTACAGTGCACAAACACAACAATTTCTTCACAAGAACGATGAATTAGGGCAAATTTTGTCTCCGATAACAATTTGCTTAAACAAACTTTGCTCAACACTTGTGCAAATTATGAACACATTGATGACCCTTAAAATAATCCTTTTATATGTCTAGGGTTGTGAGAAAAGAAAGCTTAAATACATAATCACGGACTGGAGTTAAAACAAAACTGAAAATCTATTTTTCATAAACCTTGACAAATACCTTATCTGTCGAGCTGCTATCGTGCCTCGGGGTTGAATAGCTCTTTAAGCTTGATAGATGGCTAACTGTCGAGCTTTAATGACAGACACTTTTCAGCTTGAATCTTGGACAGACTTGTATGGTTTTAACACTTGATCTTGAAACAAAGTTTCTTGAAGTATTAAACATATCCTAAATCTACTTAAATACAAGTAAAGTGCGTTTTATCAAAGGATTAGCTAATTATATAAAATAGTGACATATGTTCCTAACAAGTGAATCACATATGTCTTAATAGTGATTTAAGTTCGAGGTTGAAATTGTACCTCAAGAATTTTGGTAATCAACTAAGGTTAAATGCATTCCTTTATTTAGAGATTAGGGAGCCATGTTGCTTTCTTGTTGAGGCATGCTTAGATTGGTTGAGTGGGTTCTTTGTAGTGATTGGCTAAGGTGCTACATCAACGCCATACTCATCTATTGCCACCATTCAAATGTTTGTTAGATGAAGGTTTTTATAATAGAATTTTATTTAAGGTTATAATTTTGGAATTTCTATTTTTTATTTCTCCTGTTTGGTTAACAAAAAATTTGTTAAAAATTTTTGTTGCATTTTTTATCTTATAATTTTTAAGCATCCAAACCGTAAATCAAGTTCCCCAGAGAGAATATATCACAATATAAACGGTACTAGAACTAAAATTCTTATATCACTAACATTCTCCTCTTTATACCGCCACATATTGAGTATACATGTGTACGTGAAGTTTCACATTAAATAATAATAAGAATAATGAGTGGTTAATATAATATAACTGAGCTCATACTCATTGAACTTAGATATATTGAGTTAAGTGTATCTCTATATGTTATATTAACTTTTCAAGGAGGCTCAGGATTTGATTAAACAATACTTAAGGAGAAATGCTTGGGTATTTACTTAGATGGGAAGACCAAAAACAAGAACAAAATATACATGAGTATATATGGGAGGGCCAAGGACCAGGGTACCTAGTCCAAGGATAAACCTACCAACCCAAGCAAATAAATGCAATCAGACACTGGGGTTACACCTACCTAAGGAGAACTAAAGAACCAAAGAGAAAGATGGGATGAACATTTTCCAAGAAAAAATGCATAAGTGAGAAAACAAAGGAACATCATGTAACTAGTGGCAGAGTTAGGATTTTAGTTTAGGGGAGACAAGATTAAAAAGAATAGTGATAGTTACATCCTGAAAGCTCGAAAATATGTTAAAATACGAGAGTTGTTTAAACCCCCAAATTAAAAATTACGACTCGATAGAATTTACGTTAACTTATACAAAGTGCGGAATAAAGTAAAAGCAAGCAGATAAATAAATAAACTACTCTAAGCCATATTCAATATAACATAACAGTAATATGAAAGCTAAAAGAGTAGGGAAAAAGAATGCAAACACAAGATAATACACCGATGTGTTATCGAAGAGGAAATCGAAGTACTCGGCGTAAAATCTCTCCGCCGCTCTTCAAGCGGTAATCGATCTACTAGACAATCAGTTGAGATACATGGGTTAGCAAGAGACCCTCCAAGCCTAATCTACCCGATGCATCTAAGTTCTCCAAGCTCCTACTCCAATAAGGCTTTTCGGAACCATGTCTTGTCTAGCTTTCCGGATTTCGCAATACGCCCGATTGCATCGGCCAAAGCCTGGCTTTTTTCAATGCTTCCCAACAACACCAAAACCTTACTGGACACTTTGAAAGGGTGTGGTAAGTGTTTGGGTTATCAACCTCTCAATGGTATGGAAATGGAGAGGTAGGAGTTGAGGAAAATCCATAAGAAAATGTGTAGAGAGTTGTGGGTATAACAATCTCTAACTCTTAAGGTTTATGGCTAGGGTTTTCTCTCTGAAGCACTTATCAACATCTGTGGGTAATGCGAGTATATATAGTGTAGACACAGAAAGTGTGTATCATAAATGACAGTCTAGCAAAACAAAATGTTTCATGGGTGTCTCGTGGGAAGGCCTTACCCACGAGATACTCATGAAAACCAACTATTTCCATCCTGTCCTGACTCTTCGCATTCCAGTCATGTGTAGGACACATGCATCACTTCGTGAGATGCTTGCTCGCAAGCTACCCACAAAAACACTTCAGTCTTCAATGCCTTAAGTCTTCACACACTCTTTCTCTTACACACAACCCTTATAAATAAATCCCACATGAAATATAGGGTACAAAAGATTGAACATAATTACAATCAAATTTGACACGGAATTAAAGCCAACAAAACACATAGTTGTAAATTACAACTTTACACATCCTATGTGTATGAAACACATATTTGAAATCGTGTTCATGATTTTCAATTATGATTGCAACAATGTCAAAATAAACTTTGGCTATAGATAACTTTGGTTAGAACTAACAAAAGTTACAAAACACCTTTGAAAATGATGCGACTTTAAACAAATCTTAAAAGCTAGTAAGGATTTCCTCTAGACACTTTGAATTCAAAACTTTAGAGAGCTAAGGAAGCTAGCGTGAAACTCCCCTGTTTCATGACTTTAAAACAGTGTATTTCCTAACTTTTGAAACTTTGTAGCAATAGCAACTTGTTGACCCATAAAACACATGGATTAGCTAACCGAGATTCCCTAAAAATTATTGATTTTCAATTATTGTAAAATACCAAAAGTGCCATAAGACTTCTAATAATTATCAGGAAAAAAAAAAAACTATCGTGAGTCCATAATTAAGCTATAAATTTGCTTTTTTTTTTTTTCTTTCAAATAATATGTAAAACTTATCTTTTCTTAGCAAAATAAATTGTAATACTTATCTCTTGACTCTTGGTTAAAAAGAGCAAACTAATCTAAAAATCTGTCAATTTGGGGGGGGGGGGGAATAAGCGTTAGACTGCTTGTAAGAAAGAGATCAACTTTGTTATTAATAAGAGATCTATCCTCGGAGCCATCCAAGGAAGAATTTACACTGAATTGTCACTCTCTTCACACTATTTAGCTATTTTTATTCTATTAGTCTTAGGCTTGTAACTTTCTTTACATTGCAATTGACTTAGAAGCTCACTGCCTCTAAAAATTCATTGTATTGGGCTTAGATTGAAGGACTAAGAACCACTGTTCTAGATGAGCTTGAGCTTTTTATTTTGGGTCCCTACAGTATATATTTCATTTTTTGTTGATGTAATTACCTTTGTTTGTTTTAGATATAAAACTACTTAGAAAGAGTAAAAGTATTAAATATATAACATTCACTAGATACAACCGTAATAATCAAAATCATTTTGTTGTAGCATAAGAAAAAACGATATATAGTAAAAGATACACTAAAAGTCTTGTATCCACCGATCTGAATTCAAAAAGAAATAGGACACTCCCAGGTTCCAATAGCTCTTGATTTAAATTATGTGATCATTTAAAAAAGAGCAACTTATTTATAAAGCACAAGAAGAAATAACTAATAATGTTTGTTAATAATTTTAATATTTATTTATTTATATATAATTTTTTAAAACCTTATTTTTGAAACATAATTATATTTTAACTAACTTTTAATAAATAAATAAATTTTATACAAAAATTGCATCCAACATTTTACTTAAATCCACTTTTATGTCACTTTTTACCAAATAAACTAATTTTTTTAAAAATAAATAAATTTCATTATCTCACTTTTTTCAAAAAAAAGTTAATTACCTGAACCCAAAAACTCACAAGTCTCTCTCTCACTGTCTCACAATCTATATTTGTTTCAGCCAAGACAAATTTCTGTTTTGATAGAAAAAAACTAAAATAGTATTTACTATCAGCCAAAAGACTGGAGAGTACAGTAGTAACTAATAACAACAGAGAAAAAGCGAGTTGTCAACTTCAGCACGAAATTCTAGAAATCAAAGTAGCAGTGTTGAAAAGAACCCACCGGGTACCCCATATACTAGCTCTTAGACCTAGAGGCCAAACCCAGTAGCATGATACCCTCAAATATTTACTATAACAGAACAGCTCCACAGACCACAGTATAGTCTTTACTATATATTTTGCACTTACTACTTCCGATCGAGAAAAAGTTAATTTGGAGAGAAATTCGTATATTTTATTAGAGTTTCCATGTTCTATATTCATACGACTTAGGGGTATATATTAGTAAATTATTTTATAAATTTTCTTAAAAAAAAGAAAAAAGTGATTAGGGGTGTTTGATTTGTGTTTCAAAACAATCATTTTTAATTTTTAAATAATATTACACGTATTTTCATATATTTTGTCACTCACACGTATTTTTACAAATGTTTTCAAATAATAATTTTTAATTTTTAAACATATGTATCAAACGGGTCCAAATCCATAAATTTTTTTCCAAAATGGATGATTAATGTATGTGTGAATTTTAAAAATCTAACCGTTTGATTGAATCTTTTTAATTATCTTTATATTTGATTTCAAGAACATAAAAAATAAACTGCTATGTTATCAATTCAATTTTTAAATTTCAAATTTTTATGGTCTAAAATTTTGCATAAAAAATAAATTTTTTGATCAAATAGTAAACAATATTCGAATTTGAACTAAATTTGACATGTTATGAACTTAATAAACATGCAATCTAAGGATTGCATGATATACATGTTATGTCATCAATTAAATTTTTATTATCTAAATTTTTTCATAAAAATTTTTTTTTTTAATTGAATAATAAATTACATCTACAATAAAATTTTCAAAAATTACATCCAATAAAAAAATATTCCAAATAATTTGAAACATAGTCAGAAACCTTTCCTTTGATTTATGCCCTACAGTTTGGACACAAAACAGCAATCTCGTACTTTTTAATTTTTTTAATCGAATAATAAATTATATCTACAATAAAATTTTCAAAAATTACATCCAATAAAAAAAATATTCCAAATAATTTGAAAGATAAAAACCTTTCCTTTGATTTAAGCCTCACACTTTGGACACCAAACAGTAATCTCATACTCTTGAATTTTTTTTAATCGAATAATAAATTATATCTGCAATAAAACTTTCAAAAATTACATTCAATAAAAAAATATTTCAAATAATTTGAAAGATGGACAAAAACCTTTCCTTTGATTTAAGCCCCACACTTTGGACACCAAACAGTAATCTCGTACTCTTGCCCTTAGCAGATCTCTGTCTCTCTCTCTCTCTCTCACACACAGTCACTGTTCACACAGTACAGAACCTAAAAAGCACAGTGTGCGCATTACGCACCCACCCCAAAAAAAATAAAGAAAACTCTCTCTCGGTCTTTGCCTCTCACTCTCACTCATAAAAACACAGATACACTTTCTCTCTCTCTTGTTATATATAATAAACAAAACCCATTCTATAAAAACCTTCTGTTTCTCTCGCACAGTTACAATATTGTTCAAAACTCACAAAAAGTCTGAAGCTATTTTCTGATATATATATTCAAAGTTTGAGTCTTTTTTTAATTATTGGGAGCTGAAAGTTCAAGCTCAGCTCAAACTCTGAACTCTTTTGGGTCACACTACGCTGAATGAGTTCAGGTCACTGGAAATGGACCCTCCACTTGTAAGCGAGTCCTCATTTTCAGCAGCCAACCCTGCAGCTTACAGCTTGGATGAGCTATGGCCATTTGGTGGTTCGGAGCCTGGAACCGGGTCACTGGGGCTCCGGATGGGTAACTTGGGTCCGAACCCAAATGGGTTTGCTGAGAGCTCCGGGAACCGTGATGGGTCGGCCGAAGAATCGACGGTGACGGAGCAGAGTGGCGGTGGTGGCGGTGGTAGGAAGAAGAGAAAAGAAGTGAGCTCTGAGGATGAGTCTTCGAAAATGGTTTCCACTAGTAGTGCCAATGACTTGTTGGTTCGTCTCTCGCATTCGTTTTTCTTGCTTTTTTGTTTTGTTATGTTGTGTTATGTTATCTTTGTTTGGTTTCTGAGAAAAAGGAGGAAAGTGAAAGCAAAGATATGAGAAAAATGAAAGATTTTTCAGTCTTTACTGGTAGGTTTAAGCTTAATTGAGTATTGAGTCTTAAGTAAAAAAGCAAGTTTTTGAGGTTTTTGGTTCTTGTTTCTCTGTGTTTGGTATCTGGGAATTGAAGGAAATGGAGAGAAAGTAAAGTTATGCTGAATGGTTTTAGTGTTAGAATAAGGGTGAAGCAGAATGGAAATGTTTGGACTTTTGAGTAGTTTCTTTTACTACATTTTCTTGGCATTTTTCTGGGTCTGTGTAATTTGTGCGTGGTTAGGATTTTTTACTTTTGCAAAGTTAATATGTCTAGAA
Source organism: Quercus wislizeni (assembly GCA_023055345.1). Classification (NCBI taxonomy): domain Eukaryota; kingdom Viridiplantae; phylum Streptophyta; class Magnoliopsida; order Fagales; family Fagaceae; genus Quercus; species Quercus wislizeni. The sequence continues at coordinate 11,690,473 of JALGQJ010000003.1, read as the reverse complement.
TTTCTTGTGGTATTCTTCTCCTTTAAGCTGAAAATTTAGATGTGAATATCCAACTGGGGGATGGATTGGAAGTTTGAATTGTGTGGATTTAAGAACTATGTGATTAGGATGAAATGGGGTATGATTTGGGAAACTAATTTAGTTTGTGAATGCGCTTAATTTTTATGCTGATTTTTAAGGCTTTAGTGTGACAGTTTTTATTCATTTGGAGCAGAGTGGGTCAAATGGTAAACGGATGAAAGTAGCTGGATCCTGTGTTGACAATGATGGTTCAAAGGCAGAAGTGGAAGCTAGTTCAGCAGCTGATAACAAACCAGCTGAAGGAAGCACTCAACCTTCTGAGCCGCCCAAGCAAGACTATATCCATGTGAGAGCAAGAAGGGGCCAAGCTACTGATAGCCATAGTCTAGCGGAGAGAGTAATTCCCTTCAGTCTCTGTGAACTTGCCATTTCCAATCATTGGCTAATTTCTGAAAATAATGAACTAAAATTTCATGGGAGCTCTAGTTCCTGATATGGAATTTTTTCAATCTTTAGTACAGTACACTTGTTGCTGTTGGATTAGATATGTATGGTAATATATTAATCTGGAAATGTGTTACTTACCATGTCCATACTGGCAGGCAAGGAGAGAGAAGATCAGTGAGAGGATGAAGATTCTCCAAGATTTGGTCCCTGGATGTAACAAGGTATATTTTGTTCTCTAGTTGGTTGCTTGATATGGGTCTATGAAGCATGGACACAGACATGACACAAGACATGAAAATTCTTGAAAAATTAGGACACAACACAGTAGAGATACAACAACTAATTAATTATTATATTTTAGGTATTTTTATTTATTTATAGGCATATTTTAGGTTTATTTATAAGTTTTTAAAATATAAACAACTATCAAAATCTTTAAAAACAAATCTAAAATTAAAATTTTTTTCTCCCAACATTATGAGGACACATGCAGAAGTGTCCCCTGGCGAGTCTGACTAGGAAATGGACATGCCGGGGGTTTGAATTGTCTGTGGTTCTTATGGTACTATTAGTCTATTACTATAGATTGTGCTGGTTAAGTGCTATATAGTTTAGCAAATAAAAAATTAATGATGGAGCCTGTTGAAAGTAGGAATAACCGAATAAGGATTTGTCACCTGGTCGAAATAAAGAAGTTGCCCAGCTGAGTGGCAAGCATTTGTTGGAAGAAGAGGGCGGGGTTCCCACTGATTTTGTGTCTTTTTAATGTAATGTTTCATGTTTCTTACCTCATGAGTAGCTTAATCCTTTTTTGATCTTTGTAAAAATCCGAAGGTTTGAGTCCAAAGTCAGCTTTGACTTAGTGTACTTCCCTTGGAACAGGTCATTGGAAAAGCACTTGTCCTTGATGAGATAATTAATTACATTCAGTCATTGCAACACCAGGTTGAGGTATGTATCTCCTTTGCCACTGTATGACGTTAATTTCCTTTAGACTGCTGAACCTGAACTTTTGCAATATTTACTCAATTTCACAGTTCCTGTCAATGAAGCTTGAAGCAGTAAATTCAAGGATGGGCATGAACCCTGTCATGGACGGCTTTCCTCCAAAAGATGTAAGCTTAAAGACATTGATTGATTGCCTGACATATCTGTCATCACAAAGCGATTGTCCCAAATAATTATTTTTCCTGATACATCATCTAAGGAATACACTTTAAAAAAAAAAAAAAAAAAAATCTTAGGAATACATTTATGACCTGTTTATTTACAGTGCACTGCTTATTGAGAAACAATAATTTGACATGGTCATCATCAGTCTTGCTGAAACAGAGTTTTCAGTCACCTGAATACTGGATTCTTATCAAACTTGGGTAGCACCTGAAGTCAAATCCAGAGTGCAGTTTAAAAAAAAATTTATGGACAAATTTAAGCTCTAATCTGTTCCATTAGAGAGCGCAGTTCTGTTTCTAGGCATAAAAAAAAAGTTGTGCTGTATGTGTTTTTGGCACAATGTTTTTCTCCAAATAGGTTTTGAGGAACCTCCTCCAACCTGTGACATGGTGATCAGATGACCTTGCACACATGCTTAATAATATGAGTCAAACAAGTTACATGACTTTAAAAAAGTCAATGTGAGTAAAAGTGCACATTGATGATCCTCTCATTGCCATGTATTGGATTGGAGGAACTTTTCTCTAAATGTGTTTGGAGGAAAACTCTGTCCTTGTTTTTATAATGGAAAATTAGGACCAAATGTTTCATTTGATTAGAAGTACAGGTAGATGATCATCTGATCACCCTGTATTAAATTGAAGGAACTTTGAAGGAAAATGGAGAATTATGACCAGATGCTTCATGTTAAAGTGGTTTAGTTTTTCGCAGTTGGGTGAAATTGATATATACATACTTATTGTCTCTAGACTCTCAACACCAGCATGAGTGAATTTACAATGTTTTAAAGTTAAAAAAGGCATTTCATTTCATCATTCTTCTTCTTTCTTGCTTGTTTTTTTTTTTTTCTTTGGTTGTAAAGTATAAGGATGAGATACGACAAAATCTCATGTTATTGACTTTTGATTATTTTCTGTTTGAGGTCTTATGCTGAAATCATCTCTGGAGGCTGGTACAATTATTATTATTTTGTGTAAATTTCAATGTATCAACAATTCAAGGAGTCAAAAAGAACATTACTTTATATCAACATTCAACTGAATAACAGAAATCTCTTGTAATGCTTCTCTAATTCTAAGATGAAGTTCTTGGTCTGCCAAAAGTCAAAGTAATGATTTTAAGAATGAGAAAAGCTATAGTAACCGATTATATTTTGTTGAATCATAATTTACACACAACTTAATTTGCCTGCTAAATAGGCATGTATGTTTTACTTTCTTATGCGATATGCCTGTAATTGTTTCATTGCAAATTCAGTAGGTGTTTCTTATACATTTGCAAAATTTTCATTAAAAGTGACAAATTGACTTTCTAACCAAAGTTTTGTACGGCTCAGCTTGATGCTGCCCTTCACTGTGTCATTGCCTTCTTAGATTTATGCCACCACTCCCATATCCTATTTCTTTATACATTCCATTGGTCTGTTAATGCCTTCAGATTTTTTTTTTTTTGCTCTGTAAGTCATGGCCTTATTGGGTGCTCTGAAGAACATTTAGGGGCAATGGAAACTGTTGTGTTTAAGCTATGAATTCATGGACCATTGGACAACACCTTAACTGCTTCAAACTTTGTTAGAGAAAGAGCGAATACGTGAATATTTCTGATATGTTGATACTTGATGTGGATCTCAAGTATGGCTATTACCAAATAATTGGGTTGACTACAAGAACTCTATACATATTAGTTCACATCTTCAATGAAGCCATCCTCTGATTTACCTATTTTATTTGGGCAAGCTGCTATTTTTGTCCCTATTGGTATGTTAGAGTTCAATTTCGTCCATTAACTTTTAATTGTGTCAGTTTAGTTCCAATATTATGGAAATGGTTGCATGTTACACTTGCTACCACTTCCTTTTTAGAAATGGATTCATTTCTGTGAAATTCTTTTTAAATTGAGTGAGTTTACTTTGATCCTTACTATTACAAGGAACAAAGATTTTGAAAGAGGCAAAATTTGTACTACTTCCTGTGGTTAATATTCAGTGGGAACAAGGTAAACATTGAACTATCATTAGAACTTAAGCAACTAAATTGACACAATCGGTAGTTTAATGATGAAATTGAACGTTCTCACATCGTTCAGGACCAATATAGTTTTTTTTTTTTTTTCCTTCACTTTATTCTTCTTTTTCTGCTTTACTTGTTCTTTCAGGAGCTTCCAACATATATGTGAGCTTCTGTGTGCAATCATTGGCTTTCGTTGTGCACGATTATGCCAACTCCTCTCTCCATTTCGTGCCAACCTTGGACATCGGTGCACTCTTCCACCCAAATTCGTTTATCCCTTTCAGTACTTTAAATCAAATACCCTTAGTACATGGACATCTATCATATCTATATCTTTAGGTTCAATCTGTAATGTTGGCTTGTACTTTATTCCCAAGGGCCAAATCATACTTGTCAGTTTTTTCTTACTCGCCAGTTTTTTGGTGGATAGGCTCTTAGGAATTTGCTTTGAATATTAAGTTATCCTCTTGTGAAGAGAATATCATTTTTTTAATTGAATCACAGATCCAAAAAGAAGACTTTTAGAATTATATGCTGTAGGACTTTTCTAACGAATTAATGTGGTGTTTCAGCTTGGTTCACATCCATTTGATGCTTCTGGAATGATATTTGGATCACAATCAATGGGGGAATATGCTCAAAGCTCACAACCTGAATGGCTGCACATGCAGGTTGGTGGTAGTTTTGAAAGAGCGACATAATCTCGCGCATGTAAGCAGATTAGAGAAGAATTTGTACTTAATCATTTATAATCAAAGGGCAGCTGTGTTGTAGGTTTCCCTACATCTAATGCTGAAGTGTGTTTCCTAGTCTCATTTAATGTCCTAAAGTCGAAATATGAAATCATATGTAGAAATGCATTAATCTTTTTATGTATCATCTTACTGGATACACTTCAGTCAATTGTATTAGTATGCAGACAGAATCTCCTAGGTCCTAGGTTGATTTACTTCTTAAGCCGTGTAAGCAAAGGACTCTGCTTTCTGGAACTAGTTACAAATTCTTATTCATTGTTACAGTATGTTACTAATTGATACAATTTCATGCCAAACTGCGTAATGAGAGAATTGTGCTTTCCAAAGTTTCATTTTCATTGTTAAATATGTTACTAATTGGTACAAATTCATGTTTCAAAAATGGTAATGAAATAAATTCAAATAATGCAAAATTTTGGAGTCGTTAAACTATAACTAATGTTGAAGTGCAGAATGAACAATTGACAAATGCCATGGAAGATATTTTATTTTTATTATTTTTGTGAGAAGCCATTAAAGACAATTTAAATAATTACTTTCTACTTAAAAATGAAGCCTGAAGAAAATTAATTTGAGTTATAAGTACTCCGTGACAATTTGCTGTCATTGTATGTGGGGGTTTGACATAGGACACTTGGATTATTGTATCAGAATTCAGAGGTATTTAGAACTCAATACTTCAATTCACAGGTGAAAACATTTATCATAAAATTCATCAATAAACATAACATGGCATAATCAAAACAACAAATTTTATAGAATCAATCAATAATCAAAACAACATACACTGATAACCTGAATTACACAACCCAACAAATGGGAGGCAGGCAATCTCAAACATCTTATAACACAATCTTCAAATCAAAGTGACCTTAACAGGAAGGCCTTGGCTTAAGAACTAAATTTAGATTTTAAGGTATTGATAACAGAATCATCTACTCGGAAGGCCTGATTTAACACTTCATTAGGCATTGATGGTTGTGAACCAAAGAGAGTTGTTGCGAGAATCACAGCCCCTGGCAAGTGACTGTTGAAAGAGGTATATGCAAGAGCTTTCCCCTTTCCAACATTCTTTTGGAAGTGTACAAGCCCCCTAGGAATGACAAAAATCTCACCAGGTTTCAAAACCTTGGAGTAATACACATTCTGAGTTGTCACAAACCCCACAAGTACTCTCCCTTTAATGATCACACCGGACTCAGATGCACGAGGGTGAGAGTGTGGTGGATTGAGTCCTCCAGGGCCGTAGTCTACACGATTCATTGCAATCCCAAGAGTGTTGACAGCAGGGAATGTAAGGACATTTGCAGGAGTGATACTGAAGTTTAAGTTTGATGTGTTAGTGACACCCTCTTTGCTCAGATCAAAGAAAAAATCTTTTGCACTAACTTTTGAGGCAGGTTTGCAAGGAAAGCCATTGATGGACATGGATGCATTCAAATCTGCAACACAAAAGTCCTGTAATTGATCAGGGTCAGCCGATAGGGAAGGCACCAGGAGAAGCAGCAACACCGTAAGGCAAGATAGCAAGTAGAGGGCTGAGTTTGATGATTTCATCATGGCTGCTAGTGCTACAAGCTCCTGTTTATTAGAGAGTATACAAGATTGTAAAAGATAAAGTTTTGGGTTGAAGAATGAAGATAATGGTTCTATATATAACACTCTTTCTATGTGAAAACAACCCCAATAGTCTTTCCTTTCTACTTCTGCTGATGCAGACAAGTCACACAAGTAGCAACAAAATCAACCGAAGAAGGAGGGCAGTCGTCAAAATATCTCTTAATTTTGTATTCGCAATTGGTGTCCAGCTTGAAACTGTTGAAGGATCAGTTGTCTTTGAAAAATCTTAGTTATTTTCTAGAACGTCTGTCTTGGAGTAGGTGGCTGTAAATTAAATAATTTAAAAGAGAGGATTTTAACTAATCTTTGAGTAAATGGCTGTAAATTAATAATTCAATGAATTAATGGAAAGGGTTTTATCATTTTATGAAATGAATATGAATTGGGTCTGGTACTTATTGCAATTTCAATTCATCGACTCCTTCAACCTTGGACATTGTGGCTCTTTACGGAGAACTTTAGTTTTTATTTTTTTTATTTTTAAGGATCCTTCAACCTTGGACATTGTGGCTCTTTACGGAGAACTTTAGTTTTTATTTTTTTTATTTTTAAGGATCCTTCAACCTTGGACATTGTGGCTCTTTACGGAGAACTTTAGTCTTTTTATTTATTTATTTTTTAATTTTTAAGGAGAGAACTTTAGTCTCTACTCGTTATCAGATAAGTGGGAAGACCTAGTCTGTATCTATATTTAGGCTTAATTTGGCCAAATATACTTAATTTTTAAATGGAATTAGTCGTAGATCAGCGCGTTATACATGATAATTTTTTAGAGTTATCTAATATATATTATTATTATTATTATTATTGTTGTTGTTGTTGTTTTACTATTATCTATGTAACTTATGCATAGAAATATAGAATAGAAAAAATAATGAAAAATTTATAATAAGAGGATAAGAATAAGAAGAAACAAAATAAATGAAGATAAAGGGAAAGATAAAGTGTGATATTAAAGTAGAGGGTAGTGGAGAGATGAAAATGTGAAATGAATGAGAAATGTTAGAGAAAGTGTAAATGTTAAAAAAAAAAAAAAGAGTACAATTTTAAATGGAGGATATAACTGAATTTAAATGGTCAATTGTTGTAGTGCTATTGATTTTAGCTTGAATATATATATATATATATATACACACACTTTGCAACATGAAAATGATAAACCCTATTCATATAATTAAATTAAAGTTGCTTTATGATGTTGAGTTAACAAAACGAATTGGTGATTACGAGGAAGCTAAGCATTTTTTTTTTTTTTTTGAAAGAATAAACCTGAAAGCTGAACATGAAATGTCTTGTTTTATTGCTTTGTCATTTGGGTGACATTGAAACCTCGCATAAATTAATGGAGCCTCATTAGACCTATCAACCATTATAGCTCTAAAGAATACCAAAAACAAAAACTTAGCATAAATTAGTACTTACCCTTTGCAAGTAAAGAGGCTACACAAACAATCTAATGTACATTATTACCCAACAATGTTTCAACTCACCACACAGCAAAGTAATCATGCAAATGAACTTTGAAATATCCATTTGGTGTTACGATTGATGGTATGTAGCTTTTAGGAAAACATATGTAATAGTGGTAAATTAAACCACACTATTCAACTACTCAAATTTATTACGATACAAGGAGAATACGAATGCATTATGGACCCCTTTGTTCCTTATGGCTAATACAAAATTTAAATTATTGGAATTAAGAAGAAATAGATTTCTAAATATATAAATAGAATCATTTTTGTTAGAAGTCAATCATTGCACATGAGAGAAAAAAAAAAAATCAAATGAAAAGATAATGTATCAAGTCTAAAAGGAATTTCATAGAACAAATGTCATGTTGTACAAAAATAACATATATAAAACAACTAAATAGGTGAATTCAAAGCAACCCAAACTAAGAATTTAAAGAAAAACACATGTAATAAAATTAACAATTAAAGAAAAAAAAACTTATATCACAAAACTAAATTGCATTAGCTCAATATAAAGTTATAAAGAATACAAAAATTTATCAACTTAAAGCAAAATAAAAAAATTCACCAAAAAATTGAGAGAGAGAGAGAGAGAGAGAGAGAGAGAGAGAGAGAGAGAGAGAGAGAGAACCTTTTTTTGTGAGGGAAAAGTATGTAAAAAATGGAAAAGAGAATGACAAATTTATAGTAAGAGGTTGTGAATAAGAAAGGACCAAAAAAAAAAAAAGGAAGATGAAGAGAAAGATGAAGAATGATATTATGGTAGAGGGTAGTAGGGAGATGAAAATGTAAGGTAAAGGGTAGTGGGGAGGTGAAAAGTGATATTAAGATAGAGGGTAGTGGGTAGTGGGGAGATGAAAAGGTAAGGGATAGAGAAAAGTTGGAGAAAATGTAAATGTTTAAAAACAATGAGTAAATTTAAAAAAAAAAATTATAGGAAAATTGAAAAGAAAAATGATAATGATGTGACGCTGATGTTGCTCAACTGGAGCGTAGAAACAATAAATGCTACGTTTCAGTTTTTAGATATACTAGTCGCAGACCCACATCATGCGTGAGAATAAATAATTATATTTTAGTTATAGTATAATATATAATTTGTTATCTAAATTTTGTGGAAAATAATTTGTTCTCCAAAAAACTTAAACAATTTCTAAGATTATTTTTCATTTATTTATCTCAAAAAATATATCATCATTTTATTATTTGAATTTATTTGATTGATATTATTCATTTTTTAGGCCATCCATATTTTGATAAATTATGTTATCGTGCGTTATATTTTTCTAATTTGTTTTTCCTATACAACCAAACTGTTTGAGTTTCAAATATAATATTCAAAATTTTCATTCTCTTAAAAAGAGATTATTATATTTATAATTTTTCTTATCGTAGAAGTAGTTTCAAATTATTGATTGACTTCTGTTTACTAATATAAATACATGAAATTAAAACTGCATATTTCTTAGACATTACTAAGTTACTAATACCATATTATAAATTTAATATTTAAAAAATATGTAGGAAAAAAGTAGACTTTATGTCTAAAATTGAACACTTTACCTATCAAAAATAATCAATATAGCATAAAGAGAACACAATTTTTTTTTTTAATTACATACACTTTTATTTATTAAGATTTTATTGCATTTAATTGGATTTTCATATCGCATTTTTGTTACTAAGCTCCTGTTGTGCCTTCTCATTTGTCACATCATTACCACATCATTATTCTTTTTAGTATTTATTTTTTTACTTTTAATTTTTTGAAAATATCAAATATATAAATATATTAGCTTTACAGATTCATCTTAGGCAATTTTAACTTTACATATTTATTTACTTTAATTTTAATGTTATAATTAAATAATAAATCAATGAAAAATAAAAATAAAAATATTGTCTATACATATTCATCTTGGGCAGTTTAATTTTAAGAGCATTAGCATTGGAGAATGCTAATGCCATATCTAAGGACAATTTGGCATTTTATGCCTCAAAACCGTTTGCTTCAGAAAATGGTAAACACAACTATTGCAAATTTTTTTTGCAATAGTGCTACAGTACAATTCTAACTTTAGAATTGTACTGTAGCAGTATTCTAAAAATTATATATATATATATATATATATATATATATATATATATATATTTTATTCCTTTTCTCTCTCATCATCTCTGACTCTCCCACTCTCTCAACTCTGTCCTCATCGTCTCTCTCTCTTTCTCCCTCTCCCTTTCCTCTCTCTCAATGTTGTTTGCTTCGATCGGTGTACCATGGGTCAAGTGGTGGATCGGCATGGTGGGCTGTGGGTTATGGGTTTTGGATTTGGGTTGATCTGGGCGTTTTTCTGGGTATTTTTTGGGTTGATTATGTGGCTTTGACGTTTTCTGGGTATTTTCTGGGTTGATCAGTGTATCATGGCCTCACGGGTCAAGCTCCGATCGATGTGTCTTTGGCGTTTTTCTGGGTATTTTATAGGTTGATCATGTGGCTTCGACGTTTTCTGGGTATTTTCTGGGTTGATCGGTGTATCATGGGTCAAACTTCGATCGATGTGGCTTCAACGTTTTTCTGGGTTGATCATCAGCGTTTTTCTGGGTATTTTCGACGGCTTGGGTTTCAAATTTGCGGCGTGGGTTTCTGATCGGTGGCTTTATTGATAGTTTGTGTTCGGTGGCCTGGGCTCTATTGATGGTTTCTGATCGGTGGCTCTAATGATCGGTGGCATGGGTTTGATGGTTTGTGTGTGTGTGGCTCTATTGATGGTTTGGTGGTTTGTGTTTATGTGTGGCTTTGTTGGGTTTGTGTTTGTGTTTGTGTGTGTGTGTGTGTGGTGATGGGTTTGGATAGGTTGATCAGTGTATCATGGGTCTCTGTGTGTGGCTTTGTGTGTTGAACCAGAGCTAGAGGTTAAGGGAGAAAGAGAGGCTGTTGGAAAGCCCAGGAAAATGTGACAATCACGCCTAGTCTGAAAAAAGTGACAGTTAGAAATAAATAATAAAGAAAGATTAAAAAATAATATTTTAATAAAAATGGAGTTTTGGGATGCTAGAGGAATTGTAAAATGGTATGGTATAAGTAATAAAGTGACTTTTTGAGATGGTAAAATAGAATATGATAGAATTTTCTGATGCTGATGCTCTAATAGTTGATAGACACATTCAAATACATTGCCAACATTGTATTTTGATATAAATTCAAAATCTCATTTCCAAAATAACTAAGTAATATGTCCAAAAAAAAAAAAAAAAAAAAATCAAACAAAAGGTAAAAGAGGGAGAGAGAAGACTTGTGACGGAAAACTTAAAAATCAAACACACTACCAAATCGTATTAACTAAAAATAGTATTATATAAAAAATACAATGATTCATCAACCTAAAGTAAAGTTGCAAAAAAGAATATATATATATATATAGAGAGAGAGAGAGAGAGAGGGAGAGAGAGAGAGAGAGAGTAATCACCTTTTTTTGGAGAGAAATAGAAAATAAAATGAGAAAAATAAGCATCAAATAAAAAATATAGTCATAAGTCAAACACCAAATTATCCAAGCCATGGTATATAATAGAATAACATTATATTCTTGTAAACTATATTTATATGCAATAAAATAACATTTAATAATTATAGAAAAGAAAAAAAGATAATAACTTAAAAACACAAAACCAAATTGCAACCCAAAGTAAAATTCAAAAGAACACATAAATACATCAATCTAAAGTAGAGATACAAAAAATAAAAAATTCACACAAAAATAAAACATGAGAGAGAAAGAAAGAGAGTAATAACTTTTTTCATGTGAGAAAATATGTATAGAATGGGATAGAGAATGTCACATTTATAGTAATAGAATAGGGATAAGAAGAGTCAAAATAAAAGGAAGAGAAAATGATAGATCAATAGTGACATTAAAGTTAAGAATAGTGGAGAGATGAAAAGATAAAAGAGAAGTTATGGTTGGAAATAGTGGAGAGAAATGAGAAATAGGTAGATGATGTGGCTCAACAGGAGTGTAGCAACAATAAATGCTACGCTTTAACTTTTAAATATACTAGTCGCATACCTGCGCTTTACACATAATAATTTTTTTAGGATGGTCTCATTAAATATTTTATTAATACTATAATTTTAGTTATTAACCATTGGTTTTTCATTAGTTTTTAAGTTAATAAAAACCTAAAATATACCTTTTTTTACCTTTATACACACACACATATATATATAGTGAATCTTTACACATACCTTTAAGAAAACTTTATATATTCCATTTTTTTTTTATGCGTAAAATTATATACTACTACTCCATAATGATAGTGACTAATTAATTTTATATATATTTTTTAGTGATCTCATTTTTAGTGCTTTTTATCATTATTATATATTTACTAACTGATAATTTGCATAACAAAGAGGATAAATGAGAGGTAGCATTGTTCATTAGATTTTCAAAAGTAATAGTGTATGAAAATTATATATTTTGAAGGGATATTGCTTCTCTATGACTGGTAGAGGAAGCGCCTTCATGCTTTACAAAAGACTGTCCCGCTGACGGTAGTTTTTTGTCTTGAGGATAGTCCCTTGCGGGTACTTTCCCTTTGCCTTTCTTCTCTGCTGGAGAAGTCATTGTTGCTTTTTCCTGCCAATAAAGTTTTGGATGAAATAAGATTTTCAAGGGCTTGTTAAAAATCTTTTTCTTTTTAAAACTGATGGATGTAGGTATGCAAATATGAATGCAAGATGACAATTGATAGGAGTCAAAAGGATAATCAATTGGTTTGGTTGAATCAAGATTTTGGGCTTGATTATGGGCTGTGAGAATACTGAGAGTTTTGGATATAGAAGCTTTCTGGAGGGAGCTGACTTCCCAAAGTTCTGGGCTTCTTATAAACTCAAATTTGACAGGCTGGTTGAAGGGATGGGCTGTGATTCCTTCATTGTCTGTGATGAAAGGGTATAATAAACACAAGAATGGGTTTCCTAGGATGACTCTATCTGTCATATTTTTGACTAGGACAAACTTTGTCATAAAGGATATGCCGCTGTGGCAAACCTCAGCTTGTGGGATACTGAAATTAATATGCATACTTCCGCCATTTGCTGATGTCAGTCTTTCTTTAGACTTCTTGAAGTATCTGGAGGGAATGATTCCTTCCTGAATGCAATTAAGATCGGCACCTGAATCAATTAAGGCTATGATCTCAAACTCAAATTCTCTGCTAATGACAATTCTGACTCGGGAATGCCATTTATGAAAGTTAACTCTGCTGATGGTATCTAAGAACAAATCTTTACTGGGTTCTTGGATAAGATCGGCTGTGGGGTTGACTGTTTGACCGTCTTCTTCATCTGAGGGACTTTCCTCATTGCTTTGATGAGAAGTGTTTTCCAAAAATTGGATTCTTCTATTAAGGAGATCATAATCGACCCTGAGAATGGTTAATTCTTGCTTTAGGGTTCTGACTTCTGATTTGGTTTCCTTAATTTCCTTCTGAAGGTCGTTGACCGTAACTTCCTTCTTGGACTGGGTAAACCTATTGTAGATTTGCTCTAAATCTACTTTGGGTTGCTGGATCTTAATGGGAGGCTTGCTAGTTTCCTTAACCAGGGCTTGGTGGAAAAGGGTAAGCTTCTGGGCCTTAATGATGGGGTCTTCTATGGCCTCTATGAGGTCTAACAGAAGTTCTTCTTGTTTGTTTAATACACTGATGGTTCTGTTCCTACAACAACCATCTTTGCATGGTGTAGGTTCATCCAGGCCACTAGAAGTACTGGTGCTAGAGGGACTAGAGGATGACCTGTAAATTTGCTTGAGCTCACTGTCACTAGCACTGCTGTATGACTCACTATCTGAGTGGTCAAGTTCTAGTAACTTGAAGATCTCATTTTTGCTGGGTTGGTCACTGATGAGGGTGTTGATAAGGGTTTTGGCCTTGGCTCTACACTCGCTCTTGTAATGACCTTTCTTTCCACAGTTGTAGCATTTGCTGGATGCTTGTGGAATGGGATCCTTGAGCTTTCCTTTCTTATAGAAATCATCGGTCTTGTACCTATGCTTCCTATAGTACTTGGTTGGTTTCTTCCTAAAGGGTTTTTCAAAGGATTCCTTTTCTTTGTGCTTGGATTTCCTTTTGGAAGGTTTGACTGAGGGTAAGCCATACTATACCAAAAGGGGGGTAAGTTACAGATAGACGGCCGACTGTGGCCTTATGCGGAAGTTACAGATAAAAGCCGACTGTGACTTATAGTTGAGGGGAAGGGGGACTGTGTTTAGGAGACTCTTCCTAAAACTGGACTGGACCTCTAAGGTATTTCTGCTGTGAAAACCTTTGCTGAAGAGGGAGGTAATTTGCTGCTGTGCTAAATTAGACCTGCTGAAGACTGAGAACTTGGCTTCCTTAAATAGGCTGGAGGGAGCCTTGGATGCTGCTGGAGATTGCTGAAATCTCGGAGAGTAAATTGCTTTTACTGAGATGAAAGCTGTTCCCACCGAAAGCAATAGTAACTCTAAATGATTGTGTCGATGAACAGTAAAACTTTTATTGTTTCTGCTACAGTGACTTGTCCCCTTGCTTTTCTGAATTGGGGTACTGTAGAAATAGTAACCGGATTGATAACTTATCCTGAGTGCTGGGTCAGGATTCACTGTCCAAGTTATACCCGCTATATGGATCTTGGGAATCTTGGAATGGATCAATTGGATTCTGATTGACCGATCCTACTGAGGTAGTAGGAGAAACCTGCTCTTCGGTTTCTAACTGTTGTGACTGAACCATTAGTTGCTTGGCTAATTCTTTGAGCTCTTTGCTTGATTTCCCGGCAATCTGGACAGAGTCAAGGCTAGACTGGGATCTTATCCTGAGAGCAATAGGTTTTTCAACTGGGGGAGGATAATCCTCATAAACTTGGCTGATAATTTTGTTAATCTTAAGGCTGTCCCACCATTTTACTGAAAACTCCCGGCCTAGGAAGTTGCTGTTGATTGTGTAATTCCACATACTGATCCAATGGATCTTGTACCTCTGGGAGAAGACCAAGATTATTGGGAACTGGGACCTATGCTTGGAAGAGCTGCATCTTGAATCAAAATATCTCAAGGTATCTTGTAATGGTTCTGGGAAGATCAAAGGAATAGATCCAAACATTTCCCACCACTTAAGGAACCAGGAGGGGGTTTGGCCATTGAAATCTTTGCCGAACATCAAGAACCATGAATGATTAAAATCTTGATTCTGGAAGAAGAGTACTTTCTCAAAGGCATCCATATAGTCATAATAACTGTAATGGAGTACTGAGCCTGAAGGAGATTTGTAATTCCTGAGGATCCTTAGCAAGGAAGGATGCTGTCCCCATTCTTTACTACTGACAAAACCTATGATGATGAACTTGTGATAGAGAACTATTGGGTTGTCCCCTTTGCTGTAGATGTTTTCTATTTGAGCAGACTTTTCCTGGGAGAGGATGCTCTTATAGAACTGGATATTCTTTTTAGGGTGTTTGGGTAAGAAATGCCAGTTTGGTGGCAAGACTTCCACGGCTAGGGCTAGGGGATCTGTTATATGTACCAAGTGAGGTTCAATATAAGAGATATGCTGAATAAAAGCTTTTTTGACATAAGAGGACCGACTTCTTCTTTGGGACGGGTAGAAAGAAGGTCTCTGAATAAGGCTAAAGTGTTCTTCTACCTGATAAGGATTGATTGCTTTGGGTGCAGGGGAGGCTAGGGCTGAGCTATAACTAGGTTGACCATGGGGTTGCTTTTCATAATTTGGAATTGTAGAAACCAAATAACGATTGGCAACTATTGATGGTGAAACAGGGTTATCTTGTGTAGGGATTTTTGACTGGGATGCTGGGATAATTTGACTGGGGGTTATAGGTACAATCTTCCCTGGGTTTTGTGATTGGCTGGAATCACCAGGGTTTTGCTGTTTGGATAACCTAGGGGGCTGGGGCTGGGATTGTCTTCTGGACATCTTGGCTGTGACTCTGCAGAAATTCACGGGTTAAGAAATCAGGGATACTGTTTTGGCTTCCCTCAATGAATTCTAAATCAAAGTAAAAAACTGAAAGGATGGCTTGCCATCGTGGAAAAATATGTTTTGATGCAATGTTTTGAACATCTTTTTCTAAAACATGCTTTGCTGATTTACAATCTATTCTGACTAAAAACTTTTGATTTAAAAGATCACTTTGAAATTTCGAAATGCAAAGTACTATGGATAATATTTCTTTTTTAATAGTACTATAATTGATTTGAGTAGGGGTCCATATTCCTGAATGGAAACAGACTATCTGTTCTGGGGAACTGGGACCAACTCTTTGGAGGAGAATGCCTCCATAACCTATGTTTGAGGCATCAGTCTGGACAATCTTGAAGGAATTGTTGGCTGGAATTCCCAAACAGGGAAGGGTTTTGACATACTGTTTGATGTGCTGGACCACTGAAGTATGGGCTGGGGTCCAAGGTGATGGATTGGTTCGAAGTCTATCAAAAAGGAGTTTGCATTGCTGTCTGAGATTTTGATAGAAATCTGAGATGTAATTGAGAGAACCTAGAAATCTCTGAAGCTGGGTTTTATCTAGGATTTCATCTGGAAATTTGTCCGCAAACTGGATAGCTCTGTCTATAGGTTTGATAACACCATGATGAATATCAAAACCTAAGAAGCGAACTCTAGTTTGGAAAAGTTTGATCTTTGGGGCTGAAACAACAAGACCATTGAGTTTGATAGTGTTGAGGAATGCTCTCAAGTGCTTTCGATGTTGTTCCAAGGAGTCTGAGAAAATAAGTACATCATCGATGTACACAATGGCATGACTGGAGAATGGATTAAAAATCTCATTCATGATGTTTTGGAATTCAGAAGGTGCATTCTTAAGGCCAAAGGGCATTACATTCCACTCATAATGATCGAAAGGTGTGGTGAAGGCTGTCTTATACCTATCAGGCATTCTGATCTGTATTTGCCAAAATCCACTCTTCATATCAAACTTGCTGAAGATAACTGCCTTACTAAGCCTATTGACTAAGTCTTTTTTGTTGGGAATAGGGTACTTTACCCATTCTAAGACTTTGTTGAGGGGCTTGTAGTTGATGACTAATCTAGGAACACCTCTTTCTATCTCAGCATTTTTCTGGACATAAAAGGCTGGACAAGACCATGGTGATCTAGATTTCCTAATGATTCCTTTCTTAAGGAGGTCCTTTATTTCAGCTCTACAGGTATCCATAAGTTCCTGATTCATTTGGATGGGTCGAGCTTTAGTAGGGATATCCTTTTCATTGAAATTTTTGACATATGGGAGAGCTACCTCGTGTCTCTTTCTATTCAAAAAGCTGTGGGTAGATCAGAGCAGACTTCTTGCTTGAGTTTTTCTTCAAACTTTCTGATCTCTTCTTGGAGGGTTTTACAGGCTAGTTGGTCCTCAACTTTCTTGTATCTAATTTCCTCCTGAATGTATTTAAGATGTGTGGTCTTGGCATTAATCAAGTCTGAGACTATGCCAGCTTGGATAGTGCTAATATTCCTTGGTATAGGTTCACTTGTGAATCTAAACCTGATGGTTTGGCCAAAGGGTTGGGTAGTAATTCCTTTACTATCTACTGTGAAAGGATAGAGACTGCAAAGGAAGGGATTTCCTAAGATGACCTTGTCTGTCAGGTTTTTGACAAGAACAAATGTGGTTTTAAAACACATGTTATCTTGGCAAACATGAGCTTTGGGAAGTTTGAATTCAATCTGCATTTTTCTGCCACTAGCGGATGTCAATCGTTCCCTAGATTTTTTAAAGTATTTGGAGGGAATGATGCCTTCTTGGATGCAGTTAAGATCAGCACCTGAATCAATCAGGGCTATGACCTCAAATTCAAAATCTTTGCTAATGACAATCCTGACTTTGGAATGCCATTTATGGAAGTTAGCCCTATTGATGGTATCTAAGAACAGATCTGTACTGGGTTCTTGGATAAGACCGGCTGTGGGGTTGACTGTTTGACTAACTTCTCCATCTGATGGATCTTTCTTGTTGTTTTGATAAGAAGCGTTTTCTAAGGATTGAGCTTTTTGGAAGGCCTTTAGGTTTTGCTTTAAGGTTCCGATTTCGCTCTTGGTTTCCTTGGTTTCTCTTTGGAGGTCGTCAATTTTGATTTCCTTCTTGGGTTGCTGTATCACAGGCTTACTGGTTTCCTGGACTAAAGGTTGGGTTGTGCTGGGTTCCTGAAGCTCAGGGTTTCCTACCTTTAGGTGGGAGGTTTTGGCTTCACAGCTTCTTCTGTAATGGCCACGCTTGCCGCAACCATAGCATTTTTGAGGCTTGTTTGGCTTTGCTTCTTGTAGGCTTTGGAAATGGGTCTATGGACTCTATTAGCATGTCGTTCAGGCCTTTTCAATCTCTGGCGCGCCCGTTTGGCTTCTAGGGATTCTTCATCTGTGTCAGAGGAAGAACTGCTAGGGGTTGTACGGAGTTTTATTACCTTAAGCTGGTTAGGGCTTTTTGGTAAAGGGATGGCTGGTTTCTTTTCTAGTTCTTCAAGTTTCTGGACAACTATTTCTAAGGCTGTTCGATCCTTAGAGTGGCTGGGGTTAGTTGGTAGAGACTTGACAAGAGGCTGCCTAGGAGTAGGATTGCTGATTATTTTCTTAGTTGGGTTGGGTTCAACTAAGGTCCAGGTTTTGGTAGAGGCACCAAACTGCTTTGGCTGGCCAAAATACCTTTCAAAGTAAATGAAGAAGGGAACATTACGGGATATTTCCCTCATGAATAGTACCCATGCATCATAAACTTTTTCCTTTTGATCTTTGGTATAGTTGGCTTTGTAGGCTGCTCTTTTAGCCCTGTTTTCCTCAGAAGTAAAATCCTTACCTAATTCTTCTAGGTCGGGATCAAATTCTTTGGTTAGGACCATGATGTTAAAAGGTTCCTGATCTAGAGGCTGTTCCATATCAGTACCAGATGGGGATGGAGGGGATTGCTCTCGATCGTCTTGCTCATCGACAATCGAATCCTCTTTGGCTGTGTAGCAAGGTGTGCTAATTTGGGAATTGGCTCTAACTCCCTGAAGCTGGACACCTAAATCTTTTCTAGACGTTGGGAATGGTGATCCTTTGGGTCTAGTTGAGCTATGCTGGGATGCTGGTCTATCTCTTAAGTAGATAGGTGATTGGGGCTGGATCGGAGATCTAAACTGGGATGTATCCAGAGGCTGTCTACACTCAGGAGTGCTAGGCCTAGATCTATCGAAACTCAACCTATTAATCAGAGATCTAAACTGGGATGTATCCAGAGGTTGTCTATACTCATATTCTAGAGGAGTACTCAACCTAGATCTATCAAAACTTAATCTAACCGTGCCGTCGGCTAGTTGCTGGACAAAATCCAAATCTGGATTCTGTGCTGGGTTTTGGATCTGTAGAGCATGGTTCTCATTCTCTAGAGTCCAATTGGCTGGGAATGTGATCTCATTCCATTTAAGGTTTCTGGGGATACTAATCCTGGCTGTAGGATCAGTAGTTTGGATTAGGGTTGTCTCACCCTTCTCCCTCCTATCAAGTGCTCCAACATTCATGTTAGTTCTCATGCACTTGTAGTAAACTTTGTATATCAAGGCAATCTGACTGGTTCCCTGCACCATGAGGGTTCCATGGGTCTTGATATTTAATGTGAGGGCTTTAATAACTGTGCTGTCATGAAGACAGATGCTGAAGTCTGGGAAACAGTTAAAATGAACTGGTCCGTTGCTAAGACTGGTTTGTATGGTTCCTAGGAGGCTATCGTCGAATCTAATGTGACGAGCATCTCTAAGGGCCATGAGGATTGAGCTGTTCAAACCTCTTCTGGTGAGTGGTTTCACTCCAACTTGGACTAATCCTATGTGCAGGAAATTATGTCCTTTGCTTTTATGCTTTTGAATAGCTGAAGGAGATAACAAGTAGCACGTTTCGTACTCCTTGTTTATTCCATAGACTTGTTCTATGGTCTTAACATGGTAGTCTGTTTTGAAGGCTGTTTTCAAAGACCATGAAGACTTATAGAATTGGCTGGTGGCAACTTTTGGGATATTCCAATCTCCTATGTTAGATCTAGATCGGATAGCTCATAAGTTTCCGAATTAATTGCTCCTATGTCTGCTGGGATTTCTGGAATGGATGTGGGTTGATTACATCTACTGCTGGTGGAAGAGTTACTTCTAAATATCCTATTCATGATTCTGGGGTTACAAGTTTAAACTAACAATTACAACCTAGTCACCTTTGTATCCTCAAACTTCTGGATCTAACCTTTAGATCTGGAACAGATAAATACAACTATGGGATAGACACCTAATCTGTTAACTCCTTGTCATCGGACTCTCCTCCAATAATGGGGACCACCCTAACACGCCTTCTCTCGGCTTTCAACGGGCTGACCAAACCAAACCTAGGAAGATTTTCGACCTCTTTATAACACGGAGAAACAAACAGACTTTGGTAACAAATCTCACAGGGATATGAATCTGCAAGAAACTTTAGGGCTAAACACAAAAATAGGAAGAATAGGGATAACAGGGAAGCAAAGGTTAATTTGAACAAATAATCACAGAATAACAAATAGAATGGTTAGAAGGAGGCTCAGCCTACCATTTACAGATGTAAAAGAAGATGATGAAGTAGTAGCAGACGAAGAAATAAATAATTGGAAATGGAAGAGTTATCATGAAATAGATGTAAAACAAAATATGGGGAATGGGAGATATATCCATAAAATAATTCAAAATAATTATAATGCCAAAATATGCCAATATTTTCTAGATAACTATGGCGGCAGTGCCGACCAACTTGATTGTTATACAATGGTAACTTACAACTGACCGGGCCAAACTTGGCTCTAATACCAAAAGGGGGGTAAGTTACAGATAGACGGCCGACTGTGGCCTTATGCGGAAGTTACTTATATATATATATATATATATATATATATATATATATATAAAATAAATAAGGTTAAATGAAATGTCAAAAAATGGATTTTTAAATTTTCTAGCTTTATTTCTTATGTAATTTCTACTACTATCAGAGAATATCTCTTTTTTAGTTATAATTAATATGGTTTCCATAATTAGAGTTTGATTAGTTTTAAATTTAAATTTAGTACTATGATTGTATTTAATTGTTGATTGTTGATTTAATTTTTTAAGTGAATTTAACAGTTTATGTTACTACACTGTAAAGTTTTTAATGTTCTCCTCACGGTAATCTCTATTTTATTTTTTACTTCTCCTTACAACCTCTTTGTTTTCCAATCAATAATTACTAATTGACGTTTGGTTTTCTTTCTTTATCTACTCTTTATTACTTTGTATTGGTTTTTTTCTATACCATCTCTCTCTCTCTCTCTCTCCATTGGCAACCTATAATTTTCCAAAATTTGATGTTGATTCTATAACATTAAATATGCATTATTAATTTTTTTTTTTAATTTAGTGTTTCTAACTTGAATTTGTTTTTTGTTTTTCATTCTTCCTTTGATGCACTAGGTGTGAGAATTAGTGTTTCCCTAGAATTACTCCACTTAATGTGAACAATTTTATTTATTTAATTTAGGAAAAATATTATATTTAAAATTTTTTAAAATAAAAAAGGAGTGGAAATATAAATAATTTAATGATATATATGGGGGATGTGGCTGAATTTAAATGTTAAATAAAATAATATGAGAAAAAAAGAAGAAGTAAAATACATAACAATAAACACTAACTCATCCAAATAATTCTATGTAATAAAATTATAGTAGATTCTTATATACTATTTTTAATTATTTATAATGCAATATGATAATATTTAACAATCAAAGTCATAAAAAAAATAAAAAAAACCTTAAAACACAAAACTAAATCCCATCAACCAAAATAGAGTTCTAAATAATAGAAAACTTTATCAAGCTAAAATAGAGATGCAAGAAAAATAAAAATAAAAATCCACCAAAAAATTAAGGGAGAAAGAGTGGGAAATAACCACTTTTTTGTAAGAGAAAATTATGTAAAGAATGGAAGAATGAATGACAAATTTATACTAAGAGGATGATAATAAAAAGAAAAAAAAATAAAGGAAGATGAAAGGAAAGAGGAAGAGTGATATCAAGCTAGAATGTTTGGAGAGATGAAAAGGTAAAGAGAAGGAGAAAGGTTGGAGAAAGTGTAAATGTTAAAAAAAAAAAAAATTAGTACAATTTGATGAGCACAATTTTATTTTATTTGAATTTAAGTAAAATATTACAGTTTTTATTTTTTAAAACAGAGAGAGAGAGAGAGAGAGAGAGAGAGAGAGAGAATATAAATGATTTAATGATAAGGAGGATGTGGTTGAATTTCAATATTGAGTAAAATAGAAGAGAAGAAAAAAATAAGAAAAATTAAAAGATATAACAATAAACACTAAATTATCCAAATTATGCTATCTAATGGAATACTATTTTATTTTTATTGACTATCTTTAATTTTTTATAATGTAATCGGATAAAATTTAACAATCAAAGAGAAAAATAATAATAATAATAACTTAAAATACAAAACTAAATTGTATCAACCTAAATTAGAATTCTTAAAAACACAAAAATTTATCAAACTAAAGCGGAGATGCAATAAAAAATAAAAATCCACCAAAACATTGAGAGAGAGAGAGAGAGAGAGAGAGAGAGAGAGAGAGAGAAAACTTTTTATGAGAGAAGACTATGCAAAGAATGGAAAAGAGTGACAAATTTATAGTAAGTTGGATGAGATAAGAAGAGACAAATAAAGGAAGTTGAAGGGAAAGATGAATAGCAATATTAAAGTAGAGGGTAGTGGGGAGATGAAAAGGTAAGAGAAGAAGAAAAGTTGAAGAAAGTGTAAATATTTTAAAAAATAAGTGAATGTAAAAAAAATTATAGGAAAATTGGAAATAAAAAAGAAATATATATATATATATATATATATATATATATAGATGTTAAAACCGACAAAGATGAATATGTAAAGTCAATAATCTATTTTTATATATATTTTTTTGTAAAAAAAAAAAGGAATAAATAATAATTATGTGACGAATGACATGGCGATGAGGTGGTGCAGCAGGAGCTTAGAAGCAATAAATACCATGTTTCAGCTTTTAGTAATATATAGATACCTTTAATTTTTTATAATGTAATCGGATAAAATTTAACAATAAAAAAGAAAAGTAATAATAATAATAACTTAAAACACAAAACTAAATTGTATCAACCTAAATTAGAGTTCTTAAAAACACAAAAATTTATCAACTTAAAGCGGAGATGCAATAAAAAATAAAAATCCACCAAAACATTGAGAGAGAGAGAGATAGAGAGAGAGAGAACCTTTTTGTGAGAAAAAACTATGCAAAGAATGAAAAAGAGTGACAAATTTATAGTAAAAGGGAAGGGATAAGAAGGGACAAATAAAGGAAGATTAAGAGAAAGATAAATAGCAATATTAAAATAGACGGTAGTGGGAAAATGAAAAGGTGAGGGAAGAAGAAAGGTTGAACAAAGTGTAAATATTTTTTTAAAAAAAAAAGTGAATGTAAAAAAAATTTATAGGAAAATTGGAAATAAAAAGAAATATATATATATATATATATATAGATGTTAAAACTGACAAAAATGAATATGTAAAGTTAATAATCTATTTATATATATATTTTTGTAAAAAAAATAGTAATAAATAATAATTATGTGGCGAATGACATGACGATGAGGTGGCGCAATGAGAGCTTAGCGGCAATAAATGTCACGCTTTAGATTTTAGTAATATATAAATATAGATATAGATATAGATATTGTGTTTTATGTGTAAGTGGGAAGACCTAGTCTATATATATATATATATCTTTTTTTTGGATTGAAACGAATGTTAAATGAAGAAAGCAGTGGGTAAAGTAACGTCTTTACCTGAGCTCTTTAACCATCAACTTCTTCAAACAGATTGTGTATATAAAGAATTTCAAATGGGTCTCCATCATTGACATTTACTAATTGATAATCTATTTAGCGTGTGTTTGGCAAAAATTAAAAAACCAGCTTATTTTACTATTTAGTTTATTTTTGCTACTATTTATGAGTTTCATTGCACTTTTTGTTACTATTTATGAGTCAATTGTACCATTTAAGCTAACTTTTAGCTTTATTTACAGTACTTTCAACAAAAAATTTTTAATTTCAGCAAAATAAATGGATCTCAAACATACCCTTAGTCATTGTGAAGGTAGGAGTCTGGCAGATAATGAAATTTAGTGAAAATCAGTGCCTATAATATAATAGGACCCCGTTTGTTCTGATGATTATTGCTATTGTTGAAATCGAACCAAGAATGGTGTTCTTGAAGGGTTTCTATGCAAATTTTTTTTTTTCCCTTTTTTGTTGAATAAAAATTTGGTATTCTTGGTTGCAGTTTTTTACAGAATTTTCCATTAATCTTTGATATTGGGTTTGGCTAGTTTATTTTGGAATATCCATTGAGTATGCCTTTTTGCAGTTTTTCTTTTTCCGAATTTGAAATTACAGTATTTCTTTAGATTATCAAAAATTTATCTAATATCTGCAAAGAAAAAATTACTTCTATTCACATTCATAATGAAGGAGTATAAATCAACTTATATAATGCCATTACCCAATGTTAGCCCCACAAACAAAGTTTGTCGTTTTGAGGTAAGATTACTGTCTTAATTTCTAACCTTAATTAATTTGCATCACCGTATAATCAGGGCTGAGGCTGGCCCAAGTAATTTTGGGGCACATATAAATTGGGACATTATATATATATATATATATATATATATATATAAAATAAAAGCAAACCATTCAACAATTCATTCAAGATCAAGCAATTGCTACCATTATTAGTAAAATATTTTGTGAAGGACTCAAGATTCATGGCTGCATAATTGTTTTTTTTTTTTTTTTAAGGGTTTGATGCAACCATTGAAGATTAATTTGTTACCACTTAAAACTTCTTCTAAGGATTTGGGTGTGAAGTTCAATAAAAGAAAAAATAATTTGTTTTTGAAGGTTTAGTTATATGTGTCCTTAGGTTAAAATGGTTTCAATATGTGTTTTAATTTGCATGTTATGGTCAATTTTGTATTCAAAGGCAAAACTGTAATGATTACTATGCTTGAACTTAGTCCTTCATTGGCTACATTAAACTCCCAAGATGACTATGAGAGAGAATTGACCAAAGAGTATGATTTCGGATATGATAGAATGACGGAAAAGAAAATATGTGGCCAACTTTCATTAGTCTATTGAGGATCCCAAGCCACTTCAAAAGTTCTAGGACTAAGGCTTGATTGTTGTGGTTGTTTACATTTCAACATCAATACTTCTGCATGAATGAGGAACACTAAGTCTTATATCAGACCTGTAGCTTATTGAATGACTTTAATTATTAAAAACTCAGCGTTGCAGTCACGCACATATAAAGAGTGAATTTTTAGAATTCTTGATAAGATAAATTTTCAGATATTATTTCTTGTAGTAAGAGGTGAATGAAATACTATTGTTAGTCATTTGTTCATCTCTTCAAGTTGTATTGCAATCATTTTGGTAGGTTTGAAAGAGAAACCTAATAAAGCTGAGGTGTTTTATTTATTTATTTTTATTATTTATTTATTTTATTATAAATTTAAGTGGATTTTGTGGGATTTTGAGTTTCTTATGTTTGCAAGAAAAAGTAATATTAAAGCTGAAGGATTTCTTGTTTGTGTATGTGCCAGTGATGTAGCTCTCAGCTTCTTTGAAGCATTTCATACAGTTCTTGTCTTCCTCTTTCCGGTTCTGGGTGGCTTAATTACTTTACATTTTCAACCCTTTCACATCTCTCCACTTGAAACACATTTTGCTACCTTGTTGGTTTTCATTGTGGCTACAATCGTCTACGGCATTGCATATGTGTTGATAACACTACAACCTCCAGACTCTGAGTACCATGCCATATTCAGGTTCATCTGTCTAGTTTTTGGAATCATTGCTATTGTGCTACTTGTCTCAACAATTATTCCTCCCCGTTGGCTATTCATTGTAAATTTATGGTTAATCCTGATCGTAGGGGTTCTGAGTTTGTGCAAACAAATTTATCAACTTCTTTGCTACACAGCTATTTTAGTATTCGAACGCAGTACCTAGCTTGTTTGGAAAGATTTGTCAATTAGTTCATCAGATATATTACTGGCTCCTACGGATATTCCAATCAGCAATTTGTCAAGATTTTTCTTCAAGGGAACGAGAATACAATGATAATCAGGGTTTAGAAATGGTTTAAGTGGCCTGTTGTTGTATTACCAGATATACATACTTATTGTCTCTAGACTCTCAACACCAGCATGAGTGAATTTACAATGTTTTAAAGTTAAAAAAGGCATTTCATTTCATCATGCTTCTTCTTTCTCTCTCCTTTTTTTTCTTCGGTTGTAAAGTATAAGGATAAGATAAGACAAAATCTCATGTAATTGACTTTTAATCTTGATTATTTTCTGTTTGATGTCTTATGCTGAAATCATCTCTGGAGTCTGGTATATTCTTTTTTGTTTTTTGTTTTTTGTTTTTTTGTTTTTGTTTTTTTGTGTATATTGCAATGTATCAACAATTCAAGGAGTCAAAAGGACATTACTATATATCAACATTCAACTGAATTACAGAAAATCTCTTTCAATGCTTCTCTAATTCTAAGATGAAGTTCTTGGTCTGCCAAAAGTCGAAGTAATGATTTTAAGAATGAGAAAAGCTATAGTAACCTATTACATTTTGTTGAATCATAATTTACACACAACTTAATTTGTCTGCTAAATAGCCATGTATGTTTTACTTTCTTATGCGTTATGCCTGTAATTGTTTCATTGCAAATTCAATAGGTGTTTCTATACATTCGCAAAATTTTCATTAAAAGTGACAAATTGACTTACTAACCAAAGTTTTGTACGGCTCAGCTTGAAGCTGCCCTTCACTGTGTCATTACCTTCTTAGATTTATGCCACCACTCCCATATCCTATTTCTTTATACATTCCATTGGTCTGTTAATGCCTTCAGATTTTTTTTTTTTGCTCTGCAAGTCGTGGCCTTATTGGGTGCTCTGAAGAACATTTAGTGGCAATGGAAACTGGTGTGTTTAAGCTATGAATTCATGGACCATTGGACTACACCTTAACTGCTTCAAACTTTATCAGATAAAGAGCGAATATGTGAATATTTCTGATATGTTGATACTAGATGTGGATCTCAAGTATGGCCACTACCAAATAATTGGGTTGACTACAAGAACTCTATATATATTAGTTCACATCTACAATGAAGCCATCCTCTGATTTACCTATTTTAATTTGGCAAGCTGCTATTTTTGTCCCTAGATTATATTGGTATGTTAGAGTTCAATTTCGTCCATTAACTTTTAATTGTATCAATTTAGTTCCAATACTATGGAAATGGTTGCATGTTACACTTGCACCCACTTCCCTTTTAGAAATTGATTCATTTTTGTGAAATTCTTTTCAAATTGAGTGAGTTTACTTTGATCCTTAATATTACGAGGAACAAAGATTTTGAAAGAGGCAAAATTTGTACTACTTCCTGTGGTTAATATTCAGTGGGAACAAGGTAAACATTGAACTATCATTAGAATTTAAGCAACTAAATTGACACAATCAGTAGTTTAACGATGAAATTGAATGTTTTCACATGGTTCAGGACCAATATAGTTGTTTGGCCTTTTTTTTTTTTTTTTTCCTTCACTTTATTCTTCTTTTTCTGCTCTACTTGTTCTTTCAATAGCTTCCAACATATATGTGAGCTTCTGTGTGCAATCATCGGTCCACTCTTCCACCTAAATTCATTTATCCCTTTCAGTACTTTAAATCAAATACCCTTAGTACATGGACATCTATAATATCTATATCTTTAGGTTCAATTTGTAATGCTGGCTTGTACTTTATTCCCAAGGGCCAAATCATACTCGTCAGCTTTTTCTTACTCACTAGTTTTTTGGTGGATAGGCTCTTAGGAATTTGCTTTGAATATTAAGTTATCCTCTTGTGAAGAGAATATCATTTTTTAAATTGTATCACAGATCCAAAAAGAAGACTTTTGGAATTAGATGCCGTAGGACTTTTCTAACGAATTAATGTGGTGTTTCAGCTTGGTGCACAGCCATTTGATGCTTCTGGAATGATATTTGGATCACAATCAATGAGGGAATATGCTCAAAGCTCACAACCTGAATGGCTGCACATTCAGGTTGGTGGTAGTTTTGCAAGAGTGACATAATCTCGCGCATGTAAGCAGATTAGAGAAGAATTAGTACTTAATTATTTATAATCAAAGGGCAGCTGTGTTGTAGGTTTCTCCACGTCTAATGCTGAAGTGTGTTTCCTAGTCTCTTTTAATGTCCTAAAATTGAAATATGAAATCATATGTAGAAATGCATTAATCTTTTTATGCATCCTCTTACTGGATACACTTTAGTCAATTGTATTAGTATGCAGACAGAATCTCCTAGGTTGATTTAGTTCTTAAGCCATGTTGCAAAGGACTCTGCTTTCTGGAACTAGTTACAAATTCTTATTCATTGTTACAGTATGTTACTAATTGATACAATTTCATGCCAAACTGCGTAATGAGAGAATTGTGCTTTCCAAAGTTTCATTTTCATTGTTAAATTTGTTACTAATTGGTACAAATTCATGTTTCAATAATGGTAATGAAATAAATTCAAATAATGCAAAATTTTGGAGTCATTAAACTATAACTAAAGTTGAAGTGCAGAATGAACAATTGACAAATGCCATGGAAGATTTTTTATTTTTATTATTTTTGAGAGAAGCCATTAAAGATGGTTTGAACAATTACTTTCCACTTAAAAATGAAGCCAGATGAAAATTAATTTGAGTTATAAGTACTTCGTGACAATTTGCTGTCATTGTATGTGGGGGTTTATCAGAAAGATTGATAATGATTGTTATTGTATTGAACTAACAAAATACACTGATTAGTGTGTATATATATATACATTGAGATGCCTATAACTAACTTATCAAACTATAACAACTCTCTAAAAAACTAACTAATCTATCACGTGTACATCACAAGCCAGTCACTGAACTTAACTACATGTAGTTTAATACAACGTCAAAGCTACAAGTCGTTTAGCTTCTCCTTTTCACTATCTGCACTGCTGCTATTTGCACTGGTCTCTGCTTCTGATGCAGTCCCTTTTAGTCTTGGTCTTTCATAGGGTTTGACATAGGACACTTGGATTATTGTATCAGAATTCAGAGGTGTATTCTTCAAGGTATCTTTTTTAACAGTGAGGGAGATTCGGTTGTTTTATTTAGAACTCAATGCTTGAACTCGCAGGTGAAAACATTTATCATAAAATTCATCAATAAACATAACAACATAGGCATAATCAAAACAACAAATTTGATAGAATCAATCAATAATCAAAACAACATACACTGATAACCTGAATTACACAGCCCAACAAATGGGAGGCAGGAAATCTCAAACATCTTATAACACAATCTTCAAATCAAAGGGACCTTAACAGGAAGGCCTTGGCTTAAGAACTAAATTTAGATTTTATGGTATTGATAACAGAATCTTCTACTCGGAAGGCCTGAGTTAACACTTCATTAGGCATTGATGGTTGTGAACCAAAGAGAGTTGTTGCGAGAATCACAGACCCTGGCAAGTGACTGTTGAAAGAGGTGTATGCAAGAGCTTTCCCCTTTCCAACATTCTTTTGGAAGTGTACAAGGCCCCTAGGAATGACAAAAATCTCACCAGGTTTCAAAACCTTGGAGTAATACACATTCTGAGTTGTCACAAACCCCACAAGTACTCTCCCTTTAATGATCACACCAGACTCAGTTGCACGAGGGTGAGAGTGTGGTGGATTGAGTCCTCCAGGGCCGTAGTCTACACGATTCATTGCAATCCCAAGAGTGTTGACAGCAGGGAATGTAAGGACATTTGCAGGAGTGATACTGAAGTTTAAGTTCGATGTGTTAGTGACACCCTCTTTGCTCAGATCAAAGAAAAAATCATTTGCACTAATTTTTGAGGCAGGTTTGCAAGGAAAGCCATTGATTGATATGGATGCATTCAAATCTGCAACACAAAAGTCCTGTAAGTGATCAGGGTCAGCCGATAAGGAAGGCACCGGTAGAAGCAGCAACACTGTAAGACAAGATAGCAGGTAGAGGGCTGAGTTTGATGATTTCATCATGGCTGCTAGTGCTAGAAACTCCTGTTTATTAGAGAGTATACAAGATTGTAAAAGATGAAGTTTTGGGTTGGTTTTGTGGTTGAAGAATGAAGATTATGGTTCTATATAACACGCTTTCTGCTTAGCAAAAAAAAATATATAGCACGCTTTCTATGTGGAAACCCCAATAGTCTTCCTTGCTAGTTCTGCTGATGCAGACATAGGAAGTCACACAAGTAGCAACATAGTCAACTGAAGAAGGTGGGCAGTTGGCAAAATTTCTTTTAATTCTGTATTCTCGAATGGTGTCCCGCTTGGAAACTGTTGAAGGATCAGTTGTCTTTGATAAAGATAGCAAGATGGAAAAATCTTAGTTATTTTATAGTAGATCATTAGTCTTTTTTTGACAGTGTGTCAGATGGACAATTCAATAATTTAAAAGAGAGAAGATTTTTAACTAATCTTGGAGTAAATGGCTGTAAATTAATAATTCAATGACTAAATGGAAAGGGTTTTATCATTTTATGACATAAATGTGAATGGGGTCTGGTACTTATTGCAATTTCAATTCATTGACTCCTTCAACCTTGGAAATTTTGGCTATTTATGGAGAACTTTAGTCCTTTTTTTTAGAGGAGTCTTTACTCGTTGCAGTGGTCGTATATGTGGGAAGACCTAGTCCATATCTATATTTAGGCAAAAATGGCCAAATATACTTAATTTTTAATAAATGTAGTCAGACAACCAATTTTTCAAATTATACAGTAAAATACCTTTTTTTTTTTTTTTTTTTTTTTGAAACTCGAATATTGTGTTCTTTGCATATTTTGTTACTTAATTTTTTTCTTTGAAAGTTTTGCACAAAACTCAACAGTTCCACTTAAAAATATGTACAGAACTTGAGTTCCAATTAAAACTAAACATCAACAACATCGAGTTTCAAAAAAGTTGAATTTTACTAGATAATTAAAAAAAAGAGGCTGTTTAGCTACATAATTTAAAAATTAATAAAAATTTCCATATGGTGGTCCCGGGAACCTCTCTTCAATGAGCAGTATCACACTATTACTACATGATAGTGTGTTTCCAAAGAAGTTCTATGATGATACATGACTGCAGATACATCATGGTCTGTCATCTGTGAAAGTTACCAGCTTTCCTTGAATAATTACGGTTTTCCATTTATTAATCTTAATCCATACCCCATGGACCTGCATAGCTCATTTGAACAAATCAATGCAATTATCAGTTGTCTATTTTGACTTGCAAAGGTCCAAATTAGTCAAGGTTTGGTATCAGCATCCATTGCATCAGAATTCATGGCAGAAAAATCAGCAACAAGACTGAGTCATGAATTCAATCATGTGTGATTCAATTTCATCACATGCCATATTTACTTTCAGACTATAGATCACATTGAGGAATGTTTTATTTATTAGAAAATTTGTGGACAATTTTTGTGCCACAACTTACTTTTATCATATCTTTGATGTGGTTGATTGTAAATGATAGATAAAAGTGGGAGATCTACGTGAAAATGATAGACAATTATTCACAATTGATGAGAGTTGTGACAAAAAATTATGGCACAAAAATTGTGATCCTAGAGAAACTCTTTATTTAATAGCGTTGCATGTCAAATTAAGTAATTTCACCCGAGCATTTTGTTAGATACATAGGATAAAAAAAATTAACGGTGTGTGCTAATGACATAAATGATAATGTTTTTAATAGTTTAGGGGGGAAAAACTAATGATAGTTTAAGGATGAAAATTGAACTTCATGTCAATTTTAAAGCTGAAAACAACATTTTGTTAAAAATAATCTCTACAATGTATGCAAATATGCAATGCATTTTTCCTTCGCATTATAAAGTAAAATTATTATCAAAATATACTTTGCTCATTCATTTTTAAATCGAATTTCTTATTTCTGGTGAGTTAGTAATAAAAGGAGCTAGATTTTGGTGCAATGGCAAGTGTTGTTAGCCTAATTGGTATGTTGTGGGTTCTAGCACGAGAATTAATTTTTCTAAAATTGGGGATATGGCTGTCTACCAATCACCTTTCTTAAGCCTCACAAAAGTGAGAACCTCGAGTATTGAATATGTCATTTTCGTGGCGTTGGTTACTACAAGAAATTCTATTAGGGGTAGATGCTTTCTTCTGGGGCAAGGCCTCAGTATAAACGTTTGGGATGATTCTTGGATCCTGTGGCTACAAGAATCCTATTCCTACTTCCCTTACACAAGACAACGTCATTTGGTCGGAGAGAGATCTCCACTCTTTTTGGTCTGGTCCGCATAATATTGGGCTGATAAAGAGCACATTCAATAATTCTCATACCTCCTTTTGGAAATCTTTATGGTAAAGCATATTCCATGAATGGTTAAAAATGTTGATGCTTCTTTTTACCCCTAAAAGCAAGATTAGTGAAAAGATTGGGAGGGAAGAAGACACATCAGCACATGGTATCTATGTGGTAGAAAGGCAGAATTGAGGTTCACTTCTTTTCAAGTTGTGATGTTCTGCTCCAAAAAAAGAAAAAGAAAAAAGTGATGTGGTAAGATTAGTGTGGTTTAGATCAGTTTTGATAGACAAACAAGGTTAGTGTAGAATTAAGTCTTGTTCTGATTAAGGCTTTTGAATCCTAGATAGTGAGTTATTGCAAGGAGGGCTTTCCAAAGATCAAACTCTTCTTATCGTAGCTGTGACCATGAACATGATTTGGAAATTAAGAAATAAAGTGATTCTAACAAGTAAGCCTCTCAATCTTGATGTTTTGAATCAATAAATTCATTTGGACCATCAGAGATTCAAAGCCAAGGCCCCTAAACCCCAACTTTGCATGCAAATTTCGAGACAAGTCTAGTGGGAAAGATCACCTTGCTCTTGGTGGAAAGCAAATGTTGATGCTTCTTGTTAAATGGTAAAGTGCATGTTGCAATAATGGTGATGAATTATGCAGGTGAATTCTTGAAAGCATTGGGTGAAAAGAATCTCATTTGTCTCTGCTCTAGTCAATATTCAACTCCATAACAGAAAATCTCTTGTAATGCTTCTATAATTCTAAGATAAAGTTATTGTTCTGCTAAAAGTTGAAGAAATGATTTTAAGAATGAGAGAAACTATAGTAACCTATGAATTTTGTTGAATCATAATTTACACTCACACCTTAATCTGCCTGCTAAATAGTCATATGTCTGTTTTACTTTCTTCTAATACATTTCACAATTTATTTATTTATAAAAAGTGATAAATTGACTTTCTAATTAAAGTTTTTTATGGCGCAGCTTGAAGCTGCCCTTCACTGTGTCATTAAATTTTTAGATTTATGCCACCACTCCCATATTATCCTATGTCCTTATATATTCCATTGGTCTGTTAATGCCTTTAGAATTGTTTTCTTGGCTTTGTAAGTCATGGCCTTAGTTGGGCTCTCTGAATAACATATTGTGGCAATTGAAACTGTTGTGTTCAAGCTATGAATTCATGGACCATTGGAAAACACCTTAACTACTTCAAACTTTGTTACAGAAAAAATGAATAACTGAATTTCTGATATGTTGATTGGATCTCAAGTGTGGCTATTTGTAAATAACTGGGATGACTACAAGGACCGCACACACACATTCGTTAACATCTACAATAAAGCCATCCTCTGATTTACAACCCCCCCCCCCCCCCCCCCCCCCCTCTCTCTTTTTGGCAAGCTACTATTTTTGTCCCTAGATATATTAAGAGTTCAATTCCGTCCATCAACTTTTAATTGTTTCAATTTAGTTTCAACATTTTGAAAATGGTTGCATGTTGCACTTGCTCCCACTTCCCTTATAGAAATTGATTGATTTCTGTGAAATTCTTTTCAAATTGAGTGAAGGGGGAAACATTAGTACAACTTTCTGTAGTTAGTGTTGACAAGAAGTGGGAACAAGGCAACATTGAACTTTGTTAGAACTTTAGCAACTAAATTGACACAATCAATAGTTTAACGATGAAATTAAACGTTCTCACATGGTTCAGGACCAGTATAGTTTGTTTGGCCTATTTAATATATTTTTTCCCCTTCACATTATTCTTCTTTTTCTGATTTACTTGTTCTTTCAAGAGCTTCCAAAATGTATGTGAGCTTCTGTATGCATGATTATGCCAACTCCTCTCACCATTTGGTGCCACCCTTGGACATCGGTGCACTCTTCCACCCCAAATTCATTAATCCCTTTCAATAGTTTAAATCAAATACCCTTTTTACATGGACATCTATCATATCTATATCTTTAGGTTCAATTTGTCATGTCGGCTTGTATTTTATTCCCAAGGGCCAAACCATGCTTGTCCCTTTTTTTTTTGGCTCACTAGTTTCTTTGTGGATAGGCTCTTAGGAATCTGCTTTGAATAATAGGTTATCCTCTTGTGAAGAGAATATCACTTTTTTAATTGTATCACAGATCCAAAAAGAAGAATTTTGGAATTATATGCTGTAGGACTTTTCTAACTAATTGATGTGGTGCTTCAGCTTGGTGTACTGTCATTTGATGCTTCTGGAATGATGTTTGGATCACAAGCAATGAAAGAATATGTGTTGGGTCCCAAATAATATTATCACAAATATTAGCAATCTAAAATAACAATCACACACAGGAACACAAAATTTACGTGGAAAACCCTTTCTCTTTGAAGAGAAAAATCATAGGCCAAATTCCGAATAATTTCACTATTATCAAATCAATCTATATATTACTAAAAGCTGAAATGTAGCGTTTAATGCTGCTCTCACTTTGCGCCACATCAGCTGCCACGTCATTTTTTTATTTTATTTTAAATATACATATATATTTTTCAGCCCTATAAATGCAGCCCACTACTTATTTATTTACTTCCACTATCACCCTATAACAAATTTATATAGTTAATCTAGCTCACTTCTTATTTATTTAGTTCCACTATTAAGCCCAACCCAAAATCTTTTCAGTTCAGCTTTAGGGTTATGTGTGAGCCTTTTCAGCTTAAAGAAAAAAGAAAAAGAAAAAGAAAAACAACAACAACAACAACAACAATGTTGAAGCCTTTCAAACTTTAGTTGTTTTTTTTTTTTTTTTTTTTTCCAATTTTCCTATAATTGTTTTTAACATTTATTTTTTTAATATTTACACTTCTCCAACCTTTCTCTCTCCCTTACCATTTCATCTCCCCACTACCCTTTACATTAATATCATTCTTCCTCTTTCCCTTCATCTTCCTTTATTTTTGTCTCTTCTTATTCACACTCTTTTACTATAAATTTGTCACTATCTCTTCTATTCTATACATAGTTTTCCCTCACAAAAAAAAAAAAGAAAAAGAAAAAAAAAGGTTCCCTCTCTCTCTCTCTCTCTCTCTAAATTTTTTGGTGGATTTTTTTATTTTTCTTGCATTTCCACTTTAGGTTGATAATTTTTTATATTCTTTAAAACTCTATTTTGGGTTAATGCAATTTAGTTTTTTTTTTTAAAATTGTTGTTGTTGTTTTTATTTTATTTTTATTCTCTTTGATTGTTAAAACTCTTCTCTATGTTGTTGTTGTTGTTGTTGTTTTTTTTTTTTTTTTTTTTTTTTTTTTTTCCAATTTTCCTATAATTGTTTTTAAAATTTATTTTTTTAATATTTACATTTCTCCAATCTTTCTCCCTCCCTTACCATTTCATCTCCCCACTACTTCTTCAATCTTTCTCCCTCCCTTTCCTTTTCATCTCCCCACTACCCTCTACATTAATATCATTCTTCCTCTTTCCCTTCATCTTCCTTTATTTTTGTCTCTTCTTATTCACACTGTCTTACTATAAATTTGTCACTATCTCTTCTATTCTATGCATAGTTTTCCCTCACAAAAAAAAAGGTTCCCTCTCTCTCCCTCTCTCTCTCTCTCTCTCTAAATTTTTTGGTGGATTTTTATTTTTATTTTTCTTGCATCTCTATTTTAGGTTGATAATTTTTTATATTCTTTAAAACTCTATTTTGGGTTAATGCAATTTAGTTTTGTTTTTTATTTTTTTTATTCTCTCTGATTGTCAAATGTTATCCTATTGCGTTCTAAAGAATTAAATATAGCATATAAAAATATAATATTATTCTATTACATAGCATGATTTGGATAATTTGGTATTTATTCTGTTACATAACATGATTTTTTATAGTGCTCAATTTAGATGTTAAACTATGAGACTTTACTAATTTTTGTTTATTTTCTAATCCTTTGTGGTGGAAAAAGTACTCTTAATAGTTGTATTAGAAGTACTCTATAATGCCATTTATTTAAAGAAAAGCAAAAGTTAGCCAAACGAAAATAATTGGATAGGTGACAAATTTTAACTTTTGCAATTTTATTTTAATTATTATTATTTTATAACAATGCATGTATAAAAATTTAATTCTTAGATTTTGCTAATAATTGTTTATTTGATAATATGTTTTGGGTGGCCGAAATTATAATTTCTACAAAGAAAATAACCTTAATAGATTATCAAAAACTAAATTTTATCCTAATATTGGTTCAACTAATCATTGTTAACTTTTATTAATTTTTTTTAGTTTATGTGTTTTTGGTGTTTTGGATTGTTCCTATATTACATTTATGATTTTTCCTATAATAAATAAAAATATAATTACGAAATACATTACTCATTATTAGATTAGTTTAAATTGTAAAAAAAAAAAATAATAATAAAAGCACCATAAAAATAATTATCACGCGCATCACGCGGGTTCGCGTCTAATTACAATAATTCTCGTGTATGTCTCACAGCTAAAGAAAAATCTCTCTTATTTTTCTTTGCTCTCTCTCACACACACACACACTAAGGGGCTGTTTGGATTTTCAGTTTCCATCACCAATAACTCTGTTTCCATCACCCATAACTCAAAATTGGTGGGTCCCACGGCTGAGTAGTGTGTTTGGATGTGTTTCTAGATTTTGTTTCCATCACTCAATTCTCTGATTTTTGAGTGATGAGTAATGGAAACTGAAAACACATTTTATGTGTTTTCAAGTTATGGAAACAAAGTTATAATGGCAATATAGTAATTTCATTCCACTTATGGGACCCATAGATTTGGATTGTCATGTCATGCCAGCTTGCACCTAACGGCTCTCTTTTTCTCAAACTCTCTTTTCTTTCTTTTTAGTTTTCTTTCTTTCAATTCCCCTAATCTCTTCATTCTTCATTTTTTCTTCAAGATAGAGCCTCAATTTCTTCATTCTTTCTTTCATTTTTTCCGACTCCAGCGAAACAAAACTTTTCAAGAAATAAACTTTTCAATTCAAACAATACCCACAAACAATACCCACACACACCTTCAACCCATACGCTATCGAGTAGCCCCACCTCAGCCAACCTGCGCCGGCCCAAGCTCAGACCGACAAACGTGACACCAAGAAAACCCTGCAAACCCAGATTTTTTCAAGTCCTAGAAAATCCAAATTTAGCACAAAATAGAAACAAACAAAACCCACTAAAATTAAACTTAGAAATCTAAACATATGAAGTTAGACCCACTTGAATTCGATCAAGATCAACACAAAATTTAACATCAAAATCCATAATCCCCTTAAGGAAATCCAAAATCCAAAATCCATACAAATCACTAATAGTAGAAAGAAAAACGAAAATTTTGTGACAAAGCACTTGAGGTGGACTTAAGTTCTGTTTCCCTTCTCTTTTTCTTCGGGTCAGAGCACATTTCCATGATCACAGATTTGCGCCGCCACAGCACGACAGAGGAGATCTTGCAGTGCTGGGTGACGATGCCCACGAGGTAGGCGGCACTAGGTGATGGTGGAGATCGGCACCGCAGGTCCATACCTTGATTTCCATCGCTAGGTTTGTGAAGGGGAAAAATGAAGGGGAGAGGTAGAGGAAAACGAAGGGGAGAGGCAGAGAAAGATAAGAGTCAGGGGAAAAAGAAAAAAAAAAAAAAAGGAGAGAAAAAAGTCTTATGACATTGGGTCAGTGTGTGAATCCCAGTTTTTTTAGTTTTTTGGTTGAAAACATAACTGAGTGATGGGTGCTAAATGTGTGGGGTTTAGGGAATTGAGGTATTTTAAGTGATGAGTGATGAGTGATGAAAATTAAGTGAGAAGTGATGAGTAATGGTTTTTTAAAAACCAAACAACCCCTAATTATCTCTTTTAAAGGCGGCAACACTTTGCTCTCTCCTCCTCAGCTATCTTTTCGAATGCGGCAACTTTTTGCTCTCCCCTTCTTGGTTATCTTCTTGAAGGCAGCAATACCTTGCACTCTCCTTCCTCTTGCATTCCTCCCAAGTGAAAATCCCTTTTCTCTCTCTTGGTTTCACGCTCCATTTTCCTTCTCACCCTTGGGCCAAAGCCAAAGCCATCAAATTCTTTGTAGCATTGTCTACTTATAAGACTCTTTTGCTATTCCCTCTTGAATTAGACATACATTATCTCTTCAACAAGGAATTTATTCCTCTTGGATTAGGAATACATTACCTCTTTAATAAGGAATAGACTTTCTTCTATACCAAGGAATAGTCTTTTCTTCTATAACAAGGAAATTCAAATTAATTTTTCCTTATTCAACTAGGAAACCTAATTGACTTTCCAAGTCACAATTGGAATTTGAGGCAATTTCCCAACAATCTCCACCTTGACTCAAATTCCATCAATTGTCCTCAACTATCTTCTTTCTTCTTGGGATAGCTCCACCTTAATCAATTAGTCCTCTTTTCCTCTTAGAATAGCTCCACCTTAATCAAAGCAATACCTTCTCTTCCATCTTAATTCACACAAAGAGTCATTCACTAAATCAACCAAGCTCTGATATCACTGTTGGTCTTTTTTTTCATAGCATTGTGTGCAACTAATTTTGATAGAGTTAATCAAATAACTCCCAATACCTGTCTATAAAGAAGGTTTCATTCTTCATCCTTCATAGTTTTAGGTTTCATCTCCAAAAGAGGCAGATGCAATTTCTTCCTATAGAGATAATCTTCAATCTGCATCCTCCAATACTCGAAGTTTGTTCCATCAAATTTCTTAATTCCTGAAGCCTTGCCTTCTTCTCCGGCCATCACTTCCACTCTAACTTTAGCTTTGATACCACTTGTTGGGTCCCAAATAATATTATCACAAATATTAGTAATCTAAAACAACAATCACACATAGGAACACAAAATTTACATAGAAAACCCTTTCTCGTTGAGGGGAAAAACCACGGGACACATTCCGAATAATTTCATTATTATCAAATCAATTACAATAATTCTTGTGTATGTCTCATTGCTAAAGAAAAATCTCTCTTATTTTTCTTTGCTCTCACACACACACTAATTATCTCTTTCAAAGGCGGCAACACTGCTCTCTCCTCCTCGGATATCTTCTTGAAGGCGGCAACCCTTTGCTCTCCCCTCCTTAGCTATCTTCTTGAAGGTGGCAATACCTTGCACTCTCCTACCTTTTGCGTTTCTCTCAAGCGAAAATCCATTTTCTCTCTCGGGGTTTCACACTCTATTTTCCCTCTCCCCATAGAGAGGACCCTTGGGCCAAAGCCAAAGCCAAAATCATCAAATTCTTTGTAGCATTGTCTATTTATAAGACTCTTTTGCTATTCCCTCTTGGATTAGGAATATATTACCTTTTTAACAAGGAGTCTATTTCCTCTTGGACTAAGAATACATTACCTCTTTAAAAAAGAGTCTATTTCTTCTTGGACTAAGAATACATTACCTCTTTAACAAGGAATCTATTTCCTCTTGGATTAGGAATACATTACCTCTTTAATAAGGAATATACTTCCTTCCATACCAAGGAATATTCTTTTCTTCTACAACAAGGAAACCCAAATTAATTTTTCCTTATTCAACTAGGAAATCTAATTGACTTTCCAAGTCACAATTGGAATTTAAGGCAATTTCCCAACAATATGCTCAAAGCTCACAACCTAAATGGTTGCATATGCAGGTTGGTGGTAGTTTTGAAAGAGCAACATAATCTCTCTCATGTAAGAAGATTAGAGAAGAATTAGTACCTAATCATTTATAATCAAAGGGCAGCTGTGCTATAGGTTTCTCCATGTTTGATGCTGAAGTGTGTTTCCTAGTCTCTTTTAATGTCCTAAAATTTTAATACGAAATCATATGTAGAAAATGCATTAATCTTTTTATGTATCATCTTAATTAATACACTTTAGTTAATTGTATTAGTAGGCAGACAGAATCTCCTAGGTTGAACTAGTTCTTAAGCTGTGTAAGCAAAAGACTCTGCTTTCTGGAACTTAGTTACAAATTCTGATTCATTGTTACAGTATGTTACTAATTGATACAATTTCATGCCAAACTGTGTAATAAGAGAATTTTGCTTTCCAAAGTTTCTTTTTTGTTGTTAAATATGTTACTGATTGGTACAAATTCATGTTTCAATAATGGTAATGAAATATTTTTTATTTTTTTTGAGAGAAGCCATTAAAGCCAATTTGAATAATTACTTAAAATGAAACCAAATGGAAATTTGATGTCATTGTATGTGGGGTTTGATACAGGACACTTCTAGATTATTGTATCCAAATTCAAAACAGAGGTATATTCTTCTTCTTTTTATTTTATTTTTATTTTTATATAACAATGAGGGAGATTCAGTTGTGTAATTTAGAACTCAATACTTCAACTCACAGGTGAAAACATTTATCATAAAATTCATCTATAAAGATAACAACATAGGAATCATAAAATCAATCAATAAAAATAACAAAGTTTTTATAAATCAATCAATAATCAAAACAACATATACACTGATAACCTGAATAACACAGCCCAACAAAGGGAGGCAGGCAATCTCAAAAGTGTTATTACACAATCTACAAATCAAGGGGACCTTATCAGGAAGGCCGTGGCTTAAGAACCAAATTTAGATTTTATGCTATTGACAATAGCATCGTCTACTTGGAACGCCTGAGTTAACACTTCATTAGGCATTGGGGGCTGTGAACCAAAGAGAGTTGTTGAGAGAATCACAACCCCTGGCATGTGACTATTGAAAGAAGTGAAGACAGTACCTTTCCCTTTTCCAACATTCTTTTGGAAGTGTACAAGTCCCCTAGGAATGACAAAGATCTCTCCAGGAGTCAAAACCTTAGAGTAATACACGTTGGAAGTTGTCACAAACCCCACAAGTATCCTCCCTTTAATGACCAAACCCATCTCAGTTGCACGAGGGTGAGAGTGTGGTGGATTAAGTCCTCCAGGGCCATAGTCTACACGGTTCATTGCAATCCCAAGAGTGTTGAGAGCAGGAAATGAAAGGACATTTGCAGGAGTGACACTGAGGTTTAAGTTTGATGTGTTAGTGATTCCCTCTTTGCTCAGATCAAAGAAAAAATCACTTGCACTAACTTTTGAGGCAGGTATGCATGGAAATCCATTGATTGATATGGATGCATTCAAATCTGCAACACAAAAGTCCTGTAACGAATCGGGGTCAGCCGATAGGGAAGGCACCGGGAGAAGCAGTAACATTAGAAGGCAAGATAGCAGGTAGAGGGGTGAGTTTGATGATTTCATCATGGCTGCTAGAGACTCCTGTTTTTTAGAGAGTACAAGATTGGAAAAGATGAATTTTGGTTGGTTTTGTGGTTGAAGAATGAAGATCGTGGTTCTATATATAACTCTCTTTCTATGTGAAAACCCCAATGATTTCTTAGTTTTGCTGATGCTGAGACATGGGTAGTGGCACGAGCAGCAACAAAGTCCACTGAAGATGGCGGGCTGTGGTCAAATTATCTTTTAAATTTTGTATTAGCAAATCGTGTCCCTCTTTGAAACTGTCAAAGGATCAATTAGCTTTGATAGAGATAGCAAAATGGAATATATGTCTATTTTTGACAGTGTCAGATGAATAAAACAATAATTTAAAATAGTCTTCTTAACTAATCTTGAAGTAGATGGCTGTAAAGGAACAATTCAATAACTTAATGGAATGGGTTTTATTATGACATGAATGTGAATGGGGGCCCTGGTTCTTTTGCAGTTTCAACTCATTGACTCCTTCAACCTTGTGCTTCTTTTTAATGAGCAGTAACTACATGCATGGATGGAGCCATGGTTGGACTTGCCCCCAAATATTTTTTTTAAAAATATTATTATATATATGAGTACTAATTTTAATAATTTTATATTATAAAATTACACTTTTGTTCTCTTAAAAATATCATTGATTATTTTAATGAGCAGTAACTACATGCATGGACGGAGCCATGGTTGGACTTGGGGACAATGGCCCTCCAAATATATATTTTTTTAAATATTATTATATATATGGGTACTAATTTTAGTAATTTTATTTTATAAAATTACACTTTTGTCCCCTTAAAAATATCATTGATCTATATATTATTAAAAACTGAAATGTAGCATTTATTGTTGCTACGTTCCAGTTGAGCCACGTCATCATCCATGTTATCTTTTTATTTTTTTATTTTTCCTTTTTTGTTAATTACCTTTTTTAAAAGAATGCAAAATATATGATGACTTTACATATTCTCATGACTTTGCATTTTCTAAATTGTCTTAATTCTTTTGCTTTGCTACATATTCTCATGACTTTACAATATATCACGACTTTACATATTCTCATGATTTTTTTGAATTAAATTTTGCTCTCCTCCTATCACTCAAAGCTTCTTTTTATAATAATAAAAATTTAAAAAAAAATTTAAAAAAACCCCCAACTATCCATTGAATGTTTTCCTATTTTTCAACTTCCTCAATTTTTTTTTTTTTTTTTTTTTGGATAGATTATGTAGAATCCTTTCCATAATGACTAAGTGCGACCCACTCATCTTCTCCATTTACTCCATTAAACCCAACCGGCTAACTATTCCAATTCTCAATTAATCGTCCTCATTGGTCTCTCTCTCCATCAAACAAAGGGATAACATCACCCCACTTTTCCACCAACTTATTAAATCCATTTTAACCTCAATTCAGCACTACTTCAATTATTTTGATTTGCTACATATTCTCATGACTTTACAATATATCATGACTTTACATATTCTCATGACTTTTTTGCATTAAATTATGCTCTCCTCCTATTACACAAAGCTTCTTTAAAAAAAAAAAAAAAAACCCCAGTTATCCATTGAATGTTATCCTATTTTTCAACTTCCTCATTATTATTATTATTATTATTATTATTATTATTATTATTATTGGGATGGATTATTTGGAATCCTTTCCATAATGACTGAGTGCAACCCACTCATCTTCCCCATTTACTGCATTAAACCCAACCGGCTAACTATTCTAATTCTCAATTAACCGTCCTCCTTGGTCTCTCTTTCCATCAAACAAAGGGATAACTTCACCCCACTTTTCCACCACCTTATTAAATCCATTTTAACCTCAATTCAACACTACTTCAATTCTTTGATCTCAACTCCTATTCTCTCCTTATTGATTTATTTTCTTTATATATTGCAGTTGCCCCCTCTCCACTTCTGCAGAAGCTACCAAAACACCATCAGACTTGGTAATGCTACGGTCTTTTTTGCTCTTCTTCAATCAACCAGGTAACCAATTTTGTCTCTCCTAATT
The DNA here is from genome assembly GCA_023055345.1 of Quercus wislizeni. NCBI lineage: Eukaryota > Viridiplantae > Streptophyta > Magnoliopsida > Fagales > Fagaceae > Quercus > Quercus wislizeni. The sequence continues at coordinate 11,647,157 of JALGQJ010000003.1, read as the reverse complement.
TCAATCTCATGCTCTTGGTTCCTCCTTTCTCCATCTAATTTAATCTATTGAGAAAACCAGAGAACTAGACGGTGCAAAAGCAAAAGAGACATATTGAAAAAGAGATCAATCTTTAGACCTGATTTTTAGTCAATTATTTTTCTCCTTTTTGACAATAAAAATGTTTTAATTGTCACCCATTCGTTTTTTTATCCCATGTGGAATGTCAATAATTTGTTTTTTTTTTTTTTTTGGTTATTTTTGTATGACATATACTTGATGAAATTTCTCTTAGACATGTGGTAGCAAGTAATCAATAGGGAGAATACTTTTGAACACTATTTCTAAACTTGGGCACCCTAGTCTCTTTTGAGCTTCAAATGTTTTTGTGGCATGTAATGGTTGGGAGAAGTTTCTTAAGTTTATGTCCATAAATGCCATCTACATATTGCATAAATTACAGCTCCTTATGGTGATGGTTTTGATTTTAATATTTTTGTTTCTATTGCTTTTGTTTCTATTGGTCACATTTGCATATGCACTCTCTTTTTGTAGGGTTTGACTTATTTGTAGTACTTTTTTAACTGGAAGTCTCTTTTTGTTTTAAATACACAATAGCTAGTAATTGCAAGAATAAGATTGAGGGGGAAAAAGACTTGCTATGTTAGTAGTAGAAATAAGATGATCGATGTGGGTATATGGGTTTGCAACGTTTGATAGTTATAAAACTATATTTTATACTTTTTGTATAATTTTATAGACATGACTTGAAAAGCTAAAAAACTATAAAAGTTTCTAATTATAAAAAAAAAAAATGACCAAAAAAAAAAAAAGACCAGACTATAAAAGTAATTTTTTTTTTTTTTTTTTTTTTTTTGTTGTTGTTGTTGTTGTTGATGAATTGCAAGATTTTATTGAAGGAAAAAGCACAAAAAAAATAAAAATAAAATAAACATAGGGGACAATTGCCAACATCAAAAGAACCAAAAAATCTTATTTGAAGCAACCAATGTTCTTTTAAACTAATTTATAAATGTTTTGTTGTTGGAAACAATCAAGCTCAATCAGTTATTGAAGCTTACAAATTTTGGTTGGCACTTATTATTATTCCAATTATCCTTATATCTAGCTCCTTGGATTAATTTTTGGAGGTTCAAGACTTCAAGTGACAACCTACCAATAATGACATCCTTTGTGGTATCCCATTATTTACTTAAATGTTTCATATATGCAATGCTTTTTATCTTATTTAACATTTTTGAATTAATATTTTGTTTTTCATTTTCCCATTGTAGTCTCTTTGCAAGGTTTTGAATTTGCATAACTTCTATTACAACATTTAGCACTAGCTAAAGCACTACACCACATAAACTTCTCAATAGTGTTGGTTTCTATGATTAAGTCATTGGTATTTGTAATGCAAGCCTTAGTGGAGGATAAACTTTGAGATTCCATAACTATATACAACACATGGAACAAGAGGTTGAATTTATCTGTACAAAGTTTTGATTAATAATGTATTAAACAGTTTTGCATAACTACTCTACAATCATTGTAGTTTGTATATGCCAATGTCATCCTCATTCTAAAAAGTGAGAAACTAGGAAAATCAAAGAGAAAACTCACATCATTGACAGTGATTAAATATTCCTTGATTAATTCCTCTTGGTTGAACATGTACACTCTCTAGAAAAAAGAAATCTTGATCTCAATGTTGAGGGCAGTCTACTAGAATTCTCTGTCACATGTTAGCTTTTAAAGATCTTATTAGCTATATCGATGGTACTTTTGGTTTATGAGACAAGATCAACAAAACGGTGGTTTTATATGATTATATTTAGATGACTTTAGAATGCCATGCTGGATGGGTTGGTCTTATTTTATCATATAATGCAAGTAATCATGTAATTTATGAATTTAAAGGGCAATATATTGTGGGATTTTTTCATATGTTGTAATTTAAAACACAATTTCAAATAACACATATTGACTTTCTAAAAATATACATTCTATATTATATTAATTCAATAATATTCTAATAAAAAGTATTTATATCAAATTTTCCCGCGACTAGTTATTTTAATGAGCAGTAAGTACATGCATGGATGGAGCCATGGTGGACTTGGGGGGCAATGGCCCCCCAAATATATATATTTTTAATATTATTATATATATGGGTACTAATTTTAGTAATTTTGTTTTATAAATTACACTTTTGTCCCAATAAAAATATCATTGATTATTTTAAGAGTGTTGTTATAGTCATAAATTTTTCTATAACATTTTTACAAACTGTTAAGGTAGCAAATTCTTTTTGGTTCGCATTTGGGTCCATCACTTACATTATCAGCAATTTGTAAAAAAGTTTGTAGTTCAAACATTTTCCTCATTTTAAAGACCATTAAAAAATTTATAAGTCTAAATCCAAAAAAGAAATATACAAGCAACACAAATTACCAATAGTAAAACTAAAAAAATAATAATAATAATAATTAAGCCTAGGCAACCAATTTTACCTAAAACAAACAATCTGACACTTTAAAAATTTTTAAAGAACTAGCAGCTAAGCAACTAAGTAGCAGTAAAGTCAGAGGCCGAAATCACTGCATACCACCAATAGCAAAGCTGGCCCCTTTAACTCTAAGTTCTGGCTCTATCCCTAACTACATGATTGTGTGTTTCCTAAGAAGTTCTATGATGATACATGCAGATACATCATGGTCTGTCATCTGTGAAAGTTACCAGTTTTCCCCGAACAACTACGGTTTTCCATTTATTAGTCTTAATCCATACCCCATGGAGCTGCGTAGCTCATCTGAACAAATCAATGCAATTATCCCTTATTTATTTTGACTTGCGAATTAAGGTCCAAATATTTCAAGGTTTGGTAGCAGCGTCCATTGCATCAGAATTCATGCCAGAAGGCAGTTGCTTCTTCAAATGATCATGTGTAATCCAATTTCATCACATGCCATATTTACTTTCAGACTATGGATTGCATTGAGTAATGTTTAATTTATTTATTTATGAGAAAATTTGTGGACAATATTTGTGCCACAAATGTGATTGACTGTGAGTGAAAGATAAAAAGTGGGGCATTTATGTAAAAGTGATAGACAATTATTTATAGTTGATAATATCAGAGTTGTAACAAAAAATTATGAAACAAAAATTGTGAAATAGTTGCATTTCTGTATCGATGCACGTACCAGAATGGTAAATACTGGCTGTTACGGTACGATATTGACCATCTTGGCTACAGTACCATTCTAAAAGCATCTCCTCTTTCTCTCTCTCCCAGACTCACCACAAAATTAAAATACTGTTTTTTACTGTTTTGGGTTATCTCTATATATTAAGAGGATTCAGAAAGTTAGTTATGATTTCTTAAAATATCAAAAATACCCCTAATTTAATTAGATAATCATTATTCTTTTAAAAAAATGGGGTTAAAATCGTGATTCAACAAAATTAAAAAACAAAAAAACTACCTGAGAAACTTTTTTTCTAAAATTTAGCACACTCTCTATTTAAATCTCATGCATGTTTGATATATTTTTTCCTAAATACCAACACACATTAAACCCCGGCAATTTACTCAATTTCAAATCTTAAATTTTAGTCTCTTAAAAATTTCTTCCTATATAACCTCACTAATAGTAGATACATTCAAATTAAAAAATTACATTAAACTCAAAATAAAAAAAGAGTATCATCGCACGTGCAGAACGCGTGTAGTATTCTTAAAAAATTTATTGTGTGGATATATTATTTTAATGTGCACGTTTGATACATTTTTTCCTAAATACCAGCACACATTAAACCCAGCAATTTACTCAATTTCAAATCTTAAATTTTAGTTTCTTAAAAATTTCTTCCTATATAACCTCACTAACAATAGATACATTCAAATTAAAAAATTAAATTAAACTCAAAATAAAAAAGCGTCTCATCACATGTGTGGAACACGTGTAGTATTCTTAAAAATTTTATTGTATGAATATATGATTTTAATGTGTTGTATAGGAATATAAAAGTTGAGACGTTGGATGTATTATAAAATACTATAGTATAATAGATAAAGTAGTTTTTGAGATGATAAAATGAAATATTTCGTATAAACGGGAAGCTAATGCCTAGGGATCAGTTAGCTTTGATTGAGGGAAAATTCTTAGTTCAACAGAAATTTGGATGCCACCGCATTTAATGAGTTGCGCAGTCAGCGTGTTGGATATAGCACAGGAAATCCTGTTACGGAAAGTAGTCATTTTGATTTGTATGAGATGATGTTGGACATCTTATGGTTAATGTTGGTCATTCTCTGTATTATAGTTTGTTGTGTCTCCCTTGTAATATATGACGGTTTGTTATGTTGAAGAGATCTTGAGGGTATCCATCATTACTAGAATAGACATTGGGGGATTTACCAATGTGAGGATGATGGTGTTACCCCACACAGGACAACGAAATGCGGCTCCAAGGCCCAAATCACTGCTGCTTTAAATGTGCAATCTAAAAAATGGAAATTGGGGAAAGTTGTGCTTGATCACAATCATGCTTTGAGCTCGACTAAGTCATATTTTCCCGCACATAAGTACAAGGACATGAATACGAGAAGGAAGTTATTGCTGTAGGTTGGTGTTCTAGTTAGTCAGAACATTAAGTCAATAATAGTTAACGGTGGAGGGTACAATAATGTTACATACACCGACAGAGATTGTAGGAATGTTATTCAAGTGCAATAGAGTGACATGAATCATGCGGATGGTGACGCTGAGGCCTTAATTAAGGGCGCTAATATTTATCAGAACACACACGAAAATAGTAATATTAGTATTTTAAATTGGGTTTATAATACATTATTTAATCAGAGTATAGCTATAAAAGAGCCTAACCTTTATAGTTGTAGACTGAGGTTATAAAAGTGGACACTAAACACATACAACCAATGTGGGATAAACTTTTTTTTTTTTTGAGTAAGTAGTAATACTTATTAGAACACATACAAAAATAATAATATTAGTGTTTTAAACTAGGTTTATAATACATTATTTAACCAGAGTACAATTACAAAAAGGTCTAATCTTTGTAGTTATAGACTGAGTTTATAAACAGCGGACACTAAACACACACAACCTTCCTAAACAATATAATGTTGTATTTTTATATTGAGATTACAATAAAAAAATATTATGGTGTAATGTAAAATTACGGTGAACCAAACGCCCCTTTCATGTTATGGATGTGACAACAACTGGCGATTGTGCAATGTGTTTTGGGCAGATGCCAGAAGCTGTCGTCATACGAAAGTTTTAATGAAGAGGTGACATTTGGCATCACAAACTTAACTAACAGATATCAGATGCCATTCGCCCCTTTTATTGGCGTAAATCATCATGCGCAATCGATCTTGCTGGGGTGTGGGCTGCCATCTGGCGAAGATACAATGTCTTTTGTGTGGCTGTTCTAGCAGTGGCTTACTAGCATGTCTGGAATTCACCCGAAAGCTATCATAACAGATCAGTGCCAAGCCCTCCGAGCGGCAATCCAAGTGGTATTTCCTACAACAGCACATCGCTAGTGTGTGTGGCATATCACGAATAAGATTTCTACGAAGTTGTAGCATTATGACGAGGCGATGGAAATAGAATTGGAGTAGGATTTAAATTTCTAAAAATTGGATAATAAAGTTTTAACTAAATTAAATTATAATTAAATCTTATCCCTTGATTCAAGGAAATATATCCTAACAATTAATAAAATAATTTTTTAAAAATAATTGATAAAACGAAGATGCAACTTAAAGGGAAAAAAGCGTGGGGTATTGTGTGGGATTCCAGATTTCAATTTAAAATTTATTTATTTTATTTTTTTCTAGGGAAGGAAGTTAAAAAAAAATTATAATAAATTTTTAGTTTGAATAGTATTATATATAATAGAATTTTACGTAAATTTAACTATTGTTAATTTTATCCCTTAATTTGAGGAAATATATCCTAATAATTAATAAAAAATTAATTTAATAATTAATGAGAGTAGTTATTTATTAGGAAAAAAATTGTTCTAGAGAGAGAGAGAATGAGTATCATATAAATTCATCAACTCCTATGAATCTATACAACATGTATATTCTTCCAATACAAATACATATATGTAAATTGCAACACGAAAAAAAAAATAATAATAAAAGTGGGGTGCAAGAGAGATTCTATGGAAGGACCATTGGTGAATATATATATATATATATATATATATATATATAGAAGTTTTAAAATTTTAATAATATATTTTTAGTTGGAGTAGGATTTAAAATTTTGAGACTTAGATGCATGTTGCATGTTTTGTTAAAACACTTATTGTTACTTTATCTAAAGAAATTTATAAGAACAAATAAGTTGTTGTCTCTGTCAATTGAAACTTAGATGCATGTTGCATGTTTTGTTAAAAAATTTATTGTTACATAATTTAAAAAAATTGATAAGAACAAATAAGTTGTTGTCTCTATCAATTGAAACTTAGATGCATGTTGCATGTTTTGTTATAAAACTTATTGTTATTTTATCTAAAATGCATGTTGCATGTTTTGTTAAAACACTTATTGTTATTTTATCTAAAAAAATTGATAAGAACAAATAAGTTGTTATCTCTGTTTAACTTATTGTATTTTATCTAAATTGCATGTTGCATGTTTTGTTAAAACATTTATTATTAATTTATTTGAGAAAATTAATAAGAACAAATAAGTTATTACTTCTATCAACTGAAACTTAGAAGCATGTTGCATGTTTTATTAAAACAATTATTATTATTTTATCTAAAGAAATTAATAAGAATAAATAAGTTGTTGTCTCTATCTAAAAAATTATTTTTATCCAAAACATTGCTGTAATTTGGTGAAGCCACTTGGCCAACCACAACTTAGAAAAAACTATTTCAATTTAGTGAAACCATTTGTCGCAACCATGACTTCTAAGTCTAAATTTTATTTATATTACTTTAGTGAAAAATATTACATACAAGGTCCACAAAAATATTTCAATATATTAAAATTATTTATATAACACTCGTAAAGGTATTATGTAAAATTTGAGACTATACTTTTTCTTTATTAAAAACTTTTTTTTAACTATAATGTATATTATTTTAAATAATATTACGATATATAAAATTTTAGTATTACAATATTTCAATCAATCTTAACGTGAAGAAAAGAAAATCACAATTTCTTTGATAATGAGATAATAATTATGAGAAAAATGAAACATTTTTATATAAAAAAATTCCTTTAAATGTATAGCATTATTATTATTATTATTATATCGTTTATGTTAGTTATGAGTTTCAATAAGAATATGTAAAAAAAAAATGTAACTATTTTTTAGGAGATCACACTTGCATAAAACGAAAATAAAACTTGTTATTGGAAACATGAATGAAAAAGTTTGTATATAATTTAAGAATGAACTTAAAAATTCTAATCCAAATATTGGATGCAAAAATGTTGACAGAACTATTAGAAACTTTTATATACACAGTAAATTCCTAAATCATGCAAATATGAATAGACATTTGGATCATAATTGGGCAAAAGTTATACGAAATAACAAAACTAAATATCACCCACTAATTGATTCTCCAAACAAACAAACAAAAATCACCCACTAATCAAAACACCAAAAGAAAAAAAATATTCGCATTAACATCAAAATAATAACAACAAATTTCAAAAAATAAAAATATGTAAATCAATCCTTCTCTTCAAGTATCATTCAATCTTGAATTCCATATATAAAGAGCAATTTGAAAAAGAAAAAAAAGAAAAAAGAAGAAGTATTAAAACATGTTAGGGACATATTTGATGTAATTGACTAATCCTTTGACAAAACTCACTTTACTTATAATTTGGTAGATCTATGATGTGTTTAGTACTTCAAGAAACAAGTGTTCAAGTTTAGTATTGAAGCCATGCAAATCTGATCAAGAAACAAGTGAAGAATGTGTTGCTCTTTAAATCTCGACAGAAGTCTCGACAAAATCCTTTCTATCAAGAATTACTGCTGAAGCTTGACAAAAGCTTAACACAAGCTGTATTTGTCGAGAATTATGAAATCAAGTTTTCCAGATCTGATTACACGCATATCCTTGAGTATTTGTGTAGGGTTTCTTTTCTCACAACCCTTGACATATATAAGGATTATTTTAAGAGCCGTCACAAGTGATGCAAGGCGTTGCAAAAGAATAATCCATGCATATTGTGACTGGAGACAGAAATGGCCCAAGTTCATCATATTCTCTGTAGAAGCTACTGCGTCTTTACGCTAAGGGTTTTGTGACCAAAGAGCTTCCTAATCTTCACTATTGATAAACTGAAGAACTTTGCAACTAACAATCTTCCTCAAGTTGGTGTGTTAGTCATGTACTGGGATTTGTGCATTGAACGAAGAGATTACCGCTACAATTCAAGTCCAATTAAGTATTGGGGTAAGGGTTCAACTGTAGGTTGATATTAGGTACTGGAATTCCTTTTACTTGTAACCGCTTGTAATTGATAATAGTGGATTCTCGGGAATGGTGATCTTAAATTCACCCGGTGGGATTTTGCCTCGGTGGTTTTTCCCATTCGTAAACAAATCACCTGTGTCAAATTTATTTTCCATTGCATTTAGTTATTTGGTGATTTTTTTGTGCTACCACGCTATTACATGTTAAATTGACTTAATTAATTACCTTGGATAATCAATTAATTAATTTACCAAATGGGTCAATACATTTTTGGCCTATCAAGTGGTATTAGAGTGGGCACACTCTGATTAGGTTTATTCTTTGCTGTGTGATCCATTGACCCCTATTTTTCATGGATAGAGGACAATCTCTTATTATACCTCATTATTTGATGGCACTAACTATGCATACTAGAAAGTACGCATGAGAGCTTTCTTGCAATCTTTAGATGAGAATGTGTGGCAAGTTGTGGAGACTAGTTGGACTAAGCCAACGGAAGTGCCGGCTGATTGGGATGAAGCAAAGATCAAAGCGGCAAACTTCAACAGCAGAGCATTGAACGCCATTTTCATTGCGGTAACAAATGAGGAGTTCAAGAAAATATCCTCGACTGAAACTGCAAAGGAAGCATGGACCATTCTCCAGAAAACCTATCAATGGACTAAGGCTGTCAAGGATTCAAAGCTCCAAAGGCTCACTACTAGCTTTGAGGATATAAAGATGGAAGAGGATCAGTCTTTTGATGAGTTATATGCTAAGCTGAAGGACATAGTCAACTCAACCTTCAATCTTGGGGAAACTATTCCCGAATCTAAGGTTGTGAGAAAGATGCTCAGATCTCTGCCTGAGAGATTTCATACCAAAATCACTGCCATTGAAGAATTAAAGGATATTGACTCCATTCCTTTGACAGAGTTGGATGGCAACTTACAAACCTATGAATTGGGTTTGACTAGAATTGGGAAAGGAAGCAAAAGTAAGAGCATGGCACTGAAGGCCAAAAGTAATAAGACTGATGAGTCTTCAGATGATGAAGATTCCAAGATGAAGTCCTACATCACTAGGCAGTTCATTAAAAATGCCAATGTGAAAGGATTTGATAGGGACCATAAGCAATCCAGTTCTTCTTAATTCAAAAGCCAAGACAAAGGAAAGAAGGATGCTAAGGATAATGGTCAGTATACTGTTCTCTTCGGACCAAAGTGCTTCAAATGTCAAGGTTTTGGACGCATGAAACAAGAATGTCCAACATATCTCAAGTCTATTAGGAAGAGCAAGGCTCTTGCTACTACCTTGAGTGATACCGAGCCTGAAACCGAGTCAGATGACAGTGATGCCGAGGGAATATTGAGTGCCTTCACTGCTACAGTTGATCCTATTGAAGGGGTTACAGAAACAGTAGATGATGAAGAGGACTTGGTGGTATCTAAGTTTGAGAAAATGGATGAACAAGATGACATCCATTCAGCCTATGCAAAATTGTACAAGGTTTCCGAGAAGCATGAGAAACTCTATAGGTTGGCCACCAAGAAGCTGAGTGATGTGGAGCTAGATCGAGAGGAGCTCTCTACAAAGGTTGATGAAGCAAATCAAACCAAACCATTAGAGCTTTGCGGTTTGAGAACAATATCCTTGCTGAAAGGACAAAGAAGCTTGAAGCAGAACTGTTCCAAGTCAGAGCTCAATTGGAAAGGACTTCTAGTGCAAAGCTCGATGAGATGCTTAGCCTTCAGAAAGCTGTTTCTGATAGAATCGGTTTAGGGTATGATTTCTCTTCTCCTAATATTACCTCCTCTAGTGCAATTGTATTTGTCTCACCTGCTGATAATGTTAATTCTGAGAACAATGAATTTAAAACTGAAATAGCTAGTGAGAACTTAGATAAAGGCAAATCTATTTTAGGAACACCCCCTAAGGTTGAAAAGAAAGAGACTAGAAACCCTAGGACTAAGAAAGTTAACAACAAAAAGTATCAACAAAAGAAGCTGCATTTCTGTCATCACTGTGGAGCTTCAGGGCATACTCGTCCAAATTGGTACAAGTGGTTAGCCACTCAACAAAGCAATAGTATGCTCTCGTCCGGAAACCAAAATCAGTTTCCATCATCTTTTGCTCCTCTTGGAGATCTTCTCAAGGGCCCTATGTTCCTTTTAAACTTGAACGGTTTCAATTCTTCCCCCTCATTTCCGGATCAAAGGTTCGCGCAAAGGAAAGGTTCTTCCAAAGTGTGTAAGGAAAAAGGCTCAAAGTGATTTACTCTCTCTCTCTCTCTCTCTCTCTCTCTCTCTCTCTCTCTCTCTCCCCCCTTATGGTTATGCATTACTTGTTTGTTTTGCTTTCTTGTTTTAAGTCAGTCTAGTTTTATGTTTTGTGTGTTTCTTTTATGTTTTTGCTTGGTTGCTTTTCAGTTTTTGCATTATTTGTTTTTCATAAAAAAAATTTGAAAAAAATATACAAAAACAGTGTGTGGTTGTGTATATTGGTACTTGTGTACTTTAGATGGCCATTGAAACAAAGTTTTCTAAACTTTGTATCTCTTATAGCTTAGATGAGCATTTCAATGCACAACTAAGCAAGTGAGCTTTGTGGCTCGTGTTTGTAATAAATATGATTAAGTAATCTCTTATACTTAACATTCATATCACTCATTTTGATGGGAATGACTAAAAAAATCCTAAAAGAAATGCATAAATAACCATCTCATCACTAAAGCCAGCCAATCATGTATAACATCTGTGTGCTTCGGCATAGCAAAATTGTGACATTTAAGCTTACATAATAGGGTATTTCTTTTCTCTCTCTTATATGCCCATGCATGATATGCTCAAAAAGAAAAATATGCAAAGAAAATCAAAAGCAAAAAGAATCAAAATGCTTTTAAATATGGTTGCAAGCGTGTTTCTAGGAGATATGGGAGTTATAGGATGTACCTCAAGGATGATAGTCCCCATCAAACAATTATGATTGTGTGTAGGTGTATTTGTTTTTCTCATATCTCAAATTGTCATAATATGAGACACTTATGCACTTTTGCTATGTTTTCACACACAACACGCAAATTCTTTGCTACTTTTGATACATGTGCAGTTCAATGTGATTTGGCCATCACAAGGAATACATGTGTTAATATATGCTCACAAAACTTTCTTAACTTGTTTTTGAAATATAAAATTTGTTAGACTTTTTTAGTGTGTGTTTTGGATCTTGAATGCTTTGCATATATGTTGAGAGATTTTTTGAGAGCTTAATACGTTGATTGGATCTATGTTTGAGTAGCTTGCTTGTTGCATTCATCTCTCTGTGTTTTTTCCTTTTTGAAAAACTCATTTTCTTCATGCTTGACAGCTTCTCGATAGATCCTCGACAGATTCCATTCTATCGAGCCCCTCTTTCTTCTTTTCTCGATAGATCTTATCGTATTCTTGATCCATCGAGGTTTCTAGGTTTCTTCTCGATAGATTCTCGACAACTTCTTAGATCCATCGAGCAACTTTCTGTCTGGCCGATAGATTCTCGACATATTCTTGATCCATTGAGGTATTTTTGACATCGACAGATCCTCGACAGCACCTTGACAGATTCATTTTTGTTGAGATTTAGTGCTTGACAGATACTTCGATCCATTAAACTGCGATTTCCTTATATAGTCTGAGCGCAAATCAGATTCATTTTTCACTTCTTTCTCTCAATAGAAAATCTTTTCTCTCGCCCCAAACACTTCTCACTCACTCAAAACCTTCTACCATTGTGTTCTTCGGCCTAGATCTAGCTTCAAACACTTGGTAAGTGTTCTAATCTTCTCTTTTTTCATGCATTCATGCATTTTAGACCTAGGTTTTGGGGTTTTTCAAAATTTTTGGGGTTTTTGAGTTTTTCTAGAAATTTTTGGGTTGGGTTTTGTGAAATTGTTATTATATGCTCATGCATCATGGCACAACTTCAGCGCATGGATGCTCGCCTTGACTCTCTCACTGATGAGATGTGTCGGGTGAACACCCATGTAGGATGTATAGCACATCGACAAGCTTGCCTTGGCGGTTTCGCTCCCTCTCCATCTCCTTCTCCAGAGGCTTCAGTAAATGAGGATGGTGATGGTGATGATGAGGATGCTAGCTTTTCTAGTGATGATGAGATGACGACCTCTCGGTGACTTACCCTTTGTCATTCATGACAAAAAGAGGAAGTAGTTTTGGGATGAGAGCAATCTTGTATTTAGGGGGAGAGTTAGTATAGAACGTTTTTGTTAGGGGGAGTGTTTATATATCTTGAGAGATGTAGTGAGGTTCTTATGTACTTTTCTTTCCTTTCTTTTTACATTAGCCTCATGTATACTGGTCTTGTGACCATTTATTGGCATACATTGTACTTATCTTTTCTGAAAGCTCGAATTTGTGTGAAAACACAAGAGCTGTTTAGACTCCCAAATTAAAATTACGACCCGGTTGATTTTACTCTAACTTAAACTAAGTACGGAATAGAGTAAAAGTGAGCAAACAAACAATATAATTACTCTAAACCATATTCATCAAATCACAACAGTAAAATGAAAAATAAAAAAGTAGGGAAGAAGAATGCAAACACAAGATAAAACGCCAATATGTTATTGAAGAGGAAACCGAAGAACTTAGCAAAAAACCTCTCCTCCGCCCTCCAAGCAGTAAATCGATCCACTAGAGAATGAGTTGGAGTACACGAATAACAAAAGACCCTCCAAGCCTAGTCTACGCCCATGTACTTGAGCCCTCCAAGCTCCTGCTACCAACTGACTTGACAAAGTCTTGTCTTCTTTAACTCTCTGAATCACACAATTCAGCTCGATTGCATCCACCAAACAAATGGCTTCTTCCAATGCTTCCCAGTAGCACCAAAATTTCACTTTATACTCAGAATGGGTGTGGTAAGTGTTTGGGCTATTAACCTCTCAAGGATTTGGATATGGAGAGGTAGAAGTTAAGGAAAACCACAATGGATTGTGTAGAGGATTGTGGGTATGACAATCTCTCACTCTCAAGGGTAATGACTAGGGTTTTCTCTCTAAAAAGCACTACTCTCAATATGTGGGTAATGTGGGTATATATAGTGTGGGTAGAGACCTAGTGTATCAGATATGACAAAATGACAAAACAGAATGTTTAGCGGGAAGGCCTTACCCGCGAAACACTCGTGAAAACCAGCTGTCACAATTTGTCATGACTCTTCACATTCCAATCATGGTCTGAGCACATGCTTCACTTCGCGAGAAGTCTTCTCGCGAGCTACTAGCGAAAACTCCTTTGATCTTCGATGAGTCTTGAATCTTCACACTCTCTCACACACAACCCATACAAAGAAATCTCACATATAATACAGGGTACATAAGATTGAACAGAATTACAATCAAATTTGGCACAGAATTAAAGCCAACACAAATTAGTTGTAAATCACAACTTTACATTTTCATATATATATGATGATGTATGTTTCTTCATCTATCTCTCCATGTGTTGTTTCTTTTCTCTCTTTATACAAATGTTTCTTTATGTATGCAATCCTTATTTTCTGTTTCACACAAGATGCCTTGATGAGTTTTGTTTTAAGTGTTTCAGAAAGACAGGTTGTAAAAGTCTACCAGGCCATGAACTCTCTTTTTGCAAAGTTTTTCAAGAGTTTATGTTAGGGTTAGATTTATTTTGTATTTCAACAAGTGATTACGAGTTTACTGATTTAAGACTTCTCTCATGACTCATTTGTTTGTTGTGGTTTTGTCACGGATTTCCAAAAGTGGAGATTGTTAGGGACATATTTGATGTAATTGGCTAATCTTTTGACAAAACGCACTTTACTTGTAATTGGGTATATCTATGATGGGTTTAGTACTTCAAGAAACAAGTGTTCAAGTTTAGTATTGAAGCCATGAAAATCTGACCAAGAAACAAGTGAAGAATGTGCTACTCTTTAAAGCTGGACAGAAGTCTCGACAGAATCCTTTCTATCTAGAATTATTGCTGAAGCTCAGCAGAAGCTCGACACAAGTTGTATCTATCGAGAATTACGAAATCAGGTTTTCCAGATCTGATTACATGCATTTCCTTGAGTATTTGTATAGGGTATCTATCAATAGCACCACTACTATTTACATACTAGTTAAAATAGAACTAATGTTGAAGTACTAAATGAGCAATTAACAAATGCCTTTGGAGACAATTTATTTATTTATTTATTTTTTTTTTTGAGAGAAGCCATTAAAGCCAATTTGAATCATTAATCTTTTGACAAAACGCACTTTATTTGTAATTGGGTATATCTATGATGGGTTTAGTACTTCAAGAAACAAGTGTTCAAGTTTAGTATTGAAGCCATGAAAATCTGACCAAGAAACAAGTGAAGAATGTGCTACTCTTTAAAGCTGGACAGAAGTCTCGACAAAATCCTTTCTATCTAGAATTATTGCTGAAACTCAGCAAAAGCTCGACACAAGCTGTATCTATCGAGAATTACGAAATCAGGTTTTCCAGATCTGATTGCATGCATATTCTTGAGTATTTGTATAGGGTATCTATCAATAGCACCACTACTATTTACATACTAGTTAAAATAGAACTAATGTTGAAGTACTAAATGAGCAATTAACAAATGCCTTTGGAGACAATTTATTTATTTATTTATTATTATTTTTTTTTTAGAGAAGCCATTAAAGCCAATTTGAATCATTACTCTCCACTTAAAATGAAACTAAATGGAAATCAATTTGAGCAATAAATATTCTGTGACAATTTGCTGTCATTGTCCGTGGGGTTTGATACAGGACACTTTTAGATTATTGTATCCAAATTCAGAGGAATATTTTTCAAGGTATTTTTTTACAGTGAGGAAGATTTGATTGTGTTATTTAGAACTCAATACTTCAACTCATAGGTGAAAACATTTATGATAAAATTCATCAATAAACATAACAACATAGGTATCATAAAATCAATCAATAACAATAACAATTTTTTATAAAATCAACCAATAATCAAAACAACATAGACTGATAACCTGAATAACACAGCCCAACAAAGGGAGGTAGGTAATCTCAAAAGTATTATTACACAATCTTCAAATCAAAGGGACCATATCAGGAAGGCCATGGCTTAAGAACCAAATTTAGATTTTATGCTATTGACAACAGCATCGTCTACTTGGAACGCCTGAGTTAACACTTCATTAGGCATTGGGGGTTGTGAACCAAAGAGAGTTGTTGAGGAAATCACAACCCCTGGCATGTGACTATTGAAAGAAGTGAAGACAATTCCTTTCCCGTTTCCAACATTCTTTTGAAAGTGTACAAGTCCCCTAGGAATGACAAAGACCTCTCCAGTTGTCAAAACCTTAGAGTAATACACGTTGGAAGTTGTCACAAACCCCACAAGTATGCTCCCTTCAACGACCAAACCCATCTCAGTTGCACGAGGGTGAGAGTGTGGTGGATTAAGTCCTCCAGGGCCAAAGTCTACACGGTTCATTGAAATCCCAAGAGTGTTAACAGCAGGAAATGCAAGGACGTTTGCAGGAGTGACACTGGAGTTTAAGTTTGATGTGTTTGTGACACCCTCTTTGCTCAGATCAAAGAAAAAATCACTTGCATTAACTTTTGAGGCAGGTATGCAAGGAAATCCGTTGATTGATATGGATGCATTCAAATCTGCAACACAAAAGTCCTGTAACGCATCGGGGTCAGCCGATAGGGAAGGCACCGGGAGAAGCAGCAACATTAGAAGGCAAGATAGCAGGTAGAGGGGTGAGTTTGATGATTTCATCATGGCTGCTAGAAACTCCTGTTTTTTAGAGAGTACAAGATTGTAAAAGATAAGTTTTTGGTTGGGTTTGTGATTTAAAGAATGAAGATCATGGTTCTATATATAACTCTCTTTCTATGTGAAAACCTCAATAGTCTTCTTAGTTTTGCTGATGCAGAGACATAGGAAGTGACACAAGCAGCAACAAAGTCCACTGAAGATGGCGGGCTGTCGTCAAAATATCTTGTAAATTTATTAGCAATTCGTGTCCCTCTTGGAAACTGTTGAGGACCAATTATCTTTGATAGAGATAGCAAAGTGGAAAATCTTAGTTATTTTCTAAATCTTTTTCATGGTCTAGAACATTTGTCTATTTTTGACTGTGTCAGATGGAGATCACAATAAGTTAAAGAGTCTTTTTAACTAATCTTAGAGTAGATGGCTGTAAAGGAACAATTCAATAACTTAATGGAAAGGGTTTTGTTATGACATGAATGTGAATGGGGCCCTAGTTTTTTTGCAGTTTGAATTCATTGACTCCTTCAACCTTGAGCCTCTTTTCAATAAGCAGTAACTACACGATTGTGTGTTTCCTAAGAAGTTCTATGCAGATAAATCATGGTTTGTCATCTGTGAAAGTTACCAGCTTTCCCTGAACAACTACGGTTTTTCATTTATTAGGCTTAATCCATAGCCCTTGGAGCTGCGTAGCTCAGTTGAAAAAATCAATGCAATTATCTGTTGTTTATTTTGACTTGCGTAGGTCCAAATATTTCAAGGTTTGGTAGCAGCGTCCATTGCGTGAGAATTCATGCCAGAAGGCAGTTGCTTCTTCAAATCATGTGTAATCCAATTTCAACACATGCCATATTTACTTTCAGACTATGGATCACATTGAGTAATGTTTTATTTATTTATGAGAAAATTTGTGGGCAATGTTTGTGCCACAAATGTGGTTAATTGTGAGTGATAGATAAAAAACAAGGCATCTATGTGAAAATGATAAACAATCATTTACAGTGATAACATCAAAGCTGTGACAAAAAGTTATGAAACAAAAGTTGTGATCCTAGAATAACTCTTTATTTATTTATTTTTGAGAAATAACTATTTATTTATTAGTTCTGCACATCAGATTAAGTAATTTCACCTGTAAGGTTGAATTTATTCAACTATGTGTTGGCTTTATTCCGTGCCAAGTTTGCTTGTAATTCAGCATTTAGAAACCCTGTATTTAGGTGGGAATAATGTAAGGGTTGTGTATGAGAGAGTGTGAAGAATTGATCAAGTGTATGCAATCAAGAGGCAACTCGCAACTGAATCTCGCAAGTGGTGACTCGCTAGAATGTGTCACACGTTTAGAGCATGCAAGAAGTCGAAGGATTAGGACAGCTGGATCACTACAAGACAAAAAGTACAGTCTGGCCTTTCTGTTATCTGGCGATTGGAACTCACAACTCATCCCAGTTGCGAGTGACTTGCCAGTGCACCCTGTTTTGCTGAAAACTGACTTTTCATATTCCATCTCATACCCTACTATAAATATTCTTATACCCACGAAATGTAGAAAGTTTCTACAGAGAATTTTGATAGAGAAACCTCAGAGAACATCAAGATTGATTCATCCACAATCTTATACATTTGATTCTCCAAATTCCTCTACCCTCATTCTCTCTGTTGTCATGCCCATGAGAGGATCTTAAGCCAAATCCTTACCTCACCACATTCAAAGCAGTGAGAAGGTTCTTGGTGTTTGGGAAGTAGTTCAAGAGAGAAACAATTCATTTTGGTTGATGCAATGGGCTAATTGCGGGATCCGGCAAGCTAAAGAAGACAAGGTTAGGCATAACCCTGTTGAAGCAAGAAGTTTAGAGGGCTTAGGTGCATCGGGTAAATTAGGCTTGGAGGGTCTATTGCTATTCATGTATTCCAACTAATTTTCTAGTGGATCATTTTACCGCTTGGAGGGCGGCAAAAAGGTTTTTCGCTGAGTTCTTCGGTTTTCTCTTCGATAACACGTGCCAGTGTTATCGTGCGTTTGCTTCTCTCTATCCCTTACTCTTTGCTTTTAATTACTGCTGTGTTGTGATTAAATTATGACTTAGAGTAGTTTGCATATTTGGGTAGAGCTTATATTTATCATTCCGCACATACATTGTTTGAATATAAGCTTGTTTTGGAATATTTGAATTTGGGAGTCTAAGCATTCACAAGTGTTTTATACACTAAGTGAGCTTTCATCACCCAAGCATTTAGTTAGATAAAAAAATTAATGGAATGTACTAATGACACAAAGTATAATGTTATATATAGTTTAGGGGGAAAAAACTTTGGATAATTTAAGGATGAAAACTAAACTTCATATCAATTTTAAGACTGAAAATAATATTTTGTTAAAAAGAATCTCTACAATGTATGCAATACATTTTCCCATCACACTATAAAGTAAATTATTATCAAAATATACTTTTCTCATTCATTTTAGTTTTTACTCTCTAAATAGAATTTCTTGTTTCCCTTTGAATTAGTAATAAAAGGGGCCAGATTTTGGTACAATGGCAAGTGCTATTTGCGCAACTAATATGTTGTCGGTTTGAGCACAAGAATCAATTTCTCTCAAATTGAGGATGCGGTTGTCTACTAATCACCTCTCTTAGGCCTCAGAAAAGTGAGAACCTTGAGTATTGAATATGTCATTTTCTTGTTGTTGATTACTATAAAAAATTCTATTAGGCATAAATGCTTTCTTGTAGGGCAAGGCCTCAGTATAAACGTTTGGAATGATCATTGGATCCTGTGGCTACAAGTATCCTCTTCCAACTTCCCTTACACAAGAAAATGTGATTGGGTCGGAGAGAGGTCTCCACTCTTTTTTGTCAAGTCCATATATTGGGCTGATAAGCAGTACAGATTCAATAATTCTCATACCATCTTTTGGAAATCCTTATGGCAAAGCATTTTCCATGAAAGATTATGTTAGGACATATGTGAATCATGTTAGGAATATATGTCATCTAGAATTGGCTAATCCTTTGACAAAATGCACTTTACTTGTAATTGGATATATTTAGAACGTGTTTAATACTTAAAGGAACAAGAGTTCAAGTCCAAGTGTTAAAGCCATCCAAATCTGTCCAAAAAACAAGTGAAGAAGTGCTAGATTTTAAAACTCGACAGATAGCATCTATTGAGGTTTAAAAGGGATCTTCAGCCCGATGCTTGACAACTACTCGATAGATAGCCTATCTATCGAGATTTACAAAAATTAGTTTTTCAAATCTGATTTCACACATATCCGTGTATACATGTTTAGGCTTTCTTTTCTCACAACCGTAAACATATATAAGGATTATTTTAAAGGCCGTCACAATTAATGCAAGTAAGTGAAACATGATGCAAAGGTTTTGTTCAAGCAAATTGTGATCGGAGACAAATTTGTGCTAGTTCATCTCTCTCTCTTTCAGAAATTGCTACGTTTGTATGCCATAGGGTTTTGTAACCAAGGAGCTTCGTGATCTTCATTGTGTTGATGAACTGAAAAACTTTGCAGCCAACATCCTTCTCAAGTTGGTGGTTAATCACGTACTTGGATCCGTGCATCGATTAGTTAGTCACATACTGGGAGCCGTGTATTGAAATGAGAGATTGTCACTACAAAACAAGTCAAATTAGGTATTGGGGTAAGGGTTCAACTGTAGGTTGGTATAAGGTACTAGGATTCCTTTACTTGTAACCGCTCGTTGTGATAATAGTGGATTCTCGGGAGTGGTGACCTTAAAATCACCCATGGGGTTTTTCCTTGGAGGTCTTCTCCATTCATAAACAAATCACCGTGTCAACTTTATTTTCCGCTACATATTAACTTAGTTGGTGATTTGTTTGTGCTACTACGCGTATTGCATGTTAATTGAATTAATTAATTAACTTGGCTAATTAATTGGTTAATTTATCACAAGGGGTCAACACATTCTTCGCCTATCAGGTTAAAAATGTTAATGCTTCTTGTTACCCCTAAAAGTAGGATTAGTGAAAAGATTGGGAGGGAAGAAGATACATCAGCACATGGTATTCATGTGGTAGAAAGGCAGAATTGAGGTTCATTTGTTTTTAAGTTGTGATGTTATTCTCCACCAAAAAAATGAAAAAGTGATGTGGTAAGATTAGTGTGGTTTAGATCTGTTTTGGGCCAAAGATAAACAAGGTTAGTGTAGACTCAAGTCTTGGTCTGATTAAGGCTTTTGTATCCCAAATAGTGTTTTATTACAAGGAGGGCTTTTCAAAGATCAAACTCTTCTTATAGTGGCTGTGAGTCTGTGACCATGAACACGATTTGGAAATTCATAAATAAAATGGTGCTAACAAGTGAGCCTCTCAATCTTGATGGTTTGATTCAATAAATTCATTTGGACTATCAGAGATTCGAAGCCAAGACCCCTAAACCCCAACTTTTCATGCAAATTTCTAGACAAGTCTAGAGGGAAAGAGCACCTTACTCTTGTTGGAAAGCAAATGTTGATGCTTCTTGTTAGATGGTAAAGTGCATGTTGGGTGAAAAGAATCTCATTTGTCTTTGCTTTAGTCAATATTCAACTCAATAAGAGAAAGTCTCTTGAAATCTATATATTATATCTAAAAGCTAAAGCATAGCATTTATTATTGCTACGCTCCTGATGAGCCACATCAGTGGCCATATCATCTACTTATTTCCCATTTCTCTCCACTACTTCCAACCATTATTTCTCTTTTACCTTTTCATCTCTCTACTATTCTCAACCTTAATGTCACTCTTCATCTATCCATTCCTCTTCCTTTTATTTTGGCTCTTCTCATCCCCATTCTATTACTATAAGTATGTCATTCTCTCTCCATTTCTATACATATTTTCCCACATGAAAAAGGTTAATACTCTCTCTCTCTCTCTCTCTCATATTTTATTTTTGTGTGAATTTTTTATTTTTATATCTCTACTTTCGATTGAAGAATTTATGTGTTCTTTAGAATTTTACTTTGGGTTAATGCAATTTGGTTTTGTTTTTTTAAGTTATTATCTTCTTTCTTTTCTATGATTGTTAAATGTTATTGTATTGCATATAAAGATAGTTTACAAGAATATAATGTTATTCTATTATATAGCATGGCTTGGATAATTTGGTGTTTGACTTATGACTATATTTTTTATTTTGATGCTTCTTCTCATTTTATTTTCTATTTCTCTCCCGAAAATGGTGATCTCTCTCTCTCTCTCTCTCTCTCTCTCTCTCTCTCTCTCTCTCTCTCTCTCTATATATATATATATAGAACTAGCATTCTGATTTAGACTAATTCTCATAAAGAAGAAAATAGATTTATGAATGAAATCAAAGATGCAGTATTCAAAGACAAAAATATTTGATTATTGGGTAAAAATCAATATACTTCTAATGTTGAAGCGGGATCAACTAGGAGAGAAATAAAGCATTGGGTCGAACACTTTTTTGGTGTCAAGGTAATAGTTATGAATAGTCATTGACTCTCGGGAAAGGGTAGAAGAATGAGACCTATTATGGGATATACAATGCATTACAATCGTATGATCATTACGATTTTTTATTTTAACATAGTACTTAGTTATTTTGGAAGTGAAATTTTGATTTTATATCAAAATAAAACTATGGCTATGTATTTGAATGTGTCTATCAACTATTAAAACCACCCTAGATGAATATGTTTAGATAATATTTTTGTTTTAATTTTTCATTAATTTATTATTTAGTTATAACATTAAAACTAAAGTAGATGACTATATAAAGTTAAAACTGTCTAAGATGAATTTGTAAAGCTAATATATTTATATATTTAGTATTATCAAAAAATTAAAAGTAAAAAATAAATAATAAAAAGAATAATGATGTGGCGAATGAGAAGGCTCAACAAGAGTGTAGAACCAAAAATGCGATATGAAGATCTAGTTAAAGACAATTAAATCTTAATAAATGAAAGGGTATATAGTAAAAAATAAAATAAAATTGTTAGATCACATTCTCTTTATGTTATTATACAAATTATTTTCTTTCATTCAATAGGAGAAGTGTTCAATTTTAGACATAAATTCTACTTTTTTCCTACATATTATTTTAAATATTAAATTTATAATATGATATAGTTTTCTAGGAATGTCTAAAAAATATGCAATTTCAATCTCATGTATCTATATTAGTAAACAAAATTCAATCAATAGTTCGAAACTACTCCTACAATAAGAAAAATTATAAATATAATAATCTCTTTTCAAGAGAATGAAAATTTTGAATAATATATTTGAAACTCAAGCAGTTTAGTTGTACAGGAAAAATAAATTAGGAAACTATAATGCACAATAACATAATTTATCAAAATATGGACCGCCTAAACAATGAATAATATCAATCAAACAAATCCAAATAATAAAATGATGATATATTTTTTGAGATAGATAAATGAAAAATAATTTTAGAAATTGTTTAATTTTTTGAGAGAACAAATCATTTTCCACAAAATTTAGAGAACAAATTATATATTATACCATAACTAAAATATAATTATCTATTCCCACGCATCGCGCGGGTCTGCGACTAGTGCTTCTATAATTCTAAGATAAAGTTATTGGTCTGCCAAAAGTTGAAGAAATGATTTTAAGAATGAGAGAAAGCTATAGTAACCTATTAATTTTGTTGAATCATAATTTACACTCACACCTTAATCTGTTTTACTTTCTTATGCCAGTCATTGTTTCTTTGCAACCTCAATAGGTGTGTGTTTCTAATAAATTCATAGAAGTTTTATAAAAAGTGATAAATTGACTTTCTAAACCAAAGTTTTGTATGGCGCAGCTTGAAGCTGCCCTTCACTGTGTTGTTAATTTTTTGGATTTACGCCACCACTCCCATATCCTATTTCCTTATATATTCCATTTGGTCTGTGAATGCCATATGTGAATATTTCTGATATGTTGATATGGATCTCAACTGTGGCTATTTCTAAATAATTGGGTTGACTACAAGAACCATACACACACATATTCGTTCACATCTACAATAAAGCCATCCTATGATTTACCCCCCTTTTTTTTTTTTTTGCAAGCTACCATTTCTATCCCTAGAAAAATTGTGACTGTTTGGATAGTGATGAATCCTGCAGCACGTTTTCACTTTCACGTTTTCTTCTTTCTTTTTTCTTTTTTTTTTTCCCTGCATGTGAACAGTAACCTCACATGAGTTTACTGTGCAGGGAACAAAAATCACTATTTACGCACTGTTCATCACTGTTCACGCACTAAAAAATGTTAAAAATGGGTCACACAGTACTATTTACACATTTAAAAATTATTTTGCTACAGTACTTTTAGTTTTCAATTTTCAGTTTTAGTTTCAACAACAATAAGCTCAATCCAAACGGACCCATTAAGGTTGGGTTTGGATCCGCATTTTGCACTCAGCGTTTGCGTTTTTTTTTTTTTTTTTTTTTAAAAAAACAGCACCTTGTGCATTGATCATGGGACATGAGTAGTACACCAAGGCATATAAACAGTAAAAAAAAAGTGAACAATAATTTTTTACACATTTAAAAATTATTTTGCTACAGTGTTTTCAGTTTTCAATTTTTAGCAAAATAAGTTGTATCCAAACGGACCCTAAGAGTTCAATTTCGTCCATCAACTTTTAATTGTTCCAATTTAGTTCCAACATTTTGAAAATGGTTGCATGTTACACTTGCTCCCACTTCCCTCAAAGAAATTAATTGATTTCTGTCAAATTCTTTTCAAATTGAGTGAATTTACTTTGATCCTTACTAATACAAACATGGTTTTGAAATCCGGACCGGACCGTACGGTCCGATCGGAAAAACCGTGAACCTTTCGGTTTTGCGGTTTTTTAAGCTTCAAGAACCGTTTTATGTGAAAAAAGCAGGGACCCGTGCGAACCCTGGTCGGACCGTGCGGTTCTGAGAACCGTGACCGGTTTTTGAGGTTCGGACGGGTTCTTTTTGCTTCAGCTTTTCCGATGAATATTGGGTACACCGGGATGAAGTTATGATCAGATCTAGAAGAAATGAAAAAGAAATGAAAGAACACGAAAAAGAACAAAGATCAGAAGGAGATTTGATAATTTTTGGAGGTGCTTAAACTTCACTGATTCACAATTTTCAAATCTGCTGCACAGAGAGAGACAGCTTTTTTTTTTTTTGATAATCAAGAGAAGGAACTCTTTTTGATTGATAACACAAACACAAACACAAACAGACCACTGATGAAAGAGCAAATTGTTGATTGTGGAGAAGAAACCCAGCAAGCAGATGTAGGCTACTCCGGGACCAAGACCAAAGTTGAGACAGAGAGCTCATAGAAAAACAGAAAGGAGAAAGATAAAATAATGAATTATGGCTGTACTGTTTCACCGGCCAAAAGTAAAGATAGAGATGTGGTCAAGGTAGTAGTTGGGGTTGGTGGGAGAATTAATTGGACTTCCACGTTTTGCTTGGCTAGTGGTTGAAATTTTAACTTTTTATGTTTTGTTTTTATTTAAAAGAAAAGAGTTGATTCTTATCTTACCAGTGGGCCACGTTGCATGCAATGCAATACAAATATCTTCCGTTCATCATATTAAATAAAAAGAAGTGTTATATTCACAACATTTTTATCATATTTTCACAATAAATTATAGGTGATTAGTTGTTATTGGTTCAAATTTGAACCTAATGCTAAGATTACTTTTTTACTTCAACAATAATAACTAGTAACAACCTGCCACTTAGAATTTGTTATAAAAATATTGTAAAAATGGTGTGGACATATAATTTTTCTTAAAAAAAATTAATGCATTCGTAATTTTATAAGTACCATGTTGCAGCACAATTACACAAATACCATTTTTTATATATTTTTTTATTCTAATTATTATATTATTAGGTATTATCACAAATTTAATTAATCAACGTAAAAAAATACTAGGATTTAATATTTCTTAAAGTTATGAATTATGATATAGAAAATACATTTGAAAGATAGATTTCTTTGTTTCTATAAAGGAATAATAGATCTCTCTCTCTCTCTCTCTCTCTCTCTCTCTCTATATATATATATATTTGATAGGAATAGATCTTTATATTTAATTGTACTATTTTAGTTAATTTTTTAAATATTTTTACTAATTTAATATAATTATTTTATTTTAAATAATTATTAAATTAATTATGACGTCATCACGGTTCGACCTCGGTTCGACCTTGGTTCGACCTTAAAAACCTTGAACCTCTTCTTTTTACGGTTCAATGAACGGTCTGGATTTCAAAACCTTGAATACAAAGAATAAAGAGTTTGAAGGGGGGGAAATTAGTACAACTTCCTGCAGTTAATGTTGACAAGTAGTGGGGAACAAGGTAACTTTGAACTTCGTTAGAACTTTAGCAACTAAAATGACACAATCAGTAGTTTAACGATGAAATTGAACGTTCTCACATGGTCCAGGACCAATATAGTTTGTTTGGCCTATTTTCAATTTTTTTCCCCTTCACTTTATTCTTCCTTTTCTGTTCTTCTAGTTCTTTCAAGAGCTTCCAACATGTATGTGAGCTTCTGTGTGCAACCACTGGCTTTTGTTATGCATGATTATGCCAACTCCTCTCACCATTTGGTGCCACCCTTCGACATGGGTGCACTCTTCCACCCAAAATTCATTTATCCCTTTCAATTGGTAATGTTGGCTTGTATTTTATTCCCTAGGACCAAATCATACTTGTCAGTTTTTTATTACTCATTAGTCTTTTGGTGGATGGGCTCTTAAGAATTTGCTTTGAATATTATGTTATCCTCTTGTGAAGAGAATATCCTTTTTTTTTTTTTTTTTTTTGGATTTTTTTTTTTTTTTTTTTTGTATCAAAGATCCAAAAAGAAGACTTTTGGAATTATATGCTGTATGACTTTTGTAACGAATTGATTTGGTCTTTCAGCTTCGTGCACAGTCATTTGATGCTTCTGGAATGATATTTGGATCACAAGCAATGTGGGAATATGCTCAAAGCTCACAACCTGAATGGCTGAATATGCTTGTTGGTGGTAGTTTTGAAAGAGCAACATATTCTTGAGTGAGTAAGAAGATTAGAGAAGAATCAGTACTTAATCATTTATAATCAAAGGGCAACTGTGCTGTAGGTTTCTCCATGTCTGATGCTAAGTGTGTTTCCTAGTGTCTTTTAATGTCCTAAAATTGTAATATGAAATCATATGTAGAAAATGCATTAATATTTTTATTTATCATCTTACTGGATACGCTTTAGTTAATTGTATTAGTACGCAAAAAGAATCTCCTACTCCTAGGTTGATTTAATTCTTAAGCTGTGTAAGCAAAGGACTCTGCTTTCAGGAACTTAGTTGCAAATTCTTATTCATTGTTACAGTATGTTACTAATTGATACAATTTCATGCCAAATTGTGTAATGAGAGAGTTTTGCTTTCCAAAGTCTCTCTTTCGTTGTTAAGTATGTTACTAATTGGTACAAATTCATGTTTTAATAATGGTAATGAAATAAATTCAAATAATGAAAAATTTTGGAGTCATTAAAAGCGAACTAAAAGTTATATGTTACAGAATGAGCAATTGACAAATGCCATAGGAGATGGTTTATTTCTTATTTTTTTCGAGAGAAGCCATTAAAGCCAATTTGAATCATTACTCTCCACTTAAAATGAAACCAAATGGAAATTAATTTGAGTTATAAATAATCCATGACAATTTGCTATCATTGTATGCGGGGTTTGATATACGACACTTTTAGATTATTGTATCCGAATTCAGAGATATATTCTTCAAGGTATTTTTTTTACGGTGAGGGAGATTCGATTGTGTTATTTAGAATTCAATACTTCAACTCAGGTGAAAAAATTTATCATAAAATTCGTCAATAAACATAACAACATAGGCATAATCAAAACAACAAATTTTAAAGAATCAATCAAAAATCAAAACAACATACACAGATAACCTGAATAACACAGCCCAACAAAGGGAGGCAGGTAATCTCAAAAGTATTATTACACAATCTTCAAATCAAAGGGACCTTATCAGGAAGGCCATGGCTTAAGAACCAAATTTAGATTTTATGCTATTGACGACAGCATCGTCTACTTGGAACGCCTGAGTTAACACTTCATTAGGCATTGGTGGTTGTGAACCAAAGAGAGTTGTTGAGGAAATCACAACCCCTGGCATGTGACTGTTGAAAGAAGTGAAGACAATACCTTTCCCGTTTCCAACATTCTTTTGGAAGTGTACAAGTCCCCTAGGAATGACAAAGACCTCTCCAGGAGTCAAAACCTTAGAGTAATACACGTTGGAAGTTGTCACAAACCCCACAAGAATGCTACCTTCAACGACCAAACCCATCTCAGTTGCACGAGGGTGAGAGTGTGGTGGATTAAGTCCTCCAGGGCCAAAGTCTACACGGTTCATTGAAATCCCAAGAGTGTTAACAGCAGGAAATGCAAGGACGTTTGCAGGAGTGACACTGGAGTTTAAGTTTGATGTGTTTGTGACACCCTCTTTGCTCAGATCAAAGAAAAAATCACTTGCATTAACTTTTGAGGCAGGTATGCAAGGAAATCCGTTGATTGATATGGATGCATTCAAATCTGCAACACAAAAGTCCTGTAACGCATCGGGGTCAGCTGATAGGGAAGGCACCGGGAGAAGCAGCAACATTAGAAGGCAAGATAGCAGGTAGAGGGGTGAGTTTGATGATTTCATCATGGCTGCTAGAAACTCCTGTTTTTTAGAGAGTACAAGATTGTAAAAGATAAGTTTTTGGTTGGGTTTGTGATTTAAAGAATGAAGATCATGGTTCTATATATAACTCTCTTTCTATGTGAAAACCTCAATAGTCTTCTTAGTTTTGCTGATGCAGAGACATAGGAAGTGACACAAGCAGCAACAAAGTCCACTGAAGATGGCGGGCTGTCGTCAAAATATCTTTTAAATTTATTAGCAATTCGTGTCCCTCTTGGAAACTGTTAAGGATCAAAATGGAAAGTCTTCGTTATTTTCTAAAGCTTTTTCATGATCTAGAACATTTGTCTATTTTTGACAGTGTCAGATGAATAAAACAAAAATTTGAAATAGAGTCTTCTGAACTAATCTTGAAGTAGATGGCTGTAAAGGAACAATTCAATAACTTAATGTGAATGGGGCCCTGGTTCTTTTGCAGTTTCAATTCATTGACTCCTTCAACCTTAAGCCTCTTTTCAATGAGCAGTAACTACATGATTGTGTGTTTCCTAAGAAGTTCTATGCTGATACAGGCAGATACATCATGGTCTGTCATCTGTGAAAGTTACCAGCTTTCCATGAACAACTACGGTTATCCATTTATTAGGCTTAATCCACACCCCTTGGAGCTGCGTAGCTCAGTTGAACATATCAATCCAATTATCCGTTGTTTATTTTGACTTGCTAAGGTCCAAATGATTCAAGGTTTGGTAGCAGCGTCCATTGCATCAGAATTCATGCCAGAAGGCAGTTGCTTCTTCAAATCATGTGTAATCCAATTTCAACACATGCCATATTTACTTTTAGACTATGGGTCACATTGAGTAATGTTTTATTTATTTATTTATGAGAAAATTTGTGGACAATGTTTGTGCCACAAATGTGGTTGACTGACAGATAAAAAGTGGGGCATTTGTGTGAAAGTGATAGACAATCATTTACAGTTGATAACATCAGAGCTGTGCCAAAAAGTTTTGAAACAAAAGTTGTGATCCTAGATGTAAGGACCAGATTTGGGTCCCTAGCCTGAAGGATGTATGAACTTAGGCCCAAAGAGCCCAATACAATGAATTTGTAGAGAGTGGGTTGGAAAACCGGGCTTTAGTGAGTTAGATAACAAGTAAAGTGAATCCAGATGATAAGAAAATGTAAGTAGACTGGTTTAATCTAAAGAAAATCGTCATCGGCACAGTCTGAGGAGATCAGTTCTTATATATTGATTCTCAAGTTTGATTACAAGTTCAGTTCTTAATTGGTACAGTGTTTTTCTCTTAATTTCTCCATCCCTTCTCCATGGAGGATCTCTTACATTATATAGTTCCCTTTAGACGATCTTGACCCTCCACTTATTGATTGTCTAAACCACTACTTGAGTGCTTGTCCCATCGAACACCCTTTCAGACCCTTTGTGAGTTAGGGTTGTCAAGGCAACATTTTTCAGGAGTCCTCTCAACATTAATGCAACCAGAAAGTTAACTATAGAGCATTTAATGAGGTGATAGCAACTTTCCTTTTAGATATTCCATGGCCTCCCTCTATCCTCTTCCTTCTAAATACTTATCCTCATCAGTGGAATCGTCCAGAATGTTGCTCCTAGTGTCAGACCACACCTTCTGACCTCGGCTTTGCTCAGCCGAGGAGGGATTCGTCCTCAAACCACCTCCTAGGATGAACATGACCACATTTCACGTCTTCACTCACTAAGACAGATTCTCTTGAAAGTGTTTACCAGTCCTCGGACTTCCTAATGTCTTGCATAGATATGGGCTCTTGGGCCTATCACCCCTACACTAGAATAACTCTTTATTTATTTATTTTTGAGAAATAACTATTTATTTATTAGTGCTGCACGTCAAACTAAGTTGTTTCACCCAAGAATTTTGTTAAATATATAGGATAAAAAAATAACGGAATGTACTAATGACATAAAGTATAATGTTTTCAATAGTTTAGGGGGGGGGGGGGAATTTTTGGATAGTTTAAGGATGAAAACTGAACTTCATGTCAATTTTAAGACTGAAAACAATATTTTGTTAAAAAGAATCTCTACAATGTATGCAATACATTTTCCCATCACACTCTAAAGTAAAATTATTATCATAATATACTTTGCTCATTCATTTTAGTTTTCACTCTCTAAATAGAATTTCTTGTTTCCCTGTGAATTAGTAATAAAAGGGGCTAGATTTTGGTGCAATGGTAGGTGCTATTTGCCCAACTAATATGTTGTCGGTTTGAGCACGAGAATCAATTTCTCTAAAATTAAGGATGCGGCTATCTACCAATCACCTCTCTTAGGCCTCAAAAAAGTGAGAACCTTGAGAATTGAATATGTCATTTTCCTGATGTTGATTACTACAAGAAATCCTATTAGGCGTAGATGTTTTATTTTAGGGCAAGGCCTTAGTATAAACGTTTGGAATGATCCTTGGATCCTGTGCCTACAAGAATCCTCTTCCAACTTCCCTTACACAAGAAAATGTGATTTGATCGGAGAGAGATCTCCACTCTTTTTTGTCAAGTCCATATATTGGGCTGATAAACAGCACAGATTCAATAATTCTCATACCATCTTTTGGAAATCCTTATGGCAAGGCATATTCCATGAAAGGTTAAAAATGTTGATGCTTCTTGTTACCCCTAAAAGCAGGATTAGTGAAAAGATTGGGAGGGAAGAAGACACACCAGGACATGGTATTCATGTGGTAGAAAGGCAGAATTGAGGTTCATATGTTTTTAAGTTGTGATGTTATTCTCCAAAAAAAAAATTTTGAAAAAGTGATTTGGTAAGATTAGTGTGGTTTAGATCACTATTGGGCCAAAGATAAACAAGGTTAGTGTAGACTCAAGTCTTGGTCTGATTAAGGCTTCTGTTTCCCAGACAGTGTTTTATTACAAGGAGGGCTTTCCAAAGATCAAACTCTTCTTATTGTAACTGTGAGTCTGTGACCATGAACACTATTTGGAAATTCAGAAATAAATTGATGCTAACAAGTGAGCCTCTCAATCTTGATGGTTTGATTCAATAAATTCATTTGGACTATCAGAGATTCGAAGCCAAGACCCCTAAACCCCAACTTTGCATGCAAATTTCTAGACAAGTCTAGTGGGAAAGAGCACCTTACTCTTGTTGGAAAGCAAATGTTGATGCTTCTTGTTTGATGGAAAAGTGCATGTTGCGATAATGGTGATGAATTATGCAGGTGAATTCTTGAAAGCATTGGGTGAAAAGAATCTCATTTGTCTTTGCTCTAGTCAATATTCAACTCAATAAGAGAAAATCTCTTGTAATCCTTCTATAATTCTAAGATAAAGTTATTGGTCTGCCAAAAGTTGAAGAAATGATTTTAAGAATGAGTGAAGCTATAGTAACCTATTAATTTTGTTGAATCATAATTTACATTCACACCTTAATCTGCCTGGTAAATAGTCATATGTCTGTTTTACTTTCTTATGCCAGTCTTTGTTTCTTCGCAACCTCAATAGATGTGTGTTTCTAATAAATTCATAAATTTTTTTTAAAAAGTGATAAATTGACTTTCTAAACCAAAGTTTTGTATGGCGCAGCTTGAAGCTGCCCTTCACTGTGTTCTTAATTTTTTAGATTTATGCCACCACTCCCATATCCTATTTCCTTATATATTCCATTTGGTCTGTTTAGATTCTTTTTTTTTTTTTTTTTGGCTCTGTAAGTCATGGCCTTAGTTGGGCTCTCTGAATGACATATAGTGGCAATGGAAACTGTTGTGTTCAAGCTATGAATTCATGGACCATTGGAAGAAAACACCTTAACTGCTTCTAGCTTTGTCACAGAAAAAAAATGAATATGTGAATATTTCTGATATGTTGACATGGATCCCAAGTGTGGCTATTTCTAAATAATTGGGTTGACTACAAGAACCACACACACATATTTGTTCACATCTACAATAAAGCCATCCTCTTATTTACCCCCATTTTTTTTTGGCAAGCTATCATTTTTATCCTTAGATATATTAAGAGTTCAATTTCGTCCATCGACTTTTAAATGTTCCAATTTAGTTCCAACATTTTGAAAATGGTTGCATGTTACACTTGCTCCCACTTCCCTTAGAGAAATTGATTGATTTCTGTGAAATTCTTTTCAAATTGAGTGAATTTACTTTGATCCTTATTAATACAAAGAATAAAGAGTTTGAAGGGGGGCAAATTAGTACAACTTCCTGTAGTTAATGTTGACAAGAAGTGGGAACAAGGTAACTTTGAACTTCGTTAGAACTTTAGCAACTAAATTGACACAATCAGTAGTTTAACGATGAAATTGAACGTTCTCACATGGTTCAGGACCAATATAGTTTGTTTGGCCTATTTTCAATTTTTTCCCCTTCACTTTATTCTTCTTTTTCTGCTTTACTTGTTCTTTCAAGAGCTTCCAACATGTATGTGAGCTTCTGTGTGCAACCATTGGCTTTTGTTATGCATGATTATGCCAACTCCTCTCACCATTTGGTGCCACCCTTCGACATGGGTGCACTCTTCCACCCCAAATTCATTTATCCATTTCAATTTGTAATGTTGGTCTTTATTTATTCCCAAGGACCAAATCATACTTGTCAGTTTTTTCTTACTCATTAGTTTTTTGGTGGATAGGCTCTTAAGAATTTGCTTTGAATATTATGTTATCCTCTTGTGAAGAGAATATCTTTTTTTTTTTAATTGTATCAAAGATCCAAAAAGAAGACTTTTAGAATTATACGCTGTATGACTTTTGTAACGAATTGATTTGGTGTCTCAGCTTGGTGCACAGCCATTTGATGCTTCTGGAATTATATTTGGATCACAAGCAATGAGGGAATATGATCAAAGTTCACAAGCTGAATGGCTGCATATGCATGTTGGTGGTAGTTTTGAAAGAGCAACATAATCTTGAGTGCATAAGAAGATTAGAGAAGAATTAGTACTTAATCATTTATAATCAAAGGGCAACTGTGCTGTAGGTTTCTCCATGTCTGATGCTAAGTGTGTTTCCTAGTCTCTTTTAATGTCCTAAAATTGTAATATGAAATCATATGTAGAAAATGCATTAATATTTTTATTTATCATCTTACTGGATACACTTTAGTTAATTGTATTAGTATGCAGAAAGAATCTCCTAGTCCTAGGTTGATTTAGTTCTTAAGCTGTGTAAGTAAAAGACTCTGCTTTCTGGAACTTAGTTACAAATTCTTATTCATTGTAACAATATGTTACTAATTGATACAATTTCATGCTAAACTGTGTAATAAGAGAATTTTGCTTTCCAAAGTTTCTCTTTCATTGTTAAGTATGTTACTAATAAATACAAATTCATGTTTCAATAATGGTAATGAAATAAATTGAAATAATGAAAAATTTTGGAGTCATTAAAATCGAACTAATGTTATATGTTACATAATGAGCAATTGACAAATGCCATAGGAAATGATTTATTTCTTATTTTTTTGAGAGAAGCCATTAAAGCCAATTTGAATCATTACAACTATCAGACTAAGACACCAATCAGTTTTTGGTATAGATAGGAATTGAACCTCATATCTCTTATACAACTATTTGAGACTTTACCAGTTAAGCTAACTGGAACCCACATATGTGAGGTTTGATACAGGACACTTTTAGATTATTGTATCCAAATTCAGAGGTATATTCTTCAAGGTATTTTTTTACAGTGAGGGAGATTCGATTGTGTTATTTAGAACTCAATACTTCAACTCACAGGTGAAAAAATTTATCATAAAATTCGTCAATAAACATAACAACATAGGCATAATCAAAACAACAAATTTTAAAGAATCAATCAATAATCAAAACAACATACGCTGGTAACCTGAATAACACAGCCCAACAAAGAGAGGCAGGTAATCTCAAAAGTATTATTACACAATCTTCAAATCAAAGGGACCTTATCAGGAAGGCCATGGCTTAAGAACCAAATTTAGATTTTATGCTATTGACGACAGCATCGTCTACTTGGAACGCCTGAGTTAACACTTCATTAGGCATTGGTGGTTGTGAACCAAAGAGAGTTGTTGAGGAAATCACAACCCCTGGCATGTGACTGTTGAAAGAAGTGAAGACAATACCTTTCCCGTTTCCAACATTCTTTTGGAAGTGTACAAGTCCCCTAGGAATGACAAAGACCTCTCCAGGAGTCAAAACCTTAGAGTAATACACGTTGGAAGTTGTCACAAACCCCACAAGTATGCTCCCTTCAACGACCAAACCCATCTCAGTTGCACGAGGGTGAGAGTGTGGTGGATTAAGTCCTCCAGGGCCAAAGTCTACACGGTTCATTGAAATCCCAAGAGTGTTAACAGCAGGAAATGCAAGGACGTTTGCAGGAGTGACACTGGAGTTTAAGTTTGATGTGTTTGTGACACCCTCTTTGCTCAGATCAAAGAAAAAATCACTTGCATTAACTTTTGAGGCAGGTATGCAAGGAAATCCGTTGATTGATATGGATGCATTCAAATCTGCAACACAAAAGTCCTGTAACGCATCGGGGTCAGCTGATAGGGAAGGCACCGGGAGAAGCAGCAACATTAGAAGGCAAGATAGCAGGTAGAGGGGTGAGTTTGATGATTTCATCATGGCTGCTAGAAACTCCTGTTTTTTAGAGAGTACAAGATTGTAAAAGATAAGTTTTTGGTTGGGTTTGTGATTTAAAGAATGAAGATCATGGTTCTATATATAACTCTCTTTCTATGTGAAAACCTCAATAGTCTTCTTAGTTTTGCTGATGCAGAGACATAGGAAGTGACACAAGCAGCAACAAA
The DNA here is from genome assembly GCA_023055345.1 of Quercus wislizeni. Taxonomy (NCBI): domain Eukaryota; kingdom Viridiplantae; phylum Streptophyta; class Magnoliopsida; order Fagales; family Fagaceae; genus Quercus; species Quercus wislizeni. Next base: position 11,612,354 of record JALGQJ010000003.1, on the reverse strand, counting down.
GTCCACTGAAGATGGCGGGCTGTCGTCAAAATATCTTTTAAATTTATTAGCAATTCGTGTTCCTCTTGGAAACTGTTAAGGATCAAAATGGAAAGTCTTCGTTATTTTCTAAAGCTTTTTCATGATCTAGAACATTTGTCTATTTTTGACAGTGTCAGATGAATAAAACAAAAATTTGAAATAGAGTCTTCTGAACTAATCTTGAAGTAGATGGCTGTAAAGGAACAATTCAATAACTTAATGTGAATGGGGCCCTGGTTCTTTTGCAGTTTCAATTCATTGACTCCTTCAACCTTAAGCCTCTTTTCAATGAGCAGTAACCACATGATTGTGTGTTTCCTAAGAAGTTCTATGCTGATACAGGCAGATACATCATGGTCTGTCATCTGTGAAAGTTTCCAGCTTTCCATGAACAACTACGGTTATCCATTTATTAGGCTTAATCCACACCCCTTGGAGCTGCGTAGCTCAGTTGAACATATCAATCCAATTATCCGTTGTTTATTTTGACTTGCTAAGGTCCAAATGATTCAAGGTTTGGTAGCAGCGTCCATTGCATCAGAATTCATGCCAGAAGGCAGTTGCTTCTTCAAATCATGTGTAATCCAATTTCAACACATGCCATATTTACTTTTAGACTATGGGTCACATTGAGTAATGTTTTATTTATTTATTTATGAGAAAATTTGTGGACAATGTTTGTGCCACAAATGTGGTTGACTGACAGATAAAAAGTGGGGCATTTGTGTGAAAGTGATAGACAATCATTTACAGTTGATAACATCAGAGCTGTGCCAAAAAGTTTTGAAACAAAAGTTGTGATCCTAGATGTAAGGACCAGATTTGGGTCCCTAGCCTGAAGGATGTATGAACTTAGGCCCAAAGAGCCCAATATAATGAATTTGTAGAGAGTGGGTTGGAAAACCGGGCTTTAGTGAGTTAGATAACAAGTAAAGTGAATCCAGATGATAAGAAAATGTAAGTAGACTGGTTTAATCTAAAGAAAATCGTCATCGGCACAGTCTGAGGAGATCAGTTCTTATATATTGATTCTCAAGTTTGATTACAAGTTCAGTTCTTAATTGGTACAGTGTTTTTCTCTTAATTTCTCCATCCCTTCTCCATGGAGGATCTCTTACATTATATAGTTCCCTTTAGACGATCTTGACCCTCCACTTATTGATTGTCTAAACTACTACTTGAGTGCTTGTCCCATCGAACACCCTTTCAGACCCTTTGTGAGTTAGGGTTGTCAAGGCAACATTTTTCAGGAGTCCTCTCAACATTAATGCAACCAGAAAGTTAACTATAGAGCATTTAATGAGGTGATAGCAACTTTTCCTTTAGATATTCCATGGCCTCCCTCTATCCTCTTCCTTCTAAATACTTATCCTCATTAGTGGAATCGTCCAGAATGTTGCTCCTAGTGTCAGACCACACCTTCTGACCTCGGCTTTGCTCAGCCGAGGAGGGATTCATCCTCAAACCACCTCCTAGGATGAACATGACCACATTTCACGTCTTCACTCACTAAGACAGATTCTCTTGAAAGTGTTTACCAGTCCTCGGACTTCCTAATGTCTTGCATAGATATGGGCTCTTGGGCCTATCACCCCTACACTAGAATAACTCTTTATTTATTTATTTTTGAGAAATAACTATTTATTTATTAGTGCTGCACGTCAAACTAAGTTGTTTCACCCAAGAATTTTGTTAAATATATAGGATAAAAAAATAACGGAATGTACTAATGACATAAAGTATAATGTTTTCAATAGTTTAGGGGGGGGGGAATTTTTGGATAGTTTAAGGATGAAAACTGAACTTCATGTCAATTTTAAGACTGAAAACAATATTTTGTTAAAAAGAATCTCTACAATGTATGCAATACATTTTCCCATCACACTCTAAAGTAAAATTATTATCATAATATACTTTGCTCATTCATTTTAGTTTTTACTCTCTAAATAGAATTTCTTGTTTCCCTGTGAATTAGTAATAAAAGGGGCTAGATTTTGGTGCAATGGTAGGTGCTATTTGCCCAACTAATATGTTGTCGGTTTGAGCATGAGAATCAATTTCTCTAAAATTAAGGATGCGGCTATCTACCAATCACCTCTCTTAGGCCTCAGAAAAGTGAGAACCTCGAGCATTGAATATGTCATTTTCCTGATGTCGATTACTACAAGAAATCCTATTAGGCGTAGATGTTTTCTTGTAGGGCAAGGCCTTAGTATAAACGTTTGGAATGATCCTTGGATCCTGTGCCTACAAGAATCTTCTTCTAACTTCCCTTACACAAGAAAATGTGATTTGGTCGGAGAGAGATCTCCACTCTTTTTTGTCAAGTCCATATATTGGGCTGATAAACAGCACAGATTCAATAATTCTCATACCATCTTTTGGAAATCCTTATGGCAAAGCATATTCCATGAAAGGTTAAAAATGTTGATGCTTCTTGTTATCCCTAAAAGCAGGATTAGTGAAAAGATTGGGAGGGAAGAAGACACACGAGGACATGGTATTCATGTGGTAGAAAAGCAGAATTGAGGTTCATTTGTTTTTAAGTTGTGATGTTATTCTCCACAAAAAAAAAATGAAAAAATGATTTGGTAAGATTAGTGTGGTTTAGATCAGTATTGGGCCAAAGATAAACATGGTTAGTGTAGACTCAAGTCTTGGTCTGATTAAGGCTTCTGTATCTCAGATAGTGTTTTACTACAAGGAGGGCTTTCCAAAGATCAAACTCTTCTTATTGTAACTGTGAGTCTGTGACCCTGAACACGATTTGGAAATTCAGAAATAAATTGATGCTAACAAGTGAGCCTCTCAATCTTGATGGTTTGATTCAGTAAATTCATTTGGACTATCAGAGATTCGAAGCAAGACCCCTAAACCCCAACTTTGCATGGAAATTTCTAGACAAGTCTAGTGGGAAAGAGCACCTTACTCTTGTTGGAAAGCAAATGTTGATGCTTCGTGTTAGATGGAAAAGTGCACGTTGCGATAATGGTGATGAATTATGCAGGTGAATTCTTGAAAGCATTGGGTGAAAAGAATCTCATTTGTCTTTGATCTAGTCAATATTCAACTCAATAAGAGAAAATCTCTTGTAATGCTTCTATAATTCTAAGATAAAGTTATTGGTCTGCCAAAAGTTGAAGAAATGATTTTAAGAATGAGAGAAGCTATAGTAACCTATTAATTTTGTTGAATCATAATTTACATTCACACCTTAATCTGCCTGGTAAATAGTCATATGTCTGTTTTACTTTCTTTTGCCGGTCATTGTTTCTTTGCAACCTCAATAGATGTGTGTTTCTAATAAATTCATAAAATTTTTATAAAGAGTGATAAGTTGGCTTTCTAAACCAAAGTTTTGTATGGCGCAGCTTGAAGCTGCCCTTCACTGTGTTATTAGTTTTTTAGATTTATGCCACCACTTCCATATCCTATTTCCTTATATATTCCATTTGGTCTGTTTAGATTTTTTTTTTTTTTTGCTTTGTAAGTCATGGCCTTAGTTGGGCTCTCTGAATGACATATAGTGGCAATGGAAACTGTTGTGTTCAAGCTATGAATTCGTGGACCATTGGAAGAAAACACCTTAACTGCTTCAAGCTTTGTCACTGAAAAAAATGAATATGTGAATATTTCTGATATGTTGATGTGGATCTCAAGTGTGGCTATTTCTAAATAATTGGGTTGACTTCAAGAACCACACACATTCGTTCACATCTACAAAAAAGCCATCCTCTGATTTACCCCCTTTTTTTTTTGGCAAGGTACCATTTTTATCCCTAGATATATTAAGAGTTCAATTTCATCCATCAACTTTTAAATGTTCCAATTTAGTTCCAACATTTTGAAAATGGTTACATGTTACACTTGCTCCCACTTAGAGAAATTGATTGATTTCTGTGAAATTCTTTTCAAATTGAGTGAATTCACTTTGATCCTTATCTATATATTATTAAAAGTTGAAGCGTAGCGTTTAATGCTGCTGCTCTCATGTTGCGCCACATCAGCTGCCACGTCATTCTTTTTTTTTTCTTTTTTAAATATAATTTTTCCTACAATTTTCAGTCCTATAAATGCAGCCCATTACTTATTTATTTACTTCCACTATCACCTTATAATAAATTTATATAATTAATCCAGCTCACTTCTTATTTATTTAGTTCCACTATCAAGCCCAACCCAAAGTCTTTTCAGTTCAGTTTTAGGGTTATGTGTGAGCATTTTCAGCTTTTAAAAAAAAAAAAAAAAAAAAACAACCAACAACAACATTGAAGCCTTTCAAGCTTTAGTTGTTTTTTTTTTTTTTCCAATTTTCCTATAATTATTTTTAATATTTATTTTTTTAATATTTACACTTCTCTAACCTTTCTCTCTCCCTTACCATTTCATCTCCCCACTACCCTCTACATTAATATCATTCTTCCTCTTTCCCTTCATCTTCCTTTATTTTTGTCTCTTCTTATTCGCACCCTCTTACTATAAATTTGTCACTATCTCCTCTATTCTATGCATAGTTTTCCCTCACCAAAAAAAATGTTCTCTCTCTCTCTCTCTCTCTAAATTTTTTGGTGGATTTTTTTATTTTTCTTGCATCTCTACTTTAGGTTGATAATTTTTTATATTCTTTAAAACTCTATTTTGGGTTAATGCAATTTAGTTTTGTTTTTTAAATTGTTGTTGTTGTTGTTTTTTTTTTTTTTTTTAATTCTCTTTGATTGTTAAAACTCTTCTCTACGTTGTTGTTTTTTTTTTTTTTTTTTTTCCAATTTTCCTATAATTATTTTTAACATTTATTTTTTTAATATTTACATTTCTCCAATCTTTCTCCCTCCCTTACCATTTCATCTCCCCTCTACTTTTTCAATCTTTCTCCCTCCCTTACCTTTTCATCTCCCCATTACCCTCTACATTAATATCATTCTTCCTATTTCCCTTCATCTTCCTTTATTTTTGTCTCTTCTTATTCACACTCTCTTACTATAAATTTGTCACTATCTCTTCTATTCTATGCATAGTTTTCCCTCACAAAAAAAAAAAAAATGTTCCCTCTCTCTCTCTCTCTCTCTCTCTCTCTAAATTTTTTGGTGGATTTTTTTTTTTTTTTCTTGCATCTCTACTTTAGGTTGATAATTTTTTATATTATTTAAAACTCTATTTTGGGTTAATGCGATTTAGTTTTGTTTTTTTTTATTTTTTATTCTCTTTGATTGTTAAATGTTATCCTATTGCGTTCTAAAGAATTAAATATAGCATATAAAAATATAATATTATTCTATTACATAGCATGATTTGGATAATTTGGTATTTATTCTGTTACATAGCATGATTTTTTATAGTCCTCAATTTAGATGTTAAACTATGAGACTTTACTAATTTTTGTTTATTTTCTAATCCTTTGTGGTGGACAAAGTACTTTTAATAGTTGTATTAGAAGTACTCTATAATGCCATTTATTTAAAGAAAAACAAAGGTTAGCCAAAGGAAAATAATTAGATAGGTGACAAATTTTAACTTTTGCAATTTTATTTTAATTATTATTATTTTATAACAATGCATGTATAAAAATTTAATTCTTAGATTTTGCTAATAATTGTTTATTTGATAATATGTTTTGGGTGGCCGAAATTATAATTTCTACAAAAAAAATAACCTTAAGAGATTATCAAAAACTAAATTTTATCCTAATATTGGTTCAACTAATCATTGTTAACTTTTATTAATTTTTTTTAGTTTACGTTTTTTTGGTGTTTTGGATTGTTCCTATATTACATTTATGATTGTTCTTATAATAAATAAAAATATAATTACGAAATACATTACTCATTATTAGATTAGTTTAAATTGTAAAAAAAAAAAATTTAATAAAAGTACCATAAAAATAATTATCACGCGCAACGTGCAGGTTCGTGTCTAGTTAATATAAAGAATAAAGAGTTTGAAGGGGGGAAAATTAGTACAACTTCCTGTAGTTAATGTTGACAAGAAGTGGGAACAAGTTAACTTTGAACTTCATTAGAACTTTAGCAACTAAATTGACACAATCAGTAGTTTAACGATGAAATTGAACATTCTCACATGGTTCAGGACCAATATAGTTTGTTTGGCCTATTTTCAATTTCGCGTCTAGTTAATATAAAGAATAAAGAGTTTGAAGGGGGGAAAATTAGTACAACTTCCTGTAGTTAATGTTGACAAGAAGTGGGAACAAGTTAACTTTGAACTTCATTAGAACTTTAGCAACTAAATTGACACAAACAGTAGTTTAACGATGAAATTGAACGTTCTCACATGGTTCAGGACCAATATAGTTTGTTTGGCCTATTTTCAATTTTTTCCCCTTCACTTTATTCTTCTTTTTCTGCTTTACTTGTTCTTTCAAGAGCTTCCAACATGTATGTGAGCCTCTGTGTGCAACCATTGGCTTTTGTTATGCATGATTATGCATGCCAACTCCTCTCACCATTTGGTGCCACCCTTCGACATTGGTGCACTCTTCCACCCCAAATTCGTTTATCCCTTTCAATTTGTAATGTTGGCTTGTATTTTACTCCCAAGGACCAAATCATAGTTGTCTGTTTTTTCTTACTCATTAGTTTTTTGGTGGATAGGCCCTTAAGAATTTGCTTTAAATATTATGTTATCCTCTAGTGAAGAGAATATCTTTTTTTTTAAATTGTATCAAAGATCCAAAAAAAGAATTTTAGAATTATATGCTGTATGACTTTTGTAACGAATTGATTTGGTGTTTCAGCTTGGTGCACAGCTATTTGATGCTTCTGGATTGATATTTGGATCACAAGCAATGAGGGAATATGCTAAAAGCTCACAACCTGAATGACTGCATATGCATGTTGGTGGTAGTTTTGAAAGAGCAACATAATCTTGAGTGCATAAGAAGTTTAGGGAAGAATTAGTACTTAATCATCAATATATTACTAAAAACTGAAACGTGGCATTTATTGCTGCTGAGCTCCTGTTGCGCCACCTCATTGCCATGCCATTCGTCACATAATTATTAATTATTATTTATTCCTTTTTTTTTACAAAAAATATATACAAATAGATTCTTGTCTTTACATATTCATCTTTGTCGGTTTTAACATCTATATATATTTCTTTTTTATTTCCAATTTTCTTATAATTTTTTTTACATTCTCATATTTTTTAAATATTTACACTTTTTTCAACCTTTCTTCTTCCCTTACCTTTTCATCTCCCCACTACCCTTTAGTTTAATATTGTTATTCATCTTTCCCTTTATCTTCTTTTATTTGTCTCTTCTTATCCCTTCTCTCTTACTATAAATTTGACACTTTTTTTTCTATTCTTTGCATAGTTTTCTCTCACAAAAAAGGCTCTCTCTCTCTCTCTCTCTCTCTCTCTCAATGTTATGATGGATTTTTATTTTTTATTGCATCTTTGTTTTAGGTTGATAAATTTGTGTGTTTTTAAGAACTCTAATTTAGGTTGATACGATTTAGTTTTATGTTTTAAGTTATTATTATTATTATTATTATTTTTCTCTTTGATTGTTAAATTTTATCCAATTTCATTATAAAAAATTAAAGATAGTAGATAAAAAATAAAATAGTATTCCATTACATAGCATAATTTGGATAATTTAGTGTTTATTGTTATATCTTTTAATTTTTCTTATTTTTTTCTTCTCTTCTATTTTACTCAATATTGAAATTCAACCACTAAGAAAATATGGAGTTAATTTGTCATTGGGTATCTTACTGGGGGCAGACACTTGCTAGAACAGGTTTAATAATGATGAGTTTTGTGTTCTGTCCTTAACCATAGTTGTATATATATTTCAACTAATACTATGCGCTTCTATCAATATGTTTGTGCCAGTGAGAGGGATGATGTACCATAAGCAGGCTTTAGAACTTCAGTGCTTCTTGGAATTTGCTAATGATGATGGTCAGTAGTTTCTGTCACAGGTACTAATTTTGATTCTAAACTAATTCATTCAACTTTTGGTTCCAACATATTTTAAAAGTTGATGCTATGGCAAGACATTTTTAATGATCTATTCATTGTTTTCTTTGCAGCTATTCTTGGTGGCTATTGGAACTTTGAGTTATATGATGATCATAAGGCTTTTCAAGATCGTACACAAGCCCTGGCTGATTTGAAGTTTACATATGTTGTTTCTTGCCAAGTTTAGTTGTGCTATGATTGACAATTTCCAGATTTTAATGCACCCCAAATTCCATTCCTGATTTCTCTTTCATAATATATTTGTACTCATTTTTTTTAACATTTACACTTTCTCCAACCTTTCTCCTTCTCTTTACATTTTCATCTTCTCAAATATTCTACCTTGATATCACTCTTCCTCTTTCTTTTTATCTACCTTCATTTTGTTTCTTTTTATTATCATCCTCTTAGTATAAATTTGTCATTCACTCTTCCATTCTTTACATAATTTTTTCTCACAAAAAAGTGGTTATTTCCCACTCTTTCTCCCTCAATTTTTCGGTAGATTTTTATTTTTATTTTTCTTGCGTCTCTATTTTAGCTTGATAAAGTTTTGTATTCTTTAGAACTCTATTTTGGTTGATGGGACTTAGTTTTGTGTTTTAATTTTTAAATTTTTTTTTTACTTTGATTGTTAAATATTATCATATTGCATTATAAATAATTTAAAATAGTATATAAGAATGTGCTATTATTATATTACATAGAATTATTTGGATTAGTGTTTATTGTTATGTATTTTTTATATTTTTTTCTCATATCATTTTATTTAACATTTAAATTCAGCCATATCCCCCATATATATCATTAAATTATTTATATTTTCACTCCTTTTTTATTTTAAAAAATTTAAAATATAATGTTTTGCCTAAATTAAATAAATAAAATTGTCCACATTAAGTGGAGTAATGCTAGGGAAACACTCATTCTCACACCCAATGCATCAAAGGAAAAAAAAAAAATCAAGTTAGAAACACTAAATTTAAAAAAAAAAAAAAAAAAAAACTAATAATGCATATTTAATGTCATAGAATCATCATCAAATTTTGGAAACGATAGGTTGCCAATGGAGAGAGAGAGAGAGAGAGATGGTATAGAAAAAAAACCATTACAAAGTAATAAAGAGTAGATAAAAATAATAATAAAATTATAGTATATATATAAAATAAATAAATATAAATAAATAAATAAATAAAAAACCAAACGTCAATTAGTAATCGTTGATTGGAAAACAAAGATGTTGTAAGGAGAAGTAAAAAATAAAATAGAGATTACCATATGGAAAATATTAAAAACTTTACAGTATAGTAACATAAACCGTTAAATTCACTTAAAAAATTAAATCAACAATTGACAATTAAATACAATCATAGTACTAAATTTAAATTTAAAACTAATCAAACTCTAACTATAGAAACCATATTAATCATAACTATAAAAGAGACGTTCTCTAATAGTAGTAGAAATTACATAACAAATAAAGTTAGATCCTGTCTCTCAGGCTAAGAAAGTAAGCTCTCTTACTTCACTTAGACTGTAGAAGTTCTGTCCCTTCCTGGAAGGAGAGTCTGTTTTTGTATTGTCCTCAAGGAGTATCAAGCATACTTTTTGAGCTAGTGGGGTTTTTTTTCGTGGGGTTTGGGAAACAATTGTCTAGGTTATTTTTCCTCCTCCACCATTACCTTTCATATTGAAGGAAAATGGAGCAACTGACAATGAGATGGGAGAACCTTACTTTATCAGAGAAAGAACAAGTGGATTATATCCTTCCTGAGGACCACAGAAAGGGAGAATTCATGATTGCGGCAAAGTTCTTAACCTCTCGTTTTCTCCAAATGGAAGCTGTGGCGAGAACTTTTAAACAATTGTGGAGAACGAATAAGGGGTTTAGGATTAGAAACCAGGGCAATAATACCGTGTTGTTCATCTTTGAGAGTTTGGATGAAGTAGACAAAATACTGAGAAGTCAACCATGGAGTTTTGATAAGCACCTAATAGTTATGCAGAGGTATTCAGGAAAGGTCCCGGTCCAAGAGATCAGATTTACTAAAACCCCTTTCTGGGTGCAAGTTCATGATATTCCGGTGAGTTTCCTGACATGGAAGGTAGCCGAGAAGCTATGTGAAACGGTGGGGGATATCCAGAAATCAACAGGAGCCATGGACGACGAAGGTGGAAACTTTTTCCGCGTAAGGGTGGTGGTAGATATTACACTTCCATTATGCAGGGGGCAAGTTATCACACTACCAAATGGAGAGAAAACTTGGATCAACTTCAAGTACGAAAGACTCCCAAGTTTGTGCTACTAGTGTGGGCGAGTAAACCACGATGACAGAGACTGTGAACTCTGGTTGGAGAGCAATGGGACACTGACAACGAAGCAGCAGCAGTTTGGTCCCTTTCTGCGTGCTCCTCCTTTCAAAATGGCAGGCAAAGATGTAATATATGTCCCTGGTTATTTCGAAAAGACAAACCAGAGGTCTGAATGGGAAAAATAGAGGGAGGAAGAGGAGCAGGTCATGGGTGGCGACTGCACAAATTCGGCGGAGCCGGAGACAGAAGTGGTTATGGACAGTGAACCGATTCAGCCAAACAAAGGGGTAGTAACGGTCAGGGAAATTAATGAACAGAGTAATACAGGGAAGGCGAGGACAACGGATGAGAACAGCAGGGTTGACTCTCAGATTGGGAAGGTGACAGCTTCGCACGATTTAGGGAGCAATGAAGGAGCATTAAACTCGGCAGCCAACGTGTTTAAAGGAGGAAATAACGCAGACAGCCCACTAAGGAAAACTGAAAACAGGGCAACGAAAATAGAAGTAAATATTGGGATGTTAAACTTTGATCCGATGATTAATGCGCACATAACACCCAATTAGGAAGTGGAGGCGAACCAAATTTCTTTGGAGACAACCCTAGCCGCCCCAGCACATGAGAATCACGTGACACTTAATGTGGAAAAATTGAACCCAACTGAACTCACGGCAGAGGCAGAGGAAAACCCAAAAAATATTAGGTCTTGGAAGCGTACTATGCGCCAACCTAATCCTAATGAGTCCGTAGCAGCCTGTGGTGCAGGAAAGAAGAGGAAAGCAAGTACATGTATTGTCACTACTCATGAAGCCTCCCACAAACGCCTACAAATTCAAAATGATCACTCATCTTCAAGCACAATGGTGGAGGCTGCACAGCAGCCCCGCCAAGCGCAATGAGTCTCCTAGTGTGGAACTGTAGGGGGCTTGGGAACCTACTGACAGAGAAGGAGCTTAGGGATCTAACCCGAGCACAAGATCCCTCCGTTCTGTTTATAGCCGAGACTTGGACGGATGAAGCAACGCTACAAAAAATCAAAAGGAATTTGCAATTTGATCACATGTTCTTTGTTCCACGAGTTACTTTGGGGGGTGGACTTGTTTTGTTTTGGAAGGATTCTATGAATTTGAATGTTGAAACATCATCAAAAAATCATATAAACTGCATCATTGATAAGGGGAAGGAAGAAGCATGGAGGTTCACTGGTTTCTACGGGGAACTTATCACGCATAAAAGGCATGAGTCTTGGGACCTTCTCCGGCAACTTCAATCCCAATTCCTTTTACCTTGGGTATGTGCTGGAGACTATAATGAAATTGTGAGGGGTTCGGAGAAGCAAGGAGGTGCTAATCGAAGCCATGCACAAATGCAGCTTTTTCATGATGCTTTGGATGCTTGTGAGTTTATTGATATGGGATATAGTGGCTCCCAGTTTACCTGGAAAAATTTTTTTAGGGATGGGAACTCTACCTGGGAAAGACTAGATAGGAGCTTAGCCAATAGTGAGTGGTTAGCTAGGTTTGGTGGGTCAAAAGTGGTCCACCTGAATTGTAGTACTTCGGATCACTCACCATTACTAATCATTCCCAAGCCTGTAGACTCTGTTAATCCAAGCAAACCCTTTAGGTTCGAAGAGATGTGGCTCACGGATAAGGGGTGTGCTCAGATGGTCAAAGCTGTTTGGGAAAAGAGCGGACCACCCAATCAAAGCTTGGGTATTGTTTCAAAGATTGATGACTGTGGGGTAGCCTTGAAAAAATGGAGTAGTAAACAGCTTGGGTGTGTCCGAAAGGATTTGCAAAAGAAACAGAAACTACTTGCTCAGGCCGAATTGGTTGCTCTCAACATAGGTATTAATTTCCAGGCCCGAATGCTAAGAAGGGAGGTTAATGATCTGTTGGATAAGGAGATGAAGATGTGGTTTCAACGGTCTCGGTCTCTATGGGCTGTCCATGGTGATAGAAATTCAAAGTTCTTCCACATGAAGGCAACACAACGGTACCTGAGGAATAGAATAACTGGAATCAAAAATTCGTTAAGGCAATGGTGTACGGATCAGAGAGGCATTGCTAAGGAGGTGACTGATTTTTTTAGCAACCTATTTTCCTCCTCAAACTCTTGCCAACCCGGGTTGGCTGTGGAGACTATTGAGACTTTGGTGACGGATGACATGAATAGACAGCTATCTGCTGAGTTTAAGGAATGTGAAGTACATGAAGCTCTAACCCAAATGGCACCACTAAAGGCTCCGGGTCCTGACGGAATGCCACCACTCTTCTTCCAACACTTATGGGGTTTAGTGGGTAAGGATATCACTTCCTCTGTTTTATTCTTCCTAAATTCAGCTACACTATGTGAGCACATTAATCACACTTTTCTCACCTTGATTCCAAAAGTTAAAAACCCAGAATTAGTCTCAGAATTTCGCCCCATTAGTCTATGTAACGTGGTGTATAAACTTTTCTCTAAAGTACTAGCCAATAGGTTAAAGCGAATCCTTCCAAAAATTATTACCGAACACCAAAGTGCATTCACAAAAGACCGCCTCATTTCAGATAATATTCTTATTGCTTTTGAATCCCTCCATAGCATGCAGAACCATAAGTCTAAAAAAGATGGTTATATGGCGCTCAAATTAGATATGAGCAAGGCCTACGATTGGGTGGAATGGGTTTTCTTGAAAGAAATTATAAGGAAATTGGGTTTCAATGAAAGATGGGTATCTCTCACGATGCTTTGTGTTTCCACTGTTACATATTCCATCCTTATCAATGGTGCTCCTACAGGTTTTATTACTCCTACAAGGGGTATTAGACAAGGCGACCCCCTTTCCCCTTTTTTGTTTCTCCTATGCATGGAAGGTTTTCATGGATTAATCACCAAATCAACCATGAGAGGTGATATTCATGGATTTTCTTTGTGTAGGAGAAGCCCATCACTAACCCATCTCTTATTTGCAAATGATAGCTTGCTATTTTGTAAATCAAATGTGGAGGAGTGCCAAAAAGTTTTGGATGTGTTGCACACCTATGAAATGAGCTCGGGAGAACAAATAAATAAAGCTAAAACAACGGTGTTTTTTAGCAAATTAACAAAGGAAGACCAAAGGGATGTGATAAAGAATATGTTGGGTGTGACCGAAATCCGACACTATGAGACATACTTGGGGCTGCCCTCCCTAGTGGGGAGAAATAAAAAATCCAACTTTAATTATATAAAGGAGCGAGTGTGGCGGAAGCTCCAAGGGTGGGAGGAGAAACTCCATTCTCAAGCCGGGTGTGAAGTTCTAATTAAGGTGGTGGTCCAAGCCATCCCAACGTACACCATGAATTGCTTCAAGCTCCCTATTGGTCTTTGTGAGGAGCTAGAAGGCCTTATTAGAAGATTTTGGTGGGGTCAAAGAGGAGATAGGTGGAAAATCCATTGAGTGAGGTGGGAGGAACTATGTAAACCAAAAGGGGAGGGAGGAATGGGATTTAAGGACCTTGCTTTCTTCAATGATGCTCTTTTGGCGTAACAAGCATGGCGCCTACTACAAAATAAAAACTCCCTTCTGTATAGGGTTTTCAAACCAAGATTTTTCCCAAATGGCACTATCTTGGACGCACCACAATCACAAACAGGGTCTTATGCTTGGAAGAGTTTACTCATTGGGAGGGATGTGTTGGTGGAAGGATCAAGGTGGAGAGTGGGAGATGGTGAGAGTATTAATGTGTGGAGGGATCCGTGGCTACCTTCTGTGTTCCTTCCCTTTGTGTCGTCACAGGCTGCAGCAAGTCGTGAGAACTTGAGAGTGAGGGAGTTGATTAAACCGGGTACAAATGAATGGAATTCTCTACTGTTGCAGCAACTTTTCTGTGCAAGGGATATTGCTCTGATTGAATCCATTCCGCTCTACTCTTCGAAGGTTGATGACACTTTAATTTGGCCATTTACTCCATCGGGTTCCTATACAGTAAAATCTGGATACAGGTTTTTGTACAAGGCTCAACTTATGGACAACAATGACTATATGCCGGAGGACAACAATGGAGTTTGGAAAAGATTATGGGGACTGAAAACCCAACCAAAGGTCAGGAACTTCCTTTGGAGAGCTGTCAAAGATGCTATCCCAACCAAAATAAATCTCAAACGGCGCAAAGTTGTTCTAGAGGACTGCTGTGAACAGTGCACGGCTGAGATAGAAGACACGGTGCATGTGCTGTGGTCTTGTCCTCTCCTCAGTTCAGTGTGGGAACAGCAACGGGAGTAGGAGTTTCAGGAATATGAGGTGTTTGATACCTTCAGGGAGCTGGTGGAGTTCGTAGTTGAGAAAGGTCTTGATTTGGAGCTCTTTGCAACAACGGTGTGGACGATTTGGCACAGACGAAACGCTCTTCGGACCAGCCAAACCCCTTTCCCAGTCCAACAGGTTCACCAGATGGTTCAGACCCTCAGAGCCGACTTTGCGCGCTCTTTGCTGCAACGTCCCACAGCCCAAACCAGTCCTAGTCCTCCAATTCCAGCTGACAGACCCCCACCATGGCCAAACATTAAGGTAAACTTTGATGGTGCATGTTTTCACGACCAAAATACAGCAGGAGCAGCAGCTGTGATCAGAGACAGAGATGGTTTGGTCTTGGCATCAATGGCGGACAGGTTCCCTCTGCCTCATTCTATTGTAGCAGTTGAACTACTCGCGGCTATCAAGGCTTTGCGACTGGCTCAGGAGCTCGGCTATAATTTGATAACTTTGGAAGGTGATTCAAAAATAGCTATAGCTGCAATGCGTAGCGGTCTTCCCTTACTGGCTGTCTATGGTCACCTGTTAGAGGAAGTCAAGTTTTTGGTAAGGGATTTTGCAGCAGTAGAGTTTAGTTTTGTTCCAAGGCAGCACAACACTTTAGCCCATAACATTGCTAGACATGCGAGACATGTTAGCGAATATACAGTGTGGATGGAGGATGTTCCCCCACTTTTATCTGATGTAATCCTTGCCTCAATGGCGCCATGAAAAAATCACAATGTCGTTTCTCAAAAAAATAAAAAATAAAAAATAAAGTTAGAAAATTTAAAAATCCATTTTTTGACATTTCATTTAACCTTATTTATAATATATATATATATATATATATATATATATAATTTTCATACACTATTACTTTCGAAAATCTAATGAACAATACTACCTCTCATTTATCGTTTTTGTTATGCAAATCATTAGTTAGTAAATATATGATAATGGTAAGAAGCATTACAAATGAGATCACTAAAAATATATATATATAAAATTAATTAGCCACTATCATTATGGAATAGTAGTCTATAATTTTACGCATCCAAAAAAGTGGAATATATAGAGTTTTCTTAGTTTTTATTAACTTAAAAACTAATGAAAAACCAATGGTTAATAACTAAAATTATAGTATTAATAAAATATTTAATGAGACCATTCTAAAAAAATTATTACGCGCAACGCGTGGGTATATGACTAGTTTATAATAAAAGGGCAACTGTGCTGAAAGTTTCTCCTTGTCTGATGCTGAAGTGTGTTTCCTAGTCTCTTTTAATGTCCTAAAATTGTAATATGAAATCATAGGTAGAAAATGCATTAATATTTTTATTTATCATCTTATTGGGTACACTTTAGTTAATTGTATTAATACACAAAAAGAATCTCCTAGTCCTAGGTTGATTTAGTTCTTAAGCTGTGTAAGCAAAAGACTCTGCTTTCTAGAACTTAGTTACAAATTTCTTATTCATTGTTACAGTATGTTACTAATTGATACAATTTCATGCCAAACTATGTAATGAGAGAATTTTTCTTTCCAAAGTTTCTCTTTCATTGTTAAGTATGTTACTAATTGGTACAAATTCATGTTTCAATAATGGTAATGAAATAAATTCAAATAATGAAAAATTTTGGAGTCATTAAAATCGAACTAATGTTATATGTTACAGAATGAGCAATTGACAAATGCCATTGGACTTTTTTTTTTTTTTTTTTTTTTTTGAGAGAAGCCATTAAAGCCAATTTGAATCATTACAATCATTACACCAGGACACCAATCAGTTTTTGATGTAGGCAGGAATTGAACCTCATATCTCTTATGCAACTATTAGAGACTTTACCAGTTGAGTTAACTGAAACCCACGTATGCGAGATTTGATACTGGACACTTTTAGATTATTGTATCCGAATTTAGAGGTATATTCTTCAAGGTATTTTTTTATAGTGAGGGAGATTCGATTGTGTTGTTTAGAACTCAATACTTCAACTCTCATGTGAAAAAATTTATCATAAAATTCGTCAATAAACATAACAACATAGGCATAATCAAAACAACAAATTTTAAAGAATCAACCACATACACTGGTAACCTGAATAACACAGCCCAACAAAGGGAGGCAGGTAGTCTCAAAAGTATTATTACACAAATCTTCAAATCAAAGGGAACTTATCAGGAAGGCCATGGCTTAAGAACCAAATTTAGATTTTATGCTATTGACGACAGCATCGTCTACTTGGAACGCCTGAGTTAACACTTCATTAGGCATTGGGGGTTGTGAACCAAAGAGAGTTGTTGAGAGAATCACAGCCCCTGGCATGTGACTATTGAAAGAAGTGAAGACAATACCTTTCCCTTTTCCAACATTCTTTTGGAAGTGTACAAGTCCTCTAGGAATGACAAAGATCTCTCCACGAGTCAAAACCTTAGAGTAATAGACATTGGAAGTTGTTACAAACCCCACAAGTATCCTCCCTTTAACGACCAAACCCATCTCAGTTGCACGAGGGTGAGAGTGTGGTGGATTAAGTCCTCCAGGGCCGTAGTCCACACGGTTCATGGAAATCCCAAGAGTGTTGACAGCAGGAAATGAAAGGACATTTGCAGGAGTGACATTGAAGTTTAAGTTTGATGTGTTTGTGATACCCTCTTTGCTCAGATCAAAGAAAAAATCACTTGCACTAACTTTTGAGGCAGGTATGCAAGGAAATCCATTGATTAATATGGATGCATTCAAATCTGCAACACAAAAGTCCTGTAACGCATCGGGGTCAGCCGATAGGGAAGGCACCGGGAGAAGCAGTAACATTAGAAGGCAAGGTAGCAGGTAGAGGGGTGAGTTTGATGATTTCATCATGGCTGCTAGAGACTCCTGTTTTTTAGAGAGTACAAGATGAGTTTTTGGTTGGTTGAAGAATGAAGATCACGGTTCTATATATAACTCTCTTTCTATGTGAAAACCCCAATAGTCTTCTTAGTTTTGCTGATGCAGAGACATAGGAAGTGACACAAGCAGCGACAAAGTCCACTGGAGATGGCGGGATGTTGTCAAGATATCTTTTAAATTTTGTATTAGCAAATCGTGTACTTCTTGTTAACTGTTAAGGATCAATTAGCTTTGATAGAGATAGCAAAATGGAAAATCTTAGTTATTTTCTAAAGCTTTTTCATGGTCTAGAACATTTGTCTTTTTTTGACTGTGTCAGATGAATAATAAAATAATTTAAAAGAGATTCTTTTTAATTAATCTTGGAGTAGATGGCTGTAAATGAATAATTCAATGACTTAATGGAAAGGGTTTTATTATAACATGAATGTGAATGAGACCCTGGTACTTTTGCAGTGACTCCTTCAACCTTGGAAATTTTGGCTCTTTATGGAGAACTTTCGTCGTTGCTATAATATTCAATATCACCAAAATTTCCAGATGGTCCTGGGAACCTCTTTTAAATGAGCAGTAACTACATGATTGTGTGTTTCCTAAGAAATTCTATGCTGATACATGCAGATACATCATGGTCTGTCATCTGTGAAAGTTTCCAGCTTTCCCTGTACAACTATGGTTTTCCATTTATTAGTCTTACAATCCATACCGTATGGAGCTGCATAGCTCACTTGAACAAATCAATGCAATTATCCATTGTTTATTTTGACTTGCAAAGGTCTAAATTTCAAGGTATGGTAGCAGCATCCATTGCATCAGAATTCAAGCCAGAAAAATCAACAAGACTGAGTCGTGACTTCCAAGAAGGCAGTTGCTTGCTTCTTCAAATCATGTGTAATCCAATTTCTTCACATGCCATATTTACTTTCAGACTATTGATTGCATTGAGTTATGTTTTATTTATTTCTTTATTAGAAATCTATGAACACAACATTTATGCCACAACTTTGGTCATAACTCTCACAGACTCACAGTTTATGTCATTAGAATTATGACAAAAAAAGTATAAAATAAAAACTATGATCTTAGAATAACTCTTTATTTATTAGTACTGCTCCCACCTAGGCATTTTGTTAGATACATGGGATAAAAAGTTAACAGAGTGTATTGAATGACATAAAGTTTAATGTTTTCAATAGTTTAAGGGACAAAAAAAAAACTTTTGATAGTTATGGGTGTTTGGATTGATGAAAACTAACTCAGTTTTCATCACTCAAAACTCAAAAAACGTGAGCTCCACCAAAAATCAAGTTATTTGGATTGATTTTGGAGTTGAGTTTTCAAAACTCAAAATTTTGAGTTTAAGTTACGGAAACTAAAAACAAAATTTGGATGTTTTCAAATTTTGAGTTAAGTGTTTCAATGGCACTATTGTAAATAGCTCATTCATAGTAGGGCCCGCATCAGTGTATTGTCAAATCAAACTGATGTGTGACTGTTGGGAGCTAACTCTTTACTTTTTATTTTTTTTGTTTTCAAGCAACTTCTCTTCTTTAACCGGACCCCACCACTTTATGCATTATTTGAGTTTTAGACATGAGATATGCATCCAAGATATGAAGCCAAACAAATATGTATCCAAGATATGAAGCCAAACAAATATTTTTTGGAGTGAGTGAAAAAGTGAAGTTAGAGATAAGAGTTATAACAATTGAGTTTGAGTTATGAGATTTGAGTTATGGAAACTGAGTTACGAGTGATATTCAAACCAAACACCCATCAATTTGAACTTCATGTCAATTTTAAGGATGAAAACAATATTTTGTTAAAAATCTACAATGTATGCAATACATTTTCCATCACACTATAAAGTAAAATCATTATCAAAATATATTTTGCTCATTCATTTGACATTTTACTCTCTAAATAGAATTTATTGTTTCCCTCTGAATTAGTAATAAAATTGGCCAGAGTTTGGTGCAATGACAAGTGCTATTTGCCCAATTGATATGTCGTGGGTTCGTGCATGAGAATCAATTTCACTAAAATTGAGGATGTGACTATCTACCAATCACATCTTTGATTTCTCAAGCAACATATTCTCAGCATAGGAAGGACTATTATGATATCATTTAGATGAAGTTTCAAGCTTCTACTAACTACTATTGACTTCCCCCTTCACTCTTTAGTTCCCCTCCCCCCCCCCCCCCCCACCACCACCACCATAAAACAATGATGCTAAATTTTCTAAGAATACTATTAGTCTATTATTAATAGAAGAGTAGAATATTTGTATATAAAATTTATCACAACTTTATGACTCCAATTCATCTCATTTTCCCATT
This sequence comes from Quercus wislizeni, assembly GCA_023055345.1. NCBI lineage: Eukaryota > Viridiplantae > Streptophyta > Magnoliopsida > Fagales > Fagaceae > Quercus > Quercus wislizeni. The sequence continues at coordinate 11,592,534 of JALGQJ010000003.1, read as the reverse complement.
AGAAAAAGAAAAAGGAATTATTTCCTCTGATAAAATAAAAAATTTAAAAGGAGCTACCTCATACTAGAATTTTAAAGGCTGCTAGAGACTCCTGTTTTTTTTTGAGAGTACAAGAATCCTCTTCCTACTTCCCTTACACAAGACAACGTGATTTGGTCGGAGAGAGATCTCCACTCTTTTTTGTCAAGTCCACATAATATTGGGCTGATAAACAGCACAGATTCAGTAATTCTCATACCTCCTTTTGGAAATCTTTATGGCAAAGCATATTCCATGAATGGTTAAAAATGTTGATGCTTCTGGTTACCCCTAAAAGCAGGATTAGTGAAAAGATTGGGAGGGAAGAAGAAACATCAGCACATGGTATCTATGTGGTAGAAAGGCAGAATTGAGGTACACTTGTTTTCTCCAAAAAGAGGAAAAGGTGATGTGGTAAGATTAATGTGGCTTAGATCAGTTTTGGGCCAAAGATAAACAAGGTTAGTGTAGACTCGAGTCCTGGTTTGATTAAGGATTTTGTATCCCAGATAGTGAGTTGTTGGAAGGAGGGCTTTCCAAAGATCAAACTCTTCTTATTGTAGCTGTGACCATGAACACTATATGAATATTAAGAAATAAAGTGATGGTAACAAGTGAGCCTCTCAATCTTGATGATTTGATTCAATAACTTCATTTGGACTGTCAGAGATTTGAAGCCAAGACCCCTAAACTCAACTTTGCAGGCAAATTTCTAGACAAGTATAGTGAGAAAGACCACCTTACTCTTGTTGGAAAGCAAATGTTGATGCTTCTTGTTATATAATAAAGTAAATGTTGCAATAGTAGTGATGAATTATGCAGGTGAATTCTTGAAAGCATTGGGTAAAAAGAATCTCATTTGTCTCTTCTCTAGCAGCTAAAGTTCAGGGAATTAAGTGGACTACGGAGTGAGCCATTGCCACCAAGTTCTACAATGTTATTGTTGAAGGTGATGCTCTGACTGTGTTTCAAGTTGTGAATCATCCAAAGAAAAGCACATGTTAGGAAATAGCTCAAGTTGTAGAAGACATGGGATCAAGTAAAGATGGCAAACATTTTCAATTGTCCTTCAATTTGGCAAAAAGAGAAAGAAACAAAGATGCACTTGAGTTAGCAGCCAAATGGACTGCTAAATCTTTGTTTGAAGGTGAACTGCTTGGGGGTGCCTGCCAGAGCTTGTGAAGCACTCAATTTTTTATGGTTTGTGAGTTGTGACCAAGTAGGAGGAATTGTAGTTATTTTGTGTCTGGGATGTGTTTTAGGTTTTCCCTATTTTCTTGTTTGCTGTTGTGTGGAGTTTTGGACTTGTTGAGGGTTGCTGTACTCTCTTCTTTTCTCATATATATATATATATATATATAGAGAGAGAGAGAGAGAGAGGAGGAAAAAAAAGAAAAAATAATTACTACATTTAATAAACTGATTTTTTTTTTTTTTTTTTTTTGGTTTGATGTTATCTATTATTTAACTCAACAGACCATAAAGTGGCACAATTTTGAATAGTTAGCATATCCATGGAACAATTGTAGGAGTACTAGGGCTATACATACTCGTTCTCAACTTCTGCTTCTATATATTATATAGATGCAACTTTATCTTAAAAAAGAAAAGAAAAGAAAACATCTTCACATAATACAAATATTTATTGCATTGAATAAAACCATTTCCTTAAATGATAAGTCTTGAGTAGTATTTCCAATCTCTCAAAGTGTGTTGGTCCCAATCAGTAAGATACAAGTCATATAAAACCAATACCATTTTTGAGATCTATTTCAATAGGCAAACGTTGTGGACAATCAAACATGGTTCTTAACCATTAAAACATCATAACTTTACCTCATTCCTTTGATGGCACAATCGCTGCATTTCAAGCAATCAAGACAGCATTTGACAGCTTATGAGACAACCAAACTCAAATGCAGGGATGAGGATCTATCATTTGAAGAAAGTAACCAGGTTTGGTTTCCAAGTCAAATGTTAAAGCTTCATCCTGTAAATATTTAACTAGTTGGATGAATTGAAAACCAAACTCATCTAAATAAAAGAGGAATTTACGTAGTTATACCTGTCTAAAGCATCCAGGCTGATGGGAATCACACCAGCTGGGGACACGAGAGCATCAATGGGAACATCATTTGCAGTGGCTGGTATAACTCCTTCATCCAATATCTGCAGAGAATAGGATAGGGCAACTGCAGAACCAATGCCAATCATTTCAAAAGACTAACAAAAACATGTAAGCTGACTATAAGACCATAAGCAATTATTAATTATTAGAAGTCATGCATACCAAGGAGGGGTTGCTTCCAATCCCTTGCCTTCACAAGCTCTTGGTAGTTCTTCAAGAAGGTATCATAATAACTATTGATTTTCATCAAACACCAACATGAGCTATGTACAACTTTAAGAATTATCAGTGAATATGGATAAATGGTCAAATTTCATTTTAGAATTAAAGTGATTGAGATTTTTAGAGATGAACATGAGCCTGTTAGGAATATAACCCAATTCCTAGATCTGTGAGATGCAAAAAAAAATAGAGAAAATATGCGCCAAAGAAAAAACAATCACACAAGACAATATTTACATAATTCGGCAATTTGCCTACATCTATAGAGTTATAGTGATTTACTATTTCATGGAAAAAATACAAGATACAACATTATAGTGTTTCTCTCTCTCAACAACACGATCAACCCTAATTTAAAACAACAGTATTAATATCCTACACAGAGGATCCTCAATAGGCTAAACACGGGCCAAAAACTTTCATAGCGCTCCAGCTTGGGCCGATAGAAAATCTCCCATTAAAAACCATAACACTTTAATATAGGGTCAGGTTATAATCTGGATCAAACACAAACTAGGCTTCACATAGCCCAACAAAGCCCCCCCCCCCTCTCTCTCTCTCTCTCTCTTTTCTCCTAGGAGGGTTGGGTTGGATTTTCCATATAATCATCACCATTCTGCAGTCCCACAAAGTTGGCTCACCAATTACTAGGGAGCTACAATAATATTCACAAATCAATAGTTATACTAGTAGTGAGCTTAAAAAAAGGCTTTATATCAAAATGAGTAAACGATATCTTTAACCAATTAAGCTCCCACAACATGAGAGGCTAAATGAAATTCTATATAGGCCAAGATTCGTAGCCATACCCTCCACCACGACCCAGGCGCCTTCCGGATCTGTCAAATGCTAGTCCTGCGGGCAGAAAAATTGCTAACTACTATTGCTTAAATTTTGGTTTCCGCAAGACTGCAACTTTAGAGCATTCTGCAGATAATTAAGAAAATTGGGATAAAGTTTTACCAGGTAAGAGAAACAAGTCAACTGGCTCATTTGCCTGCATAACTGCATCAAAAGTGATCCTTTATCATAAGTGTTAATTTATGTGCAAACCATGCAATTATGAAATATAAAGTCAAGCCTATGAGAAACTATGAACCAGAAGAAAATAAATGGAGACATTCACTTGCAAGAAGGTTAAAGTGCACAAAGTGAAGGGAGCATGGGAGTTGTGTCATGAGTTCCAGAAAAGCAGAAGCTCCTAAGTAGCACCCTGGTCCTCCCCAACATAAAAAACAAATGTTTTTGTATCTGAGCATATCTTGAAGCACAACATAGACGAGTTTAACCATATTATTTTCAAAGGCTAATCACGTTTCTTCTTCACCTGCTAGTTTATCTTGGGCACTGATAAATTACAAGATGACAACTTATGTCATCATTCTGATGCCTAAACTTAATTCTCACTCCTCATCATGTGAAATTTGTAATTAAATAAGCAGAAAATGACTACAACTTATAAATTATTCATAGTGCGAGCAGCCTGCTGGTCATTGGAGATAGAGAGAGTTGTCAAAACATATAACTAGTACAATTTTTTAGTTACCATTTTTACGTTCATTTCCATCACCATCCACTGAAGTTGGTTCTAAAATGTTCATCGAATTTGCAATAAGATCATCAATACTTGAGATGTTCAGCATGCGCATGTGACTATTCTTGTCCTCCACACGTGGAACATAAAGCATTTTGCCCATTTTTGTATGATCATCTGAGTCAAAATAAAATGTCAATACTTTCAGAAGTGTGACAACAAGTCAAGATAGCTTTTATTAAAGAGATAAATTTAATGAAAATGCATGTATCATACAACCACTAAATAAACAAAATAATTTCATAAAAATAAGCTCATCCAAACACACACACACACACAAAAGTATCATAAACTTTTGCTCTACAGCACAGAGGAAGAGATGGTTATTAGTTATTACATGAAATAGTTAAATAAGACCATCTTAGGAACTATCTGCTCAACAATCATATATGTTTTTCTCAAACAATTACAACAGGTTCATATAGAAAACTAGGAGCATTCTGTCCAATGATTATCCCTCTAAGGAATTTCTTGTGAGGAAGAACCAAGCAGTCACTCCTGCTACATTTTTCAGTTTACAAACACTTTAAAGTAACCCACTTGGGGGGCACTTCCTCCCCTTCTAAGACCAAGGTGGAGGTGGGGTAGTTAATTCAAGACCAATTGGATGCATGTGTAATATTCCAGTAAAGAAAATAAAAATATACTTTAATCCTTTTGCATAGATTTCTATGAGAATCATTCATTCGCAGTATGATCCCCCTGCTCATAAACTCTCTCAATTGAGATAGGGTTGTGATCGAGCCAAGTATTGAATGATTGAACATGTCTTGGCAAGACTAACAAGGCATTCAAGCTCGTCTTGAGCTCACTTATAATGTTTGATTTTGGGCTTGTTACAAGTAGCTTGAACTTGACTTGCCTCAGCTAGCTTCATTAGTCAAGCCATCAAGCCAAGCACAAGTCCAAATCAAGCTCGAGATCAATCCTTCAAACAAGTTTTAGGAGTAATATTTTTCTACAGATTCCATTTTACAATCACATTCACATAGAATTTGAATGTCAGATGGCAAAACTAAAACGTAGGAGACAGCAAGCAAACACAAACCTTGAGCTGGGTTTTGCAGGATTTCTGATAACAATTTTGATGTGTCAACTTCTCGTAAAGAAGAGCAACTTATATAGGCACACAATCTCTGACTAGATTTGAACCAAGGAGATTCCAAAACAATGCTCTGGATTGCATTGTCTGAAAACAAATATCAACAACACCCAAGTGAAAATTTTTCAATACCAAAGATGCATCAATCTGATAATTCAAGATAGACCCAGTAGTAAAAAATTAATGCAAAATGATTTGGCATTACTAGTACGAGTTAAAAGTTACCTTCTTGGGATCTGAGAGTTGGGTCCATGTTCTTGAGGTCCTTGCGGACCCTTGATCGGAGAAGCTGTTTTTGCTTGAACAAAGCGTTCAGATGATCCTGTTCTTCATTGTTGTTGTTGGTCATCATTGTCGTGAAGTTCAAACTGTGACTGTAGCGTGGTGCATACGAGGTTGGGCGAGAGAATAAGAGTGGGTTTGTTGTTGTTGTGACAAAATTGCACGGTTGGGTCATCGATACTACAAGTTGTTTCAGTTTTCGACTCAGCCCAGTTGGCCTCATGAGGCCTCCTTCTCTCTCTGCTGTCGTGCCTTTTTAATTCTATTTTATTATGCAATTTGACAATTTGTTCTTAAAAAATCACAGTGCGAACTTTTTTTTCTTTTTTTTTCTTTTTTTTAATATTAATTTGATTGTTACAACAGAAAAACAATAAATTTGAAATCTATCTTCTTAAAAAACATAAGAAATGGTAGTTGAGTTATAAAATTCTTAGTTACACATAATAAATTGAAAACAATGCCCAAATGTTTGTTTGTTAGTTAAACATAGTAATGTTTTATTTGTCTTAGCATAGATGTTTTCTAGAAAAAAAAAATCATTTTTCAAAAAATATTTACTATAAAACTATTTCATATTCTTATATTTGGTAACAAATTTAAATGAGTTGAAAAACAATCTTCCCAACTTTCGTTATTTAACTTGCTGTGAGGTAAAGTTGTTTTTCAAAAAATATTAGTAGAAAATAATTTTTAATAATAAGTCATACTTTTTATGTTGACTAAATATGATTTTCATTTGACTCATTTTTTTTTATGTTACCAAATACTAGAAAATATGGAAAATTATATTTACACAATGTTTTTCATCGAAACAAACAGAGAAACAAAAAAATGGTAACACACGCCCAAATACTAGAAAATGAGAAAAACAATAATAAAATGTTATAGGGTTAAGGTCTGATTAGAAAAGAAGTTCTAGTATGAGGGATATACAAATAGTTTATCTTTTTAAAATTTACTATAATAATAATTTAAATATTAATAAAAAGATTTTAATGTAAGAATAAAAAGTTAGTTAGGTAAATATATCGTATAAATATGATTAATATGAGTAAATTTAAAATAAATTTTATTATAACAATGATTATCTTTTCTTTTTTTTGAGAAAAACAACGATTATCTTATAGTTGTGTGCATCTTGATATTGATTCTTTATATATATATATATATATATATATATAGCTTGGACTCTCTAATATTTTGCTTCTCGAGAAATGGCAAAGCATGCAGCTTGCATTTAGAGATGCATGCCCGTAGGAACCATCTTGCTTCTCAATCAAAAGAATCATTCTACACGTGTGTGAACACACACACATGATTAGGATTAAATTACACTTGATTAATGTTACATCATTTAATAATTTTTATTAGATTAAAAATTTGGAAATCTTGCTATTGGAATATACATCTTACTTGTTTTTAATAAGCATGTTTAAATTTCACATCAAATTTTCAATAATATATTCTGTAAGGACTTAGTGTGGGTCCTAAGCCCAAAAAGTAAGTAGATCTAGACCCAATGAGCCCAATACAATGAATTTGTAGAGAGTAGGATGAAAAACTAGGCTATAATGAGTTACGTAACAATTATAATGGATCCATATGACAATAAAGTAAAAGTGGACCGGTTTTATCTAAGGAAAATTATCCTCGACTCAGTCTAAGGAGATCAGCTCTTGTATATATTACTTGAAGTTGGTTACAAATACAGTTTAGATTGCTACAATATTTCTTTCTTAACTCTCCAATCCCTTTCTCTTAGGACCTCCCTCCTACTTATACTATCTCTCCCTTCTCATTTTTACTCTTCACGTGGACAGTAGATTACTTATGTTAATCCATGTCCCATTAGCACCCTCCTGATGTCTTTGGGGGTAGCTGTAAGACTGAAAAATACTGTTCAAATATTACTTCCTCATTAATGCAGCTAGAGAGTTAGTTATAGAGCATTCAATGCGGTGGTAGCAGCTTTTCCTTAAATATTTTCTAGCTTCCATCACTCCTGTACGTTCATAATGCATGTCATTATCAATAGAACTTCCTGGAACGTCACCCTGGATGATAGGATACACATTTTGATCTTCGCTTCGTTTAGCCGAAGGAATATTCCTCCTCAGCTCACCTCCCCCAGCCTTTACAGTCATAACTTACTCGTGAAGTTCAAAGTCTTACGTCTTCCTTACTATTGATCTATTCTAGGACCACTGAGCCTCCTCAAACAAGGCCTAAGACCCAATATATATTTGGGCCTGCGTCCCTACATATTATTTACTATCTAGGTCATAAATTCATATTTTGTCTTTCCTTTAAAGAAACTTGAATTTTAAATATTATATAGATGAGGGGATTATTATTTAATAATCTATCATATTTTGTAATGTATAAGGATACAATAATTTAATAGTGGATTTACTAAATAATGAATTCAATAGGAGGTTAATAACTAGTGTAAGACACACAAAAACTTATAAAATAAGATTAACTTAATCCCCAAACAAAATTTTCTTGCCTCCACCATTGTATATAGAGACCACTTTGTTATTTTGTTTTCAAAAAAAAATTTCCTTTTGTGTGCATAAAATAATATAATACTTTAATCTAAACTTATACTCACATGTTAATTTACAAGTATAATATTACATAAGAGTTCAACTTTTCAAGCTTAAACTTAACTCGAGTTCAACTCATTTGCAATGAATATAAATTAAGTGTTTCCCAAATTAAGTGGATTTATAAATGTAATTGTACAAATTTTACAAACCCAACCAAGTTACATATAGGAATGGCAACGAGCCTGGTTTTTTCATACCCAGACCTGTCCCACGGGCACAGACCTGTTACTCAGACCCAGCCCGTTTAATAAACGGGTTTTTTATTCGGGGCCCAGACCTGCCCTGCCAAGCCCCGTTTAGCCTAACCAGATTTGGCCCAATCTACAGCCCAAATCATGGCTCAACCAAAAAAAAAAAAAAAAAAAAAACTGAATTGAAGCCCAAATTCATTTTTGCCTAGATTCAAGTCCTATGACATGCAGATTTAAGCCCATATAACATGGCCCAAATGCCAAATCATAGGCTATTAATCATAAATCAATAAATCACCTGTTAATTATAAATCTATAAATCAATAAATCATAGCTAAAATCACATGCTAAACATTAAAATAAAATAAATTCAACAAGTCCAAAAAATAAGTATTACAAGTTCAACAAGTCCAAGAAATTAAAAAACTTCAAAATAACCCAGTTGGGTCACTTAGGTTACCACAAACTCACCCAGTTTGATTGGGTCGTATGCAAAAACAATCCATTTAAATACCGGACTAGTCTAGATGCAGGGTCACCGAGTCTCTGGTCCGGCCAGCCGGGTCAGTCCAGTTTATTTAATTACTATGTTTCCAATACTAAGACTAAAAACATTGTAACCTATCTGCAAAAAAAAAACATTGTAACCTAACCGGTTAACAGCTCTTGATATTTCCAAATTCTATATTTCCCTTTTCCTTCCAATAAAAACAAAGGTGTTTCCTTCCCAATTTGGCAAAGGGCCTATTTGTATAAAAAAAACCTCTCCAAATATTGATACCAATAACATAAATACACATAAAACCAGGGACCCCTCTACAAAATCCCCAATTCGGACAGCCGTGTTCACATTTCTCTCTCTCTTTTTCTCTCTCCTCGATGCCCAATCAAACCCTAACTTGGCAACCATGACCTGAGCTGAGCTGAACTCGTTCACCACACGATCGAAATCATCAGAAACACGAAACCCGCTCAGCGAAAACCATGGCAGCGTCGCAGTCCGATCTGGAGCGACAGATCGAGCAGTTAATGGAGTGCAAGCCTCTGCCAGAAGCAGAGGTGAAAGCGCTGTGCGAGCAAGCGAGGTCGATTTTAATGGAGGAATGGAACGTGCAGCCGGTGAAGTGTCCCGTCACCGTGTGCGGCGACATCCACGGCCAGTTCTACGACCTCCTCGAGCTCTTTCGGATCGGCGGCAATGCTCCCGATACCAATTATCTCTTCATGGGCGACTATGTAGGTCTGTATTTTTTGAAAAATTTTCTTACTTTTTTGCCGTTTCATTTTTGGATTAGCTTAGTTATATATATAGAGCATGTGGGTGTGTGTAGAATAAAGCTTTGAAACAAGAATGTGGCAATTTGATATGGAAGAAATGTGTTGCGAATGATAGGATTTGAATTTATGGCGGTGTTTTGTGACATTATGGTTAAGAAAGCATAGATATTGATGCTGGGACACGTCAATTCTTGAAAAATTAGGACGCCAAATGGTGGTGATAGGACAGTTAATGTGACTTTTTTGATAAGTAAGAATAATTTTATTAAAGGAAGACAGAGACTCTATAGAAACAATAGAATAGAATCTATCAAACAAAACGCCTAAGAACCCAATTCCTCAGATGTGCACCTGTTTCGTTCTCACCATACGATCCACATCAAACTGAAAGGAACCCGATTCCAAATATTTGATGAATGTTTATTCATCCGGTTCCTCCAACCAAGTATAAGATTAATCACCCTCTCTGATAAGATCCAGCAGATCCCAAAAGAATAACAAAGCTTCACAACTGATAAGCCTCCTTGCAATGAAGCAAAAGGTGATTCTTCGCCTTCCCACTACATTGACACATGTAGCATCAAACACTATAGTATAACGTCACTTCCTAAGATTGTCACAAGTGAGTATCTTCCCCCATGCTGCCTTCACACCCCAAATACTTTTCCAAGGGAAAGTGGCAGCATTAGGCCGCCACAAAGCATTATAGAAAGAGTGAATATCAAACTCCACTTCTTCTTAGGTTATATTTTATGTTTATTTCTAGGAATTTTTGAATAAAAATTTCAGTTTTTTTTACCTCCCAGTGCATTGAGGACATGCATGCAGGAGTGTCTGTCAGGTATGTCAGGATTTTGGAGTGTTTGTGGTTCTTAGGTTGCTAATAGGTCGAGATTGTGTTTGGGTGAAACGATTGGTCATTGGTGGGGGGATGTGGAAGGGATAAGAATGTGTTTATGATGTTTATGTTGGAGTGATGTGGACTGGAGTGAGTCTAGGGTAAAATAAGATTTGATTATTTGGGATTTAATACTGTTTATTTTTGGGGGAATGAGAGTTTCGAGCTAGAATGTCAGTATATGAAAGTTGGTAATGGCGAGAAGGCATTTCATTTGTAGACTTTCATACATAGTTAGCAATGAATGACTATATATGAGTATTTAGGTTTTGCTATGTACAGACTACGAACATCATAGTAGTAGCACTTACCATATTGTAGAATGCGCAGTGCCAACAAAACTGGGGAGGAAAAAACTCAAAGATGAAGTTATTTTGTGTATGTTGTTGAATTTGACATGTTTGATGAGTTCAGGAGGAAAAAGATAAGTCCAAAGGACCCTGCCTTGGTGAGGTTACATGCCATTAAAAAAAAAGGAGGAAAAAGAGTGATAGAATTAGAGCAAGATAGATCTGTCATTGGAGAGATTAGAAAAGTTTTTTGAGGACAGTAGACTTGCATCTGGGCCTCATACCAACATATAACCCAGATAGAGATTGTGTGTTTGTGTGTGTTTTTCCAACCCAAGGCCAGTTTATTAAAATAAGCCTGACTCAACATGCCACTGTCGAAGCCTTAGGTTACTTGCAGCTGCAAAATTTCTATTTGACTATTTGGTTGCAATTAGAACAAGACCTTGTGCACTCTGAAAAGGCCAAGTTGACTGTCTAAATGTACTTTTGTTGACCATTTTTGTTTATGCATCTCTTTTTGAAATTTAGATATACAATATTGTTAGAATTTTATTTACTTCATGTTTTTACTGATCAAAAAAATATGTTAGTATTTTACAATTTTCTTCAATTTTTGCAGATCGAGGATACTACTCGGTGGAGACTGTCTCGCTTCTAGTGGCTCTGAAAGTACGTTATAGGGATAGAATTACTATTCTTAGAGGAAATCATGAGAGTCGACAAATAACTCAAGTGTGAGAACTTATTCTTTTCAAGTTTTCTCACTCTAAGAAAGTGCATAGAAATTTTGTCTGTAAAAACATCAGCATGCTTGTGAATGCCAACATGCAGCCACGTACAACCCAAAAGTTTCCTTGTTTGTGTTTCAGGAACTGTAACCTACTATGTTTAAGTTTTGTCACTGTAGGCAATCTTTTTCATACAACTGCATAATCTGCACAAGATGTACTCAGATTAAGCAATAGTAATGCAACACATATTTGATAATTTATTTTAGGGAATTAGCAACGCTGTAAGTAAACTTTTAAGATCATTTTAAATATTTACATATTTGGCTTACAGAGCTACTTCCAAAATTTTAACCCTAAAACATAAATAAAGAATTAATTACATCCCATAGAGAGCTATTATACATGTGGTAGATTTTTTTTTTTCAACTTGGTTTGTTAACAAAATGTAAGCCATTTATTTTTCAAAAAAAAAGAAAAAAAAAAAGGAGAAGAGAAACAAAGAGATCAGAGTGCAAGCCAAAGTTGTTTAAATTGCTAATTTTAATATGAAATTGAAGCATACAGGTGTTCAGGACTCTTGGTTAATAATTTCATAATGCCATATTCTGTTTTACATCAATAACTTGGTGGTTTCTTTTTCCCAGGTATGGTTTTTATGATGAGTGCTTGAGAAAATATGGAAATGCTAATGTCTGGAAATATTTCACTGACCTTTTTGATTATCTGCCACTCACAGCCTTAATTGAAAGTCAGGTTTGAACTTTATAATGCAATCTTATCCTGATTTTCCTCAGATGATCTCATTTAACAAGCTTGCTTTATCCTAATTTTATTCATTTTTATTTGTTTTTGTGTTTGCAGATCTTCTGCTTGCATGGTGGCCTGTCCCCCTCATTAGATACATTAGATAACATCCGTGCTCTGGACCGGATACAAGAGGTACAATTACAGTTTTCCATCTCATGGTTCAAAGTGTTACCACAACATATGATTAAATGTTGATTTTTATTCCTCATGTCTCCGTTTTGGATTCTGACTACAAGTGAATGCCTTTTCACATTGTTGTTACCAGTTGTTACCACAAATTTTCTGTAGAAGAGCATAAGTGTACAATGGCTTGATGTATTCATAACAGCGTCAACTGTAATTTACATGCAATTTGTAATCTAATTTGCATTGTAGTCTCTTACCTCTATTAGAAATAAAATAGTTTTAAAGATATTTTGATACTTAAAATTCCTCCTTTTTACATTATAAGAAGATTAAGTATATCAACTTGGAGGGATGCCACAGGCAAAAGTTGACTTGAACAAATATTTAAAAAAAAAAAAAAGTTTAGTTGAACAGATTCCAATGATACATCACTTTCCTCCAGGTCACTGTGAGCCTTCCATTAAACAAAAAATTTAGTATTCCTACTCCCTTGTTTATCTAATATTCTCAATTGTATATATAATATAATATAATATATTTTTAATGTTTGTTTGGGAGTAGGTTCCGCATGAGGGTCCAATGTGCGATCTCTTGTGGTCTGACCCAGATGACCGATGTGGGTGGGGAATATCTCCTCGGGGTGCAGGGTACACATTTGGACAAGATATTGCTGCACAGTTTAACCACAATAATGGGCTCACTCTTATTTCCCGAGCTCACCAGCTTGTTATGGAAGGATATAATTGGTGCCAGGTTTGTGAAAGGAAAGCAGAATCATATTTGAAATTGGTTTTTCTGGAGGTTAATCATTATGTATTTTCTTTGTTTCCTTTATAGGAGAAGAATGTGGTTACAGTGTTTAGTGCTCCAAACTACTGCTATCGGTGTGGAAATATGGCTGCAATTCTCGAGATTGGAGAGAATATGGATCAAAATTTTCTTCAATTTGACCCGGCGCCTCGTCAGGTTGAACCTGACAGCACACGCCGTACTCCAGACTACTTTTTATAATCATCATAAGTTCATAACGTACTATCCACTGGCAATTCTTCTTGTTTCCTCTTGTGTGTGTGTGTTTGGTAGAATGTGTCTTACATGAGGTGTGTTGATGTTTAGGTGAGGGAGAGATTAAAGAAATCATTTTTGTAATCATTATTTCTTTGTACTCTTGTTCTTGTTAAATAGGATTATCTGGTATAAGGTTTTAGGGGCCTTCCTGTTCTGTCTTGTATTTAAAAGAAGGAAATGGCAAATAACAAGGTATTCTTTGGCTTCATAAATTGTGCATTTATGGTTCAAAGTTGAAATACGTGGGAAAGTGGTTTGCTCCTTCCAAATGCTCCTTAAGATTTTCAACTGACATGAGAAGAGAGAGCCATAGCCATGAAGGCTAGAACTCTTTGCTTCTTAGTATTAGCAAGGCACGTTTGGTGGTTCGGCAAATTTCGTAAACAATAATGGTCTATCACAAGAAAAGCAAAACAATATATTTCCAACAGTTAAAAACTGGCTAATGGAAATAGCAAAATAGAGACTAGGATTTAGTGAAATTTACATAATTTTTTTAAAACATGTTCGAATCAGAGACTAATAAGCGCCAAAACAAGGCACAGGGGGAACAAGTTGAAGAGAGGAGTAGCTGTTGAAGGGCCAACGAGGCTTGATAGTTAGGCTTCTTCATGGATATACCAGCACCGACAGAACCGGTATGACCGCACCGCCTCACCTCGCTTAGGGCTCCGTAGAAGGTTTTTGGCACGGTGGTCGGCAGTAGATCTTCAGTACTGACCTCAGACCGGTGCAGCCATCGGCGCTAAGATGTGCACACCGACGAAGACCAAACCGATCCGAGCATATTTTATATATATGTATATAAATATCATAACGTTCTAAGAACATGCCTAAAGTTCTTATAAAAAAAAAAAAATTGAATTAAAAAAAAAGTTAGCGTGTGTGAGGCTATCTTTCTCAATCAAAAAAAGTGTGTCAGGAGGAATAGTCTCATCACTAAGTGGTCTTGTCTATAACTCTAGTGTCTTGCCACTTGCATTTTTTGAAAAAATAAAAAATGTCGTATGGGGGTTAGTCACTGTCTTGCCACTTGCATTTTTTTGAAAAAATAAAAATAAAAAACGATACCGTATTGTCACTATTTGAATCACTAATGGAGTCACTGCTGTCACTGTGCAAGATTTTTTTTTTTTTTTTTTTTTTAATCTCAACCACACACGTCTTTTCTCTTAAGTTGTCTCCTACTCAGCTACTCTCATTTCTTCTCTTTAGACTTCTGCTCTCACCTTTCAGACTCAGAACTCAGTCACTCATCAGTAATTAGCCACCTTCTTTTTCTTCCAAACTCTAATCCCACCGAACAAACATTAGTGTTTCCCTCTCACTCTTAGAATCTCAAGCTCTCACCTAACCATTTTTCTCTTCTTTTTTGCTCTCAGCCACATAATGTTTCTTCCAAACCCTAATCTCGCCGTACAATTAGTAGTATTTCCCTCTCAATCTTAGATTTTCAGGCTCCCACCAACCATTTTTCTCTTCTCTTTTGTTCTCAGCCACATAACTTTTTTTCCATACCCTAATCCCTTTGAACAAATGGTAATTTTTCCCTCTCAAATTCTCAATCTTAGGCCCCCACCTAACCTTCCACTATTTAAGAACACAAGCCCTCAGTCTCACTCTCAAGACTTATCTCTAATTCTCAGTCTCACTTTCTCACAAAGAAAGACTTTCCTCTCAAGGTCTCACGAAATTCCTAATACCTAAGTCAATTAGTCTCCTTCTCATCTCCATTCTCCACCGTGGCTCTACCACTATGTAACCGAACGAACCACACCGAGCTACTCAGATTTAACCGCACCTTGTGTAGATCGGTTTTTACTTTTCAAAAGTGAAGTGCGGTCAAGCATAGGGTGAAACCGTACCCTATAGGTGTGGTGCAAAAAACCTCTCCAAAACTGACCGCACAGGAAAGGTATACTCCCCTATTGATAATGATACACTAAAAGTGAAGGCAAATATAATCCTCTGTTAGTAAGGGATAATCCCTCCTGCAAATTGAAGATCATGTATGGCTTCGTTTTTATCAAGACCTAGAGTTGTTTCTTTCCTCCTATACTTTGCCAAGCATAATGGATAGTAAATGCACTATTGATGAGCAAAATTACACAAGCCTAAATAGTCCATGATGATGTTGCAAGATAACATTAAGGCTTTGTTTGGTTGGGGGTGGAAAAGTGGGAAAATAGAAAATAAGGAAGGAATAGAAAAGTGGGAAAGAAAAGATTTTAGTTTCCCCTCATGGTATTTATTTGGGGGTGGAACCGTAGAGGGATGGATAACTTTTTTATTTAATTGAGAAGAAAAATTAGAGAATGGTAAATATAGTTTGTATAAATTTATTTTCATGCAGCTATTAGATAAAATAGAGAATAACAATTATATTTTTATTAAAAAATTGTGTATGAATTGGGAATTTCATTTAAAAAAAAAAGAACCTTGTACAAGTGGACATTTTCATCCAAAACACCCCAACCATTTACCCCCCTTTTCTCTTCAATTTTCTTCACGAAGAAAATCATGATCATAATTTTGGGAGATTGTAGTTTGGTGGCCCGAAAATACCTAGCACCCACAATTTTTCCTCACATTTTCTCCTTTAGTTAAATATCCAAAAATATCATTTTCTCTCCCCTCCCCCCCCCCCTTTTCCATCTCCCCTAAAATTGCCCTAACTAAACGAGCCTAAGCATTAGTCTTCTTTCTCACTAAAAAGTCAAAACACTTATCCATTATAAAACAAAATATTTGGATCTTTACATGAAGCCCTAAGTCTTATGGTAGAAACCGTTATCATTTGAACTACTAAAATCTGATCGAGGGTTCAGAAAGCGCTCTAATTCTCCACATTTTGGGGTTCACTTACTAGCTATGATGATCTTTGTCTTTCTTTTTCTACTTTCCTTGACATCATCAACTGTCTCCTAGCACCCCTACAATAGAAGTACATAAATTCTAAGGCAATGGTATTCTTATAGTGAGTTTTTTACATCCACTTTCATGTTTTTTTTTTTTTTTTCAAAAACATGCAGTTACAATATTTTTGAAGAAATAAGTTTTTCAAAATTAAAATTGACAAAATCTTACTAAAGATTGATTATGTCACAAAAATATTAAGTGGATTAGCTATTATTAATTGAAAAAAAAAATGTTTTTAGCGATATCTCAATACAAAATTTTAATTAATAATTAAATAAATATTATTTAATTGATATTTAAAATATAATATATAAAATCTCACTCAAATATGTGGTCTTAGGTTTTGAATTGAATCTAGCCCGCCTTAACTGAGTGTGGAGTTTATTTATTAGTTAGTTTATTTTATTTTATGTTGGTAGAATTTGAATCACGTTTTTATTTGATAACAACTAACAAGAGACTTAATTAATATATCTAAGCTCTTAATATGTCATTCATTTTCCTAAAACTTTTTTTTCCCTCAAGAAACTCAAGTATTCATTGCTAATCTGTTTTAAAAAAAAAAAAAACTTTTGATTTGCCACAAATTGGGCGAAGTCGGCGACAGGGTAAAATTTATTTGATATTCCACATGTCATATATTGATTTCCCAAGCCGTCAAGCCGTTTGCTTTTTGATCAGCTTCTTGGCTCGCAAGAATCTACTTTTCACTCGGGAGTACTTCGAATTTCCTTAATATATTTGCTCTTCTCCAACTTTTTATCCTCTAAATCTCAAATCAAACCCATTAATCTTCTTCAAGAATTCCTCTCAAACCCCATTGGTTTCAAGAAAAAAGCCAAAACTTTCCTCTCAAACAAACAACGTTCTCTTCAAAAAGAACCCAGTTCCTGCTTTGCAACCCCAGAATTGATCTTTCTTTCTCTCACACTCTGAGCAATTAAGGATGAAGCGTCGACTACGTTCATCTTCTAAGGCCGATGAGGGTCTTGTCGCGTGTCTCAGTGCCACATTCTGTGGTGAGAACTTCAAAAGGCGCAAACTTGAGCATCCCAATCACATAGAGCAACCGTTCTTGGATGATGATGATGTTGTTGATGAAGTTGCTCTGTTGCGTGACTGGAAAACCAATGATTTGTTGCGTAAGAAAAAGCTTATTCTTGTTCTAGATTTGGACCAGACTTTACTCGAGGCGAGAGCAATCAAAAAGTTAACTTCCGAAGAGAATTATTTGCTTGGTCAAGATTGCACATCAAGATCTGGTGGCAAAGGTAGTCTCTTTAAGTTTGAAGTGGAACCCCTATTGTTGGTGAAACTGAGACCCTTTGTTAAGGAGTTTCTGAAAGCGGCTAATGACATGTTTGAGATGTACATATACACTCGGGCGTGCCGAGTCTATGCCTTGAAGGTTGCTCATTTGCTAGACCCAGATGGGGATTATTTTCTCTCTAGAATAATCACAAGGGATGAAAGGCCTGGTTGTGATAAAAAGTGCCTTGATGAGGTGTTGGGACAGGAAAATGTGGTTCTCATTGTTGATGATAACAGAAACATGTGGCCTAAGCATCAAGCAAATTTGATAAACATTCAGAAATATGAGTATTTTGCTTCAAGTTATTGGAGAGCAAGGGATGACAGATATAAGTCTCTGGCAGAGAAGAAGATTGATGAAAGTGAGACTAATGGGCCACTTGCGAGAATTCTTGATGTTCTTCGAAGAATTCACGAACTGTTTTTTCATCCAAAGCTTGAAGTTGATCTTGCTCATAGAGATGCAAGGTTAGCACTCAAACTGATTCGACTTAAGGTGCTAGGTGGGTGTGTCTTATTTTTCAGTGAATTGATTTCGGGGCCACCGGAGGAATCACATATCTGGGGCATGGCAGAGGAATTAGGAGCAATGTGCACTGTGGAACTCGGTCCAGCAGTGACACATGTAGTGACCGCGGACATTGAAACAGAGGAGGCTCAGTGGGCAGAGCAGAAAAAGAAGTTCTTGGTTCACCCAACTTGGATACAAGCAGCCTATCATTCATTTCAAAGGGAACCAGAAGGCAATTTCCCAGTTGATACATTCTGATTTGAATTCTTTAAAGACTTATTCTAGTTGTTGCTATTTTTTTGTTAATATAAATACCATGTTATTGTTCCTTAATTTTGACTTAAAATGCATTCATTAATTTTAGTGAACATTGTTTTTTGTCTGTGATATGACATTCTTGTTATGTAAATAATTGACAGATTTGAAAGGAAACATGTATGAAAGTATGTCCCATTGACAGGACAATTTTCCTCTTTCTAGCCAATCTTTACATGCCCTGATGTATCACCAAGACTGCTCTAATTTTGCAATATTGTACACGTTCTCTAATTTTGCAATTTAAATTTGTAAATAAGAATTTAAAATGAATAAAATTTTCATAAATTCTGGTTGATGTATAAATTATAATGGTCTATCCAAAAACCTATAATGGTCTTGGTTCAGTAAATGTCAAAAACTATAATGGTCTATACCCAAAAAAATAAAAATAAAATAATTAAAAAAAAAAAAGAAAAAAAGAAAGAAGCAGCAGAAGGTTAAAACTGGCTAACAGAAATAGCAAAAATGAGAAAAGGATTTAGTGAAATTTACATAATTATTTTAAATTATGTTCTAACCAAAGACTAATAAGCGCCAAAACAAAGCAGAAGGGAACAAAGTAGAGGAGAGGAATAGCTGTTGAAGAGGCTTGATAGAGGGATACACCAGAGATGAAGCCAAACATATTCCTTTGTTTGTAAGGGATAATCCTCTTACAGACTGAAGATCATGTATGGCTTCATTTCAATTGTCAAGCCTCTTCTAGAGCTGGTTCTTTCCTCCACAATGATGCTGCAAGATAAAATTAAGCATTATTTACAAATCCTTAAAGAACACTTATCCATTATAAACCAAAAGAAATAATTTTTTAAGTAGCCATCTACAAAATGCTTTAGAGTTCTTATTTTTATTTTTTTGAGATAAAAATACATTGCATTGGTAACTCGCGACTCACATATACACGAGTTTAGAGGCGATGGACGTTTTAATATTTATTTATTAAGAACTTAGAGCAATAGCATTAGCCTCACTAAAACCGCATTTCAACAAAAGTTTGGCTAAACTCAACTAAAATCACTCTGCATCAACGTCTAATTTCTTCCTTTAATTTTTGATAATATTTAAAAAATTAAAATTAATGAGTTGAAGTAAAAGTAACGAGGAAAAAGAAAAGTGTGGAATGAGATCTTTCTAAATTAAAGTAGATGAATTATTAAAGGCAAAGTATATGTAAAGTTAAAATCATCCAAGATATTATTAGAAAAAAAAAAACCGTCCAAGATAAATGTGTAAAGTCCATTGGTTAATATATTTAATAAAAAAATTAGAGGAACAAATCAATAAATAAAAAAGTTGACGTGGCTTACGATTTGGTCCACTTTGATCTAGTTCAATCTGTTTCGAACTAATTCGGTCTATTTTGGTCTAATGCGGTCCATTAGATCCACGACTCCACTTTAGTTCAATTGGGTAAGTTTTGGTCTTATTCGGTCCATTTGGTTTCTTCAGTCCATTTTAATTCATTCAGTCTACTTTAGTCCATTTCAATGCATTTACTTAAAAACAAGAAAAAAAAAGTTTTGGATTAGAGTACTTATTTTAAATTCAAATTTATTAAAAAATATAGATGATAAAATGTAATATTTTTATTTTTATTATTTAATTTAATGATTTGTGGTATTATCTTTCTTTATGTTCTGTTTTCTCTCCTTAGCTAATATTTGTATTTTAGTTTTTGAGTGAATACACAATTTTAGTATTTCTTATAATATAATTTGAATTTGAAGACCAATTGAGGGTTTTTATTTATATATTTATAAAGGGATAAGAAATTTGTAAATTTATGATATTAAGTTTAGTATCAATTCTTTGATCAATGGAAGAAGCACCAAACTTTTTACTTAACAAAATTGTAAGTGTCCCATGCATTGTGTGGGCCTACAACTAATTGGTATAAAGAATGACAATAAAATGTCGCTTAAAACAAACGGGGCACACTGTGACAAATTCACAACATTTAATTATATTTTGAACTAAAGTGTAAATTGCATCCTTAAAATTTAGGATGATTTTGATTTTGCCCCTTAAAATTTCAAAATTTAAATATGTACCCCTAATATTACATATCACTTGAATTTAAGGGATTTTGTCAATATGACAAAGTTTAGCAACAAAATTAGTTGTAGTTTAAGGTTACAACCTTACTTAATAAAATAAACATCACTACATGTTTTAAAAATCTAACCGTTGAATTGCATGTTCTTTATGCTCTTAATACACATGTCAAATTTTGTATCAATCAGATATTATTTACTATATAATCTATAAGTTTATATTTTATGCATAATTTTAAACTACGAAAACTTTCAATTTAAATAATTTATTGATGACATAGCTATTAATATTTAATTTTCTTGAAATTTTGTAAACATAGAGGAAATAAAAAGAATATATAATTCAACGGTGGATTTATTAAAATTCACTTTCAATAAAAAGATATTAAGTAAATTTGTAATTTAAGGTTATAACCAATTTGGTAGCTAAACTTTGCCCTTGCCAATATACCATGATGAGATATTCCATAAGTGCCACCTCAACTCAAAACAATAACCAAAGTTGTGGCAATGATTGAGAAAAAAAAAAAAAAAAAAAACCCTCTCTCTCTCTCTCTCTCTCTCTCTCTATATATATATATATATATATATATATATATACATATATTCACACTAGAGCATAAGTTGGCTTCTTTTTTTTCTTTTTCTTTATTCATACTAATATTGGGTTTAGGTTTTCACCATATGATAGTGGCAAGTCCTATTACTAGTAGGACTCGGTAATTGAAAGCCGCACCGACTTAATTAAAAAAAAATCAATCTATACAATAGCCGTTGCTTTGCTTTGATAAGCTTGGCTCTCAAGAATCCATAATACTCTTCCCACTCTCAACTTTTTCCTAGTTTCCTCTCTCTCTCTCTCTCTCTCTCTCTCACTTGAAGAACCCCATTCTTGATTTGCTAGCCCAGCATCGATCTCTCTCAGAGTCTCAGAGCAAACTAAGGATGAAGATCCGACTACGTTTACGTTCTAAGCCCGAAGATGGTCTTGTCCTCGAACACTCGGGAACTGATTCTGACTCTGATTCACACCAACAAAACATCAAAAGGCGCAAACTTAATGAATATCGTAATGATGTTGTTAAATTGGAACGTGACTGGAAAACCCATCATTTGCTTCGTAATAAAAAGCTTATTCTGGTTCTTGATTTGGACCTCACATTGATGGAGTCATCAGCAATTGAAAAGTTAAGTTCGGGAGAGAAATATTTGCTTGAGGAGGCTGAAGTTGTTGAACAAGGTGGTGGCAAAGGTACACTTTTTGCGTACCAAGACAAGAAGTTCCCACTATTGGTGAAACTGAGACCCTTTGTTAAGCAGTTTCTGAAAGCGGCTAATGACATGTTTGAGATGTACATTTACACTAAAGCAAACCGAATCTATGCCCTGAGGGTTGCTCGTTTGCTAGACCCAGATGGGGATTACTTTGCTTCTAGGATAATCACGAGGGATGATGAAAGGCCTGGTTGTGAGAAAAAGAGCCTTGATGAGGTGGTGGGGCATGAAAATATGGTTCTTATAGTTGATGACAACAGAGACATGTGGCCAAATCATCAAGAAAATTTGATAAACATTCGTGCATATCAGTACTTTTCTTCAAGGAGTGCAAAGGATGACAACTATAAGTCTTTTGCAGAGAGGAAGATTGATGAAAGTGAGACTAATGGGATGCTCGCCAGAATTCTTGAAGGTCTTCAAAGAGTTCACAGACAGTTTTTTCATCCAGAGCTTGAAGTTAATCTTGCTCAGGGAGATGCGAGGTTAATACTCAAAATGATTCGACTTAAGGTGCTAGCTGGGTGTGTTTTATTTTTCAGCACAAGTTGGTTTAGGGGGTATCCACTGGAGGAAGTGCCTTTCTGGATTATGGCAAAGGAGTTAGGAGCAATGTGCAGCTTGGAACTTGGTACAGCAGTAACACATATGGTGATAGTGGACATGGAAACAAAGGAGGCTAAGTGGGCAGAGCAGAAAAAGAAGTTCTTGGTTATTCCAGGTTGGATAGAAGCTTCATATCATTCATGTCGAAGGGAACCAGAAGATAATTTCGCAGTTCATGAGGCATTATTGTGATATGTATTCTTAGAAGCTATTTTTCTGCTATTTTTCCCGTTGAATTAAAATGCATGAAATGTGTCCTTTATTCATTTTAAGTTAATGAACATTTTTTCTTTGAAATAACATTCTTTCGAAGAACAAGATTGAAATATTTATGAAAGTGTGTCCCATTGAGAGGACACTTTTTCTCTTTGTAGCCAATCTAACATGCCCCTGCTCTAATTTGCAGTTTATAATTGTAATAAGAAGTTCAAAAAATGTATGAAAGTTTCATAAGTTCAAGTTGATTTATAACCCAAACTGCTATTTGATAGTATTGGTTTGGAAATGTAAACAATAATGATAAACGATCTATCACAAGAAAAAGCAAGACCATATATTCCCAGATGTTAAAAATGGCTTACAGAGAGCAAAAATATAGAAGGATTTAGTGAAATTTACCAATACATAATTGTTTTAAAAAATGTTCAAACCAGAGACTAATAAGCGGCAAAACAAGGCAAAAGGGAACAAGCAGAGAAGAAGAGTAGCTATTGAAGAGGCTTGATAGTGATACACCAGACTGAAAATCCCTTCGTTAGTAAGGGATAATCCCTCTTACAGACTGAAAATCATGTATGGCTTCATTTCATTTGTCAAGCCTCTTCTAGGGCTGGTTCTAACCTCCTATATTTTTGCAAGAATTATGGATGTACATGCACTTCAATGAGCAAAATGTTCAAAAGCATTAATAGTCCATAACGATGTTGCAAGATAACATTAAGCATTAGTCCCGTTCCTTAATGAAAACACTTACCCTAAACCAAAAGATTTGGATCCTTACATGAAGCAACAACTCTGATGGAAGAAACAATTATAATTTGAGCTATTCAAATTTTATGTAGGGTTCAGAAAGCACTCTAGCTCTCCTCATTTTGGGATTCACTCATTAGCTATGAAGATCTTTGTCTCTCCTAATTGGATCCTGACATCACCAACAGTCTCCCAGCACCCTTGTAATTGAAGTACATAAATTTTAGTCAACATAATTTACAGCTGATTATAGTTTCATCATTTGATTTCCAGGTAGGTGCATGATATATAACCTTAAAGCACAGCAACCATTTTCTGCCAACCCAATCAAGTTGACTCCCACTAGATCAAAGCTGTAGGTTGCATTCAGGTGAAAAATTGCTGGTGACACCAATGACAGTGCAATGTCAATGCTTTCACCTGCACAACATAGTCAAAAAAAATTTCTTCCTTTCTTATTTCCCTTTAATAAAGTAAAACTGGACAATATAATGGTAACCAAAACAGGCATTACATAAAACCAAAACAACAAACAAACTAGAACTTGTAACATTTAATCAGAATTAATACTATTCTATTTAATTTCATTACCTGGATTGCAGCACCTAAATGAAAATAAGAGACACACTTGGAATTTCCAAATTGCATGAGATACTTTTAGGTTTCATGGAATGATGCTGTTTAAATTGTATCAACACTTATGCTGATTACTGATTGTTTCATTTAATCTGTCTTCTCTTCACGTTTAAATTGTTTAGTTTCTTAAGTGCTTAAATACCACCTTAATTTTTTTTTTCAAATTTTTTGAAAGATTATAGAAATGTGATACTCTTTGCTCTGTTTAAGATGTTCTTACAAATGCAATAGAATAGATTGAAGCGCTAAGAATGACAGAAAGGAATTATTTGTGCTGAAATAGGTATATAGATGGATATTTAAATAGATATATACTAAAATCACTTCAAATTAAACTTCCAAAGCCTGATCTCCCTTTTCTTAAGATCAGGCCAAACTGAAGCAGTTCTCAGATAAAGATTTGTTGAGGACATGAACCAATAGCCACAACTGAATAGAGAAGACTGCAGAATGATTTAAATAATTGAGTGGTGTTCCTATTTTGTTAAGTAAATTTTGTGTTGTTTCATCCCAGAGTTAAATGCCAAAAGACAAGGCAATAACACAACATCAAACTACTGATGAAATTCCAGATGATGCAATAAAAATGACAAATATTATTGGCTGTTTTAGTAGTAAGAAGCGTGGCACAGATTAAATGATATAATGCAAACAATTATCTGTGGTTCTTCAGCAAGTTACCACTTAACATGGAGGATTTGTACTAATCAATATAACTGAGACCTCAAGCCCATGAATTCTGACAGAAAATCCGTTTACGTACTATTCCATTTATCTTTTTAGAAAGCACTACTTACCCCAAGAGAAGAAAGTAGCAAGACCAAGAGCTTCTTGAGGCCTCAAAGCTAAAATAAAAATACCTTTCCAGCATGCAAGGAAAGTATATACATCCTAAGAAAAAAAGAAATTGCAACTAAAAAGACAATCTTTTAAAAATTTATAAATCGATTAATTTGGTTTAAGAACTGCTAGTTCAGTATGTATGGGGAAAGTGCAAACACATTTCTGAGAGCATACACACCATCATGGGTGAAACTACAAAGAGCAATATCCTGAATCTTAGTAATACATGCATTTGGTATGGTTAGTAAGTACTTTCTTATATCATCATTTTGTGAGGTTAATATCCTTCTGTACGACTTTTGACATTTATGGCTGATTAACTACATAGCTGACACAAGCTTTACTCTGTTGATCTTCAGATATTAGACGATGAATGAAAATTAGAGATACTGGTAGTGCTTCATATGGTAGAAGGGGATTTCATTTCTGAAAATCCCATGTTATGCTTTGGTTAACACCATAAACTCATGCTCAGGAAAGAACTTCTATGACCATGGAGCCACTGTAAAGTTTAACCAAATATCTTCAACCTTCAGTAATTCAATCTTGTGAGGACTGACATGAACCTAAAAGGCTTAAAAACTTTCCAATCTCTGTTATAAAAGAAATTCATCCTAGGATCTGGATTTCTCCAGGTACCATTCAGTACCTTGAAGCCATATTCACCACCATGCAATGTAGCGGGCACTTTTTAACATCGGTGACATGTCCATTGTGTTATGGTGACTGTGTCTAGAAGTATTGGATGGTATCAGGAGGAGGCCAATCAACTAATCAAATTATTGTGGATACAGTTGTGTTGTCAATAAATCAGATGTACTTCAAACAATACTTTACACTGACAAGTGCTTCTAACCATCCATGATGACAGAGTTGGCTAGTTCAATATGCTCACCTAGTAATGAGAAATATATAGTGTGTTCACATGTAATGGAAACAAGGCCTTCAATAAATACCCAGGTTGATTCAGATTTGTCGCATAAATATGAGGAAAAAGAAAACTACTTTTTAGCCATTAGCAAAACTACATGTACAATCAGAAGTAGTAATAGGGGCCAGCACCAGGCTTCCTACTACTATTTAGCCATTAGCAAAACTACACAAGTTTAAAAAATGTTAGGATCAATTTTCGATTCCCAAACCCTACTATTAGTCCTATTAATCAACTCTGAATAAAGAGACTGGGCCATCCTATCTGCATTCATTATTTTGTTTTACTTCTCAGCAGTATACCTATAGAATCTTGACCCATCACACATATCATGTCAACTAAGCACAATTAATTAGGATTAAATTGCATTTACCATAAAAAAGATTACGATGACAATCATGCATCATTCTCCTCAGGGGGCATTATAACAATCTGACGAAGCTTCCGCAGATTTTGATAAATCTCTGTCAAAAGATTTGTTCCCTCACTCTCTTTTCCAAGTTTCTGAGCAGCATTCTCTATGAATCCACCATCTGCTTTAAGGGCCTTCACCCTGTTACTAAGAAGAGACAATTCTCTTGTTAGGATAGCTTTCCTTTGCTTTCCTGCAAAATCAGAAAGACTAACTGATCATCTGATGGTGACATTGTAAATGCAAAATATTATTACAGACATGCCCTTGTTGCATGTATATGGATTTTTGTATGTTACCTATCCAATCATCAATATGATTATAACAGGCTCATATTGTACGTATATTGATTTTTCTGTATGTATGTTACCTGTCTTATCATTTGTATGCTCAATTCCATCACTGCCAGACTGTGAGAAATGAATTCTTTCTGATGACAAGCGATTTCTCCTGTCTGGTTTTTTGAACCGTCCCAGAGAATTGGTTCTCTCCGCTTTAAAATCTTTCAATACTGCACTTAGGGTACCCCCTCCATTTGCCTCCTGAGTTGACAAGGCTAGATAATTATTTTGCCTATTTTCTCCATTAATATCCCCTTCATTGACACCAACATTAAAGCTGTCACTTTCAGATTTTGCACCACCAGGTGAGTAAGATGTATACTCTCGGTAATCCTCAGCAGCCTCAATTTCACATCGCCTGAAATCATCTTCACTTATACATCCATATTTTTGTCTATATGCCTCAAGTTCAGCCTCTAAAATCTTAATCTCTTCCTCTCTCTTGGCAAGCAACTCATTTGTTAATCCTAGGGCTTCTTCTTCATACTCTGCCTGCTCCTCCATCATTCTCTGATACTGCAAGGCTTCCATCTGAACAGCTGCCTTTTCTGCTTGTAACCGGGTAATCATGGCCATTGCATTGTTAGCTGCAACAGCTGAAGCATTTCTTTCTTCATCCAGTTCCATGTACAAAGCCACCAGTGACTTGCGATCCAGGTGAACCTGTTTCGTCAAATAATGCAAAATGGAATCACTTTCAGCTTCATTTGGCAGTTTCCCCTCAACAGACTCCGAAGCAAATGCTAATTTTGAAAGTGACGATTTCCTTGTAATCTTAGAAGCCCACCTAGGACTATTAGTAGGTGAATCTGTTAGTGAGATTCCAAAAAACTTGTTCCCTCTATCAAAGTTAGGAGTCTTAGAGGCATCATCATTCAAATCCACAGTTTCTGTCAATAATGGCACTGTAGCAGCTTTGACATCTTCCCTAACTGGAACTGCAAAATCCAGACACTAAATCAATGAGATGGTTACAAAAATACATTGGATTGTAATCAGAATTTTGGATTTTTTATTTTAGGGGGAAAATAATGAAAACTTCAAAGGCAAAGCAAGAAAGTACAGATGACAGACTAGAGATACAAGACTTTCAAGCAATGCAAGAAGCGTTGCAGACAGTAAAGAATAAAGGAGTATAATTGAGTTAAAGCAAATCAAAAGCAACTGAGAATAATTACAATATCAATAAACAATTCCTAAATGATTGAAATATAACTGGCATATTGTTCTGGGTTATATCTAATTACCTAAGATTTCTCACAGACTAAAAATTACTCAAAAGTATGAAGAGTTCTGTTTTTAGAAATCAGTTTATGAGTTCATTAAGAAAAATAACAAAAATTTAGATCCAAACTCACATTGAATATCGGAATTGGTTGCACCAAGGCCATCCACATCCTCTGGAGGTGAGTCATTGCCAGACATAAATTTGAGTTCTGTGTATCGGATGTGAGGCAAATCCAAATTGCGAGATTCCTCATTTCTCAATGTCACAAACGATGCTCGAGGTGAAGGAGCAGGAGCAGGAGCTTGTGAATATGCACCAGCACCTTTTCCTTTTGAATATGATGATTTCACCTTCAATGGCTCACCACAACAAGAACAACGATTAATGCTATTCTTCTCAACCTCCAAAGTATCATCCTCCTTTAGAGCAGGCAAACTGAGATGAATTGGGTTAATATCCTCAACAAAGCTCTCAAGATCCTTATGCAAAATCCCAACTAGAGACTTATATGTATCGCGATCAGATTGCTTCCCAGTTGCAAACGAAAAAAGACACCCTTCACACATCTTTTTTATATCAGACAGTCTGTTGTGGTCGTGGCAATATGCCAAATATGAAACCTCCTTCTTGTGATCTTCACATGTTGAATCATTGTAGTATGAATCAGGTTTTCTATTCACAAGCAGATGATCGATTCTCGTGCAGAGCAAGCAAGGCATTGGCAATTCAAAGTACTTGGCGAATTCATTTGCAACAAATACAAGAAATCCACAAATGAATAGCAGAATTATTAACACCCATTCGAGCACAGCACAGACCAGGAAGTGTGGGAATTTTCCCAGCTCTTGTTCGACAAAACGTGTAAATGACCGCTTCACCATTGAATCCAAACACACAGAAATGAAATAATACTGACAATAATGTTTATCTTATCTTTCTGAGATGAAATGAAATCAAGTGCCTACAGGTTGGTGAGATGAAAGATCATGACCTTGGAGGGATGAACCGAACCGAGATCATGACCTTTTTTGTTTGTGAGATTTTATGTCTGAGGAAGGAGAGTACTAGGAAGGAGATTTTGATGTTTCAAAGCAAAGTTTTCTAAATTTGGGTGGTGCATTTCATTGGTCTATAAATAGACAAAGTTATCAAGGTTGTTAGGCAGATCATGTAGCTGAAATAACGGTCAATCATGCACTTTCCAACCAACCAAATAACAGTCAATCCACATTGTTTCATGGAAACTTTTTGCATGTCCCGTTGCCCACATATCTGGCACTTGAATCTGGGGCCAGTAGATATTTGGTGGGAAAGGTGGGTTAGATGTGAGAGTTATGTAGATTAATGCGTTTCCATAGTTGACAAGCTTATTGCTTCAATGTGTTTTAGTTATATCTCAACTGATAAATTTTCTTATCGTCAAAAAGTCTTGCCTAAATAAAAAAATAATTGATATTTTGACCTGAGTTATTTTTAGGTACAATTATCTTTTTATCTGATTTATATTCAAATTTTTATTAAATCCTACCTATACTAAATACCAATTGATATCTTTGACCTGAGTTATTTTTAGATATAATTATCTTCTTATATAAAATTTTTATTAGAAATTAAAAGTCCAGGGTGTAATAGACTGTACGCCAAGTCCTTGCATGGAGTCTCATAACTTAACCCAAAAAAAAAAACAAAATGATGGTAAGTATGCTCTAGAGATAATTGACATTGGAATGTAAGTTTTCTCAAATGATGTTAGTAGGAAATTCATGGCTTTTTTTTTTCTTTTTCTTTTTAATTAGAAGGAAAATGTATTAGTACTTATATTTTAACAAAAAGGAACAGAGACGAACTTCTCATTTCTCAAAGAGGAGATAAGTATATTAAATAAAGTGTTGATAACGTTAGTACGAAATTCATGACTTTAGAACCATTGTTAATAAAACATTTTAAAAAAATTTTAATACCACTTTCATGGAAAATATAAAAAACGGTAAAAAAAAAAAAAAACAACTGTTTTTTTCTTTTCCCATAAAAAAAGTTTCTAAAAATATTTTTTAAACTAATGTCGTTAGGACATCCATGAACTTTTCTCTATTAAATATTATAAAGATGACTTTTGTTAAGTATGCCTTAAGACTCTACTGA
This sequence comes from Quercus wislizeni, assembly GCA_023055345.1. Taxonomy (NCBI): domain Eukaryota; kingdom Viridiplantae; phylum Streptophyta; class Magnoliopsida; order Fagales; family Fagaceae; genus Quercus; species Quercus wislizeni. The sequence goes on along the minus strand of JALGQJ010000003.1, from coordinate 11,562,685 downwards.
CAACTTTTATCCCAAGGGCATGATTCTGATACAAACGGAATTTTAAAACCTTTACTGACAGAAACAGAGTTGTTCACTAGACTTTTCTATTCCCAGCTTAGCTTCCAATCTTAACATTGCTACACCATGTCAACTGCCTAACTCCAAGAAGTAAAATGCAAGAAATCTTCTTCTGGTCCAAACTTGACTCCACAGTCTCCATCACAACCATTTCACAATTTTAATTTAATTTGCCTTACATCCAGAGTCCAGAACAACCCTCCCAAGAGAGAGAGAGAGAGAGAGATAACATCCCTGAGGCTTATTAAGTAGCTCAACCGAACAAATAACAGACAAGTAGTTAACTAGCCAGTTCAGCATCCACACCACTGAAACCTGGTTTAAAAAACCATGGAAGGGCAACCTATACATAAAAATCACTCTCATTTCTTGTTTCTTGACAGCTATGTTTTTTTTTTTTTGGCACATCATCCAGCTAAAAGACTGAACTATTCTCACATGATTCATACATTCTACTCATCACATGAAAGTTAGAAATTTAAAACACAGCTTTCACAAATCATACTGGCTAAAATTAATAATGGGATAATCTTGTAATTAATAAAAGATAGCAAGGCTAGCAATGGCTAATGCTCGTTGAGCGTCAAACAAGTGTAGGAGTATTTTTCGATGCTAAGTAATTCTAATAAATAAATTTAATGACCATTACATATAAGAGATTAAAATAATACTTAAGATCAAAATTTTAATCAAACAAAAGAGTAACAGAGTCTTTGATGTCTATTAAAATCATATAAGACTGGCTTCTGCAGCCACTATGCAACCCATCTCTTGCGTGGTTGGGACATAACTTAGCTGAATAACTGTAAAGGAGATCCTAAAAGAAGATAACCACAAAGAAAATCCGAAAAGAATATACTTGGATATCATCAGTAGAATAAGACCTAGCTTGTAGAGAAAACATTTGCAGACATGTAAGGCGAAACGCATCCCTGGACCTGAAAAGAAGTCAATTGTTCAAATAAGAACTACAGCAGTAATCAAAATTTAAGGATCTAATTGTCATGACAAGAATAAAATGAGTAAAAGGAGTCCTTGAATGCTTTTAAATAAAATGTGAATGAATAAGGTAGTAAGCACAGCAAGTTGGTCATTCCTATATCATGTAATGCTTATGAGCTAATTGAGGCAAAGATGGCCCATTTATGGTTTAGAGAATAGTAAGGCACGTTCTGTGTTATGGTTTTAAAGAACAGAGTGCAGATTATTGCAATAAGAAAGGTCAGGTAGCTTATGATTTGACAAATGATATGGCAAAAGGGATCATGTATACAATCGAATGGTTGAGATTTAAAGCTTTATCGAGTTGAGCTTGCATACAAACATCCTACACACCCACATTTCCTTTAGCAATGATGCTGAGAAATTCAGCAAGATACACCTCCCTTTTAATTTTTTCCCCAATGAATTTCCCGTGCAGTAACCAGCATGTGGCAGTCTGTCCTAAACTACTTATCCTCATATGCATACTTCATAACATCCCAACAACAGATTCATCAACACATGCAACAAGCATCTTTTGATCCTAAAGACCATTTTGCAGCAGGAAAAATGCAAAAGAAAATTAAAAATTACCCAAATCTTTCACACAAACAAATGCATGCAGACAGAAATCAAGCAGGATATGGTACAGAAAGTTAAGCACATAAATGATTAGCAGAAAAAACATGTTTTCTTTTCCAGGACAAGATATGACAGAGGAGGGTGGTATGTTACCTGCAATAAGCCAGTAGGAATTTGGATAAATCCCTGCAGAAAGAGATCGACTTTTTCCAGAGTGCCCTGAGGGACAGGTGAGATTACATATAGCAAACCTTTAAAAGTGTCAATGCCTCTCACTATCCCTGGTACAAAATGGAATTAAGTTCGTGGGATTGTCAGAGTCATCAAATTTAAGGATTACATTGAACATGGAAATGGAAACATAATGTGATAATGGATATAAAATGGTTCATGGAAACAATTCCAAGAGGAAAAAAAATTGGAAGTACAAACTGCTATCTTAAATAAATACTGAAACATTGCCATCTTTTAAAAGCAATGAAACATTTATTACTCCCTCAAAACTTGTTAAAGCTCACAAGTAAAAACCTTTTCCAATCAGAATATCGTTTATATTGCAATTAATATTTCCAGTGTGACTCTAAGGATGAAAAGGCATGGAATGCTTTGCAGGAAATTGATGATGGGATATAGTTCTAAAAAAGTGTTATTGTTAGATGATATGCAACCAAGAACAATAAGATGATGACCATGAAGGATAAAAATCTCCTTGAGTTTATCTTCCAAAGAGGGGTATAGCATTTGCAATATAATATATGAAATTGAGAGAGAGAAGTAATCTCATAGGAGGAGCTTCTGGCATGCTAGGATAGTAAATACACCATCTGGAATGCTAAAACATTAAAATTTCCATTGACATTTTTGTAAGTGGAAATTAGAAATATCTCTTATGATTTTATGTAATTAATTTATAATAAGAACATGCAATCATCAGGCAAGAAACAATTTATAGAATATGCTTTAGTACTACAACTTGACCACAAATCTGCAACCATCTGTTACGAAAAATGATTCTAGCTTATTTTATATAATAAAAGTTTACCCTCCATCTCCCCAGACAAACTAGCATTACAATGGAAAAAATCATGACTGATTACAAATACTGGCCAGAGCTATGCAGCTGAGAGAAAGTAAACAATGATCGATTTAGAAAGGTGACACAATAAAGTAAAAGTGACCCACCAAGGCCGACACTCAAAGGTAAATTTTCAGAGCCTTCAGAGCTAACTGCCAAGCCAACGAGAGTTGCATTCAAACTGTAGAATACCTCAGAACTTGGGACCTAGCATTAAAAAATTGAAACATTTTTAAGAACTTGAAATAATTTAACAAATAAATGCATACATTCCTGTGACATGGATAAAAAAAAAAAAAGTTAATAGCAATATTTTAGCAAATTCTAATGACAAGATCTATTTTTCTCTGAATTCTGCCTTAATATATCCAAGGCTACACTGAATAGGAAGGTAATATTACAATAAAAGTGGTATGCACTGAAAAATAAAATTTAAAAACAACACTGCAGTAATTCAATCAACATCTTGAACTGACCTCACAATGAAGATGCCTGATCTTGACACTTGATACTGGAACTTCATAAGGAGGGTGCGAAGCTAATGCATGCGCAAGTTCTTTGATTGTGGTAATATTCAGGTTACTAGGAAAGCACTGCCTGAAATATGCCATTATACGAAATTCCCGCAAAGAACGTGCATCCTTTTGCACAAGCACCCTGGAAAACAAAGTGAAGATAAAATGTAAAGAAGAAAAGCCACAACTCTAACAAAAATCCATGTCTTGTAGTAATAAATATGCCACTCATCAAGGCAACAGATTGTATAGTATCCTACCGCAATTACTTTTAGGATTGACTACCCAAGAACTCTTTGCATAAAAGATCCAAAATAAACCCAGGACATTATGACATTCAAACAGCCAAATAAACTGTCGATTCCTTTTAAAACATAGTAAGGTTTTTTTTTTTTTTATAAGTAAGAAAGATGTATATTCAAAAAGCTTCTTTATGCAAAAAAGGCACAAAGCAAAGCAAAGATTACAAAAAAGAGAAAAGTAAAAGAACAAAATAATGTGATCAGTAGAGCACACGTTTTTATTATGGATAGGTTACATTGAAAGACTCCAAAAGAGAAGAACAAGGTCATAATTTCAATGATCCTCATGTATGAAGAATGAAAACCAATGTAAGACAAAGTGATATATATTTGATAATGCAAAGGAATCAGGATTTACAATTTTGTAGAAAATAAACTGCATCCACAATGTAATAAACCAGGAGGCAGTTAAGAACTTACGATCTATTGTAAGAATCCTGACGAGCTGAATTGATCTCAATTAGATTAACCATCTCCTTATCCTCATCTAACCAGAATGCCCCAGCTGGTAGATTCTTACTCTCGGCAGATATGTTTATTTTAACTACATGGGTGGGAGCAATGTATTTCAACATATCCACCAATATGTCATAACCAACACCTGTCACATGAGCAAATTTGGAGAAAATAGTGTTGTTACAGAAACAAATCAAATAATATTCATGTCAATGCATCAGTACCCAGTAAAGAAGTAATACAAGATTGGAATTTGGAGAAAATTTTATCACATTGCAAATCAGCAGAAAAAAAGGCTACCTTTCACCCAGCCAGGAGTATTTATGACAAGAGGCAATTCAGTCTTAGTAGGGTTTTTACTCTTGTTCAACAAGCAATACTCTGTTTGATAGTAATCACATAGGGAAAATATAGCATTCAAGTACACTGTTGGATCCCTTTTTGAAGACACATCACCGAAGAAGAAGCATCTGAGAGGAAATGAAAATAGTACGTCAACACATGTATTTTCTTCCATGGAATCTAGCATATACATGGAAATGCCAACTTGCAACATAAGGCGGAATTGAAAGAAAGGGGTGGAAGAGAGAAAAAGTTGAACAGTTAATCAATAGCATGTGATAGTAACCCCTTGGAGACTAATTACATTTTGGGAAGGAAAAAAAAAACTGTATGAGCTCGCATCTAACAGACCGTGCTCATGCAATAGGTCACAAGTAATGTTTGATCTACATTCATAAAGTAGCAAGATCCCATCTTAAATTCTACAGACCAAAAAAGTTTCAAACTTTGTACTGATTGTGGGAATCCAAACTACAATTTATACACTTCTCCATAATATTAGGAACTTCCATTTAGAGTTTCCAATTCCCCCGCAATTAAAGTTATTTACCAAAACCAAACTCTAAGCTTATAGTGCCCACTTTTCTTCTTATTTTTGTTTTTGTTTTTTTATAAGAAGCTTATAGTGCCCACTTTGAAACACTTGATCCTCAAAATTCCCTCATACGGCATTTACCAAATCAGGGAATCAGGGATAAACCAAATCAATCTTCACATTATCACACTTTTGTCATGGTTCATCACTCAGTTGGCTTTCACATATTATATCAATAGCAAAGAAAAAAAAAAAAAAAATATATATATATATATATATATATATTGATAAGTTACCAAAAAAAAAAAAAAAAAATTATAAGAAAAAAAATCTAATTACAATGCATATAACAGGTATAATGTTATAACTTATGTGAATGTTATCATAACAATGGCAATGGATTAATCAAGGGTTATGGCCAGAAAGGCCTATTGACAGGACCATGAAAAAGCCATCATTACAATGCCCTTCACACACTAGACAACAAGCAACCGTTTAACCTACTTCTCATTAAAGACAATACTGTCCAGTCAGTCTCATTTAGCCCAATAACTCCTATTCATTGCAGATTGTCAACTCTATACCATACCACATGGTTACATAATTGATCCACTAGCAACAGTGCCAGTTTTTAATATTTAAGAATGAGGTTAATAATGAGGAGGACAAGGTTCAACAGTTCATACCTCTCTGGAGTCTTCAGACATGGGATTGTCAAATCTAATTCAATGAAATGAAAGAGAAATCTGGATAAATAATTATAAAAATTACAAAGAACAAACAATAATACTCCAGTGACATTATAGTAACACAATGAATTGACAAGATTGTTAACTAACTTAAAACCATAAATAATTACCTGGAGTTAATTGGTCAACTACTGTGAGGGATAGAAAACCAGGAGGTGTAAACTCAGGTTGACCAACATCTGTATCCAAATAAGCTACTTTCTTATACCTATAAACAGAAGTAAATTGAATTTTTTAGGGGGGAAAAACTATAAGTAAGAAAATGAAAATCAGTCAATGAAAGGCAGCATGAAGCTCACAAAACTATTTCCCAAACCCTCATCCCTTCACAAACAAATGAAAAAGGAAAACAAAACATCAATATCAAAAATTATAAACCTGGTTCGGAACTTCAACTGGCAGAAATAACAACTGGGATATATTTCAAATTTCAACACAGGCTATGTAGATGATAGATCTTCAATTTATCCACACATGTCTACTGATGAGGATCATATTCCGAATTAAAACAATATAATCAAATGGAAAATATTAAAGGTACTACTAATTTTACTACAAACAGCTTACAACATGACATAACAATGAATGTGATTGGTGCCACATTAACAAAATAAATAAATTTCTTAATTACCTTTTTATTTTGTGTTTAGAAGTTGACACATTAGTCTGTAATGCTTATGTAGAAAATTTTTAGTACTGCTAGCATCGCTCATAGTCAAATATATGCAAGGAAATCTTGCAATAAAAAAAAATCACTGAATTCAATAAAGCAATGCAACAAAGAAACATCAGACTTATCATGTAGTACATGGATGGCCTTTCACAATATCACATACAAATCCAATATAATAAATTAACAAATGAAGATCAAGGTAACTGTTTCTACCAGATATTAAATCTAATTGACAAAAACATATTAAATGAGAATAGTAAAATTTCAGTGCAGCTTTTCATTGATGACATACAAATATTCCCAGGCATAAAAGTTGTGAAATTGAAAGCATACCCATGAAAGAAAAAGGAAAAAAAGAAACAAATTTTCATTTTACATACTTAATAGACATACAAATATTCCCAAGCATAAAAGTTGTGAAACTGAAAGCAAACCCATTAAAGAAAAAGGAAAAAATAAACAATTTTCACTAGCAAAAACATACTAAATAGACCTACAAATATTTCTAGGCATAAAAGTTGTGAAATTCAAAGCATACCCATGAAAGAAAAAGGAAAAAAGAAAGAATTTTCACTAGCAAATACGTACTTAAATAGACATACAAATATTACCAGGCATAAAAGTTGTGAAATTGAGAGCATACCCATGAAAGAAAAAGGGAAAAAGAAACAAATTTTAGTAGCAAATACATACTTAAAGGTTCACTAACATAGTATCCATACAAATTCAAAGATAGTTATATATAAATAAATATATATATATATATATATATATATATATATTAAGAGAGATTAATTAAGAGAGAGAGAGAATGAGAATGGACCTTTGCAGAAGGATGTTGAGGAGGTAGCGAGAGAAGGTGGTTTTGCCAGAGTTTTTGGCGCCGCAGACAAGAGCAATGGGAGGCGGCGAAGTGACAGAATCGTAAGCTATGGAGTCTGCGGCATCGGACCATTCCTCTGGTATGTAAATGTTCTCTGATGGGGTTTCGGGTTCTATTAGCGAAGCCATCAACTTCAACCTCAAGAGTTCAAGGTTCAAACTCTTTCACTGTGTTCTTTTTCTGTTTCTGTTTTTTTGTTTTTGTTTCCGTAAGCTTGGCGACAATATTATATGTGTGATTTGTTGTTGTTGTTGTTGCATCTTGTTGTTATGGGGGTGGAACATGCGTGAATGAGTGAAGAGGGGCACGTTGAGTTTGTGAACAAATCAATTGGAGAAATTTTTTTTTTTTTTTTTTTTTGAGAAACAACCAATTGGAGATTGATTGCTTTTAGTTCAGTTTTTAAAGTTTTTAGATTCTTAAAAAATAAAAAAAAAAATTTATATAGTTAAATAAATTATTTGAAATTGAATCAGAACTATATCAAAATTAAACTCATAGATGTCTTAACCTAATGTTTTTTTTTTCTTCATTCTAATAATTCGGTAATTGGATTTGAACCTTAATGTCTTGATAAAGTTTCGACTATGATGTTCGCTTTTGATAATTGTATTTGTTATCATCAAACTAAAATACTGATCAGTTTTTAGATTAAGAGGGGATTAATCTCCAATCTTTTATTGACCTTAACGTCTTTATTGAAAATGTTAAAAAGAACCAGTTGAGCTATTGACTCTTAGGGACTTTAATTTAATGGAGAAATTAATCATTATGGAGCAAACTCTATTGGTTTAAATTCTATTATAGTTATAAATAAAGAATAAAAAATATTAATATCATCACTAACAAAAAATAAATAAATAAATAGAAAACGATTATTTAATGTTTATGAAGAATCTCATTACATATTCGAACACTAATATCAAGTTGTCAAGTTTGAACAAAAAATAAAGATGTTCAATAAAATAATATTACTCATTGTAGACATGGAAATAAGATAAATTGAACAACAATAATAACAAAGTCTTAGCTAACTCAGGCTAATCTATCAAAATTCCATAACTTACCAAAAATGTTTAAATCTTAGACTTGGTTGCTATTGTTATTTTAAAATTTTTTTAATGTAACATTTCAAAACCTACAAAATGGAAATTGATTGAAGAAGACTTGTTATACCCACCCATTTGACACCTTATTAGAGAGCACAATTTGGATATAATGGGATAACATTTTTATGTGAATGAAATTTAAATAACTAAATGTTATGTAAATTTAAAATGTAGATAAAGAAAAAATAAATAAATTATTAGCTCTATACGTCAAGAGCCTTGTAGCACATATTTCACATTTTGACGTTTCTAATGAAGACATACGTGATTCAAATATCTCCTCTCTATTGTAATTATCAAATTTATCAATATATATATATATATATATATATATATATATAGAACTTGCCAACTTGCATTGTATATCCTATTTGGACATGTGCCTTTTTAGCCTGGCCTCTTTTTTTTTTTTTTTTTTTTTGGAGACAGCCTGGCCTCTTTTCTAATCTCTCTCAATTGCATATTAAGTGGAACTACTAACAATAAAACTATGGGTTTTGACTCTCAATTTTATTAAAGGGTAAAAAAATAAGCTTAATGAATATTGTGAGGATAAGTAGGGTGAGTAAGTGAGTTGGGCCATGGGCCGTGCCCGAGAACACATAGAAATCGAAGGATGGTCTCAAGGTTTATTAAGTTTTGAGATCAACGAGCCAAGGATAAGGAAAGATAATAACAAACTGGTGGCAGTTCTTGAGGAGCTGAGCTTCCTCGGGAAACCTTGTGGAAGGTTGGAACCCAACCACCTCGGGAATGCTATACAAAAGGTAAATAGTCTTTTGAGAATAAGTTTCAGGGCAGGTAGCCAACAACAAAGGAAGAAATATCTCGGAAGAAAGCTGCTACCACCACATTAAATGCTCTGCATCTAACTAACTGGCCGCATTTATGTGGAAATAACACATGAATAGTGATATCTCAATTTATAGTTATTCATAAAGCTTCCAAGAGGTTTTGGATGAGACAAGCACCCAAGAGATCATCTATAAGGTCAACAAGTGGAAGGTTGGGATGAAGCATGGAAGGACTATATAAGGGAAAGGCCCCCATAAAAAATGGGCATGTAATCTGTGAAGGAAGAAAAAAAGAAGAACACATTGTATGGGAATAAGCTTGATTTAATATAAGAACATCTCATACTCAGACTTAACCGAGGAGCTCTATTTTCATTAATTTGTCTTACTATCTTGAATCCAGTCAACTGTGATCTACTCTTTTTGTAGGACTATACCATGAATTAACACATTCTCTTACAAATATATTGTTTTGGGCTTGTTGGGCCATCATCCATTGTTCTTGATGGGTTGAGGTATCAAACCCAGTCCTTACAAATATCATAAATGAGACAAAATCCAAACAATCCATATCTTTTTATAAAATCTTTCAAAATAAACAAGTAAATTTACACCATATTTGATATATTACACTAAAGCTTCGTTGGAGACTAAAGATTGAAGAAGAGTATTTGGAGGTAGAGGACAATATTGAGAAAATTTGTGGACACAATTCTTGTGCCATGACTTTTGCCATAACCTTACGTGGCTAATTGTGAATAGTGGAGAAAAAGTGGTAAGTACAACCCTAATTATGAAGAGTGGAGAAAAAGTAGTAAATACAACCCTGATGTGGATGATTATGAATAATGGAGAAAAAGTAATGAGTTCATGTAAAAGTAATAGATAGCTAGTCATTGGGTGAGTTTGGTTCAGCTTTTTGATACTGTACTTTTTGAAAAAGTGGGGGGGTTTTAAAAAGTATGGTATGAAATTGGGTTTTTTGTAAAAATTGAGTGTTTGGTAAAAGTATTAGAAAGTTCTTTTTGAAAAAAAATGAGTGTTTGGCAAACACTTATAAAAGTGGCAATTTGAAAGGTAAATTACCAAAAATGACAATGTATATATAAAGAGAATTCTTTGTTTTAATATTTTTACAAAAATTTCACAATAAAGTCTATATGACAAGTTGTTAATGGTTGGAAAAAAAAAAAATCACTAGTAGGTCTAGATAAGAACTAATAACAACTTATTATGTAAACTTTATTATGAAATTGTTATAAAAATATTGTTAATAGTACTATTTTTTTTCTAAAGAAAAATAGTACTAATTTAAAAAGTTTAGAGATATAATAAAATGTCACAATATTTTCATAATACTAATTTACAATTAATCTTTGTAAAATAAAATTTTATTAACACTTATTTTTTAAATGAGTTGTTCTAGCATTATACATGTACCCACAATTTTTTCTCCACCACATACTCTATAACCTCACAGTTGTGAAAAAGAAGTTCTGAAATAATTTGTTTTTTTACTCCCTATATTTTCTTCCATGTAGCTTTACCCAAACCCAAAAACTCTTTCTTTTTTTTTTCTTTCACTTTTTTCTCATCCACTCGTTCACTTCTTCCTCATCTTCTTATTTTCCTTTTCTTTTACTTTCCTCCACACAAAGAGCCCCCCCCCCCCCCCCCCAAACACACACACACACACACAACTCTCTCTCTCTCTCTCTCTCTCTCCATATTTTCCATTTATCAAAAAATCTACCGAATTCAAAAGGTTTTTTTCTAGATTAGATATGTAAGACGTAAATAAAAAAAAAAATAGAGAAAAGAAAAAGAAGAAGCAGCACAGAAAAATAAGAAGAAGAAGAAGACGAGATGTCGTAGCACAACAGCATAGAGGAGCAGAAAAAACCATGGGCAATTTAGGAAAAAGAGAAATCCACCAACGATAATATTTTTGTTTTGAAAAAAAGCGTTTGTGCGTTTTGCAACTGCAGCTCAAAGCTGCTGTGCCAAAACGCACAAGGCCTTCACATTTCAAAACGCAGCTTTTTCTAAAAAGCTGCGTTTAAAACCTTACCAAACACAAATATTATTTTTTGGGTTTCAAAAAGTGCTTTTTGCTAGAGGAAAGTGCAAACAAACCGGCACTATGTAGTATGTCAAGTCAAAGTAATAAATAACTAGTCATAGTTTGTCAAGTTAAAGTGGTAGCAAAATTTGTGGTCCTAGAAGAACTTGACCATAGCTGTTTTTGATGGAAATAAAAGTAATTTAAATGATAGATTCAAATTAGAATCAATAACAACTTGTCACATATGATTTGTAATGAAAATATTGTTAAAATATCATGTATGTAACACTTTCGGAGACTATGCAGGGAAAAGGGCACTACAATAGGCACTCAAGTGATAGTGTGACAACCACCACAGCCGTAAAAATAGGATCATCACAAGACCATTTCTTGTGTTGTCATGGAGGAAAAAATATTTTAAAAAAATAAGAAATAAATTTGGAGATAAGGGAAATGAATCTGTCCCCTTTTGAAGTTTCCAACTACATGCAATAAATTTTCTGCGCTTCCCTTGTGTTGTGTATACGAAGCAGTTTTTTTTTTTTTTTTTTTTTTGTTTGAGAAGTCGAAGCAGTTGATACTGATGGTGATTCTCGTGCATCTAGGTGCGTCTCCCTTATTCATTATGATCACAGGTGAAAACTGCATACATAACAGCCATTTTTTGTTGTCCCAAAATAGTCATATTACTAATGCAATGTTGGTCTCTTTCAGATAGATATATACTCACTGCCAGGAAAACTATGGGCTCCTTCTTGATATGAAAACTGAAAGTCAGTTCCATCAAGCCAAATTTTAGGAGGAACCTGCTAGAATGGGTGAACCCAAATTAATGCATTTGGCACCATCAAATTAACTGCTGGACTTATCAAAACTTCCAGCTATTTCAAGTTTTCCAGAATACTTTGTGGTTTAAAATTGCAAAATTAAACCACAGGTACATATACGAGATCACCCTCTTTATTTGTGGCTATGCATGCAACATATGAATTAGGCAAAAATGCAAAACTGGTCTCTAATTTTCAATATTTTTCATTTCAATTCTCTAACTTTCAGTTTTGTCATTTCAATCTTCTAATTTTCAATTGCTGTCAATCTGATACTCCGTTAAATTACAGTTATGTCTTGCCGTTTTTTTTTAAATAAATTTCGGAATTTAAAGAAAATTAAAAAAATGGATATTAAAAAAAAAGAAAACATTTTAGAATATTCTTCCATTCTCTTGTTTGGGAGTTTTAATGGAAGGAATGGAAAATACATTCCCTTATTTCGGAGTTTAAGTGGGAGGGAATAAAATGGGTAGGAGGAAACACCAATTCCCTTATTTTAAATTTAATGAATTTTTTACTAAAACTCCCAAAACACCTCTATATATTCAACCATTTATTTTAAAATAGGGGTCTAATAGTAATATTGTCATAAAATGATTCCATTCCATTCCCTTCATGTTATTCTCAAACAAGATTACTTACATTCCATTCATTTTCATTCCTTTCCATTCCTTTATTTTAAAACATTTAATCAAGATTACTTAATTTCATTCCATTCCATTCTTTTTCGTTCATTTCCCTTACTTAAATACATTTCATTCCATTCCATTCATTTCCATTCCCTTATAATCATTTTATTCCATTCAATTCCATTCACTTATGAACTCCCAAACGGGGATCAGGAGATTCTAGGACCTTGCATGAGCAGCTATGTGGACCAAGAAAGCACAGAGAGTCACAGATACTACCTAGCTCGTAGAACTGTGCTGGAAATGATCAAGGACCGAGGCTATTCTGTACCCACTTCAGAGATCGAGCTCTCTCTCCAAGACTTCAAAGCCATTCATGGTCAAACACCCGACATTGAGCGCCTCCGCCTCTTCACCACTCATCGCACAAACCCTCTCAAAAGAATAATGCTTTTTTGGGTTTGTCTTGGTGTTTCCAATGAATCAAGTTGTTTTGATTCTTTGTTTCTTGTGTCTTGGACTAGCAAATAGTTATAGCAGTAAGGTTTTTTTGGGTTTGTCTTGGTTTTTTGATTTAATGAAGTCTTCAATTAGAAAATAGTAATAGTACTGTGCTAGAAATATGGTTCAGTTAGTTCAGTTTCTAGTGTTTTTTGTTTTTGGGTGCTAAGTGTTTAGCTTTTGCCCCCTTTTTTTCCCCTTACCTGAAATCAAAGAAAACCGATTCAGTCACCTTCATCTCGGTCATCGTCGTCGTTCCCAAGAAAAATCGATTCAGTCACCTTCATCTCGGTCTCTCTCTCATACTCAGTTTATCTTAGAAAACTGATTCTCTCTCTCTCTCTCTCTCAATCCGACTTAGCCTCTCTCCCAAACGGACTCGGTCTCTCTCTCTCTCTCTCAAACCGCCAACCCCAAATTCTCTCTTTCTCAAACCAATTCTTCCTTTTTCCCAAATTCTCTATGCTAGGGATTTGGGTCTCTCAATGTTTCTTTGTTTTATTTATGTTAGGGATTTGGGTTTCTTTGTTTTGATTTCAGGGTCGTTCCAATTAAATGTTTTTTTTTTTTAATTCCAAAATTATTAATAAAAAAAATAAAAAAAAAGGCATCGGTTTAGTGACTTTAACGGCGGCCCCTAAGTGAGTTCTAATAGAGTACCAAATTGACAGCAATTAAAAGTTAGAGGATTGAAATGACAAAACTGAAAGTTAAAGGACTGAAATGAAAAAAACTAAAAATTAGAGGGTCAATTTTGCATTTTTGCTTATAAGTTATGAGTTTTTCCAAGCACAACATTCTCCAAGTCAATTAAAAGTTGAAACTCATTCTTCTATTCAATCCATCATACTATGCTGAAATCGTTATTTAGTATGAAAAATGCTTTGGACTTGATTTATTTCCAGCAGTTAACTTTTTATCTCTCTCTCTAGCAAGCTTCCTGTTTGCTACAATAACTACCCCCTCCTGGATTATATTAGTTTGTTTAATTATATATATATATATATATATATATATATATATATGTATATATTTTCCATTAACTTACTCCTTATGTACAGCTTTTAAAAGGTTTATTTATTATTCGTTTATGTACTATTTAATCTACAATTTAAATCCTATATTGATAGCTCAATGTAAACTCATAATTTTCCTTAAAAAAAAAAAAAACTTTAAAAAACTATTGGTTTCCTTCTATTTCAATAACTTGTAGTAATCAAAGTTTAGGTTAGGCAGTTTTTTATTGGTGTTGTGTGATGGTTTATTTTTATCAGTAGCTATTCATGTTTTTCCACTCTAATTATAATTTATTCTGTAGTCAACTCTAATCAGAATTTTTTCTGTAGTTATTTTCTTGTTCTGTGGCTTTTCTGCTCATCAAACCATGTGTCATACTGTTCTGTTTTAAATAAATTAACATTTTGTTTTCCTATTTAGGTTGCTGATAATTTCCTTCTTGATGCCACTTGCATTCTAGAATCCTTAATCTATTGTTCTCAGGCCGTTAGAAATCTTAATATTTTTTTTCTAGATTCAAGCACTTTGGATCAGTCTTTGTTCATTAATTTGAGCTTGTAGTAACTAGGTCATTTACATGCGGGAGAAACATATACTGAGGTTTTATATTTTTAGTAGTGGTAGCATGTGGGAAACAATTGTTATCTACAAGTAGCATTTTCAAAACTGACAAGAAACTGTAAGTTTAATCACTAACTATTATTCTAACATGATTGAAATGTAGTTAACCAGCTGACGTGTATTTTTGTTTTGCAGCATGAGTGACAAAACCTTTCACATAGTTATGTACCCATGGTTTGCCATGGGCCATCTAACCGCGTTCCTCCACATCTCCAACAAACTTGCAGAGAGAGGCCACAGAATCTCTTTCTTCTTGCCAAACAAAACTCAAGCTAAGCTAGAGTCTTTTAATCTTCACAAAGACCTCATTTCTTTCATCCCAATCATTGTTCCACATGTAGATGGCCTCCCTCCTGGTGCTGAAACAACCGCAGATGTTCCTTTCCCTTTGCTTTCTCTCCTAATGACTGCTATGGACCTTACAGCACCCTCCATTGAAGCTTCTCTTCGTGACCTCAAACCCCATTTTGTATTCTATGATTTCACTCACTGGCTACCAGCGTTGGCACACCGGCTAGGCATTAAGTCTATACATTATTGCAGCATTAGCCCGGCGTCTATAGGGTTCTTGCTAAGCCCAGAAAGAAAACTCAATGAAAAACCATTAACAGCAGCTGATTATAAGAAACCTCCACCATGTTTCCCACCTTCATCGATCAAGTTACTTCCATTTGAAACTCGACATCTATCCTTTTCAGCAGTGAAGCAATTTGGATCAGACATATCATTCACAGAACGCCAAATTATGTCTTTCAACAATTCTGATGCGATTAGTTTCAGAGCTTGCATGGAGATGGAAGGGCCTTACTGTGACTATGTTGAAGAACAATTTAAAAAACCCGTCATTCTTACAGGGCCAGTAGTGCCTAAGCCACCAACCATAGAATTAGAGGAGAAATGGACAAAGTGGTTGGATAGCTTCAAGGCCAGAACTGTGATATTCTGTGCATTTGGAAGTGAATGCATTTTAAAGAAAGATCAGTTTCAGGAACTGATTTTGGGTTTTGAGCTAACAGGCTTGCCTTTTTTGGCTGCACTAAAACCACCAATGGAGGCTGAAATAATTGAATCTGCATTGCCAGAAGGGTTTGAAAAGAGAGTAAAAGGAAGAGGGGTTGTTCATGGGGATTGGGTTCAGCAGCAGTTGATACTGAGCCATCCTTCTGTAGGGTGCTTTGTGACACATTGTGGATCTGGTTCTTTATCAGAGGCACTGGTGACTGAGTGCCAATTGGTGCTATTACCGCACGCTGGGGATCAAATTATCAATGCAAGGCTGATGGGTGGAGATCTAAAAGTGGGAGTTGAAGTTGAGAAAGGTGAGGAAGATGGGCTATTTACTAGGGAAGGTGTGTGCGAGGCAGTGAAAGCTGTAATGGATGATGATAGTGAAGTGGGGAAAGAGGTGAGAGCCAACCATGCTAAATGGAGAGAGTTCTTGTCCAGCAAAGGGCTTGAAAACTCCTACATTGATAACTTTGTTCAAAAGCTGTACACTCTGCTCAAATGATTTTATGGTATTTATATTTTGGAAGTTAGCTATATATATATATATATATATAAGAAGCTCGGATGTTTCATCATGACTGTTCTTAAGCCAAGATTTGCTAAGTCGTCTTGTTAAAACTCATTTAGTTTGGTTTAAACAAACATGTAAGGCATGAATGCATAATTTTGAATTTGAGTGATGAGGATGTGAAGGTAAAGATTAAATATATTGTATTGCGACTTCCAATAATGATTATCTTTGAAGAATTAATTTCAAAAACATCATACAACAGCATGAAAAAAAGGTTTCGACCGGCAGGTTGGATTTATGTTTGTGCTGAAAGTTGAGAGTTCTTTGTGAGTGTTGCTTTGTATTTGACAGCATAAACAGCTCATTGATGGATGTTGCAGATCTTAATAATATTTTTTTCGACTAAGTTGATCCAAACTTATGGGTAGAACTCACCTTTGAAAACTAGCTTATAGTGGAATATAATTTCTGTCTAACCAAGCACTTGAATTGGACCAGTCCTTCTTGTTCATTTATTTTTTTAGATTGTGGTAATTTGAGGCAAATTGAGTTCATTTACATGTCTGAGAAACCTATACTGGAATTTTATGTTTTTAGTAGTGGTAGCTTAAGAATCAGATAATTGATCTCATGCATCAAAAATAACTTTTTGGGTTCCCATACCACTTTAAAAAATCGTCAATCATTATCTGGGTGCTGCATATTTTTATGAAAACAAGCAAGTGATAGAATCTTGTGATATTATAAAACCAAGAGGATATTATTATGCTTAATTGGCTTGCAAGTGGTATTGTGAATTGGTTTAAATACGAGATGAAATCTCATCCAGAATACATACCAGGATTCTTGGAGCTACTTACAGTTTTGCTTGAGGTATATATTAAAAAAGGGAAATATTAATGAGTGCCGTACGGCATTGGTTAAGAATCTAATTAAAGAAAGTTTTTATGGAAAAAGAAAAAAAAGCAATTAATGTTTTGATAACTTTTTTCATTTCTCATAAAAATGATGTCAAAACTTTCATAAAATGGATTCTTAACCAATGCTATATGGCACTTGTTAACATAACCTATATTAAAATCATGCGGGTTGAGAATTTATATTTGTGATCTATTTAGCATTTTTTATGAAGTGAAAGACAGAAATATTCTCTACTTAAGAACTAATCGCAAACCCAAGTAATGCGTGGAAATTAATAATTATTTTGTAATTGTAATATAATATATAATTTTTCTCCCTAAAATTAAACAATTTCTATTGGGTCCAATTAGATCTACTTCAGTCTAATTAGGTTTACTTTAGTCCACTTCGGTCCAGTTTGGTCCACTCGATCAATTTCAGTCCCCTTCCCCCCATTTTGGACTAATTGTGCCTTAAATTGATTATTTTTGTAAATTGTCTTTTCAAGTTTAGCTTAAAAATTCTCTTTTTTTTCCCTTAATTTTTAGGTTGAAAAGTATGAAATTTATTATATTTGGACTAAACTCTTTAGTTTTGAGTTAAAAAATGCAAAAAAAAAAAAAAAAAAAAATAGACATTATAAATTAGAAATAAGAGCACTAAAAATGCAATAAATATGATCATATTCAAAAGTCCTATTCTTTCCATTTCAGTCTATTCTGTCATCTTCAGTCCACTTTGGTTCTATTTTTTTTTTTTTTTAATATAATCTATCCACTTTGATTCTATTTGGTCCTACTGGGTTCATTCGGTTCAGATTGGTCCTACTCTATCAACTTCAATCCTATTCAGTCCATATTGGTCCTATTCAATTCATTTTGTCCACTTTGGTTTTATTCGGTCCACATTGGTCCTATTCAATCAATTCTATCCACTTCAATCCTATTCAGTCGTCGTTGGTCCTATTCAATCGATGTTGGTCCTATTTTATCCAGTATGGTCCTATTCGGTCTTATTTGTTCCTATTTGGTCCATTATGTCCACTTTAGTCCTAATATGTCTATTCATTCTTATTCGGTCCTATTCAGTTCACATTGGTCAACTCTGTCTTATTCAGTTCACTTCGGTTTTAGTCCACCTCATTCCCATAGGGTCCTATTTTGTCCATTCAGTCAACTACATTCCATTTGTGTCCACTTTAGTCCATTTAGACTGCTTTGGGCCATTTGGATCCATTTCGTTCCTTTTTTGTGCACTTACATATAAGGAAAAGACATGTTTGGGTTGACAATACCTATTCTAAATCTAAATTTATTAAAAAATATATATATCTCAAACTCATAAAATCTAAAATTTTAAGCATAACATTTATTGTTGCTACACTTTTATTAAGCTACATTAACGTGGCAATTTGAGTCCACTTCGATCCGACTAAATTTAAGTGAAAGTCTTTCTAAACCTAAGGTTATGAATATACAAATCTAATCATTAGGGTAGTTACTCATTTTTTTTAACGTCATTACTTTAAAATGAATTGAATGAGATTGATATACCTTCAAGCAATATATATGTGTGTGTGTGTGTGTTTCTTTGTTTGTATGTATGTAGTTTGTATAATATTTATTTAAATAAATTATTCAAATTCTTCGTTCTCTTATAAGAGATTAGTATGATAATCAAAACTCATAACAAACTTAATTATACTAAATATGTATAATTTTTTCTCTAAATTTTATTGTAGATAATTTTTTCTCTCTAAAAATTAAACAATTTCAAAAAGTAATTTTCATCACTTTATTTTTACAAATATATAATTTTATCATTTTTTGATGTTTTGGATTGATATTATTCTTTTATGAAATGGTTTATATTCTTCTAATTATTGTTCTTATGTATCCTAATTTCTTTTGGTACAATTAGAATTTTTAAATTTCAAAGTTATTATTCAAATTCTCATTCTCTTAAGGAGATTATTATGATAATCAAAGCTTATCATATAATTACAATTGATATTACTCAAATAATTAATAATACTCTTAACCCAAACTTGTATTTTGTCATTCTTAAGTAGCTACACCGAATTTTATTGAAGTGATCTGAAATGGACCAAATAGACTAAAGTGGTCCGAATGGAGCAAATTGGACCAAATAAACCTAAGTGGGCCTAATGGACTAAATTGGACCGAATAGTCTTAAGTGGACCGTATAGACTGAATAGATAGAAGTGGACTGAATGGACCAAAGTAGATTGAATGAACCAAATTGAACGGAATGGACTAAACAGGACCAAAGTAGACCGAATGGATCAAATAGGACCGAATAGACCGAATTGGACTGAATTTACTAAAGTAGACTAATAGACCTAATTGAACTGAAGTGGACCAAAATTGACTGAAATAGACCGAATGTCGATCAGTTATTAGCATAGCCAAGATTGGTTTTTGATATAAACTCAAATTCTTACTTCTAAAATAATCAAGTATTAACTCAAACAAAAATCAAACCAGAAATATAAGAGAGAGATATACTATTTGTAATGGTAAACTAAAAAAATACAACACCAAAATGTATGATCCCAAAATAGATTGTTAAAAATCACAATAATTCATCAATATAAAGTAAAGTTGCAAGAAAGAATAAAAGAGAGAAGGACAGAAAGAGGCAGAGAGAGATAGAGAGAGAATAACCACTTTTCAAGAGAGAATTAATAAAAAATTTATAGAGAATAATATGAAAAGAAAAAAAGAAAAAATACTATAATAATCACCAAATTATCCAAGTCATGTAATGTTAAGTTATGTTATAAAATAACATTATATTCTTGTGCGTCCCACAGTAGGGCCTTTGGGCTGGTCCTGACTTGGGCTCACAACTTACTTGTATGGTGGGCTTGGATTTCCTACCTTGGGTCGTTCTCGGCAAAGTGACTCAATGAGATCACTTTTCTCTTTCTCTCCTCTGGCCACCCTCCCCCTCCTTACTCTCTGGTTCACTCTCTCTCTTTACTCTCTATTTCTTTGGAAACCTCTCAACCACCCTTTTCCTTTCTCTAACTCCCCATATTTATGGCCCCAAATTAGTGGAGAGATCATGATTACTGCCATAGTTAGTGTAATTGGAGGTCCAATATCATTAGTTGTACGTGGATGGTTAGGTGAGAGTGGAATGTGATGAAAGTGGCTTCAGGAACTTGGTTCCCACTCCAGTAGGCATGCCTGGCGACGATACTCCCTAAGGCACTGCCGAGCACACAGGCGACGGGGAGACTAAACAACAGCTGTTTTACTCAATGCCTACTTACAGGGCAAGGACAGCACTGAAAGGCCAAAGGTGAATTAGTCCCGGCTGTCCGGTCCTTGGGCTTCACTGAGTATGGGATCGTTACCTTTACGGGTTTGGATTGAGATCTTGGGCTGGGTGGAAGTTGAAGCCTTGGGCCATATTGTTGACCCATATTCTAGGGCCCAAATGGGCTTGGGTATTACGGGCCCGTACAATTCTTATATACTATCTCTATATATTATGCAATAAGATAACATCTATGAAATCAAAGAGAAGAAAAAATATAACAACTTTAAAACACAACTTAATCGCATCAACCCAAAATAAAGTTCCAAATAATACAAAAATTCATCAACCTAAAGTAGAGATGCAAGGAAAAAAAATCCACAAAAAAATGAAAAAAAAAATTTTGAAAGAGAGAAATAACATTTTGGGTGCGGGAAAACTATGTAAAGAATGAGAGAGAGAATTGTAAATTTATAATAAGAGGATGAGAATAAGAAAAATAAAAAATAAAGGAAAATAAAGGGATAGAGAAAAATGAAAACATAAAAGAGAGGGGAAAAGTTGGTGAAAGTATGACATTAAGTTGAGAAATTAATAAGAAAAAAAAAAGAGTTTAAAAAAAGAGAGAGAATGTTGAAAAATGGTGGATGATGTGACCGTTGATGTGGCTCAATAGGAGTATAGATATATAAATTAAATGATGATAAAAGTGTCCCCAAAAAAAGCTATGTAGTGCTGTAGAGCGCTCAAGTTGTAGAATGTGCTCTGTTAGACAATGGACCGGAAGTTTTGTATTTCGGGGTTAGGGGAGTTATGTAAGGGTCTGTTTGGTTGGAGATGAAATAAGAATGATGGAAAAAAAAAAAGTTGAGAAAAGTGGAGATAAAATATTTTTATTAGGTATCTAATTGGAGGGAGGAGAGGAAAAATATTTTGGTTGAGCGTAGGCGTTTTCTCCTTTAAAGCATTCACATCAGTCTCACAAATTTAATATTTTAGCAAAAATTTATCTAAACTTAACCAAAACAAACATGCATGAGCCTCACTAAATTAACTAAAGTTTCTAAAAAGAATAATCTCATCTCTATGTGTAATGGGCCTCTATCCTCATTACATTAAATTTCAATGTTGATAAAGTATTAAAGCTAATATATGTGTATGAAAATTATAGATAGCTAAACTAGAAGCAAAAGTAGAGTTTTTTAGATTAGTTTAGCTAGCTATTTGAGGAGATCGATGTGAATATTCTTAGTCCATCAAAATATTTTCCCCCCAAAATATGGTGAAAACTAAGGGGGAAACTCCAAATAAAGAAAAAGACTATTTTTCCTTCCTTTAATTTTTGTCTTTTTCTAAACCCATCTGTTTCGGGTTTTTTTTCTTCCTTCTTTTAATTTTTGTCTTTTCCTAAACCCATTTGTTTCTTCTTCTTTTTCTTTGGTTTTCTTATTTAGTCTTTTTCTTTTTATGCACTTTTTTTTCTTTCTATTTTGGTGCTCTCTAAAAAATGACAAAGTTTGGCTAAAAATTTATTTAATTTTGGAAATCAATTGGATTTTTATTGGTCAAATGCATTTTATTTCAAGCCTTTGTATATTTAATTAGGTTATTAGTATTTAATTTAATTTCCTAGAATCAAGGTTATTTTGTAATTCAATAACTGATTTTCAATATACAAACACAATGATAATAAATATTTAATGTTAAATATATGGTTCCATGTACAAACACAATTGTACCAATTAAAAATTATCATAATTATTAAATTTTATATTTTTTAAAAAAAATCTTATTATGTTAAACTTTTTATGCATTACACAGAATAGTGACTTGTATATCCTAATAATGAGAGCAATTTTTAAGAGTGAAAGTTTTTAATGCCTTTCAAAAGCTTTGCTGGAGACTGAAGAGTAGTTGAAGTTAGAGGACCATAATAGATGAATACAAATCTCCTATATCATTTTTTCTTGTACCATAATAGACGGAACTTCAATGAAGACTAGTATGCAAAGAAAATTAAGAGCATTGCATCACACAATGACACAAGTGTTAGGCACCATGTCCGCAATACCACTGCATGTGTAAATCATAAGGAAAACATAAACAATAAATATGGACAAAGGAAACGGCAACGGATATTTGTTGCCTTGTCCTATTGCAGTGAAGTTTACAACATCAGCTACTAAATGCAATGAATTTAGAAGTAGTTAAAATTAGTCATTCTCATGCACCTACGCTACTAAATGCAATGAATTTAGAAGTAGTTGAAATTAGTGATTCTCATGCACCTACGTAGGTGCATGAGAATCACTCTTTAAAACAGGATATATTACTCTTTATTGAATAAAAATCCAGTCCTAATTTGATACTTTATGGTTTACTAATCACAACTTATGAATTCTTTTTTTCCCTTTATATAGTAATTACCAACATTGAAAATAGAAAAAAAAAATTCACATATATCATATGGTAGTTGGTGGAACATATAGTGTAAGGATCATCTCTATTTAAAATTGATTCATTTCATGAATCTAATTAAATATTACAAATATAAATATGCATCTAGCAACACGATATATTTAAAATTTTAAATAATATGACACACTGTAAAAGACTCTTAGATCAAAACATTAATGAGATTATAGGACTTTTATTCCTTCTTATTGATCCCCCGTGCATTAAAAGTATCTTTTTGGAAACCATACCACTTTAAAAAACGGTTCAATTGTTATCTGGATGTTGCATTTTTTAAGAAAGAAATCAAGTGATAGAAGTGTATTTTTGTTTTGCAGCAAATATGAGTGATAAAACCTTTCACATAGTCATGTACCCATGGTTTGCCATGGGCCATTTAACCTCGTTCCTCCACATCTCCAACAAACTTGCTGAGAGAGGCCACAGAATCTCTTTCTTCTTGCCAAAAAAAACTCAAGCTAA
Organism: Quercus wislizeni; assembly: GCA_023055345.1. Taxonomy (NCBI): domain Eukaryota; kingdom Viridiplantae; phylum Streptophyta; class Magnoliopsida; order Fagales; family Fagaceae; genus Quercus; species Quercus wislizeni. Next base: position 11,539,322 of record JALGQJ010000003.1, on the reverse strand, counting down.
GCTAGAGCCTCTCAATCTTCACAAAGACCTCATTTCTTTCATCCCAATCATTGTTCCACATGTAGATGGCCTCCAACCTGGTGCTGAAACAACTGCAGATGTTCCTTTCCCACTGCAGTTTCTCCTCTGGAATGCAATAGACCTTACTGCACCCTTAATTGAAGCTTCTCTTCGTAACCTCAAACCCCATTTTGTGTTCTATGATTTCGCTCACTGGTTACCGGCATTGGCACGTAAGCTAGGCATTAAGTCAGTACAATATTGCAGCATTAGCCCGGCATCTGTAGGCTTTTTGATAAGCCCTGAAAGAAAACTCGATGAAAAACCATTAACAGCAGCTGATTATATGGAACCTCCCCCAAGTTTCCCCATCTTCATCGATCAAGTTACGCCCATTTGAAGCTCGACATCTAACCTTTGCAGGGGTGAAACAAAATGGCCAAGACATATCATTCCTGGAACGCCAATTGATCTCTTTCAATGATTCTGATGCGATTAGTTTCAAAACTTGCACGGAGATGGAAGGGCCTTACTGTGACTATGTTGAAAAACAATTCAAAAAACCTGTTATTCTTGCAGGGCCAGTGGTGCCTAAGCCACCAACTACAGCATTAGAAGAGAAATGGGCAAAGTGGTTGGATAGCTTCAAGGCCAAAACTGTGATATTCTGTGCATTTGGAAGTGAATGCATTTTAAAGAAAGATCAGTTTCAAGAACTGGTTTTGGGTTTTGAGCTAACAGGCTTGCCTTTTTTGGCTGCACTAAAACCACCAATGGAGGCCAAAACAATTGAATCTGCATTGCCAGAAGGGTTTGAAGAGAGGGTAAAAGGAAGAGGGGTTGTTCATGGGGATTGGGTTCAGCAGCAGTTGATACTGAGGCATCCTTCTGTGGGGTGCTTTGTGACACATTGTGGGTCTGGTTCTTTGTCTGAGGCCATGGTGACTGAGTGCCAATTGGTGCTGGTACCACACATTGGGGATCAAATTATCAATGCAAGGCTGATGGGTGGAGATCTAAAAGTGGGAGTTGAAGTTGAGAAAGGTGAGGAAGATGGGCTGTTTACTAGTGAAGGTGTATGCAATGCAGTGAAGGCTGTAATGGATTATGATGGTGAAGTGGGGAAAGAGGTGAGAGCCAACCATGCTAAATGGAGAGAGTTCCTGTCCAGCAAAGGGCTTGAAAACTCCTACATTGATAACTTTGTTCAAAAGCTGCACTATCTGCTCAAATGATTTTATGTTGATCATGTTTTGGAAGTTAGCTGTATATACATACATACATACATATATATATATATATATATATAGGATACACGAAATTTTCATCATGACTGTTCTCATGAGTCACACCAATATTTGCTAACTAATGGTCTTGATTGAAGATATTTAGTTTGGTTTAAAGAAGCATATATGTTAGGCATGAATGCATGATTTTTATTTTGAGTGATGAAGATGGGAAGGTAAGGATGAAATATATTGTATTAAAGCTTTTAATAATGATTATCTTTGAAGGATTAATTTTGATTTGTACATTTTAGATAATAATTAAATCTATATATTATGTTCCAGATGGAAATGTTCTTTGCATTTTATGCACCTTTTAAGTTCACAAGAATGAGATAACATCTACATGAGAATCTTCTTACAACAGCATGAAAGAATGGTCAAATTTCAAAGTTTTCAATATATTTTACATCATGGCATTTCATTTACAAGATTGAAATCCTTTCCATTACAAGATGATCTATAAAACAATATTCACCATGCTTTCACTAAAGTTAGATTTGACACCCTCCTCTCCTCTCCTCACACCCCCACCCCCCCCCCCCCCCCCCACGCGGCGGGGGGTTACAAGATGGAAGAAAAAAGAAAAGGGAAGATCTACTTTGGAAAGCAATTGACAAAGGCAATGAATTTGCAAAATATGCACTTGGAGCCAGCCTTGGAAAATAGGGGGCAATCCTCACCCACCCCCCCGCCGGGGGGAAATTTTTTTATTATAAATTATTAGTATATATTAGGTATTAATTTTAGTAATATTGTTCTATATAATTACACTTAGCCCCACCTTATCAATAGCATTAATTCTTTTAAGTAGTGTAAGTGGTGGGCTAAAATTATTAGTATATACTATATATATTGGTATTAATTTTAGTAATTTTGTTTTATAAAATTACTTTACCCCTGAACAATATCATTAATTCTTGTATATCATTAATTTTTTTTAAAGTAATGTTATAGCTACAAATTTTTCTACAATATTTTTATAAACTTTTGAGGTAGCAAACTCTTATTGGTTCGCATTTGAGTCCACCACTTACATCACTTTTTTATATAACAATAGTCACTAACCACATCAGTAATTTATAAAAATGTTTGTAACTCTAGCATTTTCCTTCTTTTAATAGCTATAAAAAATATATAGATCTAAAATCTAAAACTAAATAAACAGCCCAAAAAAATTAGTCCAACAACAAAAATTACCAATAGAAAAAATAAATAAAACCCAATCAACCAATTTCACCCAAAACAAACAAACAATCCGGCCCTTTAAAAAAAAAAATTAAACAAAATAATTTTGTCATTGCCTAGCAGGCAGCAATACCCATCAAAGACACTTCAAAAAAAAATAAAAATAAAAACCCTCAGCGGCTAAATAGCAGAGTAAGATGCTGAAGCCACCGCATACAATCAATAATAAAGCCACCTACCTAATTCCAATTCCTAGCTCTGTTCCTACTTGGTGTTTCTGTATTTTGTAAAACAAAATAGAAGAAATGATATATAAAATACGTGATTGAGATAGTAACGTGAGAAAATGCGCCTTCAATGTTCATAAGGTGGATCATGTTTCAACAAATGTTAACTGGCTTTCAAATTTATCCACTCGAACCAACAATCATTTCTTATGACTTTGGGGTTTTTTTTTTCTTATGACTTTGGCATTTCTTTTTGGTTGTTGAGATTTTTGTTACTGTTTGCTGCTGTTGTGATTTTGGAATTTTGTTGTTGTTATGATTTTGGGTTGAGAGGATAAAGTCGTAGAACTAAAAGGGGAAGAAAAATAGGGAGAAAAGTGTGGGGTTCCAATTAGAACGAGAAGTCACATTTTTACCTTACTTTGGACCTATTTATGCTCTAGAATGTGAGATCCGCAAAATGCATTGTAGGTTGTGTTTGGTTTGACGTAATTTTTGGAAAATATTTTTAGCATTTGTGGGTGTTTGGGGTGACTGAAAATGTTGGTAATTAAACTGGAAATCAATTTTTGGTTGACCATAAAATAATGGGACTTGTAGGGGCGAAGGTCCAAAATTCATACGTACTGGGTCTTGGGCTTACGAGAGTCCAAATTGATGAGTATTGGAACTTAATCCTTATCCAAAAACTTGAATTTCCAAGGAGGTATGAATGAGAAATTGAAGACTACTAAGATTTACCCACTAAGATTTTGGGTGTGGGAAATAATCGGGAAGCTTTCCGAGGAGATATTCCTCTTCGGATTTATTGAATGCGGTTCAATTGTTTACTCGGACAATTATTGTCACGACCCAAACCTGTACTTCGGAGTTTAGAGCATGACCGGCATGTTAATATCAAGTTTACCTCAATATTAACACGAACCAACCTAAATTGAAGATGCTTATCAAGAATTGTTTTCTTGAATTCCTGTTTATATCTTACATAAAAACCACAAAATACAAAAATGATGAAAATCTTGAAAATTCATTTCATTTGAACTTTGCAAGATTGTCACTTAGTGGAAACTTAGGGTATAAGGGTAAATATTACATAGCTAAACGATTAGCAAAACTCATATTACAAACCTAACCCCAAAGATATACAACTGGGGTTCAAAACAAACTAAGATACTGAATTACATCTGTGCTCAAGGATCAAGTATATCTTGATTCCTCCTATACAACAAAAGAGCTAACTGCTATACAACAAAACTCTACATTCTAACAAAACGAGGAAACACAGAATCCTTGCCACCTCTAATACTCTCGCTGCTTCCAGGAAGAACCTGTGCACTGAAATGTAATAGGGTGAGCTGCGAAGCCCAGTAAGGTTTTAAAGCTCCATGGGCCTTTAATAAGAATGCATGTAAATCAAATATTTTATGGATATGCCAGATTTGATAAAATAGTCTTCATACTGTTCGTATTGTTCTTACATAACTTATGAACTTTCAGATAAAAATACTTCATCTTCCTTTCATATAATAAATAAAAGGACATAATAAGAAACTTAAATATAATTCAGTAATCTTAACTTTGAACAGACTATAACATTCTTTATCATAACTTCTCATCAAACTTATAACACCTTCAATATACTTTTCTTATTATCATACTTTTCTTATAATTTCCAAATAACTTAATAGTTCATTTGTAATACATATTAGTTAATCCAATTGTAAGTCTGTCACAACTTTGGGAGGCTTCCAGCACAGAGTGCCAGGCATCCAGCATTCCCCACAATGCCAGGTAATTCCGGAATCATATCATAATACATACTTTCAACCATGGGGGTAGGTTGACATCCTCCACAAGTTGGCTGTTACCAACAAGGGCGGGTACAGCAGAGCCAGTCCCACTTATAATGGCCAATTAGAATCTCCATGGAAATACCAGTACTATAACCCCTACTGGCTGAGTTCAGAACATGACAAAGGAATAACCCGAAAACTATATTTTCCTGATAACTTTGCTTTTACATAATGTTTCATAATAGTAGCATATCCACTTCATTCTTAAATATCATGTTCGTGATATGAATAATAGCATCAATATGCTAAAATTATTATGTATATAAGATTGAACAACTCACGAACACGTATTTTACTTAAATCATGCATATATGTAATATCTCTAATCAAAAGCTTTAATGCATAATACGTTTTGAGATAATTTTTATACTTATCAAAAGCACATGTCACAAGTCCCTTACCTGAAAACAGAAGGCGCGAGAGAATGTACACGAGGAGCTCAAGTATCCGTGTTCTCGTTCTCGTCACCTAAATGAAAAACCAAAACTTATTACGGACAAACTCTTCCTAATATATAAACTTATACCTCAAACACAACCTAACTCTCAAACTCAAGAAAAACTTAATTCCCATCACTTAAAGTTCCCCAAAGCATATGATACAATCATCAAACATATTAAGCATCCAAACCATAGAGAAACCAATTCGTAAAATTCATATATGATCCTAACATAACAAGGAATAATCATATTAAATTATAGCTCAAAACATACACCCTAACTTGAGAATTAAAATCCACAAAGTCAGGGGTAGTATATGTTGTTCACTGCCCATTCCAGCAGCATACGCCCCATTTGTAAAATACAAACGGGCTATCTACACACATCCAATTGTCATGAAATTTTACAGAACTACTCCCCTGTATGTCCAGTATGAACCATAAAAATTTAGGAGTCAAAGCTTCAACCCATGATTTATTAAAAATCACGCAATACAGCATACTCAAAACTGTTCTGACAGAAATTCATGCAACTTAGAAATTAAACCATTATTTTTCTACTCATCCAAATGCTGTTAGACCAATTCCAAAACAACCATATGTGTCTTAGAATTCATAAAAACTACTCCTAGCCTCTTAATTCACAGCATATGATTTAATACATAATTTTTTTGTTGTAAACACCAAATCTGTCACAGAGACAGCTTCAGTACATATTCTTATAAAATCATCAACAAATAGCAATGAGCCTTAATTCCATTTGGGTATTTTTATACCTTTAATAAACATACTAAAATATGTTATCAAACCTTCAATAAACCATAATATCATCAAACCATCAAACCACTAAAACAGAATCATAATTCAGCCTATAAAATCAGGGTAGAAGTTAAAGAAGTAGAAATGAACAAATGAAGTTTTGATTTCTTACCCCCAACAATTTGAAGCTGAAATTTTTGTCTTAACCCTGTAATTTCTTCTTTAGAGAGGGTTAAAATGTTTTGGTGAGAGAGGGAGGGCTGCCGTGTAAGAAGGGGAGAAGAAGGAAACAAAAAGAATGAAAGAGGAATAGAGAAAGAAGAAAGGAGCTGCTGGACTTCAGATGCAGCCAAGAAAATAATAAAAGGAGAAGACTTTTGGGCAGCCAAACAGATAAGGGATGTTGACAATTGGGGTGGGCTACGTGTAGTACTAGGGAAAAAAAAACATTACACCCACCTTTTCCAATTTTCTTGCATTCACACTTACATATATATATATATATATATTCTTTGCATTCACACTTACCTACACAGAATAGTATCACTTTACACACATATATATATCCTTACCTTTATAAGGTTACATCCATCACCCTAAAAGAGCATATAGGTTCTATAATATCACAACATCAAAACTTCATGCACTTAAGAGTAATTAAGATAATGACATGCATATAAACCCATAAAATTAATTAGGCAATTAGGTTGGGGTGTTACAATTATAATGATTCTCCACAAAATTCCCACCACGTAGAGATGCCTCACAGACACACTGGGAAAAATGAAGACTCCAAAATATCTATAGAAAAGTTACTATCATCACATTAAATGTATTGTACCTACTTTTATGGCTGCATTTATGTGGAGTAGACCTCTGAACAGTGTTTATTGGGAAATCACCACTCAAAAAAAGCTGAAGAAGAAGTTTGATGGGACAAATACTCAAGTGGTTGCTTAGATGATGAACAAGTGTAAGAGGAGAATGGTTCAAGGGGACTATATAATGGGAAATATTTTCCATAAGAAAAAGATCGAAAAATAGAGAAAGGGGACTGTAGCAATCACAATAGCACTTATACTTTGTTTGCATGATTTATATGAACACTTGCCTCCTCAAACAAGGAGTTCATCCATATTAGCCGTTGTCCAATTCACTAAAACTTAGTTCTTTGACCCACTCTCTACAAATTTATTACACTGGGCTCACTAAACCAAGATCTCATACAGTTTGGGATTGGACTGCAAATCGTGACCCTACAGGACTTATGGCAGAAATTTGTTTACACTTTTATATTCCGTAAATCATTTTCCGCCTCAACCATCCCCCCCCCCCCCCCACCCACGAATGTCCCCGATCTCTGGTTGCCATTGTCAGTAGTTTTCGGTCTCCATCACCGCTGGTTTTACATAGTTTTTCAAAATGTAACTAAACACTCTAAAATATTTCCTTTATGGTTGAAAAATATTTTCCATCAAACCAAACACATTAAAGGGTCATACAAGTACCTAAAGTTTATCCAAAATGCATTTTGCGCCTAGAAATCTATGAGAATGCATTAATTAAGCTAGTGCAGAAACTAAGGTTTACTTATACCAATTTGAGAAGTAGTACAAGAAATTTCATGTTATGGTCAAAATTGTGTGGATTTAATTGGATTGGATTGTATAACTAGGTGTTCTATATGCATGTCTTGAGTCTCCCATCAAATATTGGGCAAATTGGGATATATAAAGAATTATGAGGAACTCCAATTATAACTTGAGTATCTCTTTTGGGAAGTGGTTAGTTCTTCCTTGGTTCTAAGTCTTGTGACAAAAATGTAATGCCCAAGAAACAACAAAATCACAACCAAGTAAATTTTTTTTTTTTTTTTTAAAGTCTTGTTTACTTAAACACCCTTGAGACCCTCTTTCACCCCTTACCTTCTAAACCTCTAGAAATCCTAGTCTAAGTGTCTAACCACAACACGCCTCGTTGTCATCATAAATCGTCGAGAAACAAAAGACACTCAAAAATCTATATCAATCAAGCCAACTTGACATATTTTAGGTAATTAATTAGTTTCTGGCCTCTTCAAAATGCATTGGAGCAAACAAAAATGAAAAACATAGCATATGCATGTGTAGTAGCTAGCCTAATAAATGCAAAAGTCTGTACAAGGACTGATATTGTGTTTGCAATTGGTTATTAGGTCGAGATCAACACAACCCTGGTTTGGAGTATTGTAAAGCTGTGAAAAAGGTTACAAGATAATTGCAAGGAACTAAGGATTAAAGTTGACTTATAAGCACACTAATCAATTGGAGGTGATGGGTTATTCATATTCTGATTTTTCCGGATGTGAAGACACAAGAAAGTCTACTTTAAAATATATTTTTCTTCTTTCTAGAGGTGCTATATCTTGGAGAATTACAAAAGAAACAATTGTTGCTTCATCTACTACGGGAGGCAAAATTTGTCATGCTATGAACCTATAAAACAACATTATGGTTAAGAAACTTTATCATTGGTCTTAAGATCTTCAATTCTATATCAAGACCTTGTAAATATTTTTTGTGATATAATTTAGTTGTAGTTTTCTTCTCTAACAGTAATAAAAGTGGAAATCAAAGTAAGCATATCAACATAAAAGTATCTTAGTGTTAGAGAGAATGTTAAGAAACAAAATGTGTCCATAGAGCATATTGCTACCGAGCTAATGATCGTTGATCCCATGACTAAAGATTTGACATCCAAACAATATAAAGACCCCATGGAATAAAAGACATAATATTTATTTTATGCACATAAAGTATATGTATAAAGTTTGTGTTATATATATATATATATATATATATATATATATATATATATGTAGGGAAATATAAAGGAGGATCCAAATGGCTAATGGTAGCCCATTCATAAAAAGTTAATGACTCATAAACTATTGATCACGTAGAAAATACCATACATTGTTAATTATACATGGAAGGAAATACTCACCATTATAAGTTCATGTATTGGATTTTTTTTTTTTTAATTAAAAAATCTATGATAGAATTCTACTCTATCCTAATCTATGTATACGTGTGTGAAACTCTCTCTTGGACGCTTGAACCACAGCCTTGTCCCTCCCCTCTCTCATAAGTATTTATACTTCTGAAGTGATTATCATACCAAAGATACGCACTAGTAATGCATTAGATTCTTTATTTTAGTGGAAGTAGAAGGTATGATTAATGTTCCTCCTAAAAAAAAAAGGTATGATTAATGTTATGGCCATATTACAATGACTATCCTTCATTAAGTTATTTAATTGTCATACGAGCCAAGTGAAGAACGTAAAATTATCTCAATTGGAAGACTTAATGTGGCTCACATATATTAATTTTATTTATTTAAATAATAAATGTGGTAGATAAATATTTGTCCTATTAGAGCATTCATGTCAATCTCTTCAAATATTTAGCTAAATTAAATTAACTAATCCAAAAAGTTATACTTTTGTTAGTTTAGTTATCTATTGTTTTCATACACATACATTAGCCTCAATACTTTATCAACATTGAAATTTAATGTAACAAGAATAGAGGCTCACTATATATAGAGATGAGACTATCCTCTTAAAAAACTTTAGTTAATTTAGTGAGGTTGATGTACGCTTGTTTTGTTTGAGTTTAAATAAATTTTTGCTGAAATATTAAATTGATAAGATTGATGTGAATGGTCTTAGGAGTCTTTTTATATATGAATAAACTCTTATAGCTTTGTTTGGTAAACAGACATCTTTTTTGTTAACAGAAATTTCCTGATGGATGGAACATTAAATTGATGAGGTTCATAGTATAGGCTTGCAAAAAGCCTGTGTTTTTTTTTTTTTTTTTAATCAAAGTTTATAATTCATTATTTTACAGTGGATCTTTCTCAATAAATCACTTGAACGTAACAATCTTCGGAGGTATGTTTTACTTTTGTTCCACTGATTTAGGTTTTTTATAAACATGGTTGAATGAAGACTATGCAAGGAGAAGGGCGTTACAGTAGCCACACAAGTGACACGGCCGGACACCATGTCCACAGGAATCATCACAAGACCATTATTTTATTTTTTATTTTTGATTGGATCAGATTTCATACAGAAAAAGCCAGAGAAAGAAGGACAACAAAGCCCAAAACACATCAGCAAACCTTAGAAACACAGAAACAGCAACACGCAGATACAAAGAGAGCATTAAGTCTTATCTAGCTGAAGAAGGTGTTGCACCATAGGTGGAGAAACTCCCTTCCAAACTTGGTTAGTGCCACTGCACTTTGCGAACTGTGCAAGCTCATGAGCAACCTTGTTGCAGTCCCTTCTCAGGTGGTTTATCTGCCAAACTGAAAAAAAGCTTAAGTTTTCACTGATCCCTTGAATAAAATGGCCAAGGCTTCCCCCCTTGTCACCTGCTGCCAGGCTTTGAACCACTATGAGTGCGTCAGTCTCTAGCAAGATATGTTGCAGCCCCATCTCTTTGGCTAATAATACTCCTTTCTCAATGGCAATAGTTTCTGTTTCTAAACTCGTATATTGGCTAGGAAGGGACAAACACATGGCTGCAATGGTCTCACTTCTGCTGTCTCTAATGATCACACCTATACTTGAGGGCCTGCCATCCTCTGATGTAGCACCATCCACATTAATTTTGTACATCCCCTCAGGTGGAGCTCTCCATTTTGGAATATCAGAAACTGTTCCACAGTTGCATAAGTTGGAAGCCACCTTATAGTCTTGAATAATTCTTCTAGCAAAGCTCCAAATTTGGACAGGGGTCTGAACTTCTGCTTCAAACACTTTGAGGTTCCTGCCACACCAAAGGGACCAAGCAGTCACAAAGAAAAGCTCAAGATCATGTAAAGAACCAGCTGCCATAAAACCCATTGCAATATCTGCAAAATCCAAATAATTAATTGGATCTAAGGTTCACTGGACAATCTTTCCACTTGTCCCAGACCTGCCTAGCTGGATCACAGAAGACTAAAGAGTGTAAAATGGTTTCAACCTCAAGATCACAAGACCATTATTGTGGCTTGATTTATCTCAAGCATTAATTGCATCTCTCTCTTTTGCATGCATTCTCAAAAACAAGTTAAAGCACCCGTTTGGTTCAATTTTTTGAGGACAAAGTTTAGATATAAAATTATATATTATTTATTATATTTTGAAAATAAACATTATCACATATTTTGAAAATTTAACAATTAAATTGCATATTCCTTACACTTTTAATACACATGTCAAATTTTGTGTCAGTCGAATATTATTTACTATATTATCTATAAGTTTATATTTTATACATAATTTTTAATTACAAAAACTTACAATTTAAACAACTTATTAATGACATAACTATTAATCTTTAATTTTCTAGAAATTTTGCAAGTATAGAGGATATAAGAAAAAGATGTAATCCAATAGTGGATTTGTCAAAATTCACCTCCAATAAAAAGATATTGAATAAAGTTGTATCCTAAGGCTACAACTAATTTTGTAACTAAACTTTGTCCATATTAAAATTTATTATTGATTAAATGGTTATATTTAAATAGTTTTATCAAATTAAGCTCTCCACAAGAGTTATAACCAGTAATCTATATTATCTATAAGAAGATTCTCCTTTTTGAATTGGACTAGATTTTTATGTGATTCATAAATACTCCTAAACTCTACGTTTAATAGCAAGTCAATTTACACACTATTGAAAATAGTGATTTTTTTTTTTTGACAAGTTAGTAAATAGTGAATTGTTAACTCCTATAATTACAATGTTAACATTCCCTCACCGTCTCACATGTGGAACTAGACGGCTAGACTCCCTTACCTAAACTTAAACACTTGTCAAGATTTTCTAATGCTAAATTATCAATAGTCTTAAAAGATTAAGCGGTTAAAAAGTTATGAATTTAATCATTTTATTATAATTCTAAGATTTGATGTTATAGATACGTGAAATGCTAAACTATGAAAACCTTGTTTAGCATGTGATGTTGGCTTTATTTGAGTTTTTGTGCACTTTGTATATGATTTTAGGTACAACGAGATTTAGAAGAGCTACCTTCTCAAGCTTTTAGTCCATTGCGGGATTCCTTAAGATGAGTGAGTTATCTTTATTATACCTTTGACCATGGATGAAGAGGCTTGGATAAATATCTTATTTACTAATTACTACTACGTATACTAATTACGTTGCTAGACAAATAAGAATAAATGGTTAATATATTGGGTGAGTTTTAAGCGAAAACGAAAACCCTCCTCATATAATTATAAGTTGGGTTTTTCACTTTACTTTTTGGAAGAGAATATACTTTATTTTCCTTGATATTCCTTGATCTGTTTATGTAATTATATATATATATATATATATAGAAAAAGAATAAGATTTTTAAAAACTAGAGTATACAATAGTTAAAGATAAAAATAAGATGACATGATAAGCTAAAATAAACAGATCTACAATATAACTTTGCCAAAAGAATAGAAATTTATGTAAGTTACTAAGTTGTACTTGATATCTATCTAACATTTAAAAACCTTAATTTTCATTTGTAAGTAGAATTATGACTTTGAAAAAAGATTTTCATGTGCATAAACCCCTCACAATAAATAAAATATAATGAATACGTTATTTTAATGTGATTTTTTTTTTTTTTTTTTTTTTTGCAATTTAGTACCCGTTAGCATTTATTTGAATGAATTGTTATTTTTCAAAATGACCTAAAATACTATACGAATATGCATGTTTGCAAACATATGCGTAAATGTGCATATATTGGGTTTATTTGGGATCTACTTATTTTGCTAAAACTAAAAACCTTTTACTGAGTGTGGGTTTGGATTTGGCATTTACGTTTTCATTTCAGCGTTTTCCTCTTTTTTCTTCTTTTTTCTTTTTTCATTCACGCATTTCAGGGAGACAAAATTTACTGTTCACAATTGTAGCAGCACTGTTCATGGGACCCACAACTACTTTATTCAGAAAAAAATATATATTAAAAATGGGTCCCACGACACTATTAACACATTTAAAAATTATTTTGCTAGTGTTTTCAGTTTCAGCAAAAATAAGTTCAATCCAAACGGACCCTAAAAGTACTGTAAATAAAAGTAAAAGTTAGCTGAAATAGTACAATGAGACCCATGAATAATACAAAAAAATATAGTGGGACCTATGAATAGTAGCAAAAATAAGCTAAATAGTAAAATAAGTTGACAAAATTAATCATGACAAACAGACACATCAAATGTAAATTTTGCCTCATGTTAAGTCAAATCTTGGCTTTGCCACTGATTACCTCCATTTAAAATGGATTTATTTTACGATTCTAATTAAAATGTTACAAATTTAAAAAGCATCTAATAATACGTTGTAAATACAAAGTGTTTGTTTGGCTAGAGCTTATAAGCTTAGTTTTTAACTTTTAGCTTTTATATACAATTTTTTAAAACCTCATTTTTTCAAAAGTACAAATATACTTTAGCATACTTTCAGCAAAAAAAAAAAAAAGCTAAAAGCCAAATAAGTTGTTTCTAAACGGACACAAAATATCAAGTTTGAAAATCAAACCATTGAAAATGTTTCACAAATATGGATAAATGAGTACAATTCTCTATTTTTATTTTTTGCAAAAGAATGATCCCATGATTCAGTCTTCTTAAAAAGTTCTTCATTCCATAATTTGTGTAGACAAAGTCTTGATTCGAACATGAAATCTTCTCTACATTGTTTGGAAGATGGATCGAACAATATTCATAATGACTCTCTAGCTTTTAGCTTGCTACAGATTTGTTGTTCTTCAAGTTCTTTGAATGTTTTTCGAGTTCTTAAAAGATTCTTTGTATTCGAAGGCTTTTGGGTGGAATTTTTTGGGGTTTTAGAGGCTTGATTTGTAGAGGGATTTTTGAAGTTTTTGAACTTGATTTTTCTAGAGGTTTTTGAACTTGATTCCAATGAACTTCGAGTTTTAGAAGAAAGATTCAAATGAATTTTTTTGAATATCTTTCGAGTGTTCTTGAGGTAGAATTTATCCTGATTTAATTTTGATGCCTAGAAAAAATTGATGTAGAATGAAAGGGGTGCCGTCTATTTATAGTGGTTTCTTAAGATGAGTTTCACTTTAAATTGATCTCCTTGAGGATGTATAATATATTTTGATTGGCCCAAAATCAAAGAGTCCACTAAGACTTGTTGTTGTTAATATTTATCTCTATTTTTATTCATTTTAATAAAGATAAAGCTAAAATGTAAAACTGACCATCTATATTTCTTCAAATTTCATTTCAGTCCTCTAACTTTGTTTTCGTTCATTTCAGTCCTTTAAGTTTCAGATTTATTCAATTAAGGCCTTTCCAATAACCTTTGGTAAAATTTTTTGAAAAAAAAAATCTAAAATATTTTTCAATCATTAATTGAATTTTTTTTAATTTAAAAAATTTGAAGAAAAATTTTTAAAAAATTGAAAAATTATCCACAACATATAACAAAAGTTGATGAAAAAGTCTTAATTAGATAAACTTGAAAGTTAGAGAACTGAAATGAAATTTGAAAAAATTTAAAGAGTTAGTTTTGCATTTTAGCCTAAAGATAATTATCCAAAATTTTGATTAAAAAAATTTATTTATCTTGGGGCCCAAATGACATGTGCCAAATTTTAATTTACCAATATAACGTCATCTTGGATGATACATGTCAACACTTGATTTATTTAATTTATTTCTCAAAAAAAAAGATTTATTTAATTTATAGATACATTTGAAATTTGTTATTAAATTTTGTGTCGTGTGATTTTATAATTGGGTGAATAAATTTTTGCCTCCTACACGTCATTTAGAATTTTAAATGTAACAACCCTATATAAGAGGCTCTCATATCATAACAATAGAGGATACTTTATTACTTCTTCTTGATCCTCGCATCAAAAAATATCTTTTGGGTGACAATATAACAATACCAGTCTAAAAATCCGCTCATTTGTTATTTGGTTGTTCCATATTTTAAGAAAGGAATCAAGGTATAGAAATCTATATAGTTGACTCATGCTCATGTATATTTTTGTTTTGCAGCAAATATGAGTGACAAAACCTTTCACGTAGTTATGTACCCATGGTTTGCCATGGGCCATCTAATTCCATTCCTCCAAATCTCCAACAATCTTGCTGAGAGAGGCCACAGAATCTCTTTTTTCCTGCCAACCAAAGCTCAAGCTAAGCTAGAACCTCTCAATCTTCACAAAGACCTCATTTCTTTCATCCCAATCAGTGTTCCACATGTAGATGGCCTCCCTCTTGGTACTGAAACAACCACTGATGTTCCTCTCCCAATGCATCCCCTCCTAGTGACTGCTATGGACCTTACTGCACCCTTCATTGAAGCTTCTCTTCGTGACCTCAAACCCCATTTTGTATTCTATGATTTCACTCACTGGTTACCAGCACTGGCCCGCCGGCTAGGCATTAAGTCGGTACTTCATTGCATCATTAGCCCGGCAACTATAGGGTTTTTGCTAAGTCCAGAAAGACAAAATGAAAAACCCATTACAGCTGCTGATTATATGGAACCTCCACCAAGTTTCCCACCTTCATCGATCAAGTTAACTCCTTTTGAAAATCGACATCTAACCTTTGGAGGGGTGAAACAATATGGCCAAGGCATAACATTCATGGAACGCCAATTGATGTCTTTCAATGAATCTGATGCGATTAGTTTCAAAAGTTGCACGGAGATGGAAGGGCCTTATTGCGACTATGTTGCAGAACAATTCAAAAAACCTGTTATTCTTGCAGGGCCAACAGTGCCTAAGCCACCAACTATAGCATTAGAAGAGAAATGGGCAAAGTGGTTGGATAGCTTCAAGGCCAAAACTGTGATATTCTGTGCATTTGGAACTGAATGCATATTAAAGGAAGATCAGTTTCAAGAACTGGTTTTGGGTTTTGAGCTAACAGGCTTGCCTTTTTTGGCTGCACTTAAAAAACCAATGGAGGCTGAAACAATTGACTCTGCATTGCCAGAAGGGTTTGAAGAGAGAGTAAAAGGAAGAGGGGTTGTTCATGTGGATTGGGTTCAGCAGCAATTAATACTGAGGCATCCTTCTGTAGGGTGCTTTGTGACACATTGTGGGTCTGGTTCTTTATCAGAGGCCATGGTGGCTGAGTGCCAATTGGTGCTGCTACCACACGCTGGGGATCAAATTATCAATGCAAGGCTGATGAGTGAAGATCTAAAAGTGGGAGTTGAAGTTGAGAAAGGTGAGGAAGATGGGCTGTTTACTAGGGAAGGTGTGTGCAAGGCAGTGAAAGCTGTAATGGATGATGATAGTGAAGTGGGGAAAGAGGTGAGAGCCAACCATGCTAAATGGAGAGAGTTCTTGTCCAGCAAAGGTCTTGAAAACTCCTACATTGATAACTTTGTTCAAAAGCTGCACTATCTGCTCAAATGATTTTATGGTATTTTTATTTTGGAAGTTGGCTATATGTATGTAAGATGAATGGCTATTTCATCATGACTGGTCTTAAGCCAATTTCTGCTAAGTGATCTTGTTTGAAGTTATTTAGTTTGGTTTAAATCAACATGCAAGACATATGAATGTATGATTTTAAATTTGAGTGACGAGGCTGTGAAGGTAAAGATGACTTATATTGTATTGGGGCTTCTAATAATGATTATCATTGAAGGATTAACTGCAATTTGTACCATTTAAATAATAATTTAATCTAAAAATTATGTACTGGATTGAATGTATGATAAATGTTCTTGTATCTATGTTACTAATTAAGAACATGATTCCATGTTTGGG
This sequence comes from Quercus wislizeni, assembly GCA_023055345.1. NCBI lineage: Eukaryota > Viridiplantae > Streptophyta > Magnoliopsida > Fagales > Fagaceae > Quercus > Quercus wislizeni. Next base: position 11,522,758 of record JALGQJ010000003.1, on the reverse strand, counting down.
TTTCATTATTTTGCTTACCAAAATACTCTCAAATTCATATGTTTTGAAAAGTTTAAATAATAAGGTTAGATATATATAAAAGTAATAATTTAAACACTCTTAAATTTTAGATACTTATCCATATCCCTTAAAATTAGGCACTTCCATCTCTTCTTATTCCTTCTAAACCGTCAATTCAGTTTTTAAAATCAAACATAAATAAATGCCTCTCTTCCTCAATTAAATTTTTTTTTTAATCTCTTTCTTTTTTTCTCTCCGAGGAAAATGCCTCTCTTCCTCAATTTAATTTTTTATTATTTAAATCTCTTTCTTTTTTCTCTCAGAGGAAGGAGTAGTCCTTTCCTACAAGGTAATTCTTTTAGTGCTTTAAAAAAAAAATCATTTTATTGCTCATATGATTTTGATTGTTCTATATGATTTTTAGTTGTTTCTTTCTCTTTTATTTTTCTAAAAAATTTTGACACTAAAAAAAAAAATAGAAAAAGCCTCATCACACGTGCGGCGCACGTGGTGAGACTAGTTTTATATATGCACTAGCTTTTTAAGCTAACAATAATTCTATATTATTGCATTTCATTTGCAAAATTTAAAGTCTCTGCACATTTAGTTGCAAGATACTCTACAAAACATGCAAGGAGAACCAAATAGATGAGATATTAGATCTCTCATCCTTGTATTGCTACAAAAATGAGATATTTTAAACAAAAGACATAGTGAGTGTTTGGATCACGTCCATGTTTGGAAGTTTTGCGTTTTAACCCTCTTTTTTTTTTTTTTTTTGGACCAACGCTTGATGCACTGTTCATGGGACAAGGCATATGAACAGTGTTTTTTAGTATGAACAGTAACTAGATTATTTGTTTATTATTTTCAATTTTCAGCAAAATAAACGGTATCCAAACACACCCATAGTACAAAAATGCTTGGAAAACAACTTTCATCATTCTTTGACTTGTTGGAAAGAAAATATATTGAGGAGACTCTAATTGAGTAGTTAATATAACATATATGGACCACTTGGCCTAAAAGATTTAAGTCCATGAGTTTGAGCCCAATTATTAGGCCTGTTCACGGGTCGGGTTGGGCCGGTTTGGTTTTGGACCTAACCCAGACTCAACCCATCGGTGTCAAATGGAGGGCGGAGGAACTCAACTGCCAGAATCTATTGATCGAGTCAATTTTGGGTGAGGGTGAGCGTTGGTTGGTTCAGTCACTTGCTGGGATCTACAAAAATGTCACAAAAATATGCAAAAACATCGCTGAAATCTACAAAAATGTTGCTGGAATCTGCATTTTTTCTCTAAAAATTACTGGGATTTGGCTAGATTTGGCTAAATCCCACTAGATCTGGTCAAGATCTCACCAAATCTAATCAAGATCTTGCCGAATCTGGCTTGATTTGGCCAAATTTGGCAGGATTTCTTATAGAGCTCCGATCGGGTTCGGGTTGCTCAGGTTTTGGAGAAGCAAACTCGCCATTCAACCTGTCAGCGTCGGTTCTTGGAATCGAAAATCCGTCGCCAACTGACATGATCTTTGGTTTCGGGCTAAAATCGAGTCGACGTTAAGTGGGTTGGTTAGTTTTTCAAGCTCCGGTCGAGTTTGGACACCCCTACTAATTATGTTATATTAATCACTACCTCTTGTTATTTTTGTTCAATGTGGAACTTTGCTCTCACATATGTATACCCAGCATGACTATAATTAGACCTGACCTCTAATACAATAAAAAATAAAAAACAAAAGGTGAAGAACTACTTTGAAAAGCAATTTGCAATTAAAGGCAATCAATTCACAAAAATTTATCTCTTGAACTTTCTCTATTTCTTAATAAATTGAAATAAGGAATAAAATACATGATTGGAATAATAACATTTGGAAATGCTCATACAACGTTAATAAGGTGGAACATACATTTTGCCACAAATGTTAAGTGACTTTCATATTTTTCTATGCAAAGCACCATTCATTTTATTCGTAGAATAAACAAACGATAATAGTCATCCCCAACAAAATAATCCATCAATGACATTGACATTTTACAATTAGAATTATTCAATACTAATTTGCTACATACCTCCAGTAGAATTTACTGCTGTGATCCCATGCATGTCACTTTAACTCGGTTGAACTCTTCCCCAATGGATCTCTTCACATGAAAACTCAAGTCTATGACTTCAAGTATCAATTTGAATGTTCTCATAGCAACAACTTGACTGTGTAAGTTTCAACAACTTCCAAATAATCACTAGTCTTCAAATCTTCATCCAAATAATTTACTAGTCTTTCAAATCTTCATTTTGTTGGTAAAGGATAGTCTCACTTGACACAAAATCCTTGGTGCACATCAAACACATCAATCTCTCCTCTCTCCCTTGTTTAGGTTGACTTAAGTGAACCTTGTTAAAGGCACAATTTTCAAGGCATTAAGCTCAATTGGGCTTGAGTTTGGAATTCAATAATCCCAAGGTTTGATCCGTCAAATGCAATCGAGACTACAATTACAATAGCTTTTTTGAGCAAGTACAATAGTATTTCTTTGTCTTTATCTTCAATTTACAACTCTTATCTTATTCAATAAGTGCATCCACGGCAGATGTGGTATTTGTGTTAAATGCTATAATATTTGACATTTGACACACCAAATACCAAAAACGGAACTTTATCAGATGTGCTAAATATGCCAAATTTTTGCAACATGCTACAATACCCTTACAATTTTGGCATGGTACGAACAAAGAATGACATATGGTTTATTATTTTTTTATTCATCTTTCTCTCTCATCCCAATTAAAATATCTCTTTCATTTTCTCCTTCAGCCACAAATTCATCGCCTCCATCTCCACTCTCCCATACTCTTTCTTCTTCCCTCTTCCCTTTTGCTCTATTCTCTGTTTGCTGATTCACTGTTCGTTGTTTGCCAATTCGCTGTTCGCTAGTCACCAATTTGCTGTTCAATCTCAATTTCACCAATTCTCTGAAGGTTTCATCAATTCTCTTGGGTTTATCAATGGTGGTAGATGGGTTTTAACAGCGGCCAGTGTTTGGTGGATTTGGTGGTTGAAGGTGGTGCTTGGCGGTGTGAGCTTGAAATTTTGGTTTTTTTTTTTTTTTTTTTTTTTTTTCTGTGGGTTTTTTTGTTGCAATCTGTTCAATCTGTGGGTTTTTTTATTTTTTTTTTTTTTTTATTTTTTATAATTTGGGTTGATCTGATATTGCCATATTGGTGAGTAATTGTGATGGTTGGTTTGCAGTCGAGGTGTTGTTGTGGTAGTGGATATTGGTGGCTGGTGGTTGTGACGTTGATGTTGTTGCTGTTGTTGATGATAATGAGGAGGAGTTAATATATTATTTTAATGTGTAGTAAAGATTATTTTAATGTATAGAATTGAATGATAAAACATCTGATAAATGAGATATTGTAAAATAATATGGTAAAATAATAAATTAAACTTCTGGTGTGTCAAAATGGCATTCTTTATGCAACATATGCTACAGATGCTGAGGCTATTAGAAAAGCAACTTCCTTGACTTCTTTGCCCACTAAATTTAATCACTGACAAATACTGGTTTGCCAACACAGTTACTCACAAAATTGAGCTATCCAATGATAAGGGTTATTGGCATTTGACACCATATTAAAAAACACGAAACAATGACCGGAATAAAATTCATACATTATAACTTTTATTATAATAAAAAATTCAAATATTTGAATGCTCTATAAATTAAAAATGTTGAATGAGATACAACATATGTAGATTTTTTTGTTTTGCTTAACCAAAATATGTAGAATTAAAGTACTAGATCTGTACAGTGTATACCATGTTAAGGACTAAAACTTGTTCCATCCATTGCATATCCAATTCTATTTGGATTTCATTGATGTGACTTTTATTTCAATGATCTCCTTCTCCTTCTTTTCTTCCTTACCTAGAATTACTAAGAAAGTGTTTGGTTTGCTGTAATGTTACATTACACCGTAATATTACATTATTATAATCTTACATTAATGTAAGATTACAATAATGTAATCTCAATACAAGAATACAATATTACATTATTTAGGAAGGTAGTAAGATTAAGGTAATGCGATATATTTTGTAATTTTAGATTATGATAGTGTTAGAAAAAATAAAATAAACCAAAAATCTTAATATCATATTATTATAATGTACATCACATCAAAAGCACATCACAGCAAACCAAACACTATTTAACAATCAAGGCGTTAAGATTTGATGGCACAAATATAGCTTTAGCAAATAAAAAAAAAGGAAAAAATTCAAATGATCCTCACATTTTCTTTTTAATAAAATTTTCAAAATAAACATCTAAATCTACATGATACCACGCTAAAAATATAGTCAAAATTTTCATATTTGTATCTAATTATATATTATATATTATTTTTATTTTTTTGCAAATGAGAAGGAAAATGGTTTCTCTATGTTTAGTTATTACGAACCAATGCATTTTCCCTTAACTAGATCATGAATGCTTTTTTTTTTTTTTAAATCTTTTTTTTTTCTATAATAATATTTAATGGGGACAAGTTATTGGGGATCAAACCTAAGCTCTCTCATAAGGGAGAGTCAAGCAGTACCATTTGAGCTTAAGCAGTTTGATGAGATGTGGATTAGGGCTATAGTTTTCTAATAATTCAAATTTTGTTTTGTTCTGTTTTTCAATGAGATGTGGATTAGGGCTATACTTTTCTTACCACACTACTACGTGGAAGAGAAATTAGGAGTAATAATTGATTTTTTTGGCATCGTCATTACTTCAAAACAAAATTATAAAAAAAATTAAATGTTGTTACGTTGTCAATCTGCGAACACGTCAAGTACAAATAACGCTCTTCTGTGTATTTTAATGTCTTTTTTTTTTTAAGTATAACTGTGTTTACACACAATTATTTACTTAAAATAAATCAATAAAAACAAACTCATCTAATCACATTTCTAATTTTTTATGAAAAGTAGAATTAAATTATATACACATTTATTTATTTGAAAAATGTTCAAATGTTTCAATCCAACGAGGATTTCAACATTGACAAGCTGTTGAGTGGGACCCAAAGAACCCAACCCCAATCTAATCACATGGCACGTGTCCATACTCGAGCTCGAGTTGACCAATAGTCAAAAAACACGAACAGATCGGACGGCTAAAACTAAATCACCTCCATTTCCCTTCAAAAAAACCATCTCTGATCATCAATCAATCATCATCCTCATTCCTCACCCCCCCCGGGCGCCAAAAACCCCTTTATCCAAAAACCCAAACCCAATTAAAAAAAAACAAAAATCAAACACGAACAAACAAACAAAAAAAATAACAAACATATTGTTACTGGTATATTATTATATCGAATAGCTACTGGTTTGGTTTTGGTTGATTTTGTGAGTTCAAAAAATGGAGCTACAGAACACAGTGAAAGAAGCCCTAAATGCACTGTACCATCACCCAGACGATACGGTGCGTATGCAAGCCGATCGGTGGCTGCAAGATTTTCAGCGCACACTCGATGCGTGGCAGGTACTGCGCTCGATTTTTTTTTGCTTTGCTTTGCTTCTTAGATTCGAAGGTTTTGGATTCGATTCGTGCGAAGAATTTGTGTGTGTTTTGATTGATTTTGTTGTGAGATTCGTGAGGTGAATTTGGTTGTTTTTTTTTTTTTTTTTTACTGTTTTGTGGATTGAGTGGATTTCGAGAAGTTTGTAAGCGCATGTGTGAAGTAATGGAATGTGAGGGATTTGAATTTTTTAGGGTTCGTTTTTTTGAAATCTTGAGTAGTGGTTCACTTTCCTTTTATTTTTTTTTATTTTGAATTTTGTATTTGTATTGTTTCTAGAAAGGAAATGGACGTGTGCTTTGTTTGTTTACTGAGAAAATGTGGAGAAATTGAAAGCAACTGACAAGTTTGAATTGTAGAATATATGTTGGGAATGGTATGAAGTTCATGTTGCATGCTGGAATTAATTGTATTATGTTTGGTTTCAATGAGAATTGGATTCGAGAAGCTCACAAGCACATGTTCAAATTATGTGCGTGTGGTTTTTTTCGAATATGAAGGATCTGAATTTCATTTAGGGTTCGCGGTTCACTTTTTTTTTTTTTTTTTTGAATTCTGTGTTGTTTATGTGTGTATGTTAATTTTGGTTATATGTCTAGGAAGGAAATAAGGTATGGTTTTTTTGGTTACTGAGAAAATGTGGAGAAATGAAAAGAAACTGGCAAATTTGAATTGTAGAATATATGTTGGGAATGGTATGAAGTTCATGTTATATACTGGAATTAATTGTATTATATTTGGTTTCAATGAGAATTGGATTCTGAGAAGTTCACAAGCACACGTTCAAATTTTACATTTGTTTTATTTTTAAATGTGAAGGAGTTGAATTTTCATTTAGGGTTTGTTTTTGAAATTTGAGTAGTGCTTCACTGTTTTTTATTTTGAATTTTGTATTTTTTATGTGTGTATGTCGATTTTGGTTATATGTCTGGTAAAGGAAATGAACATATGCTTTGTTTGATTACTGAGAAAATGTGGAGAAATGAAAAGAAACTGGCGAGTTTGAATTTTAGAGTTTATGTTGGGAATGTCATGAAGTTCATGTTGTATACCGGAATTAATTATATTATGTTTGGTTTCTGAGAAAGAAATTGGGAAAAATAATATACTGGAAGTGTTTGAAATCTCATATTGTATATTTCTGACTGATGAAAAGTTATGTAATTTAGCACTGTAATTTTAATTTTGTGCATCAACTAGAGAATGTATTGTTGCTATAGAATTGTTTTTAGGAAGAAGAATTTGAATTCCAAATAGTTAATTATCAAAGAAATTTGTTTCTTCCATACTTGTTTAGCATTAAATTTTAACTGATATGTGTTGGTATGGGGCTGCAAATGAGCCACAGTGTTGCCTGCTTTGACTTGGGCTTGAGATTGAAGACTCATGCTCACTATCAAAGCCTGGTATCTTGGGCATGGGCTAGGCTTGGCCTGATTTCGGGCACTACGTTAATTCTAGTCAGTAAAAGGTTTACAACTTATGATGACAGCATATCAATTATGAGTTCTTTTAAGCAAATATTCTCAAAGTCAGTTGAAAGATGAATCTCATTCTTCTGCTCAACTCATCATATTTCAAACACTACCTCTGAAATCATTATTTAGTAAGAAAATTGCTTTGGACTTGATTTATTTGTAGCAGTTAACTTTCTCTCTCTCTCTCTCTCTGTAGCAAGCTTCCTGTTTTCTAATAGAACTGCCTCCTCCTGGATTATATTTAAGGCACGTTTTTTAATTTATAGACTGAAGTTAAATGGTCAGTTCTAGTAGTTGTTATCCCTGTGCCCCCCCCCCCCCCCCTCCAACCAAAAAAAAAGAAAAAGGAATCTTTCAAAAAGCTTCGGTGTTCCTGTGTGATGGTTCCATTTGTATCGGATGTTATTACATGGTTTTTTTTTTTTTTTAATAAGTATATTAGATGCTATTATATTTATATGTCATTTCACTCTAATTAGAATTTGTTATGTAATATAGTTATTTTCTTGTTATCTGGCTTTTCCGCCCATCAAACCATATGTGTCAGTGTTCTGTTTTAGATGGATTAACATTTTGTTTTCCTCTTTAGGTTGCTGATAATTTGCTTCACGACGCCACAAGCAATCTAGAAACCTTAATCTTTTGTTCTCAGACCCTTAGAAGCAAGGTAAACTTACACACTTGTGAATATTTTTTGCTTGATTCTATAGATATGTGAAACTCTAAACAATGAAAAGCTTGTTTAGCATGTGATGTTGGCTCTTTTTGAGTTTTCATGCACTTTGCGTTTGATTTAGGTACAACGAGATTTTGAAGAACTACCTTCTGAAGCTTTTCGTCCATTGCGGGATTCCTTAAATGTGAGTGAGTATCTTTTTTTATACCTTTGACCATGGAAGAAGCTTGGATTTTGATATTATATTTACTACTACTAATGTTGCCGGATAAATAAAGCATGAATTGCTGGTTGTGCTAGTAGGAACATAACTTTTCCCTTTTGAAATATATGATACGTGTTCTTTTGTCTATGTAACAAAACAAAGATGCTATTGAATTGTTTCATTAGTTGGATGTGTGTATATGTGTTATCATTAGATTAGTTAATAGAACAACACCCCCCACCCCCCCCCCCCCCCCCCCAAAAAAAAAAAAAGTAATTTTTTTTTGCTGCATCTTCTTAATAGTAGTCAATTGTGCAAAACACTTTTTATGCGTATAAAATGGTAGAAAATATTATCTTCCCTTGATTCTTATGAATTCAATAAGTAAAAGAATTAAGATGGGTGAACATCTCATCAATGGATGTTACAGATCTTAATGATTTGTTTTTGTAAGTTATATGCTTCTGCTTTCAACAGAAGACAGTATCTCTCTAATGAAGCACTTGAATTGGATCAGTCCTTATTTATTAATCTTTGAGATTGTGGTAACTGTGAGGCAAATTAAGTCCATTTTTACATGCCTGTGAAACATATACTGGAATTTCATGTTTTTACTAGTATTAGCATGAGAAACAGGATTATTGATCCCTTGCATCAAAAATATATTTTTGGGTGTCTATACCGCTTTGAAAAATGTTCAATCATTATCTGGATGTTGCATTTTTATGGAAGGAAGCAAGTGATAGAAATCTAGTTGATTAGCTCATGTGTAATTGTAAAGGAAGAAGTACAAGTAGATAATGCTATCTAGCTTATGACTTTGGATCTAGTGGTAGCAGTAGCACATCTCATTATTGTCAAGCTGTGGATTTCACCACTCCTTTCTCTTGCCAGATATTTGATTGGGTTGTAGTAGTTTTTTCTGCTATTGTCTCCTATTACTGCTTTGTTTAGATTTAGTCAATGAAGAAGCAGTGTTATTTTTTTTATCCGTATACACAAGCATTCATATGCATGCACGCAAAATACTTAAGGAATTTCTTATCATATTCATGAAATTTGGCTGCATGGATGTTTTAAATGCAGACATTACTGAAAAAATTTCACAAAGGGCCTCCTAAAGTTAGAACTCAGGTATTATTTGAAAGTCCTGTCTCATGCATATCCATCTTGTAATATTATGAAACCAAGAGGATATTATTATGCTCAAATGGCTTGCTTTGTAGATTAGCATTGCGGTGGCTGCTTTGGCTGTATATGTTCCTGCAGAAGATTGGGGAGATGGTGGTATTGTGAATTGGCTTAGAGATGAGATGAATTCTCATCCAGAATACATACCAGGATTCTTGGAGCTACTTACAGTTTTGCCTGAGGTATATATTAAATCACGCGTGTTGAGAATTTATATCTGTGATGTATTCAGCATTTTTTAGGAAGAAGAAAGACAGAAATGTTTTCTACAAAAGAATTAAATGATGAAAATGTTGTGCACAGAAAAGCTAAGTAATGCCCTTGAGTCCAAGTAGAATGTGCTTGGTTAGACAGTGTACTGGAATTTTTTTTTTTTTTTGTGCCCGGGGGTTTAGGGTTGTTTATAGGTAATTTTTTTTACTCCAAAATTTTAAACAACTGCTAGCATATCTTGAAAACAAATGATTAAGTGTAAGGCAGATCCTGAAAACTTTGAAACAATAAATTAATTATAGCACTCTTTGCTTAACATGGTTGTAGGGAAAGTGATGCCGGAGGTGTGAAGAATTTTATTTAATTTCCTAGAGTCAAAGTTATTTTTGTAACTCAATAATTGGCTTTCCCAAGTCAACTAGAATTAAGGTTTGGTTTTAGTATTCTATATAAGAAATTTATTCATGCTATTTTTCTCCTATGAGACAAGTTTATGATTAATAAAATAAAATTTATCCTGGACATTTTCCAATGGTTTGGTGCTAACTTTAGCCAACTTTAGGTACCTACTACTGGATTTGTTTTCTCATGCTAGGTGTTGGCTCCAAGCAAGCCTAGGTGCTGCTTCCATTTCTGTTGTTGAATTTGTTTTGGTTTTTTTCTGCATCTGTTTTGGTATCAGACCGTTCGAAGCATTGCCATGGGGTCACAACCAAAAAAATCAACAACCGAGTTAAGGCCAAAATCTGATTTCTACCATTCGCAATAACCCATCCCACCACCATCAACAATACAAACAAAAAAAAAAAAAAAGCCACAAAAACCAGTCATACCTCTCTCGAACCCAATCGCCAACATAGTCTCATTCACTGCCACTACCCAAAACACCTGGGTTTTGCTAAAGCAAACCTGTTGGCCCCAAATTTGTCAAGCCTATCATTGAACTGAAGATCACCAAAAGTCAAACTCGCTTGCGCCCCCCACCCCTGTGGCAGCAGTTATCCTCAAATCCATTAGACTTAATTCTTGGGAAACCCAGTCACCAACTGGCCTTGTCACCTCTCAAAATTCACACAAACTTACCTCAACACCATGAGAGACATGCCGCACCACTGCCAGAACTCCATTGGCAACCATCGTGCTGCTTGATCTTTGCTGGGATTGAGACCTGTTGTGAGGACCAATTGGGTCTTGCAGACCACTCCTATGTAGTTGAGGTTTTGCTTGGAGAATTCCATGTTTCAAAAAAAAAAAAAAACATGAAAACTCTGGAGTAAACAATGCTCACATGATCAAATTTTTGAGTTGTGGGGCCTCAATTATCTTCTTTTGACCTTTAATACAATAGGTTCATTGCAAGCTCATCAGCCCATACTAACCCCCATAGATGTTGCGTGCCCAAATAGAGCAAGCCTATGGCCAGTGTCTCTAGTTGAGTTGCTGGAGTGCTGGAAGGGGGAGATTTGCTAATCACAATAATGGTGATATTTGGAGAGCTGTACCTGCTTATCTTATGTTGGGGGGAACTTAATAAGATCCTTTGAAGGTTCTGACAGTAGCATGATGGAGCTAAAGATGAGTTCTTTTGATAGCTTGGATAAATAATTTATAAGGATAGAGAGATTGAAGAAGATGTGAATCATATAATGAGAGTAGGTTAAATGAAGCGGATAAGCATATCATGAGTATTGTGAGATCGTAAAGTGCCTCTTAAGTTAAAGGGAAAATTTTCTAAGATTGTTATATGACTAGCTATGCTCTATGGTACTGTATGTTGGGCTATGTAGAAGCAACATGTTCATAAGACGAGTGTAGCTGAAATGATAATGTTAAGATGGATAAGTGGAAATACAAGGAAAGATAGGATTCCAAAAGAAGAAATTTTTTTAATGATAAGGGTGGCCTCAATTGATGAAAATATGGGGAAGAGTTACTTGAGATAGTTTTTTCATGTGTAGAGAAGAGAGATTAATGCATCAATGAGGAAAAATGAGTTGATTCAAGGTCGAGGAAACGAAAAAAGGAAGAGGAAGATTTAAAATAACATTAGTAGAGTTGTAAGGCCCCAGTGGTTCCAACATCTTTTGTGGTGCTTGGGCACTGGAATTTGCACCCCCACCAACCCTTTCCCTATTTATCTAGGAAAAAAAATGATATGTCAATTAAGGTCGTAATAGAAAGTATGATTTTGGATTGGGTAGAATGAAAGAAAAGATACATGTGGCTTACTTTGATTAGTTTGTTGTGGATCTATAGTCGACCCCAAAGTTTTGAGGTTAAGACTTCGTTGTTGCTAAATACTAACACAAATATAACATTGAAGCAATTACAAAAGAAATAAATAATTTAATGATTTGTTAAAATAATAATATTACCATGGTTTGAGAGAAAGTAATAGTATTGAGTCAGACATTAAAAAAAAGAAACGCAGGAATGCTTCTTTTAGTGGTCTTTATTGAAAAGCTAATAATACATTGGTAGTAACTTTGCTGCCTTTATGCATTCTCTACCTGTTTTGTTATTGCAATCAGGAAGTATATAATTACAAAATAGCAGCTCGTCCCGAAAGACGCCGTCAATTTGAAAAAGAGCTCACTTCTCAAATGGAGGTTGCTTTAAGTATCTTGACAGCTTGCTTGAGTATCAATGAACTTAAGGAGCAGGTAAGAGCTGTTCTTGTTAGAATTTTTGTAATTCTTTAGTTTGTTTTGATGTTCAGGACAGGATAGGTGCCCACTTTGGATCGTTTACTAACTGGTTTTGGATCATTTCAACCTAATGCCTTTGTCAGGTTCTCGAAGCATTTGCATCTTGGCTTCGACTGAAGCATGGGTATGTATTTCCTCTTCTTTGAATCTTGTACATACATGTAATTAGAATTTTCATTCAGAATTTGTTTCTATACAAAGAGGGGAGTACTTCTTGCAAGTTATGTATTCTGTAGTAAATATCAGTTGGTGGCTCTTACCCCAAGGTTCTGGGACAAATTATGTTGTTGTGGCATTGTTCATTAAAATTGGTGCGTGGGTGGCGAAATTAGCATTGAGATTATGTAAATAGTTAGGGTTTGCATTTATTGGGTTCATGGGGTAGTTTGATAAATTCTGATCCTCCACCTGGGAAAGAATTGTTAAATTGATTGCACTTTCAAAAAAAAAAAAAAAAAAAGAAGAAGTTTTTAATAGGCGGGAGTCCATTTATTTGTGCGATAGATGATAGGAAAGTTTCTTTAGGGTCTGTTTGGTTGGGAGGATAGAAAATACTTTATTTTCCCTCATTTGTGTTTGGTTGGGAGGGTGGAATATGGAGAGATGGAAAACTTTTTTATTTGGTTAAAAATGAAGTTTGTATAAATTTACCATCATGTCCCTTTTAAATAAAACAAAAAGTAACACTTTATACTTTTTAAAAAATTGTGTATAGATGGACACTTTCTTTATTAAAGAAAAAAAAATAGCATAAGAAATTAACCCAAAACTGTTTTCTAAAAAAAAAAAAGGGGGGGGAACAAAAACAAAAACCAACCAAAATTAATGAGAAAATAAAAGAAAACAAGCTAACACATTAGTAACAGAGAAAGAAAAAATCAAAGGAAAAAAGAAAAAGAAAAAAGGAAGCCAGCACGTTAGTAGCAAGGAAAGAAAAAATCAAAGGAAAAAAAAAAAAGCCAACACGTTGGAGACTTGGAAGGTGAATTCCAATGTGAGGGGTATTTTTGGAAGCTCATTCTCCTCCCAGTTTTCTCTCCATTTTGGGGAGAACTTTTTGGTGGGCTCGGGAAGAAAACACCTGGGCCCCAAACACACTCCAAAAAAGTATCCCTTCCTATTTTCTCTTCAAAGTTTTTCATTCACCCTATTTCACCCCCAAACAAACACACCCTTAGTGTCATAGAAGTGGCTTGCCCTTCGAACAACTTCAAACTGCTGCTCCATTGTTGTTGTTGTTGTTTTTTTTTTTTTTTTTTTTTTGAAGTAGGGCCTAGTCTCCTTGAACTTAATGGAAAGTTTTCTTATCCTTTGGGTCTTCTAATATTGGCTTTCTAGGAGGGCTTAATCACTACTTTACAAATGACATGCGGGGGACTGTGCTTTATTTATTATGTGATAGAGTGAATCATAGAGGTTTAAGATTTCAAGGCTTTTACTGATTGGAAATTGAATGGAGACTCGAGATATTGGGGCCTTGACTTTAATTTTTTGTTTGACAAAATGTAAAGAGATTGTGATACTTAAGGGTAGACTTGATTAGACAGCTAAAGGAAATGGGTTGAAGTTCAGAACAGAATGATAAGACATAACATTTTTTTTTATCCTTCTTGAAATAGTTGTGTCAATGACTTTGTTGAGTTGGGTCCTATGAATCCATTTGTTATGCATTTAAATATGTTGTATTCCTGTGTTTGTTTATCATGTATCTTACTTGACTAGGGTGTCCTTTTTTTTTATATCAAGAAAACTTATTTCTTATAAAAAAAAAAGTATAAAAAAAAAGTATCTAACTTGACTTAATATGCCTCAACTTGCAAATGGGTCCTTGGTGTGCCATTCTTATGCACAGCTTTTGAATTTTGCGGAGTGGGTGAATAACATGAAAAGTGAATCTTGTCTTGGTTTCAGGATCCCTGGATCTGTGCTTGCTTCTCACCCATTGGTGCTCACAGCTCTTTCAAGCTTGAATTCTGAGCCTCTTTCAGAAGCATCCGTAAATGGTATCGTAGTTGGGAAGTACTAATATTTCTTGGGGAATTTATTAGAAAGTTCCTTTTCCGATTTGTGTTTAAAACTTGCATAGTCTATTTCTATAATATCGAATGAGATTGTTGTTTTCATTATACCCTCTCTTCTTTGCAGTGATTTCTGAATTAATACACTACACAGCGGCAGGAAGCTCTGGTGGTGTTGCTGTACAGACGCCCTTGATTCAAGTACTTGTACCTCAAGTTATGAGGTTAAAGGCACTTCTTAAAGATTCTTCAAAGGTATTACATGTATTTGAGAAAAGTAATAGCATTAAATAAGCTTCCTGTTAAACTAGTGGTCTTTTTTTTAGAACATATCATCTTACAATTTATGGCTACTTTTGGCTGAGTAACAATTCTTGGTTGAAAGGTCACCTCTTCACACACACACTTGGGAATATCTTATAAACCAGAAGATTTGATATGTTTTGACTTATTCATATATTTATTGCCACAGTGTTCTCCAAACTGGGAACATGACCTTGGCAATGTACATTGGTAAAGATATACACTGGGTGTGTTTGGCCCAAGGGATTTTGCTAAATCTGAGTGAAATTTAGCATGGTTGTCATGGATGATATGGGAAATGAGATTATTGCGTAATATTAGGTATTTTAAAATTGCTCTACTAAATGAAATGATGACAGAGAATTAAATGGTTTTTTTGTTCTATTTCTTTTTCTCTTTTATGCTTTCCTTTGAGGGTAAACAAATTGTTGGAGACCCTTTTTTTCCCATCAAAGAGTTCAAAAAAAGTATATATGTTCAGATCTCAAAAAGTTATTGCATTAAGGGTAATTATTAACTTTTTATTCTATTTGTACTTTTAGGATGAGGAGGATGTCAAGGCTATTGCTCGATTATTTGCTGACATGGGCGATTCATACGTTGAACTGATTGCCACTGGTATGCATATCTACAAATGATTGAAACCCTTTTTAGAAACTTTTGGATGCTTCTTCCTGTGTTGGAGCAAAGTACCTTGTAGTGTTGCCAAGTGCTCCTGATCTTATCAATTGTCTTCTATCTGACAAATCTCTTTTCTGGTTAATTATTTCTCTTCTTCAGGTTCTGATGATTCAATGATAATAGTAAATGCCTTATTGGAAGTTGCTTCTCACCCAGAAAATTATATCGCTTCAATGACATTTAATTTTTGGCACAGTCTTCAGGTGATCTTGACCAAAAGGTGAATCCTTCTGTAATCTGCCAGGGATTCTTATTTACTTGGTTGGTAATGACATCAATGCTACTCAGTTGTGCTTAAAACAAAATAATAAATTCAGTAATTGCAACCTGCCAGGGATACCAGTTTACCATTTGGTAATGAAGCATCCATTGAAGCTGAGAGAAAGCGGAGGCAGGGTGCTTTTGTTCCATCATATGAGTCACTTGTTTCTCTGGTGAGCCTTTTGGATTAGAAGTTCAAATATTCATGTTCTTGTTGTGTAATGTGATAAAATCACCGTTTTCTTGGTATTCATTCATCTAAAGTTTGATCCTTCATTTTTGCCTAGAATCTTGTTGCTTAGTGGCATTCACTTGTCTCCTTTACATTGGTAGTATCGTCATCTTAATAATTTCGTAAAATATTATTCCTGATCTTATTGTTTAGCATAGTGAGGTGTGTCTTTTATCTTTGGTCTGGAGAAGCACATGCTCTTCTTGAATTGTTGCTATTTGCACCCCCTTCACTTTAGCATTTGCCAATAAATGATTCCTTATGAACAATGGAATAACTGTTTGATACATTTTTTTTTTTTCTGTCACAAGTGTTGTGAAATGGAAGAAGAATTGACAAATATGTCTCTCAACTAAACTTAAAACTGAGTTGAAGACAACTTTCATGAGTATCTTTTAATTGCCTATAAGATTTTTAGAGAGAGTTATGGTTTTCTTCACAGGTTAGCTTCCGAGTTGAATATCCTCAAGATTATCTTGATCTCTCACACGAGGACCGCAGAGAGTTTAAACAGACTAGATATGGTAATTATCAGCTTTTTGGTGTTTTGTTTTTGTTTTTGTTTATTGTCCATTAGTAATTCATACAAGTTCATATATTACACTCATGTTGTTCAAGAATTTTTTTTAAAAGTAATAATATTTTATTGAAAGAACTGTCTTGCTTACACAACAGTATGCAAAGTATCCTAAAGAGATAATTAAAATCTAAATATAAGAGAGAGAATGAAATCTACAATGCAACGTATCTCACTATGACCCAAAACACAATACCACTCAAACAAAGTTCTTGTGAAAGATCTTAGCTAAATAGTCGAGGGCTTGAGGCATCCACTCCCTCAAAAGTATGCCAGTTCCTTTCTTTTCACAAAGTTTGCAGAAGGAATAAAGGAGCTAAGTTCCACCCAAATGTAGAATAATTCTCAAACCAATTCCTCTATCCAGAAAGTAGTTCAACTACTCTCTTGGGCAATACCCATTATACTCCAAAAACTGACAAGATAAAAGTCCACATTACATAAGTTATTTCACAATGCAACAACAGATGATCAACAGTCTCACCACTGCATCTGCACATGCAACATTGATTAAAGAAATTTCTTAAGTTGTAACGCTTATGATAGCATGCAAAATTTTTTAAAGTTATTTCTAGCTGTTTTTTTTTTTTTTTGTGTGTGTGTGTGGAGAATGTTCAAAAAACATGAACCAGAATTTTGTGGTTGCTGAAGTAATGATTAAGTTTGTACTATACACAATTGTTGAAGAGAGGCAGGGTATAGCATAGGACTAATGTTCTTCATTTCAGGCCATGGTGACATCTCATCAAGTGCAAAAAGCTCGTAGTTGATTGGAATTAGTAATTTGTGGTTAATGAAATAGATCTCTGGATCTCCATTTTCTTTGTTGCTTGGAGTTCTGGAGTATTCTATCCATTGGCAACCTGAAGAAATCCTAATCAAAGAAATGCTTTCATTAAAATAATTTTTTAGATTTTTAAACTTGAACCTTCCATTGATTAGTTGAGTTTTTCTTTTTTTCTTTTTTTTTTTAATGTCTGTCTTTGATCAACTGATTTTCATTTCTTGTTCTTCTTCTATAATGCTAACTGAATCTGTAATGTTGCTAGCTGTTGCCGATGTCCTGACTGATGCAGCATCAGTTTTAGGTGGTGATGCAACGCTACAAATCCTTTACAAGAAGCTTCTTGAGGTGCATGTTATTATTATTATTTTGGATTCTCAAATAGTATTTTCCATCTTTATAACAGAAGATCTAAATTTTGTAAAATTTGGAACTGATTTTAAAAGTAAGTCTTAATTTATCAACTTCTAAGGTATCTAAAATTGGCAATGATGAACTGTTCTGTTATTCTCTTTCTTTAAATTTTTTTCTGCAATTTTGATTTTTACTATTACTAAGTTTGTTTTTCTTAATGGTGTCATCATAAATTATTCTGGATGCTGAAAACCTGAATTGCTAGTACTAATTTGTTCTCTGATAATAGATTTTATCATATATAAAAGGGTTGTGGCCTATCAAAAAAATAAGGGGGTTGTGTCAAACTTATTGAGAAGACATGTTTTTAAAAAAGATGGAGAAATAGAATAAGTATTTCAAAATTTTGTGACCATTGTCCTTCATTTGGTCTCTGAGAAGAGGGAAAGAGCGTAAAAAAATTCTTTGTGTTTGGGACTAGCTTATAAGCTAGCCTTTTGCTTTTTAGGTTTTATTTATAGCTTTTTAAAACCTCACATTTTCTTACTTTTTCTCGCTTTTTCAAAGTTCAAGTATTCTTTAGCACACTTTCATCAAAAAGTTTTTAGCAAAAAGCTAAATAAGTGGTTCTCATTTCTTTTCATTAATTCTATTCCCAGAAATGGTGGGTTATGGATCTGTGGCCTGTAGGTCAAAACTTTAAGAAAGTTTCAATATCCTGTATTTTATACTTTTTGTTGTTTGAAGATCTTTCTACTTTTTGCTATGGTATATTCACTATCTATTGTATTATTTAAGGCCGTAGCTCGCTGTGGAAATGGTGAAAATAATGAATGGCGACCAGTGGAGGCTGCTCTATTTTGCATTCGGGCTATATCAAATTATGTTTCAGTTGTTGAAGCTGAAGTAATGCCTCAGGTATAGTGTCAACCAACTTCCTCATGTTCTTGGTTCTTAACTATTGGCCGTGTCATACTAATTACTCCCTGCTGGTGAGAATATGGACATAAATCTACAATAATATCTTCCTGCCAAAGTTCTTTTTGTTCATGTGGCCTGTGCTTAACTATTGTACATGTGGAATTCGTTAAAAAAATAATTTTCTAATTGAAGAGTGCCTTCCTTCTATATTGTTTTGTAATATATATATTTTGACAATATCTATCAGTATAGAACTCTTAAAGAGTATTTTTTGTTTTTTTTGGTGTGTTTGCTATTTTCAGGTTATGGGTTTGCTTCCCAAACTTCCTCAACAACCCCAACTACTTCAGACGGGTAATATTTCTGTTATAGCTTAATAGGCTGCTCTTTTCCCTTCCACCTTTTCCCCCGACCAGGGTCATGGTGGTTACCATGGCATGGAGATGGTGATGGGGATGTCTTTGCAATTGCATATCAAATAGCAATTACTATTTTATCACAGCATGTGATCTCTAAATTTCGTTGTTTATAATTGATGTTTGTCTCATGCTTATGGAAAACAGTGTGTTTAACAATTGGAGTATATTCAAAGTGGCTTGACTCTGCATCAATTGGACCGGCTATATTGCCTTCACTGATTGATATCCTCATGAGTGGCATGGGTACATCTGAAGATTCTGCAGCTGCTGCAGCTTTGGCATTTAGACACATCTGTGATGGTAAGGAATTTGTCTTGTAAAGTGTGTATTTGATTAGATTTCTGTGTTTTTGCCATTA
Source organism: Quercus wislizeni (assembly GCA_023055345.1). Classification (NCBI taxonomy): domain Eukaryota; kingdom Viridiplantae; phylum Streptophyta; class Magnoliopsida; order Fagales; family Fagaceae; genus Quercus; species Quercus wislizeni. The sequence continues at coordinate 11,503,800 of JALGQJ010000003.1, read as the reverse complement.
GGATCATCTATAACACACTTGCTAGGATTTTAACATCTTGGTGTCCTGTGATTTCACATATGTGAGTGAGTGCTTTGGTTTTCACCTAATGATGACAAAACTCGTTTTTCTGGATGCTTTTAATCAAGCCCTTGATTCCAAACCTGATGTGAGACCTGGATTTCAGGCCTGATGAATCTTAGCTACTAAGATTTGTTGGTGGGACTGTAACAAGCTGGCTTCCAAATTCTGGAATCCCCAGTGTATGGGCTGAAAATGTGTTATTGATTAGCTGTTGCCTTGATTTTAGAAAGCTGGTAAAGAATAATTCTCCTGATTTGATTTGATAACTTATGCTTCTGTTTTGGTCTAAAGATATTTGGGACATATTCTAAAGTCATCTAAAGGGCTTAGTGTGATGGGAATGAAAGAAAAGAAAACCTTATGCTTAGTTATCTCCGCTAAGGTCTTAGTCTGTTTCTGTTTTACATTCTGTTTGAGAGTTTGAAGGGAGGGGAGAGTTTGAAGGAAAAGGAGGAAAGCACAAGGGGAGAAGGGAAAGGAAAGGGTATAGGTGTTGTTAAAATGTAAATAAATTGTTAAGGGAAAAAGGGGGAGTATAGAAAAATTTATTAAGTTTCAGTATCCTCTCTGTCCAAATTTATTTAATTTGAAGGAATTGAAAAAAGGATATTTTTTGAGGATGGTATGAATCCTTTTTTTAATAAGCAGTGAACTTCATTAAAAATAAGAAAATACAATGAAAACAAGGCACACAGGCAGTTTGCCATACAGACAACAGAAAATATAAACTAAATAACAATGAAATTGCAAAAATCAAGCAAATCAGGCAGAGAATTAAAAGTTAGAGCACCCAAAGTATTTGTCCATTCAAACAAAGTCTGAAAGAAGAAAAGCTTCAACTCATGATATTATGAAATCCCCTCAAATCCTCTCTCCCTCAAAACATCCAATCAGGGGAAGGGTAACCCCCACCCCATTCCTCGTCTTTCCTCTCTTCTCCTATCCTTGTAAACATAGCCTTATTTATTATTTACTCTCTTTGTATAGGTAACACCCAAGTCAGGGATTGGACTTAGCTCCCTCTTTTTTCATTTTTGGATCGGTAAATAAAAAACTTTATTGGAAATGAAAAAGAGGTACAGCAAAAAAACAGTTAGCCAGGTAGACAGAGTGTACAAAGTGCTATATAAAACTACATAAATCTAGAAAATTCAACAAAGATGATACAGGAATACCACCCAAAGCAGTCATCTACTCAAACAAAGATAAAATGAAATTGAACTTCAACTCAATGACTTATATGCTCCCTCTTATCCCCTATAGTGGGAGGAGGTGTGTTTTGACCATCGACTTCTTTTTTATTTTATTTTTTTTCTTGTATGATTGTTTGATATTGAATAATTGATATATATATGTTTCTTGTAGTATTGACTCTCTTTTAAATGTACACCTTCGATATTTATTTTTGGCTCTTAAGATACTAATCAGTTAGTCTTCTTTGCTGCACTCTTTTAGTGGCCGTATTGCAAATTAAAATTTCATTTCATAATATTCTTTATGGAATAAAATGGTTCATATTAACTGTAGATTGCCGGAAAAAGCTTTGTGGATGCATAGATGGTCTCTTCCACATATACCATAGGGCAGTTAGTGGAGAAAGTAGTTTTAAAGTGGCTGCTGAGGACTCATTGCATCTAGTTGAAGCCTTGAGGTAAATTTGTTTCTTACTGGAAATAATAAGATTGCATGGTGAAATTAGAGTCTGTATTGGGCATCTATTTTGAACCTTTAAATATTATTGCAGCATGGTCATTACAGAACTTCCTCCCGACAATGCTAAGAGGGCTCTTGAGGCATTATGCTTGCCAGTTGTTACTCCTTTACAGGTTGGTTTTATTTCTAATGGAATTATTCACTAAAACTTCTTTTGTGGATGATTTCAACCAATTTTACAATGTCAATATCCAGGAAGCAGTTAGTCAAGGTCCAGAGATATTAAATAAGAAACCTGCTCGTGAATTAACCGTTCATATTGATCGATTTGCATACATATTTAGGTTTGACCAAAATCCCTTTGTAATTTCTTTTAATATTCTTAATCTATTTATATGTCCTCAACATGCTTCTGAAACCTTTTCAGATATGTAAATCACCCTGAAGCAGTAGCAGATGCAATTCATAGGCTGTGGCCAATCTTTAAGGCAATCTTTGACCTGTAAGTAATTGTATGCTGTTTCTTAGGTTTGATGAGCTCATATTTTAATGTACCTGAATTTTCTCATTCTTATGTGATCCATGCTTTAAATGATTCTGGTGTAGTCGTGCTTGGGATATGCGAACAATGGAGTCTCTTTGCCGAGCTTGCAAATATGCTGTGAGTTTCTGAACCATGTCATTTTCTATGATAGCTTGATGAAATTTGTAAATCTAATTGTTAAAACATTAGGTTGTACTGGTGAAACTTAGGATGTCAAATACAGATTTTCCTAGTATAATAGTGCTGAGAACCAGTCTTTTGTGTTATGTTATTTTAGTATTTTATTATTCCCCAGTTGTGTGCTTTCAATCTTCATGCATATTATGCACTGGCAACTTGACTTTTGTTTATGTTTGTTCCCAATAACTGATGTTATAATTATAGTTCTGGTTACTGTTGTGTGCCGCTCAATAATCAACTGCATGCTTGATATGCGTCTGTTATAAAGTTTGAGTTTTCAAGTAAAGGAATCTATGTTGATCTAGGTTCTCTATAATGATGACTTAGCCTTACAAGTGCCAATAATCCTTGTATCACCTTTGAATTGTCCCTATTTTTTTCTTTAAAGTTTGTTCTCACTTTCTTCTTAACTATGTATTAATTATTGGGGTGGCTTTTTAGAATTATGTGATTAATGTGAAATGATTGTTATGTTAGTATAATATTTGTTATGAGGGAGTAGAAATTTAACGATACTATTAGTGGTTGTATAAAGATCTAAGTTTTTCTTAGGTAAGAACTTCTGGAAGGTTCATGGGAATCACAATTGGAGCTATGCTGGAAGAGATTCAAGGCCTATATAAACAGCATCATCAGTCATGCTTTCTTTATCTCTCTAGTGAAGTCATAAAGGTATGAATTCCTCATAAAAATAAGATACTTTCATTTTTTATTTTTTTTTAAGTATCTTAATATTTGAGCTGTGAATTCGTATTCTGTTGCAGATATTTGGTTCTGACCCTTCTTGCGCAAACTATTTAAAAATTTTGATTGAATCACTCTTCATACACACAACACGTCTTCTCACAAATATTCAGGTATAGCTTCTAAAGCAGTTCATTGCATTTGGTTCTTCAGATCTGTCTTTAAATTTGTTGATAATTGACCTACTTATCAAAAGAAGGGGGAAAAAAAGAAATAAAGATGGAAGAAAAAATAAAACTTGATCCTATTTGAATCTTTTTCTGCAGGAATTTACTGCCAGACCAGACATAGCAGATGATTGTTTTTTGTTGGCATCGAGGTGCATTCGCTATTGTCCAGAGTTATTTATTCCATCTGAAGTATTTCAACCATTAGTAGATTGCTCAATGATTGGGATCACGGTACAGCATAGGTATAGCCTCTATCTATCTATCTCCCTCCCCAAATTATGTTCAGTGACAGTGACTCACTTCTATTTCATGGTTGTTTTACCTTTTTCTTCCCCTTGCAGACAGGCCTCCAATTCCATATTGACCTTCTTATCCGATGTCTTTGATCTTGCCAAATCTAGCAAGGGAGAGCAATACTTACCTATCAGGGACAGTGTGATTATCCCTCGAGGGGCCAGCATCACCAGAATTTTGATTGCCTCTTTAACAGGAGCTTTACCAAGTTCTCGATTGGAACTGGTAGCTCCTAGTTTTACTCTGAACCTGTTATAGCATTTACATTTACATGAACGTATCCAATTTTCACTTTTTTAGTTCTGGAAATTTATGTAGCCTCCTTTTCCCAGGTAACTTACACAGTACTGGCATTAATGCGTGCCTATCGGGCGCGAGCAGTGGAGTGGGCTAAGGAGAGCGTTTCTCTAATTCCCTTGACAGCTGTCACAGAAGTTGAGAGGTCAAGATTTCTGAAAGCATTGTCTGATGCAGCTTCTGGATTTGATATTAATAGTCTGACTGTTGCAATTGAAGAGATGGCAGATGTTTGCCGCCGTAATCGTACTGTTCAGGAGATTGTTCAAGGAGCTCTGAGGCCGCTTGAGTTGAATTTGACACCTGTATATAGGAGATTAGTGAGTGACAAAAAAGGGCCATTTTGATTAGGCCACTATAGTCAAATTGCCAAATTTGTCTGTGTATTAGCTGTTTTTTTTTTTTTTTTTTTACCCTTTCTGTATTTAATTTTCATTCTCCAATTTTAGAGAATCATTGTCCCTTCTCATATTGGGTTGGAGGAGCGACCGTTGTTTCGCTGTTGATGAGATGTGGGAATTGGGATCATAGAGTGTTTTCACTTGTCTTGGCTTTGTCATTTTTTGGGGTACCAAGTTTATTCAGTATAGAGTTGTAATTTACTGTAATGGAAAAGAAAAACAAAAAGAGAAGGTAAAAAAGAAAAAGCATTCTTTAGGAGTCATTGATCTTTCATCCTTTACAATGTTGGAATTTTTTGAACCCATTGCTATTCTTACTAGTCGTCTACTCGTCTGTCTTTGTTAAATTGAGGCAAGTTACCTCTCAAATGCATTGCATTATTTGGATTGACTATGTTCATAATTTCCGGTTAAGAAATTGTTTAATTTGGCTAGGAACGAAACAATGTCAGATGGGCAAAATGCATTGGTCAGTAAGCCACAATTTTGTTAATGAAAGATAACACTGCTTGTGCTGTATTGGCTGATACAGAACCATGGTTGAATTAGCTAACACGTTTGATTCTAATTTTAGAATTTAAAGTACAACATTTAAGACTTTAAAGTATATACCCAATGAATTGAACCTAAATTTTATACATGTCAAATTAATAGTAACTTGCGTAAATTTGATTGTTGAGAAAGTTGTTTTGTCGAATAGTAGTAAATTTAATTTTCAAGAATTTAGTTTTAGCTTAAATTGAATGAAAGAAGAAACGGCATTGTGAAAGTTGTGTAACAAGAAACGCATACCAAAATTTTACAAGAGGCGATGAATCAGATGATTATTTCGTATAGGCTTCATGTATTACATTTTTGTTAAGTGAAACTTGTGGGGGCCAATTGATCTCATAGGTACAATTTGCATTGGAAATGGCTGGGCCTATGGCCCAATACCCAGTCCGAGGATAAGAGAGTATCCGAGGACGACCAGCAAAGGAAGAGATGAAAACTATACTCTAAAAAGAGGTAAAAAATACCTATGTAGAATCTAACCGTATCCGAGGATAATGACCACCTTGGAACCTCTGTCCGAGGTGGCCAGTAGACTTCTCAGTCCCTTAAGGTAATGTTTCAGAAGGACTTTGCAACAAAGGGGATGAGAAAATATCAGATAAAGGATAAGGATAAGGAAAAACAAATATCAGGAAGTACTGTCACCCCCGCATTAAATGCTGCCCAGCTAACTCTCTGGCCGCATTAATGTGGAGGTGATGCCTGAACAGTAAACGAGTAGCCTTACAGCTAAGAGTAGAAGGTTCAAGGAGAGGCGATGGAGAACAGAGAAAAAAGACTCCTAACACCTGACTCACACGTGGATGGAGGAAATGGTGCAAAAACAGTAGTATATAACACGAAAGAAGATTCAAAGAAAAGGGGGACGGAAAAAGAAATAGAAGAGAGAAAAAAAGAGGAAAAGGTGGAAGAAATACAACAGTAAAAAGGAAGAGTTCTTCATTATCGATCATACTGACAGGTCATGTCCGAGGATACTTTTTGTATGTATGCATGTGTGACTCTTTCCATTTAACACTGTATATCAATATCTTTATCCTAGATTCAGACTAGCTTTTTCTCCCACTCTCTACAAATTTATTATTTGGGCTTTTTGGGCCTGAGTCAATTCCTGTTCTAGGTTTAAGCCAAAACTGGTCCTTACAATTGGCGCCGTCTGTGGGAAGGGCTTGAGCTGATCAGAAGGAGATTTTGGTTTAGTACACAAAATGGAAGTGTCAGGTTTGCATCAACCGACGATCGGGCTACATCAGGGTAATGACAATCCGCACCAGGCAGAATCAGGAGGTTCACAACATAGCCAATCGGAGGTAAACCCTCAACAAATGGGAGATCGTGAGAGAAGTGGGCAAACCATGCACACAAATAGGAGTCAATCGCGTGGGAAAAGTCATGTGTCCCATGCAGAAAATGAGAAAGACATGCAACGTGAAATTGACGAGTTGAAGAAGAAGTTACGCCGTGCACGGCGAAGGCGATCATCATTTGAATCTGAATCTTCTTTTGGGGATACAAAGGATGTCACGTACAGGCAACGATCCAGAACTCCGCCCAGCGAAACCTTCTCCGGTGGTGAGGAGTATAATAGTTATAGGCGTAAGAGCAAAAGCACATCGCACAGGGGCCTTGGAAATAAGGCCATGAATGAAGCATTAAATCAGGTCGCTAAATTGCCTTTCACGCGTCGGATTGAGGGTGCAAGCCTTCCTCGGCAATTTAATCAGCTAACTTTCTCTCTTTATAATGGTCAGACAGATCCGGTGGAGCATGTTAGTCATTTTAATCAAAAAATGGCCGTCCATTCAAAGGATGAGGCCCTAATGCGTAAGATCTTTCCGTCCAGCTTGGGTCCAATGGCGATGAGATGGTTTAATGGCCTGAGGGCAAATTCCATTGACTCCTTCAAGAAACTTACCCAGTCCTTTGGCGCTCGCTTTATCACATGTAGCAGGGTCCCATTACCTTTAGGATCTTTGCTGTCTATGTCTATGCGAGAGGGAGAGACTTTAAAGGCTTACTCAGATAGATACTGGGAAATGTTCAATGAGATAGATGGGAGCCACGACGACGTGGCTATTAGTACATTTAAGGTTGGATTACCAGCCGAGCATGACTTGAGAAAGTCACTTACTGGTAAACCTGTTACCAGTGTACGCTTGCTGATGGACAGGATTGACAAGTACAGGAAGATTGAGGAAGATCAGTTACAGGGAAAGGGGAAAGCGAAGGTGATCCCTCAGGAGAAGAGGGATTCCAGGTCGAATCGGTCGCAGAATAATCGACCTCGGAGAGACTTTTCAGGGCAATCTGCGCCTAACAACTCCCAGGCGGTCAACGTTGTGTTTCGGGAGCCAGTGCAAAAAGTCTTAGAGAAGGTTATGAGTGAACCATTCTTCAAATGGCCGAACAAGATGGCTGGAGACCCAATGAATCGCAACCAAAACTTGTACTGCCATTATCATCAAGATCACGGTCATACTATTGAGGATTGCAGGAATTTGTGGGATCATTTGGAACAATTGGTCCGAGAGGGGAGGTTGAAGCATCTCTTGCACCATTCCAGTGGCCGAGGAGGCCAGGCTGGTTCAGCTCCTCAGGGAAATGCTGCATCGATGCCCCTCTCGGCACCATAAATGTCATATTTGTTACCCCTAGGAGGACGGAATCTTGCCCTTCTAGGGTAATGTCAGTGTCTTGTTATTCTGATGATGAATGTAATTCAGCGCCAAAGAGGAACAAGAAGAACGTTCCTCTAGTGTTAAGTTTTTCGGATGCAGACAAACAGGGAACCATACAGCCACATGACGATGCTCTGGTGGTTACCCTTAGAATTGGTGGGTATGATGTAAAAAGAGTTATGGTTGACCAGGGGAGTGCGGCGGAGATTATGTATCCTGGTCTCTTTAAAGGGTTGGGTTTAAAATCTGAGGACTTAAGGAGCTACAGCTCGCCTTTGGTGAGTTTCGAGGGTAAGATGGTTGTCCCTAAAGGACAGATTAGATTGCCCGTGTAAACAGGGACTGATGTGGTCGAAGTTGATTTTATTGTGGTGGAGGCCTTTTCCCCGTACACGGCCATTATGGGCAGGCCTTGGCTACATTTCTTGGGCGCTGTTTCATCCACTCTTCATCAGAAGGTGAAGTACCCTTCTGGAGGTCAAGTGCTGGAGATAGTGGGAAGCCAATCTATGGCTAGGCAGTGTTTAATTACGGCTATTCAACATAAACTAGAGAGTGACATCTCGGCCACTAAGGAAAATGATTTATAGCAATTAGGGGTCACGACTCCTCTGCTTAATGGGCCAGCCGACGAGGTGAAATGTGAAGACTTGGATAAGGTAGTCATTGGAGATGACCCTGAGAGATTCTTTCAGGTTGGGGCCCAACTCCCCCTCGAGGAAAAAGAAGAGTTAGTTGAGCTTTTGAGAAGAAACGTAGATGTGTTTGCGTGGGATGCCTATAAAGCCCCTGGTTTAGATCCGAAATTCATTTGTCATCATTTGAATGTAAACCCCTCGGTCACTCTGAAAAGGCAGCCACCTTGGCGTCCTTCTAACGAACATGTAGAAGCAGTCAAGAATGAAGTGACTAAACTTAAACAGGCAGGGGCTATTAAAGAAGTATTTTACCCTCACTGGTTGGCAAATACCGTGGTAGTCAAGAAGAAAACAGGGAAATGGCGTGTGTGTGTAGACTTTACAAATCTTAACAAGGCTTGTCCTAAAGACCCATTCCCAATGCCTAGGATTGACCAGTTAGTAGATGCAATAGTAGGACATCCTCGGATGAGTTTTTTAGATGCCTTTCAAGGTTATCATCAGATACCATTGGCAATAGACGATCAGGAAAAAACAGCTTTTGTCACTCCTGTGGGGAACTACCACTATAAAGTGATGCCTTTTGGCCTGAAAAACGCAGGGTCAACCTATCAACGGATGATGATAAAAATGTTTGAATTGTAGCTAGGAAAAAATGTTGAGGTCTATATTGATGATATGGTTGTGAAGAGCAAGTTAGTGTCCGAGCACTTAGCAGATCTTTCGAACATTTTTGAAATTTTGAGGAGGCACAAGTTGCGTCTGAATGCATCTAAATGCTCTTTTGGAGTGGGGTCAGGGAAGTTCCTAGGATACATGGTGACTCATAGGGGAATTGAGGTAAACCCAGACCAGATTAGAGCAATTAATAGTTTGCAACCACCTCAGAATCCAAAGGAAGTGCAAAAACTTACTGGAATGATGGCTGCTTTGAATCGATTTATATCTAGGTCAACAGAAAGATGTAGACTTTTCTTTCTTCTATTACATAAGTGGAAAGAGTTTCGATGGTCTGAGGAGTGTGTCATAGCATTCCAAGAGCTTAAACGTTACCTATCCCATCCACCTATAATGTCTAGCCCAGTGGTGGACGAAATTCTCTTTGCCTACATCGCCGTTGCTTTACATGCCATAAGCCTTGTGCTCATACGGGTGGACAATGGTATACAACGGCCAATTTATTATGTGAGCAAGTCACTTAACGAGGCCGAGATGCGCTACTTGCCACTAGAAAAGGCGATATTGGCTGTGGTCCATGTTACAAGGAAGCTTCCCCATTACTTCCAAGCGCATACTGTGGTCGTGCTAACTCAACTCCCCCTCAAGTCAGTGCTTAGGAGCGCTGATTATACAGGGAGAGTAGCCAAGTGGGGTACGATTTTAGGGGCTTTCGATATAAAGTACATGCCTCGTACTTCTATAAAGGGGCAAGTACTCGCTGATCTGGTGGCTGAATTTGCTGAATGTCCTAAAGAGGTGGAAATGGGAAGTGAAACACTAGGTGAAAGGTTGGTCGGCGTGGCCTCTGTTCAAGGCCTACCGCCTTGGGAATTGTATGTTGACGGAGCAGCTAATCAATGGGGATCAGGAGTGGGGCTAGTTATGGTGTCGCCTAAGAAGATTATTATTGAGAAATCCTTAAGACTGAATTTCTCAGCTACGAATAATGAAGCAGAGTACGAAGCTTTGCTAAGGGGGATGATGATGGTCCAGAAAATGGGGGGAAAGGCAGTAAGGGTCTTTTCAGACTCAAAACTGGTTATGGGACAAGTAAGGGGTGACCTAGAGGCACGAGATTCAAGAATGCAGGAATACTTAGGTCAAGTTAGGAGTATACAAGAAAAGTTTGAGGTTTTTGACTTGTCTCATGTTCCTAGAAGTGGGAACACACATGCGGATTCATTGGCCACCCTTGCCACGTCCTCGGCTCAGGATTTGCCTCGGGTAGTGTTGGTGGAAGACCTATATATGCAAACTTCGGTGCATCATGGTGCTCCTCGGATCCATCAGATCACACTGGGTCCGACCTAGATGGATTCTATATCACTATTCCTGGAAAAGGACGTACTGCCTGAAGAAAAATCTGAAGCTGATAAAGTACGAAGGAAAGCTCCTCGGTTCTGGCTCTCCGAGGATAGAAAATTATATAAGCGCTCTTTCTTTGAACCTTATTTGCTGTGTATGCACCTAGAGGCGTTAGAATCACTTCTGGAGGAATTGCATGAAAGGGTTTGTGGAAGTCATACAGGAGGAAGATCACTGTCTCACAGAGCTCTTACCCAAGGGTATTGGTGGCCAAACATGCAAAAAGAGGCGCAGGAATATGTCAAGAAATGCGATCAGTGCCAAAGGTATGCACCCAATATTCACTAGCCTGGAGGGGTTCTCAACCCTCTTTCTAGTCCATGGCCTTTTGCTCAATGGAGTCTAGATATTGTGGGACCTTTCCCCAAGGCAGTGGGAAACAAAAAATACCTCCTGGTCTGCACAGATTACTTCACTAAGTGGGTCGAAGCTGAGCCTCTAGCTAATATTAAGGATGTGGATGTTAAAAGGTTCATCTGGAAAAATATTGTTACACGATTTGGAGTTCCTAACGTTCTCATCTCGGATAATGGCCTTCAATTTGACAGCAAAGCTTTTAGGAAATACTATTCTGATCTAGGTATAAAAAACAGATATTCCACTCCAGCCTATCCGCAAGGAAATGGATAAGCTGAGGCTGTTAATAAGGTCATCGTGAACGGACTTAAAAAGAGGTTAGATGACGCCAAAGGAAGATGGGTTGAAGAGTTACCACACATTCTTTGGACATACAGGACAACACCTCGGAGGTCCACTGGAGAGACCCCCTTCTCAATGACGTATGGGGCTGAAGCTGTAATCCCTCTAGAGAACGGTTTCCCCACCATGAGGTCTAGCGCATTCACCTCGGATGGAAATAACGAACTATTGAGAAGGAATTTGGATCTAATTGAAGAACGATGTGAAAACGCTAGGGTGCAGTTGACCTATTATCAACACAAGATGAAGCAAGGCTACGATATGAGTGTAAAGCTAAGGCCGTTGGCCCCAGGAGACTTGGTGTTAAGGAAAGTTGTTGGAAACACTAAAAACCCTGCTTGGGGAAAATTGGGGCCTAACTGGGAAGGACCATATCGCATTACGTCAATGGCAGGAGTAGGTGCGTACTACTTAGAAGATTTAGATGAAAGAACTGTACTTCATCCCTGGAATGTAAATAACCTGAAAAGGTATTATTATTGATAAGAAATGTAATACTATGTTTTTTGCTTCCATTCATCTTAATTGTGTGTTGAGAATGATTTGGCATCTATTGAAATATTAAATAGAAACTAAGTTATGTTAGGTCCTCGGACCACAAACTTAGTGGAAAGTAATATCCTATGGCATCTATTGAGATATTAAACAGAAATTAAGTTATGTCAGGTCCTCGGACCACAAGCTTAGTGGAAATTAATATCCTATGGCATCTATTGAGATATTAAACAGAAACTAAGTTATGTTAGGTCCTCGGGCCACAAGCTTAGTGGAAATTAATATCCTCTGGCATCTATTGAGATATTAAACAGAAACTAAGTTATGTTAGGTCCTCGGGCCACAAGCTTAGTGGAAATTAATATCCTCTGGCATCTATTGAAATATTAAACAGAAACTAAGTTATGTTAGATCCTCAGACCACAAACTTAGTGGAAATTAATATCCTCTGGGATCTATTGAGATATTAAACAGAAACTAAGTTATGTCAAGTCCTCGGACCACAAGGTTAGTGGAAATTAATATCTTATGGCATCTATTGAAATATTAAACAGAAACTAAGTTATGTCAGGTCCTCGGACCACAAGCTTAGTGGAAATTAATATCCTATGGCATCTATTGAAATATTAAACAGAAACTAAGTTACGTTAGGTCCTCAGACCACAAACTTAGTGGAAATTAATATCCTCTGGCATCTATTGAGATATTAAACAGAAACTAAGTTATGTCAGGTCCTCGGACCACAAGCTTAGTGGAAATTAATATCCTCTGGCATCTATTGAAATATTAAACAGAATCTAAGTTATGTCAGGTCCTCGGACCACAAACTTAGTAGAGATTAATATCTTATGGTATCTTTGAAGTATTAAACAGAGGCGGATCTGTACTAGGTCCACATACCATAAGCTTGCTGGGAGTTAGTGACCCAGAACATTTCTTGAAATATGAAAGGGAAAAATCCTTTGTATCAAGTCCTCAGACCATAACCATTGTAAGAACAACCATTCTTGCCATACCAAGAGATACATTCAATAAAATATAAGTTGTACTAAAACCTTTAGAACGTGATCCTTAAGGGAAATTGTTGCTTTTTAAGCCAAGTTTTGGCTTATTTTGTAAGTCATAGGTTAGCCTCATAATTGTCAGTTAAAAGTTAGTATATTTCAATATATTGACGTTTTGTTTATTATGTAAGTGTTGAGATATTCCTTGGATGTTGTAAGACTTATTAAAGAGCTTGGTTAAAAAACAAGGAAATATATTTTTAACAAGGTTTGATAATGCGTTTTGTCAATATACTTTAGTTTTTAATAATCTATGTGGAGGAAAGGATAAGAAATGAGAAAAAACGAAAACCATACATTTAAGCAAAACAATATTACTGACAAATATCACTAGGATAAAATAAAAAAAATGATGATGCCTCATATACTACCAAAGTTTGTCCTTCAATAAAAAAATAATAATAATAATAAAAAAATAAAATAAAAATAAAAATATATACAATCATTGTAAGTATCATAAAAACTAGTACAAAACTTAAGGTTTCAACTTTATCTGAGGCTTAGGCTTGGGAGCTTGGTCAGCCACTTCGGGGGGGGGGGGGGGGGTCTTTTTCTCCTTACCCTTAAGAGATCCCTAAGCAGCTAAAGTGACTAAAGCTAGTTGCTTCTCAAAATCTTGAGAAGCTGTCCCTGGCTGAGGGGCTTCAGTCACCTTATCCAAGGAGGGTCCCTTTTGGGTCTCTTGTTCTCTACCCTATCCCTGCTGACCAATGGAGGGAGGATGCTGAAGTAGGGCTTCTTTGGCTAGTTAGGGCGCAGGAGGGGCTATCTCTGTCTGCTTAGGGATCTGCAAGGCTGGAGGAAAGATGATCCTTTCAGGTCTCCTCAGCTCGGAAGAAGCTTCAATCCCAGCTTGATTGAGAGCTTCTTCCCAGGTTTGAGCACAGTAAGCCCGGCACACCGCAGGGACCTCTGCTCGAAGAGCATCCTCGGTCTCGGCTACGCCAACGTCATAGCCGTGCTGCTCAGCCTCATCTCTCTCTCTCTCTCGGCTTTAGCCTTGTCCTCCTCAGCATGCAACCTTGCCTTTTCAACCTATTCTTTAAGTTTTTTGGCCTCCTCCAGTTGCTACTTCAAAACTGCCGCTTGCTCCTGGGACACAGCCAATTGTTCCTTGGCCTCGTTTGTTAGCTTCCTTTGGCTCTCGGCCTGCGTCTCAGCACCCTTCAAGGCAGCCTCTGCACTCTTCCTGGCCTGTTCCTCAGCCTTCAGCTTCTGCTTGAGATCAGCATTGCTGTTTTCAGCAATGGATAACGTCTGCACAGCGGTACTCCTTCTTTTTCTTTCTTCATCCAGCTGCTGTGAGATAGAGTGGTACATCTCGTCCATTCTGAAAGTGCTCTGAACGGCATTTTAAAGAGAAAAGGGAATAAGTGTTATATCAAGTAAAAATAAATAAATTAATTAATTAATTAAATAATAATAATAAATAATAATAAATAAATAAATATTTTTGAGAAGATAAATACATACCATGCCCAAAAACCGTTTAGCTTGAAGGAAGACTTCATTCTTCCTCAGTCCTCTTAACTCCACCATGTCCTTGGGGAGTAAGAGGGTTTCTTCCAGTACAAAGGTAACGTGGCAACCTATGCCCCCGTTATAGTCTTTGATGGATGCGTCATCAGTCATGGGCTCACCTCCGAGAATTGGGGCTGGGAGCCATGCTCGGGGCTCGGGCATCTGAACATCGCCCCTTTCTGATCCTCGGTTGGGGGCCTGGCTGGTCTTCTGTTGCTTAGTTGGCCTGTGTGCCTCTTCTTCAGTGGAAGAACGAGGTCTCCCAGGTTCCAGCGTCTCCTTGCCCTTTGGTTCCCTTCTCCTCTTAGGGTTAGCTTGTTCGATCCTGGAGGGTGGAAGCGGTTGAGGAGCACGGGGAGGAGATTTAGGTGGGACAGGAGGAAGTTTGGATTGAACAGACTTCCCAGCTTCCCCCCTTCCTGGCTGGTTCTCCAGCAATTCTTGAAGGCCGCGTTGGGGTTTCCTCTGAATACCCATGTCTTCAAGTACGTTTAGTGATGGAGAGGATTGATTAAAGACTTCGTAGTCATCTGTGAGCGAGGTGAGGTCAACAAAACCTTCTTCCTCTCGTTCAACTTCCTCTTCCTCCTCTACTTGGAAAATTGGGGGGGGGGGGGGGGAAGACATTGCTGCTGCTGCTGCAAGGCTGGCAACGGGTAGTGGTTCTGTGAGTGGGGAGTATCTGGGGAAAGGAACGCCTTGAGGGACTACAAACCCTTCATAGGCAACACTGATTTTGTGAAACCGAGGATCCTTGGCCCTTATCACGCACGATGGAACTTGGAATGCGCGCGATATGGGGTTGTAGTTGAGGATGAGGTGTGCCGCCCTTAGCTGACCGTCTGACTCGTTGACGTAAATCTCGGCTCGAAGAATCCTGTCCAAGCTCGCCTTGTTAACTAAGCGGAGTGAAGGCGTAGTAGCTCTGGGATCTGCAATGTAAATAAAAGCAAGGAGGACTCATTTTAGTAATGGCAAACAACAATGGGAGTACGAAAATTATGCAAGGTTAAATGTTAGAACTAACAGTTAGTTTCCCACCTGATTCACCCTCTTTCACTGGGCAAGGTAAGCCATCGTGCCATCGCCCAGAGAAGATTAAAAAATCCTCCTTTAGTCCCTTGTTAGATATAGGGAGGCATTGGATCAACCTAACCTCGGATTGCCTGGATTTTAAATAATATCCCTGCCCCTTTAGGTGTTGTAGGTTGTAAATCCAATTTATATCGTGGTGTGTGAGGTTTAGGTTCATCCTCTCGTTCAAGGCTTCTATACTCCCTAACACCCTAAACATATTCGGTGCATATTATGTAGGAGACAGCCTAAAGTACCTAAGGTAATTCCTAGTAAGGGTACCCATAGGAATGGTCATACCTCTTTCTATGAAAGCAATCATAGGGATGACCACCTCGTTCGTTTTCCTATCGTCAAACCACTCACCATGTGCCGCGTATCTAATGCCCACATGTGGGGGGATGTTGTATTTAGACCTAAAACTCCTCATCCCCTCCTCGGTGTCTACTAATTCCTTAAACCTACCCATTTTCTAAGAAGTGCTATAAGGGAAATTTCGCAAAAAAAAAAAAAGAAGGGAGATGAAAATTGAAAGTAGTACAGGAAGACTTACAGGTGTGTGAAATGGTCCTCGGACAAGAGTTTAGTATTTGTGAACGCGCAGAGGAGTGAGAGAAAGAAAAGAAATATTAGGTTCAGAATACAGGCTCTAGAATAGCGCAATCGTTTAAAGTGAAAAGAAACTGATTTGAAATATTATTTATAGTGATGCAGAAATTATGAGCGGGAATTCGCCCGCTCAAATTCCCAAACAGTTTATCTGCCGTTGGATTCTCATCCAACCGTTGAACGTGGGAGACAAAGGAGTTGCCAAAATTAAATGAAGGCATGCCCTGGGCACTGAAGCGTCAGGGGTGAGTCCCAGGAGGGTAGACACGTATTGTTATGATTCGACCTAATAATGCAAAGCCATAGGGGAGATCAGACAAAGATATCAAAATCCTCATTTTCTCCCAAGGAGCCGAAAAGCAAGATTTTGAGGGGCTATTGTGGGGGCCAATTGATCCCATAGGTACAATTTGCATTGGAAAGGGCTGGGCCTATGGCCCAATACCCAGTCCGAGGATAAGAGAGTATACGAGGACGACCAGCAAAGGAAGAAATGAAAACTATACCTTAAAAAGAGGTAAAAAATACATATGTAGAATTTAACCGTGTCCGAGGATAATGACCACCTCGGAACCTCTATCCGAGGTGGCCAGTAGACTTCTCAGTCCCTTAAGGTAACGTTTCAGAAGGACTTTGCAACAAAGGGGATAGGAAAATATCAGATAAAGGATAAGGATGAGGAAAAACAAATATCAGGAAGTACTGTCACCCCCGCATTAAATGCTGCCCAGCTAACTCTCTAACCACATTAATGTGGAGGTGATGCCTGAACAGTAAACAAACAGCCTTACAGCTAAGAGTAGAAGGTTCAAGGAGAGGCAATGGAGAACAGAGAAAAAAGACTCCCAACACCTGACTCACACGTGGATGGAGGAAATGGTGCAAAAACAGTAGTATATAACACGAAAGAAGATTCAAAGAAAAGGGGGACGGAAGAAGAAATAGAAGAGAGAAAAAGAGAGGAAAATGTGGAAGAAATACAACAGTAAAAAGGAAGAGTTCTTCATTATCGATCATACTGACAGGTCATGTCCGATGATACTTTTTGTATGTATGCATGTGTGACTCTTTCCATTTAACACTGTATATCAATATCTTTATCCTAGATTCAGACTAGCTTTTTCTCCCACTCTCTACAAATTTATTGTTCGGGCTTTTTGGGCCTGGGTCCATTCCTGTTCTGGGTTCAAGCCAAAACTGGTCCTCACAAAACTTGATTTATATTTGCCTAAAAATTAAGTTTTGGGGAAAAAAAATATAACTATACCAACCTGGTTGTGCTATCTTTTGTTGTTTTGTTTGTTAGGAAGAGAGGTGAGTGTGTTGAGTTTGGAGTAAAAACTGCCTAATGAGAAAGAGAGGAGCGATGGTTAGTTCTAAGTTGATGGAGACATTACTCTAATGCAAGCCCCATATGGATGCATTTATTTACAAGACTAACACTGAAATTCGAAACTCATAACTTGAAAACACAAAACTTGTTTTCTGTTTTCGTGACTCAAACTCAAAATTTTGAGTTGTTTTCTTCTTCCATGGCTCACTCAAAATTTTGAATTTTGAGTTTCAAAAACTCAACTTAAAAACTAAACCAAACACATTTTTTTTAGG
Source organism: Quercus wislizeni (assembly GCA_023055345.1). Lineage (NCBI taxonomy): Eukaryota > Viridiplantae > Streptophyta > Magnoliopsida > Fagales > Fagaceae > Quercus > Quercus wislizeni. The sequence goes on along the minus strand of JALGQJ010000003.1, from coordinate 11,486,428 downwards.
TAGGTTCCACGGATTTTGTGTACAACAATGGCTAAAACCAAGTACCCTTACTAGTGTGTTATCCCAAACTAATGTCGTACTCAAAACTCTAGTTTTTCACTGTCTTTCAACCCTATAATACCCCAAAGGTTTCCTAAAACGACAAGTAGGACAATGAACACATAAATTATTGCTACTTGCGAGTATTGAACACGAGCCACCAAAGGCGAGTTGGCAGCCAGAGTCAAACATATCCACATTGTTGTTGAATTCAATGTATTCTCGATCTTCCATGTTCTTCCATAAAAGCAAATTTGCGTTATGATTGTTATTGCTTTGCACCAATAATTGTCACCTTTGCTTCTCTACCATCAATCTCTCTACGATGTAACACCAAGCTCTCTCAGCCCGCCTTGAATATCAAAAATTCTTGGCTGGCTCTCTCAAATGTCTAACCCCATTAAAAAGAAAAAAAAAACACATAACCTTAACAGATTCTAAAATGTTGTCGAATTCTCAGAAGAAGAAATACTTGCACACTTTCTTAGCCACCAACCTTAACAACAAGCTCACAGTTTCAATCCCATCGTATTCCGACACCACCACCACCCAAGATGACTTCGACTTCTCCGAAGTGTTTGGTCCCTTAACCCCACATCACCACCAAAACCAAAACCCAACTTCAAATCCCAACCCTTCATCTTCATCACCACCGTCCACGTCATCACCCTCCTTCTCTGCCACCGCCGCCGCCACCACCACCTTCCCAATCCCAGTGGACCCACCTGTGATCTACAACCGGTCCCACTCCTTCGTGGGTCCCTCTCCTCGCTTCACCGCCACCTCTCTCTCCCGCTCTCTCCCTCTTGAACCCGAACTCGAACCCGATTCTGAACCCGAAACCGAACCCGGAAATGACCCAACTGATGATGATGATGATGATGGTGATGGTGAGAGTGAGAGGGTGGGAAAGATTGGGCCTTTGGATTTTGAGATTCTGAGAGTTGTGGGGCAAGGTGCTTTTGGAAAAGTGTTCCAAGTCAGAAGGAAGAAGAAGAAGAAAGAGAATATTCATTGTGGTTCTGATAGTGATAGTGATGGTAGTAGAGATGGGATTTACGCCATGAAAGTGATGAGGAAGGACACCATTATAAAGAAGAACCATGTGGATTACATGAAGGCTGAGAGGGACATTCTCACTAAAGTTGTTCACCCTTTTATTGTTCAGCTCCGCTACTCCTTTCAGGTATACTATTTTTTTTTTCTTTGTGAATTTCAAAATTTTATAGAATTATTATACATGGGTTTCAATTTTTGTGATGCAAGGTTCAATTTTTATTGGTCGTAGTTTGCCAATTGTGAATTGGGTTCAAGACAAATTAAACGTGGAAACAATGAAATATTCTAGATTCTCACAAAAATTTGAGTTGGGCATTTGACCTTTGTTGTTGTTGTTGCTTTCTACTGGCCCACATTAGTAACGTGATTTGAAAGTTTTTTTTTAATTGGTGGTTTTGGTTATTGGATTATGGGACTTAAGAAATGCAGTTATCACATTTCTATATATCAAAGATTTGATTGTATAATCTGTTTACTAGGAAATCCTAGATGGCAAAAGGGTATTGCTTAATTTGCTTTTAGATTAGCTTTTTGCTGATTTGTTGAAAGTGGGCAATCGAATGGTTGAACCAAAAAAATATGAGGTTTTAAAAAGGCAATATATAAGCAAATAAAGCTTAAAAGCTGAAGCGAAAAGCTAATCCAAATGGCCATTACATGTAGAAGATTTGGCTTAGCATGATAAATGGTCCAAAAATAGGCTTGAGATTCTTTTTGGTTCCTTTACATTTGTGGAGAATCCTTATGAATTTACATGGATGTAGAATGTTGTAATTATTATTTTGTGGATGACACTGCAGACCAAGACTAAGCTTTACTTGATTCTGGATTTTATTAATGGGGGGCATCTCTTTTTTCATCTGTACCGGCAGGGAATCTTCAGGTATCTTCTGTAATTCTTTTTGAAATTCTAGATTTCTAATCACATTGTATGAATGTATGTTCACCTGTTTGATTTTGGCTTTGGGTGTGTCTTGAGTAGTGAGGATCAGGCAAGGGTTTATACTGCTGAGATAGTTTCTGCTGTTTCACATCTTCACAAGTGCGGGATCGTGCATCGGGATCTTAAACCTGAAAATATTCTCATGAACGCTGATGGCCATGTAATGGCTGTGCCCATTTACCCATTTCGGTCATAGATATAAATATGCTTGAAAGTCTTGAAATATGCTTTTCTTGCATAGATATACTTTCTTAAAATAAGTTGGCTTTTATTTGTCTTAATGTTGGTACCTGTGATACAGGTTATGCTAACTGATTTTGGACTGGCAAAGGAAATTGATGAATCAAGCAGATCAAATTCAATGTGTGGGACCACAGAATACATGGCTCCAGAAATTTTGCTGTCTAAAGGCCACAATAAAGATGCAGATTGGTGGAGTGTTGGGATACTCTTGTTTGAGATGCTAACTGGACAGGTAATACCACATGAAAATTTTAGTGCTTTAGAATTTCCAGATTTTAACTTATGATGACCTTAGGAGTACCTAATTTGAATATGAACATTGGATCCATCCATCCCAAGTGGTCACTGGGAGTGGTTTGTTTTAGTCTTCTTGTCAGTAGTGGCTTTACTGAAGAAAAGGAACTCTTTTAACAATTATGGCTTTCTTGTTGCCCAAATAATTGCTAGATTTCCAAACCAGTAACCTGTTAATTGTATCTGCCAATGTCAAAGGGTCAAAAGTTAGGTAGCATGGCTTTTACTGGAAAGGGAGTGCATATTGCTTCCTAGAATAAATGGGGATAAGAAAAAAAAATGATAATGGACAAATCTAACTGAATAGCTATTTTTGGAATTTGCTCTCTTTCCATACTTCACGCAAAAACAAAGTGCCTCTGTAACATACTAGCATGTAAGGCATGGTTACTTCATCATTTTGAGAATGATTGAGGTAACTTACAGTCTGCTAGCAAGTTATTCCTTTTTTCTTTGTCATAGATGCATGTTGAGGACATATCCAACTGTTTTGTTGAGTGCATACCCTATGCCCACGTGCTTGTCATCCTGAGTTAAGCACAGATACTCGCCTTTTAGTAACCATTATTCCATATAGCACAGATGTTATGGAGTCACCTGCTTTGGACTGCGAGTTGCTCCTGATAGAACTCAGTTGGCTCCTTTTTTGGCTAATATCTAGGCTGATATTGATAGTTGAGGAATTTATCATTCAATATCTTTGAACTGTCGGGCTCAAATAGCTAATTATTAGGGGTCTGAAGTGTTGTTACATTAATTGCCAAATTTTTATTGTTTTTTCCCAAACTATTTATTTCTTTCTGCAGCCACCATTTACACATGCAAATAGAAAGAAACTTCAGGAGAAAATCATCAAAGAGAAGTTTAAACTTCCACCATTTCTTACCAGTGACGCGCATTCCTTACTTAAAGGAGTAAGTATATTTCTTTATTCCTTTCCAATTGATTTTTTTGTCTCTCTTCTTTTCCTTCCTCCCCCCCACCCTGCACCCTGCGCATCTTTTATTTTAATTTTCCTGTCAAATTAAACTTAGATAAATATTTCTCTCTCTCTCTCTCTCTCTCTTTTTTTTTTTTTTTTTTCCAGTTGCTGCAAAAGGAACCATCAAGAAGATTGGGCAGTGGTCCTAATGGAGGGGATGAGATCAAAAGTCACAAGTGGTTTCAATCAATCAATTGGAAGAAATTAGAGGCCAGAGAACTGCAACCAAAGTTCAAGCCAGATGTGAGTGGAAAAGACTGTACAGCCAATTTCGACCGGTGTTGGACAGCAATGCCTGCAGATGACTCGCCAGCTCCCACGCCAACTGCAGGTGAACATTTCCAAGGATATACTTATGTGGCACCTAACCCTTGGCTTTCATCTGTATAAACTTACGGCTTCTGGCCAAGAGCATAGTTAGGATGATATGAAGGGTGGTTTGAAGCAGGGCTGCCATTCAATTGTAATCTTAACTGATTGCAAGTCCTGCTATCAAACAAACAAATATGTTCACATTCATATCTCATGTACAATATTTCTAACTCGTCTTAGAATAAATAATTTTGTGGATTTTCACTTCCTACTCAGCTTAGTCTTAAATTTTTAGTGAACTTTTAAAAAATTCTTACAGTTAAAAAATGTTTTGAGATGAAGTGTGGGTATTTATGTTTCATTTCATTCCTTCTGCACTAGAGCCATATCAGGTACAACATGTCCAGTAAGATACAAACTCTGCATGGCAAGTTCCATTTATTTTCTGAGGTTGAAAATTTCTCTATCACAATTGCTTTTTACTAGTAGGACCAAAACAAAGTACATGGAACATAATTTTAGTAAAAGTAGAAATATAGATGAAGGGTTTGTAAGACTTAATGCAAGAAGTACCCAAGGCCAAGAGTGAGTTTAAGATATCTTGGATCAACAATTGATTAAGATGGAGAGATTAAAGATGAAGTAAATCATTGGAAGAGTAGAGCGAATGAAGTGGTGAAGTACATTAGGAGTTTTGCTCTTATTAAATAAAATAGAAAATTTTATAAAACTGCTATAAGAACATCTGTGTTCTATGATGCTAAATGTTGGGCTAATAAGCAAAAGATTAGTGTAGCTAAAATGAAATTATTAAGATGGATAAGATTGGCATCTATTGATCAAAAGATTAAGGGAGAGTTGTTTGAGATGATTTGGTCATGTGCAAAAGAGAGTGATTATGCACCAATAAGGAATAGTGAGTTGATAACATTAGTAGTAATAATTTTAATAAGTTATATGTTAACCAAAAGCCTTGTAGCTCAACTGGTCTTTACTGAGTTGATAACATTAGTAGTAATAATAGTAATAATAGTAATAAGTGATATGTTGGCCAAACGCCTTATCACTCAACTGGTTGGCACCTCTTAGTGTTTCTAATGGAAACATTTAGGGTTCAAATCCCCCCTCCCAATTATCAAATTTAAAAAAATAATAATAATAATAATAAATAAATCTTAACAAATTTAAGACTTATTAAAAAAAAAGCAACATATTAATTAAGGAAGTAACAAAGAAGATTAATACTTTGGATAGTACAAAATGATGGAAATGATACATGTAGTTGACCCTAATTAGTTTGTTGAAGATTGATGGTTGATCCCAAAATTTTGAGACAAGGTTTTGGTTGTTATTTTTATTGTGGAGAAAGAGACAATATCGTAACAAATAACATCAAACATCAAATAGTAAGATGCTATTCATTAAACAAATAATAATGATCATCAAAGAAGAAGTAGAAGAAGTCAAACATCAAATAGTAAGATGCTGTTCATTAAACAAATAATAATGATCATGGAAGGAGAAGTAGAAGAAAGATGCTAATGATAATAATAATAATCATCATCATCTAAGGAGAAGAATATGCTATTTAGCACAAATAATTTTGGTCTATGTGAGGCTGTGGTATAAGAGACTATATAGTAAGATGCTGGATAGGATTTTATAACAAACAATTATCTGAGTTAGCTCCAAGTAGTGGGTGGACTTAAATTGTGTTTGAAAACAAAGAAGTTGAGACGAGTGGAGAGTAGAGTAGATATCCCTCCTCTTATTTGGATGTTTTAAAAATTAAGAGTGGAGGAGAGTTAGTTATAAGATTTTTTTTTTATAAGTAAGAAGTTTTATTGATATAAAAAAGGAACACCCTCGTACATAGGGAGTGTACAAGGGGTCAACAAATCAAATACAAAAATTGCAAGAATCTAGGAAATCAATAAAAGAAGGGAATGATTGTTTTTGCAAAGCAAACAACCAATCCAGTAAAGTTCTAAAAAAGAAAAGCTTGAGGTCCAAAATATATCTCTCAATATCTTCAAAACATCTACTATTTCTCTCCCTCCAAGACACCACATTAAGCAATGAAGAACGATGGACCATATATAACCATTTCGATGACGACTAAAGCTGCCTTGCCAACATCCTAACAGCCCCAAAACAGTATGTGGCATAACCCAAGTTACTCCAAATAAACCCAAAACCATAGACCATAGATCCATAGCAACGGGACAGTGAAGGAAGAGATGGTCAACTGATTCACCATTAATCTTGCACATGTAGCACCAATCCAAACAAAGAAAGCTACTCTAGAAGGAATCTTCTGCTTCCAAATACTTTTCCGAGGAAAACTGTAGATAGTAGGGCCAACTAAAATTCTATAATAATCATTAACCATGAACCCCTTATCTTTGCTAGGTATCCAACACATCTTATCTTCACCAAACCTCCTTATTGAAGAACCATATATGGTTTCTATGAAGCCTGACATAGCCTCTAATTCCCAAGCATGCACACCCCTAAAGAAGCTCACATCCCAAAAGAGGACTCCATTGTAGGACTTCATAAGCACAGGCACACTAGCCTCCTTATTCCTACAAAATCTGAACAAGTCAGGATAGCTAATAGCAAGAGATGTCTCTCCACACCAACGGTCTTGCCAAAACTTCACCCTAGATCCATCACCAATATCATATAGAATATGGTGTGAGAAAGAAGGCCATCCCTGACTGATACTTTTCCATAAACCAACACCATAAGGACCATTCATAGATCCGGTACACCAGCCCCCCCCCCCCCCCCCCCCAACACATCCATATTTCATCTCTATCACTTGTCTCCAAAGGGCATTCTTCTCAATCCCAAATCTCCAGAGCCACTTCCTAAGTAAAGTTTTATTGAAAAGTCTTATCTTCCTTATCCCTAAGCCACCCGAAGAAATAGGAGCATAAACAGTAGCCCATTTAACCAAATGAATTTTAGGTTCATCACCGAAACCGCCACATAAGAAATTCCGTTGAAGCCTCTCAATTCGGTTAGCCACACTAGCAGGTATAGTAAATAAAGATAGAAAATAAGTGGGTAAATTAGATAGGGTGCTTTTGATTAGAGTGACTCTACCTCCCTTGGATAAATACAAGCATTTCCAACCCGCCAATCTCCTCTCCATTTTCTCAAGAATTGGATTCCATATAGTCTTATCCTTGAATTTAGCACCCAAAGGAAGATCCAGATATTTCATTGGAAGAGTACCCTGCTTGCAGCCAAGAACATTCAGCAATAAGTCAATATTATGCACTACTCCAACTAGAACCAATTCTGACTTGCTCAGATTTATCTTTAGACCCGACACCGCCTCAAACCAAATAAGAATCATACGGAGAATCAAAATCTGTTCTAAATCAGCTTCACAAAAAATTAGAGTGTCATCCGCAAAAAGGAGATGAGACACCGCCAAGGATCTTCCCTCCAAGTTACCCACACTAAATCCTGACATGCGTCCTTCATGAACTGCTTTATCCAACATTCTTCCAAGAGCTTCCATCACCAAAACAAACAGCAATGGAGACGACAGATCACCTTGTCTCTAACCTCTGGAGCTACCAAAAAATTCACAAGGAGAGCCATTAATAAAAATAGAGAAACGGACTATAGATAGACAAAAGAAAATCCATTGTCTCCACTTGGCAGAGAACCCACTTCTTTCTAACATCTGCAAAAGAAAACTTCAGTTTACATGGTCAAAAGTCTTCTCAACATCCAGTTTATAATCAGCCCCGGCACCCCAGACTTCAATCTACTGTCAAAACATTCATTAGCAATAAGAATAGGGTCAAGGATTTGTCTGTTCCTTACCAAAGCATTCTGAGATGTTGAGATTATATCCCCCATAACCGTGCGGAGTCGATTAGCCAAGACTTTAGCAATAATTTTATAAACCCCCCCAACAAGACTAATGGGCCGAAAATCCCTAATCTCACTTGCTGCATGTTTTTTAGGGATGAGAGTAATAAAGGTTGCGTTTAAACTTTTCTCAAACTGACCTTTAGCAAAAAAATGATGAAATACAGCCATAAGATCAGGTTTCACAATCCCCTAGCAAGCTTGGAAAAAATCCATTGAGAAGCCATCTAGTCCAGGAGATTTATCACCATGAAAACTCTGAATGACATTAAAAATTTCTACCTCTTCAAAAGGTCTCTCTAACCAATTTGCATTATCGCCGGATATCATTGGAAAAACCAACACATTTGGAAATGGTCGATCAACCTCCTGCTCAGAATACAAATTCATGAAGAAATGAGTAATGCAGTCTGCAATCATACCCTAATCCGAAGACAAGGTACCATTAACCATTAGGCTTTCAATACCATTATTTTTTCTGTTAGAATTACCCATTCTACGAAAGAATCTGGTATTGGCGTCCCCTTCCTTCAAGTGCAACACCCTAAACTTTTGTCTCCAACTAATCTCTTCTAAAAGAGTCAAGTTTTCAATATTTGTACGAAAATTAACTTGTTCTAACTTCTCCTCAGCTATTAATCTATGTGTCTCCTCTTTAGCATCCAAAACATTCAACTTGCTCCAAAGGTCCTATTTCTTATATGTGACATTGCCAAACTCCGTCTCATTCCACTTTTTGAAATCCAACTTCAAGGCAGCCAACTTCTTAGCTAGTATAAAACTTGGGGTTTCCTTGGAACAAATACCACCACATCTTCACTTTGTTGACAAAATTTTCCACCCGCAACCACATATTTTTAAAATAGAAAGGAATTCTACCTCTTTGCTGACTCCCACCCTCCAACAAAATAGGAAAATGGTTTGAAAAGTACTCTAGACATCCTTTTTTGTGTAAACTATGTGAAGTGATCTGCCAAAAGCAGGGAGAAAAGGAACTGGTCTAGTCAAGAAGCTGAGGATGTATTGGACCAGGTGTAAAGACCCCCTTCCATAGGTATATTCATCAACCCATGAAGAGAGATAAAGTCAGAAAATCCATACATAGCCCGAGAGTAGCTAGCAGCCCCCAGTCGCTCTGATGGGAAACAGATTATATAAAAGTCACCTCCTAAGCACCATGGCAAATCCCACCAACTGATCAGCCCAATTAGTTCCTCCCACATCACCCTACGCCTTTTGTTCAAATTTGGCCCATATACGCCTGTAAAAGCCCACTTAAATTGGTCACCAACATTTTTAAACTTGCATGAAACCGAAAAATGCCCCACCGCTTCCTCCACCTTTTCTACAACCCTTCTATCCCGCATCAATAAATTACCTCCATAAGCACCTTCAGAACCTAGGTACAACCAATCTACGTATGGACAACTCCATATACTTCGAACAATATCTCTAGTAATCCATTCTAGTTTGGTCTCCTGCAAACACACAATATCAGCTTTCTAGGATCGCAACAAATTACGAATCTGAAGCCTCTTTTCAACTTCATTCAGCCCTCTGACATTCCAAGAAAGTAACTTCAAATTCGTTGAGCAACAAAGAGAACCCGATCCCTATTAATACCACTTCGCCTAGCAGAGGTAGAGCCATAATTAATAGAACTAAACAACCCCTTCAACTCTCTTAAACCTTTCACTCCCGAACTTTTTAAGCCACGTGTTTTCTTGTTCACCTTAGCCCTCCGATTTAATTCAGCTTCAACAACTAATAAAAATTCTGTCGCTTGATCTTCCAAACCCTCTGGGGACGTGCCAAGGAAGCTATCGAAATTATTGAATCTCCTTTGAAACCACTTTGAGTAAGGTTCATGCCTCTCTGAACTATCCACACCCACAAACCTGAGAGGAAATGATTACTTGTAAAAAATTGGATAAATATATCCTTTATTTGTTAAACTCTACAATTTAAGAGGGAAAAAAAACACATGGGGGGAAATACATAAAATTTATAAAATTAGAATTCATTCCCCTATAATTTCTCTCAAATTGGACATCTCTAAGCCCCAAATCCCCTAAAATCTTTCCCCTTCCTGTTAAAAAGAAATCCAAACGAGTTTAAATCTCCACCCGTCTCCCTCTCTCGTCCCCTCTCTACCCATCCAATTGTGAAGTCAAGCTAAGGTTTGATAAATTAATATAAAAAAAGCGAATCTCCACTCATATGGGCAAATAATAGAATGCTATGCATACTCATAGTAAGAGATAAATAATAGAACATTATGCATAGTCACAGAGAGAGAAAAAGAGAGCCAACCGAGCACTAACTTTTATTCATTTTATTTATATTTTATCATGGTAAGGTGGAACAAATATTGGTTTTTCTTGTGAAGAAATTGTGTTGATCCCGTGATGATGACAAATTATTCATGTTTAATCTCCTTGTAGAGTTTGGAGAACTCAATAACTTGAGATTTTTAAATTTCTAATATAGTTAATTGCATAGTGAATGATCATGTTTACATTCCTCACCTAAGTTGCAGAGCGTGATAATTTATGGAGGCTTTCAAACTTTTTAGATAGTTACTAATTGAAGCATATCATCATAATATCCAATTCCAAATCACTAAACTAAGCTTATGGCTAGGCTTCTGCCAGATTTCAGAGAGAGAGAGAGGGGGGGGGATTCTGTCTGGAACTTCCTTAGGAAGTTGACACAAAGCAACGGTGAAAAGTAAGAGATGCAAGTAGAAAGTATAGAGAGGAAAGCAACATTGAAGAATCTTGTTCCAACTCACTTTATAGACAACGAGAAAATTAACCATTAAAATCTAGACAACACATTAATATGTGCTTAGCTAATGATGGCATCTCAGGAGCTTGATATTTGTTATGAAAATGATTGACATAAATTTGATTTGTTTTTTCCTTCTGTGTTGATTAGAATTAGTTGTACAAGTGATAAGAGTTTTGCTGGGCATCTGTAGGAAAAGTAAAACAAGAAGTCATGATTGGTGATGAGTACCCTAACAATGGCAAATCATGTTATTTTTCAACAAAAACAATGGCATATCATGTTTCACGCTTACTCTTGTTAAACATAGATAGGTAGAGGGGATATATTCTTTAAGTAACATTATGGCCCTCAGAATAGGACTTTATTTCATAAAATTTGAAATGGGTGCATCCACTAAAGAAAGTTGGTGTTTCTTTGGCTGTTTTTTTCCACAACCCTAGAAGGACCCAGATAGAAAATCACCTATCTACAACCCTACATTGCTTCAGAAGCAAGTATCACTTGCTTATTTATATACAAAATACCATTATCATATCACCAATTAACCTCAGTTGTCTTAATTGCTATTAGAGAGTAGCTGTGGCAGTTAAAAAATTTGTAGCCATGAATAGTAAGGGCAGGAGCAACGAGTCCATTTGTGAGAAGTCAATGAAGATAGTAGTGAACATCATTAAGCTATCATCTTTCTGTATTTCTAAGATGAGTCTTGGAGTAGGTGGAAATCAAGTAGTAACTAAGAACCTTGCACCTGTGATGAGCTCTGTCATGGTTGACTTGTCAACCAAAAACCAAAGGTCACAAGAACCACAGAGCAGGTCAAAGAAAATTTCATACTTGATTGAACCCGGTGAAAACGATGAATCTACGTATGTGATCTGTGAAGAGATGAACATTGATGGTAGGGCTTCTGCATACATTAGGAAGGTACATGAGAAATGCCAAAATCATTATGATGCATCAAAGATTTCTCCATGCATACTACCTTCTCAACCTTATGCAGTACTTAAATAGCCACCTTTATCTGTGTTGTGTGTTTATGTTTTTGTTTATCTACTTGCTGTCATCTTGGTTAGAATAAACCAGTAAATAAGATGGCGTATCTTCCTTGCTTGGATAGGATAATGACTAGTGTTTTGTTCAGTGTAGTAGATTCTCCTTTTGCTGTTGGTTACCTTTATGCCTTGCTGAATAGAAGGGGCTCATGGTCCTCCTCTACCTGAGCTTTATGTGGCATTGTTTGGTGGAATTGAATACCTGTAAGTTGTAAATTATGGTGTCCTTTTCAATAGTGCGGATGTACTCCTTTTCAAAGCTGTCATTTGGCTTCATAATACTCTTTTTTACTTTCTTTTTTTTCCTTGTAGGCATAAAGCAAATTTTGAAAAATAAAATGCAAAGATTTCTTCTTCTTCTTTTTTTGTTGGAAATTGATGATTTAAATTATACTTGAACCTTGTGAACTTTTAGCCTTAAATAATTTTGTGAAGAACTTATATATAAGTTTAAATTTAAACCTAGGAAGCAAAAAAATCACTATAAACAAGAAGGATAAACTATCTATTTCAAACTGTCCCTTGACTTGTATGTCAGTCAAACATTATCTTATTAACTAAGAAATGCCCTATGATTTTTCTTGTGCTTTCAATTAGCATAAACAACTCTTTTGTTTGAAACAAGGATATTGTAGGATGGCCATTTGCTCAATATTTCACAAAAGAATATCATAAATAAAATTGGGACACTTAAAAAAATACACATTCAATAACCTTACCTAGCTTCTTAAAAAACAAATAACCTTACCTCTCCCCACACACAAAAAAAAGAAGCATTTATTCACAAATCATCATCCTTTGTTTTTAGCAGAACAAAAGTAGCAGTATGTCGGTATATCCAACTAAAGAATCTACTTGTAAGTTGTAATGCGCCATGCGGAAAATTAAACCTTTGAAATAGCACATAATTCTGCTACAAAATAGTAGTGCATCATCGTACTTCTCTCAGGAAAAATCCGACTAGAAATTCAAAATTGGCCACAGTGATCTCGCACTATCTAAGCCGCATGCTTGCTTTCAATTACTTTCAACAATGAAGAAAAAATCCACTCATCAATTACTCATGGCAATGATAAGTCATAATTGTGACATTAATAAAGGCCATTTTTCACTCTAGTGGTTACATGAACGATCTTAATGGAAAGGAAAACCATAACAAGGTCGTCGAGAATATGTTAATGCATTGGATTTGGTGGTCATATTGTGTAAACCAAGCCCTAAATGTCTAAAGAGTAATGATTGTAATAAATAATAAATAAATAAGGGTAATTTATGTGATAATCCTGCTTCTTTTTCCATTTCACGTACTAACAATGTTAGTATTACACACTTTTATACACACTTTATCACAATTGTCTTATGTGACAGACTATGATTAGTTGTCTATCATTATTACATAACCCAACTATTTTTTCTTCACCACTTACGATCTACCACGTATGGCAATCATGTTAAAGTGTGTGGTAGTAGCATTATTATTTGTTCACTATACTAGCTGTAACTGGTAAATGTGAAAAGTTAACGAATATTCTGCTAACAATTTAAAAAAATTTGTGAGAAAAGAAAAATATAATTGATTTTTTAGACAATTTTTTATATTTTTCATAAAAATAATATCAAAATTTTCTAAAAATTAAATATTAACAAATGCTCTTAAAACATCCATTAACCGAACCTCTGGTAAATCCATTAACCGAACCTCTGGTAAATTAGTCAAATCAGGTTAATGAGTGCGTAGTTGAACTTGATTCGGTTTGTTCAGCCTTCAAATATTAAGATGATGGAAAACTTCAACGATTCCTTTCAGATAGGACCTTCTTCGAATATATTGTTGCCTCCCTTTTTGTAGTCATTTCCAGATCTGGATTAGCTAGAAATGATTACAAGAGAAATTGTAGTAATGGCAAGTGTCACACGGTGTCCAGATACAGCTTACAAAAAGGAATGCCAAAAGTCTGTGTCTCTAGGTGGCAATATTTGACAATGCGATTTTTTTTTTTTTTTCAAAGTTAGACTTTTAGGATAAATGAATTTGGATTAAAATGGTCAAATCATCTCTTGACATAATTAATAAATGACTTTATTTATTGTTCATGTCAATTCCATAGGAATCAATTTGGGTGGAACTCCATTGAGTTGAAATAATAACTTTTATATTGTAAGCTATTATTAGTACTTTAATGTTATAATGAATTAAACTTTGTATATAATTTATTTGTTTGTAACTGTTATAATTAATGTACTTACAAAATATTTATTAAAAAAAAGTCAATTATTTTGGACCATATTATTTTTATGGGTTGAAATGTATAGTATTCATGTTAATCCGATATATTATGTTTATTAAATGAGTTAAAATATGTATATATTAAGCGTGTTAAACTTGTTTGCACCATGTTAAACCTATTAATAAATAAATCGTGTTAAAATTGAAGAGTTTTGACAAGATTATTAAATTCATCATTCATTAAGTTAGAGTTGACCAATATATTAGAATACCCTTACTTTAACACTAACATGACACGAAAGCAAATTACCACCCCCAAATTCTCTATATCTCAAGTTGGAATGCGAGTCCTAAAATCTCTTTAAACCCACTACAAAGGGTTGTAGATGACTCGTGTGCTATTAATCATATAACTTATTAAGTTATTTAAACTTGTATAATTATTAAATAAATCATATGATTAAGCATAAATTTTCAAAGAGTTGTTCTAAATTTTACTGCACCAATCACATTTTTATGTCAGGTAAATTTATCATTTTCTTTTCTTCCAAAGGACTGTTCCAGACGCAGCTGCCACGGCAGACAGCAGACAGGACACTGATCATAAACAGGGCTGGCCAGTTCTGGTTCAATTAGTTAATCATCAATGTTTGACCCATAAACTCAAACTCAAGGTTTAGCCCATCTCAACCTACTTGTCCCACCAGGAACAGAGCTTCCTATACAATAATGTCAATGTTTCACAATTAACTGCAACTTTTCTTTTTTACTGAGATTTCACTTCCAATCCAACTTTCCTTTTTAAAAAGTCAATAAACTTAATCCAAATAAAGATAACAATCAATACAATAAATTCAGATGAGACTAAAATTTTGGGCCAAATTAGAATTATTGCACTTAATCCCAAAAAATAGTTAGCCATGGGGCAAGAAATTTCAGAATTCAGTCACCATATCCATGCCAATAGAACATTCTCTGTATCCTATAGTACAGAAAAAAGAAAAAAAAAAAAAAAAAAAAAAAACTCCAAAAAATCAGCAAGTTCAGTCTGCAAACTTTCCATTTCTATTTTCACTTTCCTAACCATATTTAACAGACCCTCCTCTGGCAAATGAGAAAAAAGATTCTGTTTTCTACTTTTTTGTATTTTCATTTTTCTTTTCACAGAGCACCATAATTCTTAATATCAACGTCAGTTTTAAACAAACAATCCCTTCAATTAGGGGTTCTCACTTCTCAAAGTTCAATGAAAGCAACCATTTTCTACCAAAATGTAACAATCAATAAAACCATAAATGCAAAACCCACCACACGTTTTAAAAACTATTTTCCCCATTCAACTGAACCTTACAAGTGTATGACCCACAACACGGCATTAACCACACTACCACAACTACCCTGCTCCATTATTGGGTGCCAAAATCAATCCACACAGACACAAAATCAATGCGTCCATCACTGAAAAGGGAAGAAAATCTGAAAATGCGCTTCTACTAATAATCCAACTTGATTTTTTCTCCTCTAAAAACCATGAAAACCACTAACGTTAGAATTAGGCTAGACCCACCATTGTATAAGTAATAAACAGTGTCCTTGTTATTTTCAGTTACATTAGCTACAATCAAAAACAGCCAAAGGAACGCGAATCTAAGATAATAGCATAAACCAACAACAAAGAAAATGACATGACAGTTTCTGGGTCTGTACAAAACAAACAAGGACAAATTCAGTCATCTAATTACCTTGTCATCTCTAACCCATTCTGATTTTTTTTTTCCTTCTAGAGAGATAAATTGATCTAAGAAACCTGCACTAATTATCAACCATTCCCCCATATTTAATATTTTTCTCAAGCAACAGTGATGATACTATCCCCATTGTTGAAGTTTGACATTGCTTGGAAAGCTGAAGGATGCCTCGACGGTGACTCCCTCTGATCAGATGTCAATGACAGCTTGAGAGTCAATGGTGACGGATCAATAGTCGACTTCCAATTCAAGTTAAGGTCCGTTATGGTTGCGGCATGAGTAGCCGTATGGATAGGAATTGGACGGACAAGCTTTGATGATGCATTGATATCCAGATTACCCTGTCCTAAGCTTAGATTTTCCATTGGAACCACAGCTGGCCCAACAGTCATTGGAAATGCAGGCATCATAGGATAACCGCTAAAATTGCGCGTTTCAGGCGGCGGAGGTGGCAATGAATGTGAATTCGACACATTATCTTGATTATTATACCCCGGTTCATCTTCCATTGGAATTGCTGTGACCTAACACAGGAAAATTGGTCCATGGTCAAGAAAAGGTTTTTACCATTTGGTCATTGAGAAAACGTAGGAAATCACAAAGAAAATCATTCAACTATAAATGGGTCAACTTTCACAAATCCTTAAAGAAACCTAGGATTCTCCATTAGTACTACTACTACTATTTTTTTACCTTGGATTTAGTCTTTCTAAATTTTCTCAACAACCAAAACGTACTATACTAGCAAAACCGAAGAAATAACATAGAAATGAGCACCACCATTAAAAATTAATAACCTTCATTTCTATGAAATTACATATTATCTCATTGCCGACAAAGTAAAAGAAGACCATTTTTCCTTGTCACATAGGTAATTGCCTAAGAAGTAACAAAATTAAATCCAACACTCAATCTATATATTCATAGAATATAATTTAAAAATATTCCCCAAAAATGAAGTCAACAGTCAAACATAATTAGATCACAGCACATTAAAAATTCAAGATTGAAACTTTCAAGATTCTTTTGTTGTTGTCCACAAAATTTTTTTTTTTTCTCATCAACCAAACCAGAAAGCAAGCATAGTATTTGATGGGTTACCGTATCAGTGGTGATATCAAAGAGGCTAGATCGGCGGCGGCGGCGATTGAGGTTGGTACGGCGGAGAAAGTACTTCTGAGCATGACTTGCAACCTGGGTTGGCGTGCGAGTCTTCACAAAGTTTCTAGATATTCCTCTCCAATCTCCTTTTCCTACTTTCTGCAATCCCAGCAGGAATAGCTTGTGCTCGTCCTCTGTCCATGGCACACCTAAAACATTGTAACAAAAACAACCAAAACCTTAGTACCAAAATCTTATAATCTACCATAGATTCAACAAAAACAACAACATCATCAGTAACCAAATCTTAGTCTCAACAGACTAATAAAGACAACTTTTTTTTTTTTTTTTACAGCTTCTACTAACGTTACTTGTTTTTTTTTTTTTTTTTTACTCTCTTGTAATAGTAATCAAATCAAAAACTTTATTTTTCTAAACAATCTTTTTTTTTTTTCACATAGGAACAGTAAAAAAGACAAGGAATTTTGTACATGCGAATTCATAGCTTTATGGATCAACTAGGAGTAGTTAAAAATTCAGCCAAAAAAAAAAAAATACCCATTATAGCAGAATTTGGTATAGAATATATAGTCAAAAAGGCTTTGGATTTGGATTTATGAGAAAAAAATAAAAAAATAAATCTCAAAATATAATGATGATCGGTGATCTATCAGAATAGGACCTCGTTTACGTTCACGTTCACGGGTGGCGCGTGAGCTAGGGACGGCGTCGTCGGCGGAGGCGTAACCAGCAGCAACATCATCTTTGGATTGAATCTTATTGCTACTATTATTGGAAGCCTCTCCATCTTGATGAGGTTGTTGAGGCTGATGCTGAGGCTGAGGCTGAGGCTGTTCATACTGAGAGAGATTGTTCATACTCACGCTCTTCCTCATCGAGTCCACCACAACTCTCACCCCAAACAACATGATCTCTCCGTTTCCACAGGTGTCTGACTTCATCTCCATCTCTGAGAGAGAAAACCTTTCACTTTGCTATACCTTTCTTTTTTCTTTTTCTTTTTTATTAATCTCTTCTCTCCTCTTCTCTCTTCTTCTTGTTCTTGTTGAAGATGGAATCTTTAGAGACCGTACAAGTGGAAATAGAGAGAAAAATATGAATGAATGAACGAAACGTTGTGTGTGTGTTGGTGTATATATATAAATATATGTGTGTGTGTGTGTGGGAGAGAGAAAGAAAGACAGAGATGGGGTGGCACCATGTGGATGTGTGGGTGTAAAGTTGTGGCGTTATGAAACCTATGCTTTGTGTCTGCTTTTCATACGTGGTTTTGCGTTTTCTTTTTTCATTTTTAACATTTTTTTAAGACACGTTTACTAATGCTATTAGAGTAATGATTATTAGAAAAATAGTTAACGTGTGTCTTAAGGTACATATTAATTGAACTTTAGAAAGATTTTTAAATATTTTGAGGAGTTTAGAAATGGTGCTCCTTCTTCATCATCTATAGTAGAATCTATCATGAATATGAAAAGAGGGTGAATCATTCTTCGTGTTTTAGAAGTACTTAATAATTTTTTTTTTTTTTAGAAACAAACACATACACACAATGAAGAAAAAAAGATTTTATCATAAAGACATATCACAACTCTACTCTGATTAATAATTATTCTTGTTAATAAACTATTTTTAAAAATAATTATTATTCTTGTTAATAAATTATTTTTAAAAAGTTTTTACATCACTTTTACAATAAATATAAAAAATTGTCAAAATAATTAATTATTTTATTATAAAATATTTTTAAAAATAATTCATAAACCAATGTTCATAAGGCACCCATTGACTTTTCTTTTTTTTTAATTTTTTATTTACTGTAAATTTTGTAAAGAGGGGTTTAACTAGTTAAGGTTAATCCACTTGACATATTTGATTGATTATATATCATTATCATTATTTGTTTGTGTATATAAACTATGGGTTTGGTGTTTTGGAGTCTTGGGACCATTTTGGGTTTAGTTTGTTATTATTTGGCTAAGAGGATTAAGATGATGTATTGGTTTTTGGTGTCATTGGCCAAGCGTGATAAGCAGTATGTATCTATGCATTTTGAGGTGTGTATGTGACGCATGTGTGACACGAAGATGAAAATTTTGTGGGTCTCATGTTATATGTTAAAAAATTAAATAATTTATTATAAAAAAAAAAATTTGAAGCTGCATTTCTCTTGTCGGTTTATTGATTCATATAGTCCACAAGCGTCCAATCAATCCTTGTCACGAACAAAGAGAGTTGAACAAATTTTTAGACCCCATCTTACACTCAAATGTGATGCTTCCTCGATAATGTTATTCATGTAAAATTTGAAGACACTTGAGAGCAAATTAAACTTACTGACATAGTATCTCATAATTGGAGTGATGCCTTTGGTCCTTTCTTTAATAAATGATTTAGATTCAAATACTGACATTAGGATTGTAAACAAGTTGAGTAGAACAAATTATTAAAAACTTAAAATTGTTCATTTAATTTTATTTTGAACACAATTTAAATTTAAAATCATTAATATGCTTTATTACATATTTATGTTTAGTTCATTTACCTTGCAAACAAACTTGATCTTGTTCAAAATCTACTTCATTGACTTAATTTTCCTCCAAATACAGTGAATAATATGACTGAAAACTTTTTACATAAATTTATGCAAATAATTGATAACTAAAATAGTTGAAATTATTATTTAAATTTTTTTGAAATTATATTATTAAGTTAATTAGATATAATATTTTCATTTACAAACTTATAAAAATTAGATTTATTAACCTTGTATTATTAAAAATTGTATATAATTTTTAATATGAAATTTTTATATTATCAATCAATTATAAATAATAATTTGATATCTTATACATTTATTTAGAAATTTACATTATCTCATGTTAAGTCTATATAAATATTTTATATATACATATATTACATATAATATTTTATATATATATATATATATATATATATATATATATATGTTTAAGTTGGCTCTTATATTAACAGGTTTGTTCATAAATAAATTATTATGAATGAGTTTAGTTTTCAATTGTCAAGCCTTGAATTTGACTCATTAGCTAAATAAACAAATATCAACAAGGATTTTCTCAAAACATTGTTCATAAATAATTTGATGTATTTACCGCTACTACCAGGATATGGGTTCCCTTAATTTATTTATGCAAATTTGTAGAGAGAAATTCTTTATTCAAATATATAACTATCATTTAGGCCCGTTTGGTTGGAATGATTATTGAAAAATGAAAAGTAGGAAAGAGAAAGGTGAGGAGAAAATGGCAGGGGCTTAAGAGTTACGAATTTTCTCTTTAGGTCCACCATTTGAGGTGATTTCGGAAACTCTCTACTTTGGAAAGAAAATGATGAGAGAAGAGGGGATTTGATGGGAAATTACTCATCTTTGATATATCCACATCTCCTCCCACTTGTGTTTGACATTGGTTTTTTTTTTTTCTTTTTTTTTCTTTTTCTACTTTAACGTTTAGGTTTTTATAATTTTTTAATGTTGATTATTGACAAAAAAATTTTATTTTTTTTATGTAATAGGGTCATAAGAGTTCATTTATACAAATTTCATTTTTTATCCTCTCATTTTTCTTCTCAATTAAACAAATGAGTTTTCTATTTATCAACCTTTTCATCCTCAACCAAACATACAAATTAGAAAACCAAATATCTTCTATTCTCCACTTTTCCATAACCAAATCAATCAAAGCCTTATAGATAAGAATGATATCCCCGCCACATGCATGATTAAACTTTGTCTCATATCAACACAAGTAACTAAAATTGACTTTTTTGTCTTGACATATTTTTTTAACTTCTTCAGTTTTGTAACTTTGTTGGGATTTCTTCGATTATTGCAAGATATATGGCATCTTCTATAGTTCTGTAGCAAAAAATGTGTGGATATGGAATCATCAATCGTACAAGCTAGCTGTTGGATTCACATAATCTCGTGTGGTCACACATTTCTACCCCAACATGTTTGATAGAAAAATTAGTGAACTCTATAATATAGTAAAAAGAGATAACGAGAGCTAAGCGAGAGACAACCATGGCTTCAAAGCACCAATAAACTCTAAACAGGTCATATTGATTTTGATTTCTTTTTGGGCTATAGGGACATTCATCAAAACTAGGGACACAAGGTCCTATCTATCAAAGAGACATTCACTCCTATTCAACGAATCTTATGGACTTCCAAATAATCTTATCTATGGAAAAGCTAGCACCCCTTTTGTTTTTGTCATTTTGGACTCAAGTTGGAGCTGCATGTTAAATATGAAAGCGATTTGTCTTACAAATTTGGTCCCTAGGGCCTAGAGACCTAAAATCTAGTTGGTTTACAGGCATGTTTACCTAAAATTTCGAAGCCTAAATTCATGTGTTGGTGAATTAGCTTCCTTCAGAAGCGGCAAAAAGTTATTGAGGTTGCAGTGGACTAAAGTCACATGTCAAGTGGCAATTAATTTTTCTATTTTTGGTACCAAATTTAGCCATTTTTGTTAGAAACTTTTAGTATGCTTGTATTATCTCTAGAAACTCCTCATTTGCGATTGCATTTGGTAATATGTCACAATTAACATTAAAGTTCTTCTAGTACTACAAATAAATTCATAATTTTTATTACAACTCTCTTACATAGCAAATTATGATTGATTGTCTATTACTTTCATATAAACGATTTTTTTTTTCAGTACTCACAATTTACCACGTGAAGAGTTGTGGCAAAAATTATGCTTTTTTTTTTTTTTGAAGTATTAGAATTTTTTTGTCAACATTATTGTTGTTGTATTTCTCTCTTCACCACTGCATCTCTCATTGTTGGTGTTGGATGCTTTATGATCTAAGGTACTACCTCTGTAAATGATTTTTTTTTTCTTTCCATATATTTTCAATTTCCTTTTTCTACCTATATTTTATCTTATTTTACTTACTAATTAGTATATTTTATTGTTAAAATGGAAGCACATTGGCAGTGGTAACGAGCGACCCATTATCATTTATTCAGGAGACTCGACTATCAAACAATGTTTTATTATCAAAACTATCATAATAATTTGTTAGTCACTTAAAATTTAATTGATATTCAGCTAGAATAAAAGTAACTATTTTAATATGTTATAAGCCATACGGCAAAAGTACACAAAATTTTACAACATGTAGTACATGTGTTGAGTCACCGACACAATCATGATATGTAGGATGTAATGTAATTTTTATAAGATTCTAACAAAAAATAATGATAGATGATCAAAATAATTAAATTATTTCAAATTTTCTGAAACTTTTGCTAATGGAATTTAATCTGAAGTAATATTTTACAATTTTAAAATTTAGGTAATAGAGATTTACTAAGTAAACGATCTTAACAATTAATAAGCCATTTGATATTATAGCAATAGAGTTTCACACTATACATAAGTTGAGTCATATGGCACATCTATAACTTCTAGGACCTAACTTTTACAAATTTTGTGAAAAACTATCTAAAGGTCTATGCCTAACGATGTAACACGATTTCAAACATGAACGTATATAATAAATAATTTTTTTGTCCCTATCAAAAAAATAATAATAATAACAAATCTTATTGTAAATGTTTTTGGTCACCATAACTAAACATCTAATTATTACAAAATTTCACAACTCTCATATAATAGACCAACGGTTTTAAAGTGATGTTTGGTGAAAGTAGTGCAATAAAATGTCACTTTCTTGCATAGAAAACCATCATGTGAATTTTATCATTCACAATAAACTTCTAGGGGCAAAAAAAAATTTTCTCTTTTCTCTAATTTTTTTTCTTTGGTTGTGATAATCACCTTAAAGGTCGTACTCTTTTTCTTTGATTTTGACAGTCAAAATTTCTAGTATCATTCTTTTCATGATAGAGGCCTTATGGGGATCATGCATTAAAATATCTTTGATATGTCCAATGACTCGATCTTATTTTCTTTTTCATCAAGATTGAGTTCTATTCCATTAACGTTGTATTGATTGAAACTCAACTTATTAAAACAATAAATAAATGTAGTTTTTCTTGGTTTACAAAATACTCTAAGACCTTAAATTTTGAGATCCCACTTAATTTAGTATGGATTTTGTTAATGAGTGTCCTTAAGGTATTTGTTAATGGACTATCTTATGAAAGTTTTGATACTACTTTTATGGGAAATATAAAAAAATTATATTAAAAAAAAAGAATTACTTTTTTCTTAATATCTTCATAAAAAATTTAAAAAATATTTCGTAAATCATTGTTATTAGGATATCTATTAACTTTTCTTGTAAATATGATATTGCATATGAGGTAGTAAAAAGTCCACAAGGATTTGGAATAGTTTCTTAATTTTACCAAGCAAAGTAGTGAAAATAAAATAAAAAGCAGATATGACTTCCTCTTATAACTACTCAACCACCAGAAATTCAAGTTGTGCATCAGAATATAAGTTCAGAAACACAGCACATGGGAAGGCACATCACCAACATATATAAACATCCTATATGGACCCACATTTTTTATCCAGTCACATGAATCTAGTCAAACCCATCTTGTCTGAGCAAATTTTATTAAGCAAAAAAAAAAAAAAAATGTTCGCTAAACCAATAACTATGTATGATCAAACTTTTATTCTCAAAAGCGGCACACAACCTTTTTTCTTTGTATTTTTCCATGTAAAACAAATGCCAACCCCAAAGTTTTCATAAAAACTTTGCTAGAAAATTGGCCATTGATATGATGTAAAGCTATTAAAGTTAGACTCCTTTGTAATTGTACTTTGATTATGTAATGTACTATAAACCTGGTTTAAAATACTAATATTACTATTTTCGTATATGTTTTAATAAGTATTACTGTTTACTCAAAAAAAAAAAAAAACTAAAAAGCACAGACACGGACATGGACATGGGCACAGACACAGATACGGGTATGACTCAACAACATAAGCAATTTCTGAAAATTATAACATAAAACAACCAGTACAATACCGGTATAACACGAGCACTACACAAATACGATACCCTAAATGAAGTGCCCAACTGCCCATGCTTCTTAACAATCAAGTGTACACAAAATGATTGAAGATATATATATACAGCAAAATAAAACTATAGGTGGAAAGAGAAATGGAAGTAATATATTATGGAGTATGGACCGTCGGCTTGGCATATTCGATTGTTGTCCATATGACAGGACGAAGAAGAAGATTTTTTTTGTTATCTCTTACAGGCCGTACACTTTAAATATAATGGCCTTCCATTGTGGACTGGTGGGTTTTGCTTCTGGGAAGGATAAGCTAAGATAAGGTTTTGTGGGGTTCCGTTGTCCATCTTGACCTTTTGTATAAGTTCCACACACTCTCTCTCTCTCTCTCACTCACTCACTCAAATAAAGGTTTTTATAAATTTTTAAATCACACTCTTGCAAATATTTCCTTTGATCTTAAACGAGAAGGTACATATTATATATATATTTTACCAAGAGGTCAATTATTTTATTGAAAAAAATTAGAGAGTCACGAGCTACAAGAGAGGTTATATCATCATGAATAGATTCTAACCAAACCTACAACTCCTTGCCAAACTTGGCTTGTATAGCTAAATAATGGGCAACTGAATTACCTTATCTTTTAACATGGAAGATAGAAACAGAGTTCGGCAAAGAGAAGAGGTATATATATCCTCTAGGACATGACCATAAACTGAAGGTACATATTGTATATGCACTTACAAATCCATATATGAGGATTAATTGTTATCCTAATTCATGAAGACCCACATGAGTGCACATAAATATTCAAGTATATATGACTTGCATTCATGTTGAATATGTAAATTTAATAAGTTATTATACAGTTAAAAAAAAAAAGAATCATAAAATAGAGATCATATAGTTAATTTTAGTTTTAAATTTAACTGTAAAATTTCAATTATATAGATATCTAACTTTTAGTTTCTATTTGGTACAAGTTAAACCTTTCACGGCTCTATATTTAATAAAATTTTATATTAGTTGTAATTAAGACATACCTAGACTTTAAAATAATTCTTTATGAATGGCAAGTGGTATTTTGATACCAAAATTGCCTTAAAATAACTAGGATCCACATGAAAAAGGGAGGGGGGGGGGGGGGGGGGGGGGGAAAGGATCTTAAGAGTAACTCACGTAAGCTTCAATTGCTTTTAAGTTTTAATTGATTATTAGTACCCACTTGGTAAAATTAATTTTTCAGCCTTTTGAAAATCAGGTAAATAAAATAAAAACAATACATCTAGAATAAAGTAAAATTTATATATAAAAAAAAAAAAAAAAACTTTTAAATAGTTCAATTTAAAACCCTATTAGTTAATAGGCACCTGAGAACCATAAGTTTAAAGTCACCATTTTTTCCACAAAAATTTTCTCAACCATCAAGGTGATAGATTATAAACGGTAAACAATAAAATGGTGGTAGTGATGAGTTCAAATGAAAATAACAACCTGACAACTTAATATTTCTAAAAATTTATTGTTAAAAATATTATATTTGTAGCATTACTTCACTGAGAATCTAGATTGCAACAATTTTAAAACCATAATTCTTAAATTTTTACTGTAGTTTTTTTTTTTTTTTAAATCCAAGCTAAAGATTATTTTAGATATTTAATTTAGGTTAATCCGATCTAGTCTAACTTGTTCAACCGCACTCATGATAGGGAATTTTTTTTTTTTTTTTTCAAAGCTTTCGTATGTATAATTCAATACTTAGATAAGGAGAATTTAAATCTTAGACATTTCTATTGAAAATACCATAAAAAAAAAATAATAATAATAATAATAATAAATAGTTAAACTAAAACTCCTCTCTGGATAACAACATAAATGGGCAGATTTGGATAAGTTTGGATTTGGTGGAAAATTTTCTAAAATTTGGTCAAGCATCATGTTATGAACGTCACTTATTGCGTATATTGTCATAAATAAGTTAGATCAGATATGTCCAACCATGTCATTCATAGATCATAGTTTTATATTGAAACATTCTGCAATGACAAAACTGAACTAGATAATCTGTAGTAGATATGGTGGTACATGTGATTCAATAAATGCTGGTTTCCACTCTTGTTTATCAATGGATGAACCTACATGATCCACAAAATATGCACCTTTCCGTTCTTTTCTTCTTTGAGCTATGAAGAACTTTTCTTCTTTTTCTATTTAGGTGAACCAAAACCACATAGACATCATTAAAGGTAAACCATAAACATCAAAGGAATTAGTTGCTTTATAGCAAAATGAAGTGATGAACCAACTAAGGTATAAAAAAAAAACGTGTGAATCGCAAACTCTGACTTCTAGGCTTTTGGATGGTCTTACATGCGTAGATTAAGGCCTTTCTACTTTTTACTGTATCAATACCAACTCATTTTGTTTCATTGGTTTTTTCTTTTTTGCTATTATGCAGCAAAAGTGTTAGTTTTCTTAGTCTCAAAGAAATGAACTCTCTTTCTATAACGAAAGATGTACAAACTACAAAGCCATCATGCATGCATTACCTGGATTTTTATTCATAAAGTCAAGAGGAAAAAGAAAGTATAACCAGTTCACTTCTTCTTCTTCTTTTTTACTTTATCATTATGGAATATGAAATGTGTGCACTATGCACATCACATGAACACGTGCAAGAGAGAGAGAGAGAGATGTGTTTTGATTTGGTTTGTCACACCTAAAAACCTTAGCATTTTAATTGAATTGTAAGTACTACATAAGACAAGCATGAGAGGAAAAGGTCAATAAACCACTAAGAAAAAATAGTATTGGATGGGATGTGACAATAAGCAGTGTGACTCCAGATATAAAGCATAATCCAACTTTGATAAAAAAAAGTGAAAATAGGATATGGTGGGCACCCTTTTAATCATATTAGAGTAAAAAGTTGAGAGTAGGTACATGAAGATGCTTAGCTCCAAGAAAAGTCGATTATGACTGAAAATATCTGCACTTGTGAACTTACATAATCTACAAATTGCTTTGCATTTACAGTTACCCCTTTGTCATTTTGCTTTTGGAGTAACCCTCCTGTGTTCTAATGTTTTCTCATGGATGTCCACACTTTATTTGATTCTGTCCATTTCTTGAAATCTGTTTGGAATGGACTTGATAAAATTTCAACTTGCTGATTAATTATCGCCATCTTTGTGTTAAGACCAAAGGCTCCACTAAACCGGATAGGAACTCTATCAAGATCAATGTAGTTGCGGCTTGCAATCTTGAGAGTTCATCTATTGCAGCTGTTGCCAGAGATTGGAGAGGGGAAGTGGTGTTTGCTTGTTCGAAAAGAGTGAATACCACTCTCCCTCTCCAAGCAGAGGCTGAAGCTATAAATTGGGCCATCAATTTTGCATTAAACCTAGACGTTGATTCCATCTGCATTCAGAGTGACTCAAAGGCCTGTATTGATGCGCTGATACTTCCTAACATGGATGTCCTTTGGAGAATTAGATCCATTTGTCTCCATGTGTTAGCCTTTAAGTCTTAAATCACAAACTGTAGTATACGCTCGGTGGGTAGAGAAGCAAATTTTGAACAACTCTTTTGGTTCATTTAATGTGGATTTGGGATCTCTTTGTTTTGTGTTTGTGATTGAAGCTGAGGCTCATAATCATTCTGAATAGTTGCCCTTTTTTTTTTTTTTTTTTTAATGTTAATAAAAACTTCTGGTTCATCAAAGAAAGAAAAAAAAAGAAGAAGAAGAAAAGGACTCCACTAGAATAAGTTCAACAAGCATAAGGTTCTATCAAAAAAAAAAAAAAACCAAACATAAGGTTAAATATTTAGTCCAATGGAAATAAAATTAGGCAAGAAAAATTTAGGTTGTGCGGTAAAATTGGTAGTATATGCCTTTCCCATCTTTTGTTCTCAAAAACCAATCTTTTCCCTTCTTGATTGCCATGTATTTGTATAATAAACAATTAAAAGAACACTCAGAGCCGGTAAAGTGGGTTAAGATTAAGATATCCATAACAATTTTTTAAAACTTGGATCAAGATTCTCTATATAAATTATATCTTCACTATATTCCCTTGGATAGTCTTCGTATTCCAAATCTTGTAATATTAGTGCTCCATGATTGGCCAACGGCTGAAATTGACAGTCTCTCTCTCTTTTTAGTTGACAGGAAATATTCGTCCTTGAAAAATTGAGTGCACAAGGCAAGGAATAATATATATATATATTCCTTTCTTTTATATAGGGTTGCAATCCTGTGTATTAGGGCACACATGCCCCTCAATTGATACCCTAGATAGCCCTTAATTCCTAGGGCACACAGAAGTGGAGGCCACATGGCCAACCGTTAAAATTATTTAGACAATCCAGATTTGGTTTAGCAAAAGGTTAAAATTAATTTGTGATTATCAAATTCCTCATACTCTTCATTAACCTCCAGATTATGCAGCAGATTGATCTCAGAAAAACCTAATTTCTCTCTGTTCCGAATTTAAGCATATAAAAGTTACTACATTTTAAACCTGTCTGACCCTTCAACTATTCTAAATATTAGGAGTGGAAAAAATATATATAATGTACATTTACATATGAAAAGAATAATCTAAAGCTACAAAATCACAATGCTATTCATCACCTGAAATTCCCCAATGCTAAATACAGGGAACAAAACTGAATTTTGATCAAGCTGTTAATAGTGACTAACTGAGCTTTAACCTGTTATCGTGCAACAATATGATTCCATTGCTGGCAAGCTGATTGTTAACTTCGTAAAGACCATAACACATTCTCCAGCAAATTCATTCACAAATGTTCACCTCCTCTTCCTTTTTAACTGAAATAGGGAGGCCAAGATTTTTTTTATCAAGCCCTTGAACACTGATGAATGCATTTCAATCTCTCTTTTAAACTGTGCTTGGTATCATCTCTGTTCTTGTCATAATTCTGCATTCAGAGTCAGCATCTTTTTCGTGACCATTCATTAAATCACTTCTGGGAGTTCTTGTTCCAGGAAGATTAAAGGGGGAGTTACTCAAATCAATTATTCTGTCCCTTTTGGACCCATCTGATGATGATTCTGTGCCCGACAAAATCCGCTTGAGCTGTGATCGCTGGCAGATAATCCGACCCTTGTTCCAGCCTGGGAAAGAAAAGAATGATGACACTTTATCCTGCAGAAATGAATAGGCAGCCTTTGCAATGGGAAAGTCCCGTGAAATTGAGCTTTTTTCCATCTGCCCTCTCCTGACAATGGAAAATACATCTATGTTAATCATAAAACTGTTTTGAGTTAAGCAATGCAATTGACAAAACTGTTATGCTTTTAACTTTTCTTCAGACTAGTAAACTTTTTGACATGATTAAGTTAAATCTATTATGACCTTCTATACCCCCAACCCCAAAAGAAAAGAACACCTTCTATTATGACCTTTTTCGCCGTTCTATACTATCCAAAATCATAACCTCTGTTACTTGCTTAATTGACATGTAATTTGTTTACTACTTGTACTTAATGTTACTTTAGGTCTTTCTCTACCTTCTTTCTTTTTCTTTTTTTCTTTTTTAATTCCCTCAACTTGAATCAACTCACTTATCCTCATTGATGTATTAATCCTCTCATTTTTACAACACCAAACCATCTCAAGTAACTCTCTCATATTTTCATCAATAGGGGCACCCCTATTTTAAGTCAGTATCTTTATTTTGAATCCTATCTTTTATTATATTTCCATCTATCTATCTTAACAGTCTAATTTCAATTATGCTTATTTTATGAACATATTCCTTCTTAATAGCCCAACATTCAGTACTATAGAGTATAGTCAGTCATATCACAGTCTTACAAAATTTTATCTTTAATTTAATTGGCATTCTATGTTAATCATAAAACTGTTTTGAGTTAAGCAATTCAATTGGCAAAAATGTTATGCTTTTAACTTTTCTTCAGATTAGTAACCTTTTTGACATGATTAAGTTAAATCTATTATGTCCTTCTATACCCCAACCCCGAAAGAAAAGAACGACCTAGTGGAGTTGACTATGAATCCTCAACAAATTAATCAAGATTTTGTCCGCATGTATTCTTTTTCACCATTCTATACTATCCAAAATCATAACCTCTGTTACCTACTTAATTGACATGTCATTTGTTTACCAATTCTACTTAATGTTACTTTAGGTTTTCTCTACCTTTTTTATAAATAAATAAATTTAAAAAATAAAAAAAAATTAAAAAAAAAATAAAAACTTGAATCAACTTTCTTATCCTCATTGATGTATCAATCATCTCATTTTTACAACACCAAGCCATCTGAAGTAACTCTCTCATATTTTCATCAATAGGGGCACTCCTATTTTAAGTCAATATTTTTATTTTTAATCCTATCTTTTCTTATATATCCATCTATCTTAACAAGCTCATTTCAATTATGCTTATTTTATGAACATGTTCCTTCTTAATAACCTAACATTCAATACTATGGAGTATAATCAGTCACATCGTAGTCATACAAAACTTTATCGTTAATTTAATTGGCATTCTACGATTACAAAATATTTTTTATGCACTTCTACACTTCATCCATTCCGCTCTTATCCTATTATTCACATCCTCTACAATCTCTCCATCCTTACAAATTAGTGATCCAAGATATCAAAACAATCACTCTTTGGCATCTCTTGAACATCAAATATTACAACTTCTGCACATTAGTTTCCACTTTACAAAACTTACATTCCATGCAATATGATTTAATCCTATTGAGTTGAAAGTCTTTAGATCTCTCCAAATTTCTAACTTGCCATTAACCCAACATCTAGTTTCATCCATAAAATTGTATCATCTGCAAACAGCGAACTGATCTAGTGAGCTCATCCATACCAACACAAAAGAGATATGGACTTAATATTGATCCTTGATGCAAGCCTAAAGTGAGAGGAAAGTCATTTATGATGCTTTCACTTATTCTCACAATAGTAATAGTTTCGTCATACATATTCTTAATCAACTTAATATACTTTAAAGGAACTCCTTTATTTTCTAATTCCCATCACATAACCTCTCTAAGTACAATACCATTCATTTAGTTTAGGCCAATAAAAAAACATATGGAAATCTCTACAGACTTCTCTATATTTTCCCATTAGACATCGAAGTAAGAAAATAGTTTTCATTGTAGATCACCTAGCATAAAGCCAAATTGATTCTTTGATATTGTTGTTTTGTGTTTTCAATCATGTTGAATCACTCTCCCAAAATTTCCCAATGTGAGTCATAAACTTAATTCCATAATGATTTGTACAGTTCTGAACATCTCCCTTGTTCTTGTATATAAGTATTAGAGTATTTCTCCTCAACTCGCTAGACATTTTGTTAACACTTAAGATCTTACTGAAAAGGTTTGTCAACCATGCTACACCCACATCATCTAAGTACTTCCAAACTTCAATGGGAATTTCATCAAGTCCCATGACTTTTACAATTTTCATCCTCTTGAAGCATCCTTACCTAGGTCATCCTAGTTTATAACAAGCCCTCGGTTTCTATCCTCAAGTGGGTTACTCAGTTCACTCCAATATCATGTATGGGTTTCATAGATAAGTTTCCCAAAATAAATTTTCCACCGCTTTTTTAATCTCACCTTCCTCAGTGACACTCTTTGATTTTCATTTTTAATGTACTTGACACAATTTAAGTCACTTGTTTTCATTTCCATTGTTTTAGCAAGTTTATATATATATATATATATATATATATATATATATATATATAAATCTAGCCTCTTAGACCTCTCTCTCTCTCTCTCTCTCTCATTTAATTGTTGCTTGAAGCCTTGAAACTCCTCATTCTAGCAACAAGTCTCTTTAGTTGGCAGTCCAAATCCTTTAGATGCTCCAAGTACTTCTTTTGCCACTCTCTTAATACAACTAGTCATTTCAACCACATCTTATCAATATCTTCATTTAAAATCCACTTGCCTTCTTTAATAATTTTATCTTTAAACACAAATCATTTCACTCTTGAAACCCCACCAGCTAATTCTTGGGTTCACATCTCTTCTTTTTCATCTTCTAGTACAAATAATTAGTACTACCAACCTATGTTGGAGCTTGTCTGGTAATGTTAGCACTACTAGAAAAGAGCTTTAAAATTCTTAAAACTCATTAGCAGAAAATCGCAAAGGATCTTTAAAAAGATCCTTAAAGCTGAAAACCAGCTTTAGGCTAAAGCTGAAAATTTGAGCTTTTGCATTAAAGCTCTTTAGAGTAATGTTCCAGCTTTTAATAAAAATAAGGAATTGACATAAATATTCATACTTATTTTTCAAAATGGAACTCAATGACCACCCACTTTGAGAGAGAGAGAGAGAGCACTGATAATACAAAACATTTTAACTATATCCTTTTTAATCATTTCTCACATCTAAAAGTTCTTTATTAATTTGGTTACCAAATGGAAATAACTACTTCAAAACAGTGATAACACTTTATCAATATAGTTTTCAAACACTCTAAACGCTAGAACCTTTTTTTCATTAAAGCTTGTTATCGTAAAAACTCTACAACTATAGCTCTACTTCCTACAACAATACCAAACAGACCTCTAATATCACCTTACAATCTTTACAACATCTATGATAGACTTTTTGGGTAAAGATGAAATCTATTCAACTAATGTTTGTAATGCTTTGAAGGTAATTAAGCGTGAATCCATTTTCTTGAGCCAAGTGTTTGTTAACATGAAATCATATGTTGTTACAACATCTAGAATAACATCTCTTGATTCATATTTCACTCCTCACTCCATACCACTGGCCTGCGTGAAATCTTTCAAACCCCTTTTTCAACATGAACATTATGTCTCCTCTAAAAAAAAAACCATGTCCCCGTTTAGTACCCTTGGAGTCAATTCATCTCTTTCCTCCTAAAATTTTTGTTTAATTGATTCTTCTAATCCTATTTAAGAACATTTGCACTAACTATGTTAATTCTCTCCTCATAAAACAAGTTCTATTAACAAAATTCCATCCTCTATCCTCCTAAAAAAAACTTCTTCTTTAAGACTTTTAGCTATGATTATCTCTGCCCCATTTTTAATTTTTAATTTTCCTGTATACCATAATCTACATCATGTATGTTTAATTTCTCTAGATTTCTCACCTACTCACTTAGTCTAATTTCACTTTGGCTAAAAAAATTTTGCTTAATTGATTCTTCTAATCCTATTTAAGAACGTATGCACTAACTACGTTAATTCTCTCCTCATAAAACAAGTTCTATTAACAAAATTCCATCCTCTATCCTCCTAACTAAACAACTTCTTCTTTAAGACTTTTAGCTATGATTATCTCTGCCCCATTTTTAATTTTTAATTTTCCTGTATCACTTACAGGAACACCCTAGCTACATCCTGTATCTACATCACTACTTAGTCTCTTGAAGGCATATTATGTTTATTCTCCTTCTAGTCACTGAATCTACAAGCATATTAATATCATGGACTAGCTTCCTTACCCACACCCGTCCATCAAAGAGCAAGAACTCTCACCCATTTCTCACTACACCTGAGCTTTTAAACATCAATGTGCTACATCACTTACAGGAACACCCTAGCTAAACATTGCCCACTTTTCACTGCATCCGGGATTTGATGCAACATGTCACTTAGTATGGGACACCTTAGCTTGAATTTGTAGTTACAGTCATAATAAAGAGACTAAATATGATGCTGACCATCAACCTACCACAATCCTTCTCTTTTTTTAGGGCTTGGGATTGGCTATGAACAAAATCTATGATACTAAGCACAGACACATGCAGAGTTTCCCAAAAGAAAAGAAAAAAATGTAATATTAAAAATCATAATGCAGTACCATAGTTTATAACTTTTACATATATAAAGCAAAGAACCTAAAATTATCCCAACCATAGTTATTTGAATTGTATATTGCAAAAGAGCATTGTTTATATAAGGACCTACCACCATAGGAGCAATGAGTAACTTCCATGCATATCATGCTGACTACAAGATTCATATTTGTGGTATCTAAGCCTGTGCGTTGGCCTATAATAGCCAAACCATGGCCAGTTCACCTTTGCCAAGTACCCATTCTATTGGATTTAACCTATACTAAATCGTTTGTCTACCAAATAAATGCCAAAGCAGAGGCCAACTGCATGTAACAAATTTAACAGATTGTAGTCAATTACTACCCAGACTTTCAGCAATGTAAGCCAAAACTGCCAACATTTCAGGCTTGTGTGTAATGCATATGTGTATATGCGTGTGGTTGAGGTGATGAGAGAAATAAAAATAGTTCTGCCACAGCATTGTAGGCCTTAGGCTTGTTTTCTGTCAGGCCCAGCACACCCAAGTACTGAATCAGGGTGACCACACAATCTGTGAGTCCAACCCAAGATGTATGAGCTCCCTCACCCTTCCTCCACCACTGTATTTGGTATGTGTTTTGAAGAAATAAAAATAGACATATCATAAGCAAGAAAAGGAAGCTTACACTACAACAACGCTTGCTAGTTGAGGAAGATCTTCCCCATTCATGAACATTTCATACATATTGTTTAGCCAAACTGATATTGCTGTATATGCTCCACCTTCCCACATTCTGCAAAATGGTTAACATTGAGACTAAAACAAGCCTAACTCAAAGAACACTTGGAAGATAAAAAAATTATTGTGATACCTGTGTACATCCACAGACCACACGAGTTTGTTTTTACGGAAGAGTTCAGGAAAAATTCCCCTCTTTAACGCTTCACTGAGCACTCTTGCGGCCCTTTGTTTCTGGCCCAGCCACCAAAGTGCTTCTAAAAGTGTATTATAAAACCTCATTCCCAAACCACATCCTTCAGAGTTAAGTTTGTCAAAAACATACTCTACCATCTGCCAGTTAGAGTCATCATCATAATCTCCCTTGATCAGCTGTCCAGTCACTTGATGTATACTTGATTCCCTATTTGTCAGCATCTCATCCAGCAACTCATAGGCGTCATCCCACCTGAAAGCAAAGAATTCAAGAGGTGAGACGTCATATAAGCAAATGGACGATTGGTTCATTTCTGTAGAATCTGCATAATTGCGTGAATAACTTCTGCTTCATTAGTAACCAATGTTTGACCGAAGTTGAAGTGTAGAACCCCCACAAAATTTGGATTGTTATTTTATTTACATGAATGCACCAGAAACACATACTTTACAATACTTTTTTTTGATAGGTAATCCGAAATTTATTATAAATGAGAAAAAAAAAATGTACAAGTTGTTCATGATGATGAACAACAAGAAAAAGAAACACATACTTTACAATGCTAGAACTACATTTCTTAAAGCTTGTTCATCAAGAACAACAACAGTACAGATCACATGGTTAACAGCCAAGTACGAAAGCTTCATATCATGATGTAGGTCATTGTGACTCAGTAGTGTAATGGATGTATGCCTGTTTGGGCATCAATGCAGAAAATAGCATAGAATCACTTATCACCAAAAAATAAAACATAGAATCCAGATTTCACTCAAAAGTTGCAGCATTCATCCTTATATTTAGTAACTTACGTATCTCATTTACAACTCATGCCAATAGACAAGATGGATTTGGATTACTTGTACCTTGGGCTTCTCTTATTCAGACAAATTGACAAGGATAATTGTAACCACTAGCTTAGAAATTACAAACTGTTATTGTAGTGAGTTTTTATAAATATTTAAAATTGAAATTTTGAAAGAATGCTGACCTGTCACTCTTTGCATAGACGGCTAGCATCATGCAATAGCACATGACACTGGGCAATATTCCTGAAGATTTAATTTCCTGGAAGTGCTCCACACTCTCATCAACAAGACCTGCGACGCAGTAAACACTTAAAACTGCCTCAAGGGTCCGTTCATCAGGATCACATCTTGACTTTTCCATCTCAATGTATGTCTTTACAGCTTCTTCAAATTGGCCTCCTTGCCAAAAAGCTTCAATCACACCATTGAAGGAATCCACATTTCGTGCAACACCAGACTCACCCATTCTTTGTAAAATAGCTCCACACTCCTTGTATAATCCACCCCTCGCAAATGCATGAATCAGCGAGTTGTAGGTTTCAACAGTCGGCCCACTCCCCACTTCATTCATTGTATTAAAGGCAACAAGAGCTTCCTCATACAATGCAGTTTGCCCATATGCTTCAATAACCCCAGTGAAAGCCTTAGAACTAGGCACTATCCCTTTCTCATTCATCTTAACCAAAATTTTCTTGGCATCCTCATG
This sequence comes from Quercus wislizeni, assembly GCA_023055345.1. Taxonomy (NCBI): domain Eukaryota; kingdom Viridiplantae; phylum Streptophyta; class Magnoliopsida; order Fagales; family Fagaceae; genus Quercus; species Quercus wislizeni. The sequence goes on along the minus strand of JALGQJ010000003.1, from coordinate 11,450,445 downwards.
GAGCCCCCCTTTCCCACAAGCAAATATTAACCCCTCATAAGTTTCCATATTTGGTTCCACATTCTCCTCCTCCATATCATGAAACAAAGTCACCACCTCCTTAAAATACCCACCCTCACCAAACACCTGTATCAAAATGTTATATGTAGCTGCATCCGGCTCCGTATTGCTCACTTTCATCTCGAGAAAAAGCTCGCGAACATCATCATACCTCCCATTCCTCCCATACAAATTCAACAAAATACTATAAGTAGCTGCATTCGGCACACACCCTGCAGCCTGCATCTGCCTAAACACCCCCATCGCATCTTTAATAGACCCCAATTTCGCGTAAGCCTCTAACAACACATTATAGGACATTATATCAGGCAAATTCCCTCCTAACTCCATTTCCTTAAGTAACCCCGAAACCTTCTCGAGCTTACCTAATTTCCCAAATGTCTCGACTAAATAACTATAAGTAGTTATATCAGGAACTATTCCTCCCTCATTCATATTCCTAAAAACCATCTCGGCCTCATCGCTTAAACCCCTATGAGCACAAGCACTAAGCAAAGTATTGTAAGTAACAAGATCAGGTTGAATCCCTTCATGTCTCATTTCAGCAAACAATCCTAATAATCCCTCCCAATCCAAACCACCTCTAGCACAAGCATTGATAACAGTATTATACGTTAAAATACTCGGCGAAATCATTTCCTTTTTCATTCTATCTAAGAGTTCAAGAGAGACCTCATACTGACCGTGGCGGCCATAGGCGTTGATCACCGCGGTGTACGCGAACACCGTTCGAGCCACGCCTTGGCCAGGCATTTCATCGAACACCTCGCGGCACTTGTCGAGCAATCCCTCGCGGCCGAGCAGACTGATCATGATCGTGTATATGTGCTCGTTAGGTTTGCACCAGATCTGTCGCTGCATGTACTTGAAGAGACGAAGCGACCGCTGCCAATCTCCGCGCTGCGCGAACTCCTTGAACACGAGCGCGAAGTCGTTCAGCGACATCTTGTTCTTGAACATCTCCAAGCACCGCGCGATGCTTCCGCGCGGCGGGAGGCTGCTCAGCTTGTTGATTAGGGTTTCGACGTCGTAGCTGTACTTCCCTTTCTCCACCGTCACCGACGGGTTTCCGAGGACGAGCTCCTTCGGCTTTGCTCTCGGTTTTCCGGCGAGGGATCTCCGGTCGCCGGCGGAGAGGAATATCCGGTGGAAGAAGAAGAATCTTCTGGGGCTTCTGGCAGGGAACGTGAAGAGCGGAGAGGAGGAGAGAGGTGAAGTAGAGTGGGGTAGAGAGAGAGTGGGCGAGAGGGTCATTTTCGTAACTTCGTGGTTAGCATGAATTTTGTTTTCCCTGGAATTTGAATTCCCACGGATTTGAAATCTGATTTTGGCAAGGAAATTGAAGTTTCAGAGTACAGAGGAAGAGAGAGCTTTGAGAGTGAGAGCTGGAAAATAGTAGTAACGAACTTAGCTTGAAGAAAGACACGTGGAGCTTTTTTTCGTTGTGGATAAAGAAGAAGAAGGCAGAGAAAGCGGGGCGGGTAAACGGGTTGAAAGCGCAGATCCACTAGTTTGTTACCCGGAAGTTGACCGTTGTTGGTGGTGACTGTTATGGGCTTTTGGGTAGTTGATGGGTTAACCCGGAATTACGTTAATAATTGGCGGTAACAGAATTTTTAAAACGGTAGGCTCTATGTGGTTGCAGCGGGAAAACGTGCATGAGTACCGGTTAATCATTTTTAAAAAATAAATAAATAAAATTAGCAAGTGTTTCTCTTCATTTTTTATTTCTTTCTAAGTCCTAATTATGAAGGATTAGTTTGGTCACCAAACTTTCGTAGTATTGAACTCCAAGTGTGCGATTGGGAAGCGTTTCCTTTCTGCGTTAGTGCATTTTGCTGAAAAAAATTGGGTTCCATGATTCTGGTTACGAATCCACAAATGTCATCCAAACATAGATTTTAATATAAATTTAGGTCCCATAGTATTATTTATATATTTAAAAATTATTTTATTATAGTGTTTTCAGCAATAAATTTTCAGTTTTTAGAAAATAAGCGGTATCCAAACCACCCTCACTTGTCAAAAAAAAAATTATACATGCAAAAAAAATTTTATATAAATAATTATTTTAAACTAACAAGTTTTGTGATCACCCTAACTTGAAAAAATTTTATATATATATATATACTTAAAAAAAATATTATTTACTAAATTAACCTATTTTGACCATCTTAATAAAAATTTTGAACACTTTTACTTGAGACTCATAAGAATTTGAGTTCAATAAACATAAAAGTAATGCTACATTCATAACATTTTCACAATAAATCTTATGTGGTAAGCTGTTACTCTAATTTGGGTTCAATATTGACATGTTTTATCCACCAATAACAGCTAAGAACTTGTTGCATAAGATTTGTTATGAAATTATTGTGGTCACTTTATTATTCTCATATCAGTATTTTCAATCTGCACTTAATCTTTTATTAGTCTTTTTTTTTTTTAGTTCTCTTTGTTAGTACAGAAAAATTGTAATATTTTGTATATTTGCGTTTTTTTTTTTTTTGTAACGTTAATATATTCAAATTATCTCTTTATTTAATTTTGTATAATTTAAGTTTCTTAGTAACCACTCTAAAAAAAATTCCTAGAGCTGCTATTGTGTGTCCTTCTCTAATTGTGACTTTGTTGAGACTAATTCAACTTGATCTATTGGACTAGTAACTTGGTGAACTGGTATCTAAATCAATCTGATTGTTTAATTGGAATACTTGTACGATTGATCAGGTAAAATATAGCAAAATTCAACGGTTTTTTTTTTTCAATGAGTACAACCCAAGCGGATTGTTGTGACCCATTTGGTTTTTATAATTTTAAATAAGTTTATCTTAATGTGTTTATTAACTGCAGTACTATTTTTTTGAATTTGGAACATAATCAAAACAAGAGGTTTGATTTTAAAATGAGGCTAATGCTTGAACTTTTAACAAGTGACTAAGATATAGTTTCAAGTTTTGACTAAGATAATCCATGATATTAGACCAACAAGTGAGATAAGCAATATGTTAAAACGTGACTTTGGAGTTTGAGGGAGAAAATTGGCAAATGCCCCTTTCACACAAACTTTTCAACATTTTGTCCACTTTTCCAAACTAATTAGGGAAATGCCCTACTTTGAAACTCGATTTTCTAAAAATCGAGTTTCAATTTAAAACTCGATATTTGGACAATAAAGTTATAGCGAACCGAAAAAATTTAAAAATATATATATATATATATTTCTGGAACTCAAGTTCCATGTAAAGTACTTGAATTCCATGTGAAGTACTTGAATTCCATGTGAAGTACTCAAGTTCATGGAACTCAAGTTCCTTGAAAAAATTTAAATGGAACTCAAGTTCCATGAACTCGAGTTTCAAAAAAAAAAATTTCTCTAAGCCTACGTTCGCTATAACTCGATATTCCAAAAATCGAGTTTTACATTTGGAACTCGATTTTTAGAAAATCAAGTTTCAAAATAAGGGCATTTCCCTAATTAGTTTGGAAAATTGGGCAAAATACTGGAAAGTTTGTGTGAAATGGGCATTTGCCAATTTTGGCCGGAGTTTGAGATATACTTTTATGCCTAGAGATAATATAATGTCATAAGATTTAATGTAGCAAAGACTTTGCTACAATTTTATGTCATCTTTTATTCAATATTTTTTTGGTGTTGTTACTTGCTGTGGGGCCTCAGTTTGTGGTCCAAACTAATTATGCACTGGACCAACGAGCCCAAGACAATAAATTTGTAGAGAGTGGGTTGGGAAATTGGGCTTTAGCAAATATGGGCTACCATCATCACAAGTTCAAAGATAGTTTTAATGAAAACACTGAAACAAATGGAAAAAGATCTTTAATCCGATAAGCTTTCTTCTTATATCAGGCGATCTTTTTTATATGTAATTCTTGATAAACTTCTTCTCCCTCTCTTTCTTAATTCCACCCCCCCCCCCCCCACCCTTACATAAAGGATTCTTTACATTATATAGCTCTTTTTTTATCATCTTAACCCTACACTTGTCATTCATTTGAGACTTCACTTGAGTGTCTATCCCATCGACCACATCTTCTGGTTCTTTGTGAGTTGTAGTAACCAAAGTTTCACTATTTAGATGTCTTTTCCACATAAATGCAGCCAGGAAAGTGATTACAGTGCATTTAATGCGACGATAGCAGCTTTTTCTCAGATCTTTTGGGTTTTACCCACCTTCCTTTCAAATCCATAGGACACATCCTCCTCTCTAGAGCTTCTTGGAAGGTTCCTCTAGCGGTTGGGATGCAAATTTGAGGTTTGCTAGTCATGTCCGAGAGGATTTTCATCCTCGGACATCCCTCCACGTGCTTCTCATCTACGAGGCCCTACGCTAGACTTTTATTACGTACTGGCAATCTCCTAGGACGGTCTGTTGTCCTCAGACTGGCCCATGGCCCAACATATTAATTTGGGCCTCTATCCCCACACCTGCGAAACGCTGAAACCTTGAGTTTGAATTATATTTAGGTGGCTTATTTTTTAGACTTAATATTAATTAGTAATTTTGGCATGCCTTTTTTTTACAAAAAAATTCATATTTATTTTATGACTTCTTGAATTTATCTTTATTTTTATTTAACCATGTGATTTAACTGATGAACCAGTGACCTTAACTGATGAACTAGTGACCTAAGAGCATTCACAATGGGCCAAATATATGCCAAATGTAACCAAAATTTAGCATTCAGGCCCAATGACTCTCAACAACCAGAAAGCTACTCATGGAAAAGTGTAAATTTTTTTGGCATAGTGCTACAGTACCATTGTAAATATATGATGGTACTGTAGCTAAATGGTATGTACGGATAATACATTTTTAATACCCTGAAATTTCTCTCTCATTATTTCTCTTATCTTCTCTCTCTTCTCTTCTGCTCTCTCCTTTCTTCAGACCCAAACACCATCCTCCTCCCAAATCCAACATCACACATCAATGATCAAACCTAAACAAAACCACATTAGAGACAAAAACACTAGATAGCAACCCAACCTAGTTTTGAAATAGCAAAACTTGATTCAAAGGCAAAACCACATCATAGTGGTTCATTTTTTTTTGGTGGGATGCGATCGGATTCGTGTTTTGTGTTTTGGGTTTTGGAGTTTTGGATTCTTCTGGGTTGTTGTTGTTGTTGTTGTTGTTGTTGTTGTTGTTGTGTGTGTGTGTGTGTGTGTGTGTTTTTGTCTATTGTGACGCTGTGATTCTCGTCGATGATGGGTTGATCAACGATGGAGGAAACTTTGATCTAGTGGCGGCGATCGCAGTGTTGATCTAGCGGCGGTGGTGCAATGTGGGTTTGGTCGAAGTTTTGCTCAACAACTGTCTAGGTTTTGATCTGGGTTTTTTTTTTTTTTTTTTTTTAATATGGGTTTTTGTTCCAGTGGGATTTTGGTGGGCAATGGGCAGTGGTGGTGTGGTGGGCATGGTGAAGGCACGATGGTGGTGATTGGGTAGTGGATGCACGGTGCTAGAGGTTGAGGGAGCTTGTAAGCTTGTAAGACCCACTGATACTAGCGGTGACAAGTTGTTGATGAGGAGATGAGAGTGAGTGAGAACCAGAGATAAGTTTTACTGGTTTGGGTTAGACGAAACAAATGGGAAAACACAAAGAAAAAAAAAAACAAAAATGAAGATGGAAGATAAAGGAGAAGAAGGTGAATAGTAAAGGAATGGAGGAGTCAAGAAGATACATACACATGTGGAGGAGAAAATTGGGAAAAAAAAAAAAGGAAAAAATATATTTTATCGTGTAGATATATTATTTTAATGAGTGGAATAGGAAAATAAAAGTTTGGATGTTAGGTGTGTTGTAAAATGGTGTGGTATAATTAATAAAATAGCTTTTTGGAATGGTAAAATAGAATAAGATGACATTTCCGGATGAGAATGCTCTAATGACCCAGCTATTATGCCGGATTAACGCCTGATACTGGTTTAATAACTACACTAATATTGTAATACAATTTTTTTTCCTCCATTGGCTATTTTTCAATAAAAAAATTAGAATCATCCCCTTATAGTGTTATTCCTCGTTGTAGTTAAATAAATTTCCTGTTTCGTACAAATATAAGTTCTTTTAATTTGCTTCATTTTGTATGCAGTAGATTCAAGCTATACCACTTAATAATATTTAACTGGATTGTTCTTATTTTTTTAATTACATACTTCTTTTGTATTGTATTTAAATATGTCAATTATCTTCTTATCAAAATAATAATAATAATATGTCAATTATTTTTGTGAATAGAATGTTATCTATTATCCAAATCATAAACACAAGTACTTATAGCATATTTTAAAAATGAACAAACTAATTTAGATGGTTATCAATATCTAGTATTTTGATATTTAGTAAGCCATGAAGCCATGCGAAGAATCTGCAATCTAATTGTGAATTTATCAAAATTATTTAATAAAATAATCGTTGAATGTTGTAACTCCAAGAACAGTGTTACACGGTGAGTGATTTAAATGCAATCTTGAATATGTATTAGCGTTCCACATTTGGTAGAAAATTTAAAATATGTGAAAATTGTTAGTGATTATTTTCCGTAAATTCCTAATAAGATTTTTTTTTTTTTGCTTTAAATATACTATTGGTCCTAAAATTTAGCTCATGAGTGATTTTAGCCATGAAAATTTAAAGTGATCACTTTTGATCCCTTATATGACTTGCTCAAACTAAAATTTGACAACTATCGCTTAGTTAGACACATTATGCACTAAAAGTCTATAAAAAAAAACAATCACTTTAAATTTTAGAGATGGAAATCACTCATGAGCTAAATTTTTAGAGACTTATACTGTATTTTGGCAAGATTTTATAAGGGTGTAGAATTTGGTGGTTGGACAAATTTAAAGACATGTGAACATATTGCAAAACATCTACGTGTGTCTTGTGTGGCTTTAATAGCTTCTTATATGTGGAGAAACCAATATTTAGAGCACTCATAGTAAAAGAGGTATAGTTGCTATAATGCTATTTTAGCAACTTAAACACCAAAATGTAAGCTACAACAAAGTTACTATAAGTTGCTATATCTAAAAAAAATACCAACAGTGCTATAGTGAGCTGTCAAAGATTTTATTTTTATTTTTTTGAGAAGGAAGTGGGCTATTGGGCTGTCAAAGATAACAGGCCACTGTAGCTCAAAACTTAAAATATATATATATATATATATATATATATATATTTATGTCTTTCTCTCTCTTCTCCTCTTAAAATTTTTTTTCTCTCTTTTTTTTTTTAAAATTTTCTTAAGCTATGGCCAAATATATGTCTCTCTCTTTCTTTCTTTCTTTTTTTTTTTTCTTTTTTTTTTTTCAATTTTTGTTCTCTCTTTTGTGGTGGTGATGAGTTTTGTGTTGGTTGTGGGTGTTGTTGTGGTCACTTGTGGATGTGATGGTGATGAGTTTTGTTGGCTTTGGTTGTGGTGGGTTTTGTGGGTTTTTTATTTTTTTCCGGTGGAGGTGATGGTGGTGGCTGGCAGTGGATTATAGGTTGTGGTGGTTTTTTTTTTTTTTGGGTGGTGGTTGGCAGTGGGTTGCAAGTTGTGGGTTCTTGTTTATGGTTGTGGATTGTGGGACGACGGTGGTGGCGGTGGAGGTGGTTGTTGTTGTTGGTTTGGATTTTGTGATGGTTGTTTATCATTATTTTAACAAGTTACTTATATTATTTTAAATGAGTTGCTAAAAATATAGATGCTTTGATGTTGGGTGTTTTTGTAAAGTGAGTTGTTAAAATGAATAAAATTGTCTTTTAAGTTGCTAAAAGCTATAATTTTTAACTCCCTTGGACCCTTGCTGTGAATGCTCGTAAGCATTAGCATCAGGTTGCTAAATTGACTTTTCCCCTTAAAATAGCTTCTATAGCAAAGAAGATAAAGATAAAAGTATTTGAGTTTCAGCTATAGTGGGCTACTATCTATAGCAGTGTAGCTCAAAACTCAAAATAAAAAATAATATTCTAATGTAGAGTGTTAAAAAAAAGTATTTTAATGTATTGATGGTTGTGGTTATTGTTTATTGTGTTAAATATATTATTTTATTATATTGAATGTTAATATAAAACCTTTGCTGTAGGGTGTATTATAAAGTGGATTATTAAAATAGATAAAAGTAGTATTTTGAGTTGCTCAAATCTATTTCTTTTTAGATGCTTTACTCTGAATGCAAGGGGTTGAGATGGTAAAAAGGGCAAAGTCATTCATTCAAATGAATTGAGTTTTGGGTGCGGCTTTTGTCTAGTGTCCTGTGACACTAGACCCGTTGCGACCATGACACGTGTTCGATTGCGGCTTCTGTCCAGTGTCACAGGACACTGGACCACTACGATCATGACACGTGTTCAAAAATGAACACGTATCAAAATTATAACGGATTCAGTACACTAGAGGCACTGGACAGAAGCCGCCCCTTGAGTTTTATAACTTCTCAATCCCACCACTATTGATCTCTTAAGGCATGACTTATGAGTAATTATTGGCACATTGTGTTTTTATACTACCCGAAGTAAAAGGAATATGAGATAGGACTTACATGTGATGTGACGTGTGATCCAATGGATATGTAGTAACATAATTTATACATTTGCCAATATTTTCCTCAATTATGATTATCTCATATTGAGCTCACACAAAGAAATTTGCTCAGAGAGTAAAAAATGTCTAGCCATTTTGTATCATGGTCATGTCACATAAAAGGTGTATAATCATTAAGCATTTTTTGTGAATTTAAATAGATATTGATCCTAAAAAAAAAGAGAAACTAAGCGTTAATTTGCCCAACAATTAAGTTGCGTATTACGTTTTTTTTGGGTCCCACAGTATTGTTCATGGACTACTAAACCCATGGAAAACACAGCAATCAATCACTGCTACAGTGTTTTGTGTTTTAAAAATTATTTTGTCACAGTATTTTCTGCAATAAGTTTTTAGTTTTCAGCAAAATAAGCAGTATCTAAACAGACTCTAATTGTACGTTTGACATTTATTATTTTTGCCAGCTTATTTTACTGTTCAGTTTATTTTTGCTACTATTCATAGGTCTCATTGTACTTTTTGGTATTATGCATGGGTCCCACTATACTATTTTAGTTAACTTTTACATTTATCTACAGTACTTTCAACAAAAAAATTTCAGTTTCAATTAAATAAGCTGTTTTTAAACGGACTCTAAAAATGAGAATTGGGAAGAATCCAAATGATACTCTTTGTTTTTGTTAAATAAACTAAACTAGGGGTTTATTTGCAATTTGCATATATTGCTGAAACTGAAAACTTTTTACTAAAAGTATTGTAGATAAAAGAAAAAGTTAGTTGAAATAGTACAGTGACCCATAAATAGTACCAAAAATATAGTGAGACTCATAAATAGTAGAAAAAATAAACTGAATAGTAAAATAAGCTGACTTTTTAAATTAGAGCCAAACACAAACTAGACTTCTTCAAAGTTCAAAGTTCAAAGTTCAAAGTAAACCTCCATGTGAAAGCTGAAACGCCACACATTAGTAGCTTGATTTGCTGTGAAATTTCACACATCCAAGGGCATGACAATATCACTTATCATTCATGCTTCACACTCTTCGAGTCATGACTTTTAGGTAGATGAATTAGAACCATTTTTATTTAAATATATCTTATGCATGTTTAATACATTTTTTTTTAATTAGTCCACACTAAACTCAGCCGTTTACTCAATTTCAAATTCTAAATTTTAGTTTCTTAAAAATTAATTTATGTGTAATCTCATTAAAAATAGATAAATTCAAATTAAAAAATTATATTAAAAAAGAAAAAGAAAAAGAAGATCTCATTGCATGTGTTATGTGTAGAGCACCTGTCATGAGATTAGTGTAATTTATTGCCATCAAAAAGGCTGAAAACCGTTTCCAGATTGGGACACACTATTCTGTTGTGCTACCCCACCGTAGGCCAGCAATCACCACCGCCCAACTGTCACATTGCGCTTCCAAAGCACACTTCAGCCCTCAAAAACCTCACCACTGAAGGGATTTAACTGCATGCATCGAGCCACGTGTAAAATCCAAGCCGTCCACGTCATCGCCATTACAAGACCGGTGGGTGGGACCAGTACTTCCCACTCTCTATTACGCGCGCCCATAGTGAAAACCAAAATATATGGGAAATGGAAAAAAATGAAAGAAGAGGTAAATTACATTTTAAACCCTAAAAGTATTTTTAATTTAATTATATAATTTCAAGAGGATTAAATTAGTTTCTGAAATTTATGTTTATTACAAATTAAATCTTATAGTTTTGTTGGTTTTAAATAGAGTTATGAACTTTTCATATTAATTTAACTCCTAACTTTCAAGTTTGATTTTGAATATTAATTCGATACAATTTAATGCTTAAGTTTTTATTGAAAATAGTAAAATTACGAGGCGGGTTCTAATTATCTCAATTAATAAAGTCTGTTATCGTTGAATAAGAAATATGAGGTTTAAACCTCGCTTACACAAAAATAAATTGATTTTTGACTTGTTGATTATGAACAATTATCATTAAGTGGATGCCATATATGAAATTCTATCATTTTTAATTTTTTTTTAAATCTTCATGATAAGGTTCAATTGAAAGCCTGAAGTCATTTATGGTATTAATGGCTGTACTTCAATTCACAACACTTTCTCCTACTATCTACCATCTTTTTATAAAATCAAAATCAAAATTAATTTGAAAATTTTGCAACTATAAGCATTTATTTGAAATCCCATAAAATATAAGGTTCAAAGTGTAATTAAAAAAAAAAAAAGTCATTTGATGGTAAATGCTTTTTCTAGATATCTAATTATGTGTATGGTTCAACTGTAAATTAATTTTTGGAAAATACTTTTTTTTAAACATTTATAAGTGTTTTAGGTGATGGAAAATATAGGTCAACCAACAAAATTTTTTTTTTTAAATTTTTTTGGTTGATCGTAAAATAAAAACACTTATGGCCAAAATTAGTGTATGTTTTTGTTTTTCTTAAACCATTTTATGCTTCACTCAAAAGTTATTAATTGAATTTCTAGCCCCCACCCCACTGTTTGTCACCTAACCACCATCCCTAGTCTCTGGTGGCCAACCATCGCCGCTGCTTGTCGATTACAATTTTTTTATCTAATTTTTTTAATATTATATATATGCTTGAGAGATGAGAAAATGTAAAAAAGTAGTACAAAATATGTTTTCTATAGTATTTTCAGATATGCAACAAAACACTTGAAAATATTTTCGAAGTATTTTCAAGAACGCAACTAAAAATTTGAAAATAATTTATTTTTCGAAGAATGTTTTCCCTTGAAAATATTTTCCATTGAACAAATTTCCATAATAATTTCTTAATATCATCAATTCAAGACACTACTTATTATCATTATTATTTTTTTTTTTGGAAGCAAGTGAGATTTAAATAGATGAACTATTAAGATTAAAATAGGAACATACAAAAACAAAAAAAATATATTTAAAAAAAAAACTGGTGTTAAGGTTTCTTTATCAGTTTCGTAAATACGAGGATGTTACTAGGGCAATCTAGTAAAACAAACAAGGCTTTCAGTTCCTAACAGACAGACAGCTACTGCAAAAGCTAGAGAGGAACATAACAAACCAAACCTCCCTCCTCTTCTCTTTCTCTTCTCAACTAAACTCCTCTTCTCAGACCAAAGCCCCCCAAAGTCACTCTTTTTTTTATGCATTAGCGAAAATGGAAGACTCCGAGGTAAATTTTACGAAACTACCACTAACTGAATCTGATCCCAACCACAACTGAAAACCACCACTGCCACCACCAGCCCCACCACCATCAACTACCACTTTTTTTTTTTTTTTTTTTTTCAAAAAAAAAATTTGCAAACGTTTGAATGGGGTTTGATTTTGATCTTCTTTCTGTTTGTTCTTTTGGTTTCCTATGAGATTTTTCTGTATTGGGTTTTGCTTAATTTGTTTGGTGGTTTTGTTTTTGTTTTTGTTTTTGTTTTTTGGTCAGAAACTGACGGCTTTGAAGAAAGCCTATGCGGAGATAATCCTCAACACGGCAAAAGAATCAGCGGCGCGTATTATGGTGTCAGAGAGGAAAGCACTTCGTTTTCAGCAGGAGCTTTCTTCGACTAAAGAAGAGGCGCTTCGGATGCTCTTGAGGATCAAACAGATGTTGGATTCTAAGGTATGATGGTTTTGCTCAAATGGGGTTGCTTTTGATTCTTTCATGGTTTTCATTTTTTTGATGTGAACATCTTGTTTGGTTCTTGATTTTTCTTGCGTTTTCTGATGTGGGTTTGGCGTGAATCTTTGTTTGGTGGTGAAAGTTCTCATCTTTAGTAGAGTTTCTTTGGGATGTTTTTTGCATTTTTGGTGTTAATTTGTGTTGTGGATTGCGTATAAATGAACGCTTTTTTAGACAGTATCGCGCTGTGTTGTGGTGCTTTTAGAAGTCATATAATCTGTTCTCCCACCCCTAAAATTTGGTGAGCTTGATGGAATGTGGTAATTCACTCTTAACATTTGATCAATGGGCACAAATGTGTTATTAGGAACTCCATTTTCTGAGTTTATTATGAGTTTTCTTGTTGAAAGTGGACTCCTTTGAGATATGCTTGACTACCAAATGGTGTATTTAACAAGTCAAATTGATTCCTCTTTCTTCCGTTTGATAGGAAAGTAATTTGCAATTTGTTTTCTTTGTATTATTTTCCATGGTTGAATTGGGGTGGTCTTCGCTGTTTTGCAGCCAGCGTTCAATGTCCTGTTTCATTCTTGTCGCCTAATATTTTATTTATTTATTTTAAAAACCTGCTTTTTGATACATATTGAGAGTTGCTTAACATAGATTGCAGCTATTGCATACAATTTTGGAGTTGCTGAACATGGGCTGTGGCTATTACATACATAATCAGCTTCTTTGGTGCAAACTTTGTGTGAAAGGGACAATGAAGACAAGAGTGGGGAAATGGGGAACTGGCTAGAGCAACCTATTGTGTGACTATAAGATAGCATACTTAAGTTATCATCCTGTTAATGAAATTTGAGCTAGTTCATTTTGCTAAGGATTAAGGTTTTTTTAGGTTGCCTAGTCCCACTTTGGATTAAACTTCATAGACTTGATAAGTTGATTTGTCACATGGACTTAGAAAGAGTTTTATGAAATTTAAAATTGTGTTCAACCATCTAAATTTTCTACATCTACTTCTGGTGGTTAATTGATTGCTTTGAACTGAGAAGTCAAATCTGTCCTAAGATAACCCATGAACATTTTTCTGTCTTTATCTACTTTATTTTTGTTTTTTAGCTGTAGAATCTATGCTTAAAAGATACAACATTATCTGATTTTTCCATATTTACAGGTCACTGAAGCAGAGATGACGTCCTTGAGCCAACAGAAGAAAATTGAAGAGCTTGAAGCACAGCTCCAGGAAGCTGAGGATATAGTAAGAGACCTTAGGGAAGAATTGAGAGAAGTGCAGGCAGAGTTGGAGAAGGTGACAGAAAACCAACAGCAGCCTTTGGATGAACAAAATTTAGAGGGTGATACTGCTATTCATGAAGAAATACCACAAGAGAATAAACTCATGACGTCTGGGTCTATATTTTCCATACCTGATTCACAACATGAACCAGCCACAGCATCTGGCATGAAGAGCTTGACTTCAAACGGGACATATGAGGACAATAAATGCTATGGTGCAAATGATTCACATATGGATAATAGTTATCTTCCTAACCCTTATTTTGCCTCCATAGTAATGAGAAGCAAAGAACCTGAGCTGTACAGAAATGGATGCACCCAGAGAATTCGTGCATTTGAAAAGTACCTCTTGGATGGAAAGTTGTCATTTTCTGGACAAGTAGATGATGTGAAAAATGAAGCATTTACCAGAGGAGATGAGGAAGTGAAAGGGTTGTATAAGACATCTATGCATAAGGCTGACAATATGCTTGGATTAGAAGAGACAAACCAAGATGAACTTAAAGTAATGCACTCAGATAATGATCATATACAAGTGCAGGATACTAAATCCTTTTGTAGAAAAAGAAGGAAAAGAGCTGGTAGATATAAGAAATGTAAAGCTCCCTCATTTAAACAAGGTAATGGGATTTGTGTAATACCTACCCATGAGGCTGAGAATAGTGGAGTAGAAGAGAAGAACCTAGATCAACTGAAAGTAACGCAGGCAGACACAAGTGATATCCAAGGGCAGATTGTTACGTCCTTTTGCAGGAAAAGAAAACGAGGAGCTAGATATATAAAAAGAGACCCTTCCTCATTTATGTCTATTGCTGATCACCTCATGGAAAAACCTCAAGCGTTTGACCTTTCTAGCTCCAAAACTTCTCCAGATTCAGTTGATAACAATGATGAAGCAGTAGAAGATCCTTCTAAGATAACTGAGAATGAAGGTCAAAAGGATCCAGTATCCACTGTGGGCCCAGTTCTACCTTCAGATGCAACTGGTACACATTTGGGATCCATTGGCATGACTCAAAATGATGTGGATTTTCTGAAGCCTTGTAGTGTTGAAAACACAATGAACAACGACACAGTACCAATTAATAAATTGGATATGACAATTCAGGAAAGTTTATCGGCTGAGAATTCAGAGGTTCAGGGTTGCAGAGCAGATGTTGAGACATTTGACGAGTCCTTAGTTAATTCAGATCTGAAAGCATCAGATTCAAATGATGTGGTTAGTCAAACTGTAAATAATAGGTTTCTCAAGTACACATTCCGAAGAAAACGCAAGAAGGAATCTTTAAGCAGCCCCGATTGGGATTCATCTCTTGACAATGGAACTTTAAATATAAACACTGGGGACAATCAGAATGGTTCTCTGGAGCCACAGAATACCTTGGTAGCAGAATCATCTCGAGACAGTCGGCGACTAGCACAGGTTGCTCGTCAGGTTAGTGATATATTTATGTTGTGAGCCTACCCACCCACTTTTGTTCTTGTGTGTGAGCATATGTTTGTGCTAACCCAAGAAATTACAATTATATCTAGAACTGGTAAGTTCATCTGGAAGTGAATGTCAATGACACCTGTGTTTTAGTGTCATCAATTTTATGAATTTCAGCTGGGCTTGAGCTGGTTCAAAGTCAATATGCTTAGTCGAATTGCCTTATCATATTGTAGTACTAAATTACTTGTGAATGCCGCCTATCTGCTATTAGTAAGCTATCCTAGTCGCTATTATTAAGTAAGAAGCTCTGGAGCGGGAAGATAAGTATTTCATTATAGTAAGGAAACAAGCAGGGGCAATCGTAATCGTACTGAATCTATAAAGAAGGAAATCGTGTACTGATTTGATTGTGCCAGCCCATTGTGGAAGCTTGGATTGGAAGGAAAAAAAAAGGGTAGGAGAGGGCATAGCCAGTGCGGTTGACTCTTCCGATTTCGCAGTGGATTCCACTGGTCCAGTTCCTTATGCCCTATTATGATATTTTGAATGTTGTGTTGTTTAAGTAGTTTAAGACCATCTTTAAACGAAAGAGCTTGTTCAACATGATTGTTATTTTTCCTTGACTCTGGGATGCTCTGAAATGATTTCATCCTTGATCTTTTTTACAGAAAATATCTAGCTGAGGTGCTTTTTACCTTTGGTTGAAACATCAATTTTTTGTTTCCTTATTAGCTGAATAGATAAAAACAAATTCAGTGATGAGTCAATAACCCTCCTAGCCCACTGAATCCCGAAAAAGGCGAAGACCTTTTCCCATAATTCTCTTACAATAGGGCAATGTAACAACAAGTGATCCACAGATTCCTCATCCCTCTTGCACATACAACTCCAACTTACCAAGATAATGTTATGCTTCCTCAAGTTCTCTGCTGTTAGGATGTTCCCCAAAAAAGTAACCCAGAGGAAAAAGGCCCTTTAGTGGAGTCTTTAGGCTTCCAAATGCTTTTCCAAGGGAAGCTTTTACCTCCAGAGGGAACTAAGACTCTATAATAAGATCTAACCTCAAAACCCTTTTGAATAGATGGCCTCCAACATAACTTTTGCACTCCAGTACCTTCGACCTTGATTGACTATAAAAGATCCAAAAACACCAAAAGAGATTCCAATTCCCCAATCAAGTAAAGTTTAACTCCCAGTGAACTGCTAGGAGGTGAATAATGCACTTAGAATATTTTTTTCACTAACTAATGCACTGAATGTTTAATTCTTTTGAGGATGCCAAAATTTGAAAAGTGGTTCATTCAATCACTTCGATACATGGCATAATATATCATAGATGAATCTACATAAAAGTTCCTTCAAAATTTTAGGTCCAGTTGATTTAAGGCCAAAATAATTAACTCTTTTGAACTTGATTTCTTTATATTTTTATCATCCATGGCCATTTCTTTCATAGATAGTTAGACACTCATCATACTACTGGTGCTCCTGGATTTTATTTGCTTTTCAGGATCTTATACTGAAAATATGCAAGCAAATCTTGTTTCGATATGCCAAATCCCAAAGCTCTGGTTCAAATGACATTTCCTCCTTGTAGCTAATTAGTTAGTTAGTTAGATGATTTCTTAAGCATTGGCCAATAGGATTTTCACATTTGTCAACCATCTAGAGGCTGCCAATGCCAAACAGCTAGTATAAGTAGCGGAATGTAAGCTCTTTGTAAATCAGTTTGTACATGTGAATGACAATATGCCTTGAGAGCTTTTATTTGAGAACTTTGTGTTCTTTGCCGAGGTACCTAACCACCTATCAATGTGTTCTAAGCAACTTGCTTTCCTTCTAATTCTAAACCGTATCACAGCCTGTCACTTTCCCAGCATCAGGTTGTGGGTTCAAAATTCACTAGGTGCATTTATAACTCACAAATTAAAGGGGGAAAAAAAAACATCTTTGAGATTAAACTTCCAAATTCAGTCAGTCCTCTATTGATTAGATGTTATTGGTTGGGCATTTATACACTTTTAAATCAAGTGAATATACTCAAAAACAAAATACAGTAGATAATTGGAGTGGAATGGGGTTTCTCTATTTATTCTTATTTTTTGGAGGAAAGAGTAGAATGGTTTAGGTTTAGTAATTCTCTTCCTATTTGTTTGTTTGCAAATGGGAGCATTAACTGATTTGGTTACTGCAAGGTGCTTTGAATTAGCATTAGAGTACATCTCAACTGATAATTGCTATAGCTTAATTTGATTTCCAAATATGGCAGTAGGCCCTTTTTATTAATGATTTGATCAGATTAACTTCAAGGTTTCCAACAAAGCCCATATTTTCAAAATATTGATGCAATCTCAAGAATCATTCATTGCTGATTTGAATGCTATTTTCCTTTTGCCCTCAATTAAAACTATTGCTTCTAATTGAAGTTGCTTGCATGATAATGTGTTTCCACATAATCTGTTCTGATACAATATATATATATATATATATACACACATTTTTTTTTTTGAACGTCTCCATTGGAAATACTGGAAGGCACCAGTTGAGCTACAAGGCTCTTTGCTATCTTTATAACTTTCTAAGATATCTTAATTTTGATAGACTCCTAAGTCATAAGGGGTATGAATTTTACAAATAAAAATAAATGATAAAGCTAATTTAAGTTTGATTCCAAGCCTTCTTACTAACTATAGTGTGGATTCCTCCAGTCCACTTTCCTTTCATTTATTTGCTCTGATTATTCTTTCATAGAATATGATTTGGAGGTATAGATTTGATTGTGGCTTAAAGCAATAGCCTAAATTGCCTACCTCAATGTGTGCGCTATAAATGCGGTTTGCTTAAAACCATGTTCACTATGTTTATTAATGTGAGTACCACTTGTGATTGATTAATAATACTTGATAACAAGCTTCTATTAAGTTTTAGAGACCGTGATAAATCCTAAGTTTAGAAGCCTGAATCTGGGGAAACAGTAAAGGAAAAGCAAATCTTGTTTTGTGATGCAAGAACTATGCTGCTTCCCCAACTTCTAGTAATGAAAGCCTGGATTATGCTCCTTGTTATGTCTTACATAGTATTTTCAGAATTATACCTGTGGAGTTACTCACTTCTTTCTTCATTTTCTCTTTCAACAGCTTATATCTTTGTCTGGGAAGAAGTGGTGGCAGTAGATCCCTGAATAGTTTTGGAGAGGAAACCAAATCCAGCTTCGCTGCAATGAAATTTTGGAGAGTTGTTTTGTAAAAAAATCAGACCAACAGGCATTCTCTTTATCAAGGAAGAGCTATAGATCCCTGAATAATGCATGAGCATAGTTTATCCATTTAAATTGTCAGTATTGCTGTATTTCTCTAGTCTCTCTCTTTTACATAATATTAAAAGTTAAAATAGCTTAAATTGTAATTGGCATTGTTATCCAGCTCGGGCCTATTCTATCTAAATGATTGCATTACAATTTTAACCTAACATGTTCCCATGAATATCTATGTCAGTGCTTTGACTTCTTGACTTTTGGCCTAATACTGTTGGAATTGCCAAAGAAGACTTCAATTTGATCAACGGGTAAGTGCTTCCAAGAGGCTTGAAGCACACATTGGAAGGTGATTTCCCCAGCTTGAAATCTTACTGTGAAATACATTTGAGTAATCGATTTCTTCTTGGAAGTTGGAACGTCTTCTTCACCGTATTTTCTTCTTTAGTAATGTTAAGGATGCGGAATTTTTCATAATCTTTTTCACAATTACTAGCGTGATAAGTTGTGATTGGAATATCACTTTTCTGTAGATCCACTATTGATATGATAAAACTTACAACTAATGATTCAGCAAAAAAAAAGAAAAAAAGACTTACAACTAATGAACTTACATATGCACCCATTGTTATGGTGATAGCATCACTCTTTTTGTTCTTGTCTGGTTACAAAAGTTATTAGGTGGTTACTCATACTCTCTCTCGTTAACAAAACTAACTTCAAATGTTATAAATTAAAATTGTACAGAGAGATAGCACATCATTTCTCCTTCAAAATTGCTTTCTAGGCTTTCATCATGCACCATAGTTGCTAAAGAGTTATGTTTCCGCATTCAATTTTAATCCAACAAAGCATGTGAAGGGAAAGCTTAAGTATGTAAACAAATGTCTTATTATTGGTCATAAACCGAAACAGGACACTCCGTACACATGTTCATAACTACATTTGGTCAAAATATGTAAAATAATTTGTGTGTAATACGGTTCTAGTTAGTTTTACTTGATTAAATTTTTGTTGAGATTTGAAACAAGGTAAATTTATTCAAATTATTTAGAAATGTTTTGTTTTTTTTGGAAAACAGACCAAAAGATTTTATATTAATCAAGAAAAGCCAAATCAGAGTACAATGCTTCCAAAGCAGGAGGAGGAGAATTCCCAATTCAAAAAACATCAGAAGATATATGTCTAGTATAGCAAGCTAATATATGAGCCACAGAGTTAACATTACGAGGAATACTACAAGTAGTAAATTAATGGAGATTGGTCAAAAGCACGTGAATATTGTTTTTTTAAGTGTTTTGAGTGTGAAGTATTTTTTTTTTTTTAAATAGAAAATTTTCGGTGTGAAGTAATAATTAACTACATAACAATATTGTATTTATGCAAAAAAAAGTGTCAACACTAGTTTGGTTACGTATGCTATGCACGTGTTTAGTTTGTTTGTTTGATTTTTTTTTTTTTCCCTCTCAAATACGAGGATTACGAACCTTTAGAAAAGTAAAAGAGAAAACTACAATTAAACTTAGAAAAAGTAACTTGTAATATTAACAATCACAATTTGAGTGAAAGTACAAAGTAGCAATGCGCTAGACAATTATACTGTCTTATTTCCTCAAACCTTATGATCTCTATTCATCCACCCCTAAAAAGAATAAAAGTACAATTTTCAATTACAAACTAATTCGATTCTATGTGCTTCTGCCTTCTGTTTTCTACATTCTTTATTAATTCAATCGGCTCTAAAGAAGTGCAATTGATGCTAGGCACAAGATTAACGTATGCCAATTTGATTATATCTTTCAACTCAAATGGAATAAAATGACACATCATTAGGTTGAAATGACCCAAAATTCCTTTCAGATTTGGGTCAAGATTTCATATTTTCATTAAACAATGCAAAATTATACACATCTAAACCCCTAATTCAAACTCAATGGTGTCACTTTGTTTTGGATTTGAATTTTTTCATGTTGTATAAGCAATTAAAAACCAACACTCAATTCTTACTTTAGAAAATAAGGACTTTGAATATTTTGTATCAAACTGTGCCTTTAAGCAAATGAATTATTGGTCACATATTCTATACATGTGTTTAAAGTTAAATTTTTTCAATTTTTCAACAGAAGATATGTTTCTTCAAGAAAAATGTCCTTGACCATCATAAAGACAACAAAAAAAATTTCAAATCTCTATCAAGAGACTTTTATCTAGGCACGTAGGCAAATCAAGTAAACCCTTGGTTCTTAAGCTTGTAGGCTTGTTAAGTTAATTTCCCTTGGTAATTGTGTTATTTTTATTAATTTGTAGTCCTTTTACATTTCTTAGTTGATAATTTGTGCATTATAATTGTCTCGTTCTCATCGTTAATTTTTATATTTCACATAAAAGTCGTATCAAGTTATTCGATAACGAACTCATATACTCTCTTGCAAAGTCAAATTACCATCTACAAGTGACTTTGTATCACCTTGAGTAACATGATTCTCCAAAAAAAAAAAAAAAAAAACACTCGAGTAACATAAAACTGATTTTCCCTCAAAACAGTGAACACTTAACACTGCTCTCAATTCATTAACCTTAGAGTGACTTTGTATTAACCTCATAATATAAAGTGTTACACTAAACATGCGTTAGGTTAAGATTTGCGACGCCTTCAGCTTTGGGTTTTAACAAACGTTCTCAACACCTTGTGGTTTGAGTGTGAGAGAGAGAGAGAGAGAGAGAGCAAAAGGGGTTTCTTTCATTCATTATAACGTGTTGAACAATCAGCAGAATTCGGGGTAGAGCTTTGGCTACGTCTTTGTTGCTAAGTGAGAAGAGTATA
This sequence comes from Quercus wislizeni, assembly GCA_023055345.1. Lineage (NCBI taxonomy): Eukaryota > Viridiplantae > Streptophyta > Magnoliopsida > Fagales > Fagaceae > Quercus > Quercus wislizeni. The sequence continues at coordinate 11,429,389 of JALGQJ010000003.1, read as the reverse complement.
TAGGAAGCGCAGAGAGAAAATAGGAGGAAGAGAGACACAGAAAAAAGAAGAAGAAATCGAAATGGCAATGGGTATGGCTAGTAAGACAGCAGATTGGGCCTTCAGGGCCTTCACGACGGGTCTAGCCGCCGGTACCTTGTACTTTGCCTACGGTTTCTCTGTCAACGTCTACAGAGGCATTTCATGGCACAAAGCTCATGTAATCTCTCTCTCTCTCTCTCTCTCTCTCTCTGTAACTTTTTTTCTTTTTGGGTATTTCTTCTTTGATTTAATGATTATGCTATCTGCTATAGCTCTGGGATGCGTCAATGCCCACTCAAGGTTTCAAGATCCAATTTTTAAATTTTTTTTTGGTGACCCTTTTATGATTTCTTCAAATTTCATTCACCAATCCATGCTTTATGCTTTTAGGGTTTCATTGACATAAAAAATTGAGCTCTAGCTCAAATGACAGAGAGTAACTGGAGGGTCAGATTATGGGTTCAAAATCATCTGGGTGTTTCGGATTTGTGATATCTGATTGATAAGAGAATGAATTCTGTTGGAAGACTTAAGTGTCATACACTCATACTCATATATTGTCATGTGATAGAGTTTATGAGGGCTTTTGTTGATAGGTAATTAGGTTTTAGACATCTGAAGATTTCGCGTGGTTATGCTATTGTCTAGATGAACTAGGATAACAAAACAGCGTTAAGCAGTAGCCCTCAATTGAAGTCATGGCCAAGAATGACCATGGCTTTGAAAGATTGACACTCAAAACATACATAGTCCAAAGCATAATTGGATGACAATTGACAGACTACTAAGGAAGGGCAAATTACAATTTACTCACATGTGGTTTAGCCGAAATTTAAGTTGCTTATGGTTTGAAGTTTGAGACTTTACCCACCTAAGGTTAGCTTAGTTAGGCTTTTATAACCCATTTATGTTAAAAGCAGAGCTAAATATGTAATTTTGCTTAACTTTTATGTCTCTCTCCTTCAAAAACATAAAAAACATAAAAATATAAGATCAAAAACTATCCATCGGAACACTTGAAGTCGTGGCCAAGAATTCCTATGGCTTTGAAAGATTGACACTCAAATCATACATAGTCCAAAGCATAATTGGATGACAATTGACAGACTACGAAGGAAGGGCAAATTACAATTTACCCACCTATGGTTTAGCCGAAATTTAAGTTGCTTATGGTTTAAAATTTGATACTTTACCCACCTGAGGTTAGCTCAGTTAGGTTTCTATAACCCACCTCTGTTAAAATCATCAAAGCTAAATATGTAATTTTGCTCCACTTTTATGTTTCTCTCCTCCAAAAACATAAAAATATAAGATCAAAAACTATATATCGGAACACTTGCATCATGGAATTTCAAACCATAGGTAGGCAACTTAAATTTTGATCAAATCTCAGGTGGGTAAAATATCAAATTTTAAACCATAGGTAGGTAATTTAAATTTCAGCCAAACCATAGGTAGGTAAGTTGTAATTTTCCATTTTGTGGAAGTACAGTTGATGTTAACATCTTGGTGCAACAATTGCATGTGTTAAAACTATCTTCCCAATCCACTTGCAGCCTAATTCTTAATCAGTTGATAGAAATTTAGTTATAAGGTCATGCATCTTAAATCTCATAGTCTGATAAGAAGATAGAATGCTTGATTTCTAGCCCTACTATATCTACATAATTGTTAGAAATAGAAGGCTTAGATTATAGTTGCTTGCTGATTAAAGATTACGGAACAACACACTTCCCTTCTCTCTCATTGTCTTCTACTGTTATCCATGTCTAATATTTGGTTGTGTACGTTTCCTTTGCTGCTCATTAAGAATCAGAATTACTTTGGTTAAATTCTTAAATATTTAGCAAGGTCATCTAGTGGTACTTAGCTGTACAACTTGTACTTGGTTGTTGTATTGTTTATATCCGGGTTTCTATTTTTTTAAACAGGATAAACAAAAGCTTTTTGGATTTTTGTTTTTAATGATATGTAAATATAATTCACCTACATGTATGGGATTTTACCTATGACCTTATCACTCTTATCTATGGAGGAGATACCATTTTGTCTAAAGACAATTGGCAAATTACTTTTGAATTGTACTGTGACTTTGTTGGAGTGGAAGTATATGTGCTCTGGTGTTGTGCTATAAATCTATAGAGCGGTGGAAACGTTCTTTGTTATATCACACTATTGCAGAGAAGCAACTTTGTCTGGTGTTATCAACGTAGCAGTTTTGAATATGTGAAATTGGGTTATGAGAATCTTTTGCTATTTAATTTAGGGAAGTGTGATAACTGTAATGCTATTACATCAAAATTTCCATGAAAATCCAAGAATAATATGCTTGTGTTCTATTCCACAATCCTTAACCATAGAATGTTCTCAAGATATTATGTTTTTTATTTTTATTTTTATTTTTTATAATATAGAACACTGTCTAACTAAGACTCTAACAATTTTCTTTGTACAGAAAATCGAGAAGGCAGCTCCCACTGAGCAAGCCCCGTGACTCAAAATTGTGTTGCCATCTTGAATCCTACATAGTACTTTTCTTGTCTTGTCAAATGTAGAATATGAACATTCGTATTTGCTCTTCAATGGTCACTTGATAGAGTAAGTTAAATGTGTGGGCAATAAGGGTCAACTGCTAGAACTATTTTTCCAAATTTTGTGGAGATCTTTGTTATTTGGAGACAGCAGTTTGGGACACTTATCTCTTAAACTGAATGTGATTAGGGTTTACCGTGTGCTCTTACTTTTCTTGTTGTTCTGCGGTCCTGCCTGTAGAAATTCAGCTGCTAGAAATTTATTTTGATAATATCTAGGATAGGGTCTGAGATCAACAGACATTGCATGAGCATTTGAGGAGGGTTTTCCCATTAATTAATTTGTCACTTATTTATTCCCCAAAAAAAAGGCATGCATTTTTTTGATAGATGCCACCGGTTGCTTTTAAATTGATCAAGTTGTTATCTTTTTTCTTTGTACGACTCTTGTTTATGTAAATACACCATCGAGTCTAATAAGTGGTATCAGTTGCCTGGATAAGCAAGTTCCATTGTTTGATTGCAACAAAAACATGGATGAAGATGCTAGATTATTATGTGTTTTTGCCAAAATATAGGCAGGGATGTTTTTTCATTAACTAATATGATAAATATTTTTAGGTAGAATTTGTTTGGCAGTTTGAGTCAGCTTTGGTGGTAAGAATCTATTCTGATTGAAAACTAGTAATAAGGCCCCTAGATCATTCACATTAGCCACATACTTTTAGCTAAACTAACCCAACAAATTTCACTTTTTTCTAGTTTAGATATCTTCTTCCTTTTAAAAAAATATAAAATAAATAATAATAATACACATGCATCGGCTTCAACACTAAACCAATATTTCAATAAAACATTATTTTTTTCCAATTCACATTTTTAATCCCAAGTTCCACAATCATCCATCACAACCGCATACACCCAATTGGCTTTTAATCCCAAAAGCAACACCCACCCAGCACAACCCAACAAGATCCACTAGTGATCTGCCTCACCACCATTGTTGGAATCATCAATTAGCCTTTGCCTCTCGACACGCGTGAATTAGATACTTCAACATGTGCGAATTAGATCTGGGTTTCTGATGGGTTTGATGTTGGATCCAGTTGATATTGATCTGGGTTGTTGGTGTTGGATTTTGGATCTGATGGGTTTTGATATTGGGTTTTGGATTTGAGTCGTTGATGATGGTGGTCATTTTTGATGGGTTTGGTGGTGGTGGTGCTATGTCTTTGGGGGGTTGTTGGTTCTGGCTGTGCGCTTGCACGCAGAGAGAGAGAGAGAGAGAGAGAGAGAGAGAGAGAGAGAGAGAGAGAGAGAGAGAGAGAGAGAGAGAGAGAGACGGCTCTAGGATTTTTTTCTAGGGGGGTCAGTAAGAAGATACATCTTAAGTAAAATATGAATCTTACGGTTTAAATGACTTTCTTATTACAAATTTGTCTATAGTACGTACTAGTAATAGAATAAAAAATAAATTATAAGTTTATTTGACATATTTTTTCTTAATATAATGAACATGTTAATTGTTGTTGTTAAGTAAATTTTAATTATTATTGCTTAAAATACTTTTTTTTATTAGTTTATGACGATTATATGTTTATATTGTACTATTAATGTAAAATTTATATTATAGATAATTATACCATACACATTTGCAAAAACTATACAATATTGTACACATTTATTTAGAAACAATGTAGATATTACAATGATAGTACAATGTAAATTATGAATTTTCCATTAGTTTATTTCAAATTTATTAAGATCTAAATAGGCTTTTTAAAACAATTTTAGAAGAAATTTTTTTTTTTTACTTTGTTGTTGGGATTACTATTTCTCCCAAATTTTAGATAAAATTGGATTGTTGTTAGGCGTTTTTTTGTATTTAAAAAGATCAAAATATTGTTAAGATGATCCTAATTAAACTTATTTCAAGTGGGTTTTAAAAATTTTTGGAATTAGAGTGTTCAAATTTTTATTTAGGAGGGTTAAATAAAAAATATATATTATATATATATTTATATATATATATATAAAATTGCTAGCTCAGTGGGTTCAAATGAACCCCCTGAACTATACATGGCGCCGCCCATGAGAGAGAGAGAATAAAATAAACAATTTAATTGAAGCAGCAATGAACAGTGTCTCAACAATAATATTGAGACTACTGTTCATTGTTAAGATTTCTGGACCAAGTGTTCGTGCTGATGCACTGGTCTTTTGGACGAGTTTAGTTAAATTTTTGACTAAAAACTACTTTAACCATCCTGATGTGAGTGCTCTAAACACTAGCCAACCTGAAAACCAATGGAGATAGGTTCTAGGTTTCATTGGTCTTGGGGAATGTTAACCCATGGCTGCTTTGCGCTCATTGAGTGCCTCTTCAGAAAACCAGCTTAACCAAGCAAAAATGACAATTGCTCTGGTAGGTGTGATCCTGAATTATTATGGATAGAAACCCACTGCCTGATCCCTGATTGTATGACCAGCTCTAATTATTATTGATCTTATGCCCATTAGTGGAACCTGTTGCCATGCTCTCTCAATTTCAAGGCATTTGGAAAACTTAGAATGCAAGGGAAAAGGAAAAAGGAAGAGTAAAGATACAGGACAGGTATAACTTGAACCATATAGGCATGCTCATCACAATGATAGTATCCACATCTTCCCTGCCTTTCTAGATCGAGTAATTATGAATCAAAATAAAGAGAACGACTCTCCACAAAAGAAAAAAAAAGAAGGTAAAAAGTAAATTCTACTCCTCTATACACATTTCACCCTCTATACCATAATAGTGGCATTTAGTGGCTCACTCTCATAGCGAGTTCTCAATTTTAGTACAATAAAGAATCATACAGAAAAATCAATGCTGCACCAGATGAATTTTTAAGTGAATTAGCTTCTTTATGGCTTTTCCAAGAGTATCTTGAGACTACTTCCATATGTGATATATTAGAAGGATCTGCTTTCATCACATAATTTGCAATAAGCTACTTCATGACGAGCCAAATATATCCATAAAGTGATCATCTTAAGTCTTCACACCCTTTAATCATTTGATGCTATTTTCACCAAACTGAAATTATAATGGGAGGAAACTCAAAGCTCCAGCCCAAACTATGCATCAGATCTGCCAAACAGAAAAAGTTTTAATCAGATATGCTTGGACCGGGAAACAGATTGTCACCAGAATAGTTCTATATGCAGGGGGGTGGTGATCGTCGTTATTATTTTCGGTTTTATTATTACAAGGGGAAGAAATTAAAATAGAAAGGGCATATTTGATCTCACAATTGTCGGAATAAAACAGTGACAAGATATGGTGCTTATGTTACAGTGATTATGGAAAAGGCTTGCTTAGAAATTTCTTGGAAAGGGGCATCCACTATGCTGTTGAAAGATGTGCTCCCCTCACTGGAAGCATCATAATTTGGGGTATTATGAAGTTGCTCTTATTCTATACTCACCAAACATAAAAGTTGAAATCAGATAACCTATTCCACAGGGTAAGGAAAGCACACCCCACAAATTATGACCAAGAAGCACGGCATTGCCATCCTTCAACCCACCAGGTTTTCTACAGTTACAAAGATGTGACAAATCATGCACGAAGATCACTCCTGCATTGCTTCTACCTAACCTTAGAGAGGTGACACTTCAGCATGCAGCCTTTTCTACCTACCCTTAGAGAGGTGACACTTCAGCACTAAACCTTATCTACCTCAATGTCTCTACCAGATGCAAAATGAATAATTTGTCTATGGGATGCAACTACATGCAAGGTAGAAAAGACAGAGACTTGAAAATGACAGAAACAAAAAAAAAAAAAGAAGGAAAATTGCAAAAGAACCATGTTGTACAATACCTGCTGTCTGTCCATTGATTAGCGATGTGCCACCTCTGAAATACCCCGTGAATCACTCCGAATCTCTGCCAGTGGGTTCACAATGAACCCGCCACCACCCTGCAGCCGAATTCTACGGTTCTCTGAGTTCACGGTTTCAGCATTTCCATTCAAATCAGCTCTGTGGCGCATGACAGGCACAGAAGGGGTGGCACTAGAAGTAGAAAACCTTGAGGATGAATACCGGCCTTCTGTCTTCCTCCAGAACTTGGAGCTCAAAAAATCTGCACCAGGCAGCAGGCAACATTTCATTCTGAGGGAATCAGTATTAGTCATCCTCCCAGTTGATAAAGCTAGGTCATATGAGATCTCATCCAGTGCCAACTCTAGGCCATGCACCCGTGTCTCCAAAGAACGCATTCCATTTTGTGAGCTCCCAATGAATCTCTAAATGCAAGAAGAAAATGACAAAGGTGAGGAAAAATGAGAAAGGAGAAGCGGCCTTTATCAAATTCACTACTTGAATCAGCAGCATATATAGTAGAAATGTAGAATATAACACACTTAAAGAGTATCAACTACCCTTAAACAATGTGCCTACTGAAGTCATGCTAAGAAAATGTAGTGTTCAGGTACAACAGTCTGCTGCTGTAGCCATCCGTGTGAAGGAAAATGAAAATTGTGAATAATATTTCAGTGTTAAAAGTCAATGCCATAACTCTGCATGAACTTCTGACTTTTGAAATCTCATGAGCTCATTACAGATTGATGTTAAGATTAAATAATAAAGCTCACACACTTCTCAAGAACAACTGAGTCTCAGATGAAATTAAATTTAGGTTAATCCAAATAAGGTTGAATGTTATTTAATTAATGTGAATAAGGCTGTGAAATTCTGACACAAAACAAGTTTTTCCTTTTCTCCTTATTCGAGAGGGCAGTCCCTTAAAGCTACTCAACATTTTATGGTGGATCACCAATAACTTCAAGCCTTCAATTGTGTGCAAGAGTGTCAAATGCACATGCACGCACATCTGCAGCATTTAATTAGAGCAAAATTCCATTAGTTCTCTAATATCATCAATAGAGTTCAGTCACATATTATGATATTTCTCCAGATTAATAAACTAGCTCTGCTGTTTTTAACATAACAGTAAGAGTGGAAAAGAAGTTGTGAACAGTAGAAATTAGTAGCATGGAATCACAATCATGCTAGGAGCAACCATATTTTCGGTATCTGCAAGGTAGCAAATCAAGGAAAGAAGCATGATGATTTATTTTCAAGCACTAGAAAAGTGACAAGGACAATGAAATTGCTAGTGATGTTTCTACAAAAGTATCATTTGTCCTGAAAGCTTAAGCTTGTATAGTGTAGATAACTAACAATTTAAGGTAATATTAGAATGAGACAATCAAAGGGATTAACCAAATAATGAAGCCAGACATGAAGGTAACTCCAACAGCAATATAAGGAAAAATTCACACATGATAGTTTAAAAGAGGGTGGAAAAAAGATTATATATATGCGTCGAACAAGGACAAAATTCAAAAGCTCAATTTCCAGGCACAGACACATTACACATACCTGCAGGAGATCTAGTAGACTGGATTGCTGATTTTCGATCTGAACAAGTTGGTTACGGATCAAAGATAAATCCTCACTCTCTTTGTGGTTCTTACGTAAATCCTCAGTAACATTATTGCTGACAACAGTGGATGCTGGGCTCTCCTCTTGACATGGAGCCACACGCGATCCATTCTTGTACCCATCAACATTCTTACTGAAAAGTGCCCGCTTTGTTTCAGGCTTTGTTAACTTATTTTTCTCAAAACTCCTTCCCTCAGGGATATTCTCATTTCTCTCCTTACAATCAACCTCAAAAGCTCCAGAAGCATTAGAAACTGCAATCTCAACTTTCCAGTCTGAAGGTTTCTTGTTGCCTAGCTTCCGGAACAATGCTGAATTTGGTTTCTTGTCATTGCTCTTCAAAGGACTTCTCTTCCTAGCAGTGGTGGCAGATGAACTATCAGCTGGAGTCAACCGGCTAGTTACAACGGGTCTCTTCCTAAATTGAGGAGTTTCGAAAGCAACACCATGAGAATTTTTGGACCCAGATGGGTAACATCTATCACCTCCATTCTCTGTCCCCATAAAAAAAAGAAAAATCCATAAAGAGAATGATACAATCAAATCAACATCAGAAAAATGTCATAAATGGATGTGCCAAGAGCAACAACTACAAAAGAAAGTAGATGAAAGGAGAATGATACAATCAACATCAGAAAATGTCACAAACAGGTGCCAGGAGCAACAGCTACAAAAGAAAGTAGAAGAATAAAACTTTTCAATCTAAGAATAAATTAAAATAACCCAATTTGTTTTTTTATTTTTTATTTTTTATAATTTGAATGAAGTAACCCCTGCATATTAATAGGTTTGTGACAATCAAACATTTTACTAGTATTTTCAATTACAAACTAACGAATTTAATCACATAATCTGTGTCACATAATCAATAATTTTGAAATGTTAATACTACCACAAACAGATATAAATCAGTTAGACTTAAAAAAAAAAATAATAATAACAAAAGGTTTGATTTGTCACAAATCAAATGTGCAAGGGGTTAATCATTTAGATTTAAAGTCCCAAGGATCAAATTGACATGAAATTGACACTCATGTCAAAATCCAAAGATGATTTTTTTTTTTAATTAGCAAAAAAAAAAAAAGGATGATATTTTAAATCCAATTTGCATGGGTTATTTTAATTCTGAATACATACTGACATACCCAAATAAATTATTTTTTTTTAAAAAGCATCCTTAAAAAAGAAAAAGAAAAAAAGAAAGAGTGCACAGTCCTCCCAAAGCTTCAACCATAAGCTAGTCCAACCATTAACGACTGACTACACTTTAATAAGAGATTCAATATTCATTGACCATCAACTTTTCTCTCTTTTCCGCTAAGTTATTATATCATAGAAAAATAAAAAATAAAAAAAATTCAAACCAATAGAAAAAATTTTAAAAAATAAAAGCAAATAAAATGAAATATACCTTTGGAAGAAGAAACTGATTGTGGTGGCGGTGATAGCTCATCCGAAACATCAGGAATTTGCTTCCACGCCTCTATCATTTCATTCATAACCTCTCTAACTGCCTTAACCTATACTCCAAATACAAAAATTAATAAATTAATTAAAAATTAAAAAAAAATTAAAAATCCAAACCAATGTTAAGCGCGAGAGAGAGAGAGAGAGAGTTTGGACCTTATCGTATCGACGAGTTTCGAAGACTTTCAAGCAGTTAGCCTTATACTCCGGCAGCGAATCTCCCTGAACCACAGCCAAACTAAGTAGCGCCTCCGCAGCCGCTTTTCTCGCCGCCCAATCATCGCTACTCAAGAACTCGACCAAGCAAGGCACTAAGTTTTTCACCACTCCTCCAAACGACGCCGCACCGGTACTAACCACGCTCCCAATCAGAGCGAGAAGCGCCGACTTTGCCTTGAAGCTATCGCATTTCAGCAACTTCTCAAACCTCGGCAACATCCTCGCCAGCCTGGCCGGGTCCGGGTCCGGAGCGGCGTCGATCGCCGAAGCCAAGCACAGCGCCGCTCCGATCTGCGCCGGCAAGTCCGGCTCCGTAAAGAGCGCGTCGGAGAGAGGCTTCAGGAACGAGCTGAAAGGCGGCTTCGTGATTTGCGAGGAGAGCGCCGCGACGGAGTTGACGCAGGCGGATCGGACCGACGAGTCCGGGTCGCGGAGCCGCCGGGTTATGGAGGAGAGCATTTTGGTCAGGTACGGCGAGAGAGTGTTCCCGTGAGTCTCCGAAAGGACCGCCAAGAGGTTCACGCATTGTTTCCGTACGGGAGACTTGTCGGAAGTGTCGGTGGAGTGAATGCAGGAGAGAAAAGTTTGGAACTGGTTCGGTTCAAGAGTCCGAGCAATGGATTCGAGTTCAGACGTCGCTATAGACTGAGTATCACGGTCGGAGAGCTTGGTAAGGCACGTGAAAACCCGGTGCTTGAGATTGTGAGCCATTACTTAGATTTTTTTTCGGGTCGGGTTTCGCAAGAATTACGAGTCTGGCGGTGGAGCCTCCGGGATCTCAGGCGACATTGCCGGAGATTATGGTTTTGAGAATTAGTTGAGTTTTCAGGTTACAGAAAGTTATGAGTGAGAAAGAGCAGAATGTGTTGTTTTGCTTTTTATACTAGTATGTACAGCGTGAAGAGAGTTGGTCTGTCACAAAATGTAGTAGTAATTTTATTTTTCAGTGTCTGTCAGGGTACAGAAACGACACCGTTTGTTTTGGAGCTAACTGCGGCTCCTTTGAGGAGGTTACTCTTTTTGCACTTTTACTCAAGGCCTAGTCAGACAGTCGGTCATGCTACTTAGAGAATAAGCATAGCTGGAAATTCTTTATTGTGTAAAAAAAATTTTAATTGTAAAGTTTAATGATTGAGATAGAGTTTTTTATTAGGTGCACTCACTTTTATGTGAGCTCAATCCATGAATTTAGTAGATCTTTTAGGATGATCCCTCATAAAACCTGGTTCGCTATCCATGGAGTAGCTGCACCTAATGTTTCTCCTTTTGTGGTCAATATAAGCAATGCTAAACCTAATTTGAATTATAGATTTATGACACAATTAAATTCGAATGAATCAGTCTCTATTAGGTGCTGTTTTATTTTTCAATTATTTCTTCGGTTAGAATGTCCATGGTTTGATTATTTGTTTTTATGGGTTCTGTTAATAAATATTTTTAGAACAATTGCTAATAAATTATTTTAGAAAAAATTTTATATTACTTTTTTAAAAAAAGGTTTGGCTTACTTTTAGTGTTTTTTTAATGGACATGTCATTTTATTTTAAATATATACTGACAAGTGATAGTATGTTTTAATCTCTCTCTTTTATTTGGTTAGTAGATAATGTGATAGTTTCTTATTAAAATAAAAGGAAATTCTAATAAAAAAAAAAAGGAATTACTAACGAATACTCTTAGGACATTGATTAATAATCCATTTAAAGAAAGTTTTTATGGGAAAAGAAAAAAAAAATTAATGTTTTGACAGTTTTTTTTCATTTTCCATAAAAGTTGTGTCAGAATTTTCTTAAAATAAATTATTAATCAATACCCTAAGAGCAGTTGTTAGCATGATCCAAAAATACTGAAGGTAAGTCAAGCCCTATGAAAAATATAAAAAGCTAACATAAATTAATTTCTTTTTTTCTTTTTTTTATAAAAAAATTATAAAAAAAATATTTTTTATAGAATGTATAAATTCTACTCTAATCTAATTTAAATGTATATGTGTGTGAAATTTTCTTTTGAAGACATGAATTTCGACTATTACCCTCTACGCCTCATAAACACTTATACTTATGAAGTGACTATCGTATCAAAGATGTACAGTGATAAAAATATTTTTTTTAACCAATCACCTTTTTAACTCTTTTAGTTTTTACTCGTTGGATTTCTCATTCTTTGACTTTTGTAGAATTCAGCCCATCTAAATTCAGACGTGTGGTGCGGCTCATTATTGTGGGCACTGCTGATTGTTTTCTTTGTCCTTAAATATTGGTCACCGACTGATCAAAGAGTCTGCCACGTGGTATATTTTCTGCCTCAATCCTCTCTCTCACTAAGTTTCTTTACTTTATTTTTTCTAAATATTAAATGTGATAACTATTTTATATATAAATTCATTATTATTTTATTATAGATGAGTTTAAATTGGGATTCACAGAATTTTCATGAAAACTGACCCAGAGAATATAGTACTCTTAGCTTTTGTATTCTACTTGGGCTTCTTGTTCTTATTAAGGTGCAAGAAAGAAATAAAACTCCAATGTCCACGAGAAGTTATATCGTGTCGATTATATGTTTTTTTTTCCTCATAATCGGTGGGTTTCACTCCTTAATAGGACTCATCAATGGTAAGAGAGAGAAAACAAATACCCGTGCGGGGTATATTTTTCCAATGTCCACAGTAGTATTTAAAGCGAATTTACTTAACGGATTGGGTAGTGTGTGTGCATGGCAGTTAATGTGGGTGGGTAATTGGCTCCAACATTAAGGAGTCACGTGACAGTAGCAGGGTTTCATTATAGAAAATAACTGTGCCTACAATCAAGCTGCTCAATTTTCTACCATCCGAATTATTACTTGTTCATAATTAAGGCCATGTTTGTTGTGGCATTGAGAAACCATTTTGGTGACCGTAACCTATATTGATTGAAAACCAGACAAGTTTATTGGTTGAACGGTTTTTAAGAGTTTTTTTAATTTATTTTTAGAAACAAACACAAACACAAATGAATAATAAACAATAACCAATTGTCTTGTAGTTCTAATGATATATATATATATATATATATATAAATTTTTTTTTTTAAATGTTTTTGCAAGAGACATTTTGGATTTAAATCTTCCATTTTTTTATTATTGAATTAATTTAAAAAAAAAAAAACTGTAATGGCATAATTAAAAAAAATAATAACATAACTAAGAAATTTGAAAACAAAATTGAATTTTAACTTGGGAAAAATAAGAAGTTTTTGATGGCTATTTGTGATCTTTAGCCTATTACTTTGCAACAAATTATATTTTCTTGATCATGACTTGGCAACAATTATCATAATTTTTAACTCCAACCATTTTGAAGAAATAGGGGACAAACAAATTTTTAAAAAAAGGCCTAACCAAATTAGGTGAAACTAATACATTAGAAATTAAATTTAACTTTATCTTGATAAAGTGGTCTCTCTTTCCACCATTTGCTCCTCGTGACAAAGGGCCTAATTGGCTCCAATAATTGCCATCTACTCTACTAGATATAATTATATTCAGTTCATAATTAAAAAAAGAAAAAAAAAAACTTACACAGAAAATAGTTCTCCTATCACTAACTATGGAATGAAATTTTCTGAGACTAATTTATGGACTGAAAATCAAATCAAACAGTGAAGTTGGTAACTGTATGTGGCAAGATTGGTTATCCACTGGCCTTTATTAAATACACAATCTCAATTCTTTTTTTCTTATATTCATCATGGTCTTAGGGCTCCATTGATGATTTCAAAATCAATCTGGTAACATAGCTCTATATTTATCATGATTGGATAGTTGGAGACATTTTATTTCCAAGTTCATCCAAATGCTTTCTTACTTAAAAAAAAAAAAAAAAAAAATCCATTACTACTTTTCTGTCATAATTGAAACAACATAAACTACATTACTACTTTGCAAAGTGATAGTAAACCATATGATCACTTCAATTGCAATGCTATAATGTTGCAAGTGGGTTGGATCTACCCAATATATTACTTTCATATGTGCTTGGTTACATGCTAAAAAAATCTCATATTTGTGTGACACTCATATATAGTTGACTGGTACTCTATCTAATAGTGTAATGAGATTATTGTGATCAGTTATTCTAGTTCAGCTAATCCCACTCCAAATGTGGGTCACAATTCTCAACCTCTTTTACCTACTTAAAGAGCTTAATTTATTTGGGAGGAAAGAGTGGCCCAGTTGGTGAAAAGTTTTGCCGGAATGCAATCATTCAAAAAGAAAAAAGGAATAGAAGTACACTAGAAGAAAAATGAGGCATAATTATCTTAAGAAATATGAAGTCCGACATAGCCAAAAAAGAAATAAGAAGTCTAGAAATCTTGCGAAAATGCATGCTAAATGGCTGTTTCGTTTGGTCCCGTGAAGTTTTATTTTGGGGTTGGCCTTGTCGGTTAGACCAGTCCAAAATTCATTCCTATATTAAAAGAAAGTAGTGGACTGTCTTTGAAAAAGAAAAAAGAAAAAAAAAAGAAAAAGAAAAAGAAAAAGTAGACTCTGGAAATAACTAATACACCTGGATTAAGTATAAGTTGTTGGTGTTGGTGTGATTCAAACACTTACTATTATTGTAAATCCTACATTGGTTTGAAATAAGCACCTTCTTATATTTATACGTCATTTTAAACCTCTATTGATATTTTAAAATATTGGGTATAGCTTGGACAGGACCACATGCATTATTTATATCACACACGTGTGTCTTGTCTTGTTTCATTTCGCACGTGAGGTTTGAATAAGTTTTGCTCATATACTGTGAGATATACTCTTGTTTAACAAAAACTTGTTTATTCACTAAAATATTTCCAATATAAATAGGGCACAAAATTTTTTAGGATGGTTGCCACCATTTTTTGCAATTAGTACATGAAAATAAATAAGTTGGTTATTTCAATAAATAAGTTAGCTTAATGTCAATTAATGGTGTCACTAAAATACTCTTTTTTTTTTTTTTTTTTTGTTTTGTTGAGAAACCTTATGCTTTTAGTTTTGATTAGTGTGACTTTACATCAATATATACAGTAGGAAGTCTAGTTTTGAGAAAATTCATCTTGAAAGCTCTCTTCTATCTGAAACAGTTGTACAAATCATTGACACCATTAATTGACTAATTCATTATTTCAAGCTGATATAATGGTTGGCTGAAAGGGTTGGTTGAACTACCTTTAAAATATATTTCGTTAAGCAAAGAATGACAAAAGAAAAGAAGAAGAAGAAGAAGAAGAAGAAGAGCTTCATGTAATCACATTGAAGACCAAAATAAATGACATTGAATTGGTCAAATGTTAGATATGTCATGTATCTAACAAGAGTGTAAAAGGAAGTAAAGCATTGGAGGTTATTAGGAGGCATCCAATTTACTCAATCGAAATACATTGAGACTCAACATACATACTTTGAGGTTAGAAGAAGGCATTAACATAAGTAGAAATAGCATATAGTCAACAAACATGAGAGAGAGAGAGAGAGAGGAGGTCAACTAAATTTATCATAAGCCGAGTTAACAAAAAAGTCCAAGTTATGAAGTCTTTTTCTGAGTGAATAATTCAAGATCTGATTTCTGAAACAAAAAGAATAAAAGATCGTTTCTCTCAACAACAAAATTAATCTATGTTTGTATCTAGCAAAAATAAATAAATAAATAAAGCTATGTTTAGGAACAAGTAGAAGATTAATTAAGGGGATAAAAAAAGAAGGAAAAAGTAGAACCAAAGACTTGCTAACGAACATTGAACAAGGATATATGTGGAAATGATAAGAGGTGTCTTATATTAATGACCATCATCATGATACTAAGTACTAACTAACATGTTGGTCAAAGAAGGTGGTTCTTGGTCAATTATTATGTAGATCACTTTGTGTAAGACTGTAAGAAAGAATTAACTGCCACACTATTTTTATTACTTTGTTTAATTGCCTAATTAATATTGGGTCACATGATGTCGGAATTGTTTTTTTAATAGTTTAATAGTTACAGGAGAGATAAAATTTGAACATCTTATGATTTGTAATTTAAATTTAATTTACTTGAAAGTAAGATATAGTATTGTTAAGAGTTTTATAGCTCAATTAGTATTTTTTGATGTTTCCAACGCTCGTGTCTAATCCAATGTTCAAATCTCCTTTCTCCATTGTAAAAGTCGAATTTATTAAAAAGAAAAGAAGAGGTATGATATTATAGCATCACGCTACTATTATTATTATTATTTCTTTCTAACTTAATTATTACAACAAGTAGGAAAGGTTGATTCAAATTTTAGTTCTTCTCGTAAAGAAAAGCAAACAATAATATCACTGAGTTATAAGACTCTCAACCTATCCTGCTATTAATTTACATGACATAAATTGCATAAATCTATCATGCATCTAACGAAATATGGGGAGGCTATCCTATAAAGAAAAGCCCCAAGAGAAGGAACATGACATAGATTGGTATAGAAGCAAATTGACAAATTCAATGTGATAAAAATCTCTCATTCCTCCAAATTCCAATCTCTTTGTCTCACACAGTTTGGATATACTCTAGCGTAGCCCCATCATCCCATGTGCAATTTGCTTGCATATGACGTGACACATAACATGATCTCGAACAAAAATGTAAAACGCAATGGACTATATATGTTTGATTATCCTTACAAAAACATTCTTTGTCTTGATGCTTCTGGGTCAAATGATCTGTCCATTTAGACCAAATTCATACAATAATCCTTATAAATACCATCCGTATTTTTATGAGATGAAAATGAAAAATATATGCAAAATAGAAAAAGATGTTTCAACTTTCAAGAAGTTGACTGTTCTGTTCTCACCAATATGTTTCAAATGTCTATGTGTTTCTGGAAATTAGACAGATATTGGATTCGTTTGTTTAGGAGTTTTGAAAGATTGCCCGTTTGGTAATGTTGTTCTAGTAACGTTGTTTGTATTTTTTGAAAATATGTGTGGGTGAAAAAGTGTAAAAATACGTGTAATGTTATTTAAAAACTGAAAAATATTGCTTAAAATGCCATACCAAACGGCCCCTAAAGAAAGTGTTTTTAAAATTTAAAACTTTGTTTTACAACCACAACCCTATATAACTTTTTTACAAACGTTCATTTTAGTGTCAGTTTGGCATAATTAATTTTGTCAGCTTATTTTATTATTCAACTTATTTTTGATACTATTTATAGGTCCCACTATATTTTTTGGTATTATTCATAGGTCCTACTATACTATTTCAGCTAACTTTTACTTTTATTTACAGTATTTTTAGCAAAAAAATTTTAGTTTTAGCAAAATAAACTCCAAACATAATTTTTCAATAATTTATAGAAACGTCCCCATTATATAAGGTTCAAATGTCTTTAGTCTTTACTGTTTTTGTTCTCTCTCTTATAATCTTTCATTTCCTCGATTTCCTTAAAATTCTTATGTGAGTCAAATTTTAAAATTATAATTAATTGAATAAAACATATTTTCTTAAGTACCATACATGCCGGCCCATCTTTTGGTGTTACAATATCTTCTAGAAAAAAATAACAAATTATAGCCTTCTGGAACCATTAATTGTATATAAATTCATCGACATGGACAGGACTATTAACATGGTTGAATAGCATGAATCTGACCTCACTCATATTTCTATACGTTAAAACCTTAAACACGTTTTGGACTCGTTCCCTCACTTTCCAATAGATGGGTGACTTTGAATTAAAGAAAAGTAAAAGTCTTGCTCACTGAATACAAAATTAAGGGCCCCCATTCCATTCCATGTGGGGGACCTTACCTTTTGAAGGATATCATAGTTAATGTTACCATGTAAATGTTGTGCATAGTGGTAGGTAACATGCATTAGAGTCTACCCTCACACTTATAGCACCAAATCTTTCTCAAAAAAAAAAAAAAAAAGTTCCACATGGAACCAATTAGACTGATCATGTGCTGGTCTTCTCTGCTTCATCTTCTATGGGTGATGGTTTTTATTTTTTTATTATTTATTTATTTATTTTTATTATAATTTTTAAAGGATAAAATTTATTACAACTACAAGCACTAAGTTACAACACTGTATTTTCATAACTAAAAAAATGAGTTAAACTGACGTTTTCAATTTATGTGGATAACAATCGCCGTCCTTTTTTTCTTCTAATTCTCTCTCTAATATAAACTTTTTTTTTTTTCTTTGAATTGAACAATATGAAATAATTACACTAACTCAACCGGCTAGCTATTGAGTTCCTACAGCCCTATGAAATGAGAGATAAAACCATTGTTTTATTTTATTTTATTTTTGATAAGTAATAAGAGTTTAATTGAGAATGAAAGGTACTCTACGGTCACAATGGTTAACGCAAAGTATCTTAAAAAATTACAAGAATATCAAATATTGGAAAGTCTAACAGAGTTTTGAATTTCAAAAATGAAAGAATTCATTTTGTTCTTCTTTTTATCTTTTCAAAATAAAATTTGTTCTACAACCTATTAAGGCAACCCTTGACAATAAAATTACTACTCATCCATTTCACTTATTATCATTTATCAATCCTATGAAACCCAAAAACTAGCCATTTGAAAAATCCATCGATTGTATCCAAAAAAAAAATCCATCGATGAAACTAATAAATTGCAAAAATTATCAGCTCATATTTCCCGCATTCCTAAGGATGCAGCAAGACTCCAAAATCAACCAGTTTCCACTCTATATTATAACATACTCCCAAGCATAAGTTGATGGACACACAATACCCAAATATCCACGGGAAAATTTTATAAGAAAAATAAACACTGGTCCAATTTATTACATGTTGTACGGTGCATGCATCAAATTTCAAAATGCGATCTAATTAGATTTAAACATCTCATTATTTTTTATTTTATAAACAAGGGTATTTAGACCTCTGAGTATCTGATTGTTCTCTTGGGCATATACTGTCCCCTGTCCTATATACATTGGGTTAATATAGAGAGGAATTCCTCAGGAATGGCTCCAAGGTGCACTAAGAGGTTTTGAACCCAAATTCCATGGATATCATGAAACTCTAGGATTACACCTCATTAATTTTAATTAATTTTCATCCGAACCAATCAAAATCAAATGCTTGAAATTAGACGTGATTGGGACTTGATTGTGTTGATGCATCACTATCGTGAAAATTGTTTTTATATAACTTTTGATTGGGTGGTTCAATTGAGTCCCATGACATATTGTGTGATTGTTATGATGTCAAGATTCATTTTGTATCACAAATTTAAAGATTTAATAATTGAAATTACGATTATGACATTGGGTGCAAAATTACTATTTTGCCCTTAACAACGGTTAAAGGTAAGTCACAAAAATGGAATGTCTATAGCAGCATGCAACAACCCAGGTTTGTCACTAAAAACAATTAAATTTGCATTAAGCGAATCACTCGGAACAAAGAATATAGGAGTAATGCCAATGCAATGAAAGGCACAATCAATAGAAGTTATTTATTTTTTTATTTTTTTACCATCGTACACTCTTGACGCAATGGTCACTCCACAAGTATTAAGTGCTTGTGGGGTGTGGGGGGTAAAAACCGGGGTTCGAATCTCCAGGAGAGAATTTCATACACATAAATTCTAATTAAAGATTTTTAAGGCATCATGCTACTCAAAGCAGCATTCCATTTGAATCACCATTTCATTCCTAAATGCAAATAGCTTTACATCTTAAAGTTGCAGGGTTGAATTTTGTGGGTTAAGATGACAGTTTAAAGTTGGGTCATTTACAAAGAGTTATTATTTATTAATTTCTTCTAATATCCCAATGGTGGTACTCATTGAATACTTTTTTGCAAAAGCCATCAATTTGATATATTTTTTTAACAACTTTACCCTCGATTGAATAGGCTTCTTTATACAAATATCATGCCAAAATATGCAATATTAGCCACGTTATTAGTATGTTAAATATCTTTCATGCAGAATAAAGTCACATTTCTATGAAGACTTTTTATATACATTGAGTATTTTAAATATAAAGTAAAAAGTTTTGAAAACTTATAAATATAAACGGTATCATTTCTATTAAATTCAACTTCAAATAGATTATTTTCAAATCTCACTCAAATTCATGGTCCACAAAAATAGGGCCTAGTCTAAGGTTGACTCAACACAATCTTTAATCCAAATGCAAATGTAAAATGTATTATTACTAAATACTTTATGTGGGGGACAAAAACTAGCCCGAGGTGAGATCCACGGGATATAGTTTAAATGACTAACACAATCTATTTATAAATGAACAATAGGGAATAAACACTCCACAATGGGAAACTCAAACAATTTATTTCAACCACACCATATATTTCAGATGAAACTCATGTATTACAACTGGAAATCTTATTTTTCCCGTGGTGTTATACTCTCTCTCTCTCAGACAGATAACTTTTCTTCCTTCTCTCACCTTTTTTCACTATTTTTTCCACCTAAAGCCTCCCCTTCATATTTGCCTATCTTTCCCTTTATATAGGTATATTCCCTTGTTCTAATCTCTATAGCTGTCCTGTCACCAGCTAATTTTTTAGGGATATTTTCTTCCCCTTTATCGGTTTCCTCCCTTCCCTTATCCTGAAATTTTGACTTTTGAAGGTGTTTGTATTGTTCAAGTTGTCTCACATAGATTCAATGTAGCAGAGGTTAGGTGGAAATCCCCTCATTAATGCAGAAGGAAAGATCTTCAACCTTCTTGTGTGTTCTAGAAGTTTTCCCTGGTTCCAGGCACCTTCTGGAATTTACACGTGGATCATCCGTGCACCTTGCTTTGGGTAAGGTTAGGCAATTTAGCTTCTTACCTTCTTCACGGGAACTATTTACCTGTGTTGCTCTCCTCTTCTTGAGTGCTCGGGATAGCCCTATTACCTTTCTTCCATACCCTATAACCCCTCGGACCTTCTTACAAGAATACATGCTTGGCCCAATTCATTTCTTGTGGCCCAATTGTTTCTTGGGCTTAAGGCTTGGATGGGGACTCTTCCAATCCCCACAAGTTTAATGCATCCGAGAGAAAAATGAGAAAAAAAAGAAACAGAGAAGGTGTTAAGTGTTAAATTAGATATGTGTCTAAATTTTAAAAGGGTGCTTGTATTTAAGTTTTGCCCTTATATGGCCTAATAGTTGAGTCACCTTCGTAAAGGTTCTACCAATGTCAGCTCCAAATACAAAGGCTGACAAATGGTTTATTTTCTTAAAAGGTTTTAGAGGTATGGAAATGCATGATATTTCATTTTGTAAATTCAGATGATTCCTTTCATATATTTCATAACGATGATAATCATGATATAATAGCTCTTTGATCCCCAGTTACCAATAAAAAACTTGGATAATCGTGGAAACAACAATGATATTATGTCCAACTACCCTCCAAATTAAAGAATGTGTTATGCATGTTATTTCTCAGTTTTTTTGAAGTTCGACTCTAGCTCATTATATTTTTGAAGTTTCTTTAGATTTTCCATTCTGTTTAGGGTTGGTATGCTCTCTTTCTCCTTTTAATGGATGCATGAGAGGGGTTTTACATTAATGACCATCCATAATGATACTAGAAAATTATTTGTTAGGTTCTAAGGAATTAGGAACGAATGTATTAGAATTTCATTGTGTATATGCTGGCAAACCATGATCAAAACATTCAGTCTAGATTTATACTGCTCAAAGTGTATTTATGTGTAACGTTGGAATCGAGTGTACTGCAGGATTTAATGTGTAAATCTGCAAAGCTTGATCGATTGAAAATTAGACTTGATTGATCGAAGCTCGTGTAGATTATTTTTCTGCAGAATTTTCCAACTCAAGCCTAAGCCTATATGATGTGTAGGGTTTTATGTTTTGCTTCTAGTATAAAAAGAAAAACTCTAGCCACATTTTAAAGGTTGTTGATATGTTGTATGTATGAATCTCTTGTGAGATCTAGAGGTGTTTGCCTTCATACATACTTAGGGTTATCAAGATCAAGATTGATGTCGAGAACTTGGTGATCGCTTCAATTGCTGCATAAAGAGTTTAAAGAAAACACAAGTAGGAGTGCTTGTGTTTGCTGTGAATCCAAGAAAGAAATAGTCCGTTGACTTGGAGCTGTTATATGGTCATGATAATAAGTTTTTTACTCGAGATAGCAATAGGATATTAGTGGTCTAAGTCGTTATTGTAAAACATCAATTCTCTCATAGTGGATTTGTTTTACCTTAAGGATAGCTAGGTTAAATCCTCCTCAGGTTTTTTACCGGTTTGGTTTTCCTGAGTTATCATATCGTTGTGTTCTTTATTTTCCGCATTATTTACTTGATATGATTTACTTGTGTTAACCTAGACTTGAATAATTTATCTAAGTAATCACTTGGTTAAATAACTAGGTTAATCAACTTGTGTTTTAAGGGGTCTAAAAACGTACAAGTGGTATTAGAACAGGTTAGCTCTAACATTTAGATCTTTTGATCTAAGAGTTGATCCTTGACTCCTGTTGTCATGGATACTTGGAAGTTTTTATTGCTAAAGTTCCAACTTGTCTACTTTTGGTTTGTGTCTCTTGTTGCTTTTGTTAAGTCTTTCCTTGAGTATCTTGGTATAATTACATGTGATGATAATTATTTGTCTTATATTGCTTTAACTGCTTTAAAGGCACGTGATTATTGTCTTTGGTATTTGGATAGTGGTTGTTCTAGGCATATTATAGGAAATAAAGCTTTATTCAAGACACTCTTTGAAGGAAAGATTGAGACAGTCACGTTTAGAGATGAAAGCAAATCTGTGATCAAAGGCATTGGAACTGTGGACATTCTAGGATTACCGGTTTTTGAAGATGTCTGGTATGTTGATGGGTTGAAAGCAAACTTACTAAGCATTAGTCAGATTTGTGACAGTGGATTAAATGTTCTCTTCACCAAGTATGAATGTGAGATACTTGATGGAGGAGGTGACTGCATGTGTATTGGTGTTAGGATAGCTGACAACTGTTATGGTATAACACCAAGTATAAGCAATAAGTGTTTCAGTGCAAAGATCAATCAAGTAGACTTATGGCATCAACTGTTGGGACATGCAAGTCACAAGCAACTAGAGAAGATTTCCAAGTGTGATGCAGTTATTGGTTTGCCCAAGTTTGAAAAGATAGAAAAGTGCATATGTGGACCATGTCAAATGGGTAAACAAGTGAAGTCCAAACATCCGTCTGTGACTAAAGTTCAAACTTCAAGACCTTTAGAATTGTTGCACATTGATCTCATGGGTCTTGCCAAAGTTCAAAGTTTAGGTGGAAATAAGTATATTCTAATTGTTGTGGATGATTTCATTAGATATACTTGGGTTGTGCTTTTGAGAGATAAAGCTAAGGCTCTTGAAAAGATGATACACTTGTGCAAGAAATTGCAAGTTAAGAAAGGTACTATGATAGCTAGAATTAGAAGTGATCATGGAAGGGAATTTGAAAACACAAAGCTGGCTACCTTCTGCAATGATCAAGACACACATCAAGAGTTCTCTTCACTTAAGACACCACAACAGATGTTGATTGGGTTAATTCTATGCATGAAGAACTTCATCAATTTGTTTGGAATGATGTGTGGGAATTAGTTCCTAGACCAAATGGAGTAAATGTGATTGGAACTAAATGGATTTCCAAGAACAAGTCATATAAACATGATACTGTTATTCGAAACAAATCAAGATTTATTGCTCAAGGATACACACAAGTGGAAGAGATTGATTTTGATGAGACTTTTGCACTGGTAGCAAGATTGGAATCCATCAGGATACTTTTGGCGATAGCAAGATTGGAATCCATCAGGATACTTTTGGCTATAGCAAGTCATTTGAATTTCAAGTTGTACCAAATGGATGTTAAGAGTGCTTTCTTGAATGAGATGTTGCAAGAAGAGTTGTATGTTGAACAACCAAAGAGTTTTGTTGATCCTCACAGATCGAATGATTGTCTACAAGTTGAAGAGAGCCCTCTATGATTTGAGACAAGCTCCTAGGGCATGGTATGATAGGGTAATCGCATATCTCATTGAGCATGGATTAAAAGAGGATTTGCAGATACTACTCTCTTTATACGAAATGATAAGAATTATTTTGTAGTAACTCAAATTTATGTTGATGATATTGTTTTTGGTGCTACTAATGATTCCCTTTCTCAATCTTTTGCAGATGAAATGAAGAAGATGTTTGAAATGAGTATGGTTAGTAAACTAACTTATTTCTTGGGATTATAGGTGAAGCAAATGGATTTTGGAATTTACATTAAACAATCAAAGTAAGCTAGAAATCTTGTCGAGAGATTTAGATTTGAAAAGACTACACATGCTAAAACACTAATGGCTGCTAATGCAAAGCTAACCAATGATCCTTCAGGTGAGTCTATTGATGTTACATTATATAGAAGCATGATTGGTTGTTTTTTGTATTTAACTGCAAGTCGTCCAAATATTGCCTTCAGTGTTGTTGTATGCTCTAGATTTCAATCTAATCCTAAGGTTTCACATCTGATGCTGTCAAAAGAATCATAAAATATGTTAGTGGAACTTGTGATTATGGATTGGTCTATAGCAAAGAGTCAAATTTGTCTCTTGCTAGTTTTTCTAATTCAAATTGGGCTCGCAATGCCGATGATAGAAAAAACACCACCGGTGGCTGTTTTTATGTAGGAGCCAATCTTGTTGCTTGGATGAGTAAAAAGCAAAATTCTGTCTCTCTGTCTACTGCAGAAGCAGAATATATTGCTACTAGAAGTTGCTGTTCACAGCTTCTTTGGATTAAAAAGCTTTTGAGTAATTATGGGATAACACAAGACATCATGGTTGTTTATTGTGATAATTCTAGTGCTATCGATATCTCTAAGAATCATGTTCAACACTCTAAGACTAAACACATAGAGATTAGATATCACTTTATTAGGGATCTGGTTGAAAGAAATATTGTGACTCTTGAATATATCCTTATTGAACGTCAGAATGCTGACATCTTCACCAAATCTCTTGATGGAAGTAAGTTTGAGACACTTCGTCAAGTAATTGTTGTGATTCTGTGTCCCTAATTATCTTTGGCTTTCATGGTTTTTGTGTTTCATCTCTCTATTCTTTGTGACCCTTCTTTTTTGTTGTTTTTGTTTTCTTTGTTTCTAGGATTTGCTTTACATAACATTCATGCATTTCATGCTAGGTTGTTTTTGTTATTATTTTCCAAAAAAAAAAAAAAAAAAAAGAGGAAAAGGAAAGAAAAATGTGTTTTGCATTATTTTTGCTTGGATTTGAAATCAAGGTTGGTCATATTATCTTTACATAACATGTATATGTACCTTATTTAGCTTGGATGAGTTTATTTTACTGCACTTTACTAGCTTTAGCTTTTTAGTGCATGTTGTGTGAGAGTTGTTTATAGTTTTTGATCACATAATCTTGATTTTAAAGTCACATGCTTTTAATTGTAAGGGCTAAAAAATTCTAAAAGAAAGGCATAAATAACCATCTTACCACTGTTTAGTTTACTAGCCAATCATGAACATCTTAGTGCATATCATATGATTTTGTGCTCGAGAAAGTGTAGCACATGTACAAAAAGAACATAAGGTGTAGCATCGGTTTAAATAATAAAATTGGTGTGTACATTATAAGGCAAATCAAGAAATTTTCATGATTGCAAACTTGTTTTCTAGGAGATGTGAGAGTTATATGATATAATTATTTTAGGTGATAGTCACTTTCAAACTTATGTGATGAATTTGTAGAAATTATTATTGATTACTATCTACTTATCCCTTCACATGTATCTCATGCTTTTACTAGTTGCACACACTACACAAGTTATTCTTTGTTAAACTTAGTACATTATATTGTGTGTGAACTTATTGTGGCCATCCAAGATTAAAATTTCCTTGATTTTGATGCAAAATATGCTTTAATATTTGATCTTTGAGGACAATTTGATTGAAAATCTTGTTTTTGGAAGATCTAGGTTGAATTCAAGGGTTTTTGAAAAACTTTTCATCTCATATTCATGCATTTCATTCATAAAACAATGTACTTTGAGGAGTTTCTGCATTAAAATGCTTTGTTTTTCAAAAAGCTACTATTTCCAGATTTTCGATCAACTGAACCTGTTGCTCGATTGATCGAAAATGCGATAAATATATTGTTTACAATATGCCTGGCTCAATCGGTGCTGGATTGATCAAAATTGGTTTTTGATCGATCGAACCTAATTTTCGACCGATCGAATTCGGTCTGAAGGTTTTAAAAAAAAAGCTTTTTCTCTCACATATTCTTCACTTTATTCAACTTTTCAAAAATCTTTTTGCTTTCTCTCTTTGACTGATCCACCTTAAACCAATTTTTGTCATTTTTTTCCTTATTTTTCTCAAAGGTTTTTGTCTTCAAGTGCCGGTATGTCCTTTTTACCCCTTCTTTTTCATTTTATTCACTTATTTCATGCATTTTAGGTGTAATTTTTGGGCCTACAGGAATTTGGGGTTTTTGATATTTTAAATTGGTTTCTTTCAAATTTAATCACTGGGTTTTTGTTCTTAGATGCTGTAAACATGATTCCCATGCTTTAATTTGATTAAATTTGTGAAATTTTGAAATTCTAGGGCTTGAAACTACATGAATTTGGGGATTTTGTTCAATTGGGCTTAATTTGGTAAAATTGACTTGCGTAATTGATTAATTATGTCAATGTATATTGTTATCTAACTAGTATAATGATTAATTGGTCAGTTTGGTTGGAATTTTGAAATTAGGTATTTTCAAATTTGGGGTTTTTGTACTAAAACTCTATGTTCAAGTCAATTGTTGGTTTCTAAAGTGAAATTGAACTGTTCTCAATGCATTAGTGCATGCATCATCTGTTCATGCATCATTTAGATTGTTCTTTTCTATATTTTTTGTGCTCTAACTCTTTCTAATGCAGTCTGCCCTTGGTTTTCTTTATTTTCTTTCCTTGGTCTCTGTTTTTGTTTTTCTTTTAACCTTTTAGCATCATGGTTAAGAAAATTAGAGCCAATAGGAAAACCTCCTCTTCCTCTGCTTCCGCCTTTGAGAGTGATAAGTTTAGAACCGAGAACACCAAGAGAACTATGAGAAACTTTATATCTTTAGATTGGTGTGGGCTGAGCGTAAAGTGATCCTTGATGAGTTAGATCCTGAGATACGTAGGAACTTTGAGAGTCAGGGTTGGTTACCTTTTTTGGACATTTCTCATCCCCTTCTGGCTGTTTTGATTTGAGAGTTCTACTCGAACCTCTCTGTCCACTCCACTTCATCCAACATTCAGTTTGTGAAGAGTTGGATAAGGGGAGAAGAGTATGTTATTACTCCTCAGGTGGTGGCCTTTGCTCTTGGTGTACCTTTGGTACAACAGCTTGTCTATCCTTATGATGAGGACCTTTCCCTTAATGAGATCATGTCTCACGTTACCGGTACTTCCATTCGATGGGGTTTTGATCCTTGTATCACTACTCATGAGCTTACAGAGCTTAACTATTTGTTTTTCCGGATTGCTTGTCATTCTCTTTGGCCTATCTCTCACTTACACACCATTCCTATTGAGCGATGTGCATTTTTGTATGCCCTTGTGATTGGTGCTCCTATGAGTTTTCCTACCCTCTTCATTCGTTCTTTGGTTGAGGTTTATAGGAGAAGTTTTTGATGGTGCTAGAAAAAAATTACAACTCTATACTCGTCCATGATGGGTCGTCCTGATCTACGACCTCAACTCATGAAAGTCAGGACGAGGAAAACTCGTCCTGAGCCGAACAGGAAGGACGAGATTTTAAGTGATCTCGTCCTTAGCGAAACCTCGTCCTGAGTAATCTGGGCGATGGACTTCACTGATTAGACATGGGACATCACACCTTTCCGTAATCGACAAAATTGATGGGAACCGTTGCCAACGACGGTT
The DNA here is from genome assembly GCA_023055345.1 of Quercus wislizeni. Classification (NCBI taxonomy): domain Eukaryota; kingdom Viridiplantae; phylum Streptophyta; class Magnoliopsida; order Fagales; family Fagaceae; genus Quercus; species Quercus wislizeni. The sequence goes on along the minus strand of JALGQJ010000003.1, from coordinate 11,401,728 downwards.
AAATCGACTAGGCCAAACGATACGGTACCAAAAACAGTTATAACTTACTGTTAAAACTGTCAACTTACATGAAGAGAGACGACTGTTCCGTGGGTGTGCTATAAAAGCACTGATCTACGAACAAGGTTATTCATTCAGAACTTCTGTAAACTTTTCCTTCAAACCAAAATCACAAAGAGACTAACTTTGTCATCGGAGGATTTTTGGCCGGCCTCCACCGGTCGCCTTTGATTTGTCTTTGTTTTCAGGACTTGTTAGCAACCTTTGGCAGTGTTGAAGACAGTTTCAGCCCACTGATCATCCAAGCATTATCAGTTGGCGCCGTCTGTGGGAAAGAGTAATTATTACATAGAATTTTTTAGATTTTGAAATTCTGTAAGTTCTTTCACTGGTAAAGGGCTGAAATGGTTCGAACAAGATCAAGGGTTACCAATCCAGGCCCACAAGAAAGCAGGGACGCTTCCAGTAATCCTCGCCGCGACCGCCAGTCGGCGCCCGCCATGCAGCCATCTTCTGTCCAGCATATGCAGTCCGTGGCTGCTGCCATGGCAGAGTTAACCCGTCAGAATCAAGAACTGACCAGGCAACTTAATTCAAGGAGACAGCATCGTGATGAAAATGTCGAAGGGCATACCCAGAGTCAAGAAAATACAAGGAACGCTGAACCTGAGAGCCAGTCAAGAGGTACCACTTCGCGAAGAGTACCACATCTGGAAAAGGAGATGGACCAAATGAGAAAGGTCATGGATGAGATGAGAGAGAATATGAGAAGGGCAAATCTAGTGGAGGACTTAGTTCATAGGACAGACTCCCCTTTCACTGCACTCATCAACGGTCACCCTCTCCCTCCGAAATTCAAGATGCCTTCCTTAGATTCATATGACGGGACGCGTGACCCCTTCGACCACATTGCCACTTTTAAAACTACGATGCATCTCCAAGGGGTTCCGGACGAGATAATGTGCAGAGCTTTTCCAACCACCCTTAGGGGCCCGCGCGAGTGTGGTTCAGTAAGATACCCCCCAATTCAGTAAGTTCCTTTGAAGAGTTGAGCAAGTTATTTGTTAACAACTTTATTGGGGGACAGAGACATAAACGTTCCTCATCCAGCCTATTGACTATAGAACAGGGAGAAAATGAGAGTCTGCGGTCTTTTATCACTCGTTTCAATCGAGAAGCTTTGACAGTGGACGAAGTAGATGATAAGTTGCTGCTGGCGGCATTCCACAATGGCGTTAATTTCGATCTTTTCATTCATAAGCTGTACGAGAAAGAGCCACAAACCATGGCAGAGCTCGTCCATTCGGCTCAGAACTTTATGAATGCAGAAGACGCGATTATAGCCAAGAAAAGAAAAAGAGCTGAAAGAGGGGAGGCGAATCCTGTACGCGGTACTGACCAAGGACCTCGTCCAAAAAAGGGACGTGCAGAAGATAAGAGAGACCGAGACACTAAAAAAGTGGGTCCTTCAGCGCGAAATCAGCAGTACACACCGTTAAATGTCCCGCTTGAGCAAGTTCTCATGCAAATCAAGGATGAGCCCTCTTTGAAATGGCCAGAAAAATTGAAGGGAGATCCCAATAAGCGCAATCGGAATAAGTATTGTCGCTTCCATAGAGACCATGGGCATGACACCGACGAATGCTTTGACCTCAAGCAGCAGATTGAAAATCTCATTAGACAAGGGAAATTGAGGAATTTCCTTGGACGAGACTATAAGGATGAGAAGCTGAAGACGAAGGTAGAGGAGCCATCACGCCCACCGCTTGGAGAAATCAGAATGATTTTTGGGGGAAGTTTAGCAAGCCAGTCATCCAGATCAAAAAAGACATATCTGAAGGTAGTGCAAAATGTCCAGCTTTCAGGACGATCTCCCAGGACGACAAATCAAGACGAGCAAGCTATCACTTTCACGGACGAGGATGCATCAAGGATACACCATCCTCATGACGATGCCATTGTTATTACCTTGCTCATTGCCAACTATTCGACTAGAAGGGTGTTGGTAGATAACGGGAGTTCGGCCGACATTCTGTATTATCCTGCCTTCCAACAAATGAACCTCGGACGGGAGCAGCTTCGTCCAGTGTATTCGCCCTTGGTCGGTTTTGGTGGAATGAAAGTACAGCCCGTCGGTACTCTTTCCTTACCAGTGGTAGTGGGAGCGTATCCGCAACAGGTAACGAGAAATGTCAACTTCATTGTAGTTGATTGTTCGTCATCCTATAATGCTATAATTGGGAGGCCGACCCTAAATAGCTGGAAAGCAGTCACATCCACTTACCATTTGTCGGTTAAGTTCCCTACTGAACATGGGGTAGGAGAGGTCCAAGGAGATCAATTGACCGCCAGAGAGTGCTATCTAGCCATGCTGGCTATGGACGAGCAGACTCAGATGATGAACATAGCAGAAAGAAGAATCGTGGCAGAGCCCACAGAAGCATTGGAAGAAATTCCCTTGGACGAGGAAAATCCAGAGAAAAGTACCAGGATAGGGGCAGATTTGGAAGGAAAGATTAAGAAGGATCTTATATGTTTCTTGAGGAAAAACATTGATGTGTTTGCTTGGAGTCATGAGGACATGCCGGGCATAGACCCGAAAATCATTACCCATCGTCTGAATGTACATCCTTCCTTCAGACCTGTGCGACAGAAGAAGAGGGTATTTGCTCCGGAGAGAGACAATGCTATTAAAGAAGAAGTACAGAAGTTGATACAGGCAAAGTTCATTCGAGAAGTCTATTACCCCGACTGGCTGGCTAATGTGGTAATGGTCAAGAAGGCGAATGGAAAATGGAGAATGTGTGTGGACTTTACTGATTTAAACAAGGCCTGCCCTAAAGACAGTTATCCATTGCCCCGCATTGACCAGTTGGTGGATTCTACGGCGGGACATAAGCTACTTAGCTTTATGGACGCCTTTTCCGGATATAATCAGATAAGGATGGACGAGGTGGATCAAGAAAAAACGTCGTTCGTCACTAGTCAAGGCTTGTTTTGTTATAAGGTAATGCCTTTCGGGCTGAAGAATGCAGGGGCAACATATCAAAGGTTGGTCAACCACATGTTCCGTCCGCAGATTGGGCGGAATGTGGAAGTCTATATAGACGATATGCTGGTGAAAAGTCAGGACGAGGGAACTCATATGGACGACCTACAGGAAACGTTTGATACACTCCGGCAGTACAACATGAAGTTAAACCCCAGCAAGTGTGCTTTCGGGGTGTCGTCGGGAAAGTTTCTGGGCTTTATGGTCTCACACAGGGGAATTGAAGCTAATCCTGATAAAATCCAAGCAATACTGGATATGAAGCCTCCGCAAAATGTTAAAGAAGTCCAGTCACTCACTGGACGGGTTGCAGCCCTTAACAGGTTTGTTTCCAAAGCCACTGATAAATGTTTGCCATTCTTTAAAGTTCTTAAAAAAGCATTTGAGTGGACGGACGATTGTCAGAGAGCCTTCGAAGACCTGAAAGCATACCTTACATCTGCCCCATTGTTAAGTCCATCCGTGTTAGGAGAAGAGTTATATCTGTATTTGGCTGTTACCCCGCATGCTGTAAGCTCGGCTTTGATCAGAGAAGAAGGAAGAGTGCAGAAACCGGTCTACTACACCAGTCGAGCACTTAGAGGAGCAGAAGCGCGGTACCCGCAGATAGAAAAGTTGGCTTTTGCCCTGATCACAGCCTCTAGGAAACTGAGGCACTACTTCCAAGCTCACATCATCAACGTCCTGACGGATCATCCGCTGAAAAAAGTAATGAATAAGTTAGAAGCTGCGGGACGACTGATCCAATGGGCAGTCGAGCTTAGTGAATTTGATATCAAGTACCTGCCAAGGCACGCGATAAAGGCTCAGGCTCTTGCAGATTTCATCGCAGAGTTTACTCCGAGTCACAGTGAATCGGAAGTGGTGGAAGTCAAAAAATGGATTATTCATGTGGATGGCTCGTCTACACAGCATGCAGGAGGGATAGGAGTTGTGTTGCAGTCCCCTGAGGGAGATAAGCTGACATACAGGGTACGCCTGCAATATCAAGCAACCAATAATGAAGTTGAGTATGAAGCCCTTTTGAAAGGTTTGGAATTGGCTAAGTCCATAGACGCTGAATCAGTGCTTATTCTGGGAGATTCGCAGTTAGTCATGGGTCAGGTAAACGGGACATGTGAAGCCAAGGAAGAGCGAATGAAGAAATATCTTGAGAAAGTACTGCAGTCAGTGAAGAAATTCAAAGAAGCTACCTTTGTTCAAATCCCAAGGGAGGAAAACATGGACGCAGACACACTAGCGAAGACAGCCTCAGCAAATCAATCTATGGACGAGTTTGATGAAATCCAATATCTTCCAAGTATAGACATTCCTGACGTACTGCAAGTACAGAATAAGGAAAGTTGGATGGCCCCGATAATATCATATTTGAAGGACGGAACTCTCCCGGAGGGCAAGGACGAGGTCAGGAAACTTAGAATCCGATCAGCCAGATACATCCTTCTGAACGACATACTATACAAAAGAGGTTTTTCACAGCCTTATCTTAGATGTTTGTCGCCAGAAGAGGCCAACTATGTGTTGAGAGAAATCCATGAAGGAGCTTGCGGGAACCACTCAGGAGCCAGATCACTTATACATAAGGTCGTCCGTGCAGGATATTACTGGCCAACTATTCAGGCAGATGTTAAAGCCTATGTGAAAGTCTGTGATCAGTGTCAGCGATTCAGTAACATCCCCAGACAGCCATCAGAATATCTCACCCCCTTGATGGCCCCGTGGCCGTTTGCTCAATGGGGTCTAGATATCTTGGGTCCTTTCCCAGTTGGAACCAGGCAGATGAAGTTCTTGGTTGTAGGAATTGACTATTTCACTAAATGGGTGGAAGCTGAACCCCTAGCGGGCATCACACAACAAAATGTGAAGAACTTCGTCTGGAAAAATATTCTATGCAGGTTTGGGGTGCCCCGAGTATTGGTATCCGACAATGGACGACAATTTGACAATTCACTCTTCAGGGATTTTTGTGAACACTTCGGAATTCAAAATCATTATTCTTCACCAGCCCATCCCCAAGCAAATGGTCAAGCAGAAGTTGCAAACCGATCCTTGTTAAAAATTATCAAGACTCGTCTTGAAGGGGCAAAGGGAGTATGGCCGGATGAGCTGCCGGGTGTATTATGGGCATACAGAACGACTATCAGAACCCCCACAGGGGAAACCCCTTTCAAGCTGGCCTATGGAAGCGAGACAGTTATACCTGCAGAGGTACATATGGCTAATCATAGGGTGACTATGTATCAGGACAAAGATAATGAAGAACAACTCCGTTTGAACCTCGATCTTATAGACGAGGTAAGGACAGACGCAGAGAAAAGAACGGCAAGGTACAAAAATCTCATGGTTAGGCAACATGATGCGCTGGTTAAGCCGAGGCGATTCAACATTGGAGACCTCGTCTTGAAGAAAGTCTCTTTGGCAACCAAGAACCCAGCTCATGGGAAGTTGGGGCCCAATTGGGAAGGACCTTACAGAATTATCAACTCTAAAAGGCAAGGGTCCTACTATTTGGAAGCCCTGGACGGGAGGAAGTTGGAGCATCCATGGAATGTTGAACACCTGAGAAGGTATTATCAGTAGAATACCAGCCTAAATGAAGGTTCCCCTGGACGAGTGTGTATGAGATGATTTATTATATGTATTTGCAGTGTGTTCTATAGTGTTATTCTATTGTTATTATGGTACGGTTATGGATAAGGTGGTGGATTTGCTTGTATGTACTTAGCTTTCTATAAGGCACTAACTTATGAGTATGTGCCCCGCTTGTGAACAATATTTATGTTATATACATAGTGTTGTGTGAATCCATAATCCCCATATTACTCTTGTTTAAATTTTTGTTTTTATTCAAATCCGCTACTCCATGGACGAGAAAAGTCCCTGGACGACAGAGGTGAAACGCCAGTATGCCCTTCATTACAAGGTATACTCGTCCAAATATAAGACGAGATAAAAACCTTGGGCAAAGGATTTGAGCACCGTCCAACCCATGGACGAACAAATATCCAATATGTCCAACCCATGGACGATGAAATGCATACGTAAAAACTTGTCAAAAATACTCGTCCAGAACATGGACGGGGAAATGAATATATCACCAAAACAATCCAACATGTGGACGAGGAAAAGGTGAACAAATTTAAAGACGTAGTGAAAAATCACTATCCCGTCATGCTTTTTCGAAGACGAATTAAAACTGGAGTTCATAAAAATTACTTCTATGGACGAGGAAGAACTTATATTAGTAAGAAAAATTCTCGTTCACATAAACAAAGGAAAAAGAGTTGATCAAATTATTTAAGGGCGGACTACAAAACGTCCAAACACCCTGAATTTGTTCAAAATCTCGTCCTAAAACCATGGACGAGACAAATGTACTTGAATTACATTTCCTTTAAAAAAAAAAAAAAACAAACAACAACAAAAGCAATAGAAAATAAAACTATCTTCATGCAGGAGGGGGTAGTGTGCTGGCATCGTCCTCGATGTTCACGTCCTCTGAGCTTGTTTGAAGGAGAGAGCTAGTGGCAGCACCAAGGTTGAGCTTTATGACGCTGAAATCAATGTTGGGGAAGTTCTCCACAGCGTCTAGCCTGAAGTCCTCGAACCCAGCTGCGTAGTTCTTGTCCAGCAGGTCAGTAAATTGCTTTGACGACTGGAACTCTGCAACTGCGTCCTCCTTCGTCTTTTCAAGAAGGGTATTGAGCTCATTGTTCCTTTTCTGAAGGTCGTCAAGACGAGTGTCCTTTTCAATGACATCCGTCTTGAGCTCTTCATTAAGGTCTCTGAGCTCTTTAGCCTCTTCCCTGGCCTTGGCAGCTACCTCAGCCCACACTTTGCTCTCTTCCTTAACCTCCTTTATCCTTGTCTCCAAAAGCAGCCTCGTCTTGTCCAGTTCAGTGGCCTGCCTGGACGCAGCAATGAACTTAGACATGGCCTGCGCGTTGAAATTTATGAGTCAGTGTCATTAATTAAAGACGAGACATATACATAAAAAATAAAAAAAAAAGCAGCTTAGGAGTTTACCTTGAAGAGATCGTGAACACCAGATTGCTCAAAGTCCTTCAAGGACATGTTGTAGCACGCGCCCACGTCCACATCAGTCACTGCCTTTGAGAATCTCTCCCAGGCTAAGTCCTCGTTTTCTAGAAGGTTTTGAGGAACTCCCTAGGGAGCAGGAGACGAGGTGGGAGCATAAATCGTGGACGGCACCTTCCTGGACGGAGGATCCCTAGGCTCAGGATCAAGAGAGAGAGTCTGCACAGGGGACTCCAGACTAGAGGGAGGAGGGGACTTCGCACCTTGAGGTCTGGACGACTTATGTTTTTTATCTTTCCCTCGTCTGCTAGGGAGGTCACCCAAGTCCACTCTAGAGGATATGTGTTTCCTCTTTTCACCTGTGGGTGGACGAGGTTGAGACCTAGCTCCCTCATCCACAGCCTCCTTACCCTTGTTTTCCTTCATTGTTGCCATTCCTACAAGGAAAGACGTTAGTTTTCCTTTAAAAAAATATATATATATAAAATAAATGTATACATAAACAATGAAAGTAATTTACGTCTGCGAGTAGTGATCTCGTGTGCAAGGGCTTCAGGAGAAGGTATAGGACCTAAGTCCCAAGTAGCAAGACGCTGTAGGCAAACCAAGGAATGGAACGTCCTGTCGGTGTATAGACGAGCCTTCTGGATGCGCTCGATGTAAAACCTATCCAAGTGAGGTCGTCTAGCACTTGATAAAAGTAAAAGACGAGAAAAAAAGAGTTAGGATTTTTGAAATGTAAAAGATATTAGGAACTAAATAAAGATTGAGACACATACCTTCAGGACGAAGGTTTCCCAGTTCCCCAGAGTATGAAGGGAATGGGTCCCTGTCAACCTCAATGGGGCGTCCAGCCCAGAAACCTGAGACGAAGAAGAACTCCGTCTTCCAGTTCCTATCAGAGGTGACTAGGGATTTGATCAATCTATAGTCTTTTCCCCTGGCTGTAAATTGATAAAAGCCAAGGGACTGGTTAATCTCGGAGGGCTTGTAACAGAAGAGGAACTCGTCCACAGTGAGAGGACGGTTCCCCTCAAACACCTCCCTCCACAAAACTTGCATGGACACAACCAACCTCCATGCATTTGGGTTAAATTGACAAATTCCTGAACCTAACCTAGACAATAACTCCCTAGCAAAACTGTTCAGAGGTAACCTAAGCCCTCCCAAAAGGTAAGCCTCGTAAATACCTATACCAAAACGAGGCTGACAGCACCACTCTCCACGGACGGCTAACCTAGGGCTAAGCTCGTCTGGGATTTGGTACCATGTTTTGAGTAATTCCAGTTTCCTATCATCTGTCTTTGACTCTATACCTATAGCACAACTGTACACTACTTCTTCATCCTCGTCCTGAACTGTGGACGAGGGGGCACTAGTTCCGGCTTGAGCCCCGGACTCAGACCTCGTCCGTAGCTCTTCCTGGAGAACCTCTAAGGGAACCCAGGAACACCAGATACGTACTCGTCCGTAGTGTTCCCCCCACTACTACTACCACCACTACTATCACTGTCACTAGACCCACTAAAACTACTATGGTCAGAATACTCGTCTATGGCTTTATCTACACTATCGCTAGACGAGGAAAGAACAATTGACATTTTATGGAAAGTTTATAAGAAAACTAAGGACGAAGTTAGGAGTATACCTGGATCTAGGACGAGGGAAACTTATGGACGCGGAATACTTCTAGGAGAGGCTCTAAGACGAGAGTAACTGAACACGGAAATTTCAGAAATGAGAGGGGTAACGATGGAAATCAACTATTTATAGACAATGGGCCCTGACATCTGAAACGACACAAACGAATGAAGAGGAGACACGTGGCACTTTCCTCGGTTAGGCAAATCGACGTAATTTCCGGCGAGTTAAATTGTGACACGTGTCACCGATTTGTCGCAGGATACCCAGAAGTCAGATATCTCTGGACGACCCATGGACAAGGGGGCAACTGATGGTGCTAGAAAAAAATTACAACTCTATTCTCGTCCATGATGGGTCGTCCTGATCTACGACCTCAACTCATGAAAGTCAGGACGAGGAAAACTCGTCCTGAGCCGAACAGGAAGGACGAGATTTTAAGTGATCTCATCCTTAGCGAAACCTCGTCCTGAGTAATCTGGGCGATGGACTTCACTGATTAGACATGGGACATCACACCTTTCCGTAATCGACAAAATTGATGGGAACCGTTGCCAACGACGGTTAAATCGACTAGGCCAAACGATACGGTACCAAAAACAGTTATAACTTACTGTTAAAACCGTCAACTTACATGAAGGGAGACGACTGTTCCGTGGGTGTGCTATAAAAGCACTGATCTACGAACAAGGTTATTCATTCAGAACTTCTGTAAACTTTTCCTTCAAACCAAAATCACAAAGAGACTAACTTTGTCATTGGAGGATTTTTGGCCGGCCTCCACCGGTCGCCTTTGATTTGTCTTTGTTTTCAGGACTTGTTAGCAACCTTTGGCAGTGTTGAAGACAGTTTCAGCCCACTGATCATCCAAGCATTATCAGTTTTAAATCACATGGTCTTTTCTTTCCTGTTTTTATTCATAGGATTTTGTTACATCTAGGTTTAGAGGATTTTCCTGCATTTGAGCTTGTCCATATTATTGCTCCCATAGGTGCCACATTTCTTAGGCAGAGAGCTACTCAATTGAAAGTTAGCTCTAAACGCCCTCGAGTCGAGTCTTTTATAGGTGTTGCATCTCAGCCTCCTACTTCTGGCAATCCTACAGCAGAGGAGTATATCGATCCCATAGTCGCTGTTGATCCTCCACCGACTTCTTCTTCGAGTAATGCTTCTTTGCAGAGTATGCTGGAGACTATCATGACCATTCAGGCGGTTCAGGGACAGATTTTGGTGGTTGTGCTCACAGAGCTTCAGGCTTTGCCTTCTGATTTGGTGAGTTCTAGACGTTCTCCACCACCTCCTTTTGATGATGAGTCTTAATTACCCTTTGGCAATTTGTCACAAAAAGGGAGAGTACATACTAATGGAGATAGGGGGAGTTTTGATGTTTTTGGAGCTTTAGATTGTATCTAGGAGCTTTTTGTATATGTTTTCGGCTTGTGATGTATTTATTTTCTCTTTTGATGTATTTATTTTCTTACGGGTTCTATATGTCAGGGGGGAGACATTATGTTTTTTATTTCTGTTTCTTGTTTCACATGTGCTACATTGGTTATTGATTTATATTATGAGGTTATTCATGATATATATCTTTTATTTTATGTTTTTGTGAAATCAAGAAGTTATTTTGTTTTACTTTTATTTTCCACACATGTGTTTATGTGTTTGTTGATTGTTTCAGGAATATACAGGTTGATTCAATCATGTTGTTGTCTACAATAGCAACTGATAGATAGTAGTTAGGTTAAATTGTTTATTGGGGATTTTATTGTAATAGGTTGTTTTGTAACTTTGAGCATTTTTATTTTGGTATGTGTTTTGTCACGGATTGCCAAAGGGAGAGTTTGTTAGGTTCTAAGGAATTAGGAACTAATGTGTTTGAACTTAATTATGTATATTTTGGCAAACCATGATCAAAACATTCAGTCTAGATTTAGGCTGCTCAAAGTGTGTTTATGTGTAAAGTTGGAATTGAATGTACTGCAGGATTTAATGTGTAAATCTGCAAAGTTTGATCGATCAAAAATTAGACTTGATCGATTGAAACTCGTGCAGATTATTTTTTTGGAGAATTTTCCAATTTAAGCCCAAGCCTATATGACGTGTAGTGTTTTATGTTTTGCTTCTAGTATAAAAAGAAAAAACTCTAGCCACGTTTTAAAGGTTGTTGATATGATGTGTGTATGAATCTCTTGTGAGATCTAGAGGTGTTTGCCTTCATACATACTTAGGGTTATCAAGATCAAGATTGATGTTGAGAGCTTGGTGATCGCTTCAGTTGCTGCATAAAGAGCTTAAAGAAAACACAAGTGGGAGTGCTTGTGGTTGCTATGAATCCAAGAAAGAGGTAGTTCGTGGACTCGAAGCTGTCATGTGGTCGTAATAGTAAGTTTTCTACTCGAGGTAGTTAGTGGTCTAAGTCGCTATTGTAAAACTTCAATTCTTTCATAGTGGATCTGTTTTACCTTAAGGATAGCTAGGTTAAATCATTCTTAAGTTTTTACCGATTTGGTTTTCTTGGGTTATCATATTGTTGTGTTCTTTATTTTCTACATTATTTACTTGATATGATTTACTTGTGTTAACCTAGACTCGAATAATTTATCTAAGTAATCACTTGGCTAAATAACTAGGTTAATTAACTTGTGTTTTAAGGGGTCTAAAAATGTACATTATTGAATACTCCGGGAGTACCATTAATGCATACTCCTTCCTCTCACATGAATTGTGAGTCCCATCATAAATTTAATTAGTGGGACCTATAGTTATGTAAGGGGGAGTTCGCATTTATGGTACTCTGGGAGTACTCAATAATTACCCTATGATACTAATTTGGGTAAATTACAACTTACTCACCTATGATTTGGCTGAAATTTAAATTGTCTATTTGTGGTTTAAAATTTGATATTTTACCCACTGAGATTTGACCAAAATTTAAGTTTCTTACCTGTGTTTTGAAATTCCATAATGCAAGTGTTCCAATTGATTTTTTTTTATCTTATTTGATCTTGTATTTTTATATTTTTTGTGTTTTTATAGGAGAGAGACATAAAAGTGGAGCAAAATTGCATATTTAGCTTTATTTTTAACAGAGGTGGGTTATAAAAATTTAATTAAACTAACCTCAGGTGGATAAAATGTCAAATTTCAAACCACAAGTAAGCAACTTAAATTTTGACCAAATCATAAGTGGATAAATTGTAATTTACCCTACTAACTATCATGATGATAAAAAAAGGTGCTTCTTGGCCTATTATTATGCTGATCAAGTTGCGTAAGATTTTAAGAAAGAATTAACTGCCACATTGTTTTTATTACTTTGTTTAATGGCGTGAATGATGCCGGACATAGATTTCTTAATAGTTCTATAGTTACGAGAATGGGAGAGATGAGAGTTGAACATTTTTCTCACAAAAGAGTAAATAATGCTATTGAACTGTAAGGCGCCTCTTGTCATGAATCATGATGTATACATTGTTGAGTATACATTTTTGTAATTTAAATTTAATTTCCTTGAAAAGTATGGTATAATGTGGTCATGAGCCTTGTAGCTCAACTAGCCTCTTCTAATTTTTCCAACAGAGACGTTCAGAATTCAACTCTCCCTTCCCTATTATAACTATTGAATTTATCAAAAAGAAAATGTAAGGTATGATATTGAAGCATTCCACTATTATTATTTTCTAACTTAATTGTTACAACAAGTAGGGAAGCGCGATTCGACTTTTAGTTCTTGTCATAAAGAAAAGCAATAAGACTCTTAACCTATTCCACTAGTAATTTACATGACATAAGTTGCAAAAATCTATCATGCATCTAGTAGTTCCTATGATGAGATTTTGTAATTTATTAAGATAGGGTCAATGTCATGCTGAAGAAGCTACATGATATAGATTGGAATAGAAGCAAATTCAATGTGATAAAAATCTCTCCTTCCCAATATAAGCCCATCCCCCATTCCTGCAATCTCTCTGTCTCACCCATTTTGAATGCTCTAGCCCCATCATCCCATGTGCAATTTGCTTGCATATGATGCGACACATAACATGATCTACGAACAAAATGTAAAAACGTAATGAACTATGTTTGAGTATCCTTACAAAAACATTCTTTGTCTTGATTGGAGCTTCCATGTCAAATGGTTTGTCCATTTTAGACCAAATACATACAATAATTCCTTTTGATAAACATACAATCATTCTTATAAATATCATCCGCACGTATTTTTATGAGATGAAAATGAAGCATATATGCAAGTAGAAAAAGATGTTTCAAGTTACAAGAAATTGACTGTTCTTACAATCTTGTTTGGTGGCCACCTTTTGAAGATTTATCCCTGTACTTATCTGCTACATGTGGGACGAGAATTCTATATATAAGGTCCAAATGTCTTTAGTCTTTCTGTTTTTGATCTCTTTTATAATCTCTCATTTCCTCCATTTCTTTAAAATTCTTTTGTAAGTCTTTATTTATTTATTTATTTTTAATATTAGTTTTGATATCATGTTAAATATTAGGTCTTATACCATGTGTTAAAATAAATGTAAAAGATTGAGCATAAAATAGAGAACATAAGAATATGAGAGTTGCATAATCCAACATGATGATCTACATCTATAGAATAAACCTTTAAGGGCTAAATCTTTATCATATAAGAGTGTAACTAATATAAATTTTGTGTTACAATGAACTCAACATAAATGTATATCATTCTAAAAAAAAAAACATAAATGTATATAGTAGGCTAAACTCTAGACTAATCAAACACTAACTATGCAAATTATAGTCTATGGGAAACATTAATTGTATCTAAATTCATCGACATGGAGGGGACTATATAAGTATAACATGGTTTTCATAAATAAAAAATAAAGTTAATCTGACCTCATTCACTTTTCTATACGTTAAAACCTTAAAGACTAAAAAAAAAAAACCCCTTAAAGACTCGAACACATTTTGGTCTCGTTCCCTCGCTTTCCAATAGATGGGTGACTTAGAATTAAAGAAAAGTAAGCTTGCCCACTGATTACAAAATTTAGGGGCCTCCCTTCCATGTAGGGACCTTCCCTTTTGAAGGATATCATAGTTAATGTTACCATGTAAATGTTGTGCTGTGCATAATGCTAGGTAACATGCATTAGGGTCTACCCTCATACTTATAGTTCCACATGGATCCAATTAGACTGATCATGTGCTGGTCTTCTGCTTCATCTTCTGGTGATGTTTATTTATTTATTTATTTTTTAGGGTAAAATCTGTTACACACAATGAGTTACACATTGTGCTTTCATAAACTAAAATGTAAAAATGTGAGTTTTTAATTCACTTTTTCAGTCATGAAAACACACCTTTTGTAACAACCACCGTCCTTTTTCTGAATTCCCTCTCTAATATAAAGTTTTGGATACATCAAAGGAGCATTGCCTATTGATTAGTGTGTCAGTATGTTCTTAATAGAGCTTGGGTTATCAGGTTCCAACCCTCATGTTTCCACTTATTTGAAAATTTTACTTATAAAATATATATAAAAGTTTTGGATTTTCTTCTCTCTGTTTTTGGGGAGAGAGGAATCGTCTTTAAATCTTTTTTGAAAAATTATAAGATATTAAGGGTAAATAACAAACTTATATTAAGGGTAAATAACAAACTTAGTCCCTATCCTTTACATCAAATGTCAATTTAGTCCATAACATTTCAATTGTGTCAATTTGATCCCTACCATTTTTAATGTTGTGTTAATTTAATCCCTACCATTATCCATTGGATGAAAAAAATTGACGTGTCAAACAGAATAGTAAAAAATTATTTTCATGCCACGTCAATTGCCAACTGTACAATCATGTTAGATTTATAAATAAAGAACCAAATTAAAATCTGCTCACGTGAGATTGGATTCATCTCACTAAATGGTTCTAAAATTAAAATCCCTAATAAAAGTTTCTCTCTCTCGTCAATATCATCTCCATAGCTGCCGTTATACAAATTTCTCAAAAGTTAAGTGTTGGTTAACAGTTTGTTTAATTTTCTCCTACAGGCTTGCTTCAGGAGCTTGGGCTATAAACGAATGCAAAGCACCTTGTGAAACCACTGTTGGCAGCTCATAAAAAATGGATTCATTTTTCTTTTTATTTGACAATGGTTGTCCACCATTCTATAAAACTCTACGGGTTTTCAGGTTTGGTTTGAATTTGAAATGATGGTAGATTTGTTGGCAGGTCTACGTGATGATTCTATAAAATTTGGAAAGTAAAAAAGAGTAGTAGCAAATCACTCGTTTGCAAAGGGATCTGTGGCACTAGGGTAGCGCAGGTTTGATCCTATTGGACTAACTCAGATTTTTTGAGTTGGTTTCTAGACCATCTTTCTTAAATGGGATGGTTTCTTTTAAACAATAATTTGTGGTAGCTGCGGAGATGATACAGACGAGAGAAAAATCAGATCTGTGTACAGATTTTAATTTGGGTTTTTTTATTTTTTTATCTGACTTGTCCAGTTGGTAGTTGACATGACATTAAAAATAATTTTTTACTATTCCATTTGACACATCAGCTTTTTCCATCCAATGGATAACGGCAGGGATTAAATTAACACAATACTAAAAATGTTAGGGACCAAATTGACACAATTGAAAGCTTAAGGACCAAATTAACATTTGGTGTAAAGGATAAGGACTAACTTTGTAATTTACTTAATTTAGCTGAATTGGCATACTGATAGTTTTCTTTTTGTCCTTTCCTATGTTAAATTAGTTAATTAGTCATCATCAATTTTTTTTTTTTGGGTAAGTAGTCATCATCAGATCTAATTTGACCAGAGAACAGTAGTGCCGACTGCCGAGTAGTTCAAGATTTTTTTTCAATTTAAAAATTCTATTCACAATTTATCTGTAAAGAAAATTATATATATATATATATATATATATCGATATCATACTATATATTATATAATTGGACACTTCATTTGAAACAATTGGGACTGATTTCTATGGTATATGAAAGCCTTGTGAGTTGTAACATGATAGATTGATATTTTATGATTTGAAACTGTTGTTGCTTTGAACAATAATTGATAAATAAATTGATTTTCATTACATTCAACTTATCATTTAAATGATTAAAATTCACATAAATTAGATTTACCATAAAATTAGAAAATAGTGGAGAGATGTTACCTTGATGATACTTTACAGTAATCTCATAACAAGAAGTAATTTACTGTCAATTCATATGCATTTTTAGATGACGGGATTGAAGTGTGGATCAAGTCATTATCTTGAGATAATACACGCGTCTATGGGGTTTCCGATGTAGTAGACTAAACATTGTGCATGCTGCCTCCAAGATATAACAATCTAGCCACTTTCGTTGATTATCGTTTAAGCATACACCGCTTGTAGGCTAGGAAGCTCTTAATGGTTCTTTTCTTTTATCTAGAAATATAGTATATACAAGGATATATTATTTTCATGAAACTAGAATTTTTACTTAGCAAAAATATGTATGGAGTTTCGTTTTTACATGAAAATGGTGCCTAAAAGAAATTTGATTTTCTCATGTCAAATCCGGACATGTTAGGTGAATATACATATAGGCTAAAGAAACATACAATAAAGTTCATGTTTAATTGGGTTTTAAATACATTTACTTTATTGCTGCTTTGATTAACCTTAAATTGGATAGTAAATGGTAATTATATTGAATCATAATATATCAACGGTAACATAAAAACCGTACAAATAAAAGGACGTTTGACATTAACAAGCCAATTAAGGTAATGGTTAAAACCAATTATAAAATTTAGCCACTAACGTATAGAATACTAGGCAGCCAATCATATTTACAACAAATTTTTTATTTATTAAAAAGCCACCGAGTAAAAATGTTATAATTTATAAAAATATTCCAACAGAAACTTCAACGCAGTTAATTTACTTTTCAATTGGTGTCTTAGAAAAAAAAATCACGACACCTGATTCAAGAAAGGGATCGTCTTCTTTTCCATGGTGATTAATGAAAAATTTCGACTAAGCAGAACAGAAACCCCTTTGAAGTGGAGAAAGCCAAGGAGGGATTGGAAGCTCGATAAAAATGGATCTTTATTTGACAACCTGAATAGTAGTTTGAAGCCTCGAAAGATAGCCTTCAAAGAGATAGTGAATGAAAGTGGTACCTCTTATTTCTGGACTTTGGTAACATATTTATATAATAAGAGACAAAAAAAAAAAAAAAAAAACTAAAATTTAGTTTATTTTTTTAAAAATCTAAAAATTAGATATTTGAAATAAAACTAAGACAAAATGCAAAAAATGAAAACCGTAGCCAAACAAACACTAGTGCATGGGGTTAAGGGGGGCTAGCGCTGGATATATGTAGGTAAAGTTCAAGTTATATCTGGTGTAATTTTAAATAATGTTACACCATTTAATATTTTTTAATTAAATGCAAATTTTGAAAAATCCACTGTTGGATTATATTATTTTCTTATATTCTCCGTTCTCGTAGAATTTCAATGTGATCAAAGATCAATAGTCATGTCATTGATCAATTGTTTACATTCAAGTTTTTGTAGTTTAAAATAATATATAAAAGATAAATTTATAGATTGAATAGTAAATAATATTAGATTGACATGCATTTTAAGAATATGTTAAATATCCAATCCAACTATGAGATTTTCAAAATATGAATTAAATAATAAGTTATTAAGTAATCTAACATTATTTAGAGTTATACAAGGTATAATTCAAATCCAACTATATATATATATATATAGTGTGAGAGATGGATAAAAAAAATAAAAAATTCCCTTCATTTGGTGGGAATAACAATTGTAATGGCATAATTATGGCAGTTAAAGATGGGCTGAGCTGTTTATTACAACTGGGCTAGGAATTACAAAGCTTTATGTGGGGTGAGGGGGGGGGGGGGGGGTGTGAATGCAATGTTTGTTGTAAACTTGATGAAACATAATCATAACCAGACAAATGAACCAATTCTTAATGCTTGCAAGGACTTGTTGAATGCAATTTTTTGGAATATGGATCCTCTCCATTTCAACGTAGAATAGAAATTGTTCATTTCAAGGCCATCATTTAAAATTGAATAAATCTAGACTTTGTTACGTCATTTAAAATGTATTTGTGATAAAAATTTTACTGCAGTTAAACTAAACTAAAGGTAATGAGTTGGGAAAATATACATCCTAGATTTAGTCATCTTTAAATCATGTCCCCCTGAAATGTACACTTTTTATTACTTTGAAATGGAGAGATCTAAATTCTAATCCAATTTCTTGATAGCTTCATTGACCACATTTGCTCGAGCAAAAATCGAAGTTTCGTAATTTTAGGTGTTACTTTTGCCATATGAGATGGGACTATTCTAACCTTGTGTTAAGGCTAAGGAACTGGCTTGGGTCCATTGTTCCTAGATCCAATCCTTGCCATAAAGCTAAACCTTTTTGTTTAAAAATAAGACATTAACTACAATAGAAACCAAGAAAGTCAATACAGTACCGGAGGCTATACTGGTTTGACCAGCGGTACGATATATTTCGGGTACTGGTCAATACCGGTGTACCATTTCGAATTACCGCTAATATATATATGTATATAAAATTTTAAAGTGACAAATTCTATATAAATTAATATATCTATTTACATTTCAAATTTTTACCTCTTTTTGTTCAAATTATTTTAAGCTAATGCCTAGTCCATTTCACTACTCAATAAAAAAAATAAAATTAAAAACCATAATAAGACTTCTGAGTGGTCAAAAAGAAAAGAATAGT
Organism: Quercus wislizeni; assembly: GCA_023055345.1. Lineage (NCBI taxonomy): Eukaryota > Viridiplantae > Streptophyta > Magnoliopsida > Fagales > Fagaceae > Quercus > Quercus wislizeni. The sequence continues at coordinate 11,383,211 of JALGQJ010000003.1, read as the reverse complement.
AAACGGTAAACTAGTGGCAGATAAACCACGTTGGTTTGTCCGCCCCTTAATAACTTTTGTTAAATGATAATTTGTTAAAAAAAAACCTTTTAGTAAGAAGCAGAAAGTGGGTGGGTGTAAAAAAAGTGGAAGTCATCTTGAACTTTGTCCCCTGGGTTTTTCTGCTAACATTTTGTTTAGAAACCCAGACCAGAAATGCCAAAAAAGAGAGAGTGACAATGAGGAAGAGAAGAAAACTCAAGAAGCTACTATGGGATGATAGCAAGCTCAAGCCTCAAGATCTAACAATATTTCCCTGGTGGATGAAGGTTCAACAATGGTGAAGAGGCGCTGTAAGTAGCAATTTTTTTTTTATGAAAACCCATTTCAGTTTGTACCGGTCTGGAACGAAGATATCGCCCGAAAAGCACCGGAATCCGCCGAAATGGCCGAAACAAGCCGAAACACACCGGTATTTAAGACGGTACGAATCAACCCAGTTTTTGTATCGGTCCAAGCACCGGCACGAAAAATTCCGGCCGTACCGACTGGTACGGTACGGAATTAACTTCATTGATAGAAACTTGCTAAAAAAAACCTAAAATACAGACGAAATATTCTATTAACCAAAAAAAAAAGTTTTGAATCAGATTCATGCTCAGCTACTAATAGTCCATAATCTTTGAAATATTAAAAAGTAATATAGTTGGTCCACATCTTTTACACCATATTTTAATTCGGTCTCTATTCTTTCAATTGTATTAATTTGGTTCCTAACCTTTCAGTGTCGGGTCAATTTAGTTACTATTGTTATCTCTTGGATGAAAATTGTTGACGTGGCCATTGAAAATTTTTGACGTGGCAAATGGCCAAAATAAACAATTAGTTTCAGTTGATGTGGCAATAAACTAAAATTTTATTTTGGTCTTTTTTCCATGTTAACAATTTTCATCCAAGAAACAACAGTAGGGACTAAATTGACATGACACTGAAAGGTTATGGACTAAATTGACACAATTGAAAGGTTAGGGACCGAATTGAAATATGGTATAAAGGTTAGAGACCAAATACATAGCTTTCCCTTTAGACCTATGTTTATGTATTGTCTGATTTATATGATTCTCATTTCATACGATGCGCATGTATGTATTGTACCATTCTTTGACATGACTAATATGCACTTGTGATACAGCACCTTTTGGCTATGATTGTGTACTGTACAATACTAACAACTACAGATTTGAATTCCTAGATGAGCTATTATCCTCCATTGTTTCTTGTGTTTTTTTTTTTTTAGAGGTCATTATATTAAACTAGTTGCTTCTTTATGTTTTCTAGACTTGGTAAGTTGAATTCTGAACCAATTTTAGTAAAATCATGGAACAAAATTTTTTTTTTTCAAATTTAATCTTATCAATGAATGAATCCATCATTATATGTGGGAAAAGGCATATGGTTTGATAAAAGCATTAATGGATTTAGAAGGCCTGACTAATCGTTACTCATTAGCCTCTTCTCTTTTATTGTATAGAGGCTGTAGGTTAATATTATGCATGATGAATTTTCCAGGTCATTGATGGGGGATGCTAGAGAAGCTGTAGGTTAGCACTTGCTCAAATTTAGTTGTTTTTACAATAATTGAAACAAAGTCCAACAAAAATAAAAATTTAATGACACACAATAAAAATTGTAAAAAATTAATTGAATGATATTGGCATTATTATTTTACCAAAACGATATTTGTATTCTTCAGTAGGTGTGAAAAATGTCTATATATAAACCACTATATCATGCAAATTAAATTCATAAACACATAATATAAAATCAAATCACTACTCCACTCTTATTGTTTTTCTATTTTGTCTATAAATAAAGCACTAAAAATTTATTGAAATATTGGAGAAAACTAATAACAAATATTTTTATGAGAAATAAAAAAACACTAATAACAAGTATTTTTATGGGAAATGAAAAAAAAAACACTAAAATATTTTATAGTTTTTTTTTTAATGGTAAATTCCACTAATATACCTTGAGATTTAGCCTAATGTAAACTAGGTTCAAAACATTTCAAAATTGACCAATTTGATACCTAGACACAATATAATCCCTAACACTGTTAAATCCTCCATTAGTTTCTCTCCCTTCACTGTAACTCTCTCCTCCTCCACCTAGAAAGCAAGCAAAAATCATTCTCATTTTCCTAGAGGACCATCAAAGTTTACCAATGGCAAAAGATTATGAGTATCAAACCAACCTTATCCTCATCTGATTCTAGCGTGAATATTGAAGCACAAGACAATCCTAGCTAGTTCAAACATCCTGTGGAGATAACCACAAGCCGAGCCAACCATTATCTAATAAGAGGTTGCTAAAATCTTGCAGTGTGAAATTCAAATATATGTAATCTGTATATTCAAATTCATTGTAATCTGTATTGAAAATTTATATATATGTACAAACTCCCAAAACAATTGTTATGGGAAGCCAAAAATTATTTTTAGTCTCTACATCTATTTTTAGTTCTATTAATGAGGAAAATCTCCAAGTCAAAGCTTGCAGTCATTGTAAATTCCCAAACCCAAATGATGTTTCATCCCTCTCTATTACCCTTCTCTCTTCATTCGTCCCTCCTCCCTCTAACCTCAGATCTACCACCACCACTGACCATAAAATCCAGCCAAACCCATAACAATAAAATCCAAATCCAAAAAATCTATAGCAAACCACTACCCCATTGAAACCCACAACCACCCCACGGAAAATCCACCCCATATCGGAACCCATCACCACCACCACCGACCACAAAGCCCAAAAAAAAAAAACAAAACAAAAAACCCCAACAAAGGCTGCAACGGCTACGACCAAGTGACACATATCCCTCCCTCCAAGTATTGAGCTCCTGTGATTGAGAGTGGAGTGAAAGAGCGATGGTGTTTGTAGTTCTAATTTTTGTTTTGCTTTAGGTTTAGAGTTTGAGGAATTCGATGGTATTTTGATATATATATATATATGTGCATTTGAATTGAGCTTTGAGTTTTGAAGGTGTGTGAGCTCTTGCTACTACTGGATATGGATTTGCTGCTCATTTGGGATTTGGAGAGAGAGAGAGAGGAACAAAGGGATGAGAGGGAAGAGAGTGGGTAGAGAGACAAGTCTGAGAAAGAAATAAAAAATGAGTAATGGAAGTTAACGGTGTTAGAGATTAAGTTGTCTTTAAGGATCAAATTGGTCAATTTTGAAATGTTTTGGACGTAGTTGACATTAGCCCAAACCTCAGGGCATATTATTGGAGTTTATCTTTTTTTTTTTTTTAAATTATATTTCCTATAAAAGTGTTATAAAACTTTCCTAATATGGTTCATTAACAAATATCCCAAAAGCACTTATTAACTAGACCTTTACTTTATATAGGATATATTAAAATATACCAAAAGTACCCTTGGAAATATTTTCAATATCAGTTATTCTAGTAGCATGGCTTGCCATTTTTCTTTACATCTCATTCCACGTTTTCTAAACTATTCATGAAGTTACAATAACATTATCAATTATCCGAATCCATTTATCAATTTGAATTGAGCAATTCCATTTATTAAATGTTTTCTCTCTCGCACTGTCTCTCTCACACACACACACACAGCGACTGTAATTAGCACTACAAAAAAAGAGTCTACTAGCGAAGATAAAATGCCCTCGCAAAAATTCAAATATCGGCGCAAAAAGCTATTAGCGAGGGCATGTGGCCCTCGAAGGCCGTCGTATTTGCTCTTGTTGTTAAAAGTGATTTTGCGACCATGCCTTCGCAAATAGATAATTTACGAGGGCAATTTACTGTCGTTATCAAACAAATTCGCCTTCGCAAATATATTACCAAATGACGAGAAAAGTCGACGACTTATTTTTAGCAAGGGGGAGTAATCGTCGTTAACAATTATTTGTGAGGACTTTTATACCCTCACAATTAGTTATTTGTGAATTTCAAATTAACGACATACTTTTTAGAGACAAATAGTGCCGTCGCTAAAATTTATTTGTGAGGGCTTTTGACACCTCGCAATTAATTAAGAATAATAGTTACGACATTAAGCTGTCGCTTAAAATGTTTTTGCAATGGGTTAAGTGGCATCGTTATTCTATAAATTAAGAGGGACTTTGTCGTCACTATAAAATTATTTATGACCAAATTTTTATGTCATCAATGATAATATTTTATATAATTTTTGAGATATTTTATTATTTATTTATTAATAAATAAACTAACATACAAAATATTTTCATAATTCATTTCTACTTATAAATAAAAACAAATATGGAAAACAGTCCATATCTTTTAAAATCAGCTTCTAAAGTCTTACACACCCGCCAACAAGTAAGTTTTGCGGGTAAGAATCACTCCAAATCTAAAGTCTTACACATCCATAAAGTGACATATACTTAAGTTATAACATAAAATATGTATAACAACAAAACACAATGAGTTTAATCATTAATCTCATGTCCAAAGATCAATAAACATCCCGCATCAACAAGCAAAAGTGGCCACCTTTAAGCTACCTATATTTGTTGGGTCTTCATAATATACACAATAATCCTTTCTCATGTTACAAAAAATCAATCTTACTTCTTTTTTGTTTCAAAATTATATTTTTATTTCTCCAACTCTTTCAAAATTATATTTTTAAGACTGCTTGACAATTCCCATATCACTAAACAACCTTCAAAAATAAATTCCAGCTCAAAAAACTGTTTCTATTCAAAGAATAACATAACAGAAATAAAAATTTCTTCTTTTTTATTTTATTTCTTCTTTTTGCTGTTAAGTTGCACTGTTGCAGACGCACTAGTGAGTCTAGAATACACGACCTCACCCTCCTCCTAGCTCTTACGAGGGAAGCTCGTGCCATTTTAGCTCCCTTTGTATGTTCCAAAAAAAAAACTACAGAATTTGCTTTCACACTTTGTTTAAAGATCTGGGTGCATACCAAATTTACACAAAGGGTTCCTGTTAATTAATTGCAAACTTCCCCAACAATTTGTTACCCAAGACAAGAAACCCAACAAAACAACATAAGCAAAAACTTGCAATGCAGCTAACGAAACTAAAAGACATTCTTCAGTTCTACTTGGAGAAGTATATGGATAAACCCAGAAACATAAACAACATAACTCTTCTCAAGGTAACCAAAATCACAACTTCAGTAGCATCCATTATCAAAATTCAAAATTTGCAATTAAAATAATAAACAATCAAACAAGTTAGGAACAAAAAACAAGTAGTAAGTGGTAAAGTTTGTGAAAAAAAAAAAGAATACCAGCAAGAAGGGTGCCACGGCGATTGAAAGCAATGCACTTCATGACCCCATGTTCCAAATACTCTTCTATTACCTTCGGAAAATCTCCTTGCAGTGGATCTTTACACAAAAAACACATATACAAAAAAAAATTATTATAATTTCAAGACTAAATTTCGGGCCAAAATCAAAAATATTTTAGAGAGAGAGAGAGAGAGAGAGTGGGGACTCACCGATTATGGGTGCGTTCATGGTGTTGATTATTGTATTTCAGAGCAAGGGGTTTAATTACACAATTCCTCAGGTATAATATCAGTATATCACAAATTTAAATAAAATCAAAGCAAATAAATGCACAAAACATGCAAAAAAGTTTAGAGATTCGCATACCTTCAGGAGCGTTTTGGGCGGCTGAGGGAGGGGAAGAGTCCGGGGATGGCCGCGGTGGCTGTGGTAGAGGTTGTTGGTGTCGGCGGCAGAGGGTAGGACCGATTATATCGGCCCGATTCCCAGGGATATGAAGGACGACGACAGCGAGATGGACGGTGTAAAGCCTTAGATCGGAGGATAGCGGCGGCGTGATGGACAGCGATTCGAAGGTAGGTTGATCGGCAAGGGAGAGAGAGGGAGAGTTAGAGAGAGTGAGCTCTGATTTTTTTTTTTCGTGACTAAGAGTGATGAGAGAGAGAGAGAGAGAGAGAGAGAGAGAGAGAGAGAGAGTGTGTGTGTGTGTGTGTGTGTGTGTGTGTTTTGTTTAAGTGTGCACACGTGGGAGACCAAAAGTTAATTTAATGGGAACCCAAAAATTTTGAGTGGGAACCCTGAATTTTCTTTGGCGGCAATCACAATCACATGTGATTGTGACGCTGTATACAAAAGAATTTTTTTTTTTTTTTTTTTGTTGATGAGACTGTATTTAAAAGAATTGATAAATGGTTTTGATTTTAGAGGGGGGGGGGGGGAATACCCTCACTTTAAATTCTTTTTTAAAAAACCCATGGCTAGCGATGGTTAGTATCGAGATAAAATAAAAATCTCAATGTTTTCTTTATCTCAATCACGTTTTAAGGTGGGGGAGTCATAATCATTGCAATGGGGTTTTTGACAAAATGGAAAACCTTTTTATTGAGTTTTAAAAAAAAAAATTTAAAGGAAGTGCTTTGGGTTAACTCCCTTATCACTCTCATATTTTGAAAACCCAACTGTTGGATTACATGTTCTATATGATCTTAACATACATGCAAATTTTCATGTCAATCGGATGTAATTTACCATTTGATTTATAAACTCATCTTCTATGCATTATTTTAAACTACAAAAACTTAAATTTAAATAATTGATTGATGACATGACAATTAATCTTTGATCACCTTGAAACTTTGCAAGCATGAAGAACATATGAAGATAATGTAATCTAATGGTAGATTTGTTAAAATTCACTTCGAATTAAAAAATATAAGGTTAGGTTCAAATTACACCTGACATAACTTTAAAAAATATTACACCACTCAATAACTTATTATTGAATTCATATTTTGAAAATCCAACCGTTGGATTACATGTTCTATATGGTCTTAACATGCATGCCAATTTTCATGCTAATCGGATGTAATTTAGTATTAGATCTATAAACTTATCTTTTATGCATTATTTAAAACTACAAAAACTTAAATTTAGACAATTGATTGATGACATGCCTATTAATTTTTGATCACCTTGAAATTTTGTAATTACAAAAAATGTGTGAAAATAATGTAATCTAACGGTAAATTTGTCAAAATTCACATCAAATTGAAAATATAAGGTTGGGTTCAAGTTACACCAGATGTAACTCAAAAAAATGTTACACCACCCAATAACTTATTATTGAAATCATATTTTGAAAATCCAACCGTTGGATTATATGTTCTGATAGTGTAGGGATTTTTCCATCAATTATGTCGTCCAAATAGATCGTCCAGGATGGAAGATGAGAAGTACAAAGGATAGGCATGGAACATGGGACGAGGAAAACATGCCTAATAACCTCGTCCCTCTCATGTTCGTCCTGACTAGAATGTCACCTACTTAAATCTCGTCCGTCCTTAATGATTGACAGACGAAACTTCATGGAAGTTCGTCCAACGTCGTGATGACTTGGATGAGATTGATAGGAAGATGGGTTACAGAACCGTCCATGATAGTTCCGTCTACCTATCATAAATCATGGACGAGTTCACCCTTCAAAACTACTGTTCACCAAATTCTTCATTGATCGCATCAGTACAGAAACAAGTGAAATAACTTCTATAACGGTTGCACTTCTCAACCATAGCAACGATTACTAAGCGAATAAATAACCGTTCTACAAATACTATATAAACGCTCTTCAAGGAGAAGGTAAGGCCATTGGGACATTTTTAGTTTTCCAGAAAAACTCCCTCTCCCTATCAAGAAATATAAGTTTACTAACTTCATCATCGGAGGACCTTTGGCCGGTCCCCACCGGTCTCCTCTGACTTATTGTTTGTTTTTAGGATTGAACCTTGCAACCACCAGCGTTCGATACTCACCAACCTACTGATTTTCAAGGAGATCATCATGTTCTATATGGTCTTAACATGCATACCAACTTTCATGCCAATAGAATGTAATTTACCGTTTGATTTAGAAACTCATCTTTTATGCATTATTTAAAACTACTAAAACTTGAATCTAGATAATTGATTGATGACATGCCTATTAATTTTTAATCACCTTGAAATTTTGTAACCATGAAGAATGTATGAAGATAATGTAATCTAACGGTAGATTTGACAAAATTCACTTCGAATTAAAAAATATAGGGTTTGGTTCAAGTTACACATGATGTAACTTTAAAAAATGTTACACCATCTAATAACTTATTATTGAATTCATATTTTGAAAATCCAATCGTTGGATTACATGTTCTATATGTTCTTAACATGCATGCCAATTTTCATGCTAATCGGATGTAATTTACCATTAGATCTATAAACTCATCTTTTATGCATTATTTAAAACTACAAAAACTTAAATTTAAACAATTGATTGATGACATTCCTATTAATCTTTTATCACCTTGAAATTTTGTAAGTATGAAAAATATATGAAGATAATGTAATCTAACGGTAAATTTGTCAAAATTCACATCAAATTAAGAAATATAGGGTTAGGTTCAAGTTATACCAGATGTAACTCTAAAAAATGTTACACCACCCAATTACTTATTATTGAATTCATATTTTGAAAATCCAACTGTTGGATTACATGTTCTATATTATCTTAACGTGCATGCCAATTTTCATGCCAATCGGATGTAATTTACCATTTGATTTATAAACTCATCTTCTATAAATTATTTTGAACTACAAAAACTTGAATTTAAACAATTGATTGTTGACATGACTATTAATTTTTTATCACCTTGAAATTTTGTAAGCATGAAAAATATAGGAAGATAATGTAATCTAACGGTAGATTTGTCAAAATTCATATTGAATTAAGAAATATAGAGTTGGGTTCGAATTACACCTAACGTAACTCTTAAAAATGTTACACCTCCCAATAACTTATTATTAAATTCATATTTTGAAAATCCAACTGTTGGATTACATGTTTTATATGATCTTAAAATGCATGCCAATTTTTATGCCAATCGGTGTAATTTACCATTTGATCTTTAAAATCATCTTTTATGCAATATTTTAAACTACAAAAACTTGAATTTAAACAATTGATTGTTGACGTGGCTATTAATCTTTGATCGCCATGAAATTTTGTAAGCATGAAAAATATATGAAGATAATGTAATATAACAGTAAATTTGTCAAAATTCACATCGAAATAAGAAATATAGGATTGGGTTCAAGTTACACCAGATGTAACTCAAAAATATGTTACACCACCCAATAACTTATTATTGAATTAATATTTTGAAAATCCAACCATTGGATTACATGTTCTATATGGTCTTAATATGCATGCCAATTTTCATGTTAATCGGATGTAATTTACAATTTAATCTATAAACCCATATTTTATGTATTATTTAAAACTACAAAAACTTGAATTTAGATGATTGATTGATGACATGTCTATTAATCTTTGATCACCTTGAAATTTTGCAACCATGAAGAATGTATGAAGATAATGTAATCTAACGGTAGATTTGTTAAAATTCACATCGAATTAAGAAATATAGGGTTAGGTTTAAGTTACACTTGACGTAACTCTAAAAAATGTTACACCATTCAGTAACTTATTATTGAATTCATATTTTAAAAATCCAACCATTGGATTACATGTTCTATATAGTCTTGAGATGCATGCCAATTTGCATGCTAATCGGATGTAATTTACTATTATATATAAACTCATACTTTATGCATTATTTTAAATTATTAAAACTTGAATCTATACATTTGATTGATGACATGACTATTAATCTTTAATCATCTTGAAATTTTGTAAGCATGAAAAATATATGAAGATAATGTAATCTAACGGTAGATTCGTTAAAATTTACATTGAATTAAGAAATATAGAGTTGGGTTCGAATTACACATAACGTAACTCTAAAAAATGTTATGTCAACCAATAACTTATTATTGAATTCATATTTTGAAAATCCAACTATTGGATTACATGTTCTATATGATCTTAACATGCATGTCAATTTTCATACCAATCAGATGTAATTTACCATTTGATCTAAAAACTCATCTTTTATGCATTATTTAAAACTACTAAAACTTAAATCTAGACAATTGATTGATGACATGACTATTAATCTTTGATTACCTTGAAATTTTGTAAGCATAAAAAATATATGAAGATAATATAATCTCATGGTAGATTTGTTAAAATTCACATCGAATTAAGAAATATAGGGTTGTGTTCAAGTTATACTTAACGTAATTCTTAAAAATGGTACACCACCCAATAACTAATTATTGAATTCGTGTATTGAAAATCCAACCGTTGGATTTCATGTTCTATATGTTCTTAACATGTGCCAATTTTCATACCAATCGGATGTAATTTACCATTTGATCTATAAACTAATCTTTTATGCATTATTTTAATGGAAAGAAATTTTTATTCACTATTGAGAGAGAGAGAGAGAGAGAGAGAGAGAGAGAGTACAAAAGACTGAAATTCTTGAATTTTACGCTACCATTTTGAAGTTGAAAGTATTATCATTTTTTTTATGGGAATAATTGTTTAGAAAATAAGGACAGACCTTTCTTTTATAGGATGTATATAAAAGGGTTTTTTTTTTTTTTTTTTTTTTTTTTTTTAACTATAAACAAAAAGTTCATCTAAAGAATACAAAGTGCTATATGTTTATAAATTTCATTTTATTTTTCTTTGAATTTTAGAATAACTTTTATCTCCAAATATAATAATAATAATAATATTTTAATGATTTTTTGCGAGGGTCAATGGTGGCCCTCGCAAATAATTTAGTGTTAGCAAGGGCGTATTTTTATCCCACACAAAAAATAAACTTTTTGCAAGGGATTTTTATTGTCCCTCGGAAATAATTTGGTGGGAACATTTCCCTCCAAAAATTTTGACATTTTAATGATTATTTGTGAAGGTCAATCCTAGCCCTTGCAAATAATTTAGTATTAGTGACGGCTTTTTTTTAACCGTCACAAATAATACACTTTTTGCGAGAGATTTTTAATTGTCCCTTGCAAATAATATGGAGGGAAAATTTCCCTCCAAAATATTTGTATTTGTGACGACTATAACACATAATTGCGACAACTTTTCTTGTTGGTCACAAATATTTCACATTTTACCAATTATTTGCGAGGGCTTTATTTTGTCATCAGAAATAAGATTTTTTGAGAGGGCTTTTTGGGTCCATCAAAAATTCTTGGTCGCTAATAGGCATTTTTCTTGTAGTGTAGACACAGTCTCACACTCTCAACATTTCCATTCATCCAAACATAGGAGGAAAAGCTGTGCGTAGTAAGTGCTCTCTCTCTCTCTCTCTCTCTCTTCTCTTACACACATGATATTAGTATGAGGGTTATCTATCAAATTAGGGTCTTTATATTAAATCTATTCTATCTGATTCTCTTTTTCTCCAAAACAGTTTTTTTTCGAAGTAAGGATATAGTGCCTAACGGTAACACACACTATAATAAACCAGTATAATATCAATCTTATAAAGAAAACAAACAAATATAAAAACAAAACAGAACTATTGCCGTCTAAAGTATGAACACATTGCCTGCTGGAGTGGAGATTTTATATTCATTCATATTAGATGAGATTATAAAACGGGTAAACACTTTTTCAGTCTTCTATTAGAAATAATTTTAATCATCTTCAACGTCAACATAGCATATCTGGGGTTAAGGGAGCACTTCATGCTAAGACAGTTGAAGACGAGGTGGATCTTGTACAGGGGTGGACTCGCTTAGAAGGGTGCCCCCCTCCAAGTTTTTCTAATTTTATAAAATTACTTCCAAATTTTCTTTAAAAATATACCCAAACTTTTTGTATTTCTTGTATGATACTATTAAATTGGTTCAATTATTATATTTATTATTATTTTAGCGCCTTAGTTATAAAATTCTAGTTCTGCCACTAATCTCGTAGATGGAGATGAGGCTATTCCAAATCGGGTATTAGAGCAGGAAAGCGTTGAGGAGCTTGGAGGCTCTGTCGTCTCTGGAGCTAGAGGTTTAGGAGGCGATTCAACTTCTCCCAAGTGAAGGCAGCGACTTCTCCACTCCGGTGAGGCTTCACACAAACGACAATGCAAAGAGAAAGAGTTAGTGCTTCTGGTTTGTTTGGCTTATGTATGGATGCCAAGAAAATGCGGTATTTTCTTAGTGGTTGGGGCTTAATTTTTTGATGAGTTTCTTTTTGCAAGAGTTTGTTTCCAAAGAAAGTGCAAAGAGAAAGTGTAAAAGAGAAGAAAATTGAGATTGAAAGTATCGTGTACATGTGGATTGGTTTTTTTTTTCCTCTCTCTCTCTCTTGTCCACGTGGCATTCTAGGTGGCATGAAAATGATTTTTCATTTGGACAGTTAGTCACATCAGTATTTTTCGTCCGTAATTTAATGGTGAAAACTATTTGACATAACACCAAAATGTTAGAAACTAAATTGACACATTTGAAAAGTTAGGGACCAAAATGACATATGATGCAAAGGTTAGGGACCAAATATTTAATTAAAAAAAAGGACATCTTCTATTGGCGGATAGAATATTTTATTTAATTTTCTTGTGATGTAAAATTTTTTAATTAAACCCCAAATATTTAATAAATAAAATTTAATTTTAAAATATTATAATATTTTCCAATGTTCAACCTTTTATCAATGTGTATTATTATGTTTACAAACTATTTTTTTCTAATTCATCTATTGCTTATAAAATAATAAGTAACTATACGTTTTATATTTGTGTCTGGCCCAAATTTTTTTTGAATCGGCCTTAGACTAAGCCTTATTTTTGGGGACCGTGAATTTGAGCATTATTTGAAAAGAATTTGTTTGAAACTGAATTGAAATATTTAATAAAAACAATATTGCTTAGAATTTACAAAATTTTAAAACTTTTTATTTAATATTTAAAATACTCTACGTATATGAAAAATCTTAATAGGAATGTGGCCATATTTTATATGAAAGACATTTAACATGCTAATAACATATTAACATGGTTAATATTGCATAATTTTGGCATGATTATAATGGTATTAGAACAAAGAAATCAATTCAATCGAGCCTAAAATTGTTAAAAGAATAAAAAATCAAATTGATGGCTTTTTACAAAGAAGCGTTCAACGCTTGTCGTCATTAAAATATTGAAAGAAACTAACAACTCTTAGTAAAAGGTCTCACTTAAATTATAGTCTTACACCACAAAATATATAGAGCCAACCATCAGGCAATATTTACCTCACATCTTGTGGAATGCGGCAGCTTATAGTAGTTTCCTCGATATGCAAAGCAAGAACTCTGGAGCCATTATTAGGTATAAAGGATAATACTTATAAAGGTTTACGTGTCCCAATAAAAAAAGTTATACCAATGTCAACTCCAAATGCAAAATTACCATTATTGAATGGTTGGACGAATAAGGAGTTGGATCGTAGGATTATAGTGGGATCCTATTAGGATCGCATGTCAGTAGGATTAGATCAATCCTACAATCCTTAAAGATCCTACTAAGATGCGGTTTGGATACAAATTATTTCACCCACTCTGCGTTTTCAGCGTTTTTCCTTTTTTTTTTTTTTTTTTCCTTCCTGATGCACGTCAGAGGGGACAAAATTTATTGTTCCCACTGTTTAGCACTGTTTAGTTGAAAAGTTTGACTTTTTCCGTGAACAGTATTACTGTATATTGTTCACGGATCATAAATTTCACTTTTCAGTAACTTTTTTTATTAAAAATAGGTCCTACGATACTATTCACATATTTAAAAATTATTTTGCTATAGTATTTTCAGTTTTCAGTTTTCAATTTTAATAAAATAAGTTATATCCAAACGGACCCTAAAACTAAAATTTTCCTTGTGTTAGCTTAAGAAAAAACTCAATGGATAGAAGCGACCTAATAGGATTGAGCCATTATTATTAGGTATAAAGGATAATTTTTTTGAAGTTTTATGTGTCCCAATAAAAAAAGGTTATATCAATATCAACTCCAAATACAAAAGTACTATTATTGCCACATGGTTGGACGAATCAGGAGTTGGATCATAGGATTATAGTGGGATCGTAGTAGGATCGGATGTCAGTAGGATCGAATCAATCCTACAATCCTTAAAGATCCTACTAAGACCAAAATTTTCCTTGTGTTAGCTTAAGAAAAAAAACCCAATGGATTAAAGTGACCTAATAGGCCCTAGACATATTGAACTGTAAAAAATGTGAACTACAAATATCAAAAAAACCTCTTGACATAGATGATGTTAATTATGATAGTGGCTATGACAACTAAATGTTGACTTTACCCTTATTTCCGTATTGCTTTTGGAATTTCAAATATAGTTATCTAGTTGTTATTTGCAATCTTATTTTGGATTTTGAATTTGGAAATTAATTAGAACTTTAAATATATTTTCCAATTGTGTTGATTGATGTAACAGTAAATTTGATCGTCACAACTAATTTATATAATATGAGAGTAGAATTTATACAGGGGGATACTTAAAAGAAAGTACTTTAGACAATGGACAAAGTAGAACTGCAAAAAAAATCCTTAAATATTAATTTAACTTTCTCAGGTAATAGTTTAGGAAAGTAAATGTGCATTCTCATAGTTTAGGAAGGTAAGTTTAAAAGGGTCATAGTTTAAGAGGTGAATTTGTGCATTCTCATAGTTTAGGGAGGTAAGTATAGAATGGGTATAGTTTAGGTACTACAAAACACGCGGGTCTATGGCCGTGTTTTTTTTAGCTGCATTTTCCAAAAACGCGGCTATATCTAATCTATAGCCGCATTTATGAAAAACGCGGCTATTGACTTAACCTATAGCCACGTTTACAAGTGGTTTTAGCCGTGTTTTTAAAATGCGGCTATAGGATAAGTCTATAGCCGCATTCATAAACGTGGCTATAGGTCTAGCCAAATATATATATATATATATATATTTTTAAAGGAGGACCTATAGCCACGTTTAAAAATTTAAACGTGGCTATAGACTTACATAAGAAAAAAACCCACCGAATGGGTTCAGCACTTGTAAATACAAATTTAAAAAAAAAAAAAAATTTCAAATGCAGACCTATAGCCACGTTTAATTTAAACACAAATGTGTTTATTTGAATTTGAATTTGCTAGGTTTGTATTTTTGTTTTGAATTTCTTAATTTATTTAAAATTGAAATTTTAAACATTAAAATTTTAATTGAAAAAAAAAACTTTTGATTACCGAAAATTAATTTTTGGTAATCAAAGTTTTTTTTTTTTTTTTTAAAAAAAATTTAAGGGTATATAGCCGCGTTTTTTTAAATGCAACTGTAGATTGAGGACCTATAGCCACGTTTAAAATGTGGCTATAGCTTTCACCTACAGCCACGTTTTAAACGCGGCTATAGGTCTTGGTTTTAGGCTGCGTTTGAAAAGTGTGGCCATAGACCCCCTCAGGCCTATAGTCACGTGGTTTAGGCCACATTTGAAAATGCGGCCTAAAAAACACGGCTATAGGCGAAATTGTCCTATAGCTGCATTTTTTGAACCTATAGCCACGTTTTAAAAACGTAGCTACAGGACCTTTTTTTTTGTAGTGAGGGGGATAAAGTGTTATTTTCCCTTACTTTTAATATGGTGTCATAAATAGGAAAAAAAAAAAATCACAAAACTTGCTTCAAGAAAGGGGTTGTCTTCTAAGTAGAATAATAATCCCTTTAAAGTGGGGAAAACTAGGGCAGATTGGATCAATCTCAAAAAAAATGGATCTTTATTTGACCACCTAGAGATTAGCTCGATGCCTCAAAAGATAGCCTTATAAGAGATAGTGAGAGACTAAGAGGTGCCACCAGACTTATTAGTCCAAGTGGTACCTCGTAGATTGCTACTTATGGTAGTTAAAGATGGGATGCTTATTACAACTGAGCCAGAAATTGCAAAAATCCAGACAAATGAACCTCTTCTTAACGCTTGCAAGGGCATGTTGGACATAATTCCTTGGAATTTGGATCCTCTCATTTTCAAAATAAAATAAAAATTGTCTATTTCAAGGTCATGATTTAAAGTTGAATAAATCTAGAATCTAGATTTTGCCACCTCATTTAAAATTTAACATCGATAAAAATTTAACAATGGTTACTAAACTAAAAGTAATAAGTTGGGAAAATCTAAATCTTAGATTTATTCAACTTTAAATTATGGCCTTGAAAACTTTGAAATGGAGAGGATCCAAATTCTAGTCCAATTTATTGATAGGGATATAATATATATATATATATATATATATTTTAAAAACCACAAGCCAAAAGATCCAAAACAGATGAGAAAAAAAAAGGTGGGAAAAAAAATGAGTGTGATTTAGCAAGATACCTCCGAATACAGTGGGTTCTTTCAAAGAATTGAGTAAGTTGTTTGTCAACAATTTTATCAGAGGACAAAGGCATAAACGTTCTTTGTCTAGCCTGTTAACCATAGAGCAAGGGAAAAATGAAAGTTTGCGATCCTTCATTACTTGTTTCAATAGGAAAGCCCTAACGGTGGACGAGATGGATGGCAAGTTGTTATTGGCAACCTTCCATAATGGAGTTAACTCTAATTTGTTCATCCATACATGACTACTATCATCCCAAAACTACTCCCCCTTTTTGTCACAAATGACAAAGGGGAAGTAACTCAAGCAGTCATCTCGTCATCACCAGAAGAGCTAGCATCATTGTCCACATTAGCATCATCATTACCGGAGCCATCATCACTCTTATCCTTTGAAGCCGGTGGAGATGGAGAAGAAGAAGTATTGAAACCACCTATGACAACCTGTCGTCGTGCGATACGACCAACACGGGTGTTCACCTGACACAACTCATCACTGAGAGTGTCAAGGCAAGCATCCATGCGCACAGTTGTGTCATGATGGCCTCGAGAGTCATTCCACCCGTAGAAGAAGAAAGAGCAGAAGAAGCTAGAGGAGTCGTCGTCTAGGTCCACGGCTGCTTTGGTCGAAGTTGGGCCTCACTCCGTAGAACGGTCGCTGCGTCTATGGCACATATAGGAGAGAAGTGTGTAGACTCAAGATAGGAGACAGAAAAATGGTGAAGAATTCGCGTGATAGCCAAAGGAAAAATAAGCTTATCATAGGTCGTTGTATCCCTATAGACATCTATAAGGGAGAGTATGAAGTGAAAGGGAAAATCTATAGTGAGTCCCTCAAGAAGGGATAACAAAAATCGAACACGAGGCTTGGTAATGGAGTTATAGTGAGACAAAGGATGAAGAATGAATATTATCACCATGTTAAGCAATCTCAGACCTTTTGCAAAGCCCGAGCAAGGAGTATTTTGATGATCACCCTAAGATGAAGGTGTCTTATAGATGCGAGGCGAGAGTTCGTCTTTGGACATAGTCCGAAGATGCTCACAGCCGGGGTAGTCAGCAAACTCTACCCTTGGTATGTGTAGCACCTTGGATATAAGATCCGGAGTGACTACAATGCGTGTACCTTGAACGCGAGTGACAAAATAAGGTTCAGAATAGTTGAATCCATGCATGTTAGAGTAAAACTCCTGTATGTTCACAGAAAGACAGGAGATTGGAATGCCACATAGTGACTCCCAACACCTACTGTAGATGACAGTGAGAAGGTCAGTATCGAAAAAATCTGATAGAATGACTTGGTGTTTCGAATGAATACCGTGTCATTAGAAGTTCTCCGAAAAGTCCTTATAGGCTTTATCATCATGGAATCTTATGTGAGATGGAGTAGAATCAGCGGGGGGAGAAGAAGAAGATGCCCTAGAACGAAGAGGGTTCCAGGACGGAGTGGATTTCTGTTTAGGTGCCATAGAGCAACTAACGAAAGACACAGAGAGAGAAAGAAACACGCAGAAAAGCACCAACACAGATCAAAATCAAAATAAAGATAAATAAAGGTACGTATTCATGAAAAATGCGTGAACATATGACATGCAAATATAAAAACATCATAGGCTCAGCCCAATCCAATCCTACCAGCATACATCATTTTAACATAGTAAGCACACATCTAAAATGCATGAATCATTGTTAAAAATGCAAATGTGATGCAATGCATGAACATATAGGATCATTTAAACATAACCCAACCCTAAAATTTCACAAAAACTTCATTAATTGTCAAAAACCCCAACAATTTTTCAAAAACCCCAAAAGTTAGGTCAAATGCGTGAAATGCATGAAGAATGAAGGATTAAGGACCCCTACTAGAGAAGAAAAGCTTGATCTAGGCCGAAATCCAATTGGGGAAGATGAAGAGTGTGAGTGAGAAGTGTTTGGGAGAGAATTGAGAGAGTTTTTGTTGAGAGAGATCGGTGAGAATTGAAGAAAAATTGCGTTGTCACTATATATAGACAAATACACAGCTCGATGGATCGGCAGGTGTCGAAAGGTGTCGATAATTAAAAATAGCCAGATGAAGCTATCGAGAGGTATCCACAGCAAAGTGACCTCGATGGATCGAGCAGCTATTAAGAATCTATCGAGCATACAGAAACTTCCTCGATGGATTGAGAAGCTGTTGAGAAGCTATTAAGACTAATTCTCAAAAACCTCGATGGATCGAAATTGCTATAATAGCTGTCGAGAAAGGAAGCTCAAGAGACTCTATAGATAGCCTAGCTATTGAGAGGTATCGAGAAGCTGTCGAGATTGTTTAAAAGCAGTTTTTCAAAGAAGAGAAAAACACAGAAATGAATGCAATCAAGCATGCTACTCAACCAAAGATCCAAACAACATTTTAAGCTCTCAAAAACATCTCTCAACTAGAAAATGTCAAGCATTTAGATCCAAAACACACACACACACACACACACACATACTAAACAAGTCTAACCAATTTTATATTTCAAAAACAAGTTAAGATAATTTAGTGAGCATACATTAACACTTGTATTTCTTGTGATGGCCAAATCACATTGTACCTGCACATGTATCAAGAGTAGCAAAGAATATTGCGTGTTGTATGTAAAAAAACATCACAAGATTGCATAAGTGTCTGCATGTTATGACGATTTAAGATATGAGAAAATCACTTTAACTCATACACAATCATTACTACTTGATGGAGACTATCACCTTCGAGATATATCGTATAACTCCCACATCTCCTAGAAGACACGCTTGCAATCATATATAAAGCATTTTGATTCTTTTTTCTTTTTATTTTTCTTTGCATATTTTCTTTGGTTAAGCATATCATGCATGGGCATATAAGAGAGAGAAAAGAAATACCCAATGATGTTAAGCTTTTGACATTGCACTTTTGCTATGTCGAAGCATATAGATGTCATTTCATGATTAGCAGGCAACAGTGGTGAGATGGTTATTTATGCATTTCTCTTAGGATTTTCTAGTCCTTCCCATCAAAAAGAGTGATATGAGTGTTAAGTACAAGAGATTACTCAATCTTACTCATCACAAACACGAGTCACAAAACTCACTTGCTTAGTTGTGCATAGAGACGCTCATCTAAGCTACAAAAGATACAAAGTTTAGAAAACTTTGTTTCAATGGCCATTCAAGGTACACAAGTACCAATGTACACAAAACACACACTGTTTTTGTATTTTTCTAATTTTTCATTTTTTTTATGAAAAGAAAAATAAAACAAAACTGAAAATAAACAAACAAAAACATGTTAAACAAAGCAAAGTATAAAACTAGACTGACTCAAAACAGGAAGGCAAAACACACAAGTAATGCATACTCAAAAATAAAAAGGGGGAGGGGGAGAGAGAGAGAGAAACGGTGACTAAATCACTTGGAGTCTTTTTATATTGATTATTAATTGTCAGATCCAAAACATCTCCAAAAAGGTTTGGCATTTGTCATATACTAACAATACTTGGCAAAATGAAAATGATTTAAAATGTTTACAAAAATCAAAGAGTTTACGAACCATTCTTTTTGTGGTGGAAGGAGTTGGACCTTCTACTAAATCCTTTGTTGATTCATGTCTCTCAAAATTTAGATACCTGCGAGTTCTAGATTTAAGTGACTCAAGTTTTGAGGTGTACCCAGCTCCATTGGTACCATGAAGCATTTATGGCTGTTGGATTTGAGTGACAATTGTAGAATTCATAAATTCCCGAACTCCATTTGCAAGCTTCAAAATTTGCAAACTTTAGATCTCCCTGGATGTGAAAAATTAGAAGAATTACCAAAAGATATAAGATACCTGATTAGACTTAGAACCTTTTTAATGACAACCAAGCAGAAGTCTCTACCTGGGTGCTCTAATTCCCTGCAAGTTTTGGGATTATTTAATTGTGGCGATCTAGAATGTTTGGTTGAAACGATGCAAGTCTGTACAAGCTTTCGGATTTTGCGTATTGACAATTGTGGGGGTCTAACCTCTTTGCTTCCTCCCCTAAAATTCCTTCCCACGTTAGAGGCTTTGGCTGTTGAGAATTGTGAAAAGCTTGATTTGATTGAAATGGAAGACAATCAAGATGATTTCCCAATGAGCCTTTGAGCATTACGCTTTACTAGATTACCACAGTTGGTGGCTATGCTCGATTGGATTAAACGCTTTGCAAAATCTTTACAAATTCTTGTTATTCAGATTTGTCCTAACTTGGCAGCATTGCCAGAGTGGTTGGTGAATCTCGAATCGCTTAGGCAACATACAATTGGGAATTACCCCAAATTGTCTTGTCTATCGAAGGGGAAGCTTTGTCTCCCAGCTCTAAGATCTTTTAGAATTGCAGAATGTCTTGAATTAATTAGAAGATGCCAACCGAAAATCGGAGAGGATTGGCACAAGATTGCTCATGCCTCAAAAATTTGTCATGACTGCAAGGGGATTAAATAAGTTGATAATTAGGTATGCAGTAATTGCTCTCCCTCTCTTTTACTTATTCTTTTTTCCAAGAGTTTAACATTTATAAAATATTATTCTATCTCTGGTAGTGTGATCATTGCAAATCAATATATACATTAATACATATAAATATGCACTATATGTCCATAGTACATTAATTTGGTCAAAGTCGGAATTCTTGTTATGCTAATTAGATGTTGAAATTAGAAGTATTAATGGACTAATGGAGATATTCTTGATTTGATAAATGGCTTAATTTGTACAAGTGCTCTTAATTGGTGGACATACTTATAGACTATATTATAGAGTAATTATACAAGTGCTCTTTTCTATCATTTAATAAGGGTTCGTTTGGTTGAAGGGGTTGAAAAGTGGAAGGATAGAAAATGGAGAAGAGATAAAAAATTGTGAGAATAGAAGAGATTTAATTTTCTTTTATATATGTTTGGTTTGGAGGATGGAAAATAGAGAAATGGAAAATGAAGTTGGTATAAATTTACAATTATATCCCTATTAAATAAAAAAAAGTAATATATTTTTTTAATTAATTTTTTTTTATGGATAGTTCAATTAATATATATATATATATATATATATATATATATATATATATCAAAGACCACTAGACAAAAGATCCAAAACAGATGAGAAAAAAAAGGTGGGGGAAAAAATGAGAATGTAAGAAATGGATAAAAGCAAAAAGAAGAAAAAGACAAAAAAGTGAATTGTGTGAGCGTGAGTCTGATACTAATTGTACATGTTATTTTTATTTTTATTATATTTTTATTTGTACGAATTGTGATGTGTGTAGATGTGTACATGTACTGTATAAATATAATATAACTTTATATAATTTAATAGTTATGAAATAAAGATGATTTTTTCAATGTATGTGTATTGTTATCACGTTATAATAATTTTCTATTATAGAGTTAAAGATTCAACAAAAAAAAAAAAAAAGTAAAGCTAGTAATTGTTCAAGCATTTGATTGGTTAAATAAAAACTTAGGGCACATTTGGCAAACTTTAACGGGAATTACATAGGAATAGGAATACGTGTTACAAGGAATAAAAATGATGTAATGAAATATTTATTACTATTCATTTGTTTGGTGACAACACAATAATAGAACCCTGAAGACAATGAAATGGAAGCATTTTAAATCAAATTTAATATATAATTTAGGAAATATCTTGCTCATATAATTATATTTCCAAGAAATTTTTTTTTTTTTATAAATTTGAAAGAGAGATTAGTTATTTTTTATGATATATATATATATATATATCTAAAAACTGAAGCGTAGCATTTATTGTTGTTACACTTTAGTTAAGTCACATCAGTGTCCACGTCACTATCATTTTTTTTTTCAAATTTCCTATAATTTTTTTAAACATTTACTCATTTTTTAAAAAAATATTTACACTTTCTCTGACCTTTCTCTATCTCTTACATTTTCATTTCCCCACTACCCACTACTCTTTACTTTAATATCACTTTTCATCTCCCCACTACCCTCTACCTTACCTTTTCATCTCCTCACTACCCTCTACCTTAATATCACTCTTCATCTTTCCTTTCATCTTCCTTTTTTTTTTGCCCTTTCTTATTCATGCACTCTTACTATAAATTTGTTATTCTCTCTTACATTCTTTACATACTTTCCCTTACAAAAAAGGTTCTCTCTCTCTCAAATTTTTGGTGAATTTTTTATTTTTTATTGCATCTATGCTTTAGGTTGATAATTGTTGTGTTCTTTAGAACCTTATATTGAGCTGATGCGATTTAGTTTTGTGATTTAAGTTTTTTTTTCTCTCTTTAATTTTTAATTTTATTACATGTGTTTTTCTTTAAAGTTGAAAAACATCATATATATACAACACAATGACCCAAATATACACCATCATTGATTTAAAAAAAAACCACATATAAAAGAATACTACTTGAAGACTGTGCAATTAAACAAAGAAAAAATCAAATTAAAATTTAAAAAGAACCAAAAGATTACCTGAAATTTAGAGAGAAAGTCTTTAAACTAAGAAAGGGTCTCTCCAAGGAGACTATGAATTAAGAGAGACTGAAATTTGAGATAGAAAATTTAGAGTTAGTAGATATGAGAGTGAGATGGAAATTTGAGAGATAAGTTTTGTAGTTACTAGCTAAATTTGAATTTGAATTTTGAGATACGCTTAAGAGAAAGAGGGAAAGTGAAATGAGAAAAAAAAAAAGAGACAGGCGGGGGGGGGGGGGGAGAGAGAGAGAGAGAGAGAGAGAGAGAGAGAGAGAGAGAGAGAGATAAATTGAGATGAGAAAAACATGGAGATAAATATGGCTGAGAGAAAGAGGGAAACTAAGATGAAAATAAAAAGAAAAAGAAAAAAAGAAAGAGGTAGGTGTGAGAAAGAGAGAGAATATGAGTTTTTTTTTTTTTTTTTTTAAATTTTCTTTTAAGCAAGAAAATAGGAGATAGAGGTGGGTGAGATAAAGAGGGAAACTAAGATGAAAAAGAAAAAAAAAGAGTTAGGTGTGGGTGATAGTTAAATTTGAGATGAGAAAAAATAGGAAGATGGTGTGGTGAGAGAAAGTGGGTAATTGAGATGAGAAAAAAAACGAAGACATGTGTGGGTGAGAGAGAAATATTGAGATGAGAAAAAAAAGGGATAGACATGGGTGAGAGAGAGGAAATTAATGAAAAAAAAAATAGCGCCAATTTCCTAAATTTTCCTGCTACTCAATTACTCACATCTATTACATCAACAAAATTTGTTGTGAAATAAAGATTTAACCTATTACAAAAATATAGTTCGATGTGAAATAAAAGATTACCTATTGCAACAACATATCTCAATGTACAATAAGAGTTACATATTACAACAAAATTTTTTGATGTAACATAATAATTATTGCTACAATCTCATATTGATATAATAAATTTAAGTTATTATTACAACAAAAAACAACCTAGAGATGCAATAGTATATATATTACATTCATTATTTTTTTTGTTGCAATAATACTTGCTGTATTATGTCTTTTTTCTTGTAGTGACTATATATTCTTGAGATCCAATTCCAACTCATTATAGCTTCATAATCCTTTATAAGGGTGTGCATGGGTTGAGTTAAGGGATTTTTCAATCCAATCCACTATATTCAGGTTGAAAAAAGCACTCAATCCAACCCAATCCATCATAGGGTTCAACCCAATCCACGTGGATCGGATTGGACTTTTAAAATAACAACATATTTACTAATTAAACCTGAGCATAACATCAAACTAACACTAATTATATGATTAGTGCATCAAACCAACAAAAATAAAAGCAAATTTATATCTTATAATTACGTTGATATTTCATCAAACCAAAAGAGTAAATAATAAAACCATATAATATATATTTTAAATAAATATCAAATATAGGTGGGTCAGGTTAGGTTAGGCAAATTTGTTACTCTGCTAACCCGAATTCAACCCAACTCACGGTAAAATAAAATTTGGCAACCCAACCCAACCTACCAACCCCTAAATATCAACCCAACTGGTGGGTTGGGTTGGATTGGATTGGTTTTGGCGGATTGATGAGTTAGCTACACACCCTACTCTATGACTTACTATATTGATGTATGTATACTCCTTTGACTTGAATTTTTGGCTATAAGATAGTTTCAGTAACCCTGTCCATGAGTTTAATATAGCCATTATGTGATGTAGTGGAAGTTGTGCAGATTCAACATAATGTGATTATGTTGATGATAATTTGTATAGTTGAGATATATTTCATTTACCCAAACTTTGAAGATAATAATGTGAGCATAACTAATGGAGCAATACACAAGACACGCAATTTTAGATTATCAAACTTGTGATATGTTTATTGAGTATAATTTATCTCTTGTGTGTCATTTGACTCATTACCAGTATATAATACACGATCTTGTTCTCTTTTGACTTGCCTTTGATTCTTATGCTATTATCCAGTGAGTCTTTTGACATTTTTGAACCCATTGAGAAACCAATAATATTTTTGTCACCTCTGTTATTCTATTTACACTTTGTTTCAATACGAATCTTGTAGTTCTATTTTTACCTCTAGATGTTAGTGTGCGATTTATCACTTACAAGGTTTATTTAGCACCTTATTTGTCGTTTCAATATTTTTTGTAGATTAGCTGATTGTGTTTACAGTTTTACAAGATCATTAAGGACGTGATGTTTTGAACTTCAGGTGGACTATCATTGAAATCTTGAGTGCATTGTTAGTTTCGGAGATTTTATTTTTGCATTTGAAATTCAATCTCTTTTTTTTTGGGAGTTTACTCTTTCATGAGTTATTTGATATTTTTATTTATGTTTTATCACTAGAAGTTGGATTACAATGTTATTTTGGAGTTTATGAATATTAAATCTTATTTTTCTAATGGTAAGCTTAGCCTGACATGTGAGACAATGATATTTTGATTTGAAGACGCACAATGTTATGGCATTACATATGTGATGCCTTTAAATCTAGAACATGCATAATATCTGTGGATTGCTCATACACTAGAGCAATGTCTATGGCTTGCTCATGACTCATGAGGGTAGAGGAGAAGGAGAACTAATGGGTATGGAGTTTAGTTAACATCATTTGGCCAGGTAATGAAGAACACATCCATTCGGCTTGATAACTAGTACTCTTATAGGACCTCTGAGTTTTTGACAATGGTTTGAGAACTTTTGTCTCATGATTTTGTTCTATATAATGCTAATGCCTTTAAGCTCAATGATTGGTTGTGTCCAGCATGTTATAGTGATTTTATATATTTACTGCAAACAAAGTTGGTTCCTTCTTAGCACATCCTAATTTATTTAATTAATTTGTTTTTTAGCTACTTAATATCCTTAGAGTAATTCACCAAAAAAGAAAGTAGAGGCGGTTAATCCTCTCAAAAAAAAAAAAAAAAAAAAAAAAAAAAAAAGAAAAAACGAAAAAAGAAGAAGAGAAATACTGGGCCACGAAACACAAATCAATGAGAAAGAATGAGAAATACCGGCCCAATATACCTCTGGCTTCACACCTTCTGGTCTAGTGACATAGAAAAGGGCCCATGTGTCTGTCACAAGGCATGACTAGGATGCCCTATAATGTTGCTGATAAATAGTAAGGCTGTTCCATACAACAAGACTTAGACCCTCAAAAATCAACTGCAAATCGACTTGTTTTGTAGATTGAACATTGGGTGTCTTGCTACTAAAGCTAATCTTTATGATCATCAATCATCATATTCTCCTCAATGATTTTTGTTTTTTATTTTTATAATCAAAATGTTGTGTACATTTTCAATAAGTTTGAAAGGATGCATTCTACAACTAATAATCCTCATCTGAGCCCATGGTTTCTCAGGCCCAAATGGATGCCTTCCTTTTTTAGGTCGCCATTATTTTTGTTCAAAATGCAAAAGCTATTACACGTACATAGCAATTTAGGCCTATCTACAAGCCTGGCTCATATTAGATAAGATTTTTTAATCCAAATTCAATTTCAGGTAAATTAAATTTTTAGTCCTTTACACTCTGTCAATTCAATCCATAACATTTCAAATATGTCATTTCAATCCTCAACCTTTTGGTATTGTGTTTGTATCAAAAATTTAAAATAGTTTCTATCGTTAAGTAATTGATGAAATATACTGATACCAAGAGGCTTTTTTTTAATATAAAAAAATTAAATAAAATACCCAAAAAGAAGGTAGGCGACATGTCTTAGGGTGGTGGTCACTTGAGAGTAGAGCTTGAAGGTCACTGGCATGAGAATTGAATTTGAGAGGGGGGGGGGGGGGTGTTGATGGATAGGTCGGCTTGGATTGATGGTTTTTAATTATCAAACTTTAATAGTTTTAATTTTTTTATAAGAAAAATTAAGGTCACATGACAGCCCATTTGGCAGTACACATGGTATAAAAAAAATTTTAATATCACAATTAACCACATTAGTATTTTTTATATGTCACTTAACGGTTTTAACTCAATACCAAAAAGTTAGGAACTAAAGTGACACATTTGATATGTATGGACCAAATTGACACAGAGAATAAAGGATAATTATAAAAAATATAATTTACCCTAATATGGCAAAATTAGCATTGTTGGGATTGCGTGTCCGCTGATTTAGAGTCGACCTTAGCATGCACCCTCATCCTTAGGTTAGGTGTACACTTATGTTGAAAAAAAAAAGGTCAAGCCTAACGTGCATATAAAACAAGATTTTAATCCAAATTCAATTTTATATATAGGACCTGAATTCGAATTTGAATATGATGAATATAGAAATCGTAACTGAGTTCAGAACTTAAATCATAATAAGAGCTTGTAAATGTCAAAAGCTATTAATTCCTTTTTTAAAAAAATTATTTTTATAAATATATTATATGATGGGATTTTAGCTTATGACATTTATTATATGATGATTCATATTTATCATCATCATAGAGTGGGAAGCATTTCCAAATCCATGAACCATTCTCATAATCATGCTGTGCTAGTTGAGGGGACTAAAAGCTAGTTTATTCAATTGCTTGTACTGTGATATGCCTTCTTTTCTATAATAATTTTTTCTTCATTCGTCACTTACATTGTTTTTGTGTATTGCAAGCATGCTATGATTTTTAGGGTTTTAGTTAAAATCATTATTTGTTATCTCTTTGAGTATTCTTATCTCTTTCACACAACACATACATGGCACGAAATTGCTTGAATTTGGGTTAGCATCTGCTTTGCCCTGTTTTCACATCGTTCCAAATAGGCGCAAATGGCATACGTAGCCACCAATGTTGTATACATCAAAGTCCGTCACATAAGACCAAAATAAAAAGTAGATGTGCGCCACCAAAGGCCAAAATAATTTTCCTTCTTTCATATATTTTCTGAAACTTATTAAATTTTTGTTTCTTTTTGACTTATTAGGATTAGATCTAGTAAAATTCACTTTTCCCAATTTTTTATTACACACACATAACTCTAGACCAGGCCTAAAGCCTTGAATCTTAATAGGTTTAGATCCGAGGTTGATGTTGCTTATCACCATATATATGACTTCGGCATATGGTGTTCTCATTTTGAAGGTTCGCTCTGCAGGAGCTATTGGACCTGAACATAACAATTTATACACCCAATTAAGAACATGGTGGTTACTTTGAAGAAGAACTCTCTAGCGGAAGCCATGGAATTGGATCATTTTACAAAATTTTACTAAGAAGCTTTAGATGGACATTAAACAAGATATACCAGGTTGCGTAAATCAATTTAGTACTGTCAGTTCAACAATTACTCAGCCAAGTAGGTCTAATTGTCACTCAATTAATTGAAACACAGTCGTCATTTCTTCAAAGCGCCCAGTGACGCACCCAGAGCCCTACTAAATGCTAAGGGAAGTATGAGAAAATACTAAATATACTAGAAGTATTTTTGTCTTTGTCGAATCTGTTACATACAACCGATTCTTCAAGGTTGCGCTTGCTAACAATTACCCAGTATCCCTACAGTAATATAACAAATATAATAGAAGTTCTAGCCAGTTAGCCCATCTCGACTAAAAACTGACTTTGAGCATTTTTCCTTTGTCTTAGTTATCCCTGATCTATAAAGGAAAAAAAAGGGTTCATTAGCATTAGTCAATTTCGATTTAGTGCAGTTCACTATAACAAGTATTGAATTCACGAATATCTTATTGAACAAATTGATTCAGATGGCAAGATTTGACATTAAAACAGCAATAGGTCAGAAGCTTCCAAGTGACGTGAGTGCCAATCATCATTTACAAGCTACATTTCTTGCATTTTAGAGAAACAATAAGGAAAGATTTTGCCTTTTGTAGCAGGAAACAGACAATTAAAACTCATACAACAATTTTTACATTCAGATTGAAAGTTAAGACAAGAACTTTTTGGTTTGGAATACAATTCTCATGACTGAAGTAAAAGGTCTGATGTAGTACATAATTGAAGTCCAATAGTGCGAATGTGAGCATCGTAGCACCCACCGAGTACTTAATTTAAACAATGCCAATAGAATGAGTGCAAACTTTCCGAGGAGGTGAGGATGATCATAGTATTTAGAACTGAGTTGAATATGGGTAAGAAGTGATCACCAATTATCCCCCATCCAAGGAATTTCAATTCAAGCAAAATCAATCAAGATTATGCACAGTAGTCACATAAAAGAAAAGAAATGCATTTTCTAGGATAGTGTTCTTGCAAAGCACAGCACCATGCCCCCATGTGTTTAGCAAAAGAAAAAACAAAAGCCATAGCACCATGTGTCCGATAATAACAACCGGTCAACGTGATGAAATGTTGGCAGTTGAACATGTTGACTCTCTGTTTGTAAGTTGGCTCCAGCTCGGGTAAAGTAGACTAATAAAAGGAAAAAAGTGGGTCCACTTGGAGCTAATGCGTAGATGTAAAGGCCAAGATTCCCTCGCGATCTGAAATCCTTAGACTCTCCTAATCTCCTCTCAAGTCTCTCTGTTACCTATTTCAATCTTTCTCTCTAGGAAACTCCATTTCTCTCTCTCTCTCTCTCTTTCTCTAAAAATGGCAGCAGAGACATTTGTGTTTAACATCGCAACCAAATTGCTTGGGGAATTAGTGTCCCCGGCTTTCCAAGAAGCCTGCTTGGTATGGGGTGTTGAAAGCGATCTGAGAAGACTTGAAAACACCCTATCTAACGTCAAAGCTGTGTTGTTGGATGCAGAAGACCAGCAGGTTCATAATCAGGAGTTGACCGTCTGGCTTGGACAGCTCAAAGAAGTGTTTTATGATGCTCAAGATGTCCTTGATGATTTCGAGTGTGAAGCTCTGCGAAAGCAAGTGGTGGAAATGCAGGGGAGTACTGCCAGGAAGGTATGCCGTTTCTTTTCTTCCTCTAATCCACTTGTATTCCGAACCAAGATGGCTCACAAAGTCAAAGAAATTAGAGCACGTTTAGGTGAGGTTGCAGCCGATAGGGCTAAGTTTCATCTCTCTCCACGGTCGAATGATAGGCATGTGGTGCGTGGAAGGGAGATGAGTTACTCCTTTGTCCAGGCTTCAGATGTGATAGGAAGAGACCAAGACAAAGACAAAATTGTGGAGCATCTAATGGATCCTAGTGATGGTCAATCCATCTCTGTTGTTCCTGTAGTTGGGATTGGAGGTCTTGGCAAGACTGCGTTAGCTCAACTGGTGTTTAATGATGAAAGAGTGATAGAGCATTTTGAGTTGAAGTGTTGGGTGTGCGTGTCTGACGAATTCGTTTTAAAACAACTACTGGTTAAAATTATCAAATCAATAATTAGTGTAAATTGTAGCGATTTGGATGAAGAGCAGTTGCAAATGCTACTTCGAAATAATTTGGATGGCAAGAAATTCTTGCTCGTCTTGGACGATGTATGGAATGAGGATAGGGGAAAATGGATTGAGTTGAGGAATTTGTTGATGGGGGGTGCCAATGGAAGTAGGATTCTTGTGACTACTCGCAGCCCAACAATTGCTTCCATGATGGGCACCATGTCCCCATACAACTTGGAAGGTCTTTTACATCAAGAGTGTCTGTCCCTATTTATAAAATGGGCATTTAATGAAGGAAAAGAGAGGCAGCACACAAACCTCGTAGAAATTGGGGATGCAATTGTGAAGTAATGCAAAGGGGTTCCCTTGGCAGTGAAATCGTTAGGAAGCCTACTATATTCAAAGCTTGATGAACGTGATTGGCTATTTGTAAGAGATAATGAAATGTGGAAATTGAATAGAAAAGAAGGGGATATTTTGTTGGTCTTGCAATTGAGTTACAATCAGATGCCATCTTACTTGAAACAATGTTTTACTTCTCTTTCACTTTTTCCAAAAGATTATGAATTCAATACTATTGATTTAATTTCGTATTGGATGGCAAATGGGCTTCTTCAATCACCAAATGAAAATCAAGAGCTGGAAGATATTGGCAACCAATATATAGATGAGCTCTGTTCAATATGTTTCCTTGAAGATTATATTGATTTAGGTTACATGCGAGAATTCAAAATACATGATCTTGCACATGAACTAGCACTATCATTAGCCCAAAGTGAGTGCTTAATTATTAATTGTCAGATCCTAAACATCTCTAAAAAGGTTTGGCATTTGTCATATACTGACAATACTTGGCAGAATGAAAATGTTTTAAAATGTTTACAAAAATCAAAGAGTTTACGAACAATTCTTTCTACGGTGGAAGGAGTTGGACCTTCTACTAAATCCTTTGTTGATTCATGTCTCTCAAAATTTAGATACTTGCGATTTCTAGATTTAAGTGACTCAAGTTTTGAGGTGTTACCTAGCTCTATTGGTACCATGAAGCATTTAAGGCATTTGGATTTGAGACACAATTGTAGAATTCAGAAACTCCCAAACTCCATTTGCAAGCTTCAAAATTTGCAAACTTTAAGTCTCCGTGGATGTGAAAAATTAGAAGAATTACCAAAAGATATAAGATACTTGATCAGACTCAAAACCTTTTTAATGACAACCAAACAGAAGTCTCTACATGCGTGCTCTAATTCCCTGCGAGTTTTGGGATTATATAATTGTGGCAATCTAGAATCTTTGGTTGAAACAATGCAAGTCCATACAAGCCTTCGGTTTTTGCGTATTGACAATTGTGGGGGTCTGATCTCTTTGCTTCCTACCCTAAAACTCCTTACCACGTTAGAGGCTTTGATTATTGAGAATTGTGAAAAGCTTGATCTGACTGAAATGGAAGACAATCAAGATGATTTCCCAACGAGCCTTTGAGCATTACGCTTTATTGGATTACCACAGTTGGTGGCTATGCCTGATTGGATTAAATGCTCTGTAAAATCTTTACAAATCCTTGTTATTCAGAGTTGTCCTAACTTGACAGCATTGCCAGAGTGGCTGGTGAATCTTGAATCTCTTAGACGACTTACAATTTTGAATTGCCCCAAATTGTTTGCTCTATCGAAGGAGAAGCTTTGTCTTCCAGCTCTAAGATCTTTCAGAATTGCAGAATGTCCCAAATTAATTAGAAGATGCCAACCGGAAATCGGAGAGGATTGGCACAAGATTGCAAATGCCTTAGAAATTTATCTCGACTACAAGCGGATTAAATAAGCTGATAATTAGGTATGGAGTAATTGCTCTCCCTTTCTTTTATTCTTATTTTTGATACAAGATAGAATTCTACTCTAGCTTAATCTAAGTGTATATGTGTGTAAAGCTCCCTCTTGGAGACTTGAACCCTGGCCCTTGCCTCCCACATCCCACAAGCACTTATACCTGTGGAGTGACCATCGCACCAGAGGTGTGCGGTGGTCTCCCTTTCTTTTATTTATTCCTTCTTCCAAGAGTTTAACATTTATAAAATATTATTCTATTTCTGGTAGTGTGATCATTGCAAATCAATATATACATTAATACATATAAATATGCATTATATGTCCACTAGACATTAATTTGGTCAAAGTTGGAATTCTTGTTATGTTAATTAGATGTTGAAATTGGAAGTATTAATGGACTAATGGAGATATTCTTGATTTGATAAATTGCTTAATCTGTACAAGTGCACTTAATTGGTGGAGGTACTTATAGACTATATTATAGAGTAATTATACAAGTGCTCTTTTCCATCATTTAATAAGGGTCCGTTTGGAGGGGTTGAAAAGTGGGATGATAGAAAATGGGGAAGGGGTAGAAAATTGTGAGGATAGAAGAGATTTAATTTTCTTTTATATATGTTTGGTTGGGAGGATGGAAAATAAAGTTGCTATAAATTTACAATCATATCCCTATTAAATTTATGGACACTTCAATTAATATAAAAAAGACCACAAGCCAAAGATCCAAAACAGATGAGGAAAAAAAAAGGTGGGAAAAAAAAAATGAGAATGTAAGAAATGGATAAAAGAAAAAAGAAGAAAAAGACAAAAAAATGAA
The DNA here is from genome assembly GCA_023055345.1 of Quercus wislizeni. Taxonomy (NCBI): domain Eukaryota; kingdom Viridiplantae; phylum Streptophyta; class Magnoliopsida; order Fagales; family Fagaceae; genus Quercus; species Quercus wislizeni. Next base: position 11,350,468 of record JALGQJ010000003.1, on the reverse strand, counting down.
TTGTGTGAGTGTGTCTGATATTAATTGTACGCGTTATTTTTATTTTTATTATATTGTTATTTGTGTGAATTGTGATGAGTGTAGATGTGTGCATGTACTGTATAAATATAATTTAACTTTATATAATTTAATAATTATGAAATAAAGATGATTTGTTCAATGTATGCGTATTTTCATCATGTTATAATAAATTTTTGTTATAAAGTTAAAGATTCATGAAAAAAAATAGTAAAGCTAGTGATTGTTAAAGCATTTGATTGGTTAAGGAGATACTTAGTGTATTATTTATGTATGGATGAGTGTGGCTATGTGGGTCAATAATTAATACAGTGTCAGTAGGTTGAGTTTTGTCATTTAGTTTAAAATATTTTTATAAAAACAATGACAAATAGATAATGACAACTACATGAAAATAAAAATATTATTTAAATTCAACAAAATAAAATGGTAACACCAACCTACATTGGCAAAAGATACTGTCATTTGCGATTTCAAAATTTGAAGACTCTTAGAATGAAATTGTTAAAGTTCATATATTTGCGGTTTTTTGTGTCAATAACTTGATATACAAAATTCATCATTTATTAAATTTTATTTAATTTAAGTTTTTTAATGACCCCCTAAAAGAATTCTTGGATCCACACATTGAGAGTACAATTATGTTGTATTGCCTCCTTTCACATTATCATGGGTTCCATTAATTGATTTCATGGTAATTCAACCAAAAAATAATAATAATAAAATTATGGTAGGATCTAACATTCATATGAAACGAGGGAATACCATGTAACTAAGATCTAGGAGTATCCAAAAGTGTTCTTTATACTGTATGTTCTTGAGATCCAATTCCAACTCATTATAGCTTCATAATCTTTTATAAGGGTGTGCATGGGTTGAGTTAAGAGATTTTTTCAATCCAATCCACTATATTCAGGTTAAAAAAAAACTCAATCCAACCCAATCCATCATAGGGTTCAACCCAAACCACATGGATCGGATTGGACATTTAAAATAACAATATATTTACTAATTAAACCTGAGCATAGCATCAAACTAACACAAACTATATAATTAATGCATCAAACCAACACAAATAAAAGCAAATTTATATATTATAATTATGTTGGTATTTCATCATACCAAAAGAGTAAATAATAAAACCATATAATATATATTTTAAATAAATATTAAATATAGGTGGGTCGGGTTGGGTTAGGTGAATTTGTAACTCTGCTAACCCGCATTCGACCCAACTCATTGTAAAATAAAATTTATCAACCCAACCCACCAACCCCTAAATATCAACCCAACCGGTGGGTTGGGTTGGATTGGATTGGTGGGTTAGCTACATACCCTACTTTTTGACTTACTATATTGATGTATGTATACTCCTTTGACTTGAATTTTTGGCTATAAGATAGTTTCAGTAACCCTGTCCATGAGTTTAATATAGCCATTATGTGATGTAGTGGAGGTTGTGCAGATTCATAATGTGATTATGTTGATGATAATTTTGATAGTTCAGATATATTTCATTGACCCAAACCTTGAAGATAATAATGTGACCATATCTAATGGAGCAGTGCACAAGACACGCAATTTTAGATTATCAAACTTGTGATATGTTTATTGAGTATAATTTATCTCTTGAGTGTCATTTCCATTATATAATACATGATCTTGTTCTCTTTTGACTTGCCTCTTATTCTTACACTATTATCCAATGAGTCTTTTGACATTTTTGAACCCATTAAGAAACCAATAATATTTTTCTCACCTCTACTATTCTATTTACACTTTATTTCAATACGAATCTTGTAGTTCTATTTTTACCTCTAGATGTTAGTGTGTGATTTATCACTTAACAAGGTCTATTTAGCACCTTATTTGTTGTTTCAATATTTTTGCAGATTAGCTGATTGCGTTTACAGTTTTACAATATCATTTAGGACGTGATGTTTTGAGCTTCAGGTGGACTATCATTGAAATCTTGAGTGCATTGTTGGTTTCGGAGATTTTCTTTTTGTATTTGAAATTCAATCTTTTGGGAGTATACTCTATCATGAGTTATTTGAAATTTTTATTTATGTTTTATCATTAGAAGTTGGATTATGATGTTATTTTGGAGTTCATGAATATTAAATCTTATTTTTCTAATGGTAAGCTTAGCCTGACATGTGAGACAATGATAATATTTTGATTTAATGATGCACAATGTTATGGCATTACATATGTGATGCCATTAAATCTAGAACATGCATAATATCTATGGATTGCTCATACACTAGAGCAGTGTCTATGGCTTGCTCATGACTCATGAAGGTAGAGGAGAAGGAGAACTAATGGGTATGGAGTATAGTTAACATCATTTGACTAGGTAATGGAGAGCACATTCCTTTGGCTTGATAACTAGTACTCTTAAAGGACCTCTGAGTTTTTGACAATGGTTTGAGAACTTTTGTCTCATGATTTTGTTCTATATAATGCTAATGTCTTTAAGCTCAATGATTGGTTGTGTCCAGCAAGTTACAATGATTTTATATTTTTATAGCAAACAATGTTGGTTCCTTCTTGGCACATCCTAATTTATTTAATTAATTTTTTTTTATGCTACTTAATATCCTTGAAGTATTTCATCCCAAAAAAAAAAAAGTAGAGGGGGTTAATCCTCTCAAAAAAAAAAAAAAGAAAAAAGAAGAAGAAGAAGAAGAAGAAGAAGAAGAAGAAGAGAAATACTGGGCCATGAAACACAAACCAATGAGAAAGAATGAGAAATACCGGGCCCAAGATCCTTCTGGCTTCACACCCTTTCGTCCAGTGACATACAAAAGGGCCTGTGTCTGTCACAGCTCACAAGGCATGACTAGGATGCCCTATAATGTTTCTGATAAATATTAAGGTTGTTCTGTGCAACAAGACTTAGAACCTCAAAAATCAACTGCAAATCGACTCAATTCATAGAGTGAACATTGGGTGTCTTGCTACTAAAGCTAATCTTCATGATCATCAATCATCATATTCTCCTTGATGATTTTTATTTTTTGTTTTTATAATTAGAATGGTTGCGTACATTTTCAATAAGTTTGAAATGAAGAATTCTACAACTACTAATCCTTGTCTAAGCCCATGGTTTCTCAGGCCCAATTGGTGCCTTCCTTTTCAATGGAACAAATTGAAGAAGGATTCCTAGGTCGCCATTGTTTGTGTTCAGAATGCAACGCTATTACACATTTATACGTACAAGATTTTAATCCAAGCTGGGCTATCAACAAGCTGGGCTCAATGTGCACATCAGACAAGATTTTAATCCAAATTCAATTTTAACTAAATTACATCTTTACTCCTTAATATTTACAATATGTATCAATTTGATCCCTAACATTTCAAATGTGTCATTTTAATCCGCAACCTTTTGGTATTGTGTTTGTGTCAAAAACTTAAAATAGTTTCTATCGTTAAATGATGGATTAAAAATACTAACACCATAAGGCTTTTTTATTTTTATTTTTTTATTATAAATAAAATACCCAAAAGGGATGAAAGTGACATCTCTAATGGTGGTGGTCCCTGGAGAGTAGAGCTTGAAGGTCACTAGCATGAGAATTGAAAAAGGGGGGGGGGGGGGGGGGGAGGGGGGGGGTGTTTGGCAATTTTTAATTATCAAGTTTTAATTTAAAAAAAAATTACAGCCACATGGCAGCCCGTGTGGCAATACACGTGGTACAAAAATAATATTTTAATATTACGGTTAACCATATTAGTATTGTTTATCTGCCACTTAACGGTAGAAACTATTTTGACTCAATACCAAAAAGTTAAAGACTAAATTGATACATATGAAATGTTATGAACCAAATTGACACAGCGTATAAAGGTCAAGTACCAAAAATATAATTTACCCTAATATGGTGAAATTAGCATGATTGGGTTGCGTGTCTATTGGTTTGGAGTCGATCTTAGCATGCACCTTTGCCCTTAGATTAATGGGTGAATACATATGTTGAAAAAATAAATAAATAAAAGTTGGGCTCAACATGCATATTAAACAAGATTTTAATCAAAATTCACTTTTATATAGAGGACCCGAATTTGAATTTGAATAATGAATATAGAAACCGTAATTAAGTTCAGAACTTCAAATTAGATTAGAGCATGTAAATGCTGAAAGCTATTAATTCCTTCTTTTTTAATTTTTTAATAAATATATTATATGATGAGATTTTAACCTATGACATTTAGTGTATGATGATTTATATTTATCATCATCATCATAGAGTGGTAAGCATTTCCAAATGGACCAAATCCATGAACCATTCTCATAATCTTGCCATGCTAGTCGAGGGGACTAAAACTAGTTCATTCAATAGCTAGTACTGTGATAAGCGTTCTTTTGTATAAGAATTTTGTCTTCATTAGTATTGTTTTTGTGTATTGGAAGCATGCTATGATTTTTAGGGTTTTAGTTAAAATCATTATTTGTTATGGCCATTTAATCTATTTAATATCCAATTAAATTGTGACATTTGTTTATGAGTATTCTTATCTCCTTCACACAATAAATACAAGACACAAAATTGCTTGTCGCTTGTTTTGCCCTGTTTTCACACTATTCCAGTCCAAAGGTGCAAATGGCACAAATAGCCACCAAAAGAAATATAATGAGTAATAGAGTATATAAATCATGTCAAATCAAAGCAAAGAACTCAAAAACAAAACAAAGAAATTGTATTTGGGGCCGGAGGCTGGCAGCCATGTGAATATACTAGAAAGTCAATGGTTGGGTGGGAACACTATACTTTGAAACTGAAATCCCTTTACTTTTCCTCATTTTCTACTTTCAATCTCACACAAATTAAGAAAGGCGTAAATATATTTTTGGTCCCTATATTTTTGGCCATATCTTGATTTGGTCCCTAAATTGATTTTGCTCCTACATCAGTCCCTAAAATCAGAAAATCGATTCTATTTTGGTCCCTGCCGTCAATCCACTAACAGAAAAATCCTATGTGGCTAACAGAGTGCACAAGTGGCATGTTAGATGCTGATGT